>CM060979.1:25533750-26838125 GCA_030765065.1 Deroplatys truncata
TACAAATTTAGGCGGTGGAAAACAGTTCAGTTGCCTTCAAACAGTGCTCTTAACCAGACGTGTTGCTTCTAGATAGTGCTCATAACCAGACGAGAGATGTATCCTCGAGAAATTAATTACGTACTGGTGTGAGATGAAAACAGTATACGTGTTAAAAAGTGCAAGTATTAAACAAAATAATCTCACAGCTCTCGATATCAGTGAAGTGTTATTTAAATCGTATCAAGTATTAATAGGAGTGAAGTAAAATTATAATCTTTGTAAGCCTACATTCTTGTCGCATCACGCCCTGCCAAGATATCCATGTCTCTAAAATAATACTGATGCAGCCGAGGCAAACATAAATATAATATTTAAAGAAACAGTCAAATTGCAGAGTTCATATTTTTTTTAAACTTGGGGCAAAGGCCACCTGAAAATACATTTGGGACGAAGGCTACCGGAAACTGTTTACCATACGTGCGGTTGCAACTACTTCAAGTGTTCGGCTCTCCAACAGTTGAAATAAAATACCCTTTCTCAAATTGATGCCCAAAGCATGGTGCAAATAACGTAGCAATAAATCTATCTCACATTTTCGAGAACATCAAAACTAACGAAAATTTTTCAATGTAAAGGGAAAATAATGACGAAGAAAAACATTTACATTCTTACTTTCTCCACTACATATAGTAATTAGGGGAATTATTACATCCCACCCAAAAATTCGATACCGAGATTTCACCGGAAATACGTGTTTTGAGGTGCCCTGAATTCAAATAAAGCATTTTTGGAAGCAAGTCCATGTGTGTGTCTGACAGGTCTGTGAACAGCATAACTCAAAAATGAAAAGTCGGATAAATACCAAAGTTGATATTTGAGTTTAGCATCATCCGAAGATGGGACACGAAGATTTTCAAGAAAATTCCCCACCCCAAACTACCCCTTTACATGAAACATTTTTAGAAATTTTTTATTTTCTCAAAAATACCTCTAACGATTTTCAATAAAACATCATATGTTTAAGATATTTTCATGGCAAATGAAATGTACATCTTGAATTTTCTGGGAATGTCCCCAAAAGTTCTCTTCATTCTGAATGGATTTCGGGTAACTGGTAAACCGTAAGAGATAGACAGAAGTTTACTACACAAAAATGCAGATCTCGTTAAAACGCACAATTTATGCCACATGCATCTTTTTTGTCCAGTGAACCATTTCCGAGATATTGTTGTTATATGTTTGAATTTTCGAATACTTATACTTCTTCTCAAATGGGAATTTGTTATTGGTTTTTTTATATGTATATATGTCCTGGAGATGCAAACAGAATGAAATGCTCCACATAGCAACAAGCTCCTATAAAAGATTTGACTATCGCTTAAAACCTACCGTATTCCCCTTGCATCTATAAGAAAATTAGCAATAAGATAGCTTCTGCAAATGTTTTTCTCGATTAACATGAAGCAGATGGAGAATACGCATTTGTAAAAATAGTTTGTACAAGAGTAGAGAAAGTCATGTGAATGCAACACATCAGATTTTTTAATTCACGATGTAGAGCTGCAGGAATAGCGCAATTAACGCAGTGACCCGTGCAGACCTCTAGGGTATAATGTAGCAGAAATCCACCGCAGAATAACCTGTGTGTATAACAAGAATTTTATGATTTTTGGCGTAGGGAATTTGAGATAGGCGAACAGGCGTTCATGATGAAGGTGGTCAGAGGCGGAAGTGTTTGCTCAGCCTCCCTAAAGCCCAGTACTATCACAATGCGACTTTCATTTTTCTGCGGATAAAAAATAATTGGAGTGACAGAATTACCACTGGGCTAAGGACACCGTGCAGACTAGCTCAAGAGTCAGGTGGCAACTGTGTTTACAAAGGGCGTTAAAAACCTGGTACAGAGGTATGACAAATGATTAAATATTCACGGATTATGTTGAAAGGCAGCTTAGTGGAGTTGCTTTTGTCAACAAAAGTATTTCATTGGTTTTGATTTTATGTCCTATCGGAGGTTGAAAAAAAATAGTCCTCGTGTAAAGGCTACCTTCGGGAAATTTTTGAGTACCATTAAAAATCAGAAAATAAGAACATAGTTGCTTCTATTAAGGTAAGGTTCAATATACAAGTGGACCATTTAAGTTGAGACTGTACAATATCTCCAAAACTAAGCTTGTAGAAGGAAACGTCTTTAATAGAAGGTGCTTGATATTATGGGGGAAAGCAAATGGTTTCGTGCAAGCAAATTAATACCCTAATTGTACGTTCCCATTTCAAAAAATTAAATTGACCCTAAAATGACCATTATAACGTCCTCCAAACAAAAGACGACTAATGGCATTTACTTTTCCCCATAATATCAACCAACTTTTATCAAAGACATTTCTTTCTACAACGCTTAGTTTTGGAGACATTGTACAGTCCTAACTTAAATGGTCCACCTGTATAATTGCAGAATATGTTTTCATTAATCAGATTTATGTGCACACTAGATTCCAACTAAATATAAACTTTAACCTGAAAAACATAAATTTCTTACAAAAATAATTATACCTGGCTAGAGGCTTAGGGGCGATTTCACACCGATGTTAAATTTAAACACAATGTTAAACTGATTTAACACTAAACTTAACGCAAATTCTGCTTCATTGAAGAATATTAGCTTTAACGAAGTGTTAAACTCCGTGTTATCTTAAAATCGCCGTACCCTTGTGTTAAGGCATTTAATGGACACCGCAAACCAAGCTGTTGCTGTGAGTTTGCTGTATTTGGCGTGTATGAATGTCATTCCTAACGAAAGCGGTGCTGTGTGTTATAATAGATTTGAAAAAAAAACCTGCAAAATAACCTTTAAAGCAACACAGACTATCCAAAGCGGTCGTGAGCATGGTTTTATAGGAAATAGGATGGATTAGAATACTTACTGCCAACAGAAGCATGCCTTATTTCTCTGTTATAGGTGTTAATTACTTTGAGATTTTATGCTACTGGCACTTTTAATTTAATGGTAGATGACAATGTTGGAATTTCCAAAGCAATCGGTTTGCAAACAGTAATTCTGTTGGGTCTGCTTGAATCTTAATTAGTGATAACACATAGCTCACTTTGGTTTCAATGTAGTATCTCCTATTCGGTTTGAACCGTTCTAAACACTAATCGCAACTGGCGTTTTTTGGTACTGTATTTGTCGCTACGGTTGGTTAGTGAACCTGGGAGAAAGCGTTCATTTCCATTAAATTACTGGCGGATTTTCTCCCAGGCTGCGTCCTTGTTCTTTAATATATGGTGTGGTATTAGAAAATGCGCGGGATTCACAAAAAACCAATGTTTTGTACACTGTCTTCTGATAAAGTGTGCGGACCAGTGGTTTTTTTTTTTTTTTTTGCTGAAAACACTGTTACTGGTCTGTCTTATCTGGACATGCTGGCACAGTGGTTGATGCCTCAGTTACTTGAAGATAAACCAGAGTTTTTATTTTAGCAAAATAGGGCTCCACCACATCTTGCAGTGCAAATGAGCAAATCAATAACTTTTGATTGGACAGGCCTCTAACAACTTTGAACTTCTCCGTTGACCTCCCCAGTGCCTGATTTTACCACCTGTGATTTCTTTTTATGGGTTTTTTTCAAAGATCAAGTTTATGTACCACTCTTACCAGTTGATCCTCATGAACTGAAGAATCGAATCCGTGCGCCTCGAAGTGGATATTCGTCGCGTTACGTGGGGAGGTCACGTCGAGCACTTGTAGCGGTTGCAAGTTCAAAACTTGGTGAGTTTTTCTTTTCACTAGTATGTGATTCAATATTGTAAATTTCATACTTCTCGTAATTACATTATTCAGGGATATTTGGACATCCTAAGGTAGAAAGCATTATTTTGAAACCAGTGTTGATCAATTTTACTCGCAAGTTTGTAGATATGTTTGTCATATATTTAATGTATTTGGCGTCGATTTTATAATTGTATATAACCGTATTTAAAAATAACTAAATCGATGTCAAAGTGTTGACTTCTCCCTTAATGAGAGAAATTTCGACAGGCAGAATATTTGAACAATGTGCACTTAAAACAGATTTTGGTCCTCAAATAACAATTAAGTGATACTACAGTTATTTGCATTGGTCAAACGTGAACTCTTCGTCATTGTAATTGAAAAAATGTGCCACATGAAACCGTTATGACTCTTTCCCAAATACTGAACCCAAGGTTTTCCAACACTATCATCCACTACACAATGTGCATTAGTTACTTAGATTGTTCAGCTGATCTGGAACCCTCCCTACCTTTTACGTCGAGACTTATTTTGTACAGAAGCCCTGCTAATTGTTTCTTAGTTTCCCTGATGCGCTTCTGATAGTTTTACGACGTTAAAATTTCCGATTCTTGGATCACAACAAGTTACACTTATGGACAATGGATAACAGTCTCAAATACATTTTATAGCAGCTTGCTTGCCTCAGACATGGCCAGCGATCAAATTCATTAACGAAGACGGCATAAGATTCTGTCCCTAGTGGAAGAAACTTGAATTCATACTCTAGCGCATTATACTAAGATAGAACAGTTGTGGAGAAAATATCTGCCAGGATCCTTTGTTAACTCAAGGAGAGGGGTACAAGCTTTTTGAATCTTGCAGGCTGGGAGGGTTGAGGGGGAAGCAATTGATACATGTTTACAAAAGGTTATGCAGCTCAGATAGGAGTGTAAGGAAGATGGTCAGGAATGGAGGAGGAGGGTTAGTGGCTTAGAGGTGGATATTTGTTGGTTTTGTAAATCATAGCGTGTGCCTGTGAGCAAGTTTTCCTCTTCTTCTTCTTCTTCTTATGTTTTGATTGTGTGATTTTTCTTGTTAGCTTAACTGTTTTTTCTTTTCTTCTCATTTCTTGTAAAATTCATTAACTTTACAGTTCAGTGTGATGATGATGAATACAGTCTGAAACATATGAACTACAGGGTATAATACAACCACTTACGGTCTATCTAAGCCGTGTGATGTATGAGTTTGAACGTGTAAAATGTTTAAGACCAATAAATACACCCCTCTACTCTACATTTTATAGCGGCTTTAGGTCTCTCGCCTTTACTAAGTTCTAGAGAATACACAACAAAAGTTTGTGCCCCGCAACTTAACTAACAGCACATCAAACTACAATAGATTACCTACCAGGTATTATAGTTTGTATAACACTGGCATGGTGTTAACCTTGCTTGTGCTTGTTCTGCAAATATTGACGTAAATAACGAATTCCAGTCACAATGCCCAGCCATACCCTGTCAATAAACACGTAACAAACTCGTTGCACACAGTTCCAGCGTTTTCCGGTAGGTTTCGCCCAGGCAGTGGTTAAATTTGTTAAATGTGTCGAGATCTCCCACATGTACAGGACCTCCTAAACCTGCATATACGGCAACGAAATCGGGTAAACCGTTTGTGCTAGATATATGTATTAATACACTATAGAAATTAATTTTAATTATCACATGGTATGGAGAAAATAAATGTTAAAAGTCATCTTTAATTATTGCTTATAAATTAACACAGTACACATATTATTGCCTAGTAACGTCACAACATGTTAATAAAAATTAATTTCAAAATTTCTATATCGTGTTATTTATAAGGGAGTATACAAAATGTCATTGATTTATACCGGAAAGTGCACCGTGTGGAACAATTTGAAAATAAGAATGTGCCGACAAATGAGAACGTTAAAGCTTACAACGCTAAAATAATAGTTTCTGACATCTTAAAGTGATTATTCTTCTCTTTGTAGAGCTTACAAGCCAATGCCTTGAGTCAATAGTCTGTCGAGGAGCAAGCAAACTCTGGGTCATAACATATCCAGGATGGGTGATCAGCCCAATGACAAGTCAGTGCCTTGTGTCAGTAGCCTGTCGAGGAGCAAGCAAACTCTGGATCATAGCATATCCAAAATGGGTGATCAGCACAATGACAAGTCAATGCCTTGTGTCAGTAGTCTGTCGAGGAGCAAGAAAACTCTGGATCATAACATATCCAGGATGGATGATCAGCCCAATGACAAGTCAGTGCCTTGTGTCAGTAGCCTGTCGAGGAGCAAGCAAACTCTGGATAATAGCATATCCAGGATGGGTGATCAGCACAATGACAAGCCAGTGCCTTGTGCCAGTGAACTGTCGAGGAGCAAGCATACTCTGGATCATAACATATCCAGGATGGGTGATCAGCACAATGACAAGTCAGTGCCTTGTGCCAGTGAACTGTCGAGGAGCAAGCAAACTCTGGATCATAACATATCCAGGATGGGTGATCAGCACAATGACAAGTCAGTGCCTTGTGTCAGTAGCCTGTCGAGGAGCAAGCAAACTCTGGATCATAACATATCCAAGATGGGTGATCAGCCCAATGACAAGTCAGTGCCTTGTGTCAGTAGTCTGTCGAGGAGCAAGCAAACTCCGGATCATAACATATCCAAGATGGGTGATCAGCCCAATGACAAGTCAGTGCCTTGTGTCAGTAGTCTGTCGAGGAGCAAGCAAACTCTGGATCATAACATATCCAAGATGGGTGATCAGCACAATGACAAGTCAGTGCCTTGTGTCAGTAGTCTGTCGAGGAGCAAGCAAACTCCGGATCATAACATATCCAAGATGGGTGATCAGCCCAATGACAAGTCAGTGTCTTGTGTCAGTAGCCTGTCGAGGAGCAAGGAAACTCTGGATCATAACATATCCAGGATGGGTGATCAGCCCAATGACAAGCCAATGCCTTGAGTCAGTAGTCTGTCGAGGAGCAAGAAAACTCTGGATCATAACATATCCAGGATGGGTGATCAGCCCAATGACAAGCCAATGCCTTGAGTCATTAGTCTGTCGAGGAGCAAGAAAACTCTGGATCATAACATATCCAGGATGGGTGATCAGCCCAAAGAGAAGCCAATGCCTTGAGTCAGTACTCTGTCGAGGAGCAAGAAAACTCTGGATAATAACATATCCAGGATGAGTGATCAGCCCAATGACAAGCCAATGCCTTGAGTCAGTAGTCTGTCGAGGAGCAAGCAAACTCTGGATCATAGCATATCCAGGATGTGTGATCAGCCCAATGAAAAGCCAATGCCTTGAGTCAGTAGTCTGTAGAGGAGCAAGAAAACTCTGGATCATAACATATCCAGGATGTGTGATCAGCCCCATGACAAGCCAATGCCTTGAGTCAGTAGTCTGTCGAGGAGCAAGAAAACTCTGGATCATAACATATCCAGGATGTGTGATCAGCCCAATGACAAGCCAATGCCTTGAGTCAGTAGTCTGTCGAGGAGCAAGCAAACTCTGGATCATAACATATCCAGGATGGGTGATCAGCCCAATGACAAGCCAATGCCTTGAGTCAGTAGTCTGTCGAGGAGCAAGAAAACTCTGGATCATAACATATCTAGGATGGGTGATCAGCCCAATGACAAGCCAATGCCTTGAGTCAGTAGTCTGTCGAGGAGCAAGAAAACTCTGGATCATAACATATCCAGGATGGATGATCAGCCCAATGACAAGTCAGTGCCTTGTGTCAGTAGCCTGTCGAGGAGCAAGCAAACTCTGGATAATAGCATATCCAGGATGGGTGATCAGCACAATGACAAGTCAGTGCCTTGTGCCAGTGAACTGTCGAGGAGCAAGCATACTCTGGATCATAACATATCCAGGATGGGTGATCAGCACAATGACAAGTCAGTGCCTTGTGCCAGTGAACTGTCGAGGAGCAAGCAAACCCTGGATCATAACATATCCAGGATGGGTGATCAGCACAATGACAAGTCAGTGCCTTGTGTCAGTAGCCTGTCGAGGAGCAAGCAAACTCTGGATCATAACATATCCAAGATGGGTGATCAGCCCAATGACAAGTCAGTGCCTTGTGTCAGTAGTCTGTCGAGGAGCAAGCAAACTCCGGATCATAACATATCCAAGATGGGTGATCAGCCCAATGACAAGTCAGTGCCTTGTGTCAGTAGTCTGTCGAGGAGCAAGTAAACTCTGGATCATAACATATCCAAGATGGGTGATCAGCACAATGACAAGTCAGTGCCTTGTGTTAGTAGTCTGTCGAGGAGCAAGCAAACTCCGGATCATAACATATCCAAGATGGGTGATCAGCCCAATGACAAGTCAGTGTCTTGTGTCAGTAGCCTGTCGAGGAGCAAGGAAACTCTGGATCATAACATATCCAGGATGGGTGATCAGCCCAATGACAAGCCAATGCCTTGAGTCAGTAGTCTGTCGAGGAGCAAGAAAACTCTGGATCATAACATATCCAGGATGGGTGATCAGCCCAATGACAAGCCAATGCCTTGAGTCAGTAGTCTGTCGAGGAGCAAGAAAACTCTGGATCATAACATATCCAGGATGGGTGATCAGCCCAATGACAAGCCAATGCCTTGAGTCAGTACTCTGTCGAGGAGCAAGAAAACTCTGGATAATAACATATCCAGGATGAGTGATCAGCCCAATGACAAGCCAATGCCTTGAGTCAGTAGTCTGTCGAGGAGCAAGCAAACTCTGGATCATAGCATATCCAGGATGTGTGATCAGCCCAATGAAAAGCCAATGCCTTGAGTCAGTAGTCTGTAGAGGAGCAAGAAAACTCTGGATCATAACATATCCAGGATGTGTGATCAGCCCAATGACAAGCCAATGCCTTGAGTCAGTAGTCTGTCGAGGAGCAAGAAAACTCTGGATCTTAACATATCCAGGATGTGTGATCAGCCCAATGACAAGCCAATGCTTTGAGTCAGTAGTCTGTCGAGGAGCAAGCAAACTCTGGATCATAACATATCCAGGATGGGTGATCAGCCCAATGACAAGCCAATGCCTTGAGTCAGTAGTCTGTCGAGGAGCAAGAAAACTCTGGATCATAACATATCTAGGATGGGTGATCAGCCCAATGACAAGCCAATGCCTTGAGTCAGTAGTCTGTCGAGGAGCAAGAAAACTCTGGATCATAACATATCCAGGATGAGTGAACAGCCCAATGACAAGCCAATGCCTTGAGTAGTAGTCTGTCGAGGAGCAAGAAAATTCTGGATCATAACATATCCAGGATGGGTGGTCAGCCCAATGACAAGTCAATGCCTTGTGTCAGTGAACTGTCCAGGAGCAAGCAAACTCTGGATCATAGCATATCCAAGATGGGTTATCAGCCCAATGACAAGTCAATGTCTTGTGTCAATAATCTGTTGAGGAGCAAGCAAACTCTGGATCGTAGCATATCCAAGATGGGTGATCAGCCCAATGAGAACTCAATGCCTTGTGTCAGTGAAGTGTCGAGGAGCAAGTTAACTCTGGATCGTAGCATATCCAAGATGAGTGATCAGCCCAATGAGAACTCAATGCCTTGTGTCAGTGAAGTGTCGAGGAGCAAGCAAACTCTGGATCGTAGCATATCCAAGATGGGTGATCAGCCCAATGAGAACTCAATGCCTTGTGTCAGTGAAGTGTCGAGCAGCAAGCAAAATCTGGATCGCAGCATATCCAAGATGGGTGATCAGCTCAATGAGAACTCAATGCCTTGTGTCAGTGAAGTGTCGAGGAGCAAGTTAACTCTGGATCGTAGCATATCCAAGATGAGTGATCAGCCCAATGAGAACTCAATGCCTTGTGTCAGTGAAGTGTCGAGGAGCAAGCAAACTCTGGATCGTAGCATATCCAAGATGGGTGATCAGCCCAATGAGAACTCAATGCCTTGTGTCAGTGAAGTGTTGAGGAGCAAGCAAACTCTGGATCGTAGCATATCCAAGATGGGTGATCAGCCCAATGAGAACTCAATGCCTTGTGTCAGTGAAGTGTCGAGGAGCAAGCAAACTCTGGATCGTAGCATATCCAAGATGGGTGATCAGCCCAATGACAAGTCAGTGCCTTGTGTCAGTAGTCTGTCGAGGAGCAAGAAAACTCTGGATCATAACATATCCAGGATGGGTGATCAGCCCAATGACAAGCCAATGCCTTGAGTCAGTAGTCTGTAGAGGAGCAAGCAAAATCTGGATCATAGCATATCCAGGATGTGTGATCAGCCCAATGACAAGTCAGTGCCTTGTGCCAGTGAACTGTCGAGGAGCAAGCATACTCTGGATCATAACATATCCAGGATGGGTGATCAGCACAATGACAAGTCAGTGCCTTGTGTCAGTAGCCTGTCGAGGAGCAAGCAAACACTGGATCATAACATATCCAAGATGGGTGATCAGCCTAATGACAAGTCAGTGCCTTGTGTCAGTAGTCTGTCGAGGAGCAAGCAAACTCCGGATCATAACATATCCAAGATGGGTGATCAGCCCAATGACAAGTCAGTGCCTTGTGTCAGTAGTCTGTCGAGGAGCAAGCAAACTCCGGATCATAACATATCCAAGATGGGTGATCAGCCCAATGACAAGTCAGTGCCTTGTGTCAGTAGTCTGTCGAGGAGCAAGAAAACTCTGGATCATAACATATCCAGGATGGGTGATCAGCCCAATGACAAGCCAATGCCTTGAGTCAGTAGTCTGTCGAGGAGCAAGCAAACTCTGGATCATAGCATATCCAGGATGTGTGATCAGCCCAATGACAAGCCAATGCCTTGAGTCAGTAGTCTGTCGAGGAGCAAGAAAACTCTGGATCATAACATATCCAGGATGGGTGATCAGCCCAATGACAAGTCAGTGCCTTGTGTCAGTAGTCTGTCGAGGAGCAAGAAAACTCTGGATCATAACATATCCAGTATGAGTGATCAGCCCAATGACAAGCCAATGCCTTGAGTCAGTAGTCTGTAGAGGAGCAAGAAAACTCTGGATCATAACATATCCAGGATGGGTGGTCAGCCCCATGACAAGCCAATGCCTTGAGTCAGTAGTCTGTCGAGGAGCAAGAAAACTCTGGATCATAACATATCTAGGATGAGTGGTCAGCCCAATGACAAGCCAATGCTTTGAGTCAGTAGTCTGTCGAGGAGCAAGAAAACTCTGGATCATAACATATCCAGGATGGGTGGTCAGCCCAATGACAAGCCAATGCCTTGAGTCAGTAGTCTGTCGAGGAGCAAGAAAACTCTGGATCATAACATATCCAGGATGAGTGATCAGCCCAATGACAAGCCAATGCCTTGAGTCAGTAGTCTGTCGAGGAGCAAGAAAACTCTGGATCATAACATATCTAGGATGGGTGATCAGCCCAATGACAAGCCAATGTCTTGAGTCAGTAGTCTGTCGAGGAGCAAGAAAACTCTGGATCATAACATATCCAGGATGAGTGATCAGCCCAATGACAAGCCAATGCTTTGAGTCAGTAGTCTGTCGAGGAGCAAGAAAACTCTGGATCATAACATATCCAAGATGGGTGATCAGCCCAATGACAAGTCAGTGCCTTGTGTCAGTAGTCTGTCGAGGAGCAAGCAAACTCCGGATCATAACATATCCAAGATGGGTGATCAGCCCAATGACAAGTCAGTGCCTTGTGTCAGTAGTCTGTCGAGGAGCAAGCAAACTCTGGATCATAACATATCCAAGATGGGTGTTCAGCACAATGACAAGTCAGTGCCTTGTGTCAGTAGTCTGTCGAGGAGCAAGCAAACTCCGGATCATAACATATCCAAGATGGGTGATCAGCCCAATGACAAGTCAGTGCCTTGTGTCAGTAGCCTGTCGAGGAGCAAGCAAACTCTGGATCATAGCATATCCAAAATGGGTGATCAGCACAATGACAAGTCAATGCCTTGTGTCAGTAGTCTGTCGAGGAGCAAGAAAACTCTGGATCATAACATATCCAGGATGGATGATCAGCTCAATGACAAGTCAGTGCCTTGTGTCAGTAGCCTGTCGAGGAGCAAGCAAACTCTGGATAATGGCATATCCAGGATGGGTGATCAGCACAATGACAAGTCAGTGCCTTGTGCCAGTGAACAGTCGAGGAGCAAGCATACTCTGGATCATAACATATCCAGGATGGGTGATCAGCACAATGACAAGTCAGTGCCTTGTGCCAGTGAACTGTCCAGGAGCAAGCAAACTCTGGATCATAACATATCCAGGATGGGTGATCAGCACAATGACAAGTCAGTGACTTGTGTCAGTAGCCTGTCGAGGAGCAAGCAAACTCTGGATCATAACATATCCAAGATGGGTGATCAGCCCAATGACAAGTCAGTGCCTTGTGTCAGTAGTCTGTCGAGGAGCAAGCAAACTCCGGATCATAACATATCCAAGATGGGTGATCAGCCCAATGACAAGTCAGTGCCTTGTGTCAGTAGTCTGTCGAGGAGCAAGCAAACTCTGGATCATAACATATCCAAGATGGGTGATCAGCACAATGACAAGTCAGTGCCTTGTGTCAGTAGTCTGTCGAGGAGCAAGCAAACTCCGGATCATAACATATCCAAGATGGGTGATCAGCCCAATGACAAGTCAGTGTCTTGTGTCAGTAGCCTGTCGAGGAGCAAGGAAACTCTGGATCATAACATATCCAGGATGGGTGATCAGCCCAATGACAAGCCAATGCCTTGAGTCAGTAGTCTGTCGAGGAGCAAGAAAACTCTGGATCATAACATATCCAGGATGGGTGATCAGCCCAATGACAAGCCAATGCCTTGAGTCAGTACTCTGTCGAGGAGCAAGAAAACTCTGGATCATAACATATCCAGGATGAGTGATCAGCCCAATGACTAGCCAATGCCTTGAGTCAGTAGTCTGTCGAGGAGCAAGCAAACTCTGGATCATAGCATATCCAGGATGTGTGATCAGCCCAATGAAAAGCCAATGCCTTGAGTCAGTAGTCTGTAGAGGAGCAAGAAAACTCTGGATCATAACATATCCAGGATGTGTGATCAGCCCAATGACAAGCCAATGCCTTGAGTCAGTAGTCTGTCGAGGAGCAAGCAAACTCTGGATCGTAGCATATCCAAGATGGGTGATCAGCCCAATGAGAACTCAATGCCTTGTTTCAGTGAAGTGTCGAGCAGCAAGCAAACTCTGGATCGTAGCATATCCAAGATGGGTGATCAGCTCAATGAGAACTCAATGCCTTGTGTCAGTGAAGTGTCGAGGAGCAAGCTAACTCTGGATCGTAGCATATCCAAGATGAGTGATCAGCCCAATGAAAACTCAATGCCTTGTGTCAGTGAAGTGTCGAGGAGCAAGCAAACTCTGGATCGTAGCATATCCAAGATGGGTGATCAGCCCAATGAGAACTCAATGCCTTGTGTCAGTGAAGTGTTGAGGAGCGAGCAAACCCTGGATCGTAGCATATCCAAGATGGGTGATCAGCCCAATGAGAACTCAATGCCTTGTGTCAGTGAAGTGTCGAGGAGCAAGCAAACTCTGGATCGTAGCATATCCAAGATGGGTGATCAGCCCAATGACAAGTCAGTGCCTTGTGTCAGTAGTCTGTCGAGGAGCAAGAAAACTCTGGATCATAACATATCCAGGATGGGTGATCAGTCCAATGACAAGCCAATGCCTTGAGTCAGTAGTCTGTCGAGGAGCAAGAAATCTCTGTATCATAACTTATCCAGGATGGGTGATCAGCCCAATGACAAGTCAGTGCCTTGTGTCAGTAGTCTGTAGAGGAGCAAGAAAACTCTGGATCATAACATATCCAGGATGGGTTATCAGCCTAATGACAAGCCAATGCCTTGAGTCAGTAGTCTGTCGAGGAGCAAGCAAACTCTGGATCATAGCATATCCAGGATGTGTGATCAGCCCAATGACAAGTCAGTGCCTTGTGCCAGTGAACTGTCGAGGAGCAAGCATACTCTGGATCATAACATATCCAGGATGGGTGATCAGCACAATGACAAGTCAGTGCCTTGTGTCAGTAGCCTGTCGAGGAGCAAGCAAACTCTGGATCATAACATATCCAAGATGGGTGATCAGCCCAATGACAAGTCAGTGCCTTGTGTCAGTAGTCTGTCGAGGAGCAAGCAAACTCCGGATCATAACATATCCAAGATGGGTGATCAGCCCAATGACAAGTCAGTGCCTTGTGTCAGTAGTCTGTCGAGGAGCAAGCAAACTCCGGATCATAACATATCCAAGATGGGTGATCAGCCCAATGACAAGTCAGTGCCTTGTGTCAGTAGTCTGTCGAGGAGCAAGAAAACTCTGGATCATAACATATCCAGGATGGGTGATCAGCCCAATGACAAGCCAATGCCTTGAGTCAGTAGTCTGTCGAGAAGCAAGCAAACTCTGGATCATAGCATATCCAGGATGTGTGATCAGCCCAATGACAAGCCAATGCCTTGAATCAGTAGTCTGTCGAGGAGCAAGAAAACTCTGGATCATAACCTATCCAGGATGGGTGATCAGCCCAATGACAAGTCAGTGCCTTGTGTCAGTAGTCTGTCGAGGAGCAAGAAAACTCTGGATCATAACATATCCAGTATGAGTGATCAGCCCAATGACAAGCCAATGCCTTGAGTCAGTAGTCTGTAGAGGAGCAAGAAAACTCTGGATCATAACATATCCAGGATGGGTGGTCAGCCCAATGACAAGCCAATGCCTTGAGTCAGTAGTCTGTCGAGGAGCAAGAAAACTCTGGATCATAACATATATAGGATGAGTGATCAGCCCAATGACAAGCCAATGCTTTGAGTCAGTAGTCTGTCGAGGAGCAAGAAAACTCTGGATCATAACATATCCAGGATGGGTGGTCAGCCCAATGACAAGCCAATGCCTTGAGTCAGTAGTCTGTCGAGGAGCAAGAAAACTCTGGATCATAACATATCGAGGATGAGTGATCAGCCCAATGACAAGCCATGCCTTGAGTCAGTAGTCTGTCGAGGAGCAAGAAAACTCTGGATCATAACATATCTAGGATGGGTGATCAGCCCAATGACAAGCCAATGCCTTGAGTCAGTAGTCTGTCGAGGAGCAAGAAAACTCTGGATCATAACATATCCAGGATGAGTGATCAGCCCAATGACAAGCCAATGCCTTGAGTCAGTAGTCTGTCGAGGAGCAAGAAAACTCTGGATCATAACATATCCAGGATGGGTGGTCAGCCCAATGACAAGTCAATGCCTTGTGTCAGTGAACTGTCGAGGAGCAAGCAAACTCTGGATCATAGCATATCCAAGATGGGTTAATAGCCCAATGACAAGTCAATGTCTTGTGTCAATAATCTGTTGAGGAGCAAGCAAACTCTGGATCGTAGCATATCCAGGATGGGTGATCAGCTCAATGACAAGCCAATGCCTTGATTCAGTAGTCTGTCGAGGAGCAAGCAAACTCTGGATCATAGCATATCCAGGATGTGTGATCAGCCCAATGACAAGCCAATGCCTTGAGTCAGTAGTCTGTAGAGGAGCAAGAAAACTCTGGATCATAACATATCCAGGATGTGTGATCAGCCCAATGACAAGCCAATGCCTGGAGTCAGTAGTCTGTCGAGGAGCAAGAAAACTCTGGATCATAACATATCCGGGATGGATGATCAGCCCAATGACAAGCCAATGCCTTGAGTCAGTAGTCTGTCGAGGAGCAAGAAAACTCTGGATCATAACATATCCAGGATGGGTGATCAGCCCAATGACAAGCCAATGCCTTGAGTAGTAGTCTGTCGAGGAGCAAGAAAACTCTGGATCATAACATATCCAGGATGGGTGATCAGCCCAATGACAAGCCAATGCCTTGAATAGTAGTCTGTCGAGGAGCAAGAAAACTCTGGATCATAACATATCCAGGATGGGTGATCAGCCCAATGACAAGCCAATGCCTTGAGTAGTAGTCTGTCGAGGAGCAGGAAAACTCTGGATCATAACATATCCAGGATGGGTGGTCAGCCCAATGACAAGTCAATGCCTTGTGTCAGTGAACTGTCGAGGACCAAGCAAACTCTGGATCATAGCATATCCAAGATGGGTTATCAGCCCAATGACGAGTCAATGTCTTGTGTCAATAATCTGTTGAGGAGCAAGCTAACTCTGGATCGTAGCATATCCAAGATGGGTGATCAGCCCAATGAGAACTCAGTGCCTTGTGTCAGTGAAGTGTCGAGGAGCAAGCAAACTCTGGATCGTAGCATAGCCAAGATGGGTGATCAGCCCAATGAGAACTCAATGCCGTGTGTCAGTGAAGTGTCGAGGAGCAAGCAAACTCTGGAGCGTAGCATATCCAAGATGGGTGATCAGCCCAATGAGAACTCAATGCCCTGTGTCAGTGAAGTGTCGAGGAGCAAGCAAACTCTGGATCGTAGCATATCCAAGATGGGTGATCAGCCCAATGAGAACTCATTGCCCTGTGTCAGTGAAGTGTTGAGGAGCAAGCAAACTCTGGATCGTAGGATATCCAAGATGGGTGATCAGCCCAATGAGAACTCAATGCCTTGTGTCAGTGAAGTGTCGAGGAGCAAGCAAACTCTGGATCGTAGCATATCCAAGATGGGTGATCAGCCCAGTGTCAGAAGGAAACGTAATGTAGTGACGAAAGGTATGATCGAAAAATTCGCGGATAAAATATCGAACCTAGCATTCGAATGGAAAACCGAGGAAAACCGCGAAAAAAGCCTTTTGTCAGAATGGTCGGTCCTGGGGTTTGAACCCGCGGCCTCCGGAATGCGGGTCACAGACGTTACCGCCTGAGCCATCCTTCTCAGTCTCTTTCTGACTAGTATTGTTTTAAAAGCATTTAGTGCATATATAGACGCAGCTTCGTCTTTTTGTGCTCCTCTGCAGCTAATTTAGAATTTGAAGACTACTGAGGTTTTTGTTGAATGGCTGTTCACTTTTACTACATTTTTATAGGCAGTTAGGCTTAAAGGCAGACCTTTAATTCGCTACATGATATGCTTTAAAGGACGTGCAACCATAAAAGCTACATTGACTAAAGTTGAATTTTTGTAGTGTAAAGTAACACCCAAACGCATGTTTACGAATTTTGGGTTTTTTTTCTCCACAGTTGGATACCTCAAGTTAATCTTGACACCTCAGCCAACAATAATAACTGGGCTGGAACAGTTGAAGGTTACAGCTTTAACCGGTTCTACGAGACTAATGTTTGTATTGCTGATATGAAAATTAAATGTACGACGTGGTACTTCTCGATCACGTATCTCCCAAACAATTATAGATATCGTCGAGCTCTTTGCCAATTTGAAAGGCAAATAAGAACTTTGGAAATTAACCTACAGAGAGCCAAGAAGTGTGCATTTTTCAAATAAAATTAACCACTTAGCAGACAACTCGTACTTGTTTCTGGTCTGGAGCACATAATTAATTTCAAATATTCACCATATATCTTGTGTGTAAATATAAAACGAGCGTAATAGAACAAAACAGCAGTTTTATTGCTATGTTCTACAGGCATGTCTTCTGAACATCTATTAAACAACTGTGTTCAGGAGCACCGCCTAAGTGTCAGTGTTATTTTAATTCTCTTTTATTGCTTTCTCTACCATACCTTGTAGGTAGAGAAGGTATTGTATTCCACCCACAAATCCGATACCGAGATTTCACTGGAAATGTATGTTTTGAGATACCCGGAATAAAAAAGCATGTTTAGAAAAAGGTTCGTGTTCGTGTGACTGTGAACAAAATAACTCAAAAACGAAAAATCGGATAAATACCAAACTTAGTATTTAGGTTCAGTACTTTCCAAAGAAGCGACACGAAGTTTATCAAGAAAATACATCACTTCAAACTACCCTTTACACGGAACATGATTCCAAATTTTTTATTTTCTATAAATGGACCTAACGATTTTGATTAAAATACCACATATGAAAGATATTTACATGACAGATAAAATGTAATCTTAAAATCTCAGAGAATACCCTGTTAAGTCCTCTTCATTCAGAAGGAATTTTTTATAATCTTGTATAACTGGTAAGCGCTAAGTGACAGACGAAAACGTACTACACAAAAAAATGTTGATTTCTTTAAAACACAGAATTTATTTGAAATAACTTTTTGTAGTCTAAGCCATTTCTGAGATATCTATAAATAATTGCTGGAATTGTTCATAACTTGGTCATTCTCTTGAATTCCTGTCAACATTCAGCTGTTTTTCGGGATTGCATGGAAACAGTATGGAATTTTAGGGCCATTACATAGCGTCCAGTTCCTAAACATTTTAATCGCTGTTCCCTTTGTATCTATTACAAAATGTGTAATATAGCTATTTATGCAGAGTTTGTGTTTTATTAAAATGAAGCAGAAAGAAAAATAAGCTTTAGTAAGAATAGTTTGTATACCAACTAATAAACAATAGTGGGCAGAGAAAGTAATGTAAATGTAACACATAATTTTTTTATTCCGTAATGCGTGTAACCATTGATGTGAAAATAAGGTTTTCTTTCCAATTAGCATGAATTTCTTAAGGAATGTATTCACATTTAAAAAGCAATTCTTCCTAAAAAATCTGATGTGTTACACTCACATGACTTTCTCTACTCTTGTACAATCTATTTTTACAAACGCCTATTCTCCATATGCTTCATATTAATCGAGATATCGAGATGTCAATCTTATTTGTAATTTTCTTGTAGATGCAAGGGGAATATGGTAGCTTTTAAGCGATAGTCAAATATTTTATCGCTGGTTGCTATGTGGCGCATTCCAATCTCTTTGCATGTCCAGGACATAAAAAAATGAATAACGAATTTGAGAAAAAGTATAAGTATTGGATAATTTAAGGAAATAACAAGCAATATCTTGAAAACGGTTAACTCAACAAAAAAAATGTATATGATATAAGTTGTGTATTTTAACGCGATCTACATTTTTTGTGTAGTACAATTTTGTCTATCTCTTATGGTTTACCAGTTATGCAAAAGTCGTTCATAATGAAGAATACTTTTGGAGACATTCCCTGAAATTTCGAGATATACATTTCATTTCTCATAACATTATCTTAAACATATGATATTTTCATCAAAATCGTTAGAGCCATTTTTGAGAAAATTAAAAATTTCGAAAAATGTTCCATGTAAAGGGTAGTTTGGGGTGGGAGGAATTTCTTGAAAATCTTCGTGTCGCATCTCTGGAAGATACTGAACGTAAATACCAAGTTTGGTGTTTATCCGACTGTTAGTTTTCGAGTTATGCTGTTCACAGACACACACACAGACACACACACAGACACACACACACGGACATGTTTCCAAAAATGCTTTTTTTGGATTCAGGAGGTCTCAAAACATGTATTTCCGGTGAAATCTCGGTATCGAATTTTTGGGTGGAATACAATACTTCCCCTACTTACTATACGTAGTAGAGAAAGTAAAAATATGTCGAACGTGTTTTGCTGGTTTATGAAACTACAGTCCTTCCTGTTTAAAATATTTCAGAAAGGTGGGCGTGGCAGCATATTTAGTTATTTTGCTCCTCGTTCCTTTGCATTTTCTAATTCAAATCTGCCTCCTTCAAGATAGCACGGCTTCTGCAAACATTTGCTTATGCTTTCAACAGATAAACTGTTATTCAGGATTTATAGGAGCCCTGACATATCACTCCTTGGAGACGTTTGTTTACTAACTTCAGGGGTGTTAGCATTTTGTGAGCAATTGTGGGTTAAAATAGGTAACAAAACTAATGTTCGTTCACGGAAGAGGAAGTTTCATGGTAATAGAGACACTAAACAATACAACGACAGTAGTGAAAGTGTCCAGACTGGGGAATACTGATAAACCCAGTGCTTCTCATTCTAAGGTTCAATGGGTTGACAGTGCTAATTCTGACAGTGGCGGTATTAATATATTACATTATTAAAATATATTACGATTTTTATAATTTTTAATAAAGGATGTCTTCAGCATTTTAAACCTTTCAAGTAAACGTTTTCATACTGAGCAACATCTTAATTTTTAAACTCATTTTCTCAAAAAAATTTAAATGTTTATGTTTTGCAATCTTCAGAACAAAAGCTATACTAGAAACTCCAGAGACTCCATTCATACAAAAAATTAAATCTTAAGGAACTGACTCTTTTGTGAAATAAAACTATTAATGAATTTAACAGAAAACTCTGATGTGTTGCACTCACATGGCTTTCTCTTCTCTGGTACAAACTATCTTATTGCTAATTTTCTTGTAGGTGCAAGGGGAATATGGTAGGCTTTAAGCGATAGTCAAATATTTTAAGAACAGGTTGCTGTGTGGAGCACTCCATTCTCTTTGCATGTCCAGGACATAAAAAAACGAATAACGAATTCTCATTTGAGAAAAATTATAAGTGCTGAAAAAATTCAAACAATTAACAAGTAATATCTCGGAAATCACTTCACAAAAAATGTACAGGACATAAATTGTGTGTTTTACCAGCTCTACAGTTATTGTGTAATAAAATTTTGTCCCTCTCTTACGGTTTACCAGTTATGCAAAAGTCATTCAGAAAGAACAGGAATTTTGGGGACAATCCCAAAAAATTCAAGATATACATTTTATTTCTCATAAAAATACCTTAAATATATGATATTTTAATCAAAATCGCTAGCCTATTTTCAAAAAATGTTCCATGTGAAGGTTATTCTGGGGTGGGAGATTTTCTTGAAAATGTTCGCGTCTCATTCTTGGAAGTTACTAAACTCAAATACCAAGTTTGGTATTTATCCAATGTTTCGTTTTTGAGTTATGCTGTCCACAGACAGACACACACACGGACATGTTTCCAAAAATGCTTTATTGGATTCTATACTAAACGTAGGAGAGAAAAAAATTGAACTGTATAACTACTAATTCATTCATTATCTGTTTACCCTCCTCTTATATAGGACTTACACCCCCCAGGACTTACAAGCGGGTGCCTGGGGTCAGACGCCCGTCGAGGAGCAGACACTCATGGATCAGACAGAGCATCCAGGATGGGTGATCAGCCCGATGCCTGGTATGGGATGAAGGAAGTAGATGAAACGAAATGTTGGTGAAATGGATGAAAGGAAAGGTGATGGAGCAGTTGGTGGAATGAATGGCAGGGAAAACCGGAGAACCCGGAGAAAACCCGCCCAGACGCCGCTTCGTCCACCACAAATCCCACATGCAGGTCCCTGGGATTGAACCCGGGCCGCCTCGGTGGGAGGCGATCGGTCTAACCACTCGGCCACGGCGCCGCCTAACTACTAATTATGATATCTAAAATATTCTAGTTCACAAAATAAAGCTCTCGTTAAGGCAAGACTTGAAATGTTAGTTTTTGGTAGTGCTGGAATGTTTTGAAAAAAAGGATATTTTTTAAAATGTTCAACTTTTTTATCTGATAAGAAATTTTTAAATGCTATGCTATACAGTTTTCTTAGTTAAACTTAGCTGTTTTTACGTAAAATTTTCATAGACTTCTTATGAAAACTGTAGAATTTGTTTCCAAACGTGAATACATACGGCCGGATATGCGATGTCTTATTTGTCTTTTAGTATATTAACTGGTCGATACCACCGATATTTACGCCGCACAAAAGCAGATGCTTGCATAGTGTTTGCCTAAAGCTCCAACCGAAAGTAAACATTGGAAGCAATTTCATTATTTGCTTTTGGAATACTTATTTCTGCAGTAGCGCTTCCTATTTGCTTGTGGAACCTGTGCGAAGTTTATAGAATACAAAATAAGGTGGACCCTTCCTACCCAGTTTTCTGAGATATCTTACTTCGTGATCAAGTATTTCCAAGTTGCTATCTTATCTTAAAACCTGTATGGGAATAAATAGCGCTGCTTTGAATACTCTAGCTACAGTAAAGTATTATACAGTGAAATCATATCCGGGTGCTTTGCCTGTGCTGTAATAAATCCTTAACATTAAGAAAGTTTAAAAGTATACCTATTTCGCAGTGGCGTAGATTGATACTGTATTCTGGGTAAACTAGATTTTAAAAAATTAAATTTAGAATTTTTTAAATGATGCACAAATTTCCATACATTAGTGTTTCATATAACAGTGTGTGTTCTCTATTACGATTCGATTATTGTTATTATCATTATTATTTTATATTGATTTAGTAGCCATTAGCATCACGACTAATTGCCGAAATTGACTTACATTTTAAACTAAACTAGATTATAAAATAATAAAAACAATGTAAGTACTCACTTAGATTTTCTTGTATATAAGCTCCAGTCAGCGATTTTTATTGCAAGCTTTTCTTTCAATGTTTTTATATATGATATTCCTTCAACACTTCATTTCTTTTCCCCACCAAAAGCAAACATACGAAGCAATAAACCTTGTTATGAATGTAACTGTCAGTTAACCAATTAAATTTACTGTACCAGGATGTTTGAAATGTCCATTTTTGGTTCTTTTCCTGGAAGACAATGCCAAGCTTAGGAATCGGTCTTTTGCCTTTAAGTTCACATTTTCTCTCAAAGACAGAGTCGAAAACTGAGTTTTTAATAAGTAATTAATTAAATTGATGGATTGTCCATATTTCTAAAACCAAATAAAACATGCACAATGAAAACAATACACAGGTTTACGTAAAATTAACACTGCACTGCACGACTGCACGCACATAATGCTGGTTCACCAATAACTGAGGAATGAAATGTTTATGTTACACTGTCTTGCACTACTCTTGTCTCCAACCCCCGTTGTCCTGTTTCCAGACCTTGGAAAGAGCAGGTACACAGAGACTAAATACTTCGTTAAACGTGTTAGGTCTCTGCTGCTGCCTTTGTGCCATTAATGCACAACGAAATATAGGCATGTCTTCCTACAACGAAAGGTGAAATTTAGTGGGAAAAGCTATATAAGTGCACTCTTGATGGGACTTGCACTCGTTTAGCCATCCCAGTCTCTACTCGACTCTGCTGCCGCATCATGAGATTTCGAAGCTGCCTAAGAACGCAGCCCTACAATCTGACAGCGTTGAGGCGTTGGGGTAAGCTGCGGTGAAGGTGATGTATTAATTAGTTTTTTTATGACTTGTTTGAGGCTGTCTTTATGTATATGTTTAAAACTTTACTTAGTTTCTTGGCAATTTATTTAGGTAGACCTAGTCTCAAAGTATATCCTTACGCTATGCCACTGTTATTTTGCTATCTAATAACAATAATACTTAGATTTATTACATCATTCCGAAAGTAATTCCTCCTATTTATTTTCATGGAAACTACAACAGATGCAGAAAACACAAGAACACAGTTAAATAGAGCAAGATTTCAGGTACATACTGTTATTTTCCACATAATCACCACCATTCGTTATGAAACAAGAGCTCGCATGTCACGCTCGTAAAAATCTAAACCTGCTGAGGCTAGCCTGCTGACAACAGCATCTAAGTCTGGAAATGTTGGCCACGTAGTGCATCTTTCATAGGCCCAGAGATGAAAGTCCGAAGGTGCTAAATCACGACTGTATCGTGGATGTGGTAGGACAGTCCAGCCAAATTTGTTAATGAGCTCCATGGCTGTAAAACTGGTGTGGGTTCTGCATTATCATAATGCAGGCGGAAGTTTGTCTTCTTCTGTGGCCTAACTCTGTAAATTCGGGGTTTCAGCCTAGTCAGTGTCGTCTTGTAGCGTTTGGAACTCACATTTGCTCCAGATTCCAAGGTATCCAAAAGAACCACGCCCTGTCTATCCCAGAAGACTGTGCACATCACTTTTCCTGCAGATGGCTGTGTCTTGAACTTCTTCTTTGTTGGAGAATTCGGATGTCGCCACTCCATGAACTGTCGTTTAAATTCTGGCTCGTAGTGGTGACACCAACTCATATCCGTTGATGATGGAGTTCAGAAAATTTTCACCTTCAGCCTTGTATTCATCCAGCAGGTCCAGACAAATTTCCATTCCATGAGTTTTTGGTCTTGTGAAAGCATCCGGGGGACTCATCTCGCACACACTTTGCGATAATTAAGGTTGCGTAACATGTTGTCTAAGGCATTGCAGCAAACATTCACCTCTACACACAATTCCTTGGTCGTAATTTACCGATCATTACGGATGAGTTGATCGAGACGCTGTTCATTATTTGCTTGACAGCCGAGCAAGGCATGGCTTGTCCTGTACATCCTTTTCACCACTTTTGAAACGCTATAACCACCGCCTCACGTTACTCGCATCTACGCATCGACTACATACAGTCGTCTTCTGTGGTATAGTGATTACCGTGTTAGCCACTAGTTCCCGAGGTCGCGGGTTCAAACCCGGGGGAGGGCGATGTATTTTTTCGAGCGTAAAAATACTTAGCATAGCTTCCTTCGGAAGGGAAGTAAAGCCGGTGTTCCAGTGTCGTAAATTTACGGCACGTAAAGGAACATTAAGCCTAATAGAGGCCTCTGACAAAAACTACCAGTATTTCACCCCCAATGTAGAATGGGACGATATGGACCACAGCAGTTAAAGAGCGTCCATAAATAAAAAAATGTCTCCATACACCTTTAACAAGCGTCGATGGATTTCAATTGGCGCAACTTGTTCAACAGTAAGGAATTCAATCACACATCTCTGCTTTGCACACACCTCGACGTCAGTAACCATTTCGGAACGCTCCCTTGCTGCTTCTTTCTGTCGTAGGACAACGAAACTAACAGAATACTAGCGAAAAACTTCAACAATTAATACACCAACATAATCTGGCTCGGACACTCAAAGGCAACACAATAAAATGAAAGGCATTACATTCCGATTGACTCTCGTATTAATTTAACGAGCAGGAACCGGCAATGTACCTTCGCAAAAACCACAGGAGGCGAACCATCAGGAACGGTACCTATTTTATAAATCCAACCCTTCTTGTACAAAAACGAAAGTGGATATGCCACTTACACACGCCAATCCCATAATGGAAGACTACTGAAGACCCCATTGGGGGAGACAGTGGCTAGCACACCGTCTACCAGTTCTTCAGGTTGGTGTCTGAGGATATTGAGGCGTCTCACAACCCCACCTGGGCTTCGTCCAAGCATACCCAATCCCCAAGGATATCGGGAACCTCTGTCTCACCTAGTCCAACCCTCCGAACAGTGCCCTTCCGGAAGGTGCTCAGATGTTCGGCCCGGCGTACTTCTAGAAACGTCAGAAGTACCACGAGTGCTAGAGATCCGCAGCGCCCGTACCGCGGCAAAAAATTGGGTCAGTTCCCCCCATGGGGACATGTATTATAAATCCTTTAAAACCCAGAAAATTTAATAGCTTATATTGTTCAAATTCCGTCATAATTTCATTCAACGCCGTTACTACTTTAATTTTAATCCAAACCAAAATTCATGGAATATTCTGTAGAATAAAAATATAATTTTCTGTTTCGATTTGAACTCTCAAGAAGAATTATACTGCTAATACTAAAACCAAACGCTAAATTGTAATCTTAAATTAATTTTCAAATAGTATAAGCTGTAATGTATATACCTCTTTGCTAGTCCATCTTCTTCCAGCTGTGACACGAAGAAACGAACACCCTGTCGCTTCTCCAGTCGGATACCCAGGTTCTCGTCTACAGCAGTCTTTGTAAGTCGGACAAGTAAGAACCGCCTTCTACACTGCGAGCTCTGCTGTAACGACGTGAGGGAAGTAGCTATTGGTAGTCTTCTGCTGCGCGCTGCAGAAGTCTCACTGCCGGCTTCGACTAGCGATGTGCAGGATAACCTACGGTTGTCGTTCTTCTCCTCCAGAAGCTGGCACGAAAGGAACTGCTGTCGACGACCTATCGTGATGTCCTCATTTGGTGTGCCAAAGGCACTGGAACTGTTACTTCTTCGCTTCTCCCATGGCGTAAGGCTAGCAAGGATGGCACGAGAGTCCTTGCTCGAGGATGAGGTGGTGTGTAATGCTGCAATGCTGGACGAACGGGCCCAGTTGTCCCGCCGAAAAGGTCTGGATTCCTCGGAGTCGTACAGAATGCAACTTGGGGTTGCCGATCTAGGTATACTTGGTGGGGGGTACGGCTGTTTTACAGGTACTTCGATTCTAATCTCATCGAGACATTTTACACTGTTTCCTCCGCCAGAGTCCATCTCCGATTCATGCAGGGACCCCGAATCAGAACTCTCGTTTGCGATAATGCCACTATCACCATCTTGATCTGAGGATCCGGCGTTTAAACACTTATCACTATTATTTCCATTTGTCTGTTTCCCACAGTCTTCAGTGCAATGCCTTGGGCCATCGCTATCATAACCGGACTCATTTGAGCTCACATAATACCCGCTAACAATCGGCTGACATTGTGACCTGTCTTCCCTGTAAGGTGTCGCTAAGAAGGATTGATGGGCATAATTTGAGGGTCTCCTGAAAGATCTAACTTCAACACTGTCTTTTCTTCTGCGACCTAATGTGTTACTCCCTTCCTCCTCAATCAACACGGCAGCAGGTACATATTCCTCAGAATTAGCCCTCAGTCTACACGCTCTATCAGCAGAGACCGCTGTGCGAGGTTCTATAAGCGATCTACGATGGTCTGCAAAAGTATCACCTCTCTGTTGGTTAATAACGCTTCCTCCGTTTTCCTCAGGTAACACTGAAAGCTTGGACCGAAGAAAGGCATATGGGAAATGTGCTCGACGGCCGTTATTGGCACTGTTCGCGTTTCCGGTTCCAAGACTTGCAATATTATCGCAGCTCCGTGTCTTTGTCGGGACGTAACCAGGATCCGCTTCGGTGCGCTGAGGCACCTTGAGAGAGCTGGTGTCCTGTTTATCTACGCTGCTCAGGTCAGAAATACTCTCAGAGCAATGCTGTGTTAAATCCAGACCTTCAGCAGGATCTTCCCCGCGAACATAGGATGAAGTAGATAACTGTGAAGTAGAACAGCTCTTGAAGAGCGCCACTTTACCCTGGTGCAGTGGTTGGAGGGGTGCCTGAGTAGGAAGCTGATTTCTAGAAGTCGCGTTTAGCATACCCGTAGATCCCATGCGGATGAAGAAGCTTTTCAATGGGGAAGGGGAAGCAGTTTCGGTGGTGACGTCGCTGAGTGCACGCCTTCTTGCGGCCGCGCTTCCTTCAGACAATGACGACCTGGAGAGTGGAGATGGGGGAGGAGCAGATTCGGATGCGCTGCGACCTATGCGCCATGGAGATGGCTTCTTGCCGCGTGAAGAGCTGTCCGGAGTTGAGGTAGCGGTGATAGACACGGGACTTGGCGATGGACTCGGGGCAGGAGACGGCACCGTGTTGAGAGACTCCTTCGAATCTCCGCGGCGTAGCAACTCCAACTTGCGACCCATGCGCCGACCCCATGTGGACAGCACTGAAACAAAGCGTTTTACATTTAACGGCCTTATTTTAAATATATAATTTAGTTTTATTAAAACATTACAGCATCAGAAAGAACAGCGCTAGTCCTTCGCGTTCTGAAACTCTCTACAGGAGACTAAATAGTAAACATTACCAAAATTATACTTTTACTTTCTCTATTACGTATAGTAAGTAGGGAAGGAATTGCATTTCATCCAAAAATTCAATACCGAGATTTCACCGGAAATACATGTTTTGAGGCTCCAAAAAACACTTTTAGAAAAGGTCCGTGTGTCTGTGAACAGCATAACTCAAAAACGAAAAGTGGATAATTACAAACTTGGTATTTACATTCAGTATCTTTCAAAGATGCAACACGAAGATTTTCAAGAAAATCTCCCCAAACCAGACTATCCTTTACATGGAACATTTTTTGAAAATTTTTATTTTCTCAAAAATTGGTAAAAATTTTGATTAAAATACCATATATCTATGGTAGTTTTTGACAAATAAAATGTATATCTTGAATTTACTGGGATTTTTTTAAAAAAAGTCCTCTTCTTTCTGAATGGCTTTTGCATAACTGATAAGCCACAAGAGAAAGACAAAATGTTCTACGCAAAAAATGTAGAGTTCACTAAAACATGCAATTTATGTCATATACCTTTTTATTTATTTATAGTGAACCATTTCCGAGATATTCCTTATTATTTGTTTGAATTTTCCAATACTTATACTTTTTCTCAAATGGGAGTTCGTTATTTCTTTTCTTATGTCGTGGACATATAAAGAGAATGGAATGCTCCACATAGCAACCAGCTCTTAAAACATTTGACTATCGCTTAAAGCCTACCATATTCCGCTTACATCTACAAGAAACTTAGCAATAAGATAGAGTCTGCAAATGTTTATCTCGTTTAACATGAAGTAGATGGAGAATAAGCGTTTAAAAGTAGTTTATAAGAGTAGAGAAATGATGTGAATGTAACAAATCAGAGTTTTAATCAGAGTTTTATTTTTGTGTGGTCCTATAAATTAGAACTTCGTCTTTAATTTTAATATATAAAAGTCAGTGTATGTATAAGTGTGTACGTGTATGTTGCTTATAAGCTTCTACACTATAGCACCGATTTCAAACGTAATACCGATAACCTTTGACACAAGGCGAATATTACTAACTTAGAATTTAAAATACTGTCACATTTCACAATATGAATTATTTAATTTTATGTTATGCCTACAAAAGCTCCCAAAACAATCTGTAACTTTATCAACGATAAGAGTAATAGCTCATTCTCAACATAAGAATAATAATTACTTAGCCTTTCACGGCCTATAGAATAACAAAGGAACAGCGTGTTTACATATACATTGATCTCATGACAGTGATCATGGAGCAATAACACAGTCAACATGTTCGGATATTCACTGTTATAATTTATAGTTCCTCGTTTTTTGTAAGCAGCGAGTTTGTTTCTCTATAGGAAGTTTGTGACGTTTTCATAAGCAGAAAAACAAAAACTGAGCGACATAAAAGTAATATTGAGAGTGGATAACAGCAACAGCATCAAACCAGACAAAGTACCACTTCTTCTTCTGTTAATTTTGATCTTTCTTGTGTTTTCTTAGTAGTTTTATGTATGATGGCTACTGAGAATAAGCAAGGATATACTGGCGTTACTTAAACTCTATTATTTCTTTCCAACTCAGATTTTCTCCATAAATAACGACGAGGCAGTCCGAATATGACAACGTGGAAGTCACTCAGCTCCACTCAGAGAAATCATTATACAGTGTGGTGTTTGTGTTCAACAGTGCTTTTGCATAGAGTTTTATCAATGCTTTTTGTTCTTTTCTTCTTTATTGTGTCCAAAGAGCTTTAATTAACCCTTTGGTTAAGTATCTTGCGTAATAATTGTTAAATGCCTCCAAAGTAACACAAGGCTATTGGGTAAGTGCAACCTTATGCTAGCCTCCAGGTCCCGAGGTCGCGGGTTTAAACCCGGCGGAGGACGATGGGTTTTTTCGGGCGTAAAAATCCTTAACATTGCTTCCTTCAAAGAGAAGTAAAGCCGGTGGTCCCGTGTCGTAGATTTACGGCACGTAAAAGAGCCTCAAGGCTGATAGAGGCGTGTGAGTAAAATTTCTGGTCTGTCACGCCCAATATGCAATGGGACGCTAAGAAGCATAGTATTAAAAGAGCGTCCATAAGGTGCAGCCTAAGGATAAATGTAGGAATAAACCGTCAAAACATAGGCAACGTTGGTAATGTATAGTTTATCATTACAGACACAAACCTTATATTTTAAATGTACTCTTAAAAACGGCACTGCGTATGATTCTTTTTACTTTCCCTACTACGTATAGTAAGTAGGGGAAGTATTGCATTCCACCCAAAAATTCGATACCGAGATTTCACCGGAAATACATGTTTTGAAGTGCACTGAATGTGCATAAAGCATTTTTAGAAACATGTCTCCGTGTTTGTGTGTCTGTCTATGTATCTGTCTATGAACAGCATAACTCAGAAACGAACAGTCGGATAAGCACCAAACTTGATATTTAGGTTCAGTATCTTCCAGAGATGCGACACGAAGGTTTTCAAGAAAATCCCCCCACCCCAGATTACCCTTTACATGGAACATTTTTCGAAAAAAAATTTAATTTTCTCAAAAATGACTAACGATTTTGATTAAAATATCATATGTTTAAGATATTTTCATAACAAATGAAATGCATATCTCGAAATTTCTGGGAATGTCTCCAAAAGTATTCTTCATTGTGAACGACTTTTGCATAACTGGTAAACCATAAGAGATAGACAAAATGTTACTACACAAACAATGTAGATCGCGTTAAAATACACAATTTATGTCATATACATTTTTTTGTTGAGTGAACCATTTTCGAGATATTGCTTGTTATTCCCTTAAATTTTCCAATACTTTTTCTCAAATGGGAATTCGTTATTCATTTTTTTATGTCCTGGACATACAAAGAGAATGGAATGCGCCACATAGCAACCAGCACTTAAAAGATTTGACTATCGCTTAAATACTACCATACTCCCCTTGCACCTACAACAAAATTAGCATTAAGATTAACATGAAGTAGATGGAGAATAAGCGTTTGTAAAAATAGTTTTTACAATAGTAGAGAAAGTCATGTGAGTGTAATACATCAGATTTTTCCAAGTTCCATTTATACCCCGCCTTTCACTACATTGGTTTTATCGGCGGCCTTTCCTTTGGAACGTATTGCCTATTGGCAATGGTGTTAACTCGTGTAACTCTTGTCGTTGGGTTTCTTTGCACTTTTGTTTTTTTTAATAATCAAATCATACACACATTCACGGTCTCGTTCATACTTCCAGACTCTGGGGAGGATAGGGAATAATCTCGGCTGGGGAAAAATTCCCACCCACAGCCGGGAATCGAACCCGGGACTCCTCGTGAGCAGGTAGTTGCTCTATCGACTGAGTTACTGAGCACTACTGTTAAGTATGACACCTTCTGTGAACTCAAACCATTAGGTTTCTTTTCTTTGCGGTCCCTCCCCGTATTTTTTGCTTTGAAGTTTTCCATTTTCTGGTATAAATGCCCAGTTTTCTCAGAACCATTGAAGATAGCTAAATTAAATGTTAGGACCATAAACACAGCCTCTAAGTGCCGTTGTGGATTTATTTTGATGTCAATAATATAGTTGGTGATTTTTAAAACAATAATTGCAAAATAGGGTATAATTGAATTTTTCAGTCATCTGATTCTATCTTTCCAACCCTGTCCAATACACAGCTTGTGCAAAAGAACAATTAATTCCATTAAGAAGACATGCTTCTACATCTGGATGTATTTGTGAGTGTCCACAGTTGTGTTTGGGAACTGGTGGAAGTAATATCAAGAGCATACTGTAGTCCTGTACATGTTGCGATACTTTTGGGTCTTCCTGTATTAGTTTCCTATATAACATAGAGCCATCAGTGGGAAAATAGTAAACTAAGCTTAGCGTTTGCTTTCTCTGGTAACCAAAGAGAATGTTAACTATGAATTATGCTGTAGCAGTCCAGAGAGAAATGTTATTAAAGGTTTTTATCGATTCATGGATCTGGATTTGACTGCTGCACTGCGCGGTGTCTTCGGCTAGTTTGATTCATTTTAGCCCCTGAACCCAAATTTGCAGCTATTCGATAACCAACCATTTCAGAGTGCTTTCAGCGCACTCGTCCGTAAAATTACATTAGCTACCAATGTTGCTGAAGCACCTTCATTTACAATTTGCAGCTGTCCAACACGACAGCAGCGATATCTGTTTATAAACGTTGTAACAAACTGCAGAAACAGATTTTATGTTATCAATGACCGAGGAAGGTGTAGCCGCGGTAACGTATGTGACTTGCCTTCGGGAGGTCGCAGGTTCCATCCAGGTGACCATACACTCTCATTTTTTACTTTCTCTACTATTTATAGTAAGTAGGGGAAGTATTGTATTCCGCCCAAAAATTCGATACCGAGATTTCACCGGAAATACATGTTCTGAGGCCCCTGAATCCAAAAAGAAAGCATTTTTGGAAACATGTCCTTGTGTGTGTGTGAACAGCATAACTCAGAAACGAACAGTCGGATAAACACCAAACTTGGTATTTAGGTTCAGTATCGTCCAGAGATGCGACACGAAGGTTTTCAAGAAACTCCCCCCACCCCAGATTACTCTTTACATGGAACATACTTTTGCATGTTGTCAAAACCTCACTCCCTCCTCTAAAATCCGAACACCAAGGTCCCGGCCCTCTTGCCATTAGTGAGCTACGCGCCCCCATGTGCGTGTTGGGGTGATCGAAATTTAATAATTTGAAGTAACATTATTTGTATATGTGTTTACTCAACATGGTGAAGCCATCTTGTGACGTGATTCATTTGTTAGGCTTGTTAGCTCCATCTGGTGTTAGCAATTTGCGGCAGTATTAATGTTCGTTTGAAAGAATGCTACTGTTATTTTATTTAATTTTGGTTCTCTGTCCTCCGGCTAGCTATGATCTTTTGGTCAAGCACTTCTCTTTATACAGGTTGTGTAAACGGAAAGGAATCTTTTATCCAAAGATAACACTGATGAAGAAATTTGTTTTAAACTTTTATTGTCGAACACATTAACTATCACATTTACACATTGATCTTGACACTCGCCAAACTGAAACTGTTATAACAACTTCTTACTGATCACTTTTAATTCACGTACTTCAACCTTTTGTATAATTAACTTTATAACACTTGAGATTTTTCATAACTCTGTTACGCGTAACCTGCAAATTGATATCCGACGTGTGCCGTACAAATACTTTCGACGAACTGACTGACTGAAGGCGACGTGTACTTTACAAATATTTTCGATGAACTGACGGGGTCTTTACCTCTAACCTACCTTTTATACACCTACACACCGATATGCCTAAAGATTATAACTGAACTGCAATTGGCTAATAAAACGCGCCAAAATTAGCGTCTATTTTTATATCCAATGAAAATTATGAATACATATGCTCTAGGGAAATGTTCCAGAAGATTCTAAACGCGCCAACATTACGTAACTTCCTCGTTTCCAATAATGATAAACAGCTCACCCCCTCGCTGCATTATTGCACGCTATTATTGTCAGTTTCAGTAAGGCAGTATAAACTTACTTCCCAACAATAATTACAATCAACAAACATCTCAAATCAATGTCACATAATAATGCATATTCATAATATAATCACTCTTTACATTTAAATAATTTGTGATACAAATTACTGCATCAAATTTGCTGGAAATATTTTGGCCCTCACCCCGGCAAGTAACAATACTACCTCAAATTGTCAGGTGTGTATACTTGCCACAACATCAAGTGCCCTGTCGGTTGATTGTAACAAATTTCTAGCTACATATAATGTGAGCGTCATAACCAAGGCTGATGACATGCCATTTCTTAATTGTTATTTCATAGGCATTGCTAACCTGTACAAAGCCCTTATCATGGGCCCCAGATTATGAAAATGCATATTTATTAGGTCAGCTTTTGGACATCTTATGCAATTTGCTTACCCTTTATGTCTTTATTTAATCTTTTTTCGCATTTACATTGAGCATTTGACATTTTATAAGGACAACTTGTCACACATCAGAAATTTCACTACTCAATCGCTCATACAAAGAAAGAAAAGAAATTGGATGTGTTACATTTACATGACTTTCTCTAGGCTCTGTCGTATTAGTGGGTATACAAATTATTCTTATGAAAGTTTGTTTTTCTATTTACTTCATTTTAATCCAGATAAACCTACATTACACAGTTCGTTAGAATACAAAGGGAACAGCGACAATCAAAATATGTTTAAGAACTAGGCGCTATATGCTGCCCTTAAAATTCCATACTGTTTCCATGCAACCGTCAGAAACAACTCAATAGATTGTACTTAAATGGCTGATCCACAAAAAAAGGGAGAAAGAAGCTATTTGTAATAAAGTGTGTGTTTTAAAGAGGTCTACATTTATTTACTTTTGTGTAGTACATTTTTGTCTATTGCTTAACGTTTACCAATTATACAAAATTATACAAAATTCACTCAAAATGCAGAGGTCTTCACAGGCTATTCCTATAAAATTAATGCCATACATTTTATTTTTGATGAAAGTAAATGTATTTAATATATGGTATTTTAATCAACATCGTTAGAGCCACTTTTTAGGAAACAAAAAACTTCGAAAAATGTTCCATGTAAAGGATAGTTTAGAGCGAGACATTTTCTTGAAAATCCTCGTGTTGCATGTTTGGACTGAACCAAAATACCAAGTTTGGTATTTATTTAACAGTTCATTTTTGAGTTATGGCGTTCACATACACACACGGACCTTTTTCTAAAAACTCAGGGGGGCCTCAAAACAAGTATTTCTGGTGAAATCTCGGTATCGAATCTTTTGGTGGAATGCAATACCTTCTCTACCTGCTAAGTATGGCTCGTGCATTCCGGCTGCCTTTGTTATGAATTTTGAATAATCTGAGAAATCAAAAGAGTTAATGCTACAGGTTTGTAAGACCTGCTTCAAAAAGTATTTCCTTGATTTTATTTTCAGGTTCTTCAAACAACAACATGGAACAAATATATATTTTTTAAAGTAATTTATAAATTACCTCATCATTAATCTTATACTACTTTTTGTGCTTGTATACCACTTATATGCATGTAAAATTAATTTATAGTTCTCTGTGGGTTAATTAAATCTAAGTTTTACAACATTTTACTTTCTCTACTACGTATAGTAAGTAGGGGAAGTATTGTATTCCACCCAAAAATTCGATACCGAGATTTCACCGGAAATACATGTTTTAGAACCACCTGAATCCCCGTGTGTGTGTCTGTCTGTGTGTCTGTGTGTGTGTCTGTCTGTGTGTGTGTGTCTGTCTGTGAACAGCATAACTCAGAAACGAACCGTCGGATAAACACCAAACTTGGTATTTAGGTTCAGTATCTTCCAGAAATGCCACACGAAGGTTTTCAAGAAAATCCCCCCACCCCAGATTACCCTTTACATGGAACATTTTACGAACATTTTAATTTTCTCAAAAATGGCTCTAACGATTTTGATTAAAATATCATATGTTAAAGATATTTTTGTGACAAATAAAATGTATATCTTGAATTTTCTGGGAATGTCTCCAAAAGTATTCGTCATTGTGAACGACTTTTGCATAACTGGTAAACCATAAGAGATAGACAAACGTTTACTACACAAAAAATGTAGATCACGTTAAAATACACAATTTATGTCATATACATTTTTTTGTTGAGTGAACCATTTTCGATATTGCTTGTTATTCCCTTAAATTTTTCAATACTTATTTTCTCAAATGGAAATTCGTTATTCATTGTTTTGTCTTGGATATGCAAAGAGTATTAATCTGTGGGAAAGGGAATGGTGCTGCACCTAGCAACCAGCTATTAAGAGATATGTATATGCTTAAAGGCTACTGTATTTCCACATTGCCCTTGTAAATATATATTCCCCTTACATCTACAAGAAAATTAGCAATAAGGTAGAGTCTGCAAATGTTTATCTCGATTAACACGAAGTAGATGGAGAATAAGCGTTTGTTTAAATAGGGTTGGAAAGGTAGAATCAGATGACTGAAAAATTCAATGCCATAGCCGGGATTTGAATCATCTGATTCTATCTTTCCAACCCTGTCCAACACACGGCTTGTGTGAAAGAACAATTAATTCCGTTTGTTTAAATAGTTTGTACAAGAGTAGAGAAAGTCATGTGAGGTAACACATCAGATTTTTTGTATTTATATCGATTACATTTAAGAGTAATTTTATAGACTTTTTCAAACACTGTTAGGTTAGCAAAACCCGAACCATGGACATAACTATATACTTGTTCCCTGGTGCTGGTGTACAGTGGTTTTACTAGCAATGCGGTCTGTAATTTCGGTCTCTATGGAGAATTTTGCCTTGTTTATTCTTTTGCTTTCATCTTCAAAAGAACTGCGTCCTTCATGCTCGAGATGATGGCAAGAGCGGCCGGCCACTCCCTTGACCTGCTCTGACCTTCTTGCATACGGTATGTCATTTCCACGGACTCTGTGTCACCCACACAAAGCAGAGTTCCTCAGCAGCATAGGTTTAAACCGACGTGACTACATACATATTCATCAAACACTGAATGATGCCTTGTAATTTCGCAAATTGCGCAAAATTGAATGGTGGACAGAGCTTGGGTAATGTAACTGCTACCTAGAGCACAATAGGCACACAGAAGCGAAAGCTGTTATCTAATTATGTACAGGCTACGTCATACAGTAGTACTAGTATACGTAAATATGCTAATGTTCTTAAAATGGCGTGAGTTAAAATTACAGTTAACTTAGCAATTGATTAGCTAACGTTTGTCATCGCAGATTGCACTTGTTTTTGAGACAGTATTTTTAAAATGATTTCAGTCTAATTATATAATATATAAATTCAATAACAGCCCGCCTTAAAGCAATATGTGTATGCAACAATATATAAAAAGTGTATATTACAGTCATTGTAATTGTTTATATTATGGTATACATGTTCAAAAATGTTATCTGAATGTATCACGTAATTTAATAATGTAGGAGCTGTGAGAATAATAGATTAAAAGTTGTTAACAATGAGGTAACTTTGAGGCAATAATGAGTTTGAGAGTTTAATAATGTTACTTGTGATTCTTGGAAGCAATAATGTAATTTTAGTGACAGTTTATAAAATAGTCAATCAACAACCAGAAAAAGCTTTAGTTAAATGAAGGTATTCTATAGGATTAGGAATAGCCATCAGAGACTTGAAATACATAAATTTACAAGTTTAGGTGGTTGTAATCAGTTCAGTTGCTTGTAGACAGTGCTCATAACTGGACGCGTTGGTTGTTGACAGCGTTACTAATCAGACGCGAGACACGTCCTCGAGAAATTTAATACGTATTCGTGTGAGAAAATAGTTTGTGTTTAAACAGTGCAAGTATTTCATAAAAGAATCTTACAGCTGTCTATATAAGTGAAGTGTTGTTAAAATCGTGTCAAGCATTAATAAAAAGGAGTGAAGTAAAATTATAATCTGTGTAAGCCTACATTCTTCAGTCGTACCACAACCCTGCCAAGACATCCATGTCTCTAACAATAATACTGACGCAGCCGAGGCAAACATAAATATAAATATTTAAAGAAACAGTCAAAATGACAAAGTAAATATTTTTTAAACATTTGGGGCAAAGGCCACCGGAAAGTGCATTTGGGGCGAAGGCTACCGGAAACTTTTTACCATACGTGCGGTTGCAATTACTTCAAGTTCGGCTCCCCAACAGTCGAAATATGATACTTCTACTTCAAATTGTCTTTCCATACGTGAAACAACGTAATAACAACCTTTCTACTTCATTTTATGAGCAGAGCTCGGCGCAATAAGCCAAAAAACTTAAAATAGGCTCGTCGTTTATTCATTTAATCACTTGCAAACACATTTTGACATGACAGAACAGTATAGAACTATCAAATATTCACACTCACAACCCCTCAAGAAAGCTTTATTTTGCACTTTAAAAAATTCTAGCAGCCAAACTAACTGAGCGAAAAATCTAAGTTTTATAACCTTTTGAAAAATATACCAAAATTGGAACTCTTTTGTACGTGGTGCTTTCAAAATGATTTTACATGCATTGAGTAGAGAATTTTTTGTGTATTACTTGATTTTCGGTGAAAGTAGGACTGTATTTGACGGAGGTTGAAAATGTTAAAGTTCGGAATTTTCAACGTTTTTGCTTTAATTCCTCATTATCGGCCCACTTTTTACGACTTCACCAATTTATTTCTCCACCAGTTTAACTCACATGTCAATGAAAGTGTGTGTATGTATGCACAAAAAATGCTCTACCAAATGATATTGAAAACACCACGTACAAAATGATGCAATTTTGGCATATGTTTTACCAAAACATGTAAACTGTGTTACCATCTGATCTTTATGTCCAAAAATGTTGGATTTTCCCTCCATTAATTTGGCTACTAGAGTGTTTTAAAGTGCAGACAAATGCTTTCATGAGGGGGATGTATATAATCCCACTATTTTCTTAATGAAGTGTAAACTATAAACATTACATCTTTAAATTTGCATTCTTAAATTACTATGCATTTTTATGGCAAACCCTATCTTTTCAGCTTGTACAACCTACCTACAGATCACATCCTTAAAGAATTATCATCAGATGAGAATACTGCAGAATATGGACATTCAATTAGCCCCTATGTTCCCAATTTGACAGTTATGGGATTTTCAAATGCCACTCTCATCAAAGCTATATTAATTAAAAGGAGGAATATTCATTATCAGCCTCTAGTTTTGAATCATGCTGAAGTAATTTCTTCAGTTGCCATTGATGAAAATTTCCGACACTTAGGTGCAGACTTTCATAGCTCGCACCTTTTGACTACCGGAAAAACATGGAGAAGTTAAGAAGCAAATTAGATTGTTTGACTGTGACACCTCTTCTACAATCCTATCAAAAATTCCCAGTCCTATCCAGCTTCGTTTATCCAAAACTCATTCAAAAGTACACGCTGTAATAGAATATCTGGAAAGTTTCTTAAAGATGCAGATCTCCCTGAGAGCAAGATTTACTCGGAGAAAAAGTATAAGGTCTTGAACTATTTGGAACCCAGTGGGAAGCATTCCTACATCGTCTGATGCTTGTAGGAAACTGGCAATTTCCGGGAGTGTTCATGTAACAACTTATAATATCGCTGGCGAAATTGACGCTTTCTTTCACAAGCTTGGCCTTGTCACTGACGAATGGTACCTTATAAGCAGTTCACTCCTGCAAATACTTGGATCCACAGACCAGAGGGACTAAGCGGTGCTGAGTGGAAGGAAGTGCTGAAAATGATAGCAAACGTTTGTTAAGTTAGAGCAATACCAGGCAGGTTCCAGGACAGCAACCACTGTCGCCGCTGTGGCAGTGAGAATATAAACACTTGCACATGTCCATGGGTCCTGTCCACATGGAAGCATGCTCAGAAATGTAAGACATCCAGTGCGCTCAATGATTCCCAAGCCCTCAAACTGTAGAAGCACCAGGTTTACGAAGAAGTCCATGGTGTTGCACAGAATGGATCAAACAGAAGAACTGACAACCTGACTCGTGTTCGGGAACTACCATAGCTCCTACCGTCAGATGGAAACCATCCGGCTGAAGCTCACAAAGAAAAGTGTAGGGTTTTCGAGCCAACAGTACCATACTTCTGCAATAAATATCGTCTTGTGTCAATTGACGTTGTTGGATTACTAATTGGAACCAGGGGCACTATCCCATGCACTTTTGTAACTTTTGAAGAAAATATAAATTAAAAACTCATTTATTAAACCAGTGGCCCTTATTATTCTTAAAAGGTTACTAACTACATTGCAAAAATCACTTGTATTACATTTAAAATTATTAATATCATACATAAATTTTGTTTATATAAGGGAACTTTCCATATGTGTTTGTAAATTATAATTATTCTCAGAAAATGTTTTATTGGTTGCAACCTTTAAATACATATTTATGTAGTTTACAATTTCAATCATGTATTCATATCGTTTTGTTGTTTAATATGCTTTGTTTATGGCATGCCCCAATTGGGGGAAGCGAATTTGTTAATAAATTCTCTCTATTTACGTTCTCTACTACATACATAGGGATAAGTATTGCATTCCACCCAAAAATTCACTACCGAGATTTCACCGGAAATACATACCTTTGAGGTGACCATAATCCAAATAAAGTATTTTGAAACATGTCCGTGTGTGTGTCTATGTGTCTGTCTGTGAACAGCATAACTCAAAAACGAAAAGTCGGATAAATACCAAACCTGGTATTTGAGTTCACTATCTTCCAAGCACGCGATACGAAGGTTTTCTGGAAAATCCCTCCACCCCAGACTACCCTTATATGGAATATTTTTCGAATCTTTTGATTTTCTCAAAAATGGCTCTAACGGTTTTGATTAAAATGTATATGTTTAAGATATTTTCATGGCAAATGAAATGTATATCTTGTATTTTGTGGGAATGTTCCCAAAAAGTCCTCTTCATTCTGAATGACTTTCCCATAACTGGCAAACCATAAGAGAGACACAAAATTTTGCTGTACAAAAAGTTTAGATCTCATTAAATCACACAATTTACGTCATATACATTTTTATTGTCGAGTGAACCCTTTCAGAGATATTGTTATTTGTGTGAATTTTCCAATGCTTACATTTTTCCTCAAATGGGAATTTGTTATTCATTTTTATGTGCTTTAAACGCACAGAAAATGGAATGCTCCACATAGCAACCAGCTCCTAAAAGATTTGACTATCGCTTAAAACTTACCATATTCCCCCTGCACTTACAAGAAAATTAGCAATAAGGTTAATTTCTACAAACGTTTATCTCGATTAACCTGAAGTATATGGGGCATACGAGTTTGTAAAAATAGTTTGTGTAAGAGTAGAGAGAGTCATGTGAGTGCAACGCATCAGATTTTTTAAAATAATTTTTCTTGAATACGTTTTACACTCCCACGCTGGTTTTAAAGCATTATGAATCTGTTATGTCTTATTGTTAAACAGGCTATTGTTACGTTTGCAATTAAAACAAGTCTAGTAGTTTTAGGTCAGTATTGTGTTTTCGCCCACGTGAGAAGTAGAAGACAATAAAGGTATTGCGATGAGTTTATACTACAATTATCGATTTGCCAGTCGTAAACCAATAGCTTTTTGTTGACTATTTACAGTACGCTTTATTACCTCAAGTAGCCATGCATGTTCTGTGGAATAACAAGAATTATTTTTTACTCCATGGCAATTTCAACGATAAGTCAAAGCGTTCCTCGCAAGATGTTCTTTGTAACTCACTGTGTTCGTATTCTACAGGATGATTTATGAAGAACTGGCACAGTCCTGTTCGAAATTCACTGAATGCCCCAATTGTAGCACCAAATTAAGCACAATGTTCTGGAGTTTCGATTGCCTGTCACTAGATGCGCAGATGTTCATGTTTTATTCCTAATTGTTAGTTTTATTGTCGGCAACTGTTTTGAGATTTTGTTCTAGTCAACGTGAAAATGAACATTAAATGAACGACTCTTCCTTATAAAGCAATACTGGATTACGAATTCAATTACAGCTACTAAAAGGGCATACCAGAGAGAATTTGGTGTTCTGAATCCTCCCCAAAGAAACACAATACTGGGACTGGTAAACGAATTGGAAACAACTGGATCTCTGGTGAGTGAAAAGGCAAAACTCGTTCATCTAGGCTTCCCACGGTTGTTGTTGACGTAAGAGCACGACTGGATCAGTCGTCCAAAGAATCATTAAGACGTTTTTCGCAGGAAACAGGGTACAGCTACTCAATGTGTCAGAGCTGTGAAAAGTGGAGGCCTAAAGCCGTATAGGATTACGGTTTCCATTAGTTACAGGAACCAGATATGGATAGACGACTGAATTATTGTTCGTTGGTTTCAGGCGTTCATTGTGCAAAATCCTGCCATATTGTCCATCACATGGTTCACAGATGAAGCATGGTTCCATTTATCCGGCTATGTGAACTCAAATAACTCACGCTATTGGGCCAGCGAAAATCCACATGTTATTCATGAAGTACCTATGCACCCGGTTAAAATTGGAGTTTGGTGCGCAACATCCGCACAGAGAATAGTGGGACCAATTTTTTTAAAACAATGTGAACACTGTAGAGTACCGACGGATTTTCATGGAGTTTGCTGAGCAACTAGACGATGTAGAGCTAAGTCAATGATATTGTCAGCAGGACGGCGCTACATGGCATACATCAAATGAATCCATGGCACTATTTGCAAGTTTCTTTGACGACCGGATAATTTCCAAGAAACTGTGGCGACCGAGAGCTCCGGATTTGATATCGCCGGACTTTTTATGCCACACGTCCCCAAACGTTGGACGATCTGAAGCACAACACTACACAGGAGATTCAAGCTAGTGACAACAGAGTCCTCCAAGGGATATCCAGTAACATGGAGCGACGTATTGAGTTGTGCTTTAAGCAGGATGGAGGACGTTTTTAACATTTTCTATAGAGGTAATTCCTCTGCATTTCAGGTATAATAAGTTGTCGCTAGCATAACTTTTGAAACAATTAAAGAAATAAATGTGTGAGTTCTTCATAAATCAGCCTGTAGTTTATACTCGTAAATCCTTTCGAGTATTTTAGGAATTTATGAATTGAAATTAAGCGTTTTGTAGACCATGTCCGTCAGAAAGGATAGGGCATTTCGATGTTGATTTTTTTTAACTGTGTAGAAATCTTTATTGTACTTGCTGTGAATAATAATAGTACGTCAAATCACTTGAAACATGTGTTAGGATACTGTTTCAGTAATAGTTCTACATCATATTATATTATATAAATAACAAGACAAGTGGATTGAAACAATCATAAAGCAATAAACGCTTGTTCATTATTACAAAACATGAATTAAAGGAGCAGGTCGTTGTGTCGTTTTTCTTTTTAATCTTGTATTATGAGGTTCTAGTGGAGGAGTAGGGAAATGCCATGCAGAGTGGGTTTGGATGACTGACAAGAGCCTGATGTTGCTCGTCCTAATGACATCCATTGCTTCTGGAATGTTCAGGTCCCTGTGTAGAGTGATGTTGCTAACGTACAATGGAGCACCTGTGATCAATCTTGCATATCTGTTCTGGATTACTTGGATTCTTTTAATTTGTAACAATGAAGTAGAACCCTTTATGGATCACTCATACTGTCAAACTTAAACGTGAAGTGAAGGACTATTGTTTACAGATGACTGAGTACTTAGACCCATATCTTGCGGAAGGCTGAGAAGGCAATCGAGACAATAAGAATTTTTGAGAAAATGTGGACTGAAAGTAAATGAAAATAAAACAAAGATCGTGGTTTTTAAAAACTGTTATCGACTATGTTAGGATGAGAAATGGCAGATAAATAAAGAGAAATAGAAGTGCTATGGAGATTTGATTACCTGGGGGTAAGACTAAGTTCGAATGGAAGTTGAAGTGAACAAAAATGATGTCTATAGCAAAAGACAGAACGCCATGGGTGTTATAAGATGTGTTTAAAGAAATTTCCAGACACAAATGCCAAATAGCTTGACAGGATTTACACTGCCACAGTAGAAAGCAATATGTTGCATGGGGAGTAGATGATGCTTGGAGCGAGTTCGACAAAGACAATAGACTATTTTGCCAATATATTTTAGGTCTACCGATAGCATCACCAAATGGGGCAGCACAATTAAAATTTGGTCGGTGCTCCAAGAAGACCAAAGTTTTCACAAGAACTATGAAATATTTATATAGAATTTCCAATCTGAAATATAGTGATATTATCAAAGAACGTTTCCATATACAAAATAGTGCAAAGGGTCATGGTTATTAAAAACTCAGGAAGTTATGGAAATAGAAGGCATGGGTGAGTAAATGCAGAATATCACATTAGAGGTTTTTGGAAAAAAATAGAATTAAGACTAGAAAACATTGACAGAGAATATATGTTTTGCAAAGCTCCTTGAGGATATGTAGGGAATTAAAAACAGTATGGGAGAGGGAAAACTACTTAGAGATACGTAATAAATAAGGAGGAGAAGGATTTGCATGGGCGAGAACAAGAGTTAGAAACCTGAAAGGCATAAGGCCTGACTAGGATATAGTAAAAGGTCCAATGTGTGGGGAAGTGAACACGGATTTCCAATGTATATTATACTGTAATCAAACAAAAACATGAAGGCAAAAATTTTGGCAGCATAAATAAAAAAATCTGATCTGTTACACTCACATGACTTTCTCTACTCTTGTACAAACTACTTTTACAAACGCTTATTCTCCAAATGCTTCATGTTAATCGAGATATCGAGATGTCAATCTTATTGCTAATTTTCTTGTAGATGCAAGGGGAATTGCTAGGCTTTAAGCGATAGTCAAATATTTTAAGAGCTGGTTGCTATGTGGAGTATTCCATTCTCTTTGCATTACCAGGACAAAAAAATGAATAACGAATTTGAGAAAAAGTACAAGTATTGCAAAATTTAAGGAAATAACAATCATATATCTCGAAAATGGTTCACCCAACAAAAAAAAATGTATATGACATAAATTGTGCATTTTAACGCGATCTACATTTTCGTGTAGTAAAATTTTGTCTATCTTTTATGGTTTATCAGTTATGCAAAAGTCGTTCACAATGAAGAATACTTTTGGAGACATTCCCAGTAAATTCGAGATAAACATATCATTTGTCATGAAAATATCTTAAACATATGATATTTTAATCAAAATCGTTAGTCATTTTTGAGAAAATTAAAAATTTTCGAAAAATGTTCCATGTAAAGGGTAATCTAGGCTAGGGGGATTTTCTTGAAAACCTTCATGTCGCATCTCTGGAAGATACTGAACCTAAATACCAAGTTTGGTGTTTATCGGACTGTCCGTTTCTGAGTTATGCTGTTCACAGACACACACACAGACACACACACACACACACAGACACACAGACATACAGACACACACACGGACATGTTTCCAAAAATGCTTTTTTTTATTCAGGGGGTCTCAAAACATGTATTTCCGGTGAAATCTCGGTACCGAATTTTTGGGTGGAATACAATACTTCCCCTACTTATATAGTAGTAGAGAAAGTAAAAACTTCGATGGGAAAGCATTAATAACGATGATTCTGACTGTAAAAGGAGATAAAAATATAAAACTATAGGTAAATATTTGGGTAAGGTCAAACAGAAACGGTTGAGAATGACTACAAAGAATATGGGATTAAAGGCAGACGAAATAGATGAAACAGGTAGACAGTGGTTATCAACACACGAAAACCAGGAGTTGTGTGCTTTGAAACCATAGATTAGCATAGGCAAGCAAACAAGAAGTGAGTTTATAGTGCAAATAGACTAACACTTTCAAGTGTTATACTAATAACAATCTAAAAGGTATGCAATTTAATTATGTAATTTTGACTTTTGAGAAATAAATATGATTCATTCGCACTGCCAAGTGGGTCTGATCAGTAGATGTAGAGAATGCGCTTCTATGGCAGTGCAAAAGGTGATCGTGATTGTAGTATGTGTTTGATTTGTTGGATTCGATGTCTTAGTCTTGAGAGTAGATGCGTGATGTGCCAATTCCAGGTTAGTTTACTGTCCAGGAAGGTAACGAACTGAACTGTCGTTAGAAAGGAGTATCAGAATAGGTTGAGTGGCTGTTTAAGATTACCCTACATACAAATTTACTCTGTTTATAATGTTAGTATATATTTTAAGAAAAGAATTCAACTGTGGGCTAGCTCTGAATACGATTACTCAGGGGACATATCTCCCTTAGGACCTTGTGCTATGTGTGACATGAGGAAGAAGAATGCTGCTAACTAGAAAGCTGTTACAAAGAAGTAACTGTTACAGTATGTGCTTTACATTCCAACTCGCTATACATAACGTTACTGTTGTGATATTGGCACGCTTTATCTTTACTGACAGATGAGAACGTGCGTTCCGTAACGTCATCAGTGAACAGTTAAAAGGACTTTAAGGAATGAATAACAATTGGAGTGGCTATTCACCATTCACAATGCAAATTAAGCGTTAACACAACGAAGTAAAGCTCAAGTATAAACGTAACACAATATGTTGTCGACAAACACTAACACAAACAACAGACAATCGCCAGAGAGAGTGAAACAGCCGAGTTCAAATGGCGGTCTGAGAAGACTATTGGCAGTATACGAGGTTATGTGCATGTATAAAATTCTGATGTGTTACATTCACATGATTTGCTCTACCCTCTGTCGTTTATTAATGCAAACTATTCTTATGAAAGCTTATACAACGCATACAAAGAGAACAAGGCAATCAAACGTTTAAGAATGGACCTAAAAATGTTATACTCTTTCCATGCAATCTGGGGGAATAGCTGAAAATTGACAGGACTTCAAAAACAGACAATGTATTGAACAATTCAAACCATTAAAACGGATATCTCTGAAATGGTTATGCTACAAAAAATTATTTTAAATATGTTGTGTGTTTTAAAGAGATCTACATATTTTGTGTAGCACGTTATATGCTTAAGGTTTACCAGTTATACATGATTATACGAAATTCTTTCTGAATGTAAAGGACTACATAAGCTATTTCAGAAAATTCAAAATATACAGTTTATTTTTCATGCAAACTTCTTTAATACATGGTATCTTACTGAAAACCGTTACAGCCATTTTTCAGAAACTCAAAGCTTTCAAGAAATATTCCATGGAAGGGACAATTTGGCGTGGGAGATTTTCTTAAAAGCCTTCGTGTCATATCTTTGGAAGATACTGTACTTAAATTACAGATTGCTATTTATCACACTTTTCGTTTTTGAGTTATGCTGTTTACAAATACACAGACACACACAGATCTTTTTCTAATTTGTTTATTCAGGGGACCTCAAAACATGGATTTCAGGTGAAATCTCGATATCCATTGTGGAATGCAATACCGTTTCTACCTACTATATACATGGTAGAGAAAGTAAGAAAGAACCACCTATCATTGTAATTTGCTTTGATGCGATTTTGATATCTCTGTGACTGCTGGCCCGTGATCTTGCACAGAACGGCAGCTAGCGAAACAAGACATGGCGACGGAAACTATGTGAGATGGCATAATGATCACGTGATGAAAATCGCTCCCTAATTGGCTATTTCTTATGTTTGACGTAGACAAGCATGAAAACTTTAGTTTACGTTATAAGTTTATGGTCATGTTTATGTCAACATCAGCCAGTGTGAACGCATTAAGATAGCATGAAAGAAGCTGCTATGCTTAAGCAAGTTTGGTTGTGAATGAGCCCTAATAATGGAATACTTCTGATGTAAACATTTAATTGTCCGATATTGATACTTTCCAATTTCCTCTAGTCATTCTGCACCTACATGAACAACGACCGCGTGCTGCTGACTCAGCGTTGTACTCTGTATAAGGAATTATGTCCGCGCAATTGCCTGGTTTACATCTGCCAATAAGTTTGCTAGTTCTGCTGAATGGTTACAAAGTTCCAAAGTTTCTGTGAATGCAGAAGCTCACCTAGCAAATACGATGACGAAGGAAGACAGGTCTTCGACGGATATACACGCCATTAGCTAGAAACACGTTCATTTATTTTAGAAGACTATTTAGCAAATATCTTAAACATGTAGTACTTCAATCGAAATCGTTAATCACCTTTGACAAAATACAAAAATAACTAAACATTTTCCATGTATGTAATAGGTATTTTTGGGAGTGGGAATTTTCTTCAAAACTTTCATATCGCATCCTTGGAAGATGCTAGTGTGGGAGTTTTCATGAAAATCTTCGTGTCGAATCTTTGGAAGATACTAGTGTAGGAATTTTCTTGAAAATTTCCATGCCTCATCCTTAGAAAATACTAGTGTAGGAATTTTCTTGAAAATTTCCATGCCTCATCCTTAGAACATACTAGTGTAGGAATTTTCTTGAAAATTTCCATGCCTCATCCTTAGAAGATACTAGTGTAAGAATTTTCTTGAAAATTTCCATGCCTCATCCTTAGAAGATACTAGTGTAGGAATTTTCTTGAAAATTTCCATGCCTCATCCTTAGAAAATACTAGTGTAGGAATTTTCTTGAAAATTTCCATGCCTCATCCTTAGAAGATACTAGTGTAGGAATTTTCTTGAAAATTTCCATGCCTCATCCTTAGAAGATACTAGTGTAAGAATTTTCTTGAAAATTTCCATGCCTCATCCTCAGAAGATCCTCAGAAGATACTAGTGTAGGAATTTTCTTGAAAATTTCCATGCCTCATCCTTAGAAGATACTAGTGTAGGAATTTTCTTGAAAATTTCCATGCCTCATCCTTAGAAGATACTAGTGTAGGAATTTTCTTGAAAATTTCCATGCCTCATCCTTAGAAAATACTAGTGTAGGAATTTTCTTGAAAGCTTTCATGTCTCATCCTCGGAAGATGCTAGTGTAGGAATTTTCTTGAAGATTTTCCATGCCTCATCCTTAGAAGATACTAGTGTAGGAATTTTTTTGAAAGCTTTCATGTCTCATCCTCAGAAGATACTAGTGTAGGAATTTTCCTGAAAATTTCCATGCCTCATCCTCAGGAGATCCTCAGAAGATACTAGTGTAGGAATTTTCTTGAAAATTTCCATGCCTCATCCTTAGAAGATACTAGTGTAAGAATTTTCTTGAAAGCTTTCATGTCTCATTCTCAGAAGATACTAGTGTAGGAATTTTCTTGAAAGCTTTCATGTCTCATCCTCAGAAGATACTAGTGTAGGAATTTTCTTGAAAGTTTTCATGTCGCATCCTTAGAAGATACTAGTGTAGGAATTTTCTTGAAAGTTTTCATGTCTCATCCTCAGAAGATACTAGTGTAGGAATTTTCTTGAAAGTTTTCATGTCGCATCCTTAGAAGATACTAGTGTAGGAATTTTCTTGAAAAATTTCATATTGCATCCTTAGAAAATACTAGTGTGGAAATTTTCATGAAAATCTCGTGTCGCAAGCTTAGAAGATACTGGTGTGACCATGGGTTGTTTGAGGTTTCCCAAACTCTGTAGGCGAATGCTTGGGTGGTTTCTCTTCTACCAGGACTTTACTAAGCTTAATTTCCCTCTAATCATCTATTTTAGAGTTGATGGGCCAGACGATAATCGGCGTGTTGCGGATTGGCGGTGGAGGTGCACTTTGTAGTCGTTTCTTCCTGGCGTTGGTGCAATTGCTTAGCTAGGTCCCGCCTCCGGGTGCTCTAGGAAGGGCGCCACTTCGAAGGACTCCCGAGGAGTCGGGCGCTTGAACGGCGTCGGATGCATTCGAACTGGAAACGTTAGGGAGCCCGTGCATGCTTGCGCACGTCATCACACGGATCTGGCCCCCCTTAGGGTCTCTCCTCTCATCCTTCCCTCTCAAGGGGTCACGGTAAAAGCACAAAATGGTAGATGACTGTGGAGGCTCTAGCTTTACCTTTTTCTATGCGTAAGTAGTAGACAAGCAAAAAGGGTTAACTGGAGAATGACAAATGCCTTTAAAATGTCCCTAAATCAATATAGCCAACGTAGTTATAAGGGACAATACATCGAACATTTAAAACCAACCGTACACTGCTTGGATCGAGCAATGCATTGTTTGGCTCTTCCTTTCCTGAGGCAAAAAGGTAGACAGCTTTAGGTTATGGTGACAGCTTACTTGGCGAAGCAAAATAATAATGCATCATTCCTTTGTCAAGAAGCAGCAAATCGTAAGAAGAGAAAGTTAAATGTAAGCATGCAAACAATGAAGCACTGTTTTCACCAAAAATATGTGGCGTTTCTTATGGTAACCAGAACAATGTAGTAGTGGGACAGTACATGCACCATTCAGTCCTCAAGAAGCGCGGAAACTGAGGTCACTGGTCTAGCCATGACGAATCTATTCTGGTGCTCTTACACTCTTAAAGACATCAATGTTGTCAGTGTCGACGCTAATAACTGGGTAGGAAGTCAGCTATAACATTATGGCCCATTGTGTACTTATAGTACACTTAGGAATTACTCCTTGTACAATTTCAGTGCATTGCAAGGACAGTAACAGGCTGCTATTTCCAACCTGTCTTCCTTTCCATCATTTATACTTTCATCATCTGGTACAGAGAAGCACAACTGAAGGTTGTCTCATCCTGTATAGTCGAGTGTAAGAAAACGTGCCAATACTTTTGCTTTCCTATAGTGTTTTTCTTTAATTTTTTCAGAAATTCCTTATCATCTGTGTTCTACACCAGCCTTGGATGAGACACTTGGTTGACTTCAAGTTGTCGCAGTAATCGGTTCGTGTTATCTTATTTGCTGAGCGCCTTGTTATTGTTTTACTATTTTGAATTTTGGGTTCTTTGTCCTCCGGTTAGCTATTATTACTCAGTCAAGCAAATATCTCTTGAGCAGGGCGTGTAAACGGAAAGGAATTGTTACTAAAAGATAACACTGATAAAAGAATTTGTTTTTACACTTTTATTGCCGTCACACTTAATTAATTTCACATATTTAATCTTGATACACACCTGACTGCAACTGTTATATTTTCGAATGTAACTACAATCACTTATTTGCCGCGCACTATTAATTCGCGTATTTCACATTTTATAACTAACTTTACGACGCGAGAGATTCTGTAGAATTGCGTAACGTGTACTTCGTGAATCCTTCCTTAGAACTGCCTGACGTGTAACTCGCGAGAGAGATTTCTTAGAACTGCGCAACGTTTACCTCGTGAATGATTCTGTTGAACTGCGCGATACTTGCCTTTGGCTCAAGAATTTATACTCCCTTACCCCGATATGCTTAAACATTATAATAGAGCTGCTATTGGTTAATAAATCGCGCCAACATTAGCGTCTATTTTATAAGCCAATCATAATACTAAAACATATGATCTAGGGAAGATATTCCCTCCATTTCTAAAGAAAGGCGCGCTGCCCTGACGTCATTTGTTTCTCTTCTAAGTGATAAACAACTCACCCCCTCGCTTCATTGTTACCCAGTCCTACTGTCAGTTTCAGTGAGGCCGTGTAAACTTATTTCCTAACAATGCTTATAATTAACAAACATACAAAATCGTCATACAATAATGTTAATTTACACTACAATTACTCTGGCATTCACAGTGTTGTGATATAAAATACTACCTCAAAGTCCGAGACACATATATTAGTGTATGAACAAAGGTCAGGCCAAAGTGGCGGCGAAAGGGGAGGAATACTATAATATTTTACTTGAATGTATCGCAAAGTAGGTGCATAGCAGTCCCTGAATAAGTCCGTCTCGTATTGGTTTAATGTCAAAAATCAGTCACTCAACCAATAACCTATGAACACAGGTCGGTTTCAGGCTCAGGAGAGAAGGAAAAGGGGGGTTTTCCAACATAAGCCACTGGGTATTGTATCAACACAATTCCATACACTCGAATTAGTTAAGAAATCTCCTGAAGCGTGATAGGCAGCTAGTGTGTAATAAAGGCATTCTGCAAGCTTTATCTCCATTAACATGAAGCAGATACGAGAATAAACTTTTGTAAAAATAAAGAGACTGTAGAGAAGGCCTTGTGAATATAACACACCAGAATAGAGAGAGAGAGAGAGAAAAAGAGAGAGAGATCGGAATCTGTTGAAGATGCAGGAGATAATACACCAAGCGGAATCATTTCACGTCTGAGTGTCGCACTGCCTTCTCTCTCTCTCTCTCTCTCTCTCTTTTCTGTCTCTCCTTTACCTCTTTATTCTAAGATGAAACTTTTTGTTTGATTATAAGGATGGCACACTACTCTGCAGAACTTCCAAATATGAGAACCTCACAAGTTTTATAATTAAACTTATGCAAATTTAATTCTAAAAACGCAACTTCAAGCTGCAGTCTTACAACGCTGACAGTTAAACTGCAGATACGCAGTTCCAGGGAGAAGCGTGGTATATTTGTTAGTTTGATAAGGATTCCATTCAACGCTCGTCTTGCTAACATTAATGCAGGAACAAGATTCTCTCAGCATGCGTGCATTCAAACCCAGATTATCTCTAGACCTCGGCATTTTCCTATTTCGATCCTTTGTTTAGAATCGCAGGCGTGTTTCATGCTTACTAGAGTAAGCTATACTAATATTATAATGCCGATAATGTCTATTTTCGTAGTGTGTGCCTTTTCGTAGCTTAGGCGTCTTTCTCTACCACGTACATAGTAATAAGTGAAGGTATTGATTTCCACCCAAACATTAGATACCGAGAATTCACCGGAAAAACATGTTTTGAGGCACTCTGAATCCAAAAAACGCATGTCTGTTGAGGCAGTGTTTTATATCACAACACTATGAATGCCAGAGTGATTGTAGTGTAAACTAACATTATTGTATGACAATGATTTTAGATGTTTGTTAGCCATAAGCATTCTTAGGAAATAAGTTTACACGGTCTCACTGAAACTGACAATAGAGTGGGTAACAATGAAGCGAGGGGGTGAGTTATTTATCACTAAGAAGAAGCAAACAAATGACGTCAGGGTAGCGTGCCTTTATTTAGAAATGGAGGGAATATCTTCCCTAGAGCATATGTGTTAGCAATTATGTTTGGCTGACAGAACAGACGCTAATGTCGGCGCGATTTAGTAACCAATAGCAGCTGTATTATAATATTTAGGCATTTCGGGGAGGAGTATATATTCTCGAGCTTCAAGCATATTTCACGCAGTTCTAAGAAATCTTTCGCGAGGTACACGTCGCGCAGTTCTAAAGAATCATTCATGAGGTGCACGTCATACAGTTTGGAAGAACCTCTCGCGTCGTAAAGTTAGTTACAAAATGTGAAATACGCGGCAACTAATACGACAGTAATTACATTCGGAAATATAACAGTTTCAGTCAGGCGTATAGAAAGATTAAATATGTGAACTATTAATTAAGTGTGACAGGCAATAAAAGTGGGAAAATAAATTCTTTTATCAGTGTTATCTTTTAGTAACAACTCCTTTCCGTTTACACGCCCTGCTCAGAGATATTTGCTCGACTGAGTAATAATAGCTAGCCGGAGGACAAAGAACCCAAAATTCGAAATAATAAAACAATAACAGGCGCCCAGTAAATAAGATAACACGAACAGATTACTGCGATACTGTGAACAGCATAACTCAAAAACGAAAATTCGATAAATACCAAACTCGGCATTTAGGTTTAGTACCTTCCAAAGATGCGACACGAAGATTTTCAAGATAATCCTCCCAACAACAAGTACCCTTTACATGGAACATGTTTCGAAACTTTTGATTTTCTAAAAAATAGCTCTGACAATTTTGATTAAAATACCATATATAAAATATATTTATATGACATAAAATTCATATCTTGAATTGTCTGGGAATAGCATGTGAAGTCCTCTTCATTCGGAAGGAATTTTGCATAATCTTGTATAACTAGTAAATGTTAAACATAGAGCAAAATGTAACCCACATAAAATGTAAATCTCTTTAAAACACACAGTTTACTTAAATTAAGTTTTTCTGTAGCATAAGCCGTTTCTGAGATATTCGTCATTAAAGGTTCGAATTGCTCAATACGTTTTAACTTTTCAATTATTTTAACTCCCATCGATTTTCAATTGTTTCTCATGATTTAATGGAAAGAGTGTGGAATTTAAGGCCGATATATAGCGTCCAGATCTTAAACATTTGACTATTACCGTTCTTTTTGTATCTATAACGAAATGTCTAATGTAGCTGCTTCTGCAGAGGTTTGTCTGGATTAAAATGTAGTAGATAGAAAAATAAGCTAGTAAGAATAGCTTGTACAGGCACTAATAAAGACAGAGAGGGTAGAGAAAGTCATGTGAATGTATCACATCAGAAATATTTTGTAATGAGAGCTTTTATCATGGCTTTTGCTTACAGTATTTATTAATATGATTTTAACTTTAGTACTGCATTTAAAATTTCGCGCACTGAGCCAATAAGGTATTGTTGACTACATGTCTGAGGAAGCTTTTAATACCTAAAATCCTTTTCTAACACCAGCAGTGCACTGTTTCGTGTAATAATAAAATAGTATCTGCCTACCACAGTAAAGCGTATGGTAAACAGTTAACTACAAAAAGTATTGATATACTTCTGTATTAACTCATCGCTTTGTTCATTAATATGACGGTTTTATTGCTTTCTATCTCCTACGTAGGCGAAAACACAATACGTGCTGATCAAGCTTTTTTCACTGCAAATGCAACAATAGTCTATTAACAATAATATAAAACAGTTCGATAATAATTACAAACCAGCTTTATAACGTATTCAAGAGAGAAATTACTTAAAACTGATAATAAGAGTTTACATAGGAACTGAAGAGTGTAAATTTAAAGAAATAACATTTATAATTTACACTTGTTAACGGTATAGTGCATTTAGTAAAAGGTATATGACTCTTTGATATTTCCATACTGTTCTGCCATGTCAAAATGTATTTAAATGCATATAATTACCGATAGTGTCTATATTAGTGTATGTTTTGTACTGTTTTAGTGCCTATTGCGCCAGCTCCAATGATCTCTTTGCATCTTTGACTATGCAAGAGAATTTTGTGGCAGTCCAATCAGTAGCAGTATACTGAATCAGTGTGTGGTGATCGTGTATTTATGAATTAGACTCTGAAAACTAACCCTGGTCTTGTGTTTTTGTTTTTCAAATTTCGTCACGCGCTAGTTTTTCCAGGAATTAAATTAAAAAGAGTTTTACTTATGGACGCTCTTTAACTAATATAGTTCTTAGCGTCCTAGGCCGTGAAATACCAGTAATTTTGCTCAGAGGCCTCTTTATCAGGCTTGAGGTTCTTTTACGTGCCGTAAATCCACTTTACTTCCCTTCCGAAGGAAGCCATACTAAGAATTCTTACGCCCGAAAAATTCATCGCCCTCCTCCGGGTTTGAACCCGCGACTTCGGGAACTAAACTGTATTCACTCTTAGGTTGATCCGCACCAAAAATTAAAACCAGGCGACCAGTACACCGTTATAATGTATCCCTCTGCCATTCGCGCAGAAGTACTGTCATAATTTGAAACGGCAACTCTAGGCCGAGCCCGAGAAATGTAATTATAGATAATTTGATTTATTAATTTTTATTGATGTTAAATCATACTATGTACATATCTTTTTCTTTTACTGTTTGTATAGTTTAAGAAGGGTGATTTAAAGATATATATGTATTTAGGTTACTAATATTAGAGGAGTTATAAATTGTTTAATGTAAATAATTTAAGCGCTATGTTAAAATACTGTCCACGACGAAATGTCTTAGCTACAAGAAAAGTGTCTTCGAAGGCAGAAAATCTAGTTTTACGATGTCTCTCTGGTCGCAGGGGCATTGTTCATACAGCGAGGGTGTAGAGTCTTTGTTCCTTTATACGATAATTCGCCGTGACCAAGTGAGAGACAACAAGCTTAACGGTAAATTTAGGAAAAGCCGCGATTTATGTTAAACTTGGACCAATGCGATCCCTGTAAGTTTATATGAAATAGTGAGACGCGTTGAGTGGCGCTAAAAATGGACCAATAGGAAAGGAAGCAGCCCCAGAAGCCTGCGACTATAAATGGGTCTGTTAGGAACAAATTCGAGGCATTTGTGGGTGATTTGTCATTTGGTCGAGGGACATTTTGCTAAACTACAGGTAGGGAGAGATGCTGCAGGATGTTTAAGAGATATCGCGCCAAAAGTGTATTAAGACAGTTTTCGCAACACACATAAGAATCGCTACGCGTAAAGAGATATAATAAGCATATATAAACTTCGCGTCATATCCGCGCCGTGTTTCAACAGCAGTGGACAGTGTTTTAACGGCGGCAATATCAGTGATGTGTACTACGAGAAGTAGCAAAATAAAAGAAACAGCAGTGTCGTCTTTTCATAACTAAAGCACGTCTATTTCTCTCCGTTACCACACCGAGATCTACGCTTCCTTTACCAAGGATAAGTCCATGCTCCCACGTAGTTTAAAGAAAATTACTGCAGCTAGCCGAGGATAAAAAAATGCAGAGAACCAGCACACTGACAACATCTGGAGCCAACATGGAGGATGCAGCAAAGTAAGCCGCGAGCAACGGACAGGAGGAGGTGACTGCCCCAACTTTCACGACCATTTGACGAGTACAAGGTACGACAACTTAAACGGAAACTAATATATTCTCTTACGGTTGAAGGGGCTAAGATTGATAGTTGCAGCGAAACGAACGTTTGCACATTTAATAATAGTTAATTCTAAAATAAACTAACGGAAAAGAAAGTAACATATATCTGATAACTTACATTTATTCGCTCTTTGGTAGCGGCACTTGATCAATTGTTGCGGCTCATTTTAAAAAACAATCGTCATATTCCTGCATCGCGTATTTCACACGCTTTCTTGTTTTCCTGGACGTAACACTTTTCCCGTTCCAGATTTTACTCGAAACACGGTGAACTCAGAAGTTAATTTCACCACTTCTTTCACGGGAAGTATTGGATATTTCTCACATAACTTACAATAAACATCCAACACTATTGTTTTTTCACTAGTCAATGGTTTGCCCGCTTATGCTTTACGTAAGTCGACGAAAACGCAAGAGCAAATCACCGCCCACCATGATACTAAGCACAAACTGCTGGTTTCTGGCTATAAACAATATTCTGCGCATACCCGGATGTCAGATACTATAATGAATTGCAAGTTGAGACTTTAGCTCTGTTTAACGGTATAAATTAGCGTTAATTAAACTCTTGGAAATTTGTATAGAATATTACACCATTTAACGATAAATGCATTCTAAAATTTAGATTATTAACATGGACTACTTTCCTGCACGCATTGTTACATTGTTGTACCACGTTGCACTGGTCACGTGCGTTTGTTTTGGCGCGGATCAACCTAAGAGTGAATGCAGTTTTGAGGCTAGCATGGTAACCACTACACCACGGAGGAGGACAGTTTTCCTCGAGATGATGCAAAAGATGACAATCTAACTTTGTGACAAACTCTTCCTCACAGCGGTGTTGCTACATCAAAATATTGTAAGAGTGTATTTAAATCCACATATCGTATGCCATAGCAGCAGGAACATAGTTCCCTATAAAGTGAATATCGCGTACACAATGTTAAGTAGCTATACTAATACATTTTATTTCATAATTACCAATACTACAGCGACACATCACACAAACTTTTCTCATCATAAGTTAATGGAAAATGGACACCTCGCTTACTCGACTCAGGGTGGACATCCCCAGGAGGAGGCGTTAATCCACCACATGTTTGTTTTCCCGCGTGCTCTTCGCTACGCCGCTTTGTCCAGCTTACCAGGCTTAGAAAGTGCTCTTGCACCTCGACCAGCGTTGTGCACGATCTGGTAACTTCACCCACACCTTTTCATTTTGTTCGCGTAATTTGCTTTGGCCTCCGTTTTTATAACCATCTCTTGGTACCTGCTCGGTTTGAGTGATATCCCTTATGTATTCAGAATACACTGAAACATTATTCAGAAATTCGATTTTCTAAAAAATGGCTCAAGCGATTTTTGTTAAAACACCATATATTAAAGATATTTACATGACAAATAAAATTTATATCTTGAATTTTCTGGAAATAGCCTTTGAAGTCCTTTTCATTTGGAAGGAATTTTATATAATCTTGTATAACTAGTAAACGTACTACACAAGAAATATAGAGCTCTTTAAAACACAGAATTTATTTTAAACAAGTTTTCTGTGGCATAAGCCATTTCTGAGATATCCGTTATTAATGGTTCGAATTGTTCATTTGTTGCTCATTATTTAACATTCTTTCAACATTCAGTTGTTTCTTGCGATGTCATGGAAACAGTATGGAATTCTAAGGCCAGCATATAGCGTCCAGTTGTTAAACATTTGACTATCGCTATTCCCTTTGTATCTATAACGACATTTGTAACGTAGCTAATGCGGCTGCAGCTATATGGACGCTATATGCCGGCCTTAAAATTTCATACTGTTTCCGTGCAATCAAGAGAACCAACTGAAAATCGATAGGAGTTATTTAAGACACACATATTATTTCTAATGTAAATATCTTATGGTATTTTAATCAAAATCGTTAAAGCGACTGTTTAGAAAATAAAAAAAATTGAAAAACCTTCCATGTAATGGGTAAAGGTACGCATCACGGAGGGGCCCCTGGAACCACGGCATAGCACCGTAAGTTGGCCAGTCGGCACTTTTTGCTTCGAACGTGACCCCTAGGAGGGAAGAATGAGGGGAGAAACCCAAAAGGCGACCAGACCCGGATGCCGAAGGGCGCAAGCATGAACGGGGTCCCTAATGCTACCAGATAGAGCGCATCCGACGCGCACAGTCCCTGCCCAAAGCCACCATCCTCCAGCGGAGCCCCACGCTGTAGAGACACCTAAACTGAGCGGTACCACAGCAAAGAAACCTTTACAGAACGCAAATCACCGCCCAGCCGCAACCCGCAGAACACCGTCAACTGGTCCTTTAACCCTGAAACAGATGATAAGGAAGATGTTGGGTACAATGTTGAGCAAGGTCTACCAGGGTCGATCCCGGGACCTCCCGAATGCAGATCCCAGACCAATCACCTGAGCCATCCCGTCGGCCCCATGTATGGATAGTTTGGGGTAGATGGACTTTCCTGAAAATCTTCGTGTCGCATCTTTGGAAGGTACTGAACCTAAATACCAAGTTTGGTATCTATCCGACTTTTCGTTTTTGAGTTATGCGGCTCACAGATACATACGGACCTTCAGGAACTCTCAAAACAAGTATTTTCGATGCAATCTCGGTACGTAATTTTTGGGTGGAATTCAATACCTTCTCTACCTACTATGAACATGGTAGAGAATGTAAAAATTGCATTTCAAATGTAGCTCATTAACACTAGATTAGATCCTTCATCATCAAATGGAGTTATATAGGGTATAGGCAAGTAATTTACATTTTATATGACATTTTAGTAAACCGCATTCCTTCTACATCACGCAAAGCGGTTCTACAAGCGCGAAATTGGAGTAATTCTCGTTTAATACACCGCAAGGAAACGTTTTATGGCACGACATTAAAACAGCAAAAAGCTTCTGTGTGGATTGTGCAGACGCAGCTGGAATCATTACTTGCCTGTGGGTGGTAGATGGCTGAATGTTTGCTTTAAATCGACCGCGGCCTTAATGAGAAGATACAATTGCTAATTGGCACCGCTGTCTTAGGCTTCAGGGTAACTTTAATTGTAGCTCCATTTTAAACAAAAACGCCCTTGCTTATAGTTTTTTTTCCTCGGATAGATTAATGAGACACTTAAGGGGAGACTTCTTCTCCTTCGTATTACCCCCCCCCCTCTTTGTAGGTCTTACACCCAAAGCCTTGAGTCAGTAGCTGTCGAGGAGCAAGCAAACTCTGAATCATAGCATATCCAGGATGGGTGATCAGTCCAAAGGAAATGAAATAGTGGGAATTTAATATCGTGCCGGCATGTTGGCACGGTAGCTCAGCTGGTTAGAGCAACTAAACAGAAACCGGAAGATCCACGGTTCAAATCCCATTATTACTTTCTCTACTACGTGTAGTAAGTAGGGGAAGTATTGCATTCCACCCAAAAATTCGATACCGAGATTTCACCGGAAATATATGTTTTGAGACCTCCTGAATCCAAAAAAAGCATTTTTGGAAACATGTCCGTGTGCGAATCTGTGTGTGTCTGTGAACAGCATAACTCAGAAACGAACAGTCGGATAAATACCAAACTTGGTATTTAGGTTCAGTATTTCCAGAGATGCGACACGAAGGTTTTCAAGAAAATCCCCCCACCCCAGACTACCCTTTACATGGAACATTTTTCGAAAATTTTAATTTTCTCAAAAATGGCTCAAACGATTTTGATTAAAATATCATATGTTTAAGATATTTTCATGTCAAATAAAATGTATATCTTGAATTTTTTGGAAATGTCTCCAAAAGTATTCTTCATTGTGAACGACTTTTGCATAACTGATAAACCATAAGAGATAGACAAAATTTTACTACACAAAAAATGTAGATCGTCTTAAAGTACACAATTTATGTCATATACATTTTTTTTGTTGAGTGAACCATTTTCGAGATATTGCTTGTTATTCCCTTAAATTCTTCAATACTTATTTTCTCAAATGGGAATTCGTTATTCATTTTTTGTCTTGGATATGCAAAGAGTAATGATCTGTGGCAAAGACAATGGTGCTACGCCTAGCAATCAGCTATTAAGAGATATGTCTATGCTTAAAGGCTACTGTATTTCTATATTGCCCTTGCAATTACAAAACAAGTGGAACATAGTACGCCTTAAGCGATAATCAAATATTTTTAGAACTAGTCGCTATGTGTAAAATGTAATTCTCTTTGCATGTCAAAAGATCGTTTCTGCAAATGTTTATCTGGATTAATATGAAATAGATGGAGAATAAGAGTTTGTAAAAATAGTTTGTACAAGAGTAGAGAAAGTCATGTGAGTGTAACACATCAGATTTTTTCAGTCTGATGCTACCTTTCCAGCGACGTTTGCTGGCAGGAAAACCCACTTTTGCGCTCAGACGTTACTTGGATTTTTTTCTCGCTCTCTCCAACTCGATCGTTGAGTTGTTGCTAACATGCTTAGTTATTTCTTTTTCGGCATTATCTGTGAAATGTAGCAATCGATCGATGTGCACGTCAAAATCACGACTGAGTTCCGTTTCCATAGAAACCCTCCCCTGTCAACGAGCAAGTGACCTGAAAGGAGGAAGCTGGCCCTTTGACTGATGTTCATTCGTATATCCACATTTAATGTCAATATTCCAGCGAACAAGGTGGAAACGGTCTCGTCTGTCTCACAAACAAAAGCGGGTTTTCGCTTCCAGAAAGAGTGGCGACATTTCGATGTTACGAACACCTCAGGTCAACTGTACTCCAACACATTTTCAACACCTGGAAGTATAGGTCTGAAACAGCCTTTATACCAGTCTAGCGATGGTGAAACATTTAGTTATTTACATAACTGTACCTATTGGAAAGTGAGGTTTTTCAGGAGAAAGATGTGTCGAAACGAGTCCTAAAAAACACCTTCCAGAAGTTACGTATAATATCTTGTTTCATACTATGTCCAAATACTTTATACATTGATTAAATACTGTACTGCATATTACGTTGAATATGAACGCAGTCATATGTTTCGTATACTCATGAGTTGATATAATACATGTTGGTAACCTTGGAGCTTGTCATACAGTAGCGCCGTAGTCGGAGTATCAACTCTTTCAACGTATTATTGAATATGGGACTGCAGAAGTTCAGTATCATTACGAAAAGAAATATCTCTGTAGGCAAATAAATTAAGATGAGTTACTAAGTAATATTCAAATTTTAAAATTAATATATAGATGTTAAATAATGCAACATTGAAGAAATATGCCTATGAAAAGTTATTTTCGTAGTAGATTTTGAAGGAGGAGTTGAATGCCTCACTGTTGGAAAGCCAATTTGAAATAGGTTGTATTGTAGTGTTACTGTTGGGGAGCCAACTTGATGAAGTAACTACCCCACGTATGGTACAAAGTTTCCGGTGGCCTTAGCCCCAAAGTTTAGGAATCAACTTTGTATTTTTATGTTTCTTTAAATATTATATATATTTATGTTTGTCTCGGCTGCGTCAGTATTCATTTGTAGAAAAATGTATCTCTTAGCATGTGGTGATGCGGCTAAAGAATGTAGGCTTACACAAATTATAATTTTTTACTTCACTCTTTTATTAATCTTTCTCACGATTATATAACACTTCACTGATATAGAGAGCTGTGAGATTATTTATTAATTTCACTTTTTAAAACGTAGTGTATAATATTCTCGCCCTAATGAATTGTCGTTTCACACTGAATACGTATTTAACTGCTCGGGAATGCTATTCCGGTTTGGAACGCTGTCTACTAGCGACTGGGGTTTAACGCTTAAATTTGTAAATTTCTCAATTTCAAGTCGTTGATTGGCTAATCCTACTCCAATAGAATCCTGAGGCAGTATTTTCAACACTTAAATGATTTCAGTCAAATTATATAATATAAAATATAATAACAGCCCGCCTTATAGCAATATGTGCATAATATAATATATAAAATGCATGTAACAGTCATTGTATTAATGTTTATATTATTATGTACATGTTCAATAATATTATGTGAATATTGATGCAGTAATTTGTATCACAAATTACTTAAATGTAAAGAATGATTATAACATGGCACCCAGAACGTGGGGCACGATGACCAGAAAAGAAGCAGAATGACCAGGAAAGGAGCAGAATGACCAGGAAGGAGCAGAATAACCAGGAAGGAGCAGAATAACCAGGAAGGAGCAAAGGAACCAGGACGTGGAGCGAATGGAGCAGTGAACTGAACTACAAGACGCAGATTCCAGAAACAACTACAGGGACGACAGACGACGCGGATAAGTGGACATCGTAATTCCCAGATTAAAAGGCAACAGGGGAATTCAGCTACAGGACACCAAGACGACGTAGATTCATCATAATACGACGCAGAAGCAACATATAATCTAGGAGAAAGGGGCAGAAAGCTGGACATCAAAGCAACATCAGCAGATAGCATCAGAAAGGTTAGAAAAGTGTGATTTTTATTCTAAAAATAAGTGTAAAAATTTAAATGTACCTTAGGAGCGGTAGGATAAAGAAAACAATGGCTACTAATAGTATTGAAGAAACAATGATGGAAGGGGATAGTGTAACAGTTAGCTGTAATTCAATACAGGTTACAGAAAATAGCTCAAGCAATGTAGTATTTGAGGGAGGAAATGTTAGTGCAGAAAGTGAGAATAGAACAGCAGGAAATGTTAATTTTGATGCTAGTATGATGATGGTAATGCTGAGAAATATGAATGAGAATATAGAAAAGAATAGTGAGAAATTAGAAAAACTAACTCAAGATATTGTTAAAAGTAATGAGAAATTAGAAAAGAAAATAGATCAAAACAGGGAAGATAGTAGCAAGAATAATGAGAAATTAGAAAAACTAACTCAGAAGATTGATAAATTAGAGCAAAAATCAGATCAATTGAGGGAAGATATGGAAAAGAATAAGAAAGAATTGAGGGAAGATATTAGTAAGAGTATTACAGATCAATTAAGGGAAGATATGCAAAAGAATAATAGGGAATTGAGGGAAGATATTGGTAAGAGCTTAGAACAAAACAGGGAAGAAATTGAAAAGAAATTCATGGAGCTAGATAGTAGTATGATGAGAATGAGAAATGAAAATCAGGAAATAATAGCAAGTGAGATAGGAGAAGTTTCATAGAAAATGTCAGATATGAGCAGGGAAATAGGTAACAAAAAAGTGAGGTTAATACTAAAAGTGAACATGTTGATGTAGAATGTACAGAGTTAGGTAGTAGAATGAGTAACATTTCAAGTGAGATAAGAGAGATGAAAGAGGTTATGAATGTAGATGTGAATCAGGCGCAAGTTAATTTCAGAGGGGAGATATCAGAAATACAGAAGGAGTCAGTAATGCAAAGAAATAAATTGTACGAAGTAGTTAAAGTTTTGCCTGTAAATAATCAAAAGCTAACTTCTGAAATTAACAAGTACCAAGATTTTCAAAATGAAAACTCCAATCCAGTACAATTTATGACAGACTTGTCAGAGTATTCACAGATTAAAGAGATAGTAGAAGAATTGAAAATGAACAGTTGTTAAAAGATGTGTTGTTCAGGAAACTTTAGATTGTTTTCAAATGTTATCAGGGGACAAAATATCATATGAATTCTTTAAGAGGTTATCCATGAATAAATTTTTGAAGGTTAGGATACGGCTACAAGTAATGCTTAGCTACAGACAATTTGATCCAGGAGGGTAAATAGCAATGAGATGTAAAGTAAATGCTGGATAGTTAAAGATGACCTGCAGAGAAATGTATTGGAATGTAAGAGGGTTAACTATGTATGTATGTCATGAGAAAGGAGAAATAAAATTTTGTACATAACTAAATTTTTAAAAGGAAAATAACATTTTCTTAGTAACTGTAACAGCATTTGAAATGAAGCATAATGTTATATTAAAGTAAAAGTACATAAATATAATTCCAAGAGTATTGTGAATATAATGTACAAAACAACAAAAATGGGGTAAAAATAATTAAAAAAAACAAATACTTATGTAGCAAACAGAAAAATGTGAAACAGTGTCTAGATTTAAGAGATGTAAATATATTTGTGTAGAGGGTGAATATTTTTGGTAAATATGTGTAATAATTAGAAAAATTCTTGAATGCATAAATTTTTGTCAACAATATAAGAGAGTAAACCAATTTTGTAACAGTAACTAAATAATTCAGGGTACAGTATTTGCTATAAAAAAAGATTGTGACGTCAGATTAATGTCTAAACACATTAGACCAGAGCCAGTAAGTAGTGGCAAGATGAAGGAAAAACATATGTCTTGTGTTAAATACGTGTGAAGTGTCAAGTGAAAGTGATAGCGTGTGTTCCAAGATTTAGGAGACTAAAAACTCAATTATAAAATTTCCAAACAAGTTGTAAATATTTATAATTATGTTTCTAGTGGGGCATATGATGCAGTAATTTGTATCACAAATTACTTAAATGTAAAGAATGATTATAATATGAATATGCATTTTTGTGTGACATTGATTTAAGATGTTTGTTGATTGTAATTATTGTTGAGAAGTAAGTTTTTAATGCCTTACTGAAACTGACAATAATAGCGTGCAATAATGCAGCGAGGGGGTAAGCTGTTTATCATTATTAGAGACGAGGAAGTTACGCAATGTTGGCGCGTTTTTCTTTAGAATTTGCTGGAACATTTTCCCTAGAGCATATGTATTCATAATTTTCATTGGATATAAAAATAGACGCTAATGTTGGCGCGTTTTATTAGCCAACAGCAACTCAGTTATAATCTTTAGGCATATCGGGGTGTAGGAGTATAAAAAGGGCTAGATTAGAGGTAGACTCCGTCAGTTCGTCGAAAACATTTGTACGTTACACGTCGCCTTCAGTCCAGCAGAAATATATGTACAGTATACGTCGGCTATTGATTTGCAAGTTACGCGTAGCAGAGTTAGGAAAATTCTCAAGTGTTGTAAAGTTAATTATACAAAAAGTTGAAGTACGCGAATTAAGAGTGATCAGTAATGAAGTTATTATAACAGTTTCAGTTTGGCGAGTGTCAAGATCAATGTGTAAATGTGATAGTGAATGTGTTCGACAATAAAAGTGTAAAACAAATTCTTTCATCAGTGTTATCTTTGGATAAAAGACTCCTTTCGGTTTACACAACCTGTATAAAGAGAAGTGCTCGACCAAAAAGATCATAGCTAGCCGGAGGACAGTGAACCAAAAATTAAATAAAATAACATTAGCATTCTTTCAAACAAACACTAATACTGCCGCAAATTGCTGACACCAGATGGAGCTAACAAACCTAACAAAGAATCACGTCACAAAATGGCTTCACCACGTGGAGTAAACACAAATACACAAACATTATAAGTAATACCGCCGCAATATATTAGGTAATTTAAATGTAGGAGCTGTGAGAATAATAGGTTAAAAGTTGCTAACAATGAGCTAACCTTGATGCAATACTGAGTAAGAAAGTTTAATAATGCTACTAGGAATTATTGGAGCAACAATAATGTAAGTTTTGAGACAGTTTATAAATAGTCAATCAACAACCAGAAAAAAGCTTAAGTTATATAAAAGTATTCTATTGGAATAGGATTAGCCAATCAGAAACTGAGATAGGGCAAATTGTACAAATTCAGAAGTCAGTTGCTAGTAGACAGCGTTACTAACTGGACGCGAGACACGTCCTCGAGAAGTTTAATACGTATCCAGTGTGAGAAAAAAATTGTTTACGTGTTAGAAATGTGCTAGTGATTAATAAATAATCTCACAGCGCTCTCTCTATATATATATCAGTGAAGTGTTATTTTAATCGTTTAAAGAATTAATAAATGGAGTGAAGTACAAATTATAATCTGTCTAAGCCTACATTGTTAGCCGCACTACTCCCTGCAAAGAAATCCATGTCTCTAACAATAATACTGACGCAGCCGACGCAAACATAAATATACAATATTTAAAGAAACAGTCAAATTACAGAGTTAATATTTTTAAACTTGGGGCGAGGGCTACCGGGAACTTTTTACCATACGTGGAGCAGTTACTTCATCAAGTTGGCTCCCCAACAGTAGAACTACAATACAACATACTTCAAATTGTCTTTCCATACGTGAAGCAACAACCTACTTCAATACTTTTATTTAACTTAAGTTTTTTCTAGTTTTTGATTGGCTATTTACAAACTGTTTCAAATATTACATTATTGTTTCCAAGAATTACTAGTAGTATTATTAAACTTTCCAATTCATTATTGCCTCAAGGTTACCCCATTGTTAGCAACTTTCGGCCTCTATTCTCACAGGTCCTACATTATTAAGTTACGTAATACATTACATAACGTTATTAAACATGTACATAATAATATAAACATAATACAATGACTGTATTATATGCTTTTTATATCTTGTTACATACACATATTGCTTTAAGGTGGGCTGTTATTGAATTTATATATTATATAATTAGATTGAAATCATTTAAGTGTTAAAAATACTGCCTCAATTTATCATTATGTATTCATATGTTGGTGTTGAGTCCTGAATATAGGTCTTTAGAGGCTATTCTCAGAAACTTCAAGATGTATATTTTATTTGTCGTCTAAATATCTTTAGTATATGGCATTTTATTCCAAATAGTTTTTTAAAAAATAAAACACTTCAGAATTGTTCTATGTAAAGGATTGTTGAGGGTAGCAGAATTTCCTTAAAATCTTCGTGTGCATCCTTGGAAGATACAGAACTTAAATTCCAAGTTTAGTACTTATCTGACTTTTGGTTTTTTAGTTATGCTGTTCTCAGAAACACACACCCACACGGACCATAATTATAGGATATAATTTATGATTTACAAACTTCACCATTTACCACAACTAATATATCTTATGTTTCCCAAACATTTAACTTAAACAAAAAAAATCACAAAATTCACATTTATCTCCGTTTTAACACGATTTTCTAAAAATACTTTTTTTTGGATTCAAGGTGCCTCAAAATGCATATTTCCGGTGAAATCTCGACATAGAAATTTTGGGTGGAATGCAATACTTCCCCTACTTACTATACGTAGTAGAGAAAGTAAAAACTAAAAATGTCATTTTTTTGACAATTGTTACCATTGGCTACACTTAACTCCCGCATATTTCCAGTTGTCATAAATCCCGAAGGAAAGAATCACAAGGAGTGCAATCACGTGGTCTTGGTATCCATTGCTGATGACAGTTACATGCGGTAAGGCTATCCGGGAACCTCGCAACTGATGCGCCGTAAGTGTGGTGGCACCATCCTGCTGAAACCACTTCTCTTGAATGTGCATTGCATCGAAATGAGGCCACAAAGATGTCTTATCATTGTACGGTTTCGGCCTCCATTAACAGTGACAACTCGTCTTGCTCCATCTTGAAACAAATAAGGATCGATGGCATCCGCCCAAAATACACCCAAACCGTCATTCCTTGTGGATGTATTTGCCTTTCGTGAGTCAAGCAAGGATATTCTGATCACCAGGCATAGCAAATCTGTTTATTCGCGAATTAATAATAGAGGCATGCCTGTCACTGAAAAAATTTTTTTTCACAAAGCGTCTTCTTCTCAAAACTCTCTCAATATTATTTGTCGCTTTTCGTAATCGCATAATACTCGTAATTGTGAAGCGGAAGAGATGCGGCACCGATCCAGGAATGAGGATATTGTACAGGCGCCACAAGGGGGCGCCCCGGGAGGGAGGGATGAGGTGAAGAGACAGAGGGCGGCCGGAACCAGGAGTGATGGCACAGCAATGACAGAGTCCCTACAGTTTCCAGATATAGTCCCCCAGGCAGTCGGACAGGTAGACCGGGTACCCCGCCGCACACAGGGCCAAACCCCCGCAAGGGCAACCAGCCGAAGGTCGAGGGACGGAGAAAGTTCTTAGAGAGCATTCTTTTTCCCTGCCACGCTGCACCGAAACGCCATCCCCGACACTTCCAACACTGAAAGAGACCAAACGGCGTGAAGGATGAATGAAATCTTTAATGAAACGAAATGGAGGGACAACAAATTCGGGTGATGAAGGAATCAACTCCAGCATTAACCTGACGACCCAAGAAAACCCCAGAAAATACCCATGGGTCAGATTGAGAGGTTACCGAGGATAGAACCCGGGACCTCCCCAATGTGGGGATGCTCGTAATAATCCTTTTCATAGTAAGCAAGATGGATCTGCAGTAATGAGTTACCTCGCATTCGGGGGCTCCCGGGTTCGATTTCCATCGACCGCCCATTCTGACATTCATTATCCCTCATCAAGATAACAGCGTAATATATATCATTAGCGTATTTATTTTTCATATTATATCCATCTTTAGTTCTCATATACATATTTTATAATACATTCATTATTAAATTAGAAACAAATGAGATGACAATTTAGGGGCAATTATTCATACGTCAAAGAGGGACAAGATCAGAAATTTAGACAGCTGAATATCCAAGCAATATGTGACAGTGTAGATAGAAGAAGATTCGAATGGAATGAACATGTATGCTGCATGCCATTGGGTACAATTATACGCGTGGCAACAGATACTTTACCAGTGCATGGAAGAACATCACCTGGAAGACTGGTAAAGAATTGAAGGACTCTTAATTTCTGAAGGCTGTAGGTCTAATAGGACGAGAAAAAGATATTTACGAGGGCTGTTCCAGAAATACCCGACCTAGCAAAGAAAACACAAAAATTTTGGGAAAAAACATCTTTATTTCTCTGTATGTCTCCTTTCAGCTGCATACACTTTTTCCAGCGATGTTCAATAGCTTCAATACCCTGTTTATAGTGAGAACCATCGAGTTCTGTAAAATAGCCATCAACTGCAAACTCCAGCTCTTCACTGTTGGCAAATCTTTTAGTACCAAGCTATTTCTTCAACTTTGGAAATAGAAAATAATCAGAGGGCTAAATCTGGCGAATAGGGTACATGAGGAAGGAATTCGAACTTTAACTCATTGATTTTGGCCATGGCGATAATGGATGTGTGAACTGGTACATTGTCTTGATGAAACAGAACTTTCTTTTTCGATAAATGCGGCCATTTTTGCTTGGTTTCATCATTCAAATGCTGCAATAAGTTTTCATAATACTCGCCATTGATTGATTTTCCTTTTTTAGGATAATCAATGAAAATTGTTCCACACACATTCCAAAAAACTGACGCCATGACCTTGCCTGCAAATTGAACTGTCTCGCCTTCTTTGGAGCCGATTCTCCCCTATCAATCCACTGTTTTGACTGTTCCTTCGTCTCAGATATGAAGTGATGGGTCCATGTTTTATCAGTAGTTATGAATCGACACAAAAGCTCGGCTTTATTGTAGCAAAACATTGCCAAACACTCGACTGAAACATCTTCACGATGCTGCTTTTGCTCCATTGTGAGTAAACGCGGCACCCATCTTGCGCATAGCTTGCTCATGTCTAAATTTTTAGGTAGTATGCAATGTACAGCACTTTTTGAAATGTGTAGGATGTCTGCTAGCTCGCGCACTCAGTCAACGGTCATCCGTTTCCCATTTGTGGATTTTCCTCACAATTTCCGGCGTGGTCACCTCATTTGGTCGACCACTGCGATATTTGTCTTAGTAGCTCCTACGGCCTCACTTAAACTCTGCCACCCAAAATTTTACTGTTGTAAACGAAGGAACAGACTCCCCCAGAGTAGAATCTAGCCCAGCTTTAATATTAGTTGGACTAAGACCTTTCAAATGAAAGTATTATATCACATAACGATGGCCAGTTTTATCCATGTTTACAAAATCGCTGAGAGCGTTCACTATTGATGGCTGTCAAACAATTACTAGCCAACGTATCATCATCAAACTTCAGACTTAAGCTTTATAAGGTTGGTACTTTCTACCACAGTCATTTGTTTGAAACAAAAACCACTATCTATACATCAGACCGGGTACTTCTGGGACTGCCCTCGTATTAAGGAATTCCTGAAACTCACTTTAATCGTGCTTTAACAGGAGTGCCCTCCTAAGCAGTGAACTTTTTACCCCAAATAATAATTGCAGTATGTTTTCTCACTAGCTGTTTAATTGGACCATCAGGAAGCGTTACAGTAAAACTACTCAGGCGAATCCACGGTCTCGCCTGAAGTGAAACCAATGGCACTGCTGGGCTGTAACCAGAACATATCGCGCAATTACGCGCTCTGTAAATGCATTAAAACCAACCTGAATGGGGAAAGAAGTCTGTTCTACGTCCTCCACCCTCCCCTTTTTCCAAGAGTCATCACAACAGCCGTGAAAGATTGGTTCCAGATCAGTAAATCGGCATTAGCTTGTCTCATTTTACATTGAAAAAGGGCATAAAATTATCTGCAATCATGCATGAAACCTGCATTAAAGATAAACAAGTGAGCAACAAAAGTACAGAGCGAACGTAACTTCCCCGATGTCAAGGAAACGCTTATGAATACATTAACGTAGTCGTAATTTTTTTATTTGTTAAAACATTCCTCTGTTCCAGGTGTCCTTAATGCACTTCTTGCACGATCATGGGTTTTCTGCGACTTCCCCATGACATTTACACAGAAAAAAATTTAGAATTCCAACACATGAACTCGTTCCTATGGAAACACATGTCTGCCAACTAATGATTCATATCTGTGCATGGCAAAGCCTTCGCACTGGCATAAAGGGAACTTTCACTGTACAATATAAGTCCCATTATGTGCAGATGTCTCAGCAATGTGTTATGACGTAAGAGAGCCAACAACACCTCCATTAAGCGGGAATAAAATTCAACCCAGGATCCTCTAAATCTCCGGCTTAAAATTCTTCTTGAAATACTGAATCTCTATTATCGTTCACGTTATTATTTTCAAAGTTGCCTTCAGTCACGGCCTCAACCATCGAACAAGAGGTTTAAAACCTCCTAAATTATAGCATGTTACTCTAATCGCCGTATTATAACTTGCCCCTTGAGACGGCCACGGCACCATGAGTCGTGAGTGAAGTGGTGGGAGAGCTACGTTGCACTGTTTTGAACGGAGGGGAACGGGAGGACGAAATACTACCTCGCTCAGTTGACAATGCTAACAGTTGATTCATTATTGTACATACATGGCTAAATAAATCGTCTTTCTCACGCTGTTGACGAAAGAAAAATATATGAATTGGTGTTTATATTGCGAAACTACTAATGCTGTTATCAAAAGCTATATTAACTAAGCGGGAAGAGGAAAGGCTACATGTTATTTGTGAGTAGCATTTCTGATAACAGAATAAACATTTGATAACAGAATCAAATCAACGCATAAGAAATGTCGTAATGAGTCGTGCATAAAATGCGTTCCATATTAATTTAATTTTTATATAGTAACGGATAAATAAACTCTGATAAATAAGGTGCGAAGGATACTTATCATCCTATATTGCACCCAAGTGTTCAAAATCAGTAAGAACTCAATGCCGAGAACTAAAGATTTATTTCATCCTTGTACACATGTCCATATCTCACTTTATTATTACTGTTATTTATTTATTTATTTATTACTTTCTCTTCTACGTATAGTAAATATGGAAGGTATTGTCACGTATACAGTTGCAGGCAGCAAGATAATTAGTCATAGATTAGATATTTTACTATATTGGCCAAACTCTTACATTTTAACACATTCGGTCATTTTTATATTTCATACACTTTCTTGACTTGGAATTCTAGTTAAAGTTAACTTATAATAGGAAACCGTGGTCTGCTACTTCCTTTGACATTTCAAAGGGATGTTACTGTGGCATCACTTCCTGAGGTGTACGTGTCTTTTGCAGACATTTAGCTGCACCTTAAGCCACGATACGTCACATAGAATGTTCTAGAACATTGACGTATCGAGCCATGATTGGCCGATATATTTCAAACCTAGGGCGGTGGCACACCATACTTGGTAATGCTCATGGCATAATTGTCGGGACCCCCCTAGGCAGTAACTTTCTTTATAAGGAGCTGCAGACCCTTGCTTAGGGTTGTTCTGATTCTGAACTTGTCAGCTGTCCATGCTGCTGGACCTGCAACTGCAGTACCTGACAACTCTCGTAAGGTAAGATCCCATCAGGGAAATTCACCATATTTTATTGAATACTTAAAGACTACACAAGAATACAGTAATGTAATGTGTTGAGCCTTCAGCCAGTTTCAGTCAGAATGCCTAGTCCCTTCAGGACTACATTTGTACATTCCATAACCGGTCTCCTCTAGACCGAAATCTGGGGACTGAAGCCCAGCATCACTCTGTTCTAATTAACACAATAAAATGGACCACCAAGAAACATTGCTGGTTATTTGTTTTGCTATCTACCTTCACATTTAAGCTACGTTCCCCAGTCACAACCCTTAAGGTTGCGACAGTATTGCATTCCACCCAAAAATTCGATACCGAGATTTCACCGGAAATACATGTTCTGTGACCCCGAAAAAAGCACTTTTAGAAAACGTCCGTGTGTGTCTTTGACCAGCATAACTCAAAAACGAAATGTCAGATAAATACCAAACTGGGTAATTTGGAAGCAGAAATTGTTCTACTCCTCGATTCTGTATTAATGCACTTTCCACATTCACCGCAATGCATTATTTCCCTTCTAACATGCTTGGAAAATAACCTCAAGGCGATAAAGTCCCTTTATGAAAATAACATAAGGAGTGTTTGTCCACAGGCTGAAATGTAAATGAAGGTTAGAAATGATTCAGTAGGTGACATAAGGGTTTTTAGTATTCAGTTTTCCCATGCGGGTAGAAAAACATCCTAGTTAGTTCTCAATTACATTGAATAATGTTCCCCCTCTGGAAGAATAATTAATTTACAGCGACATGCGTTTGCAGACACTGACTCTCTGTACATTTCCAGATTTCTTGTGAACGTTTTGTAGCTTTAGAGACATCAGTTATGGAAAATCTATTAAGCGACCAAGATTTGAACACTCGTTTATAATATTTATTGTAAAAGTAAGCCTTCCGTAAGCATAGTAAATGAAATAAAATTAAATTGGGTTAAAGAGGCATAATGAAGAAAGGAGAGATCAGGAATGGTATGGTTTGGACCGGCCGCAAAACATGACTGACGATTCTGGCAGAAGACACCTTTGTGGATGGAATGAAAACGACGTACATATTTTGGCGGAATGTTCACAGTGGGAAAACTAGCGAGAAATAAAAGTCATACAAAAATGCTTAAGTCCAGCTAGAAGGAGATTGGCATGTTGGGATCTACTGGCTGACCAAAGGAACTGCTAAAACGTTGGCAATTTCCTGACTAAAGTACGCGAAGCCAGATCAAATTTGTTAAGTTAATCAGAGGTAATAATTTATCTTTATTTTTTGTTTCTTTTTGTGAGCTTCAACTTCTATTTTAAAGATGCGTGTACGGTCAATAACCAGTGCACTAATTTTTGTGTAATAAGTTTAATAATCTGGCATTTATACTTTATCTAAATAAACTGTATAGAGTATGTTAGATGACAACCAATCAAAGTAATGGTTCACTGAAAAGTTACACATTGTTTTCCTTATCATCTCTTACAGGAACGACAAGGTAACTGCACGCTTTCCTTAAAATCCAATGAGATCCAAGAGTCTCTTTACATTGTGGTAAAAGCGGGAAAATGCGGTGTTCAATAGTTAAACTTAAGCTGTCTGAAGTCGATATTTCAGAATCAGTTCTGATTAGACAGGGAAAGGTGGAAGGGAGAGGGAAAATATTTGTCTTTCGGAACATCATTAACAATAGACACCGTGATAATTAATTTCACTATTCTTCCACACATGCCGTGTGAGGCTGGAAAGGTAGAATCAGATTGAAAAACTCAATACTGCAGTCTAGATTTAACCATGAAACTTCGACTTAGCGTACCGCTGCTGTAACCATATGAGCTACCATGGCAACATGCGGGTACGACATTAAATTACCAACTGACTCACATGTATTCCGATTAACCATAAGACATTGTCCTTGGTTCAATCTTCAGAAAATTGGATATCTTTTATGTAATAGCTACTGTTTGCAGAGAGGAATAAACCAATTACTTTAAAGCTCTCGAGCTTTGCTTGTATTGCGTGGCCAAGGGGTACTTCCATCCATTTGTTTCTCTCTCTCCTTTTCTTTTTTCTCTCGTACTTTGAAACAATTGGGCCAGAGCCGGCTCTAGGAACATCTCGATGTTTAGTAAGAGAGGTTATTAAAAATTGGTCCAAAGTATAGGGTGAGCCAAAAAACTACGAACCGTCTGCGCGGTGTTTTTACTGTCCGCGTCCTCGGCGCTTTCTGCAGTCTGCCGATATCATAGAAAGGCGCGGATGAAATCATAAAGCGTTTTTAAAACTACTTTTAAAGGCTTTACTTACCAACTTTACGAAAGGAAATGCTAAAACTGGCCACTGGTTATCCATACATTTTTGTGTGCACCTCTTTAGGAAACTATCCATCACTCGCCGTAGCTCACGTTGAGAAATGCTGGCAATTTCTTGGCGGATATTTTGTTTTAATTCCCCCAGGATGTGTGGGTTTGTCTTGTATACTTTGTTTTAAGTCACCCCAGATAGAAATCGCAGGGGGTTAGGTTGGGGGACCGAGGGGGCCATAAATCTGTATTAATAATTGTGTCCTCAAACACACTTTCAATTGTTTTCATGGAAATATTGGCCGTATGAGCTGTTGCAGAGTATTGTTAAAAAAGGCAAAGTCACTCTCCCTGGCTATTAATTCTCTAAAAAAAAAAGAGGGCAAAATTGCATTCACATATGTACGGACTTCAACTGGACTCGAAAACAATTGGCGAATGATGGATAGTTTCCTAAAAGGTGCCAAAAATATACGGACAAGGACGGTGGCCAGTTTCAGCATCTCCTTTCATAAAGTTGGTAAGTAAAGCCTTTAAAAGTAGTTTTAAAAATGTTGTATGGTTTCATCCGTGCCTTTCTATGATAGCGGCACACGTCAACAACGAGGACGCGGACAGGAAAAACACCGCGCAGACGGTTCGTAGTTTTTTGGCTGTCCATGTAGAACATTATAAAAACTAGCCTAAAACTGCAGGAAACAAACAATGTATTAGAAAACAATGTAGGAAAAGAGCTGAAAGCTTACTGCAATGTAACAGATTTCAGCTGAGAACAATTATTACATTTCTCACAGGACATGCTCCTGTCAAAAAGCATCTTAACACAATGGGAGTGTTTCAGGGTAACTTAGATTGCAGGTTGTGCAAGAAAGAAACTGAAACAGCCCAGCACATTATATGTTCCTGTGAGGTCTTGGCTCATATGGGATAAATTACCTTTGGGAAAATGCTTTTAGGTACAGAGAAATTTGAAACCACATCGGCTATGAGACTATTCCTTGGTAAAGGGTGCAGACATAATGGATTGAGTTTAAAATGATACAGGTAGCACAATAAGCCCAAGACTGAAGTGCATCCGGAGCAATGACGGAAATCTATATCGAACAAGACAACACAAGACTTTGAAAGAATTATTTACTTGGGAGGATACCAGGTTACAGCATAACCTGGATTATCAGAATATCACTTTGGCTAAGAAGATTTTACTTTCTATTCTTCCCTGTATCATTTGTGCAGTTAGAATATTTCTAAAAGAGCGATACAGAACTCCTTCGGGAATCAGCAGGAATCTGTCTTAGAAACAACCAACCTATGTAAAACAAGTTAACATACATCCTCGACGATAGCTTTTTTTTAACCACTTCCGGCTCGTGCTACCATGCGTGGGAAAAAGAAATTTCTGCCCTCCATGCGTTTTGCATTTTTATCGCAGACGTTAATAAAGTGTATTAATGCATTACTGCAGACATACAATATAATATTTGATAGTTGAATTAAAATCTTACCGCCTTTACTTCCCTTTATTCGTCAATATTTACTTACAATTTTATTCATGCAGCATTTAAATATAATTCTTTCAGTACAAGCAGCCATTTAAACTTCAGTTGTTGACTTGGCCAACATGGGGCTATGTCAGTTTCGTCCACAGCTACCTGCTTAGGCAGCTTGGGTAGGTTTAGATTCTTCGATAAGACACAGCCAAATACCATAGAACGCTTTCTGCTACATCATATACAGCATAGAGGCTAAACTGGACATACACAATAGTTATTCTCAGTTGTGTACGAGCCATGGAGTCGATGACAAGTGAGAAGGGAAGCCTTTATTTTTAACCTACATTTTTAAACTACTTATTGTTTCAACCATACAAATTCCTTGTAATTTTTTTAACTAGTGTTTAATTCTTAGATTTGTATGCTAACACAATGTAATCTAACAAAATTTCATCCATTTGTGGGTTTAAATTAAAAGTGTTACAGACAATCCTAAGTCTGCAAAATGGGAAGTGAAATGTTTGTGCCAAGAATTGAAAATACTGGGACTAACAATTCAAATCTTTCAGAGACACAACTGACGTATTAACTAAGAAATTCGGAGACGCAACTGATGTTATAAAACTGACCGCGGGACGCAATCGCCGGTGACGGCCAACACTACCAGGCGTTAATCGATCACGTTCGCAGTAATTAATTTTATTTTCACGTAAACACTTCTTTTATTCACTAACATGAAAAAATAGTATGCAATAAACTTGCATTAAGTGCTTTGCATAAACTCCAAAGCAAAAATACTCGACTTGGTCTTCTATTTTCATATCTCTTTCCCGTTCTGTAAAGATGCATTTACCGCACTTGCATCCTAATATACTGTTACCATAAATAAATCAAAATTTTAACCAAGAATGGTGGGAGCATGGAACATTATCTTCATCAATACATACAGAGAGGTGCTATAGATTAAGGAAACCATTTATTGTATGTAAGAATGTCCACCTTCAGCCTAATGCCGATAGTACAAGTCTATTCCCTGCATTGTGGTATATCACAAACTAGTGATATGGAATGCTCAGAGTTGCAGAGGAGTGATGTATGTGGTTATTTCTTAACAAATGCCCTTGCATAGCTGAGTTGGGTGATTAAGGAGATATCAGTTTCACCGGTGATGCATGGAGGCAAACAGTGGCAGCATAACGAAGGTCTAGTCAACCCCGTAAATGTACGTTCAGAATAAACCTGTTTCATGGATCGTGAAGATGGCAGATATTCAATTTCAAAGCCATGTCCTGTCAGAAGACCTGTGTTCCATTGCAAATGCAAGTGAAATTTGTGGTGGACAGATTTTCCCTAACAGCTTCGCATCACTAAATCGCCCATCTATCCAAAAGCTACATTAATTCACCAAGGGTCAAAATTCGATTTTGGAATAACTGAGTAAATGGAAAATCGTGTTTACTGATTCATCTTTGGTACTGAAACTCGGCGGGAATCTCTCTTGGTTTCTCTTGTACTTGTATGCGGGATGAAACGCCGTTCGTGTTCTAATCCCTGTGCGGCTGGGAGTGATGTCACATGATCGGTTCGCCTGAGTTACAAGGTTTTATATTTGTATTCATCCTCCTACCTCGTCTTCACCTGTCATTCTAAAACTCCCATCCCATCCAATAAACGGCCAAACTCATCTCGGGAAGCACGCTTCACAACATCCGAGACCTCCCAGGTTACGGGTGGCTGGTCAGCGTCAGCTTTCGTGTCATGTTGGAATCATAAGGGACTCCATTCTTGCTAGCGCACATCGTCGTTCCTCCCAGAGTGCATGTTGGAAGCATCAAGAACTCACTATGGGCTACGAGCGGTGTTGTGCTCAAGTTATTGGAGGCCTCCAGTTTGACCCTCAGACTGCCAACGCTTCATTGTCACGCTTGCTTTATCTGAGCAGGAGTCAGTTTCTCCTCTGAAATTGCCCGAGGTGGCAGTTCATATTTGGGACACGGGTCGAAAGAACCTAAGTTAAAATGGATAAACGTCGGGCGTGAAAGAGTCCATAACTTTAGGTATTTGATGTGCCAAAATGTAACGATTTTGGCAAACTGCCAATCGATCATTGAAGTGGATTATATTTGTTGGTAGTTGGAAGATGCTTCATGTTATATGCACCACGTATGGAAGCCAATTTGCCGCGGTCACTTCGTGTTATCTTATTTCTGAGCGCCTGTTATTGTTTTACTACTTTGAATGTTGGGTTCATTGTCCTCCGGCTAGCTATTATTTCTCGGTCGAGCATATCTCTTGATCAAGGTGTGTAAACGGAAAGGATTTATTACTGAAAGATAACACTTATAAAAGAATTTGTTTTTACACTTTTATTACCGTCACAATTAGTTAATTTCACATACTGACTCTTGATACACGCCAGACTGAAACTGTTATATTTTCTAATATCACTATAATCACTTATTTACTGCACATTATTAATTCGCGTGTTTCACATTTATAACAAACTTTAAGACGCGAGAGATTCTGTAGAATTGCGACGTGTAACTCGCGAACGATTCTGATGAACTAAGCGACGTATTACACGCGAATGCTTCTTCTGGACTGAGTGCCACCCGCTTCTCGGCTTTAGCTTTTTATACTCCCACACCCCGATATGCCTAAAGATTATAACCGAGCTGCTATTGGTTAATAAAACGCGCTAACATTAGCGTCTATTTGTATATCCAATCAAAAATTACGAAAACATATGCTCTAGGGAAGAAATTCCCGCCATTTCTAAGAAAAGCGCGCCAATCTGACGTCATTTGCTTGTCTCTAATAATTGATAAACAACTCACCCCCTCGCTCATTGTTACCCGATCTTATTGGCAGTTTCAGTGAGGCCGTGTAAACTTATTTCCTAACAATGCTTATAATTAACAAACATCTCAAATCAATGTCATACAATAATGCTTATTTACACTACAATCACTCTGGCATTTACATTATTGTGATACAAATTACTGCCACAACATAAGGCCATTAATTTCGTGATTCTCATTCCCGCTTTCGTCGTACCTTTTATCGAACCAACATCTGTCGAACTAAAGTTTGTTTGAACTTTGTAGAGCTTACTTCTCCGTAATCTAAGACTGTTGGTACTGATAGATATTTGAGTTGACAGAAGATAAATATTTAGGAAGCATTTTCAGTGACAGCTACAGCACATATAATCTCAGCGTTGAAGCAGTTCATGTGTATTCTTTAACCTTCTTGTTAATCTGAATTTTGTATTTTGAAAGTCGTCACAACGCTCCCCATTCGGCCTGTGACCTTCGGGGATACTCATTCCACCAAGCAATGACTGGACCCATGGAGACATCTAGCTGATGAAATGTGTTGCATCCGATGGTAGGGTGATGACGATGGCTTTTACCGTGGACTCCGAATCACGTTGGGCTGTGGGGAGACCTCACATGAGGTGAAAGCGTGGAGAGGGCCGACTTAAATTGTCACAACAGAGCCGGGAATCGAACACGAAACTACTGGCCACCCCGGCGCCCGTATTTTGAAAATTTGCATACAGAAAACTTTTACAAAGCAGTCACTAACAGAAATCTATTCAAGAAGTGCAGTTCATTATTATTCAGAATCTTTCATTTAATTTGACATTTAGCATAAATTACAGCTTAAAGCCATGCATGTCAGAGAAGAAATCCAGTTGGCTCAATCACTACAGCTGCACAACCGACGCAGTTATCAGTTAAAGAATCGCCCGTTCTTTAGCCATCCTTCAATCCGCTGTGGAATGAATTGCAAATAAGCATTTAATTGCATCAAGGGCATCGTGATCTGATTAGCTGATTCACAAACAGGGATGCGAATGCAAATGGTCACATTGAAGCTTTAGTGACTTTTATTTCCTGTTAGCTCGTGCACAGCAGTTGGTCATGTAAAACAGACAGGGACTGTTGATAAAGAGCCCTCAGCTTGGGTGAAGTATTCGAAACATAATCACCGATTACATTAAATGTCATACATTATATGCAGAACCAACAGTGCTATTTCACGACTGTCATTCAAATCAGCGACAGATGTTTTTGTGATCGGCATTGCCCAAATCCATGTGTTCCAAACAGCATCTACAACAGAGGCATTTACTCAAAACTAAATCAGATATAATGGGATAGTCACATCACACTGGAGGCTTGTACTTTGACTGCCACGTTTTTGCCGGTTTTTCGCAAGTGGTGCTGCTTCGGTGAACAAATATTACACCTGACATTGTCCAGGTGGTTCCTCCAAAAAGTACAAGAATGACACGTGCTGTCCTCTCATGGACCTCTGCGGATAACCGCCAAGAGATGTCCTTTCGGCTACGCTCTCTGCTCGAAGTAATGAAGGCCTTGGTGAGTCTTACGAAGCAAATTACTGATGAGCAAATAAACGTGTCTTTTACCGCACTGCAGCTGCATAAAAACTCCAATTACTGAATTCTTTGAAAAATATTTTCAGAAATGAAAAGAACAACGGTAGGAGTCCTAACATTACTTCATAAATAAACACAGCAATCAATTTCTACTAATGCAGTGCCAGCTTGTATTGCTGCATCTAAACTGTGGCTTGAAATGACTATTCTGCCCATAACCTACGGTGCTTTGTAAAAACTTTGTGGCGTATTGCAGTTACGTGGCCTTCTCTATTCACTATTCAGCAACATATTTTTTAAAAAGCTTATTCTTCTATCTACTCCTTGTTAATCGACGAAAACCTTCATTGGACATTTTACATTTCATTGCAGATATTAAATTAAGTTGAGTTTTATTAATGGATGCTTTTTAACTACTGTGGTCCTTAGCGTCCCATTCTACATTGGGCGCGAAAGACCATAAATTTTGCTCAGAGGCCTCTTTATTAGGCTTGAGGTTCTTTTACGTGTCGAAAATCTACGGCTTTACTTCCCTTCCGAAGGAAGCACTGTTAAGGATTTTTACGTCCGAAAAAAATTCAATGCCCTCCACCGGATATGAACCCGCGACCTCGGAAGTTAGAACAGGTATAAGAAGACTAACCTGATGGACAGATTTTCATTTTCTTAACCACGTACAGAGTAGGTAGACAAGTTAGTGCATTCCCCAAAAATTCGATAGCGAGATTTCACCGAAAACACATGTTTAGAGGCACCCTGAATCCAAATGAAGCAATTTTTGAAAAAGGTACATGTGCGTGTTTGTGAACAGCATACCTCAAAAAGTAAAGACGGACAAATACTTGGTATTTAACCTCAGTACCTTCCAAAAATACGAAACAAAGATTTTCAAGAAAATCCCTCTACCCCAAACTAATCTTCACATGGAAGATTTTGCAAAATTGTTTATTTTCTAAAAAGTGGCTCTAACGATTTTTATGAAAATACTCTACATTAAATATATTTACATGACAAATAAAATGTATACCAATCTTGAATTTTCTGGGAATAGCCTAGGACGTTCTTCTCATTCGGAAGGAATTTTGTAGAATCGTGTATAACAGGTAAACGTTAAACGATACACGCAAACGTGGTATACAAAAAAATTCTCTCTTTTTTAAAACACACAATTTATTGTTGTGGCGTCAGCCATTTCCGAGATATCCGTTATTAATGGTCAAATTGCTTGGCTATTCTTTTCAAGACCTGTCGATTTTCATTGTTTCTCGCGATGTCGTGGTAAGAGCGTGCAATTTTAAGACCAAAGTATAACGGCCAGTTGTAAAACATTTGACTGTTCCTCCCTTTGTATCTACAACGAAATGTGTAATGCAGATATTTCCAGAAAAGCCTATCTGGATTAAAATGAAATAGATCGGAAAATAGAGGGTAAAGAAAATCACATAATTGTAACACATCAGAACTGCTTAAAAAGATGTCGCTATGTGATGGATTTGAAAGCCCCATTCTGTTTACATAACCCGCCAATAAAAACAAATACCAACTTAATGCTTCAAAAAAGTGCACGTATTTCTAAACTCAAATTCAAAGAATATCTCGGAAATGTTTAACACGAAAAATTTGTTTTTCCATTAATTATATATTTTGACGAGATCTACATGTTTTGTGTAGTAAAATTTTGCCTAACTCTTGCGGTTTACCAGTTATACAAAAGACATTCAAATGGGAAAAGGGCCTCACATGGTATTCCCAAAAAAAAGATATACGCTTTTATTTGTCATGCAAGTACCATAAAAATTGATATTTTAATCAAAATCGATAACCAGTTTTTAGAAAATAAAAAGTTTCGAAAACTTTTCCACGTAAAGGTTACGTTCGGATGGGACTTTTCTTTAAAATCCTCGTGTTGATTTCTTTAGAAGATACTGAACTTAAATACCAAGTTTGGTGTTTATACGACTTTTCATTTTGGAGTTATGCTGTTCCAGACACAAACACACACGAGCCTTTTTCTAAAAATCTAATGTGTTACACTCACATGACTTTCTCTACTCTTGTACAAACTATTTTTACAAACGCTTATTCTCCATATGCTTCGTGTTAATCGAGATATTGAGATGTTAAGCTTATTGCTAATTTTCTTGTAGATGCAAGGGGAATTGCTAGGATTTAAGCGATTGTCAAATATTTTAAGAGCTGGTTATTATGTCGAGTATTCCATTCTCTTTGCATTACCAGGATCAAAAAAACTGAATAACGAATTTGAGAAAAAGTATAAGTATTGGAAAATATAACAAGCAATATCTCGAAAATGGTTCACTCAACAAAAAAATGCATATGACATAAATTGTGTATTTTAACGCGATCTACATTTTGTGTGTAGTAAAATTTTGTCTATCTCTTATGGTTTACCGGTTATGCAAAAGTCGTTCACAATGAAGAATACTTTTGGAGACATTCCCAGAAAATTCGAGATATACATTTCATTTGTCATGAAAATATCTTAAACATATGATATTTTAATCAAAATCGTTAGAGCCATTTTTGAGAAAATTAAAATTTTCGAAAAATGTTCCATGTAAAGGGTAATCTGGGGTGGGGGGATTTTCTTGAAAACCTTCGTGTCGCATCTCTGGAAGATACTGAACCTAAATACCAAGTTTGGTGTTTATCCGACTGTTCGTTTCTGAGTTATGCTGTTTACAGACACACACACACACATACGGACATGTTTTCAAAAATGCTTTTTTTTGGATTCAGGGGGTCTCAAAACATGTATTTCCGGTGAAATCTCGGTATCGAATTTTTGGGTGAAATACAATACTTCCCCTACTTACTATACGTAGTAGAGAAAGTAAAAATGCTTCTTGGGGGGGGGCGTTTAGGATCCTCTAAACATATGCAGAGTGAACCATTTAAGTTGAGACTGTACAATATCTCCAAAACTATGCGTTGTAGAAAGAAATGTCTTGTTGCCTGATATTATGGGGGAAAGTCCTGTTTTGTTTGGAGATCGTTGTGATGGTCATTTTAGGGTCTATTTAATTTTTTTTAATGGGAACCTACATTTTGTATGTTGTTTTCTCATTAGAAAATGGTTTATAAAAAGTTGTTTATTTTGTGACGAATAAGGAAATAAAATTTTTTGTTATTCTTGTTATTTTTCTTTATTTATAGTCGGTTGGACTACTAGGTCATATCGCGACTTATATCCATACATACGAGTACAATAACATACCTTGAAGTAGGTTGTTTGTTGCTGCTACGTATGGAAAGCCAGTTTGAATAATGTGGTATCTTTACGTTATTTTCACCACACTTTGGGCGTCAATTTGAAGTAGTTTGTATTGAAGGAGTTGTATTATATTTCAACTGTTGGGGAGCCGAACTTGTAGTAGTTGCAACCGCACGTATGGTAAAAAGTTTCCGGTAGCCTTCGCCATAAAATTTAAAAATATTAACTTTGTAATTTGACTGTTTCTTTAAGTATTAAATATTTATGTTTGACTCGGCTGCGTCAGTATTATTGTTAGAGACATGCATGTCTTGGCAGGGTTGTGGTGCGACTAAGAATGTAGGCTTACACAGATTATAATTTTACTCCATTCTTTTTATTAATCCTTGACAGAATTTAAATAACACTTCACTGATATAGAGAGAGAGAGCTGTAAGATGCTTTTATTAAATACTTGCACTTTTTAGCATGTAAACTATTTTTGTCTCACACGAATACGTATTATACTTCTCGAGAACGTGTCTCGCATCCGGTTACAAACACTGTCTACAGGCAACACGTCCAGTTATGAGCGCTGTCTAGAAGCAACTGACTTGAATTCCACCGTCTAAATTTGTAAATTTCTATATTTCAATTTCTGATTGCCTATTCCTAATCCAACAGAATACTTTTATTTAACTAAAGCTTTTTCTGGTTCTTGATTGGCTATTTTTACTTTCTCTACTACGTATAGTATGTAGGGGAAGTATTGCATTCCACCCAAAAATTCGATACCGAGATTTCACCGGAAATACATGTTTTGAGACCTCCTGATTCCAAAAAAAGCATTTTTGGAAACATGTCCGTGTGTGTGTCTGTCTGTGTGTCTGTCTGTGTGTCTGTGAACAGCATAACTCAAAAAAGTACAGTCGGATAAGCACCAAACTTGGTATTTAGGTTCAGTATCTTCCAGAGATGCGACATGAAGGTTTTCAAGAAAATCCCCCCACTCCAGACTACCCTTTACATGGAAGATTTTTCGAAAATTTTAATTTTCTCAAAAATGGCTCTAACGATTTTGATGACAATATCATATGTTTAAGGTAATGTCATGAGAAATGAAATGTATATCTCGAATTTTCTGGGAATGTCTCCAAACGTATTCTTCATTGTGAACGACTTTTGCGTAACTGGTAAACCATAAGAGATAGACAAAATTTTACTACACAAAAAATGTAGATCGCGTTAAAATACACAACTTATGTCATATACATTTCTTTTGTTGAGTGAACCGTTTTCGAGATATTGCTTGTTATTTCCTTAAATTTTCCAATACTTTTACTTTTTCTCAAATTCGTTATTCATTTTTGCTTTCTCTACTACGTATAGTAAGTAGGGGAAGTATTGCATTCCACCCAAAAATTCGATACCGAGATTTCACCGGAAATACATGTTTTGAGACCTCCTGAATCCAAAAAAAGCATTTTTGGAAACATGTCCGTGTGTGTGTCTGTGTGTGTGTTTGTCTGTGTGTCTGTGTGTGTGTGTGTGTGTGTGTCTGTGAACAGCATAACTCAAAAACTAACAGTTGGATAAACACCAAACTTGGTATTTACGTTCAGTATCTTCCAGAGATGCGACACGAAGATTTTCAAGAAAACCCCCCCATCCCAGACTACCCTTTATATGGAAGATTTTTCGAAAATTTTAATTTTCTCAAAAATGGCTCTAACGATTTTGATGAAAATATCATATGTTTAAGATAATGTCATGAGAAATGAAATGTATATCTCGAAATTTCTGGGAATGTCTTCAAAAGTATTCTTCATTATGAACGACTTTTGCATAACTGGTAAACCATAAGAGATAGACAAAATTTTACTACACAAAAAATGTAGATCGCGTTAAAATACACAACTTATATCATATACATTTCTTTTGTTGAGTGAACCGTTTTCGAGATATTGCTTGTTATTTCCTTAAATTTTCCAATACTTATACTTTTACTCAGATTCGTTATTCATTTTTTTATGTCCTGGACATGCAAACAGAATGGAATGCGCCACATAGCAACCAGCGATAAAATATTTGACTATCGCTTAAAAGCTACCATATTTCCCTTGCATCTACAAGAAAATTACAAATAAGATTGACATCTCGATATCTCGATTAACATGAAGCATATGGAGAATAGGCGTTTGTAAAAATAGTGTGTACAAGAGTAGAGAAAGTCATGTGAGTGTAACACATCAGATTTTTTTTAAACTGTCTCTAAAATTATATTATTGCTTCCAAAAATCATAAGTAGTATTGTTAAACTTTCTTACTCATTATTGCCTCAAGGTTACCTCATTGTTAGCAACTTTTGACCCATTTCTCACAGCTCCTACATTATTAAATTACGTAATACATTCACATAACATTATTGAACATGTGTACAATAGTATTAATATATACAATGATTGTAATATACACTTTTTATATATTGTTACATACACATATTGCTTTAAGGCGGGCTGTTATTGAATTTATATTTATATAATTAGACTGAAATTATGTAAGTGTTAAAAATACTGCCTCAACCTTATATTATTAAGTCTTGAACACAGCTAGAACAGTATAACCTATTAGCTATTATACATTTTTATTTGATGTGTTATATTTAAACATTTTGATGTCTTTCAAGAATAAAATAATGTATTTGAAATGAGTAGGGTTGTTTAAAGCTAAACATATATCTGTTGGATTCCAATTATGAACGTAACTTGACCCTCAAATGACTATCCATGGATGGTCCAACCATTCATTGTGCTCTTCGTACACAGCCATTCAGATTTTTCGTTGTTTAGATTGGTTAAGAACAATTGCAAAGTGTTTTATACAAATGTTTTTATGAGGAGTGGAAAAACAACATTAAAAAGGAATGTTCCCTTTAAAAAAAAGCTTAAATTGACCCTAAAACGACCATTATAACATCCTCCAAACAAAACACGACTAATGACATTTACTTTTCCCCATAATATCAAGCAACTTTTATGAAAAGCATTTCATTCTACAACGCTTAGCTTTGGAGATACTGTACAGTCTCCAGTTAAATGGTCCACCTTGTCTATCCGGTGACATCTCGCCATCGAAGTTCCTGGATGGAATACAACATTCCCCTACTTACTATACGTAGGAGAAAAAGTTAAAAACATAACTTTATGATCTACAGCCCCTCCCATACCTTCGTGCCTGGGAAAGGCGTTTTATCAATTTCTATTTTTACTTGAGGGACATTTGCGGTTTAGTTTTAGGTGACTCACCCTGTGTATTCATAAGATGCAGGTAGACCGGAGTTAAATTAGTTCTAAACGTTCAGTAGCTGCTACTGGGAGGTCACTCCGCTTCAACGAAATCACCGCTACAGAGATTAACAACTCGGCCGAAGAGTGGATAAATAAGCACTTGGGACGTTTAATTAAAAGTGCCAGATCCTCAGCAGGTGTACCACCCTTGTGCGAATTAATGATGCCGAGGGCGACCATTGTCGCAATGTCTCTCTCCGGCATCCCTCTCTGCAGAAGGGATCTTGCTCAACAAGCCAGTTGCTGAAAGAATTCATTAGTGAAGGGCTCTTTCGCTGCCATCCCCACACGGTGGTGCGTAAACAAGGTCTCTGCTCTCACATTGTCTTTATGATCGCATATTCCGTCTGTGCAGAAAAGTGTGTGATAAAATTAGTTTTCATAAAGTGCAAGTACAACCCGCAACACCTAGTCTACAGATGTTGTAACGCCCTGGTGACATAACTTGGTGTCGTAGAACACACGCCTAGGGGACGGACAGTGCTTGGGAAAATCTCCAAAACATGCAAAATTTTTAATTCATTTAGCACGTATATATACAGAGAGAGCCAAAAAAACTATGAACCGGTTGCGCCGGGTTTTTCTGTCCGCGTCCTCGGAGCTCGTTGACGCCTGCTATGATAGAAAGGCGCGGATGAAACCATACAACATTTTTAAAACTACTTTTAAAAACTTTGCTTACCAACTTTATGAAAGGAAATGCTGAATCTGGCCACCGTCGTTGTCCATACATTTTTGGTACCTCTTTAGGAAACTATCCATCACTCGCCGTAGTTCACGTTGAGAAATTTCCTGACGGATATTTTGTTTTAATTCTTCCAGGGTGTGTGGGTTTGTCTTGTACGTTTATGTTTTAAGTTACCCCAGAGATAGAAATCGCAGGGGGTTGGTCGGTGGACCGAGGGGGCCACAAATCTCCACTAATAATTCTGTCGTCAAACATATTCAATTGTTGTCATCGAAATATTGGCCGTATAAGTTGTCTCTGCAACAGCTCATATATAATTTAGGTAAAGAAGGTATTTCATTCCACCAAAAACATTCTATACGGAGATTTTGCCGGAAATACATATTTTGAGAACGTTGAATAAAAAATAAACGGCGTTTTTATATAACGGTCCGTGTGTGTCTGTAAACAATGAAAAGTTGCGACACGATTTTCAAGAAAAACCCCCACTCCAAACTACCTTTTACATGGAGCATTTTTCGAAGTTTTCGATTTTTTAAAAATGACTTGCGCTTTTGATTAAAATATCATAATTTAAAGATGAGAAATCAAATGTATATCTTGAAATTTCTGGGACTGGCCTGCGAAGTCCTGTTCACTCGGAAGGATTTTGTATAATCTCGTATAACTGGTAAACGTACGGTATATCTGCAAGGTAGGCTCGTGACGCGAGTCTGACCTGCGTAAATACAAAAATCACAGATGAAAGGAAAGAACAAACATTTTCATGCGCTGTATTATCTCACGTCTTAAGTTCTGATTTGTTTCTGTTGGATTCACAGACTTTGGTCCCCGGAGTGAGTAAATGTAATGGCTGGGAGTGAGCCATCAAGCCAGGCTATTGCAGAAAGGTGCGTCAGCTGGATCTGCTTCATTTACAACTCAGTTAACGCTGCATGTTACATGAGTACCTCTACTCTTCCCCCATTGCTTTGCATGTTTTCATTTAGACACAAAGCCTATGGAATGTTGCATTGATTCACGCACAGGAAATGCACTATTATTTAAAAACGGCATTACTATTAAAACACCTTCTAAAAACAGGTTTTCAGAATACATGTGTCACAATTGCCAGGAGCCTAAAACAGAAAACAACAAAAGAAACTGTGGCAGTATTTTATATCACAACACTGTGAATGCCAGAGTGATTGTAGTGTAAATTAGCATTATTGTATGACAATGATTTGAGATGTTTGTTAACTATAAACATTGTTAGGAAATAAGTTTACACGGCCTCCTGAAACTGACAATAGGAGCGGGTAACAATGTAACGAGGGGGTGAGTTGTTTATTAATTAGATGAGACAAACAAATGACGTCAGAGTAGCGCGCTTTTCTTTAGAAATGGAGGGAATATCTTTCCTAGAGCATATGTGTTCGTAATTTTGATTGGATATAAAAATAGACGCTAATGTTGGCACGCTTTATTAACCAATAGCAGCTCGGTTATAATGTTTAGGCATATCGGGGTGAGGGAGTATAAAAAGCTAAAGCCAGAGACGGGTAACGCCCATTCAAGAGTTGATTGGCCTCAAAAAATTTCAAACTCTAACTTAAATTTATAAACAAATACACACCAGGGTGCAGAAGGGCTGCTGCATCCTAACAGGCAGTTCGAGGAGCAATATGCTACCTCCCTTCTCTCTACTCAATCTAAGACAAAACCGCCATTCTAAAAATATCATTCCTGAAATACACATCTGTGGTAAAACCCTATTGAGGGTGGGCACACAGCAAAGACTCACTCGGGCTATAACTTAGCCTGCCAGCAGTCAGTCGGAGTCGGAGTCGGAGTCGGATAACGCTCAGTCCAACAGAATCATTCGCGGGTTATACGTCGCGCAGTTCTACAGAATAATTCACAAGGCAAACGTCGCACAGTTCAACAGAATCATCCACGGGTTAAACGTCGCGCAATTCTACAGAATCTCTCGCGTCGTAAAGTTAGTTAAAAGATGTGAAATACGCGAATTAATAATGTGCGGCAAATAAGTGATTATAGATACATTCGAAAATATAACAGTTTCATTCGGGCGTGTATCAAGAATAAATATGTGAAATTAATAATGTGTGACGGCAATAAAAGTGTAAAAACAAATCCTTTCATCAGTGTTATCTTTTAGTAACAAATCCTTTCCGTTTACACACCCTGATCAAGAGATTTGCTCGACCGAGTAATAATAGCTAGCCGGAGCACAATGAATCCAAAATTCAAACTAGTAATACAATAACAGGCGCTCAGCATATAAGATAACACGAAAGTTACCGCGACAAAACACAAATAAAATTTTATAAGACGATGACTGTACCAATTTTGCTGTATGGATGCGAAACATGGACCCTACGATGTTAAGAGAATATATACAACGGAAGTGAAATTTCTTAGAAGGGTAAAAGAATGTATAAAGTTTGATAAATATAAAACCAGGATATAAGAAATGAACTAAACCTACTCCCAGTTATAGGGAACATAAAACAATACAGGACTCCTTGGTTAAACCATCTGGGTAGGATGAAAAAGGAACTACTCCCGAAGCAGGCACTGATTTATAAACCACGAGGGAGATGACGTTAGTCGACCAAGAGCAAGATGGTGAGTTAAGGACGGAACAGGAGATTCTTCTACTCCATGAAGAGAAGAATAAGATATTCATACATGTATCATATCTACTTGTTCTTTATGGAGTATCAGCTCTTCCGTGGATTTGGTCAGGTATTTTCTGCACTTCAATGTGAAAACTAAAAGTTGATACAGATCTATGGTACAACGCCTCTAGGGAGGGTCTGAAAAAATAAATTATTATTGGCTGCCGGAACATTGTTATTATTAATTGGTTCATTTACCAGAGGAAATGCGCCGCAATTAATTACCATTTCACCCTATCTCTGGAGATGTTGGCTTACAAACCATGGGGTGTAAACGTCGATCTTGTGAAGAGCATTTACTTGCTTTGTAGTCCAAGGTCATTGCAATTAGCCCTCGCACGTGTATGGGAGACGTCTTTTAAATCTGAATTCATTATCTTCAGCATTCAAACTCGCTTGAACAGAGAGGTTGGTCTCATAAAGGATTATAATGTGTTTATGTGCTGTATAATACACTCCACCATCTGTTTTTCTTTTCCTTATTAATTTTAACTGTTGTAGAGATAATCCTTTTAAAGGCTGTCTGTCGCTGTAACAGCATATTGATTCAAAGTCAAACACTGGACCGCCATCTGGCTAGAGGGATAGTAAATCTGTTTAATATCCATGCAAGTTCTCTAGATCTATCTGGATAACATTAATTATTTTGGGATTTCATACTTGACAACGTCCTGAAATTGAACCCCTTTAAGCCTTTCTTTGTTCAGCAAAGTGATAATATTACGATGACTTGAAATTTATAATGCATAAACTGTTCAGTGCAGTAAAGCTACAAAAATTCCACGTAAACTAAATGGGAATTCTGTTTCATAAGAATCCATAAGGACCTGGTACCACGCCTTCTTTCTATCACATATGTATAAATTAACAGATAAACACATATTAAAGCAAACATCACAATTTCCTAGGACATACCCAGATTTCCAGATCGTATTTTAAGCTTCAGAATATAAACTATAAACAATTTTCGTGAGAGAATAGAGTTTACAACTCACGTCGTCCATTCCTGAATGCTCGCGACCATTTACTAGAGGTCACTAAAAGTGCAATCTAATTTTAATCCGTACGTTATGTATTTTTTTGCAGCCCAGTGATGGGGGACCATGATCCTGATGAAAGACACACAGGTAAGCTCTGGCATAGCACAGCACTGTGTACCAAATAGAACGGTACATCCGGTCTGCAATATAATGCAACGGAATTTAAGGTCTTGTCATGTGCATGGTGAGAATCTGCAACACTTCGAATCTACCTACAAAGCCATGAAAATGCTTCCTTTGTCGTAAAAAGGCCTTCGCGCCTGTACATTTTAGAGGCAGCCCGTAAAAGTTGGCAAGTATGGGATATCCTCTAATCTGAAAACATGGAAAAGGCAACTTTAAAGGATTCTCTTCACCGTGCTTACATTTCAATCCTCATTCTATTTTCTCTTCATCCTATCGTCCGAAAAGAAATACTCAATATTCTGACCTATTACCACTTCAAAAGTGAAGTGTGAACTTGGGTTCACAATTTTATAGGTGTTCTTTTAGCTCGTCTACCTCTTGTTCTAGAACTCTTTTGTTTGGAATCTCTTTCTTCAATCTGGTTAATGCTTCCAACGTAGTTGTACTTTCATACTACTGTCTCAGAAATCTCTACTTTATTACGAGTGAATTTTCAATACAGAGAAGCTCGCTTTTGATTATCTTTCGCAAATATTTCTAAGAATTTTCTCTGAATCATATGACGTTATACTTTGTGTGCAGAAAATGACGTTAATTATGAACAGTTCTTATTATTATTTCTCTATTAGGAACAAAAGAATTTGATGTGCCACATTTCCACGACTTTCTCTACCCTCTATCGCTAATTACTGGATATACAAATTATTCTTATGAAAGCTTACTTTCCTATCTACTTCATTTTAATCGAGATAAACCTTTGCAGAAATAACTACATTCCATATTTTGTTATAGATACTAAGGGAATAGCGATAGCCAAATGTTTTAGTCTTGAATGCTATAGCTCCATTATATGAGGGGCATTCAAATGAAACCAGGTCAGTGCGTCTAACTTTGCACTACAGGTAAGGTGGCACCACGTAACTGCGAGTATGGTGGCACCATCTATTGGTAGAGCGGCTACAGCGTGTGCAATGTTTGACGTTGCATAGCACAGTGTGGTTTCACGCCGAAGAGAAGGTGGTCACACAAGTTATCGTCCACTACTGAACATGAAGGCGAGTAAGCAGGAACAACGAGGAGTGAGTCAGAGCAAGCAGTGGAAACATGCGACTTCACCTCCTCCAAAGAAATCAAAGGCCGTGCACACCAGTTCCGGTAAGGTCATGCGGACATCGATTCACAACGGACGACGAAGTGTGTGAATGGATCCAGACCTGGATCCGACAGCAGCCTACTAGCTTCTTCAAAGATGGAATCGACCGGCTAGTGTCGCAATGGGATAAATGTGCCAACAGTTTTGGCGACTATTTTTGAGTTAATAAAATCGTTACCGTTATTTTACACAAGTGGCCGGGTTTCATTTGAATGACCCTTATATTTAGGTTAATGGTTTCTTTTACTTCCTGGTCCAGATATACTTAATTTCATTTGATATTTTATTGTTAAATATAGACCAAACTCTACAAAGCCTATTTTTTAAACTAACGAAGTGACCTTCCCCCAAACCCCTAAGGTATAAGATGCTTTGGCTTTAAAATATATATTTCATAATATTTTGGGACTTTTCCTTCTCCTTCTTATTTTTATATTTTGGCCAAAAAATGTCATAATTTAGTACGTTTTTCTTCAGATATTTTATATTGGAATTACCATTGGGTAACAACTCAAACGTAAGTTTCATGTTAACTTTGTTTTATAGTAAATGTCCAAAAATTTATTGTACAAGCTATTGTACAGCAAAGTTTCTTTAATAAATAAGTAAATGAACAGAGGTTTTACTGAGCTTGTAATTCTATTGAAACCTATCGAACAGTAGGGGAAGTTTTAACTAATCTAATGTGTTACACTCACGTGACTTTCTGTACTCTTGTACAAACTATTTTTACAAACACTTATTCTCCATCTTCATGCTTATCGAGATAAAAACATTTGCAAAAACTACCTTATTGCTAATTTTCTTGTAGGTGCAAGGGGAATATGCTAGGCTTTATGCGATAGTCAAATCTTTTAAGAGCTGGTTGCTATGTGGAGCATTCCATTCTCTTTATATGTCCAGGACATAAAAAACGAATAACAAATTTCCATTTGAGAAAAAGTATAAGTAATGGAAAATTCAAATACATAACAAGGAAAATCTGTAAATGGTTCACTCCACAAAAAAAATGTATTGGGCATAAGTTTAGTGTTTTAACGAGCTTTACCTTTTTTGTGTAGAAAAATTTTGTCTATCTCTTACGGTTTACCAGGTATGCAAAAGTCATTGAGAAAGAAGAGGACCTTTGGGGACATTTCCAGAAAATTCAAGATATACATTTTATTTGTAATGAAAATATCTTAAATTTACAATATTTTACGGATTTTTGTTTTTGAGTTTTGCTTTTTACAGACAGACACACACAGAGACACGGACTTTAAAGTGGTTTTTTTCTGTATTCGGAGCCTCAAAACATGTATTTCCGGTGAAACTCGGTAGCGAATTTTTGGATGGAATGGAATACTTCCCCTACTTACTATACGTAGTAGGGAAAGTAAAAAAGGGAGAAGGATATTCTTCCCAAAGGATTACTTTATTCCCCCCCCCCAATGCATACTACACACCTGCTACTATGCGAATATTTTTATTTCGAGTCCTGAAACACCATTTATTTGTCTGGTCACATCTGGCAAATTTCTCCGATTTAAATGCATCGCGTGGGGCACGGAGCTGATGAACACCTTGTAGCAGTCGTTCATTGTTTTGAACATGGCTATTACTCCTGTGGAGGGTAGGTTTTTCACCCGGAAGGCGCTGCAGAAGGGAGCGTTCTAATTGGAATGGAAACCATGTTGCCCTTAATTAGTTCATTCCAACGAAGCCACTCTCCGTCAAGAAACGAGCCGCTACACAGATAATGGTGGGTGTAAACAGGTAGCAGATAAGGGATGTAGCTACCTGCCACAAGGGCAGGCGATAAAAATTAGAAGCCCATAGCAGGCCCAGAGATGTTATTAATCAAAAGGCTGCCGAGGGAGGGAACCCTGGGGTAGGGATGTACCAAGTTCCGTAGCTCTGTGTGTGTTAAACGTAGAAGAGTGAGCGGATGCAGTCATGTGAGTGCAATATATGTCTTAACATTCTCAAGATATGTCGTGGTCATCACTTGAAGCGACGAGTATCTGAATTACAGCCCTCAACTTGCTAGATCTCTCACGAGTGAGTCAAAGCACTGGATTATGACTTGACCTGGGTAACAAGGCGTGTGGCTCATGATGTTGGCATTCGAATCGTCTATTGTTGTCCGCATCACAAGTGCCCGGTGGGCAGAGGCATTGTCTTCATTATGAGTCCACCCACTCTAAGCTATGAAAGGCGATTTCCGGCAGCACACAGATCACTTCCTTGTCATTGTGTTTATGACATTCCAATATCTGCAGCTTAGAGTTCAAGGGTGATACCTCAACATCTGAAATCCAGAGCGCTCGGTGATTTGGTGACTCTTGGACTCATTATTAACTACCATGCGGTTTCTGAACACACAACTCAAGACATTCCACCAATATCATATCATCATCAGCAATCCATAATCTCCACAATTATATTAGCTGATTAGCTATGACCAGGACCAGGCTGTTTATTTTTAAAAAGTTTCGTGAAGAATATATATAATGCCGTACATACAGGGTGGACCATTTAATTTGAGACTGTACAATATCTCCAAAACTAAGCGTTGTAGAAAGAAATGTCTTTAATAAAACTTGATTGATATTATGGGGAAAGTGAATGCCATTTTGGTGTTTTATATGGAGGTCATTGTGATGGTCATTTTTGGGTCAGTTTTTACGGTGACCTACCTCTTTAGGTTATCAACTCATCCTAAAAAAGTAAACAACATTTCTATAAAACACTTTACAATTGTTCTTACACCAACGTAAATAACAACGAAGATTCTGAAGAGCGCAATGAATGGTTGGACCATCCATGGCTGGTCGTTTGAGGGTCAAGATACGTTTTGGAACCAACATTTTTTATTTTGTTTCCTTCTTCCTCATCACAAAATAAACAACTTTTTATAAACCGTTTTCTAAAGAGAAAACAACATACCCAATGTAGGTTCCCATTTAAAAAATCTGATGTGTTACACTCACATGACTTTCTCTACCATTGTACAAACTATTTATACAAAAGCTTATCTCCATCTACTTCATGTTAATCGAGATAAACATTTGCAGACTCTAACTTATTGCTAATTTTCTTGTAGATGTAAGGGGAATATATACATATCTCTTAATAGCTGGTTGCTAGGTGCAGCACCATTCCCTTTCCCACAGATTAATACTCTTTGCATATACAAGACAAAAAAATCTTATGTGTTACACTCACATGACTTTCTCTACTCTTGTACAATCTATTTTTACAAACGCCTATTCTCCATATGCTTCATGTTAATCGAGATATCGAGATGTCAATCTTATTGGTAATTTTCTTGTAGATGCAAGGGGAATATGGTAGCTTTTAAGCGATAGTCAAATATTTTAACGCTGGTTGCTATGTGGCGCATTCCATTCTCTTTGCATGTCCAGGACATAAAAAAATGAATAACGAATTTGAGAAAAAGTATAAGTATTGGAAAATTTAAGGAAATAACAAGCAATATCTCGAAAACGGTTCACTCAACAAAAGAAATGTATATGACATAAGTTGTGTATTTTAACGCGATCTACATTTTTTGTGTAGTAAAATTTTGTCTATCTCTTATGGTTTACCAGTTATGCAAAAGTCGTTCACAATGAAGAATACTTTTGGAGACATTCCCAGAAAATTCGAGATATACATTTCATTTCTCATGACATTATCATAAACATATGATATTTTCATCAAAATCGTTAGAGCCATTTTTGAGAAAATTAAAATTTTCGAAAAATGTTCCATGTAAAGGGTAGTCTGGGGGGGATTTTCTTGAAAACCTTCGTGTCGCATCCTTAGAAGATACTGAACCTAAATACCAAGTTTGGTGTTTATCCGACAGTTCGTTTTTGAGTTATGCTGTTCACAGAGACACACACACACACACACACAGACACACACACACACAGACACACACACGGACATGTTTCCAAAAATGCTTTTTTTGGATTCAGGAGGTCTCAAAACATGTATTTCCGGTGAAATCTCGGTATCAAATTTTTGGGTGGAATGCAATACTTCCCCTACTTACTATACGTAGTAGAGAAAGTAAAAATCTGATGTGTTACACTCACACAACTTTCTCTACTCTTGTACAAACTATTTTTACACACGTTTATTCTCCATCTACTTCATGTTAATCGAGATGTTAATCTTATTGCTAATTTTCTTCTAGATGCAAGGGGAATTGGTAAGCTTTAAGCGATAGTCAAATATTTTAAGAGCTGGTTGCTATGTGTAGTATTCCATTCTCTTTGCATTACCAGGACAAAAAAAAATGAATAACGAATTTGAGAAAAAGTATAAGTATTGGAAAATTTAAGGGAATAAAAAGCAATATCTCGAAAATGATTTACTCAACAACAAAAAGTATATGACATAAATTGTGTATTTTAACGCGATCTACATTTTTTGTGTAGTAAATTTTTGTCTATCTCTTATGGTTTACAGTTATGCAAAGGTCGTTCACAATGAAGAATACTTTTGGAGACATTCCCAAAAATTCAAGATATACATTTTATTTGTCATGAAAATATCTTAAACATATGATATTGTAACCAAAATCGTTAGAGCCATTTTTTAGAAAATTACAATTTTCGAAAAATGTTCCATGTAAAGGGTAATCTGGAGTGGGGGAATTTTCTTGAAAACCTTCGTGTCGCATCTCTGGAAGATACTGAACCAAAATACCAAGTTTGGTGATTATCCGACTGTTCCTTTCTGAGTTATGCTGTTCACAGACACACGCACACAGACACACACACGGACATGTTTTCAAAAATCTTTTTTTTTTTTTTGATTCAGGAGCTCTCAAAACATATATTTGCGGTGAAATCTCGGTATCGAATTTTGGGTGGAATACAATACTTCTCCTACTTACTATGTGTAGAAGACAAAGTAACAATACATTTACCCTAAAATGACCATCACACCGTCCTCCAAATAAAACACAACGAATGGCATTTACTTTCCCCCATAATATCAAGCAACTTTTATTCAAGACATTTCTTTCTATAAAGCTTAGTTTTGGAGATGTTTTGCAGTCTCAACGTAAATGGTCCATCCTGTATAGTTCAAAATATGGTAGAAATTTCGTGATAATTTTTACTGTCATAGGCAATGGCTCCCATTGTCACAGCTGCCGCGTGATGTTTTTGAAATTCAACTGGATACAAGCTTTCAATCGTTATTATCGATTGTTGATACTTATGATCGCATTTTCGTCTGTTTATTTCTGTTGGTTTTCACGCGGTCAATTATTTTTCTGTTGCAGCAATTACTTCAAGAACTTCGAAACGAAAGCTCAGGAAAACTCTTTCAGCTGTCATAGATGTCCAAAATAGAATAATAACATGGTCTAAATTTTCTGATTAATGTACCTTTCCAAATGCATCCTCATTCCTTTACAACCAACATCTTCAAAACGAATTCATTTCTTAACATGTTTGTTCTTGTTTTATCATAAAAACAGAGATTTTCACAGAAGCGATCAATTTTTGCGATAACTCACGAGAAATGATAGCCATGAATCTGTCACATTTGTCATAAACCGTGCATGTATTTCTTGCTGCATCCCTCCGTAACATTTCGCGTTTATCGTTAATAAAAATAATACATCACTAACTACTCAACTGCGTTAATGGCATTTGAAATCAGTTTAAAATGTTTCCAGTATTACACACATGATTTTCCCCACCCACTATCATTTATTCTTATATAGTTTCTACAAACTATTCTTTAACGAAAGCTTATTACTTTCTCTACTACGTATAGTAAGTAGGGGAAGTATTGTATTCCACCCAAAAATTCGATACCGAGATTTCACCGGAAATATATCTTTGGAGACCTCCTGAATAAAAAAAAAGCATTTTTGGAAACATGTCTGTGTGTGTGTGTGTGTGTGTGTGTCTATGAACAGCATAACTAAAAAATGAACAGTCGGATAAACACCAAACTTGGTATTTAGGTTCAGTATCTTTCAGAGATGCGACACGAAGGTTTTCAAGAAAATCCCCCCACTCAAGATTACCCTTTACATGGAACATTTTTCGAAAATTTTAATTTTCTCAAAAATGGCTCTAACGATTTTGATTAAAATATCATATGTTTAAGATATTTTTATGACGCATGAAATGTATATCTTTAATTTTCTGGGAATGTCTCCAAAAGTATTCTTCATTGTGAACGAGTTTTGCATAACTAGTAAACTACAAGAGATAGACAAAATTTTACTACACAAAAAATGTAGATCGCGTTAAAATACACAATTTATGTCATATACATTTTTTTTTATTGAGTGAAATATTTTCGAGATATTGCTTGTTATTCCCTTAAATTTTCCAATACTTATACTTTTTTCAAATTTGTTATTTATTATTTTTGTCCTGATAATGCAAAGAGAATGGAATGCTCCACATAGCAACCAGCTCTTAAAATATTTGACTATCGCTTAAAGCCTACCAATTCCCCTTGCACCTACAGAAAATTGCAATAAGATTAACATCTCGATATCTCGATTAACATCAAGCATATGGAGAATAAGCGTTTGTAAAAATAGTTTGTACAAGAGCAGAGAAAGTCATGTGAGTGTAACACATCAGATTTTTTTCTATCTACTGCATGTTAATCGAGATAGACCTTTGCAGAAATAGCTTCATTACACGTTTCGTTGAAGGTTCAAGGGGAGGAACAGAGGAAACGGAATCGACAGTCAGATATTTTAAAGAGGGTTGTTATATGCTGGCCTTGGAATTCCATACTCTTTGCGTGACATTTTAAGAAACAACTGAATAGCGACAGAACTTAAAAAACGTATAAGTGTTGAAACAGTGAAAACAATAATGCAGTTTTTTGCATAGTATGCTTTTTTTTCTAACTCTTAGCGTTTACCGGTTATAGAAAATTATACAAATTTTTGAATGTAGAGGACTTTACAGGATATTCAAAAAAATTCAAGATATAATTTGTCACGTAAATATCTAATATATGGATTTTAAACAAAATTGTTATGGCCATTTTTGAAACATAAAAACTTCGAAAAATTTTCCATGTAAAGGGTCGTTTCCTGTGGTGGAATTTTCTTGAAAATCTTCGTGTTCCATCTTCATAATGTAATGAACTTAAATATAAAATTTTATATTTATTAAAATTTTCGTGTTTCACTTATGCTATTTACAGACACGCATGCACTAACCTTTTGCTACAAATGCATATTTTTATTCAAGGCTTCAAAAAATAAATGTCCAATGAAATTCCTCTACCAACTGCATAGTCACGTGTTAGGGAAAGTAAAAATAGTATTTTATGTCTCTTGGGAGATATGTCAATCTTGATTTTAGCTCAGAAAAGTTGAAAACCAAACACGATGCTGCAACGTTAGCTGATTTTAAAAATTAGGAGCCAGATAGTTTATAAAGGCTTCATGATGCATCAGTAACATTGGAAACTGACATATATCCTGTTCTCTGAGAAGAATGTGGTAATAATTGTCGCGACACACAGCAAATATTTAACAATCGATTCTTTTTCATATAACAAACTTTTCCAAACACAATATAAACTGCCGTTTTATTTCATTTTGTTTTTAAATCTTCTGTTTATCCTGTAACCAGAATATTAGGGCTACCACAGCCTCTTTTTGTGCAAATTCTTTACGGAAGGATTCGCACTAGCTGTGCTTGAAAATGAGATTTTAGTAGTGTTTAACGCCCGTTCTTGCTATAAACGACACCACAGGCGGTAGACATGGTGATACATGAAATAAAATGATATTTATGGGAAAAGAAATTCAGAAAGGAAACGTTCCAGGCATAAATTTAGGCTACCTCCCCGGCATATGCCAGAGGACTGTAAAAACTTGTCAAAAGGGATATCTTGGTGGGATTTGAACCACGCACCTTCCGTTCATGAGCCCATGCCTAAATTACCTCAGCCGTGTCGGTGTCCATGGTGTTTCATCGAGAATAAATAACACTATTCTACAAAAACGTATTTTGCATATTTTACACCTTTTTACTTTCTCTGCCACATACCTAGTAGGTAGAGAAACTAAGTATTGTATGCCACTCAAAACACGCATTCCCAACTATCCTTTATATGGAGTATTTTTCAAAAATTTTAATTTTCATAAAAGGGGTTTTAACGATTTGGATTTAAATACCATATATTAAAATGGTAACATGACAAATAAAATGTACTTCTTGAATTTTTTAGAATAGCCTGAAGTCCTCTTCATTTGCAAGAAATTTTGTATAATTCTGTATATCTGGTAAACGCTATCAGATAGACGAAAAAGTACTACACACAAAAAATATGTATCTCTTTAAAGCACATAATTTACTTCAAATGGAATTTTTGTAGCATAAGCCATTTCTGAAATATTCCTTATTAACGGTTCGAATTGTGCAATACTTTGTCATGCTTTTTAAGTCCTGTCGAGTTACAGTTGTTTCTCGCGATGTCATGGAAATAGCACAGGATTTTAAGGTCAGCACATAACGTCCAGTTCCTCAACATTTGTATCTATACGAAATGTGTAATGTAGGTATTTATGCAACGGTTTATATGGATTAAAATGATGTAGAGAGAAAAATAAGCTTTAGTAAGAATAGTTTTAAAACCCAGTAATAAACTATAGAGGGTAGAGAAAGTCACTGGAATATAACACACTAGATTTTCTCTTTTTTTTCTTTTCTTTCTTTCTTTACGCTAATCTCCAGCCATATTTTTATTAGGCACAGATTTCGTTTTTCTTTTTTCATCTCAGCCGAGCTGCATAAGCTATTTGTTTCAAGTTTCAAGTCATATGCCTGGATTATCTCCGCAGTGATGAAGCATTTGTATAACCACTGTGAATTCGTATTTTACCAGTGGAGAAACGCCAGAATGATGACTGTTTTCCCTAAAGACGTCTTGCTCGTTGAGATTTCCTTTCATTTCTGAGAGAAGGCATGAAACCCTGTGCATTAAATGGAAGAGAAACCTGGGACTTACTCCATCTAGATGGGAGATTAGAAAAACAAAACAACCTTGCGGATTTCATAGAGAAAGTTTGAAACTGAAGTTGGAGAGGTAGAATTAGACCAAAAAAGCTCATATGTTTATTTACATGACATTTTCTACCCTTTATTTTTAATAAAGTTTCTTTTGCTATCTACTTCGTTTTAATCCACATAAACCTTTCTGGAAATAGCTGCATTACACAATTCCAAAGTAAAAGAACTGGGCGGTATACGGTGGCCTTAAAATTCCATACTCATGAATCACGAGAAACAACTGAATGTTGACAGGACTTTAAAAGAATGCCTAAGTAATGAACAGTTCGAACCATTAATAACGGATATCTCCGAAATGTCTTATTCCACAAAACAAGTTATTTGAAATATCTTTCTATCGTTTAACGTTTAGCAGTTATACAAGATTATATAAAATTTCTTCCGATTAAGAGGACTTCAAAGGCTATTCCCAGAAAATTCAAGATACACATTTTATTTGGCTGTAAATATCTTTAGTACGTGGTATTTTCATCACAATCGTCAGAGCCATTTATTAGAAAATAAAAAATTATGATGTGTAACACTTACATGACTTTCTCTACTCTTGTACATAAGTATTTTCACAAACGCTTATTCTCCATATGCTTCATGTTAATCGAGATGTTAATCTTTTTGCTAATTTTCATATAGATGCAAGGGGAATTGCTAGGCTTTAAGCGATCGTCAAATATTTTAAAGAGCTGGTTGCTTTGTGGAGTATTCCATTCTCTTTGCATTTGCAGGGCAAAACAAAAAAAAAAATCTGATGTGTTACACTCACATGACTTTCTCTACTCTTGTACAATCTATTTTTACAAACGCCTATTCTCCATATGCTTTATGTTAATCGAGATATCGAGATGTCTATCTTATTGCTAATTTTCTTGTAGATGCAAGGGGAATATGGTAGCTTTTAAGCGATGGTCAAATATTTTAACGCTGGTTGCTATGTGTCGAATTCCATTCTCTTTGCAAGTCCAGGACATAAAAAAATGAATAACGAATTTGAGAAAAAGTATAAGTATTGGAAAATTTAAGGGAATAACAAGCAATATCTCGAAAACGGTTCACTCAACAAAAGAAATGTATATAACATAAGTTGTGTATTTTAACGAGATCAACATTTTTTGTGTAGTAAAATTTTGTCTATCTCTTATGGTTTACCAGTTATGCAAAAGTCGTTCACAATGAAGAATACTTTTGGAGACATTCCCAGAAAATTCGAGTGGCGTCTTTGGAAGATACTAAATCTAAATACCAAGTGTGGTATTTTCTGACTTTTTGTTATGCTGTCCACACACACATACAGACAAACGTCGATTTTCTAAAAAAAGTCTTTTTTTATTCAAGGGCCTCAAAACACGTATTTCCGTTGAAATGTTGATATAGAATATTTGGGTGGAATGCAATACCTTCTCTACCTAGTATGTATATGATAGAGAAACTAAAAGCGCAGTGACATAGCCAAGATTTCAACTGGGAACTTCTGCTTCCCGTGTCACTGCTCTTACTTAGCTAAGGAGCAAGCGCTGGTACGGCACTAAATAATCCAACTGACTCAAATTTTCCTCTGTAAACCATATGGCGTTCTCAAACTCATTTTGAGATAACATACCCCGATGTGTTGAGCGAAGGTCTACCAGGGCAAGAGCCTTAGCCCAAGTCCCCCTCCTGAACCCAGGGCTAGCACCAACCGAGTGGCTCTCCAACCGTGGGTGTTTCCCATGAGGGCAATACCTTGAGTCTAAAAAGCCCCCCCTTACGCGAGGATGGAAGTGGATACGCCACTTACGCGCGTCGTCCCGAAACGGGACGACTAACGTAAACCACGGTAGGGGCGACAGCAATTCTAGCATCCATTTATCAACTCTCACTCATGGTTGGTACGTCTCACAACCCCGCCTGGGCGGTAAACACGCCAGGCGACCCAATCTCCCATGGATATGTTAACCACTGCCCCGCCGAGTCCAACCCAATCCGAACAACTCGTCAACGGGAGGGCTCGAGTGTTCGGCCAAGCCTAGTCTAGTAACGTCAGAAGTACCACGAGTGCTCAGGGTCCTCAGCGCCCGCACCACGGCAGCTGAAGGGGTCGAAACCCCCCTTGCAGTAAACATATCCCAATGTCGACTTACAGTCTCTTTAGTCTCGGGCTTCACAGTTCATCTATTAGGCCAATGAATATTGATTAATTGTTCTTCCATAAATGCTGGGTGTAGGTTAAAGTTGGAAAGGTATAATCAGATTGAATTAATGGTTGTTCATTTGGTTAGAGCAGCGACACGGTAAGCCGATGATCCGCGATTCAAATCCCCGCTATGGCATTGGATGTTTTAGCCTGATTCTACCTCTTTTAAGCGTTTGTGGAAGAACAATTAGAAAGTCTGAGACTAGTCACAGCCTAACTGCTACATGCTCCATATATGCCATTTTGGGTTGAGGCCCGAGTTGCTCCGGACACAAATAGTTTATACAGTAACGATATTAGAAAACATGTTCTTTTCATAACACATTTTGTTCCACCAACGAAAAAACTGATCTTTAGAAGGCTTACACTTTGGACAAACCTGAAAGCAACAGCTACTGGATGGTAGCAAGAAGGTAACCAAAAGAAAGACGAACTGGAGAACCCTCGGGGGCTAGAATACATAACGCTGGGCAAGCCTGCCTCAACCAATTCTAACACTGGGTTTCATTTCATCAAAAAGTTCACGTGGTTTAACGGGATGATCATGTTTTGCAATTTCAAATTATGGTTTACAACAAATAAAATTTGCAAAAAAATAAAGCAGCAGCCATGAAGAAATACCATTAATTTTTATATACTTACCAACTTCGTGAAATTGAAGCCCATAAAAGTTTCCCTCGCCCAGCAAAGTGAAATATCTTTGCGATAGCATGGAGTTTAGAATTCGTAAAATGTCCAGTACAGTATATGTACAAACTTAAGAATTCAGTTTCATAAAAATCCTTGAAGATCTGTTAGTACTGGTTTCATTCACACGTGCTAAGATTCTTCCTGATACCACAATAAACAAATGGGTATTTAAGTAATTCTAGTCCATATTTTACGGCTACAACACCAACTATAAGCAGAAACTGTCACAAAAATAATAAACATCCCGCAGGCATAGAATGCGATTAAGATACATAATTTATTACACAGTTGAATTCGCAATTCACCCCGTCCATTACTGAATCTTCGCGCCCATTTATTGCTTGTTACTAGTGGTGCAATGAAATGTTAAATTCACCTAGTATGCATTTTGTTGCAGCCCAGTGAAGGGAGACCATGATCGCGATGAAGAATAGACACACAGATAAGCTCTGGCCTATCATAACACCATATAACAAATTAAAGAGGTACATTCAGTTTATAATTTTAAGGCGCAATGTAATGCAATAGTATTTAATGTGTGTCTGTCTGTGAACAGCATGAGTAGAAAAAAAAATTGGTATTTAAGTTCAGCGTCTTCCATTGATTCGACACGAAAATGCTCTAAACCAAAGCGTTTTTACAATTAAAAATGTTTGTTATTTTTTTTTATCAAAAACAATCATTGTGGTTAACTATCGTGTCTTTAAGATATTTACATGAGAAAGTGCGTATCTTAAATCTTCTGGGAATAGCCTGTGAAGTCCTCTTCATACTAGGTGACCTTTTGTATATTGCTAAACAGTAAAGATATAGCTATACAAAATCTTGCTAAAAAAAGTGTAGATCTCGCTAAAGCGCACAATTTTATGCAAAAAAGTTTTTTTGGGAGTTAAACATTTCTGAAATACTCTTTTTATTGGTTTAAAATTCAAATACTCATACGATTTTCAAGTAGTAAGTCCATATTCTATTGCTTTTTTTTCTCTCTACTGTGTGAAGTAAGTAGGGGAAGTAATTTATTCCATCAAAAGATTATATGTCAACATTTCACCAGTAATATGTGTTTTGAGACCTCCTGAACACAAAAAGAAAGCCTTGTTAGAAAAAGGTGCATGTATGTTTTCTGTGAACAGCATAACTAAAACACAAGTCGAATAAATACCAAGCTTGGCATATAACTTTAGTACCTTCCAAAGATGCGACAAGAAAATTTTCAAGAATATCTCGCACAGCCAAATACCCTTTACATGGAACATTTTTCGAATTTCCTTTTCTAAAAAATAGCTCTAACTATTTTTATTAAAATACCATATATTAAACATATCTGCATGAAAAAGTGTATACCTTGAATTTTCCGGGAGTAGCATGTAAAGTCCTGTTCATCTGAAAGAAACTTTTTGTATAATCTTGTACAACTGGTAAATGTTTAGCGATAGACGAAAACGTGCTACACAAAATACGTAGATCTCTTTACAACACATAAAACGCAAATTGCGCGGCTAGAAAGGATATACCACAGTGGTGGAAGCAAGGATGTTAAACGCAGCAGAGATATAGGGGCTAGAAAAATAATGGAAAAATGTAGATGCTATACATAGGAATTTTTGCAAAATAAGCTTGGGATTACCAAGAAGTTCAATGAATGGAGTACCACAAGCAGAACTAGGGAAGGTGGGAGTAGACGGCAAAATAGTAGTAAGGCCACTAGAGAAAAATGAGATACTAAAGCAATGCTTGGTTGTACAGGAGAAAATGGGGGAAAAAGAAACTTGGATGCACAAGATACAGACAACATTGGAAGAAACATGGCCAGATAGAAACAACAAAAGTAAGGGTTTCTGGAAAGAAATAATAACAAGAATGGAGTATATTAAAAAGCAAAACAATATAGGTAGTTTCACGGAATTAAGGTCGTTAATAGATTATAAATATTTTAAAACGGAATGGGAAAAAGAAAGATACGTCGAAGTATGTCACAAAGAGGCCAGAATGGGGTATGCATGGGCGAGGACAGGTGTAATGATTTAAGTGATCTAACCGGGAGAAGAAGGGGGGGAGATCTACTAAATGTAATGGGTTACATGACAATTGGCATTATATTCTGGAATACAAGGACACGGATAAAGGAAGAGAGAATTTAATACTAGATAAATGGAAAGAATTACCAATAGAGCTAAAAGTTATGAAGATTTTTAGTACAAGATCAAATGAATAAATGGAGAAAGCAGAAAAATATTTTTAAAAATTAGGTTAAAGTGGTTAAAATAAACGTGAAGCAAATTGAAGATACGGAAAAAGGGTAACAAGGCAATAAAGTAAATAGTGGAAAATTATACTTCCATATTGTATATACTGAGTGAGCCAAAAGACTACGAACCGGCTGCGCGGCGTTTTTCTTGTCCGCGTCCTCGGCGCTCGTTGCCATCTGCCGCTATTATAGAAAGGCGCGGATGAAACCATACAATATTTTTAAAACTACTCTTAAAGGCTTTACTTAACAACTGTGTTGAGGACAGAATTATTAGTACAGATTTGTGGCCCTCTTGGTCCCCACACGTGCGATTTCTATCTCTGGAGTAACTTAAAAAAATAAAGTGTATAAGAAAAACCCACACACTCTGGAAGAATTAAAACAAAATATCCGCCAGGAAATTGCGAACATTTCTCAACGTGAACTACGGCGATTGATGGATAGTTTCCTAAAGAGGTGCCAAAAATGTATGGACAACGACGGTGGCCAGTTTCAGCATTTCCTTTCATAAAGTTGCTAAGTAAAGCCTTTAAAAGTAGTTTTAAAAATGTTGTATGGTTTCATCCGCGTCTTTCTGTGGTAGCGGCAGACGGCAACGAGCGCCGAGGATGCGGACAGGAAAAACACCGCGCAGTCGGTTCGTAGTCTTTTGGCTCTCTCTGTCCTATAGATATACACAACAGAATGTTAAATATAAGGGGAATAGAAATAATAAGCAACTCCATTGTATTGTAAACGTTGTATAAATTGCATGTAAGCTCAAAGTAGACAATCATTCATTCATACCACACACGATTTATTTCAAATAACCATTTTTGTAGCATAAGCCATTTCCGAGACATCCGCTATTAATGACAGGAATTGCTCATTACTTAGCCATTCTTTTAAAGTCCTGTCGATTTCCAACTCCCGATGTCATGGAAAGGGTTTGGAATTTTAAGGCCAGCTTATAGCGCCAAATTCTTAAACATTTGACTGTCGCTTCTCCTTTGTAAATACGTAATGAAGCTATTTCTGCAAAGGTTTATCTGAATTAAAATTAAGTAGATCGAAAAAATAAAGAATATTTGTATCCACACTATTACACGATACTGGGTAGACAAAGTCATGTGAATGTAACGCATCAGAAATGTTTCCCCCTCATTGTTGCCGAAACAGTAGTGTGCGTACGGATATAAGCCAATCCTAGCAAAGGCACTTAGGAGATGAAAGTAAAAATACCTTTTGGTGCGAGACCAGTAAGTTAACGCCGCTATCATAACTTCTGGAAGTAATAACTTGCGGCTATTTTATCCTCAGACCAGATCTATAAATCGCGCCATGCATAATTTTGAAGCCGGTATCTGTTACAATTTTTTCTTTCCTACTCTTTTCATTCTGGCATCGCGTTAAAGCTCTTCTTTCGTAGGCTACACGAAGGGGAAGAAAAATGAATATAAATGAGATGGGCAGAGGGTTACGTCATGGGGTGCGCCTTGTGAATGGGAGTACAGAGAATGATCCATCCGCTGCGGCACGCCTTCCTTCCACTGTTGCCAACGTCCGAAATACTGTTTTCTCTCTCATTCACTATTCGATGCATTGATATTGCAGGCTTGCGTAATCCTCGGATCTCTTCGGTTAATATCCAGTGCTGTGCTCGTATTGTGGCTTTTAAATAGAACAAATGGACGGCCTTTACAGAGCCGAAGTCAGCATGCACGGAAAATAGGGGAAAAAACAAATAACCAAGTACATGACCATAACACAAACACAAACACAAATTTTCATACACTCGAACTGTGCAAAAGAAAAACATGGATAGCTGCGTGTATAATCACATAACAAATTATCAGAGCACATGAAATGTATGAAGTGTAAAACTAGTTTTAAAAATCCGATCTATCGTTTATTACTGGGTACACACATTATCCTTACGAAAGTTTATTTTCCTATCTACTTCATTTTTATCGAAATGAACCTTTCCGGAAATAACTGTACTAGACATTTCATCATACATACAAAGGGGATAGCGATAGTCAAATGTTTAAGAACTGGACGCCACACATAGCCTTAAAAGTCCATAAGGTTCCATGACATCGCCAGAAACAACTGAATATCGACAAGACCTCAAAAGAATGGCTAAGTATTCAACAATTTGGACCATTAGGTAATAAAAAATCTGATGTGTTACACTCCCATGACTTTCTCTACTCTTGTACAAACTATTTTTACAAACTCTTATTCTCCATCTATTTCATATTAATCGAGATAAACATTTGCAGAAACGATCTTTTGATATGCAAAGAGAATTACATTTTACACATAGCGACCAGTTCTAAAAATATTTGACTATCGCTTAAGACCTACTATTTTCCCCCTGTTTTATATTTGCAAGGGCAATATAGAAATACAGTAGCCTTTAAGCATAGACATATGTCTTAATAGCTGGTTGCTAGGTCCAGCACTATTATCTTTGCCACAGATTAATACGCTTTGCATATCCAAAACAAAAAAATCTGATGTGTTACACTCACATGACTTTCCCTACTCTTGTACAATCTATTTCTACAAACGCCTATTCTCCATATGCTTCATATTAATCGAGATATCGAGATGTCAATCTTATTTGTAATTTTCTTGTAGATGCAAGGGGAATATGGTAGCTTTTAAGCGATAGTCATATATTTTATCGCTGGTTGCTATGTGGCGCATTCCATTCTCTTTGCATGTCCAGGACATAAAAAAATGAATAACGAATTTGAGAAAAAGTATAAGTATTGGAAAATTTAAGGAAATAACAAGCAATATCTCGAAAACGGTTCACTCAAAAAAAAAATGTATATGATATAAGTTGTGTATTTTAACGCGATCTACATTTTTTGTCTAGTAAAATTTTGTCTATCTCTTATGGTTTACCAGTTATGCAAAAGTCGTTCATAATGAAGAATACTTTTGGAGACATTCCCAGAAATTTCGAGACATACATTTCATTTTTCATGACATTATCTTAAACATATGATATTTTCATCAAAATCGTTAGAGCCATTTTTGAGAAAATTAAAATTTTCGAAAAATCTTCCATGTAAAGGGTAGTCTGGGGTGGGGGGATTTTCTTGAAAACCTTCGTGTCGCATCTCTGGAAGATACTGAACGTAAATACCAAGTTCGGCGTTTATCCGACTGTTAGTTTTTGAGTTATGCTGTTCACAGACACACACACACACACACAGACACACACACGGACATGTTTCCAAAAATGCTTTTTTTGTTTTCAGGAGGTCTCAAAACATGTATTTCCGGTGAAATCTCGGTATCGAATTTTTGGGTGGAATGCAATACTTCCCCTACTTACTATACGTAGTAGAGAAAGTAAAAATATCTTGAAATGGCTGATGCCACAAAAAATTATTTGAAATAAATTGTGTGTTTTAAAGATATCCACATTTTTGGTGTAACACGTTTTCGTCTATCGCTTAACGTTTACCGATTATTATACTAGATTATACAAAATTCCTTCAAGTGAAAGGACTTCAAAGGCTATTCCCAGAAAACCAAAGATATACATTTTATTTGTCATGTAAATATCTTTAATATATGGTATTTCAACCAAAATCGTTAGAGCCATTTTTGCGAAAATCAAAAATATTTGGGGGTGGGAGGATTTTCTTGAAAATCTTCTCGTGCCATATGTTTGTAAAGTACTAAACCTAAATACCAACTTTGGTGTTTATCCGGATTTTCGTCTTTGAGTTATACTGTTCACAGACACACACACATACAGAGGGGACGGTTTTCTAAAAAACCGCTGTGATACATAACTTTCTTTGCCCTATCGTTTATTAGTGGGTATACAAACTATTCTTACTAAAACTTATTTTTCTATCTACTACGTTTTATTCCAATTACGTATGCAGAAATAGCTACATTACACATTTCGTTATGGATACAAAGATAACAGCGATAGTCAAATGTTTAACAACTGGACGCTATACGCTTTACCTTAAAATTCCATACTGTTTCCATGCATTTGTTAGAAACAACTGAATGTTGAAAGGACTTTAAGAGAATGACCAAGTAATGAACAATTCTAACCATTAATAACGGATATCTCAGAAATGGCTTATGCCACGAAAAATGTATTTGGAATAAATTGTGTATTCTAAAGAGATCTACATTTTTACTGTAGTATGTTTTCGTCCATCGTTTAACATTTACCTGTTATACAAGATTATACAAAATCCCTTCCGAATGTAGAGGACATAGCTCTTGCTAGAAAATTCAAAATAGCTATACATTTTGTCAAGTAAATGTATTTAATATATGATAATTTAATCAAAACCGTTAGAACCATTTTTTAAAAAATAAAAAATTTCGAAAAAGTTCCATGTAAAGAGCGGTTGGTTTTCAGGGGATTTTCTTGAAAATCTTCGTATTGCATCTTTGGAAGGTACTGAACATAAATGTAAGTTTGGTATTTATCCGATTTTGTTTTTTAGTTAGGTTGTTCACAGATAGGTAGACAACACACAAAAACCACACACACACACACACACACACACACACACACACACACATACGGACCGTTTTCTAAAACTGCGTTTCTGGCGTCCGTGTATCCTAAAGCACATATTTCCAGTAAAATCTCGACATCTAGAATACAATACTTCGTAGTAGAAAGTAAATATTGTATTCAAGGGCAATTTTACTCTGTGGTTGAATTTATAGTTAAAAGTAGAAATGTAAGAACATATTAGTGACAGAAACAATGGATTCTGTAGTTTTTGTAATGATAGGTTAGTTGTAAATTATAGAAATCTGATCTGTGAAGACGGTTCCATTTATACGACCATGATTCGTTGCAAAATAACAATTATTGGAGCACAGAGAAACCAGATTTTACACATGAGATTCCCCCTGCACGAATATTGGTGTGCAGTAAATACATACAGAATAATAGGACCCATATTTTTTTGAAGAAAGCAATAAATGCAGAGAGGTAGTAGAATGACCACCAGTTTTTGAGCAGCTGAATAAATTTTAATATTAGGCTGGATTTTTCCAACAAGACTTTGCTACCGCGCACACAGTCACTGAGTTATTAAATGTAATTCAGGAAATTTTTTAAGGTAGGGTAATCAGAAAAGAATTATGGCCCTCACGATTCCATATTTGAAGTGTATGTGACTTATCTATAAGGGAATTTGAAAAATAAAGTGTATGCAACAAACCTATACATTTAAAGAGTCAAAAAGAAAACATAAGGCGAGAACTTCACTCACTTTTGGAGACTGATCTTTTCAGTGTGAATAAAAATGTCCTGAAAAGATGCCAGAAATATGCAAATAGAGAAGGGCAAGCTTTTCAACATCTCTTAGGATAAGGCGTTTGCTTATTATGATTTTAATTGTAACTGTAGATAATTGAGGCGGTTACGGGGATGTTATAACTGTTTCGGCAGAAGTCAGAGCTGCGGCGGCCACATGTGAAGCAAAAACACTGCAGAACAAGTGAGGTATTTTAATTATCTCCAAATCCGACATAAGCGGGAAAGGAAGGCTACGCTGGTCGCCTAAAGTTGTGGCGACGCGTTACAGACAGTCGGAGAGAATAATTTGCTACAAAATGCGCTTTTAAGCGTCCTTCTACACTTGCGGTATGGTCAACCGACGCAACTGCAGAATGTGGGCAAACAAACGCCTAATGATATCTTCGATCACCCCAAAAGTCAATGCGCGGTTGGGGATTAGAATATCTAAGGTTTATGGACTATTCTTCTTCACAGAACCCCACAGTCACGGCATTTTGTATCTGGGCATGCTGTACTGTTCCTTCAACCACAATTGCAGTAGGATGGAATCTTGGAAACGGTGGTTTTCTAACAGGATGGAGCACCCCCTCATTTCGCTCTGGTTGTTCGTGAATACCTGTAAGACACATTTCCACGAAGGTGGATTGGCATGGGTTCGCACTGCATGTGGGCTCCACGTTCCCCTGACCTCACACCTATGGACGTTTTTTTGCATAGGGGTACGTCACATCATAAGTGTACTCAGTCAAAATCAACTCCCTTGACCATTTAAAGGAGCTAATCAGGCAGGCGGTGCTTAAAATCGCACCTCGAATGCTAGACGTGTTTCACTCAGCCAGGCTTAGCTGGGTGTTATGTTTGGAAGTTCAGGGTGGCCATGAGGAATAAACTTTGATGAATTCTGTATTACTGTATCCTATTAAGTATAATAGGTTTCAATCTAAACATTTTTTCATAGAAATGGATCGAGACGTTATGTTCACCCTGTATAACTTATCTACAAGATCAAAACATAAAATTAATATGGCACACTACACTAAGCTATTTAAATAGTAAACAAGAACAGAATCATTCATCATATTATACAACTTTACGTTAACATACGACAGCGAAATTTGTACTCTAGAAGAAGATTAACAAATACAAACAGCTAAAATGACATTTGTTGTCGGATACCAAAGAACAGAACATAAAGCAAATATAGAAATCAATAACAACTAAAAATATTCAATTTAAATGAAGTTATAATAGACCAAACCGGAAGCAACATGTGGACAGAAGAATAAATAATGTCTAAAATTATAAAAGTATGCAGACAACCAGAAGGGAAAACAATAAGAGGATGCCCAAACGCAAGATTAGAAGATCAAGAATTCCTCGGAACGGGATAATACCCAAGCCTTGGAAGTTGATGATAATATTGAGTTCTATTCCTTATTAATTAACTACTTTCAAGTTGGATGGGGTTCCAATTCTTGCTCTATTTGTTCCAAAATAAAGACTACAAATTGTTTTGAGTGACAAAACTTCGTGACAAAATATATGCACATCATAACATATACTGAAATAATTGCTTCGCTCTCTGATCCAACTGGTCGCTTACTATATTTTCTCTCGTACTGCACATATTGATTGTCACTACTTTCATATTCACATCCGCCATAATCAAATCCATCACTCGCTGCAGCGAGGGCTGATTTTACTTTTTGCTACGCTAGCTTTGATTTCGGTCCGTAAACGGTCGAAAATTGCTTTAACCGGGTTTGCAGGCCTAGTTGGTTAAACAGCTGTTCTACCAAAACGCGGTTTTAACACCTTTTTCCCGAGTTAATAGCACCTATAGGTGGAATTTCTAAATCTTGCCGTTTTTATCACATGTTGCAGAAATAGCCGTTTAAAAACTGAATATTATACAAATCATTTAAATACTGATACACAAAACTGGCATATACAAACTACTTCACTCTTCTGGTTGTTACAGGAAAAACAACATTTACGCCTTTATAATATCTGTTTATGTGTCAAGTGAACAAAATAAGGTTATAGTGGACGAATTATTAGACGAGTCCTCTAAAGATTTTGCGTACGTTGTGCATATAAGAGTTTTTAGTAAAACCCGTCTAAACTGTATCAAATAAAATAAATAAATATAATATAAGTACTGTATAAACATAAAAGAAGCCTCCTAAATCATACGCTATGAACCGTACTTATACCTCCTAAAGTCTATGAAATTTAACTTGTGCGATTTGTTTCTGTCCTTCTCTTTGGGGCAACATCCGCGTCAGTAGCGTTTAATGCCTTCTAAAGCAAAGAAGTGCGAGAACCGAGTAATTGTGATTGAGTAGATTTGTGCGTATTGTATTCTGTTGTGTAGCTAAGCAAAAATGTTTAAATAGGAGAACTTAGATTTTATGTTGAATTTTGTTCTCGGATTTTTACTTGCAGATAAGGAAAAGCTATGAAATCGGATGGCAGGGAAGTGATATTTAATGTTCACGAGTTTTTTGTGCTGAATTTGAGGCGCTAAAATGTGTTAGGTCAACTATGTGGTCCAGTGAGGTCGAAAGAACTGCGGCAGCACTGTTAGTAGAATCTTAAAGGAACAGATAAAAGCTCAAGAAAGTGGAGCTATTTTATGTATTCCGGGTAAGAAACATCCGAACAGAACTGCCACAAAAACTACAATCGATTCATTTACCGCGCTGCCATAAGGCGTAAAATTTATCCACGGTATCCCAATAATTTTCTGCCTAGCTTAAAATATATAAATTATGCATTAAGAAGTGATGGCTTATTGGATGTCGGCATTTGAAGCTTAAGGCATATTCTGAAAAAAAGTAAGTTCAGATTTGTCAAAAATAAACAAGGTAGGAAATACTTAATGGAAAGGCCTGACGTTGTCACCAAGGGATTCGAGTTTTTAAGAGGAACGAAATTACTTAGACCCACAGGTCCATCTATTGTTTACCTTGACGAAACATGGATAAACGTAGGCCACACGAAAAGCAAAGTGACGAAAAGTGAAAAGGAGGATATTTCATTGAGGACTCCGATTGGAAAAGGACGTTTTATTGTTTTATACGCAGGATGTTCCACTGTTTTTATCCCCAATGCACTTTGGAGTTTCAAATCAAAATCAACAAAGAACCATCACGAAGAAAGGGACAACATTGTGTTTATGGATTGGTTCATAAATAAATTCTTACCTAATGTTCCTCATAACAGTATTATTGTAACAGACAATGCTTCTTTCCATTCCGTTGAGCTCAATAAAGCTCTTACTGCTTTGTCTTTGAAGGCAGAAATGCAAGCAATATATAGTTTGACCCGCAAGTGACTAAACCAGTATTATATGAGATTATAAAATTATAAAAATTCAATCTTAAGCAGTATAACATAGATTGTATTGCTGAAATTTATGGGCATTCTGTAGTAGGGCTCCCTCCATACCATTGCGATTTGAATGCCATATAAATACTCTGGGCACAGTTAAGGAACGATGTTGCAAAGGATATCCTTTAAATCTAGCGATGTAAAACAATTATTTGATAGGGCTATTGGAAAAGTTACAGCAGAAAACTGGAAAATTGCTTGCGAGTATGTTAAAAAGCTCGAACAATTTTATTGTGAAAAAGACGTTTTGGTGGATGATATTTGTGATAACTTTATAACTAATTTGAAATACTCGGACTCAGAGGAAGAAAGTGGAGATTCTGAAATAATCGAAGTTTGTGACATCCATGGAGAAAATGAACCAGAGTCCCCGGACGAAGATGAAGGATGTACCGCCACTGAACAACCCGGCTCAATGGAAAGAGTTTCAGCCCTTGCCACATCACCGTAAAGAGAGAGACAACAACAGGGTAAGTGTTTCTGTCTCTTTCTTTTTTGACCCAACAAGTTAAATCTCACAGAGTATAGGAAGCGTTGACCGTAACAACAGAGACACGGGTGAAGGTGGCAGTGTTTATTGTGAGCGCTCGTTTCTAAACAACAAACTTGTGATTGAAAATATGGGTGAAACGTTGTTTCGGAGCTGTGCCAGGAAAATCTCAAAGACACTTGACGGGTTTCTGATATGCAATGAAACATGTTAACTTATATTTGTTTTTAAATCATTAAGGTTTGTGAAAAATACTCCTTAAGTTTATGATTACAATAAAAAAATCTGATGTGTTACACTCACATGACTTTCTCTACTCTTGTACAATCTAATTTTACAAACGCTTATTCTCCATATGGTTCATGTTAATCGAGATATCGAGATGTCAATCTTATTGGTAATTTTCTTGTAGATGCAAGGGAAATATGGTAGCTTTTAAGCGATAGTCAAATATTTTAACGCTGGTTGCTATGTGGCGCATTCCGTTCTCTTTGCATGTCCAGGACATAAAAAAAAATGAATAACGAATGTGAGAAAAAGTATAAGTATTGTAAAATTTAAGGAAATAACAAGCAATATCTCGAAAACGGTTCACTCAACAAAAGAAATGTATATGACATAAGTTGTGTATTTTAACGCGATCTACATTTTTTGTGTAGTAAAATTTTGTCTATCTCTTATGGTTTACCAGTTATGCAAAAGTCGTTCACAATGAAGAATACTTTTGGAGACATTCCCAGAAAATTCGAGATATACATTTCATTTCTCATGACATTATCTTAAACATATGATATTTTCATCAAAATCGTTAGAGCCATTTTTGAGAAAATTAAAATTTTCGAAAAATCTTCCATGTAAAGGGTAGTCTGGGGTGGGGGGATTTTCTTGAAAACCTTCGTGTCGCATCTCTGGAAGATACTGAACCTAAATACCAAGTTTGGTGCTTATCCGACTGTTCGTTTTTGAGTTATGCTGTTCACAGACACACACACACACACACACAGACACACACACAGACACACACACACACAGACACACACACGGACATGTTTCCAAAAATGCTTTTTTTGGATTCAGGAGGTCTCAAAACATGTATTTCCGGTGAAATCTCGGTATCGAATTTTTGGGTGGAATGCAATACTTCCCCTACTTACTATACGTAGTAGAGAAAGTAAAAATTGATGTGTTGCACTCACATAACTTTCTCTACTCTTGTGCAAAACTATTTTCACAAATGCTTATTCTCCATCTACTTCATGTAAATCGAGATAAGCGTTTGTAGAAACTATTTTATTGTTAAGTTTTTGTAGATGCAAGGGGAATATGGTAGGCTTTAAACGATAGTCAAATGTTTTAAGAACAGATTGCTATGGGAATCATCTTTGCATGTCCAGGACATTTTGGGAAATTCAAACAAATAACAAGGAATATCTCGGAAATGGTTAACTCGACAGAAAAAAAAACTGTGTTTTAATCAGATCTACTTTTACGTGTAGTAAAATTTTGTCTATCTCTTACGGTTTATCAGTTATGCAAAAATCATTGGGGACATTCCCAGGAAATTCAAGATAAACGTTTAATTTGCCATGGAAATATCTTAAAGATATGATACTTGAATCAAAATGGTTAGCCATTTTTAAGAAAATCTACATTTTCTAAAAATTGTTCCATGTAAAGGGTAGTCTAGAGTGGGGGGATTTTATTGAAAATCTTCGTGTCCCATTCTGGAAGATACTAAACTCAAATACCAATTTTTTTTTGAGTTATACTGTTTACAGAGACACACATGCATATGTTTCCAAAAAAGCTTTATTTGGATTCAGGGCACTTTTAAACATGTATTTCCGGTGAAATCTCGATATAGAACTTTTGGATGGAATGCAATACTTCCCCTACTTAATATACGTAGTGGGGAAAGTAAAAATCTTGACTAATATTTCTTGTTTTATGATATGATCAAGTATTTTGTCTAACCATGTTAAACCTGGTATGCCTGATCACTGCCAACTGGATTTTGTTTATTACGCCACTATTTCCATGACTTCAGTGGTCCAGCCCTCTAAAGTACTACTTTTCGGCGTGTTGACAGTGCGAAAATCAGCTATTTTAGAGAGCGTGTACTAAAAATATAATTTTTACAGCATTTATCCTCAGTGGTCAAATTATTTCTGTCATATCTTGAGCACCTTAAAAATGTAGCAAAAGCATATGCCAGTTTTTAAGTGCACTGTATCTGAGTTTCCAGTGAAAATTAAAACAAGCTTAATTACAAACTGTATAATATTGAACATTTTTAATGCGCAAAAGTGTAAAAACAATTAAATGAAAGTGATTAGGGCATGTACTCAGAGGCATTTAAATGGTCGCATGTTGACGCTTTAAAACGCTCTGAGAGAAAAGGCACAGTATTTAATTGAAGCTAAAGATTCGAAATATTTTGGGATATAAAAGCTAATGTTTGAATTTCTTGAAAATGTTGACCAAATGTCAGCTGAGATTACCCTTAAATAGCACTATCGTGTTGGTGAAACAGGTTTTAAGGAGTAACAAACTTATCTCAGCCATTTGAGCGCTGCAAAGAAGAAGAATCCGAACAGGAATGAAGCTCTTTAGTTCCCAAAAAGCCATACATGGTCTCTTGGTTCGTGCTGTACAAACCTTTAATGCACTTGCAAATTGCTTTTTGAGTGACATTAATCTGTAGAATGGGCAAACATGAAAGCCTTAAATCCCCTGCTGAAGCACAAGCAGACGAGAATCAACAATAAAAAGCATGCATTCACCCCTGCTGATGACAAAGCCGTAAACGTCGACAGCACTATCAAAATAACCTCAAAACCAGACATGTTTTATTGCCCACATAATGGTCCTAACTGGATGTTTCGTTGAAGAGACCACCCATTAGCTCCAGCAGATCCACGGATGGAATATGTGCGGAATTTGTCTGCAGGGGTGATATAGTCAAATTCCTGGATGGTGTCAAGTTTTTCTAGAAGGCTGCTTGCCGCGTGCGGATGCAACCTAGGGCGGTGCAATAACGAACACTGGTAGGCTGCCGAAAGTGATCTGCTTAAGAAGGGACCGAACATGTCACGCTATCACGCAAAAGGCCCGAGTTCAATGATCAGAGAGGTTTGACCGGCGGGCACCTTCCTCAAAACACGCAGTGAGACAATGCTACCGCACGCGTCTTTCCTCCAGCACAGTGTTATTTAGTATAGGGCACGCGAAACCCTCAGTTGTCTTTCAATACAGGTGTTTCTCAAGTCAAAGTCCCGGATGCGACCACATAAGTAGCTCTGTGCATAAGGGCATGCTAAACTTGCGTTTAAAACCTACACGTGCATTTTGCGGTCATTCAATGGAGTAATAGTTTATGCAAAAGTGACGTATGCGTCTATTTGCCTTGACTGTTCCATTCATACGCCGCGTGTTTGATTTTGACCAATAATGTTTATCAATGTCTGGAATATCGACCAATCACTATCGTTTATCTTATAACATTCTTATTTTATCGGTTAAAACGTCAGCTTGTCAGGGTAGTTTGGAAACCAACCGCCCATGCCATGTAGCTTGGAAGCTAGTGTGTGTGTCGTCCTCCGTGGACTACTGGTACCGTGCTAGCATCTAGTTCCGAAGGTCGCGGGTTCAAACCCGGCGGAGGACGATGGATTTTTTCGGGCATAAAAATCCTTAGCATGGCTTCCTTTGGAAGGGAAGTAAAGCCGGTGGTCCCGTGTCGTAGATTTATGGCACGTAAAGGAACCTCAAGCCTGATAAAGAGGTTTCTAAGCAAAATTATCGGTCTTTCACGCCCAATATAGAATGGGACGCTAAGGACCATAGTAGTCCATTTAATTTGGGAAGTTGTGGGAATAGCGCCACCATTTTTACATCGCCGTGCAGCGTAATTCAGTGCGCGTCCAGCCGCGCTCGCGAGAATATTGTACTGTTACGCGTTCGCTCACCATAACCTTGCAAAATGAATGCCCTGCTAGAAAATCCCGCCAAATGCGAAATGTATGTCGAGCCATTCAAAACAAACGTCGCAGTATGCCGACATCCGGTGTTGTGCTTTTACATGGCAACATAAACTAGTGAAACGCTGTGACAAATGCCTGAATTTAAATGTTGAGTATATTGAAATATAGTAGTGCAAAGATGAAGTTTCAAGGAATTGTGTTCCTGATCAAGCAAGTATGCGTGCTTATCGACAAATACGAGGGAATCCAATAAGTAAGTTTCCCTATTTTATAAAAAAAACATTACACACAATTGATCATGTTGAATTAATGTTATTTATATTGTATAATCGGTGTTAAAGGTGCTTACCTTTGAGTTGGAGGAGCATGTGAAAATCACTTGGGGCAAGCTCCGGTGAATACGAGGATACAAGAAAACTTCCAAGTTGAATCTTGACCCAGGCGGAGCATCCTCCATATTCACCAGATCTTTTCCCAAGTGATTTTCACATGTTCCCTGACTCAAAGGTCATCATGGAGGTAAGCACTTTAACACCGTGGTGAAGATCAATCAGAAGTAAACAGCTGGTTGCGAGCACAAGACCCGACCTGGTACAAAACTGGCTTGGAAAAACTTGTGTCACGTCCCTAAAAATGCTTGGAAAAACAAGTTCACTATGTAGAAATGTAACAGAAGGATTCTACAATATAAATTACATTAATTCAACATTATCAATTGTGTGTAATGTTTTTTTATAAAATAAGGAAGCTTGCTTATTGGATGCCCCTCGTATAACGTTGCATACATTCAGCATAGACCAAGGCAATATCAGTAAGTACTCACTGCGTTTCATTTCCCTTGGGCTCGCTTCTTCTAACACGACGGCAGGCATCGCTTTCACCGTTTGGTACTCTGGTGTCGGTGTCGCTCCATGGGACAGCAACCCCTCTGGCGCCTGCGGTGGCTCCGAGTGGCGCCGACTCCTGAACAGACGCATTCCGAAGGCCTGCTTCTGCTTACATGTCACCTCTCACCTGCAAATAACGCATTGCATATTTTATATCATAAGTAATACCACCACTATTTGCTAATAAAACATTTAAATAATATTAATAAAATTACTAATAGTATAGAATATTATTTCAATGAAATTACTGCATACCAAAATAACATAGTATAGGACTGTAAGTATGTTACTTGAAAACGTTTTCTTCATTTCTTTAGCTTACAAATCAGAAATAGTCCAGTGGTCCGGATTCTCGACATAGCGGTTTTGATTCTCGACTAGAACCGGAAAATGTTTCTTAAACCAGGAACATTCCCTATTAAAGGTGTGCATTTGTGTGATTTTTACTGCCTGCACCTGCCTGCCCCGTGTCAACCTACGCATAGGCAGGCAATTGTCCTTAATCCTGGGCAGGTCAATAAAAACCTGTCTTTTACTACCTGACATAAGAGCGAGGGTTTAGAGAAGGAATTGGGAAACCTATCTCTCATACTCTTGCATGCTCTATGTTAATGCGGCTACAATTTTTCTCACATAATTTGCAGACAGCTGATTATATACTGTTTCCATTTCCACTAATATTACTGAACGTACCTACATAATATAAGCCATTCCAGTGAAAACTGAGAACTAAATGTGTACATACATAGGTTGTAAACAGATACACGGATTTTAAAGAAAAACATTTAAAAATATAAAGCAACCACAACCTAGCCATTTATCACATAAAATTCAACCGCTATATATAGCAAAGAGTAAAACAAAAACAGTGTAGGCTTACCAACTTCCCGAGATTGAAATTCGTAAAACTTTCCTTCGTCTAGCAAAGCGTAATAGTTAGATTTGACCAGATATTTAGAATGCATAAAATGTTCATTCAGGTAGAAGCGCAGGTATTACATGAAACAAAGGAATGAATGGGTTTATTCACAGACTCACCATCAGTGGCGTAGCGTGATTATCAGACTCGGGTATGTAATTCAACGTATATTGTAAAATTCGTTAAAATGTGACCCAAACTAAACAGAATTGTCCATATCAGCATATTTAATCTCAGCTAGACAATATGTAGTGTAAACAGGATGTTTATTATACAATTTAAAAGTATTACCTAGTAAATTCACTAACGCCTGCTTGGTACACTGGAAGGTAGTTTAATAACATAATTTAGGATCATTGTGTTATCATTATGTTATTATGTTTATTTGAGCAATAAAAGTTAATAATACAGTCAGCATGATTCAAGAGAGAATCGCTTTTTCTGTCACAGCTTACATCTGTAAAGCAAATAAACCTCTCCAACATTTCCGTCAACAGTTATGTATCGTAAAGCGGCACAGAGTTGCTGTTTACTACTTATGTCAGGAGTTTCATCTAATATCAGTGAAACAAACAAGGTAACAGAAATTTCCTTAATTTCACACGTCATGACGGCACTCACACTTGAAATTATGTCATTCTCAATATCAGGTGAAGTTGCACGAAAAACAGTCTTCTTTCAGAGAGGTATTATATACTGGTAATCCATTTAAATACTCAATATAGTTACCACTGTTTAAAGATCCTTCTTTCTTATTGTGACCACGAAGAGCAAGTGCTTGTTTTCCGAAAGAGCAAGTGCGTGTACAAAGTGAGAAAGTAAAGCTCTATTCTTTTTCACTTCACTGTTACGCTGTTCAACTGAGAGCTTATACTGAGTATTCAATGAAAATCCTATTCTGGGAGTTTTTCCGAAGCTTTTTAGTTGTTTTTCACATATTACATGATTACAACAATAGTTGTGTTGTTTTGGTTGCCTTATAAATGTTATTTAAATCTTTATAACGGATAGAATTCAGGATACACTCTTCATTGGAAAAAAAAAGACAACCAACAAAACAGTTTGTTTAAGGTTTCACAACCGCACTGCCATGACTCACTTTCATGAACTTTGATGTTAAATGCCTTACACATTTTTTTACTGTTAGTTGTAATATTGAGCGAAGGTTTTGAAGGACCTCTTTTAATTACATCTTCCTTTTCAGGGAAATTGAATGACTGAAAGTTTCTTAGCTTGAGTTTGCCGATCACGCAACAGTTTGTTTCCATTTTCGTTGTCACAACCGCACTGAAACAATGTATTGTTTACTATTGTAGCTGTTATCCGCCTCGTGACCTCTCGGATGTACACTGCCTGTGTACATACCTTTCTCCCAGAACCCGCGCAAATCTTCACCTACATTTGCTTTGATAGTGAGTAACCAAGTCTCCAAAGCAAGCTCAAATTTTCCCAATTGAAGAAACACACACACAAGAAACAAAACAACTCGCGATTTACTCTCTATTCACGTTTATAAGCGCAATAGTATATGAGCATGATTTTTAACATGAGATGTACTCCAACTCAGTACATACCATGGGTCAAGCACACAACACCAGTTTTCGCCAGCTGACGGCAGGGGACCAGAGCTTTGTTTCAATACAGACTGCGTTCAAGTTATCGCAGCGTGGCGCAAATTCATATAATAATATTTAAGAAACCTGGATTTTTAATGACATTAGAACGATTTTGTACCACTAAATTATAATGAACGCTAATTTCGCCCCAGTTTGAGGAAAATTATAGGGTATGCAATACATATCTCACATTCATTGACGCTACGCCCCTGCTCTCCATACTTTTTTTTCAATAATACAATACTATTATTAGCTAAAATTATATTTGTAATTTAGAATTCTCCAATTTATGAAGTTGTGTTGCCTTCATTCCATAACACCAGGTTATGTATATTGTAGCGGTTTCCTTCGTCGTCGTTGCTCTCCGCTACGTCGTAGAGGGTCGTCTTCAGAAATCGATGTCACCGATATCAGCAGGGCCAGCTGTCGGCGAATCGATCTGAAATTCCCTACTGTGATTATGTCAGGGTAGGATGCGGTAGTGGTGTTATTGTCTAGGAAGAAACACTGTTTTAACTTTTCTCACTCCGGCGCTTCGTTTTTTGCTAGAAATTCTGCAAGATTCTCTGATATTCCCTAACACGTGCGATTCTTTAACGCTGTCTTCCCACTACTATCTCTAGGTCTACTAACGTAGGCTCCGGCTAATTATTTAATATATGGGTGCTCTACCACCGTTCTTTAGATTTGTGCGAGTTTGAAGTAGTCACTTGACAATATTAAATCGCTTATAAGCTTGAATGAAATTATTTCAACGAATACTATTAGCACATTAGTAAAATATTCCACATATATCACTGTATAGTTACACATTCCGCGGTACTTAGCAACTTTTGCTTTTTAGCGTTCATTTTCTGACTCGAAGTACTACGTGTTACCTTATTAACGAAGGATCATGACAGACTGTGTGAGATGCACGCTTAGGTTTACATATATCAACTTACTACTCGCCTCCGGATTTTTGTATACGCAACCACGTCTTCCTATTTTCTCATCCGTTCTAATAATTATTCTGTATCGTTATTGGCTCTCCGGTTGAAAATCCGAAGCTTAAACGTTAAGAAAAGTCCGTTGCCTACAGCTACACTTTCTCTTAAAACTAGGTTCTTCCAAAGAAACGTATTTTTATGGCCTCACGCTCGGAAAAATACAGTGAACATTTTGAAGTGAAGATACTCTATTTCGCCTAAATCTTGCAAATTTTCATTTTTTACGCCTTTATTTATTGGGCAATATTAATGAAATTTAAAACATATCTGCACTTTTTGAAGGGCTCTTGATTGATGTTTTTAATTCAATTAGGTACTTTAAAATTTGAGAAAAATATCAAATTGCATGTTACTTAATCATTAATAATTCATTAACTATAATTATTTAAGAATTCATTTTTGTGCAGGTGTAATTATACAGAAATATTGTTACAAGACAATATATATTAGATCAGTCATCCAAAAACTTAAAAATTGTCTTGTATACCTAAATCAAGACTATCTCCATTGTCTTTTCCCTTAATGTTCCTACCTTCCACAGCCATTTTTGTCTCGCTTTAACTACTTTCCCAGTTTTTTTACGTTTTTCTCTGATCTTAAATTTAAAATTCTTTTGCCTCTCATTTCAATTGGTAAGTTTTTCCATTTTTGTGAAATGTTGTAGTTCCTGGTTGTGGCCCCGCGTTAGGGCGCCAATTTGGGGTGGTAATTTGACGGTACAGAATTTGTAGGAATGGTCCCGGGTTCGGTACTAGCTCAGGGTTCTTGCATGGATCTTGAATCTCGGGTTAGTGGTGAATACGACTGTTTTGTTTTCCTGCTCGTTTATTTCCCGTCACCGTTTTTAACATTTGATTCCTGCTGTTACTTCGACACACACGCGCGCATTTCCTATTTGTTACGCTTTATATCATCGCGCCTATCCGCCGACACTTTTCTAACAACCATCTCCAAGGAACTACTACGGCCAAGTGTGTATTCTAAACTTTTCTGACAACCATCTCCAAGGAACTACCACTGCCAAGTGTGTATTCTAAACTCTCCTACACATTTTCTAACAAACATCCCCAAGGAGCCACCACGGCCAAGTGTGTGTTCTAAAATCTCCTGTTTCTCTATTTCAAACGTTCTATATCTCTCCATTCCACTATCACCTGATTTCTAGCTTCTTTCATTGGAGGCCTAAGGCTATCTGGCTTTTGGCGAACATTGACCCTTTTCTACACCTCAGCGTTCCAGCAACCTAACGGGACACTTAATAATAGAGGGAAAAACCACCCGTTTCCGGCCGCTGATGGACTTGTCTCTCTCAACCCTTCGACAAATTTACAGTCACAATTGCTTTCCAGTTTTATTTAACACTATCCTTACTGTTATTTATATTTATTCTCCCTATGATTTAATTTTAGTTAACTACTCAAAACGTACTGCTTCAGAAATGAGCTTATTCCTCCACATTTTAGTTTGTTTACATTCCAGAATACAATGTCATGTGTTATCTGCTTCTTTACACATTGGACATTTTCCCTTGATATATCCATTCCCCATCCTACTTTGGTACGTTACCCCCGTTCTGAACCATGCCAACCTCTCTCTTCCTGATTTATAAAATAAATGGGAATTATAAGAATCCTTGAAGGCCTGGAAATGCTGAAACTCTTTCTCGTATTAAAGCAAGGTACACCACTTCCTAGGCTATACACAAGATTTTTGTGAGGGAATTAAATGCCTCTACCATTCACTACGTCCATTACTGAATGTTCGCATTCATTACTGCGGGTTACTAGTTATTATTGGTGCAATAAAATCTTAAATCCGCAGGCTATACATTTTGTTGCAACCTAATGAAAGGAGTCCATGATCGTGATGATTAGACACACAGATAAGCTCTGATCTATCATAGCACCGTATACGAATTAGCGCGGTGCATTCAGGCTGTAATCTTAAGATACGATACAATACAATGCAATCGAATTTCATGCTCTGTCATGTCCTTACTGAAAACCTGTTACAGTTTTAATTTACCCACAAAGGCATAAAAATGCCTCCTTTGCCGCAAAATCGCAAAAAGGCCTCCACTTCCGTACATTTTACGGGCAAACCTTAAACGTTCGCAAGTATGAATGTGAATAAAATCGTCAGTTTTGAGGCTAAATGACATAAATACTTCCAATTCTTTCTTAGGCAGGTTACCTCACTAGAGAGGTTTCTCTGGAGCTAAATGTAAAATAGTAAGCCTGTTGTTTTCTGAGGGACAGGTGCCAGAGAAGAGTTCACGTAACCGGGCAGGCAGACAGCGAGGTAACTCTGTGGCCAGTGTACATGATATTCCTTGTCATGGTGCTTAACCGCAGGAATCTGTTTTGGGAAATCGAGAACCAGAGTCTGTCCTTCCCCGATACTCTTGCCAGAGAAGCTACCTCACAAATATTCTGCAAAGTTTTACTTCCTAATTTTATCCATGGACGATAACCGCTGACTAATTGTGGAAATACCAGAACAACTCAAAGAGTAATATTCATTTTTTACTTTCTCTACTACGTATAGTAAGTAGGGGAAGTATTGTATTCCACCCAAAAATTCGATACTGAGATTTCACCGGAAATATATGTTTTGAGACCCCCTGAATCCAAAAAAAAGGATTTTTGGAAACATGTCCGTGTGTGTGTCTGTGAACAGCATAACTCAGAAACGAACAGTCGGATAAACACCAAACTTGGTATTTAGGTTCAGTATCTTCCAGAGATGCGACACGAAGGTTTTCAAGAAAATCCCTCACCCCAGATTACCCTTTACATGGAACATTTTTCGAAAATTTTAATTTTCTCAAAAATGGCTCTAACGATTTTGATTAAAATATCATATGTTTAAGATATTTTCATGATAAATGGAATATATATCTCGAATTTTCTGCGAATGTCTCCGAAAGTATTCTTCATTGTGAACGACTTTTGCATAACTGGTAAACTATAAGAGATAGACAAAATTTTACTGTACAAAACATGTAGATCGCGTTAAAATACACAATTTATGTCACATTTTCAACTGATTTCCGCATTGTGTATATGTAAGCTTTAAGACGTGCGTATCTACTCCATTTCAACCTTTAGGAAAGAAACCGTGGCTCTACTTCATATCAATGAATAGTGAAAATAGCCTGACACCACATTTAGCTTTCGAAAGTTGTCTCCGTACTTTTAGAAGAATACCCAACAATATTGACCGTAAATTACAAAACACACTGATGAGAAGTTTTTTCAAGGATGATATACTTTTGAATCATTACTTTTGGAGTGAAAATATCAACTGAAGTATACGTTAGTGAGGAACAAAGTGGATTTAGAATAGACAGAGTATGCACAATAAAATAAATAATATAAACACGAAGAGAGTTGAATCTACAAACCCATCTGGCATTTATCGATCTGGAAAAAGCGTTTTACAAAGTTAATAGACCACAGTTATTGAGTATAGTATTTAAGAAAAGATACCCAACATACTTAATTAAAATTATATAAAGTTTATACAGGGTTGCGCAGAAAGTCGCGTAGTGCGGAGGCATTGTATGCGCCTGCGCAGTTTGTGTACGTGGAATAAGTGGAAAAGGTCTACCATTTGCATTTATGGTTACATGGACTGCAGACCACCGCTCTTTCGCTGTGGAAACTTACTTCAAATAATAACTCTCCTACTGCTGTTCAACTAATCTTTCGTCACCATTTAGGTCTGAGACGTCACGAGAAGTTCACCGAACAATCTTAAGGTGAGTGAACCAATTTCGTACCACTGCATCTAGCCTTAAGATGAAAAGTCCACGACGCTCAAGGTCACAACGAACTCCTGCGTGAGTGGAGGAAGCCCGCCAAGCTCTCATCCGCAGTCCTCGGTGTTCCACTGTCAGGCATGCTTTAGCGCTAGCAATGTCGTTTTGTTCCCTGTAGCGTATCATTCATGGTGATCTACACTTCCACCCCTACAAGATGCAGGTTGTGCAAATGAAGGAAAGTGACAAGTTGCCAGAAGGAAGTTAGCAGTGGACGCAACTTAAGTGATGTCTGATGAGGCCTATTTGGAACCAGGTAACCCACGTGTGCCACATGAGAAACCACTCCATAGGGAACGTGTGAAAGTGTGGTGTGCCGTTACTTCATTTGATATCATAGGCCCTTGTTTCTTTGAGGACCACAATGGCTGTGCTGTTACAGTTGCTAGTGATCACTATGTGGATATAGTTAACGCCGTTCTTCTTCCAGCACTGACCCACCACAATCTACCTCAATGTGGTTCCAACAAGACGGGGCAACAGCCCATACGGCTCAACGATCCATGGATATCTTGCGGCCTGCATTTCAAGAACGTTAATTTCCAGATTTGGAGATGTCCACTGGCCATTACGGTCACCAGATTTGAATGCCCCTGACTTCTTCTTACCGGGGTATCTGAAGAGTGAAGTCTATGCTACACGTCCTCAAACATTGGCAGGCCTTAAGGACCGAGACGTCGTGTAGGATATCCCCGTGGACGTGCTACATCGTGTGATGCAGTTTTTGTGAAGGAATGTGTAAAATGTGATGGTGGTCGTTTACCCGCTGTTATATTCAAGAAACAGTAACTGTTATCTCTAATGACTAAATGGCACATCTTTATCTATGTTTTCATGATATCTTCAAATAAATTACTGTACCACTTGCCTGTTTATAAAAATATAAAACTAGGAATTCAATTGGATGGAAGAATAACAAAAGCAAAACCAAACCGTGGCTTGAAACAGGGATCTAGCCCATCTCAATTCTTTTTAATATAAACAAAAGTAATGGCATTCCAGGAAGAGATCCATTAAGAAGCAAAATAGTATTAGAAGACATCATATTGGAACAAGTATCACATTCCCATACCTTGGCTGCGATGTAACTTATGATCAAGATCAGTTTATAAACAAAAAACTACAACAATTCCGAGCAGTCTGTGGAACTATCAAACAAACCTTTAAGAATAAGGCAAGGAGATACACACAACTGAGATTTTATACAGTTATAGCAGTACCAATGAGAAATTATGGAAGCGAAACATGGACTGTTAAGCAAAAATATAAAATTAAGATACAAGCAGCTGAAATGCGTTTTTACTGTCAATTAAGGGCTGTAAGAGAGATGAACATATTAGAAATGAGGCAATCAGAGAAGAGCTGAAAGTACAAACACTATTAGAAGAGATAGAGAGAGAAATATAGAAATAAATAGGCTGAACATCTCCACCGTATGCCGGAAGAAGGGACACCCAAACAAGTATTTTGTTACAAACGTAGTGGAGGAAGACAAGTTGGGCGATTTCGAAAAATATGGCTTCAACGACTATGAGACCGGAACAGGCAAATGCCTAAACCGTTAAGGAAGAAAAAGAAGAATTACAAAGGAATTCAATTCATTTAGCACACATCGTAATTCTAAAAATTCTAAAAATTTGGCAATTTTAGATTTTGAGATAACTGATACCATCGTATGAGGTGGGCTATATTGAAGCTAAAATTGCATTTTTAAAAGGTTTCCCTTTGACGTAAGAATGCCCAAACTTTGTAACCTAAATTTATGTAACAATTTTTAATTTTGGAGTAATTGACACCACCCTGTGTGGAGGGGTACACTGAAGCTAACATTTAAATTTTAAATGGTGTGCCTTTTAATGCAAGAATGCCCAAACTGATTATTATAGAACTTGTCTCTTCTGACTATAAGCTCTTAATAAGGTCCCTCAAAAATGGCATGAAAAATAAAGAATATCTCGCTTTCTATTCAGTAATATGAAAAGTATTACATAACAAAAGTTATAAGCGCAGCTGCGCTTTATTCTAGAGTAAGTGCATATGAGGCGACCGCACTGAAGATGCAGTGAATCATATCCTTGCCCCTGTTACTAGCGCTGCCGAATGCGGTATGCGCCTGAACTGGGAACATGATCTTTATTAATTATGCTTTCGAAAGATCGACATAATCGGTCGCCATTCCTCACCTATACCTATTCCTAATTTGCCAATCAGTCGACAGAACTAGCACAGATATACTTGTCGTCCTCCGTGGTGTAATGGTTCCTTGCTATCCTCTAGTTCCCGAGGTCGCGGATTCAAACTCGGCGGAGGGCGATGGATTTTTTCGGGCATAAATCCTCCAGCCTGATAAAGAGGCCTCTGAGCAAAATACGGGTCATACACGCCCTTCACGCTAAGGACCACGGCAGTTAAAGAGCTCCACAAACAAACCTCAATTTATTTTAGGCATGCTTATTGGTGCGGTACATAGCAGAAGGCATGATAACATCTACAAAGTATCACCACCACGCAATAAAATGAAGTCATGACGTCATGAAGTACCCTAGAAACGGTAACAAATGCTGTATGTCCAGGAAAGTCAATGTTCATTTCTTCCTATTTTTTCTGTACATGGTAGAAAACGCCAAAATTTTAAGTATTTGAAAATTTAAAACAATATAAAGAATATGTCGCAAAGGGTTAATGGCAGAAAAAAGACAAATTATGTGATTTAACAAGATCTACATTGTTTTTGTGTAAGATTTTATCTATCTCTTGCTGTTTACAAGCAAAAGTCAATCATAGTGATGAGAACGTCAGTGGTTATTCCCAGAAAATTCAATATATACATTTTATTGTTCAAATATCTTAAACAGGTGATATGTTAATTCAATCCATTGGAGCCATTTTTGAGAAAAGAAAAAATAACGGAAAATTATCCATGTAAAGGGTACTTTGGGGTGGGGGATTTTGTTGAAAATCTTCTCAAGATGCAGAACTTGAATATCAAGTTTGGTATTTAACTGATTTTTTTGTGTTTGAGTTTTGCTGTTCACAGATATACACACACGTATTTCTAAAAATGCTTTTCTCCTTTATTCATGGAGCTCAAAAGGTTTATTTCAATAAAATTTCCATATCGAATTTTGCGTGGAATCCAGTACTTGAACAACACAAAGTAAATATGCTTATTTTGGAATTAGGGAGCCTCGAAAGATGTATTTCTGGTGAAATCTCAGTAATGAATTTTTGAGTAGAATTCTATGCTTCTACCTACTAGGTACGTGGAGAGAAAGCAAAAGGCATCCGGTATATCTTTCATCCTGTTTCAGCACTAATAATCTGTACAAAAAATATATTAGCTAATCTGTGCAGTTGGTACTGATTATAATTCTCCCTTTGTTTCTAAAGAATGCAGTGGCATAGTCTCCAGATGGTGACTTAAAACTATAAAGGAGGAAGTTATAACGATTAAAGTTCTGTAGCTCTAATATATGAGTACTTGGAAAGTTCCACGGTTGAGGTAGGGAACATTCCCCTAAGTAAATGGTCCTCGTGTCTACACGGTTTCCCCATTGCTTCACTTAGCAGGCAATTAAGCCTTTATCTCTACGCATGCTTAGAGACAGATAACGGCTCCTGGTCCTCTCTCTCTCTCTCTCTCTCTCTCTCTCTCTCTCTCTCTACCTTTTGACAGCCTTCTTGGCTAAGAGGCCATCTCTCAGTGCTGGGGTTTGTGAACTACAAGTTCAAAGGACCGCAAATCTGATACTTCGGCTGCGGTCCAACTCCTAGTTAGGGTGTTGCAGCACGCGACCGTAACATGGCGTCGAAAATGGACTGTGTAAACCATTGCACTTATTTGAATTAGGGGAGACTAAAAGTCCAATACCACCAATGTTAAGTCTGCTTAACTTCATGGTCCATTAACTCAGACTCTATTTAAGATGTCGGACTGAAACTTTTATAAGATGTAGATGAATCACTACTAAATACAGAGTGAGTCAAAAAACTCCGAACCGCCTGCGCGGTGCTTTTCCTGTCCGCATCCTTATCGATCGTTGCCGTCTGCCGCAATCATAGAAAGGCGCGGATGGAACCATACAACATTTTTAAAACTGCTTTTAAAGGCTTTACTTGCCAACTTTATGAAAGGAAATGTTGAAACTGGTCATCGTCGTTGTCCATACATTTTTGGCACCTCTTCAGGAAACTATCCATCACTCGCCGTAGTTCACGCTGAGAAATTTCCTGGCGGATATTTTGTTTTAATTCTTCCAGGGTGTGTGGGTTTGTCTTATACACTTTATGTTTTACGTTACCCTGAGGGGTATTTTATAACAATATTACCGGCTGCGCGGTGTTTTTCCACTGGGCGTATGGAAATATGATAAAAACATGATAACGCACTGCTGCTATAAACTAAGTCACGCAGTTGTAGTTTTGCTGTGAAGTGCAGTTTTGAGTTGACGGTGATGTGATGTAGTTTGGTTATTACGAGTTATTTATTATTTTGTCCTGTACTTAGTTACAAGGTATATTATGGCTCAGTATATGTTTTCTACTGCACAGCGTGTATTTATTTATTTATGATTCGTATGTGTTAACTCGGTCAGCTTGCCAAGTGAAAATACGATTTGTAGAAAGGTTTCCAGGTGTAAAGGTTTAAGACCGTACAACAATCCATGAACTTTATAGTAAATTTCAGGTCACAGGAAGTGTTCAGGCTAAGAAATCTAAAATACGGCGTTCGGTTCTTTCCGAAGATACATTAGACGACATAGGTCATCGTTTGGAATATTCCCCCCAAAAGTTCCATGATGGATAGTTTCCTAAAGAGGTACCAAAATGTATGGACAACGACGGTGGCCAGTTTCAGCATCTCCTTTCATAAAGTTGGTAAGTAAAGCCTTTATAAGTAGTTTTAAAAATATTGTATGGTTTCATCCGCTCTTTTCTATGATAGCAGCAGACGACAACGAGCGCCGAGGACGCGCACAAGAAAAACACTGCGCAGGCGGTTCGGAGTCTTTTGGCTCATCCTGTACATTGATCCACTTCATGCAATAAATTTGTTTATTAAGAAAGATAGGATTGTTTTCCTAATTATATATATATATATTAATTTCTATATATTTTATATATAATTAAATATAATTATGACATGTGTTTTCGAGGAAATGGTAAAACTATCTTTTCTTGTCTGAAGGCTGGCTTATTCTCAAAACATATTTATAAAGGTTGTTTACACTAATATTTTTAAAACACACAACCTTCCTATACAGACACCTTATTGCCTCGACTCTACAAATAAAAACAAAGTCCTCCCTGAAAATACAAACTTGTTTTCTACTCTCAAGAGGACATTAAAATGAAAAACATGTTTCACATTCTAGAATGAGATAAAGCCTTCTTTACACTTGACTCACAAGTACGACTTTCAAAAGATTGACAATGCTATTATAAATTATATAATCATAAATCACACACAATAGGTTAGATTAGTGTCTGATAGGTTAGGTTAGGATGTTCGCTTGGGTTAGGGTAGGAGATAGAATGCATGATTAAGAGATGATCTAGATAAGAATGGTTGGTATCAGGTTAGGCTGGACGATGACAGGATGGAATAGACGATGAGACGATGGTCTAGGTTAGGATAGGTTAGATTCGGTTAGTTTAGGTTGGCTTTGTTAGGATCGATCGGTTAAGTTAGGTTGGGTTAGGTTAGAAGAAATTATTATAGACTAGTTTAGTTTAAGATAGACCTAGATCCATTCGTTAGAAAAAGCTCATAAGTTATACATCATACAACATGCCCCAGCACGAACGTGTATGCGCGCATATCCCTAACCCCTCCATTTGCAATGAACGCTAAATTATTCCCAGAATCATCCCCGAACACCTTCATCTCCTACCCTCCTTAGCACCTCCCCTCGTAATCCTTTCTCTCCCATGTATCACAATTCTTCTGCCCCTCAACCCTGCCTAGCCTAGCATTTCACCTCGTTTTCCCCATCTCTTCCATGTATCACCATTTCACCCTATGCTCGATCTCTCTTATATATCCTTCATATGTTAATAATTCACTTCATGGTTACTTACTTATTGTTAATGGCAATGCATGTGTTATACCTTTTATGCGTGCAAATAAAATGCATATCCTAAATTTTCTGGGAATACATTAAAATACTCTTCATTCGAAAGGAACTTTGATGTCCAATAAACCGTAAGAGATAAACACAAACTTACTACCCAAAATATGCACATATCCTGATAACACAATTCATTTCAAATAACCTTTTTGAAGTATCAGCCATTTCCCCACAGTACAACTCAGTATGCTGGATATACCTTAATCTGTCAAACAAAATCTGATATTCAACAAACTATAAAACCTTATTCTTCTAGCTACTTCATGTTAATCGAGATAAACGTTTACAGGAATGGTTTATTATATATATTTCCTTATATGAACAAGGAGATTAAGGGAATACAGTACTCTTAACCGATAGTCAAATCTTTTAAAAGTTGCTCGCTACGGCATAGCTTTGAAATTCTCTTCTCTTTGCATGGCCACCAGAGAAAAACGAATAGCGATTTTCCATTTCTTTAAAAATCAAACTAATAACAAGGACTATCCCAGGAATGGTGAACGCCACAAAAGAAAGTTATTTGCCATAAATTGTGCAATTTAACGAGATCTGCATTTTTGTGTAGTAGGATTTTGCTCTTTTATGGTTTACCAGTTATACAAATGTGATTAAAAACGAAGACGACTTCGAGGTTATTCCCAGAAAATTCTAGATATACAATCTGTCATTAAAATTTGTTAAAAAGTCAAAATCGTTACAGCCATTTTTGACAAAAATAAAAAATAATGAAAGTTTTTCCATATGAGGGGCAGTTTTCGGGAGGGTTTGCTTGAAAATCTTCGTGTCGCATCCTCGGAACATACTGAACTCTTTAATATCAAGTTTAGGTATTCATCGTCGCTTCGTCATTGAGCTATGCTGTTCACAGGCACACAAATTACAAACAATTTTCTAAAAATTTGATATGTTACATTCACGTTACTCTCTATACCCTTTATCGCTTATTAGTGGGTATGCAAATTATTCTTACAAAAGCTTTACTTTTCTATCCAGTTCATTATAATCGAGATAAACTTTTGTAAAAATAGCTACAATACACATTTATAGATGCAAAGAGAACAACGATAGTCAAATGTTTCAGAACTGGACGCTACATGTTGGTCTTAAAATCCCATACTCTTTTCGTAAAATCGCGAAAAAGAACTGAAAATGGACAGCAATTTACAGGAATGAAAAAGTATTGCACAATGCGAACCCTTAATAACAGATATCTCAGAAATGGTTTATGCTTCAGAAAAGTTATTTGAAATAAATTATGTGTTTTCAAGAGACCTACATTTTTTTGTGTATTACGTTTTCGTCTATCGCTCAATGTTTACCAGATATACAGAATTATATAAAATTACTTCCGAACCAAGATGGCTTAAAGGATATTCTCAGAAAATACAATGTATACGTTTTATTTGTCATGTAAATATCTGCAACATTTTAATAAAAATAGTAGAGACATTTTTCAGAAAATTAAAAAATTTATTTACTCCCGTGTAAAGAGTAGTTTAGGGTGGAAGATTTTCTTGAAAACTTTCATGTCCCATCTTTGGAAGATACTGAACTTAAATACTAAATTTGGTATTTATACGATTTTTCGTTTTTAAGTTATGTTGTTCACAGACAAACACGGAGCCTTTTCTAAAAACCTTTATTTTGATTTAAGGAGACCTCAAAAATGTATTTGGAGTGAAATTTCGATATCGAATTTTTGGGTAGAATGCAATACTTGCTCTTACCTGCTAAAGATAGGTAGCAAAGACAGTAAAAGCATGGACTTAGTAAGGCTAATACATATTCAGGTAAATGTTAGTAATGTAATGTAGGATTCTGGATATATTCTATACGATAATGTCCCCCCTCATGTTAGTTTTGTTAAGAAAGTCAAAGGTAAAACACAGATTTAGTTAATACTCACAGCATTCCATCCGCACAACTACTACGTTGATGCAAATTGTACTAAACGCAGCAAATAGGCACCTGCACGCAACTACGCCCACATGTGTTCCCTACAGCCAATAGGAGCTCTCCCTTGGATTTTGACAAGCAAAACCTAACTCTTCTATTTGCGAATAGGCTCTCCAAGGGCAAGGTGGGGAGAAGAACACCGGACATTCCAACAGCATTTTATTTAGATGCAAATATGTGCCGGACGATAACCGTGAGCTCAGGTCCAGGTGAAGTGAAGGAGGAAAAAACATTCCCCTCCCCTTGATAAATTACCGATATTTAGTCAAGGTCGGTCATGGCCGCAGGTTCATGGAGCGCCCTCTTTTTTCTCTACTCCTCAATTTAGACAAGCATCTGCCCACTATTTGCATAAGAATAAAAATCCCTTAATTATCGCCGCCGTTGTGCGGGTACCCACCACCAAAGTTCGGTGATTTTCTCCAGTCCCTTCCAATTACGACCGCTAATACCAGCAGCCCAGGGAGTTGTGATTTATTTACTTGGTTCATTATGTGCTGATGCACGTATGTATATTATTATCTCCAGGAATCCTTACGTACAGTGGAATACTAAAACAAATCGGGAAGTGCAAACATTTTATGGATGCTTTTATAAGGATTACCGATGCTAAATGCACTTAAAAGCATTTAATGTTTAGAGAGTGGGTGAAATGAATAAAAGCAGGGAACACTTGCTAATTTTACGGTTTACCTTAGAGTATTCACTTGCCCTGGTTCTATTCAACTGTGTGCAAGTATTTACTTTTAACACTGAACCGCAGTTTTAGCAAAGACGCTCGCACCTGCGCTTTTAAAACTACGGCTGGGGCGGTAAACACACGAAAAACCAATTGTTATGTTATTTTTTTAGCACACCAACTGTCAAATGGAAGCAAGACTTGACCATTAAAACATTAAGCAAACTCCACATAGTTAGGAAAGTCTCCACAAAACCCTGCACATTGCAGACGCTAAAAAGAAAAGATCAACTGATTATATCACGTTTACGGATAGGCTATTCACGCCTAACCCATTCCTTCTTACTCGCTCCTCACTGCGAGACCTGCAATTGCCGTATCACCATATCACCTCATCACTAAATGCAGACGATATACCATGGAGGGAAGAAGACATAACATAACTGAAGATATATTTTTAGCTTTAAACAACCCTACTCATTTCAAAAACATTATTTTTTTTGAAGAACTCAAACTTTATAACAAGATTTAAATATAACACATGAAATAAAAATGTATAATAGGTAATAAGTTACACTGTTCCAGCTGTGTTCATGACTTAATAATGTAAAATATGTTTATAAAATGTATTACAATTATTGTATTATTTAATCAATATAAAGTATACAATGTATTATTATTGTATTCGTATGTATGGATATAAATCGCGATATGACCTAGTAGTGAAAGCGACTATAAATAAAGAAAAATAACAACCAATATTCTTCTTTCATGCGTTAGACATTTCTGTCTGTAGCAATCTATATCCTGTTCGTGCCATCTTTTATTTTGTTTTCCAATATTTCTTTTGCCTATTGGTTTACAATTCTTGAAATGAAATGGTAGTCTCTCTGTATTCCTTCCTTGAAGATGACTTATCCACTTAGTTTTGCATTCTTTAATGTTTTCATTCAGATTGTATCCTATATGTAATTATTTTCTTTTATCTTCATTGCTTTTATGAGCATTACTTATGCTTTATCTGTTGTCTTATATTCTGCCAACGCTACTAAAAACTTAATTTCAGACAGCCTAAGATTCAATCACATCCAAACATCTGATGACATCACCCTATCAAGACGAAAGCAGACATCACAAAGATAATTATGAACAGCTCAGCAACACTTATACTTCATACAATAGGTTCAGAAGACAAAGAAGAGCTACAAAGTCTACCAAACAGGTTCGCCTAATGGGTCCTGGAAAACGACCTACAAATAAATCATGAAAAATAAAAAAAAAAAAAAAATGATTTCCAGAAGAGTTGGTTAACTCACACCAAAAGACACACTGACTCTTCAAAATAAACCACTTGAAATAGTATCTAAATTGAAATATCTTGCAGTTACTCTCCAAACAACACTGATCTCCAACACTCATGTGAAAGAAAGAGCAACAGCAGTAATAAAAGCAATTTACACCACTTAACAGCTCCAAATCCCTCAATAAAAACAGCAATGACACTATTCAAAGCAGCCATAGCACTAATAGCAACTTACCAGATCCACATAATCTGGGACAAACTAAAAACTCATAACACTTTGGAAAGTAAACGCCCGCTATATGAAACCAATCCTGGATATCGGGAAGACAGCTCCGTCAAGACTGACTGACGTCTTAACAAAAGATACTTTCTTCATAAAGGACATCAGAATGCAGACACCCCTGCCAAACACCAAGGCCTAGGAGAGTACACGCCAAATACTCTTAGAAAAAAGCAATGCTATCTGCAACAACTTCTACTTAACCAACGCCATAATGACGGAAGAATGGAAACAGGCAAACTACGAGCTCCGACCCATAGTACCTCGATAGAAACACATGGTTTCCAACACAAGTCCTGCCTAAACAAGAGATTCCATTAGCCAAATGAAGACTGCGTATGTGAATTGTGCAACAACATTGTGAAAATGGCACGCCCAAAACTGCAGAAAAGAAAATATCAGTAAACAAAACTAGGGCTAGAATAATGTAACCTAGTTTATATTTGTACATTGCGCACATTTTCATTAATAAATAAATAAAACTTAATTTAATTTACTTCGAGTCTCCTTTTGTTTTTCTGTTATAATCCATTCTTCACTCTCATACATTAATTTTGGCACTGGAATTACTTTTTAAAGTTTTAATATTGTGTCTTTCCTGGCTTTGTTTTTTTAACATATTTTTAATGCCATTTAAGCAGTTAAAGACTTGTATTTTTTTGAATAGATCAGATTCTTATACGATACATTTCATCCTAAATATTTAAATAGTACCGTCCATTCCACAATCTTTATTTTAACAGCTTTTTATCTTATACTTTCATTTCCTTTGAATGCCATCACTTTTGTTTTACTTAGAAAGATCCTCATGTTATATACTTTTGCTATTTTATTCAATGCATAAGTTGAACGGGTAGAGGCGACTCATGAGCTGTAGAGAAAGCAAGCGTATAGGTTGATGTCCTCCAGGCTGGAGGCAGAAAGTTGGCATCCCTATCACCAGCTTAACCTGTGCAGCGCTCGTAACGCGGCCGTGGGATTAATACCTTATGAAAGTCTACATACCTTGAGCCAGACAGATAATTTTAATGGCTTATAGGAAAAGAACTAAGGGTAAAGGAATCAGCCGCAACAATTGATGTAATCGTCACAATTCTGCCTTGGTGACAATGCGCCAATCACCGTGGGAATTACTTTTATTAATAGATCTTACACATACAGGTTTGTCATTTTACATAGAATAACTCAGATTTTTTAATACACAAACATTGAAGTATTATACCTATAAGGAATTGCTAAAAGAATAAAATAAAATTGCATTAAGTTATTCAATCATTTTCTTCTTGCTGTGTTCATTTTTACATCTAAAGTAATGGGGAAACTATCCATTGATTTGTTTTCTGCGAAATCTTCGGGATTGATCTGTTTGGTTGTAGGTGCTTTAAACATGACTTTTTGTTTAATGGATCCCCATAAAAAGTAGTCCAAGGGTGTTTTTTCGGGTGAACGAGGAGGCCAGGGAGTAGGTCCAGCACGCCCAATCCACCTATCACCAAATTTCTCGTTTAGCAGTCGACGTGTGCATATTGCAAAATGCGGTTGTGCACCATCGTGCTGACACCACATTTCTCTTCTCACATTGAAGGACACCTCCAATAAGGGAGGTAATTCAAGATTGAGAATATGGCAATATGATTCATCAGTAATTGTGCCCTCAAGGAAGTAAAGGCCGATGACAAGGTTATCAAGAATTTGACACCAAACATTTAGTGATCAACGATGCTGAAAAGGCACAGTTCGCATCCTATACGGGTTTTCAGATGCCCAATAATGCATCTATTAATTTGTTCAGTATTTGAGAATGCTGCTTCATCGGAAAATAATATGTTTGCCAAGAATGAACCATTCTCTGCAGTGGCATTGCTAACCACTCGCAAAATACAACTCGAAGCTGAAAATCCCATTGCGTGAGCTAGCTCTTGATGCAAACACACATGATAAGGATGGTATTTCTGCTGTTTTAGTATCCGCTGTGTTGAAATGCGGCTAATGCCACTGTCTTTGGACAATACGCGTTTACTTATCTTTGGATTTACTTCTATAGCAGCAAGAATGTTGATAGTATTTACATTATTCACTTTTGATTTCACCTTCAAGCGATTCTTGTTCTTTTCACTTCCATACTTATGTAGTCGCGTTTCTAGTCGTTTGGATTTCATATTTGGCATTTGCATCCCGTATCTGTCATTGAACACTGCCGATGCAGTTCGATAATTTCTCCTGCACTCACCTAGCACTAAAATTATGTCTGCTTCTACAACAAAATCTGCCATATTTCTGAATTTTTAAGATCCCAGTAAATACTCAACATGACTAACTACATACAGGATTGTATTTTGGTAGTTCAGGTAGCTTGAAACCACAACACCCATGTTCTTTCATTTAATACTTTATTTCCTCCCCAAGTTCATGGGGTGTAATGATTTCAATGAAAACATCCTATAACAGCTCAACAATTCATTTTATAATATAAATGTTTTAATAAAAGCAGCTTAGTTTATTGAGGGGCACCAGAGTATTAAAAAAATTATCAGGTTTCATTTAAAATTCTGAGGTTGGCCTCCAAGTGACCCATGGAAATATTTTCCATATCACAATTTGGAAAGCTTCTTGCTTCTATAAGATTTCGGATTCTTTGCATTTGATTTTTTATATTTGTTTAAGAAATATTCACCTATAACACTTTATGTGGGCTACCCTGTGTGTGTAGATTATAATTATTTTCAGATAGTGTTATATATACTAGCTGTAATTTTGTTATTTATATTGGAATTAATTGTTCTTCCACACGTGCCGTGTGTTGAAGAAGGTTGGAAAGGTAGAATCAGATGACTGAAAAGTTCAATGCCATAGTCGGGATTTGAACCACGGATCTCCTGGTCTCCGTCCAGTTGCTCTACCCATGGTGCTACCATGGCAGGATATTAAATTCAACTTATTCGCATTTTTCCCGGTTAATATCTTGCCGGACGCAAACCGGGAGATCCGTGGTTCAAATCCTGGATATGTCATTGAACTTTTCAGCTATCTGATTTTTACCTTTCCAGTTATTTGTATTATTTACAGTTTCAGTTACATATTTATGTACTTTCGTTGTTCAGTAGACTCTGTTTGGCAGCCTCTAATTAGCGAAAGCTGAATTTCTTAATAAGTTCTGGATCTATGTACGTAGTTATCGCAATTGGCTCAAAATGGCTAGAAGAATTAACCTTTAATGTGCATGGCATGTATGGGACACTTGTAAACCAGTACCGCAAACATACCCAAAATGATTCCTATTTTTCTTTACCTGCCAAAAAATGGAAATGTTGTAATGGTATAAGCACACTTGTAAAGTGGTGATTCGATTTAATTAATTCCAGCCACAAGATGTGTCTAAGTAATGCTAATTCTGCTGGTACCCTTATGATAATATGTACCGTGTACTTGAACGTGTTGTTGATAATAGCCCATAAGAGACGTTTTACATCTTCCAGAGCGCTTGTATGTGCCTCAGTAGAAGTCTATTAAAACAGCGTTAAGTCACATGCAGTCTTTCTTTGTTTCTGATACAGTTAATGGTTGAAGGAGTGTAAAACTGCTGTGCCCGGCTGCTGTCAATCGGTAGAGCGACGATGACAACTTCCAATATGTCAGATCCAATGGTCTGGGTAGAAAATTCCTTAATTTAAATAGTATTAAGGGTATATTCAAAATCCTAAATCTTTTAAATACGCGATCTATTTTCTCAGAAACCATTTAAGGTATTCGACTGAAATATTTGCTAGATGTAGGCGAATGTCTTCCTAGTTCACTGATCTAATGTTATCCAATAAGATTGTTTAGTACGGATGTTTGCATATGTTGTCTTAACCATACCATATTTTGATTAAAATTTGTTAGAATAAACTAACTTGTTATTCAAGTTATATATTTAACATACATTGTTTAAAATAAAACATTGCCTATATTTTTATTGTAAATATAAATTTTCTTCTTCTTCAACGGATTACCCTCCTCTTACAACCCCATAGACTACAAGCCAATGCCTTGCATCAGCAAGCAAACTCTGGATCATAGCATATCCAGGATGGTGATCAGCCCAATGATACAGAGGAAGAAAATGCAATGTAGTGATGAAAGAGATGATAGGAAAATTCGCGGATCAAACTATCCAACCGCGGTCAGTTGGTCGGTCCCGGGGGTTTAACCCCAGAGATCTCCCGAATGGAGTCGCTCAATTTACCACGGATTCACCTCACTCCTTGTGATAAATTTTCAATTTTTACTTTCTCTACTACGTATAGTAAGTAGGGGAAGTATTGTATTCCACCCAAAAATTCGATACCGAGATTTCACCGGAAATATGTGTTTTGAGACCCCCTGAATCCAAAAAACGCATTTTTGGAAACATTTCCGTGTGTGTGTGTCTGTAAACAGCATAACTCAGAAACGAACAGTCGGATAAACACCAAACTTGGTATTTAAGTTCAGTATCTTCCACAGATATGACACGAAGGTTTTCAAGAAAATCCTCCCACCACAAATTACCCTTTACATGGAACATTTTTCGAAAATTTTAATTTTCTCAAAAATGGCTCTAACGATTTTGATTAAAATATCATATGTTTAAGATATTTTCATGACAAATAAAATGAATATCTTGAATTTTCTGGGAATGTCTCCAAAAGTATTCTTCATTGTGAACGACTTTTGCATAACTGGTAAACCATAAGAGATAGACAAACGTTTACTTCACAGAAAAGTAGATCGCGTTAAAATACACAATTTATGTCATATACACTTTTTTGTTGAGTGAACCATTTTCGAGATATTGCTTGTTATTCCCTTAAATTTTTCAATACTTATTTTCTCAAATGGGAATTCGTTATTCATTTTTTTTGTCTTGGATATGCAAAGAGTATTAATCTGTGGCAAAGAGAATGGTGCTGCACCTAGCAACCAGCTATTAAGAGATATGTCAATGCTTAAAGGCTACTATATTTATATATTGTCCTTGCAATTACAAAACAAGGCGAACATAGTACGCCTTAAGCGATAGTCAAATATTTTTAGAACTGGTCGCTATGTGTAAAATGTAATTCTCTTTGCATGTCAAAAGATCGTTTCTGCAAATGTTTATCTCGATTAATATGAAATAGATGGACAATAAGAGTTTGTAAAAATAGTTTGTACAAGAGTAGAGAAAGTCATGTGAGTTAAACATATCAGAATTTTACTTTCTCTACTACGTATAATAAGTAGAGGAAGTACTGCATTCCACCCAAAAATTCGATATCGAAATTTCACCAGAAATATTGTTTGGAGGCCCCCTGAATCAAAAAAAATTAAAGAAAGGTCCGTGTGTGTATCTGTCTGCGTGTCTGTGAACAGCATAACTCAAAAATAAAAAGTCACATAAATACCAAACTCGATATTTAGATTCGGCATTTTTCAAAGATGCTGCACGAAGATTTTCAAGAAACTCCGCCCACCCCAGACTACCCTTTACATCGAACATTTTTCTAAAATTTTTACTTTCTTAAAAATGACTAACGGTTTTGATTATAATCTCATACATTTAAGATATTTTTATGACAAATGAAGTGTATATCTTGAATTACATGTCCCCAAAAGTCCTCTTTATTCGAATGACTTTTGCGTAAGTGGTAAACCGTTAAAGAGAAACAAAAGTTTTACACACACAAAATAGATCTTGTTAAAATACATAATTTGGCATATATATGTTTTTGTGGAGTGAACCATTTCCGAGATATTTCTTGTTATTTGTTTGAATTTTCCAATACTTATACTTTTTCTCAAATGGGAATTCGTTATTCGTTTTTCTTTTCTTTTTTTCTTTCTTTCTTTCTTATGTGCCTGACATACAAAGAAAATGGAATGCTCCACTAGAAACCAGTCCCTAAAAGATTTGACTATCGCTTAAAGCCTACCATATTCCCCTTTCACATACTAGCAATAAGGTTTTGCAAATGTTATTTTGATTAAGATGAAGTAGATGGAGAATCAGCGTTTGTAAAAATAATTGTACAAGAGGAGAGAAACTAACGTGAGTGTAACACATCAGATTTTTATAAATATATTCAAAGCACTCTGCGCTGTCAATCAAGTGTTTTGGCTATTGCAATTGAAAGGAAAAACAAATTGGCATATATTTGCAAAAAAGAAACCCGATGGCTTGAATACACAGATGCTTCCGTATTTATAAGTAGTACGATTTTTTTAGATCAAAAACTGTCCTAAAAGATTGTCTAAAGTTTATCTCCTTACTCCAAAGTGTATATATGTATAAATAAATAAAATTCAAGAGTAATTTCCATTTTACATATTTATTTTTTTGGCAATTTTTAGGATTTAGTCGCTCCTTAATGAAATCGATATTACCGTAATAAGGTTTTCTTTTTTCCCCTTTTCTATCTTTCTGTCTTTCACGGTAATCAACTTCATTAGACAAAGATCATAATAATGTTGTAACATCCGCGATATTTATCAATACGTTACAGCAAGGGCACATTTCAGTTGTCGAGAGTTTATATGCTTCTCTTTTTATATAAAAATTTAACATCCTTTAACCGGGAGGTCATATCGAACAGAAAGTAAACGAAATGGTTGGAAATGATACTCAAAAGGGCCTGTGGTTCTTAGAGGTAGACTTACCCGACATACGACTTCTCAGGATATGGGAAAACCCGGAAAAGAAATCCACTCTAACCGAAGATTCGAACTCGGGATCTTTTGAATGTGAGGCAGATACCAAAGAGTGGGTCACTGTTATTTGTTAATCACAAAATCATTTAACTCCTCTGTTTCAATTATATAGGTCGTAGAAGGCGGCAGCATTTTAGGAATAAATTTCTCTTCTTAAATATTTTATTGAAATACAGACGACGAAATTGTTAATTTTTGCTCACCACGTGAGTAATGAGCTTGCTGGTTCAACGTTAAACTATACTATACGGTTAATTAAAGGGAGAATTCCTATGTCTGTGTGGTGTGTGTGTGTGTGTGTGTGTGTGTGTGTGTGTGTGTGTGTGTCAAAATTCCCTTCAAGACTTTGAGGACTTGTAGTGGGGACCAAGATGGTTAACTTTGGCATAGGAACTCATGTCTAGAAACGTATACCATTTTCCCGCTACACGCAAAATACTACCACAATACACACTGCTCTCTCCGACTCATGCTGCCTGTCGTCTGGACTCACAACAAAGGCTCGATGTGACGACACAGATGCGGTACTTCCGTACCATGTTCTGGTACACTCGATCACCAATTCCTAGTCCTCCAACATCCGCCGCTGCCATAACTCGTGCTAGTAGGTCTTCCTCGGATCCCACAGGGGTATCGTAAATCAAGGATTGCACGTAACCCCACAGGTAGTAATCAAGTGGGGAGAACGTGCAGGCCAAACAATCGGGCCACCACGACCTATCCACCGTTGCCCAAATCGTTGGCCCAGATGACGTCGGACCGTATGTGAAAAATGAGCTGGTGCGCCGTCGTGCTGGAACTCGCTCCTAGTGAGTGGCACCGAAAAAGCGTGTGTGGTGATTTTGCGTGTAGCGGAAAAACGGCACGTTTCCGGATACAAGTTCCTGCTAAACTTACTCGTCTTAGTCCCCACCACAAGCCCTCAAAGTCTGTAAAGGGAATTTAAACACAGGTACAGGTACAGTAAACTTTCGATTAACCGAGGCGTTAGCCTCCAAGAGAAGGAAGAGATTCACCCCAAAACTATGAAAGACTTCTTCAAAAATGAATCTTCTCATTTAATATTGTAATCTATTTATCTTTTAATTATACTGTATAAATCATTCAATGTAAATGTTAATGAACTGTGTTATACTAAATAATTACTATACAGTTTTAAGCCATTTTTTGTCATTTACGACCTATTAACACATCCGTATTACCCAATTGTTCCGTATCCGAGGTAATCTCGGCCCAATTAGCTCGAATAATCGCGATTCTACTGCGTGCAAGTATGTGTGTGTGTGTGTGTGTGTGTGTGTGTGTGTGTAAGTACTAATTGTTATCAATACCACCAATCCTTGTAGAAACGCATTCTTGTTCGTAAGAGAGAGTGTTTCATCTACTTCTTCTAGTGACATTATTTCTATATTTTTAGAATGTAAATAAACAAATAGAAGTATTCTATCTGGATTCTAGGTCTTCGTACGTTATAGCTATCAATATGTTTTCATAGTAACATTTAAACAAAGCCTATTAACAACACGATCGTTACGTACACTGATTTTACGTTTGATATACACAAATAGATTTTATATTTGTCCGGCATGTCGATTTAAACAAAAGCCTTGTCCAGGATTTACGGTTAGTAAAAGTCTGTAACGTTCCTTTTGGCATGTTCCAGTAGCCTCCCTTTCTAGATCTTTCCTGTTTATATGTGGGTCTTATATAAGGGGCTTACTCTTTCCCGGGAGTTAGGTAAGAAATTAAAAGTGAAAAGTGGACAATTGTAATGTATTCATTTGTGAGTTCTGTTTCGACAGATCAGTTGTTTTGTGTTCCGAATGGTTGCCAAAAGTGACTCAAGGGTAACGTTCTGCTACGCTGAGTGCCAAAGTGATAAATTAAGTGTGTTTAGCAGTAACTGGTGTCCTCATGTGTTGCAATAATTACATTTAAAATTTAAGATTCAAAATTAAAGGTTTGTAATTAATCTGAAGTAATTCCTGCCTCGCATGAAAAATACCGAATCTCCTACATCTAATTTCAAATGTAAGATTCCATTACTAAAATAAAACATGAGAAGGAAGAGAAACTTGAGTTTCTGCTGCCAGTCATTCCGTTGACGCCGAGCATTAATCTGCCAGTTGTGTGCCAATTGAATATGCACAACCCAGCTGCAATCTGTTCTCCAAACGCTGTGCTTCAATATGGATTAGATCCGTGGATAGCCACTGTACATTATTACAGTGGAAACCTCTAAAATAAGCTATGCATCCCACTCTAGTAGGAGAGAGAAAAATCTGATAAGTGTATTCACATTACTTTCCCTCCTCACTCTTCTAAAACTACTGTTACAAAAGCTTATTCGTCTATGCACTTCCTGTAACCGAGATAAACTTTCATTCACATTTCGTTGTAAGTATATGAAAGACACAGTAGGGTAAAGCGATAGTCCGATTTTTATAAAGCGGATCGCTATGTGATGGCCTTGAAATGTCATGCTCTTTGCATGATGAGTGAGGCATATTTTTAACACTTAAATGATTTCAGTCTAATTATATAATATATAAATTCAATAACAGCCAGCCTTAAAGCAATATGTGTATGTAACAATATAAAAAGTGTATATTATAGTCATTGTATATGTTTATATTATTGTATACACATAATAATGTTATCTGGATGTATTACGTAATTTAATAATGTAGGAGCTGTGAGAATAATAGGTTAAAAGTTGCCAACAATGTGGTAACCTTGAGGCAATAAAGAGTAAGAAAGTGTAATAATGCTACTAGTCATTCTTGGAGCAACAATACTGCAATTTTGTGACAGTTTATAAAATAGCCAATCAACAACCAAAAAAAAAAGCTTAAGTTAAATAGAGGTATTCTATTGGAGTAGCATTAGCCAATCAGAAACTGAAATATAGCAAAATTTACAAATTTAGAGTTCAGTTGCTTGTAGACAGCGCTCATAACTGGACGCGTTGCTTGAAGACAGTGTTCCTAACCGGACGCGAGATGTGTCCTCGAGAAATTTAATGTACTTTGTGTGGGACAAAAATAGTTTACGCGTTAAAAAGTGCAAGTAATTAATAAAAAATATCTCACAATTCTCTCTCTATACGGATGAAGTGTTATTTAAATCGTGTCAAGCATTAATAAAAGGAGCGAAGTAAAATTATAATCTGTGTAAGCCTATATTCTTCAGTCGCACCACATTCATGTGTCTAAAAAAATATAAATACTGACGCAGCCGAGGCAAACATAAATATATAATATTTAAAGAAACAGTCAAAAACTACAAAGTTAATATTTTTTAAACATTTGGGGCAAAGACCACCGGAAAGTACATTTGGGGCAAAGGCTACCGGAAACTGTTTACCATACGTGCGGTTGCTACTACTTCAAGTTCGCCTCCTTAACAGCTGAAATACAATACAACAAAATAGCGTTTTCAAATTGACTCCCAAAGCGTGGGGCAAATAACAATACAACAAACCATCTTCACGAGAAGAAACGAATAGTGGCTTACCACCTGAAAAAAGTTTAAGTATTTGAACATTGAGAGCAATAAGAAAAGAATCAGGGCTATTTTATAACTTTCTGGTTAAGAAGATTGTTCCCGCCACTCTTTAAGATCAAGAAATACTAAAAGTACACCCACTTTCAGCCAGTAGAAGTAGTATTGTTGACACTAACAACACGGTCGCGGCTGTTGGTATAGTTAACCATAATGTTCTTTCTGTCAACAATCTGTTGTTACGATGTTACAGAATACCAAATAGCGCATAGCAAGTGGTTAGCGGCGTTAACAAGTTGTTAAACTGTAACCAGATGTTACAGAATAGGTATTAATAACACAAAAAAATTTATTTTACATAAATTGAGTGCTTTAAAGAGATCTACTTAGATCTTAGAGAAATTGTCTATCTCTTATGATTTACCAGTTATATAAAAGTAATTCAGAACGAAGAGGACTGCACAGGCTGTATCCAGAAATTCAAGATATACATTTTATTTGCCACGTAAATATGTTAAACATATGGTATTTTATCGAAATCCTTAGAGCCGTTTTTGAGAAAATCGAAAATTTAAAAACATCTTCTATACAGACTGGACCATTTAAGTCGAGACTGTACAATATCTCCAAAACTAAGTGTTGAGGAAAGAAATGTCTTGAATAAAATAGTTGCTTGTTATTATGGGGGAAAGTACGAGGTGTATTCCAAAACTAAGGTCCGTTTGGTCATACAAATAACTTCGCTCATGAGACAAGGTTTTTATTGGCAGTAATATGTGCCTACATATATACTTTACTTTTTCACATAATCGCTTTTCGCATCTATACACTTGCTGTAACGCTGCACCAGCTTGGTAACGCTCGTCTCGAGTTCACTGTCCACCGTTTCAAGATCAAGAATAGGAAATAGTCGCTTGGTGCCAGGTCGGGACTGTACGGAGGGTGGTCAAAGAGTTCCCAACGAAACTCTTGAATCTTCTCTTTGGTTTTGACGGCGGTGTGCAGGCGTGCGTTATCGTGCAGGAGGATGATGCCAGACGACAGCTTCTCGCGGCGTCGATTTTGGATCGCACGTCTGTTTGGTAAGCGTTGCACAGCACACGTCAGCTGTAATTGTTGTCCCACGGTCCATGAAATCAATCAAAAGGACGCCCTTTTCGTCCCAAAACACGGTAGCCATCATTTTGCGATTCGTGTACGGTGATTGCTTACACGTTTTTGGTTTGGATGAACCGGAAGGGCGCCACTGCATTACTTGTTGTTTCGCTTCTGCATTGGTGTACGCTATCAATGTCTCGTCGCTCGTAACAGTGTGGAAAAACAAAACATCTCCATCTTGTCTATAGCGCTCCAAAAACTGTCGTGCACTACGCATTCGTTGCTCTTTGTGCTGACCTTGAACAGTTTTGGTACCCACCTCGCACAAAGTTTCCGATATCCAAGCTGTTCAGTGACAATCCTGTAAAGTGAGGTTGAAGCAACATTTGGGGATTCATCAGCCAGACCACTAATCGTCAAACGCCGATCACTTCGAAGTTTTTGGTTCACTTACGATGTCGTAGGTCCAAATACTGGGCCTACCACTCCACTGTTCATCGTGCACATTTGCGTGGCCATTTCAAAATTCTCGATACCAGTATCGAACCTCTTTGTCACTCATTATGTCGGTCTATGCACGAGGTATAACTCACGATGGATGTCCACAGCTGACGATCCTTTTGGCAGCAAAAATCTAATCAACCGCGCACTTTACAACTGTCGGGATCTATTTTCGCGTCCAATGGGATTTGATCTCACCGACTGGCAAACGTCTACTGCGTTACACCATCACTGTGGTGGGTTCCTCAGAAGTCGATGGACAGCGCTGCAGGCGTGAACCATCATTCAAGCCTACTCTCAGTTAAATATTGTTCACCGGATGTTAGTTTTGGATGCGCCTCGTAAATGCCATTAATCGTGCTTTGTTTGAAGGACGTTATGATAGTCATTTTAGGGTCAATTTAATTTTTTAAAAGGGAACCTTTTTATGTCATAAAAAATTAAACAACTTTTGTATGAAGTACCAACGTAAATAACAACGAAAATTCTGAATGACTGTGTACGAAAGGCGCAATGAATGGTTGGACCCATTCAACAGAGTGCAGCATAATAACAGTAGACGAGGAGGCAATGAGACATTATGTCCGTTGTTTTTTTTTCTGTTTACTTTCCACGGTATGACGGTTTATTTGTATCTGTGTTAACCGTACTTGCGGCCACCTTCGAGTCCAGGTGGATCCATTGGTAGTACGTACCTACAATGTAGAAAATGGTTTACAAAAAGCTGTTTATTTTGTCATAAGGAATGGTCTAACCATTCATTGCGCTCTTCGTACACGCCATTCAAAATTATCCTTGTTATTTACTTGGTGTAAGAACGATTGCAAAGTGTTTTATACAAATGTTGTTGTTTTATTATTAATGAGGAGTGAGAAAACAACATAAAAATGGTATGTTTCCATTTAAAAAGATTAAATCGGCCACAAAATTACCATCACAAATAAAAAATACGACTAATGGCGTTTACTTTGCCCCATAATATCAAGCAACTTTTATTCAAGACATTTCTTTCTACAGCGCTTAGTTTTGGAGATATTGTACAGTCTCAGCTTAAATGGCCCACCCTGTATAAGGAAAGTTGGGTTGTGGGATTTTATTGAAAATGTTCGTGTCGCATGAAGTAGATAGAAAAATAAGACTTTGTAAGAAGCTATATAAAAAAAATCTGATGTGTTACACTCACATGACTTTCTCTACTCTTGTACAAACTATTTTTACAAACGCTTATTTTCCATATGCTCATGTTAATCGAGATATCGAGATGTCAATCTTATTGCTAATTTTCTTGTAGATGCAAGGGGAATATGGTAGCTTTTAAGCGATAGTCAAATATTTTAACGCTGGTTGCTATGTGGCGAATTCCATTCTCTTTGCATGTTCAGGACATAAAAAAAATGAATAACGAATTTGAGAAAAAGTATAAGTATTGGAAAATTTAAGGAAATAACAAGCAATATCTCGAAAACGGTTCACTCAACAAAAGAAACGTATATGACATAAGTTGTGTATTTTAACGCGATCTATATTTTTTGTGTAGTAAAATTTTGTCTATCTCTTATGGTTTACCAGTTATGCAAAAGTCGTTCACAATGAAGAATATTTTTGGAGACATTCCCAGAAAATTCGAGATATACATTTTATTTGTCATGACAATATCTTAAACATATGATATTTTAATCAAAATCGTTAGAGCCGTTTTTGAGAAAATTAAAATTTTCGAAAAATGTTCCATGTAAAGGGTAGTCTGGGGTGGGGGGATTTTCTTGAAAACCTTCGTGTCGCATCTCTGGAAGATACTGAACCTAAATACCAAGTTTGGTGTTTATCCGACTGTTCGTTTCTGAGTTATGCTGTTCACAGACACACACACACACAGACACACACACACAGACACACACACGGACATGTTTCCAAAAATGCATTTTTTGGATTCAGGGAGTCTCAAAACATATATTTCCGGTGAAATCTCGGTATCGAATTTTTGGGTGGAATGCTATACTTCCCCTACTTACTATACGTAGTAGAGAAAGTAATAAACGATAGTGGGAAGAGAACACTATGTGGATGCAACACTTTTTTTACGCTGAAACCGTAAGGGTACCATTAGCAGGTAAGGAGCTGTTTTAAACGTAAATTGGTAAGCCGGTACAGATAGGGGCAGTTATATTCTTATATTGTAGCAATAAAGAAAATGCTCATTTGACTTGCATGATACTTCAATGCTATTTTCCTGTCTGCGTTACTAAACCTGCCACGTTCAATCTGTTCTCCAAGGTTTTGCTATAGCTCTGGGTTCACCAACACCGAACTACCTTAGTTACCCTGCTGCGAGATAACAAAGGGCTAAAATTAAACGCTCTTAAGGCTGACAGATGCGAGTTTCTCAACATCTCAAAGACCTGCACCTCCTCTGAGCTGCTATGACCAAAAATAGACTTCAAACAATAAGGGACATCTTTAGAACAATGCGGGTTAAGTTTTAAACTACCCAGAAGTGTCCAACTCTGCCTACATACCTCCACATCTGTTCATCTCTTCGAGAGGTGTGCATAAAAATGCTGTGCTTTTTCTTCATTCTCTTCTTACCCTTCTACCTCACCACTACTGTTTCCAATCACATGCTTCTTTTGTTCTCTTTCATCTTCTTATCTTGTTTATTTCCTGCAATATTTTGTTATTTTTGATTCTCCCACAATATATAGATATTTAACAGAGTGAGTTGGCTGTGCGGTAACATGTGAGGCTCGCATTCAGGAGGTCCTGGGTTCGATTCCCGTCAACCACCGTCTCTGGTCTTGGGTTTTTCGCGGTTTTCCCTGAACGGTAGGCGCATGCTAGGGTGGTTTCTCTTTTACCACGATTTCCTTTCCCTTAAATAGTGTTTTATTCTTATATTTTAGGTTTGCTTTCAGGTTTCGTGGTGTGAGGCGGTACCAGACCACTGGCACGAATGCTTGCTCCAAGGAAACTGTATTCTCCGAGGATACCAGAGGGCTGCCTGGTACACGAGTCGTTCATCGCCCTCTCAGGGCAACTCCAGTCGGGCCTTCGAGTTAGGAAATGTTAAGAACTTCTCGCGTTTCTGTGACCTGTCTGCGTGTAGCTTTTAGCCTCCTGTGGTTACCTCACTTCTTCCTCTCCATCCCCTGATGGTGGTAGCGGCAATAGATCTGTGTATGAAGCGTATTTTTAAAATAAGTAGCTTTTTAATATTTTGCCGCTGAAGCGCTGCAGTCGCGGTCTGAGCATGCGCGATCCCTTCCTCTGTTCACTAGGAAGCCACACGCAGCTGAGAGGGATCGTCACTTTGTTTTCCTGTTATTAGAGCATTTCGAAATGTTTGAAAGACCCGCCGACTATGAATTCATCAGTAATTCGCTTTTAAATGCAAGAAATGTTACCCAGCAAACATTCATCGTAGTTGTGTGAGGTTTATGGGAAAACAATAACGAGTGACAATGCCCGACCACCTTCTCTACAGTCCGGATTTGACACCATGCGATTTTCATCTGTTTCTTCATGTGAAGAAATTCCTCGGTCGAAAAGATTTCAACGACGATGATGATATGAAACAAGAAGTACAGACCTGGCTTTTATTACAGGCGGCATCATTCTTTGACGAAGGCATACGAAAGCTGGTTTCCAATTACAAGTGGCTGAAAAACGGCGGTGACTATGTGGAGCAGTAGTGTAAGGTGCAAGGTAATTAATGATAATAAAGTATTTGGTAAGTAATTGCTTTTATTTTGTAAAAAATTATCGATAATTACTCTAAAAACACGCCTTGTAGGTCGCAGTGCCCTACGTGTGCCCCTATGTTATATAACCTATACCCCTATGCAGCTATTCGTAAAGTTTCATCACATATTTTGCTTTGCCACAACTACAGTCTGCGACTTGAAACAGCATAGCTAAGACATGAAAAGAGGCGTGTCCTATTTCTCACATTTCGAGATCAGTAGCTGATATTTACTAACTCGCTTTAATTAAAATAAAGGAATACGAGAGTAGGAAAGCAGAATAGGAAATATTAAATGGCTATTAGGATAGACCGGTAGAGTTCGCTATCCACATTAAAACAAATTGAGTGTTACATTCATATGACTTTCTCCAGCCTCTATCGTTTATAAGTGAGTATACAAATTATTTTTACTAAAATCTGTTTTTCTATCTACTACATTTTAATTCAAATAAACCTTTACAGAAACAGCTACATTACACATTTCGTTATAGATACAAAGAGGACAGCGATAGTCAAATGTTTAACAACTGGATGCTATATGCTTGCATAAAAATTCCTGAAAGGACTTGAAAGAATGACCAAGTATCGAAGCTTTAATAACGGGTATCTCACAAATGGATATGCCACAAAAAATTATTTCAAGTAAATTGTTTTTTAAAGATATCTGCATTTTTTGTGTAGTACTTTTCGTCTATCGCTTAACGTTTACCAGTTATACAAGATTATACAAAATTTCTTCCGACTGAAATGGACTTCAAGGGCTATTCCCAGAAAATTTAGGGTATAAATTTTATTTGTCATGTAAATATCTTTAATATATTGTAAACTGTTAGAGCCATTTTTAGGAAATCAAAAGTTTCGAAAAATGTTTATGTAAAGGGTAGTTTCGTTTGGGGGATTTTCAAAATCTTCGTGTCGCATACTTGGAAGGTACTAACCTAAACACCACGTTTTGTATTTATCCGGCTTTTCGGTTTTGAGTTATACTGTTCACACACACACACAGACCTTTTTATAAAAATTATTTTTTTGGATTCAGGGGGCCTCAAATCATGTATTTCCGGTGAAATCTGGGTGATTACAATAAATTGCCTTACATTTTTATACCAGTATCATATTTTAATATTCTTTATAAGGGCATAATCCTTTGGTTATTATGCAGGTTTTTAATGCATAAATGCATACATACATGAAACTATTATTGCATAAAATTCCTGTCCCCAACCATAAGCTAGAGCAGTGATTTATAAACTTTCTTCATCGTGGAATAGGCAATTTTACACGATATGTTTTCATAAAATATATTAATTACGAAGCAACTGTAGTCTGGCAAGGGCATACTTATTAAAGACAAGTTGATTTAGTTTTACGTGATATCACTAGCACAATACATTTAACATTCTTTTTACAGATACAAAAGCCTACATTGACACATGATGATCATGGTGGTAAATTCCATCACCGCCTTACAATGCCTTGACGAGGTTTAATAATGCGTCGGATGTAAAATAAATTAACGCGCATTTCCTTATCTAACGTTCTCAAACTTTGATAGGTTGATTTTTTATTAGTCGTAACCCAAAACTCACTTTTAGAAAATGCCGAGCGTTCTTTTGCTTCGGTTAGGAGAATCTTGTTAAATAGAAATTCAGAAACCGCATAAATCTAATTCTTGGTAGGTACTTAAAGCTTTAAGTCGCGATTATTCACAAAAATAAATATTCTAATCTTTAATACGTTGAAGTTCACACGTGATAGAGGTTGCAAAAAGATTTGTTATCTAGTCATATATTGTGTCATATGTGTATGTGTGTGTGTGTGTGTGTGTGTGTGTGTGTGTGTGTGTGTGTGTGTGTGTGAACCTACCTATGGTAAATGGAAGAAGTATTGCACTTCACTCAAAAATTCGATACTGGGATTTCACGGAAATACAGATATATATAAACCCAAAAACGAAACCTCGGGTAAACTTGGTATTTCAGTTCAGTATGTTCCAGGGATGGCCTGGGTCGTGGCGCTGTGGGCTAGAGCATGGAACTGTGGTTCCCGGCCAAGGAATGCGCCCGGGTTCAATCCCACCGATGAGGAGTGTGTATTCTAAGTCCTGCGTGTAGGACTGGTGCCCACTCAGCAACGTGAGGAAAGTGAGGAGCTGCGATAGGCAGCGATACCGACCACAGAGTACAGCATTCTGGCTGATGAATGCGTGATGCTGACCACAACATCTCCTCGGATCCGTTGGATGATCGCCAACCTCTGTCGAGCGTACGTGGGCGGGGGCGTCATGCTGGCAGATCTAGGCCCTTCATGAGCTGTAGCGTCACAGGATAATTATTTTTCTTATCCACCAGAGATGCGACACGAAGTTTTTCAAGAAAATTCTCCCAACCCAAACTACTCTTTACAAGGCAAATTGTTCGTTATTTTTTATTTTCTCAAAACAACTCTTAAACATTTTGATTAAAATGCCATATTATATTTAAAATGTATATCTTGAACTTTATACAAATAGTCTGTGAAGACCTCTTTATCTGAATGACTTTTGTATTAATTTAAAAGATAGAGAAAATCTTAGTATATAAAAAAGTAGATCTCGTTAAAACACGCAATTCACGTAAAAAAAATCTATGGGGTATTAACCGTTTCCAAGAAATTCTTTATTGTTGTTTTGGACGTTCAAATGCATATATTGTTTTCCAGTGGTAAGCCGGTATTCATTTCTTCTCGTGGTTGTACAAGGAGCATGGCATTTCAAAGCTATCGCATGGCAAAAACGAAATGTGTAAATCTGTAATGAATGTTTATCTCGATTAATAAGAAGCAGATAGAAGGATACATGTTTTGAAGAATACTTTGTAGAAGAGACAGTAAAGATATGAACCTAGCAGTAATGATTACAAAAGATGGGAAACAAGAAAAGGAAATAAGATCAAAGATAAACTTAGGAAAGTGTACTATACTTACTTTGAATGGTATATGATGGGATAAACAGCTCTCAAAAGAAACTAAAACTACAACTGTTAAAATAATAGTTAGAATTATTATACCCTATAGCTCCAACGTGTGAATTGGCAACAGAAATGGATTATTGGAGGAGATCGACTAGGATATCTAAAAAAAGAAAAAAATAGAAAATCAGGTTATAAAAGAAAATATGAATGGAAAAGTAGAATCAGATGAATGAAAAATTCAGTGCCATAGCCGGGATGAACCACGGATCTCACGGTCTCCGTCCGGTTGCTCTAACCACTGAGCTACCATGGCAACATGCCGGTAGTACATAAAATTTCCCAACTGATTCGCATGTTTCCCGGTAAACCACAAGGAGATCTCAAATTATATTGCGATGACATACCCCAATGGCGACCTACAAAGTTGTAAGTACTTTAAGTCCCGGGCTTCATATTTTCAACCACTATTAGGTCAATTAATGGAATTAATTGTTCTTCCACACGGGCCATGTGTTAGACAAGGTTGGAAAGGTAGAATCAGACGACTTAAAAATTCAATGCCATAGCCGGGATTTGAACCACGGATCTCCCGGTCTCCGTCCGGTGGTTCACCGGGAAAAATGCGAATCAACTGGAGAATTTAATGGCGTACCAGCATGTTGCCATGGTAGCTCAGTGGTTAGAGCAATCGGACGGAGACAGAGAGATCCGTGGTTCAAATTTCGGCTATGGCATTGAATTTTTCAGTCGTGTGACTCTACCTTTCCAACACAACGCTTGTGAGGAAGAAGAATTAATTCCGAAAATATGAATGTTCAAATTCACTTTTAGGTTTTATTCAACAGAAATAAGGGCATGCTAAAAGAATGGAAGATGGAGGATTACCCAAAAGAATAATGGAGAGGACGACACCAGGTAGAAGGAGAAAAGGAAGATTACATAGCACGTGGATTCAAGGAATTAGAGAGGCAATGATGAATTGAGAAATTGAAGAAGATTTAAAGTCGAATAGACAAGAATGGAGAAAAGTGATAAGATGTTAAAAACTGTAGTCTTGAGTGTCGGTAAAAACGTTTGTATATTATAAAACGGGAAATATATAAAGATATTCATGTGAATTTAACACATCAGAGCTTTTTGTATAAGAAAGATAGGCGCTTCGTTAATTTTCTTATTGTTTTGTCATCAGATAAGCAGGAATTCCGGTTCTCTTTGTATTATATTCCTCCAACTTCTTCGCTTCATTCTTTCAAGTCAACATTCATTTGTTTTGTTTACACATAAGTACGTTCTTATGTAATTCCTGGACCATCGGTTCTCGTAAAAGCTTTGGAAACACATTATTCCAAAATCCAAGGGAATCCAGTCCTTAATAGGTACTTTGAAATTCCTGAAGAGACTTCCTCTGCAGTAAATAATTTATATCCATGTAGAGAAACAAATCCTCGTTAGATTATAACGGAGCTAGCTCCAGATGTGTCTATCACTCGGGGTATACCGTTAATATGGTGCCATCATTAAGAGCGGGTGACACCCAGTGGAATGGCATTGTGTTCCAGATTAATGCTGATCTTTGTATGCAGACGTCGTCCTGGAAGCTGTCGGAGGGTGTACTTGATTAGCAGAAAGATGGAAACTTGGGACTCGACAAGCGCGTTTTATGTAAATGTCGCCCCTTTATCTGGTAATGGATGACGGATGTATTTGCCTAATGGGATGCAACGTTTTGTGGAGTAACGGCGTTTTCTGGACATTCTTTGAGCCATTCGACCAAGGTGCATCCGCTCCTTACTATTTATTGCTTGCTTCATCTCGACATATATGAGGGCGGATCGAAAAGTAACGCACAATATTTTTTTTATAAAAAAGTTTAATAGTTAAAACAAAAACAAAACTCACAAAAGAGCTTACACCTTTTACCTACTTTTCGACATAGTCACCAAGTTTCTCAACCATTTCTCCCATCGTGATACCAGTTTCAATATACCCTGTTCGTGGAAGTCCGTTTCCTTGGAGTATAGCCATCTGCGGATTGCTGATTTCACTTCCGCATCTGTCGCAAAGAGAAGGCCGGCCAGGAATTTCTTCATGAGACCAAACAAATAAAAGCCCGACGGTGCAAGATCCGGACTGTATGGTGGATGCTGGATCATATCCCGACCGAATTTGGTGATTTTCTGACGAACAGTAGCAGCAACATGGAGCGAGCATTGTCATGAAGAATTTTGGCATCGTGAGCATTCATGTTGTGGTGTTTGTCACGAGGGGCACGACGCAACTTCAGCAAAGTTTTCATGTAGGCTGCAACATTTACAGTGGTCTCGTGTTCAGCAAAGTCCACCAATACAACACTATGCAGAACACCGTCACAAGCAAGTGAATTTTTTCTTGCACTCCATACTTGCCTGCTTGGTTTCGGGCGTGTAGTGATATGCGCACGACTCATCACCAGTGACGATTCCTTTCAGAAAGCCATGCCCTTCTGCGGTGTACCGCGTTAGGTGATCCAAGCTCGTCATCATTTGCTGGCCCTTGTGATTGTCTGTCAGCTTATTAGGCACCCAGCGAGCACTAACTTTACGAAATTTCAACGTGTCATGAACAATATCGTACACTGCACCATAGGCAACGTTGAACTGTTGAGATAAGGTTCGCAATTGCGCACGCCGGTTGTTCAAAATCGCCGCCTCAATGTCTCTGACATTTTGCGGGGTTGCAGCTGTTACCGGCCTCCCGGAGTGTGGCGAGTCACTAAGGTTTACACGGCCCTCTAGGAAGAATGCACACCTGAAGACATTGCTACGGTCCATACAATCATCCCCATACACGCCACGCATGTACCTGTGAATATCACTCGGGTTATGCTCTTTGGTCCACAATATCGAACATACCTCTATGATCTTCACACGTAGACGACAGTAACATATTTGTTGCGTAGTTCACGCTTCCTTCGCTAAAGCTGCACATGAAAAAAAATATTCTCTGTAGTGAAAACTTCAAACTATATCTTTGTGGATTTGCAACATTCCAGCTGCAATACCAAGATGGAAAAAAAATTATTGAGCGTTACTTTTCGATCCGCCCTCGTAGTACAAGTGCCGTGGCATCTTTCTGAATAACACTGTTGTTATTCTTTTAGTTAAAACTCGTGAAGAATGAGAAATCTAAGTTTCTAAATCCAGGGTCCTCCGTCTTATTTTATAACCCGGGGCCGGATTTTGATTACCTATAAATGTTTGAAAAATGACGTATAAAATGACTCAATGACACAATAGCTACTATACGTAGTAGAGAAAGTAAAATTTATTCTCGTGAGTTCTCAGATAACTGTCTATTCCACGACAGTTTAGCTAGTGGTGTGGGGTGACTTATCTATCAGGTAAAGGTTTAGCTGGTGAGGGTAGACAATATGTTGAACTCCTGCCGCGAGTGGCACGTACAGTAGAAAAAGGCAACGATCTTTCATTATCCAGCGTCTGTATCCTTCACCTGCCTCATACCAAGTAAACACTATCTCCTTCGAGTAGAAAAACCCCTACCTACTTGACAGCGCCCCCGCCCACTAGCTAAAAACAACGCTGAACGGGCAGTATATATATTCATTGCGAATGAAGGACTTGACAAGACACAAGCACAATAGTAGCCTGACTGTATGCACTTATTAACGCGAAAAAGGGAAAACTGACCTGTATCATCCCTAGTTTGGAACATGCATTTAGCCATCCACAAGAAATCCCTCTTAGAGTAGCTATTAAATAGGAATGTGATTTGTTCACTCCAAAAATGTTAGTAAAAAGGTACTCCTGAAAAGTTAATTATGTAAAACGTCAATCATAAAAATCTTTATACACTACGTGATCAAAAGTATCCGGACACCTGGCTGAAAATGACGTACACGTTCGTGGCGCCCTCCATCGGTAATGGTGGAAGTCAATATGGTGTTGGCCTACCCTTAGCCTTGACGACAGCATTCACTCTCGCAGGCATACTTTCAATCAGATGCTGGAAGGTTTCTTGGGGAATGACAGCCCATTCTTCACGGAGTGCGGAACTGAGGAGAGGTATCGATGTAGGTCGGCGAGGCCTGGCACGAAGCCGGCGTTCCAAAACATCCCAAAGGAGTTCTATAGGATTCTAGTCAGGACTCTGTGCAGGCCAGTCCATTGCAGGGATGTTATCATCGTGTAACCACTCCGCCACAGCCCGTGCAGTATGAACAGGTGCTCGATCATGTTGAAAGATGCAATCGCAATCCCCGAATTGCTCTTCAACAGTGGGAAGCAAGAAGGTGCCTAAAATATCACTGTAGGTCTGCGATGTGATCGTACCACGCAAAACAACAAGGGGTGCAAGCCCCCCTTCAGGAAAAACAGGACCACACCATAACAACACCACCTCCGTGTTTCACTGTTGGCATTACACACGCTGGCAGATGTCGTTCACCAGGTATTCGCCATACCCACAACCTGCCATCGGATCGCCACATTGTGTACCGTGATTCGTCACTCCATACGACGTTTTGCCACTGTTCAATCGTGTAATGTTGCGCTCCTTACACCATTCGAGGCGTCTTTTGGCATTTTCCTGCGTGATGTGTGGCTTATGAGCAGCCGCTCGACCATGGAATCCAAGGTTTCTCACCTCAGGCCTAACTGTCATAGTACTTGGAGTGGATACTGATGCAGTTTGGAATTCCTGTGTGATGGTCTGGATAGATGTCTGCCTATTACTCTTTACGACGTTCTCTGTCAGCCAACAGACGGGTTCGGCCTGTACGCTTTTGTGCTGTACATGTCCCTTCACGTTTCCACTTCACAATCACATCAGAAACAGTGAACCTAGGGATGTTTAGGGGTGTGGAAATCTCGCGTACAGACTTCTGACACAGTGACACCCAATCACCTGACCACGTTCGAATTCCGTGAGTTACACGGAGCGTCCCATTCTGCTGTTTCACGATGTCTAATGACTACTGAGGTCGCGGATAACTAGTACCAGGCAGTAGGTGGCAGCACAATGCACCTAAGATGAAAAACTATGTTTGTGGGGATGTCCAAATATTTTTGATCACATAGTGTATGTACTCAATGTAAATACAATAAAATGATTAAATAAAGGCACAAGGGGCGATAAAATGATGCAAACTCAAAAACAAATGTCGTAAAAATATAAACAGGCATACAATAACCAAAAAGTGAAGCAATAAATATGTATTTTAATAATCTGAGTTCTGTGGTAAAAGTTTATGTACACGTTAGCAACGCCTTGGATGCAACAATTAAAAGACAACATTTCATTAGAATCCGGGTCCTGCTTATAAGCAAGGTGGTTTATAATGCAGCATAAAGCGCTCTCTTTCAGGACATAGATGATTATTATTGTTAAGACTCTTGGCGTTCATTAAAATATATTCCCAGGAAATTCAAGATACACTCTTCCTTAAGCCATGTGCGTATCTTCAACAGGTGGTACTTTAATCAAAATATCCTTAAAACCGCTTTTGAGAAAATCAAATATAACAAGCTTTTTCAAGTAAAGACCAGTTTTGGGGATTTTTTTTTAAAAATCCTCGTCTCCATCTTTAAAAGTTCCTGAGATTAAATAACAAGTTTGGTATTTTATTTATGCCATATTTCGATTTTGATTTATGCTGTTCACAAACACAATTGTACTATAGCATTTGATATTTCAGTGTTAGATGACGGTAATGTTTGCGTTGTGAGCTTCCTGGCTATAGAAATCAAGTGCACCAAAAATGTTGCATCTAGGGATTTTTGTTTTCGTGGAATGGCTGCGTTTTTGCACTTTTAATTGAATTCTCAGTAAAGCAGACTTACATTAGGAGCAAAGCGAAACGTTTCGAGTTAACAGAATTAAATTGGAAAAATATAGTATGGAAACACCTCACTTGGGTTTTAAACCAAAAATATGCAAATTTCTGAAGAAAATGGATTATTGAATAATGAAGAAATAATGTTGAAGGTACCTCACTTTCTCGTGCTCAAGGAGTGACGATGATAAATAAAGGATTAGTATTGTAGACGTGTGTTCTATGTAATGCAAAAAATCTTAGTAAATCTTCAAGACTTCAATTTAAACTGAGGCAGTATTTTTTAACACTTAAATAATTTCAGTCTAATTACATAATATATAAATTCAATAACAGCCCGCCTTGAAGCAATATGTGTTTGTAATAATTTGTAAAATGTATGTAACAATCATTGCATGGGCTTATATTATTGTATCCATGTTCAATAATGTTATGTGCATATATTACGTAATTCAATAATGTAGGAGCTGTGAGAATCATAAGTTAAACGTTGCTAACAATGAGGTAACCTTGAGGCAATAATGAGTTTGAGAGTTTAACAATACTACTTCTGATTCTTGGAAGCAATAATGTAATTTTACTGACAGTTTATAAAATAGCCAATCAACCACCAGAAAAAGCTTTAGTTGAATGAAGGTATTCTATTGGAGTAGGATTAGCCAACCAGAAACTGAAAAGGAGAAAATCTTACAGGTTTAGAGTTCAGTTGCCTGCAGACAGTGATTGTAACCAGACGCAAAAAGTGTCCTCAAGAAATATAATATGTATTCGTGTGAGACGAAAAATAAGTTTACGTGTTAAAAAATGTAGTTAATTAATAAAAAGAATCTCACAGCTCTCTATATTAGTGAAGTGTTATTTAAAATCGTGTCAAACATTAATAAAAGGAGTGAAGTAAAATTATAATCTGTGTAAGCCTACGTTCTTGTCGCATCACAACCCTACCAAGAGAAACGAGTCTCTAACAATAATACTGACGCAGCCAACGCAAACATAAATATATAATATTTAAAGAAACAGTCGAATTACAAAGTTAATATTTGTTTTAAACTTGGGCAAAGGCCACCTGAAAGTACATTTGGGGCGAAGGCTACCAGAAAATGCTACGTGTGGTTGCAATTACTACAAATTTCGGTTCCCCAACAATTGAACTATAATACAACAACAAACTTCTTCAAATTCTAAGTAAATAAATACTATTGTACTAACATATATATATATATATACAGAGGCATAAAAGAGTGACAGTTCCAGATAAAAAGTAATCAATTGTAAAATAATTGTATTTAAATACTGTTTTACATGCATATGATCAGGTGAAAATTGAAGTTCGGAAGAGGAAATGAAAAAATCATGGTATATACTGAACCAGATAATAAAGATGCATAATTTTTACGTATCTGTAAATAAAGAAAAATGATGGAGTTCTCCGACAATTAATTTATAAGATCTAAAATTGTAATTAATAACAAAAATTATCGAACAAGTAAACACATTTAACTATTTAAGGATATAATATTACACCCAGTGGAAACGCAGATATATACATAACATGAAACAGATATAAAAAATGTGCCCAACTAAGAAAAATTTAAATACAATGACAAGCAAAGAGACAAAGATGAGTTTTTATAAAATGATGGCGATACCAACGTTTCTATACAGTTGCGGTGCTTGAACAGTGATCCAAAACAAAAACGCAAAATGCCACAGATGCAGTTGAAATGAGATTTCTAAGAGTTATCGGGGAATATACTAAAATGGAAAAAAGAGAAGCTCAAAAATTAGGAAAGAGTTTAATATTTTAGATTAAAGGACAAAATTGCAATAGTAGAAACAACAGGAAAGAATATTTACAACGAACGGAACACTTTAGAATACCAAGAATATAATCCAATACAGAAAAGAAGAGTAGGACGTCCATATCTACGATGAAGAGAAAAGGACTTTCTTCATTGGCCGTGAGGACGGAACAGCTCAGTGATGAAGTAAACCGTGAAGAAGGAGATGATGATGATGATGAGGAGGAGGAGGAGGAGGAGGAGGAAGAAGAAGAGGAGGAGAGTACAATCCAAGTCGGAAAACACGAGGAGGATGCCCGTATATATCATGGAGAGATCAGGATTTTCTTTATTGACCGTGAAGACAGAACAGTTCAGTGATGGACTAAACCGTGTAGATATGATGATGATGATGATGATGATGAATGCAATCCAAGACGAAAAAGAAGAGCAGGACGCCCATATCTGAGTTGGAGAGGCAAGGATTTTCTTCATTGGCCGTGAAGACAGAAAGGTTCATGATGTACTAAACCGTGTAGATGCTGATGATGAATGCAATCCAAGAAGAAAAAGAAGAGCAGGACGCCCATATCTGAGGTGGAGAGGCAAGGATTTTCTTCATTGGCCGTGAAGACAGAATAGTTCAGTGATGGACTAAACCGTGTAGATGATGATGCTGATGATGAATGCAATCCAAGAAGAAAAAGAAGAGCAGGACGCCCATATCTGAGGTGGAGAGGCAAGGATTTTCTTCATTGGCCGTGAAGACAGAATAGTTCAGTGATGGACTAAACCGTGTAGATGATGATGCTGATGATGAATGCAATCCAAGAAGAAAAAGAAGAGCAGGACGACCATATCTGAGGTGGAGAGGCAAGGATTTTCTTCATTGGCCGTGAAGACAGAAAGGTTCATGATGGGACTAAACCGTGTAGATGCTGATGATGAATGCAATCCAAGAAGAAAAAGAAGAGCAGGACGCCCATATCTGAGGTGGAGAGGCAAGGATTTTCTTCATTGGCCGTGAAGACAGAATAGTTCAGTGATGGACTAAACCGTGTAGATGATGATGCTGATGATGAATACAATCCAAGAAGAAAAAGAAGAGCAGGACGCCCATATCTGAGGTGGAGAGGCAAGGATTTTCTTCATTGGCCGTGAAGACAGAATAGTTCAATGATGGACTAAACCGTGTAGATGATGATGCTGATGATGAATGCAATCCAAGAAGAAAAAGAAGAGCAGGACGCCCATATCTGAGGTGGAGAGGCAAGGATTTTCTTCATAGGCCGTGAAGACAGAAAGGTTCATGATGGACTAAACCGTGTAGATGCTGATGATGAATGCAATCCAAGAAGAAAAAGAAGAGCAGGACGCCCATATCTGAGGTGGAGAGGCAAGGATTTTCTTCATTGATCGTGAAGACAGAATGGTTCATGATGGACTAAACCGTGTAGATGCTGATGATGAATGCAATCCAAGACGAAAAAGAAGAGCAGGACGCCTATTTCTGAGGTGGAGAGGCAAGGATTTTCTTCATTGGCCGTGAAGACAGAATGGTTCATGATGGACTAAACCGTGTAGATGCTGATGATGAATGCAATCCAAGAAGAAAAAGAAGAGCAGGACGCCCATATCTGAGGTGGAGAGGCAAGGATTTTCTTCATTGATCGTGAAGACAGAATGGTTCATGATGGACTAAACCGTGTAGATGCTGATGATGAATGCAATCCAAGACGAAAAAGAAGAGCAGGACGCCTATTTCTGAGATGGACAGAAGGAGTTTTTCATTGGCCGTGAGGATGGAACAGTTCAATGATGGACTAAACCGTGTAGATGATAATGCAGTAGAGGAAATAAACCTCTGCACTTTAGAATTTTGCTGGTAGCACAACCGAAGAAGCAAGATATCACATTCAGCCAACTTGGGTAGCTAATTAAGCTTTTCCAGCGCTCCTTAAGGATGTGCTGATTAAGTTCCCGCTGTTGGGGAAGATTAGGGAGACATGCCAAGCAAGGTAAGACTTCAGATTAGAATAACGGGACCTAAGTCACATCCCCGGGGATATTGCCAAGACGGGTTTTAACAAAGGCTAAGCAACTGCTGGAGTGGATATATCCCTAGATACAAGGCTTAAGACAGGACTCGAATTTTGATGATCTAAAAATGTCACTAACATTTTAAAAATGACCTAAAAACGACGTAAAACTGACATTTGTTTAATTTATTAAAATAGGTGTAAGAATGGTATAATTTAGTAATTAATTTAGTGTGTCTGTTCCGTGTTCTTGTTTGAAGAATCTAGTATTTACCCGAGATTTCGTTTCTGAGTTGCGCTGTTCACCGACACACACATACGTGGACTTTTTTTCTAAAAGTGCTCTTTTTGGATACAGGGCACCTCAAAGCATGTATTTTCAGTGAAATCTCAATGTCGAATTTTTTAGTGCAATGCACCCAAGGTTACTGTGCTTTAGTTACTATGCTAAGCAGTAGAGAAACTAAAAAGGAAAATTAAACAAATAAAGAAAATTTTGTAGCCGCGATTGGAATGTATTCCAGAACAATAAATGTGATCTGATAATTACTATTTGTTATCTCCCTTGCAAATAATGTTTCATAGAACAAACCTGATTGTTAACTCTAAGGTGCCATTTTACAGTTACACTGCGTGAATATTGTGGCCGAGGTTCTTTATCAGGAAAATTTCTCTCTCTTTGTCTCTCATGTCTATGTCAAGCTGTCGTCTTTAAGATTTTCGAAGCTGCATAGCATTTGTATAGTATTTTTATGCAATACTTATTCTTCAACACTAAATTTTAGCATAATATTTTTCCTGATTTTTCCAGCAACATACATTTAAATAAATTGTTCAATACGTCCACTCCAGTATTATTATATGCCTCAAGTATTTGAAACTATTCACTTTTTCTCACTAGTCATTATTTCAACATACTGGAAAGAAATACAAAAGAAACATTTACATTACATTTTGCTTAGAAGCCAACTCCAAAGGTACGATTACGTTCAACTGATTTTTACTTTCTCTACTACGTATAGTAAGTAGGGGAAGTATTGTATTCCACCCAAAAATTCGATACCGAGATTTCACTGGAAATACATGTTTTGAGACCCCCTGATTCCAAAAAAAGCATTTTTGGAAACATGTCCGTGTGTGTGTGTCTGTGTGTATGTCTGTGAACAGCATAACTCAGAAACGAACAGTCGGATAAACACCAAACTTGGTATTTAGGTTCAGTATCTTGCAGAGATGCGACACAAAGGTTGTCAAGAAAATCCCCCCACCCCAGATTACCCTTTACATGGAACATTTTTCGAAAATTTTAATTTTCTGAAAAATGGCTCTACAGATTTTGATTAATGTATCATATGTTTAAGATATTTTCATGACAAATAAAATGTATATCTCGAATTTTCTGGGAATGTCTCCAAAATTATTCTTCATTGTGAAGGACTTTTGCATAAACCATAAGAGATAGACAAAAGTTTACTACACAAAAAATGTAGATCGCGTTAAAATACACAATTTATGTCATATACGTTTTTTTGTTGAGTGAACCATTTTCGAGATATTGCTTGTTACTCCCTTAAATTTTCCAATACTTTTTCTCACATTCGTCATTAATTTTTTTTGTCCTGGACATACAAAGGGAATGGAATACTCCACATAGCAACCAGCTCTTAAAATATTTGACTATCGCTTAAAACCTACCAATTCCCTTTGCATCTACAAGAAAATTAGCAATAAGATTAACATCTCGATATCTCGATTAACATGAAGCATATGGAGAATAAGCGTTTATAAAAATAGTTGGTACAAGAGTTGAAAAAGTCATGTGAGTGTAACACATCAGAATTTTCTGTTTTTTCCTCCCAAACAGGCCATATTGCTACTATAGCATTAGAAGATAGATGAACCATTACTTTGATTGGTAAGCAAATGTCTGTTTACCGCACAATCTTGAAAAAGTTCGTGAAAAACGCTCAAAAGGAAAAATAATGTTACTTCACAACAACGCATCGTTGTCCCAAAGGTCAATACTGTGGACCCTCCATCGTACAGCCCTGCCCTAGCACCTCCAAAAATTAAAGACAAAATGCGTGGAATCAGTTTTCCGTCTCCAGATGATGCAGTGGAACATTATCAAAACCTGGTTTCTTAAGTGTCTCAGGAAGAGTGGCATCATAGCTTTAAGGACTGGTTTCACCGAATGCAAAAATGCTTTGATGTTAAAGGAGAATATTTTGAAAAACAATAAAATCATTTAAATTTTTAAAACTAATCTTTGTTTGATTTTCTAAACAGTTTTCAGTGTCGCTCTCATACTGCAGTACTAGTTTGGTAAGCCCTTGATACGGATCGAGGAAGGAGTCTGTAAAAAACAGTTGCTTGCGCCGCGTTTTGTTTTGTTTTTTCGGTTTCCGAGATTCCGCGCTTATCAAATGTGTATTGTATACCATTTTTTGCATGATGGGCATTTATATAAACTGAATTATATTAAACGAGATATTAGCTGAAATATTTAATATTATTGAAGATAAATGCTACATTTTAGTAGGTGATTCGCTTATGTGTGTTGCTATAGAATGTTTGTAAATAAATGTTGCTCTCCGTGTGGCCATATCATGTTGCAGCTTTATAGTTATGTTAACAATTTGATTTATTGTTACTTCATTACGGAAAAAGTAATAGACAACGTGTCCAATAATGTGGAACTCGAAGAGGCTTGCAAAAGTGGAGTAACGAGTTTATACCGAAGAAATCAAAACAGAGGTATGAGTTGGCATACATGTAGGACTTAATTCTACAAAATTTTAAAAGAAAAAGGTATAGATATTAATGAGAAGAATGTAGTGGCGTATTTCGTTCTGAGAAGCAGTAAATTATGACCAGGAAGTTTGTGGTCGGAATTTTCGATGTTGGAACTTTCAATAAGTTAGTGTTTGTATTGTGATGGTTTTACTTCCTGCACTAGTGCTTTTGGTCATTTCTTTCAGCATTGAGATTTCTTTTGTTTTCATAGTAACTACATTGCATGTGAGAATGTCCACTTCCGATCCATAGCAACACTATTGAATATTTTAATCTCTTAAGCCCCTTGTACACGATCAAACTATTTTTTTTCAATTCAAGAGTTTACAAGAAAAATTGTTAAACATTTTTCAATATGTGACAAGATTGGACAAGACTTGACAATGTCATAAATGTGTATTTACAAGTTGTCTTTTTTCAAACTGAAACCTCTCAGAACACATTAATAAATAATTCATCACGCACAAAGCAATTTATTATTTGCGTCACGGTATAACAGTTTGCAATGAAATATTGTTCTATACCAATATTATGTAGCACTTTCACGTATTATATCCAATGAAATCACATTACGATTATGGAATACAATGGCAATAACTCCAACTGGTAGGTTAACCACACTATATAACATTGCATTAATGTATACTTAGTTCGTAAATCTGCCAGGTAATTATTTCTTCATATGTCTTCATCTTGTGGTAGTTCAGAGTCCTAGACATACGACATGACCAACTTATGTACAACCTAGTCAGTTCGCATACGACATACCTTGGCCGAGTAGCCACTTTTGTTTACTTTTCGCTTTCTGCTATGTTGCAGATTTCGTGACGCGCTGTAAATACTCGCATTTCATTGGCCAAATCCATCAAATCATTGTCAAATCCTTGATCGTTTAGAGCATGTCATTTTCTTTCAAGAGTTTAAAAGTATTGGAAGCAATTTGACAAGAAAAGTTGTAAAGTCGTGACAACCCTTGAAAGGTCTTGTAAAGTATTGCGTTTGACAAAACTTTGATCGTGTACAAGGGTCTTTACACAATAAATTGATATTATTTTACTTATTTTAGATAATATGGGGAAAGTGGGTTCCTATCCGGTAGACCTGGTCATAACCTCTCCTCATCTGCACTTGCTGGCACCGTTGACCTGTTAAAGCGAGCAGGTATCCTTGATTTGCAAGAGCTGCAGTACTTAAATATCCCACGTTTCTGTATAACCAAACCACGTAGGGATGTTTATGCAGTGCTGCGTGTAGCGCGCAGCTCCTGAGAGCACTTAGCATCTCAGGATCAGAGTTTTCCTCTACCTTAGTATACTCACCGAGCTCGAGTGGCGTTACCTGCACCACGTAACCTCTCAGTGGATATTTTCTGCTACCTGAGAGACAGAGAGAGAGGAAGCTTACCGAGACAGGAAATATTCGCGCCCTAGATCTCGTTTGACGCAGCATCTGGATCATCCCAAAGGAATGCCTTGCTAATGTCCCATGCACTGGAATACTGAAAAGAAGTCATTATGCATGCAGCTCGTCCCAACAAGTGGCTTCTTGTGAAGCAGGAGATCTCATCGGGACGCAAATATAGCTCTCACTGCTCTTTTTGTGCTCGTATGTACAGTAAGTAACATTTGTGTTCATGCAACTCCGACTCGATCACACCAAGACTAGTTGAGGATGCGACACTTCCAACAGAAATCTCGTATTTGTTTAATAAACCTTGTGACAAAGAGTTAAGAGTATTATGTCATCCTATATACTACCTCGTGGAACACTTATAGGATAATAAAATGCTGCTAAGATAAACAGGTAACAGCACCACATGACTTTCCTAACCCACTATTGTTAATTTTACATAACTTCTGCAAATTATTGTTACAGTATCTTTTTACTTTCTCTACTACGTACAGTAAGTAGGGGAAGTATTGTATTCCACCCGAAAATTCGATACCGAGATTTCACAGGAAATACATGTTTTGAGGCCCCCTGAATCCAAAAAAATCTGATGTGTTACACTCACATGACTTTCTCTACTCTTGTACAATCTATTTTTACAAACGCCTATTCTCCATATGCTTCATGTTAATGGAGATATCGAGATGTCAATCTTATTGATAATTTTCTTGTAGATGCAAGGGGAATATGGTAGCTTTTAAGCGATAGTCAAATATTTTAACGCTGGTTGCTATGTGGTGCATTCCATTCTCTTTGCATGTCCAGGACATAAAAAAATGAATAACGAATTTGAGAAAAAGTATAAGTATTGGAAAATTTAAGGAAATAACAAGCATTATCTCGAAAATGGTTCACTCAACAAAAGAAATGTATACGACATAAGTTGTGTATTTTAACGCGATCTACATTTTTTGTGTAGTAAAATTTTGTCTATCTCTTATGGTTTACCAGTTATGAAAAAGTCGTTCACAATGAAGAATACTTTTGGAGACATTCCCAGAAAATTCGAGATATACAATTTCATTTCTCATGACATTATCTTAAACATATGATATTTTAATCAAAATCGTTAGAGCCATTTTTGAGAAAATTAAAAATTTCAAAAATGTTCCATGTAAAGGGTAATCTGGGGTGGGGGGATTTTCTTGAAAACCTTCGTGACGCATCTCTGGAAGATACTGAACCTAAATACCTAGTTTGGTGTTTATCCGACTGTTCGTTTTTGAGTTATGCTGTTCACAAACACACAGACACACACACACAGACACACTCACACACACAGACACACACACGGACATGTTTCCAAAAATGCTTTTTTTTGGATTCAGGAGGTCTCAAAACATGTATTTCCGGCGAAATCTCAGTATCGAATTTTTGGGTGGAATGCAATACTTCCCCTATTTACTATACGTAGTAGAGAAAGTAAAAAGCATTTTTGGAAACATGTCCCTGTGTGTGTCTGTGAACAGCATAACTCAAAAACGAACAGTCGGGTAAACACCAAACTTGATATTTAGGTTCAGTATCCTTCAGTAAGGTTTTAAAGAAAATCCCCCACCCCAGATTACGCTTTACATGGAACATTTTTCACAATTTTAATTTTCTTAAAAATGGCTCTAACGATTTTGATTAAAGTATCATATGTTTAAGACATTCTCATGGCAAATAAAATGTATATCTTGAATTTTCTGGGAATCTCTCCAAAAGTATTGCTCATTGTGAACGAATTTTGCATAACTGGTAAACCATAAGAGATAGACAAAATTTTACTACACAAAAAATGTAGATCGCATTAAAATACACAATTTATGTCATATACATTTTTTTTGTTGAGTGAACCATTTTCGAGATATTGCTTGTTATTCCCTTAAATTTTCCAATACTTTTCCTCAAATGGGAATTCCTTATTTGGGGGGGGGTCCTGGTAATGCAAAGAGAATGGAATACTTAACATAGCAACCAGCTCTTAAAATATTTGACTATCGCTTAAAGCCTACCAATTCCCCTTTTCTAAATTAGCAATAAGATTAACATATCGATTAACATGAAGCATATGGAGAATAAGCGTTTGTAAAAATAGTTTGTACAAGAGTAGGGAAAGTCATATGAATGCAGCACATCAGATTTTTTTGTCTACTTCATGTTAATCGACATAAACTTTACAGAAATAGGAAAGGTAGAATGCCATAGCCGGGATTTGAGCCACTATCTTCCAGTTTCCGTCCGATTAATCTAACCAACTAGGTTAGCATGGCAACACGCCGGCACGGCATTAAATTCCGTATTTTTCCCGGTAAATCACAAGGAGTTGCCAAATTGTTTGAAATGACATACCTAAATGGCGACTTACAATGCCTTAAGTACTCTTAAGTCCCGGGCTTCATAGTTTAACCAACTGTTAGGTAACTAAATGGAATTAATATTCTTCCACCCAAGCCGCGTGTAAGACAAGATTGGAAAGGTAGAATCATACTGAAAAATTAATTAAACTGAAAGATCTGTGGTTCAAATCCCGGCTATGCCACTGAAGTTTTCAGTCTGATTCTACTATGTATTTAATATACAGAGTGAACATTTAAGTTGAGACTCTACAATATCTCCAAAACTAAGCGTTGTAGAAAGAAATGTCTTTAATAAAAGTAGCTTGATATTATGGGGGAAAGTAAATGCCATTAACAGTGTTCTATTTGTAGGATGTTATGATTTTAGGGTCAATTTAATATTTTTAAATGGGAACCTGCAATTAGGGTCAAATATCAGGCAACTTTTATCAAAGACATTTCTTTCTACAACGCTTAGTTTTGGAGATATTGCAGTCTCAACTTAAATGGTCCACCCTGTGTTTTAACGAGAAATGAAATGTATATCTTGAATTTTCTGGGAGTAACCTCTAAACTACTTTTCTTCTACATTTCTAACCTTGTCCTGCACACGGTTTGTGTGGAACAACAATTAATTCCATTTGCAGAAATACTTTTATTAGACATTTCGTCAGAGGTACAGAGGGATACAGGAAAACGAATGGTTAAAAGCGTGTCACTGTATACTCGTCTTGAAATTCCAAACTATTTCGCTGAAATCGCGAGAAACAACTAAATAGCGACAGCTCTTTAAAAAATTAAGTATTGAAAAATTCAAACTAAAAATATCGGATATCTTGGAAATGGTTGATGCTATTAAATAGTTATTCGAGTTTTAAAGGGATCTAGTTTTTTTTATGTGCGACCTGTTTGTCCATCTCTTAAGGTTTACCAGTTATATCAGACTCTCTTCATATGCGTCTCTGACTGTTTCTAACCCAGCCTTTCACTTTTCTCAGAATTGATTTTAGCTCTCTAATTTACAGAATTGGCCTACGTGACTGCAAACGTAGTGAGCTTATAACCTGAGTTCCCAGAATCTTTAAGCTATTGCGTTCTCTCCTCGGCTGATACTAATGAATTTTGTTAACCTAACTTCCTAATTACCTTCTTCTTGGACAAATCTTTCAGTTGAAGCTTGCTACGTTATATATTGAGTTAATATACACAAATTATTTGTTGCAATTATTTCATTATTTAACCATTTATATCTACCTGTCAATAATTACGGTGTCAATTCAAGTCGCTTTAACGAAAAATAATAAAAATGGTCATCCTAACTAGAAGGGGTTTCTTATTTTAATTCGATGCTCATTGAACCCTATTTTAGGATATGTATACGAAAGTGGCAACCATGGGAGTTTAAAACCCAAATGAAGCTGAACGTCAAATGAAGTTTAAGATTTGGAATTCTTGCTTAAGATGCAGAATGTTCAGAAAAGCAGAATTATAAACGAGGTATATACAGCACAACTCGGGGATACAAGAAGAGACAGGCAAAACAAATTACCATTGCGGGCTGACTGGCAGACGGAAATAGGGGCACCAAAAGCGGACGTGGCACGAAAGGATGATGAGGGCAATGCGCAATACAAGAGGAAAAATGTACGGACCAATGGCTTTGAAGGCTCAACTTGGGAAAGCGGAAACACCCACGCTTTGTTGTCCTTCATTGATCAAAATTGTATTTAGTCAATCTGCGCTATTTTTATTCCCTATGTTTTGTGGTTGCGGAATTTCCTTCAACCTCTCTTCAGCAAGAACGAGCGTATCTTACAGGTATACTGTATGACTAATTTCCATAATATGGGCAGAAAATGCTTTAAAACAAAGTTTTCAGTACAAAATATGTTGCATAAAAAGGGAAGCAACTAAATTATTATTTATTATTATAATTATTATTATTATTATTATTATTATTATTAGCCTTAACTAATTATAGGGGTTATATAACCTATGGCATTATCAAGATACAATACAAAATTGGTTACTGCTTTTACACATAGAAAACTACTAATAAGAACACAATTCAGAGAAAAAACTATCGTCTTTACAGTTTTGTGTAAAATGATCGAGTATCGGTGCTCAAAAATCAGTAATCGATACCGAGTATCGAGAAGCACTGGTATTGTCCTATCACTATAAGGCAGTGTTTTTAACACTTAAATGATTTCAGTCAAATTATATCATATGTAAATTCAATAACAGCCCGCCTTTAAGCAATATGTGTATGTAACAATATATAAAAAGTGTATATTACAGTCATTGTATATGTTTATATTATTGTATCCATGTGTAATAATGTTATATGAATGTATTACGTAATTTAATAATGTAGGAGCTGTGAGAATAATAGGTTAAAAGTTGCTAACAATGACGTAACAATGAGGTAACCTTGAGGCAATAATGAATTTGAAATTTTAACAATACTACTTGTGATTCTTTGAAGCAATAATGTAATTTTAGTGACAGTTTATAAAAATAGCCAATCAACAACCACAAAAAGGTTTAGTTAAATGAAGATGTCCTCGAGAAATTTAATACGTATTCGTGTGAGACGAAAATAGTCTACGTGTTAAAAAGTGCAAGTAACTAATTAAAGAATCTCACAGCTCTCTATATCAGTGAAGTGATAATTAAATCGTGTCAAGAATTAATAAAAGGAGTGAATTAAAAATTATAATCTTGTGTAAGCCAACATTCTTCCGCCGCATCACGCCCTGCTAAGAAATCCATGTCTCTAACAATAATATTGACACAGCCGAGGCAAACATAAATATATAATATTTAAAGAAACAGTCAAATTACAAAGTTAATATTTTTAAAAATTGGGGCAAAGACTACCGGGTACCATGCGTGCGGTTGCGACTACTTCAAGTGTTCGGCTCCCCAACAGTAGAACTACAATACAACTCGTATTTCAAAATCGGCTTTCCATACGCAAAGCAGCAACTAACCTTCTTCAAATTGGCTTCCAAAGCTTGGGGCAAATAACTCCTACAATAAAATAACCTACTCAGAAATACCTAATGCAAACAGTTCGCTTGGCAAAAATTGTATGCTTCAACGATATCTACATTGCTTTGTGTACTAGTAAAATCTCTTACCAATTGTACAAATGTCTTTCAGTATCAAGAGGACTTCACAGGCTCTTCGCAGAAAACTCAAGATATACTTTTTATTTGCCATGCAGATATATTAAACATATGGTGTTTTAAAAGAAATCGTCAGGTTTTGTTTTTTGAGAAAATATAAAATAACAAACTTATTCCACGTAAAGCATACTTTGGCATGGGGGGGGGGATTTTCTTGCAAATCTTCGTGCAGTATCCTTGGAAGATACTGAAATTAAATACCATGTTTGGTATATAATCGATTTTTCGTGTTTACTTTCTCTACTACGTATAGTATTTCGGAAGTATTGTATTCCACCCAAAAAATCCATGTCATATTTCACCGAAAGTATATATTTTGAGGAACCCTGAACCCTTAAAAAGTGTTTTCAAAAAAAGATCCGCGTATGTGCGTCTGTGAACAGCATAATTCAAAAACTAAAAGTCGTTAAATACCAAAATTGCTATTTAAGCCCAGATGTCACACGAAGGTTTTGAACACATTCCTCCGACTCCAACTTTCCTTTACATGGAACATTTTTCCAAATTTGACTTTCTAAAAAATGGACCTAACGATTTTGATTAAAATAACATATATTAAGCATATTTATATGACAAATAAAATATATATCTTGAATTTTCTGGGAATAGCCTTTGAATTTCTCTTCATTCGGAAGGAATTTATAATCTTGTATAATTGACAAACGTTCAGTGACAGACGAAAGCGAAGTACACAAAAATTAGGATCTCTTTACGGCACTTAATTTATTTGAAATGCCTTTTTTGTGGCATACGCCATTTCCAAGATATCTGTTATTAATGGTCCGAACTGTTCAGTAGTTTATCATTATTTTCAAGTCCTGTCGGCTTTCGGTTGTTTCTCCCGATTACATGGAAACAGTATGGAACTTTAAAGCCAGAATATAGCATCCACTTTTTAAACATTTGACTATCACTGTATCCTTTTATATCTAGCTGTAATGTAGCTATTTCTGCAAAAGTTTACCTGAATTTGAATGAAGTAGATATAAAAATGAGTTTTAGTAAGAATTGTTTTGTATATCCACTAATAAACGATAGAGGGTAGAGAAAATCGTGTGAACGCGGCACAAATTTTAGCTATGCTGTTCAAACACACACACACACACACACACACGGATTATTTTGTAAAAATACTTTTTTTATTATGTGAGCCTCTAAACGTGTTTTTTGGTGAAATCTCGATATCAAATTTTTGCGTGGAAAGCAAAAATTCCTCTACTTACTAAAGTAGGAAAGTAAAAAATAAAAAGAAGACAAAAGTGCTAAGAAAATCCTAAGCGCAAACGAACAACCTTGCCTTGGGCAACAATTTTACCATCCTCAGAACTTGGCTTATTCTGTAATGGATATCCTAAACTTGTAAGATTACTTCCGTTGATTTAAGCTTTCTCTTTTACAGAATCAGCTTTAGCGCTTATTTTAAAAAATCCCTTGGGGCTTCACCGGATATTCGAGCTACAAGGTCAAGTTTCTATTAAACTGGAACATCCGCTGAACACAGCTAAACTGGGTTTATTATCTTCACTTCCTAAAGAGACACAAAGTAATCGTTAAGGCTGGACCTAATTTGCATAAACTGCCTCGAATAGTTTGTATTCCATAACGTATAGCGCCAACATATATTCTGCATATTTAAACCCATTTTCATAGCGTTTCATCCCATAAGCAAGTCGTCTTTCCAGGAATCTACAAGTGATGCATTAACGCTATAAAATGCAGATCTCTTGCAAGAGTTTTGTTCCCTTATTTATAACGTATTTTTTTCAATGCAAATAAAATACAATAAAAAAATCTTATGTATTATATTCACATGACTTCCTACACCCTCTATCCTTTATTAGTGCGTACACAAATTATTCTTAGGAAAGCTTATTTTTGTATCTACACATTTTAATCGAGATAAACCTTTGTATAAATAACTACATTACACATTTCGTTATAGATACAAAGATAACAGCGATAGTCAAATGTTTAAGGACTGGACGCTACATGCTGGCCTTCAAATTCCGTACTCTTTCCATGCAATCGCGAGAAACATCTGAATGATATTGAACAATGCGAACCATTAATAACGGATATCTCGGAAATGGGTTATGCTACAAAAACGTTATTTGAAATAAATTGTGTCTCTTAAAGGGATATATAATTTTTTATGTAGTACGTGTGTCTATCGCTTAGCGTTTACCAGTTAGACAAGATTATTATAAAATTCCTTCCGAATGGACAAGACTTAACAGGTTCTTCCCAAAAAAATTCAAGATGTACATTTTGTCATATAAATACCTTTACTATACGGTATTTAAGTAAAAGTCGTTTGAGCAATGTTTTAGAAAATAATGATTTTCGAAAAATATTCCATGGAGTGAGCAGTCGGGGATGGAGGGATTTTCTTGAAAATCTTGGTGTTCCAATGTGTTGCACTCACGTGTCTTCTCTACTCTTGTACAAACTATTTTTACAAATGCTTATTCTCCACATACTTCATTTAATCGAGATAAGCATTTGCAGAAATCATCTTATTGGTAATTTTCTTGTAGGTGCAAGGGGAATTGGTAGGCTTTAAGCGATAGTCAAATATTTTAAGAGCTGGTTGCTATGTGGAGTATACCATTTTCGTTGCATGCCCAGGACATGAAAAAGAAAGTAAGAAACGGACAACGAATTCCAATTTGACAAAAAGTATAAGTACCCGAAAATCCAAACTTAACAAGGAATATGATGACATACATTGAGTGTTTTAACCAGATCTACATTTTTTGTGTGACAAAATTACTTACAGTTTAGCAGTTATGCGAAAATCATTAGAATGAAGAAGGCTTTTGGGGACATTCCCAGAAAATTTAAGATGTACATTTCATTTGCAATAAAATATCTTAAACATATGATACTGCAATCAAAATCATTAGAGCCATTTTTGAGAAAATCAATATTTTCGAAAAATGTTCCATGTAAAGAGTAGTCTGGGGTGAGGGGATTGTTTTGAAAATCTTCGTGTCGCATCCTTGAAACATACTAAACAGAAATACCAAGTTTGATATTTATCGGATTCTTCGTTTTTGAGTTATGCTGTGAGGGAGTTTATAATCCGGCATACCTTTCTTAACGTCAGTAGTTGCACTGTTTCGTGTAATAATGAAATATTGGCTGCTTAGCGTCCGGTAAATGGTCAGGTACAAAAAAACTATTGCTTTACGACTAGGAAGTCGACCATTTTAGTATTAGCTTACCTCTTATTTTAGGTATTATTTATATGTTTATTTACTTCTCAAATGGATGAACACAGTGACCTAAAACAATCAGACTTATTCCATTGCAAACGTAACAATAGTCTGTTTCAAAATAATACTTGATAGACTCAATAAAAATCACAAACCAGCTGGGAGTGTAAAACGTATGGAGAGAAATTACTTCAAAACCAACAAAAGGGTATTCCATAAAAAATACAATGAAGCTGAAGAGGCAAATTTAAATAAATATGTTCGCAATTTACATTTGATTAAGAGAATAGTAGCATTTAGTGAATTTAATATATGGTATGTGGCCACTTGATATAAAGTAAAAATTTGATGTGTTACACTCACATGACTTTCCCTACTCTTGTACAAACTATTTTTACAAACGCTTATTCTCCATATGCTTCATATTAATCGAGATGTTAATGTTATTACTAATTTTCTTGTAGATGCAAGGGGAATATGGTAGTACTTAAGCGATAGTCAAATCTTTTAAGCGCTGGTTGCTATGTGGCGCATTCCATTCTCTTTGTATGTCCAGGACATAAAAAAAATTAATAACGAATTTGAGAAAAAGTATACGTATTGGAAAATTTAAGGGAATAACACGCAATATCTCGAAAACGGTTCACTCATAAAAAAATGTATATGACATAAATTGTGTATTTTAACGCGATCTACATTTTTGTGTAGTAAAATGTCTATTTCTTATGGTTTACCAGTTATTCAAAAGTCGTTCACAATTAAGAATACTTTTGGAGACATTCCCAGAAAATTCGAGATATACATTTCATTTGTCATGAAAATATCTTAAACATATGATATTTTAATGAAAATCGTTGGAGCCATTTTTAAGAAAATTAAAATTTTCGAAAAATGTACCATGTAAATGGTAATCTGGGCTGGGAGATTTTCTAGAAAACCGTGCATCTCTGGAACATACTGAACACAGTTTGGTGTTTATCCGACTGTTCGTTTCTGAGTTATGCTGTTCACAGACACACACAAACACACATACACACACAGACGGACATGTTTCCAAAAATCCTTTTTTTACTTTCTCTACTACGTATAGTAAGTAGGGGAAGTATTGCATTCCACCCAAAAATTCGATACCGAGATTTCACCGGAAATACACGTTTTGAGACCTCCTGAATCCAAAAAAAGCATTTTTGGAAACATGTCCGTGTGTGTGTCTGTGTGTCTGTGTGTGTGTGTGTGTCTGTGTGTGTGTGTGTCTGTGAACAGCATAACTCAAAAACGAACAATCGGATAAGCACCAAACTTGGTATTTAGGTTCAGTATCTTCCAGAGATGCGACACGGAGGTTTTCAAGAAAATCCCCCCACCCCAGACTACCCTTTACATGGAAGATTTTTCGAAAATTTTAATTTTCTCAAAAATGGCTCTAACGATTTTGATGAAAATATCATATGTTTAGGGTAATGTCATGAGAAATGAAATGTATATCTCGAATTTTCTGGGAATGTCTCCAAAAGTATTCTTCATTGTGAACGACTTTTGCATAACTGGTAAAACATAAGAGATAGACAAAATTTTACTACACAAAAATGTAGATCGCGTTAAAATACGCAACTTATGTCATATGCATTTCTTTTGTTGAGTGAACCGTTTTCGAGATATTGCTTGTTATTTCCTTAAATTTTCCAATACTTATACTTTTTCTCAAATGCGTTATTCATTTTTTTTATGTCCTGGACATGCAAAGAGAATGGAATGCGTCACATAGCAACCAGCGTTAAAATATTTGACTATCGCTTAAAAGCTACCATATTTTCCTTGCATCTACAAGAAAATTACCAATAAGATTGACATCTCGATATCTCGATTAACATGAAGTATATGGAGAATAGGCGTTTGTAAAATTAGGTTGTACAAGAGTAGAGAAAGTTATGTGAGTGTAACACATCAGATTTTTTTTTTGGATTCAGGGGGTCTATAAGTGTTTTAGCGCCTATGACGCTGAGCTCTAGTAAAGACACATTCACAATAATTTTGATTTATTACAAGATAACTCCGTTGAACAATTGCGTAATATCATTGTGTTAACAAATTCTAGCCTCAGGTTCCAGCAAGTTTTGTTTATATTTAAACAACTTGAAAATAGGCGTGTCTCCTTCTGGGTGTGTTCTTTTTGGTGCTTGGATAATAATAATTTGGGATTTCGAAACGCGTGTTTACCTGATAGGAGAACCAATGATGCGATTCCAGTACTTCGCGTAGTGAACTTAAGTGCCCTTCAACCCTAACACGTCAAACCGTAAACAGAGTGGGAGATATGCTTCTTTCCAAGATGATTACTCGAATTTAAAAAAAAAATGCTCAGAAGTAGCAGCACGCACGAACAATCTCACCAACACTCCATGAAATGGTCCTTATCTATGATACTTGAAGAAAATTTAGAAAAATATAGAATGCCTCACCTCTTATCTAGAGGTGAAGTAGTAAAGGCATACACCTATTAAATTATTTTTCTGAATAACGATCCTTGTCACGGAATTCAAGCTACTACGCTTTTAAGTTCTATTTTAAACACTTCTGAAATTCTCTTGGGTTTCTTCTTCTTTTTATCCACCATTGAATCTGTAAATTTAACGCTCCTACTTTTTTATTTCCTCTACCGCGTACAGCTGGTAGAGAAGGTATTGCATTCCACATTCCACTCAAACATTCAATACAGAGATTTCACCGAAAATACATCTTTTGAGACCCCCTGAATAAAAAAGAAAAACATTTTCAGAAAAGGATCGATGTGTGTGTCTATAAACAGCATAACTCAAAAACGAAAAGTCGAATAAACACCAAAATTGGTACCTAGGTTTAGTGCTTTCCAAAGACGGGACACGAAGATTTTCAATAAAATCCCCCCCCAAAACTAGCTTTAAATGGAACACTTTTCGCAAACTTTTATTTTCTCAAAAATGAGTTAACGATTTTTATGAAAATATCATGCGTTTAAGATATTTTTATGGCAAATGAAATGTATATCTTGAATTTTCTGGGAATGTCCTCAAAAGTCCTCTTCATTCTGAATGACTTTTGCATAACTGGTAAACCGTAAGAAATAGACACTTTTACTACACAAAAAATGTAGATCTTGCTAAAAAACACAATTTATGGCATATACACTTTTTTTGTCGGGTGTCTCATTTCAGAGATATTCCTTGTTATTTGTTTGAATTTTCCAGCACATACTTTTTATCAAATGGGAACTCGTTATAAAATGATTTCTGCAAATGTTTATCTCGATTAACATAAGATAGATGGAGAATAAGCGTTTGTAAAACAGCTTCTACAAGAGTAGAGAAAGTCATGTGACTGCAACCCTTTAGATTTTTTCTTTTTAATTTGGAGGAAAAAATTAGAATAAATTACAAACAGGAAAATTATGGAAATAATGGAAAGATATGCTAACTTTAATAGGAAGTATTTACCAATTTATATAATTAAATGAAACATTTAATAAAACACTATTATCAAAATCTAGCTGATTAAACTTAGGAGTCAGAAGGTTACATTTCTTCTCCTGTTTACTTCAATGTGCAGTGCTTTTCCCTCACACTGCGGCTACCACTCGGCGGTCCTCGCGCCGGCTGCCTCGTCTCGATTGCAGAGGTAGAGACAATCATTAAAACGCTTGGCTAGAGCGATCTGACTATATTCTAAAGAGTTACATTTCTACCGTGCGATAGTTGGGTTTACAAGATCAGGGATGATGATGGTACCAGCTAACATTATTATTAACAATTTATTTTATAATGCTTACCTTGAGAAACGTCTCGTCGTAGATGAGGAGAGCCAATACTCAACACGGCTTTGACAGGCCGCTAGTGGTGCCAAGTGAAATCATCCGGTGAAAGGCCGTGCAGCGGTCATTGACGTGCACTAGGGTCCCGATCATGTTACAACACAAAGTCCCTACGAGCAGAGCTTGAGGGCTTGCTTATATAGAGTCAAATACTCTAGAGGGGTTCATTCTAATACCGTGACAGCTATTACCAAATATGGTCTGCCAACACCCTGGAAAATGCGTAGGCTTAGGAGTTTCCAAGGATCATGTGACCACAGATGGAGCTAAGAGCCGTGCAGAAAGACGCGTATCCCTGAGGAAATGATGGCATAATGAAATCCCTTTGAAATGTCAAGGAAGTGGCAAACCACTGTTTCCTCTCTATATACAATTTACTAAGACTTGAGCAGAATTAAGGATATAAAATATGATTCTATATGAATTAAGAAACTTGTGGCAGATTAATAAAACAATGCCAATTAATATAAAATAATAATTACAATATGGATCTCCTCAGTCACGTTCGTGACACTATCATTCTCTATGCATTTACTGCACACCAATTTTTGTGTCATGCAAGGAAATCTCGTGTGTAAAATTGGGTTTCTCTGTACTCCAATATCTGTTATTCTGTGACGAAATATAGCCATGCAAATGGAACCATACTTCCTCAGAGAAGAATTTTAAGCATGAGTCAATTACGCTATCATATCGCAAAATCCAATTACAGAAATTTACCCGACTCTGATAATCACATGAAAAATAAATAAACTGTGTGCAATAAATACCATGCAATATCCATTTCGGATATTGAGCTCTACAGTGTGAATAAAATTTTCCTGAGTAGATGCCAGAAATGCGTGAATAGAGAAAGACATTTCCAACATCTCTTATGATAAGATGTGTGCTTATTATTATTGTAACTAATTGCAACTATGAGAACCTGAGGCGGTTGCGGGGATATTATAGCTGTTTTGGCGAGAGTCCGAGCTGGGGCGGCAGGTGCGAGAACAACCGTTTGGTGGCCGCGGTTTCAAGGAAAAGTATTGTGTGTGTGCGCGCGCAAGCGCGCGTGTGCCTGTGTGTAGATGATGTGTTGTAGAAATGGAAAATAAACTCTGCTAAAGCATTAAATCTGTCGTTATGAAACACTCTTGCAATTATCCAACAGAATCCAAATTATTTACAAAGAGGAGCAAAAGAATAAAACCGATTCATTTCTTTATTCAAAACGAGTTATACTAGAGCTAGAATAATAAGATTTATTTGGCCATGGAACAAGTAATATGTCTGGTTTACAATATATCAAAGTGAAAGATATGTAAAATAATTTATGTTTGGATATATTATTAAATATTAAAGAATAAATTGAGGAGAGAATCACTCATTAAACGTGGTAGTGAAAGTTGAACAAGGAATAAGACAGATCTTCGACTGCCTCCGTGTTTCAATGATCAGCGTTCTCAATTTTCAATCTAGAGTTCCCTGGTTCGAATCCCGGTTGGGGTTTGGGCAGTGGGTCTGAGGTTTCCAAGAACAGCTAAGGGCCGCACTGGAAGATACCAATTTAAAAAGTAAAATGTATTAGAGAATAATCAATCTTAAATAGAAAGTGTAAGTGGTCAAAGGATTGACTATAAGATAAAAAGAAGTATAGAAACATTCAGAGTAAAGGCTGAAATATCAAGTCAAAGGAAGACCTTGCAAAAGATGACCACGATGACGACTTGAATAACTTGTGATACTTTTCATGAAATTTAACATTTGTCCTACTTGATGCGTTCCATTAATTTTTATGCACGTATAAATTCTACAGACTTGATTGAAATTCTGCCCCAAAAAGTAAAAACAAGGGTTTATACCACTGAGTCAGGATTCAAACACTTATCCCATCTTCCCTATAGTCCAGATTTGGCTGGACTATAGGGATACTCGTCTGGCTTTTTTCTATTCCCAAAATAATAGAAAAAATTCGAGATTCGAGTCACCTGATGCTGCAGTAGCTGTTTACGACGAATGTTTTTGCACTCTCACAAAGAAGAATGGCGTTCAGACTAAACGGTGGAGCGAGGGGACACCTCCCCTCCCCGCAGTTAATTCAAATGCTGCCTAAACTCGGTAATGAAACGCAGAAGACATCAGATTAAGAAGAATTGAAACGTCGTAGAAACTCGTACACCTGGCCAGCTGAATTGCGATAAGAAGAAGCGCGTGCGAAGCAAAACCGCAGGTACGACCTGACCGGAAGTGTCTCAGAGCGACCACATCTGAACGTGATGCCCGGAGGCAGCCAAACTGCTGTCTAGCGGGGGCGTAAAACATTCGTCCCTGGAAATGTAATGCGTGTCCAGAGCGCGCGACTCATCTGAGTGTAGGACAACTTACTGTATGCTTCTATGGCGCCATTCATACCACTGAATACTAATAATAGTAACCCTGGCAACCATGTTAAACCTATCTCACTGACTGTACGTCAATAAGAACGTTTCAAATGTTTCTAGTCTCTCTGACGCATATACATATATACAGCGTGGACCTTTAAGTGAGACTGCACAGTATCTCCAAAACTAAGAATAATGGCCAGGGAAACAATAGCCATTATGTGCTTCTTCCCCCTTCCAGAAGATTCCTTTGGGCCTTTTCGGGAAGGTTCCACTTTTAGAAAGTTCCATTTTGCATGTGAAGCGTATATAAGGGGCTTCTCTGCCCAGCCAGTTCAGTTAGATAAGAAGTTATGAAGTGAAAAGTGGACAGTATATGTGCAGTTCAGTTGTGAGTTGTGATTCGACGGATCAGATGTGTTGTGTTCATAGTGTGAGCTAAAAGTGGCTCAAGTGTAACATTTATACTACGCTGAGTGCCTAAGTGATAAATAAAGCGCCTTATGCAGTAACTGGTGTTTTCATATGTTACAATAAATACACATGTTAGAATACTATATCATACAACGAGAGCATAATTGTACAGAGTGAGCCAAAAGACTACGAACCGGCTGCGCGGTGTTTTCCCTGTCCAAGTCCTCGACGCTCGTTGCTGTCTGCCGCTATCATAGATAGGCGCGGATGAAACCATACAACATTTTTAAAACTACTTTAAAGGCCCTACTTACCAACTTTGCGAAAGGAGATGCTGAAACTGGCCACCGTCGTTGTCCATACATTTTTGGTACCTCTTTAGGAAACTATCCATCACTCGCCGTAGTTCACGTTGAGAAATGCTGGGAATTTCCTGGCGGATATTTTGTTTTAATTCTTCCAGGGTGTGTGGGTTTGTCTTGTACACTTTGTCTTAAGTTAACCCAGAGATAGAAATCGCAGAGGCTTAGGAGGGGGCCACAAATCTCTACTAATAATTTTGTCCTCAAACGCACTTTCAATTGCTGTCATCGAAATATTGGCCGTATAAGCTGTTGCAGAGTCTTGTTGGAAAAAGGTAAAATCACGCTCCCTGTCTGTTAATTCTCTAAAAACAGGGTCAAAATTGTATTCACATATGTACGTACGTCAAATGTTGACTCGAAAAAAATTTGCCCTATAATTCTTTCTCCGCTCATAGCGCACCATACACCAATTTTTTCGTCATGAGGGGTACTTCATGAACAATATTACCGGCTGCGCTGTGTTTTTCTACTAGGCGTGTGGAAAAACGATAACCACTGCTATAAATAAAGTCACACTGTTGACATGGTTTTGCTGTGCAGCGTTAAGTGTATATTGAGTTGACGGTGATATGATGTAGTTCATTTATTAGTTATTTATTATTTTGTCCTGTTCTTAGTCACAAAGTATATAACTCAGTATGTGTTTTCTACTGCACAGCGTGTATTTATTTCTGATTCGTATGTGTTAACTCAGTCAGCTCGCCAACTGAAAGTACGATTTGCAGAAAGATTTCCAGTTGTAAAAGTTCCAGGCCGTACAACAATTCATGAACTTCACAATAAATTTCAGGCTACAGGAAGTATTCAGACTAAGAAATATAAAAGTAGACGAATGAGTTACAGGGCCAATTTTTATCGAGTCAATAGTTGAAACCCGTGCATATGTGAATACAAATTTGCCCCCTGTTTTTAGAGAATTAACAGACAGGGAGCGTGATTTTGCCTTTTTTCAATAAGACTCTGCAACAGCTCATACGGCCAATATTTCGATGAGAACAATTGAAAGTGTTTATGAAGACAGAATTATTACTAGACATCTGTGGCGCCCTCGGTCCCCCGACCTAGCCCCCGGCGATTTCTACCTCTGGGTAACTTAAAACAAAGTGTACAAGACAAACCCACACACTCTGGAAGAATTAAAACTAAATATCCGCCAGGAAATTGGCAGCATTTCTCAACGTGAACTACGGAGAGTGATGGATAGTTTCCTAAAGAGGTGCCAAAAATGTATGGACAACGACGGTGGCCAGTTTCAGCAACTCCTTTCATAAAGTTGGTAAGTAAAGTCTTTATAAGTAGTTTTAAAAATGTTGTATGGTTTCATCCGCGCCTTTCTATGATAGCGGCAGACGGCAACGAGCGCTGAGGTCGCGGACAGGAAAAACACCGTGAGGCCAATTCGTAGTCTTTTGTCTCTCTGTAACAATTAAGACGCGAATATGTTTTTATACGAAAATTTTAATTGCCATTATACTCAAGTTGCATACGACTGCTTATGCTCGGCCATGTGTCTAATTTTAAAATATTCGTAAATTATTTCTAATATCCTACGCTTACCTGAGTCAATAAGTGCATTGACCTTAACTTACGCAGTGAAATAGCTGGCAGGGTTGTGGTATGTGCACAGACGCCAGAGTATTGATTATTATATGCGGATCTTCTGATTATTGGAAATTTGCACTTTAATGAAGAGGTGCACTTTAATGAGGTCCATTTAAAGTACAGCTAAGAGACGTATAATTACTGCATTTAGGCATGGTCGAGCTATTCCAGTCGTGCTATTCGTGCTGAGAAGTTTTAAGTGGTAGCGCGTTATCGTGTGCAATTAAATGCGATAATATACCGAAAGATAAAAGTGTAAAGCTTGTGCTGATTCAGCAATAGCTAATAAGGTTTACTTACGATGAAAAAATAGTATTCTGTGAGATTTGTAGCAGACAGCTATGTATCTAAAACTGCAATATTTAGTGTTTAAAAATCCTACACTTGTCTATAACAGGTTCACCACGTTATGAATGCGGGAGATTAAAAGGACAATAAGTGTGTTCCCTTATATTGTGGGGGGAGGAGAAGCTAACAATGAAGACAAAGCAGATACAGATAGCTGCGTACTGCAGAAATATTAAAGCCAAATATAACATCACGTTTTCAGCTGGATAACTATATCAATAGGAGAACGTTTCAAATTGTGTGTTTTACTACTTTTTCCACTACGTATAGTAAGTAGAGGAAGTATTGTATTGCAGCCAAAAATTCGATACCGATTTTTCACCGGAAATATATGTTTTGAGGCCCCCTGAATCCAGAAAAAGCATTTTTGGAAACAAGTCTGTGTGTGTGTCTGTGAACAGCATAACTCAGAAACGAATAGTCGGATAAACACCAAACTTGGTATTTAGGTTCAATATCTTCCAGAGATGCGACACGAAGGTTTTCAAGAAAATCTTCCCACCCCATATCACCCTTTACATGGAAGATTTTTCGAAAATTTTAATTTTCTCAAAAATGGCTCTAACGATTTTGATTAAAATATCATATGTTTAAGATATTTTCATGACAAATGAAATGTATATCTCGAATTTTCTGGGAATGTCTCCAAAAGTATTCTTCATTGTGAACGACTTTTGCATAACTGGTAAACCATAAGAGATAGACTAAATTTTACTACACAAAAAATGTAGATCGCGTCAAAATACACAATTTATGTCATATACATTTTTTGTTGTTGTGTGAACCATTTTCGAGATATTGCTTGTTATTCCCTTAAATTTTCCAATACTTACACTTTTTCTCAAATTCGGTATTCATTTTTACTTTCTCTACTACGTATAGTAAGTAGGGGAAGTATTGCATTCCACCCAAAAATTCGATACCGAGATTTCACCGGAAATACATGTTTTGAGAATCACTGAATCCAAAAAAAGCATTTTTGGAAACATGTCCGTGTGTGTGTCTGTCTGTGTGTCTGTGTGTCTGTGTGTCTGTGTGTCTGTCTGTCTGTGTGTCTGTGAACAGCATAACTCAAAAACGAACAGTCGGATAAACACCAAACTTGGTATTTAGGTTCAGTATCTTCCAGAGATGCGACACGAAGGTTTTCAAGAAAATCCCCCCACCCCAGACTACCCTTTACATGGAACATTTTTCGAAAATTTTAATTTTCTCAAAAACGGCTCTAACGATTTTGATTAAAATATCATATGTTTAAGATATTGTCATGACAAATAAAATGTATATCTCGAATTTTCTGGGAATGTCTCCAAAAATATTCTTCATTGTGAACGACTTTTGCATAACTGGTAAACCATAAGAGATAGACAAAATTTTACTACACAAAAAATGTAGATCGCGTTAAAATACACAACTTATGTCATATACGTTTCTTTTGTTGAGTGAACCGTTTTCGAGAAATTGCTTGTTATTTCCTTAAATTTTCCAATACTTATACTTTTTCTCAAATTCGTTATTCATTTTTTTATGTCCTGAACATGCAAAGAGAATGGAATTCGCCACATAGCAACCAGCGTTAAAATATTTGACTATCGCTTAAAAGCTACCATATTCCCCTTGCATCTACAAGAAAATTACCAATAAGATTGACATCTCGATATCTCGATTAACATGAAGCATATGGAGAATAGGCGTTTGTAAAATTAGATTGTACAAGAGTAGAGAAAGTTATGTGAGTGTAACACATCAGATTTTTTACTTTCTCTACTACGTATAGTAAGTAGGGGAAGTATTGCATTCCACCCAAAAATTCGATACCGAGATTTCGCCGGAAATACATGTTTTGAGACCTCCTGAAACCAAAAAAAGCATTTTTGGAAACATGTCCGTGTGTGTGTCTGTGTGTGTGTCTGTGTGTGTGTGTGTCTGTGAACAGCATAACTCAAAAACGAACAGTCGGATAAGCACCAAACTTGGTATTTAGGTTCAGTATCTTCCAGAGATGCGACACGGAGGTTTTCAAGAAAATCCCCCCACCCCAGACTACCCTTTACATGGAAGATTTTTCGAAAATTTTAATTTTCTCAAAAATGGCTCTAACGATTTTAATTAAAATATCATATGTTTTAGATAATGTTATGAGAAATGAAATGTATATCTCGAATTTTCTGGGAATGTCTCCAAAAGTATTCTTCATTGTGACGGACTTTTGCATAACTGGTAAACCATAAGAGATAGACAAAATTTTACTACACAAAAAATATAGATCGCGTTAAAATACACAACTTATGTCATATACATTTTTTTAGTTGAGTGAACCATTTTCGAGATATTGCTTGTTATTTCCTTAAATTTTCCAATACTTATACTTTTTCTCAAATACGTTATTCATTTTTTTTATGTCCTGACATGCAAAAAGAATGGAATGCGCCACATAGCAACCAGCGTTAAAATATTTGACAATCGCTTAAAAGCTACCATATTCCCCTTGCATCTACAAGAAAATTATCAATAAGATTGACATCTCGATATCTCCATTAACATGAAGCATATGGAGAATAAGCGTTTGTAAAAATAGCTTGTACAAGAGTAGAGAAAGTCATGTGAGTGTAACACATCAGATTTTTTTCCTGGTAATGCAAAGAGAATGGAATACTCTACATAGAAACCAGTTCTTAAAAGATTTGACTATCGCTTAAAGCCTACCATATTCCCTTGCATCTACAAGAAAATTAGCAATAAGATTAACATCTCGATATCTCAATTAACATGAAGCGTATGGAGAATAAGCGTTTGTAAAAATAGTTTGTACAAGAGTAGAGAAATTCATGTGAGTGTAACACATCAGATTTGTTTTCACTAGTTTGAAGGCATTTACATCAACCAGATCTTGCAGAATTTGTAAGAAACAACTCTTCTAGCTGTATTAAGTGTATCTTCTCCCAAAGAAGGTTTGAAATGTCAAAGGTTGTTTCTCTTAAGTTTATAGTCAACATACATAAAAATGTTTAACATACACGGTTCTGAATTGTCATCAGAAATCATATTTTCTATGCGGACGTTTGCAGACAAAGGGGCCATTCGTAATGAAAATTAAGTATTAACATAATGACCTAAAACTTAAGCATAAACTTAAAGCGAAACATAGTTACTCATAACAACAAACGAAAACATATAGTGACACAGCGGCTATGGTCCAAGGTGGTGGTCGGCGCCAGGCAGTTGGAGATAAACAAAGACAAGTCGCGTTCTCGGCCGGCGTAAACACCATAAGCGCTATCATCAGATAACCAGAATCTTCTTGAAGTTCTTTTCCCCACCTCCAGTACAGCGAGTGTTCTCACGAGAGTCGTCAGTTGAGTGAGTCAGTGCGTAAGTAAGCGAATTGGTGAGAGCGTTGCTGCTGCGACATCAAGTGCGGTTCTCCGAGCGAGTTGGTAACGACTGCTGTGACGTGCAGCGTGTGCTACTGCGGAGCGAGAGATTGTGGAAGTCTTGTGTTCGACCTAGTGAGTGAATCGTTCTTAAGAAAAGGCTACGTCAAGAAGCAAAGTGAAGTGGCGGGGAAATTGAACTAGTTCACATAAGTGAAGTGACAGTGTAAACTGAGACGTGACAGTTGAAAGACTGGACAAAATCACAGTATACGCAGCCAATCCAAAGAGAACATTAAACAGTTGAGCTAAATAAGGCGGCCTGCAAAGCGACCACCGACAGTATACACGACAGAAGAGGTTATGTACATGTATCAAAAGGACGTTAAACTCTCAGAAAAGCACCATCTACTATCACAATTTGTCTTGTTTTTTATAGATACTCCAAGGATTCCTGATCCTGTCTTACACAGAAATTCAGTTACCAAGTCAAAACATGGCGACGGAAAATCTGATGAGAGATGGCAGAATGATCACGCGATGAAAGTCACTCTCTAATTAGCTTGTTTCTCATATTTGATGTAGGCATAAACATAAAAGGTTACAGTTTTCAAAATTACAATTTTACGTCATAAGTTTATGCCATGTTTATGTCAACGCGTGCATTAAGATAACCTGAAACAAGATTGTATGTTTAGTTCTGTTTATGTTTCATTGTGAAGGCGTCTAAGAGCGCACAGAAGAAAGTATTTATAAGGACGGTTTGAAGAATGCCTATAAAAGTGTAGCGTGAAATAGTCGTTGGGCGACATTTGTAGCGAGAAACGGTGTTGTGCACTATTTGTAGCGCGAACTCGTCGATCCCTGGGTTGTTGTGGTCTTCTGCAGTGCTCTCCTCGGCTATTGGTGCTCGTCGGTTGTTGCGTATTCCATTCCTAACTATATATAATTATTAATTCTCAGGTTATAGTGGGCGAGGCAAGTTAAAAATACACTGCAAGTTTCCCTTAATCAATGAAGTTTATTCGCAGTTGGAATAATTATGGGCAGCTAGCTTTTCCCATTATTATAATCCCACCACTTTAAATTAGTCAGCAGCCTAGCTATCTGCACACGCACTCCCACCCTTGTGCACGTGCATCTGTAGCACCCCGTGTCGATGTGAATTCTTGAAGATCAGTTAGAGAGAGAGAGAGAGAGAGAGAGAGAGAGAGTGGGCTCTGAGGCCTTGTCTTCCCTTATAAACGAGAGCCTAGTGACGCTCACCTCTGCGTTTAAAAATGTAACGACGTTCCCTATTGGTCCTCAGACCGCGTTACCTTAACATGTATGAGAATGTGAGGCTTCAGATCCGTGCGCTTAAGCGCCATATTGGAGCGTTGTGAAGCCAGTTCCATTTCTCCGTCTCTTTCTTTTCTCTATCTGTCTCTTTCTATTTCTCCGTACCGTTACCAGTTCCCTGCCTGTTGGCTTGGTGAAAGGTACGCTCTACTTAGGATTATGCCTTTCCAAGAATTTTGCTAGCTCGCCCGTTTCTTACAATCAGCTCTGTACAAATGTTAGATGTTGAATATTTTAACATGTTAGTGAATTAAATTATTACTGTACAATTCTTATATGTATGGTTCCCCTTTCATATGTACAATTCCTATATATGTATAATATACCCCCTTTCAAAAGGCTAAAGAATGACAAAAGTTTCACATTTTATTTTTAATCAAGCCACATTTTGTTATGCAAACTGAATTGCTCAACCATAAGTGCAACTCACGTTGCTGGTCTAAAATGCATTAACAAAATACCTTGACTTTGGAGCTTGCTTTATCCTTCAGGTGATCCAGCAGTCGGCTATCAAACACACGCCATATTGGGTACGGTGTGGTACTACTGGCAACTGTGAAAGAAACAAAATGTAATTGAAAATATTTGGTATTGTAACACGTCTTGGAAATTAGCTTTCACTGACAGGAATGCAAATGTTGTGGATACATAAAAATAATGTTGTATTTACATTATTTCGAGGCTATTCTCCTTTCCAATTCCATTCCAGCCACATTCTAGTTTGAGAAAAGAATCTATTCTTTTACTGTTTGAATTCATCACTACATGAGTGAATGGCAGCGTTTATCTCAGCGGCAGTGTGTAAAAGTAAAATGTATGGAGAGAAAACTTGCCGTTAATACGTGCAGGATAAATTTTCAAAACCTGCAGATTGAAAACTTGGAGAATCCAAGTGGTTTTAAAGGCTATATCAAAAGCACTCTTCTCTGTGTTGCATGATATCGGTTGAACTGAGTGCTTTGTGCCTCTCGGTGCAGCTGTGTGAACACTGCGTTTTAAAGGTGAATGTCTCGTTCGGATACTGTCACATAAACGGATACTTTTATTTTTCTTTGACTCGAATGGGATAAATAATTAGTATACGTATTATTATAATATTTATGCTGTGATTGCTAATGTAAATAATATTTGTTACGTACGTAAATTCCACTAAATCACAAATTATTATTATTAAGTTCTGCTTTACTGAACATTTACTAAGTACTAGGAACGTTACATTAATATGAAACGAAATACATAAGACAATGAATGATATTTTACGCTTTGCAGATATTCTTACATAAAAGAAATAATTCTATAGATACTTCTATTTTCATCGTTGTAAAACTCTCCGATTCTCTAACTGGACATAACCACACGATTATGTCACCATAGTGGATTATCAAAGACAGATATTTGAATGGTTACCCTGCTTAAGAATCTCAGTCTAACTCGTCGTAACATGTCTGATGCAATGTTACAGAAAGCTATGACGATGTTGATGAGTTACACGATATCCTTAAGGTAAGAAGAAAGAGTACTTGGAAAAGGTTACCATGGTAAACGAATTCTCATCCTTACAGACAATGAACAAAACTGGTATGAGAATGCCTAAATGTACTGATTGCCCTGGCGTCCCGCAACAGGCTGGAAAATAGGTGGGTGCGAGGTCATCAGAGCAGCTATGAAAATTAAAAAGCTGATCAACTGGCTAAAAGAGGTACTGAATACCCTATATTGGCGCTGAACTCTTGGTTGAAATCAGTATCAGCCAAAAGTTCGGAAAAACTATGGATTAGGGAAATATTTTGCGAATTATTTTATTAACTCCACGCATGGAAGCCAATTTGAAGAAGGTGGCTGCTTCTACGTATGGAAAGTAAGTTTGAAGATGTATTATATTTCGACTGTTGAGGAGCGGAACTTGTAGTTGCAACCACACGTATAGTAAAGTTTCCGGTAGCCTGCGCCCCAGTTTAAAAAGAAATATTAACTTTGTAATTTGACTGTTTCTTTAAATATTATATTTATGTTTGCCTCAGCTGCGTCAGTATTATTGTTAGAGACACGTTTCTCTTAGCAGGGTTGTGATGCGACTAAGAATGTAGGCTTACACAGATTATAATTTTACTTCACTTCTTTTATCAATGCTTGACACGATTTAAATAACACTTCACTGATATAGTGGGCTGTGAGATTCTTTAATTCATTAATTACACTTTTTAATATGTAGACTTATTTTTCGTCTCACACGAATACATATTATATTTCTTGAGGACACTTTTGCGTCTGGTTAGTAACGCTGTCTGCAGGCAACGGAACTCTAAATTTGTAAAACTTTCTCCTTTTCAGTTTCTGATTGGCTAATCCTACTCTAATAGAATACCATCATTTAACTAAAGTTTTTTTCTGGTTGTTGATTGGCTATTTTATAAACTGTCACTAAAATTACATTATTGTTGCTCCAATAATGACTAGTAGCATTATTAAACATTCTTACTCATTATTGCCTCAAGGTTACCTCATTGTTACCTCATTGTTAGCAACGTTTAACCTATTATTCCCACAGCTCCTACATTATTACACTACGTAATACATTTACATAACATTATTAAACATGGATACAATAATATAAACATTTACAATGACTGTAATATACACTTTTTATATATAATTACATACTCATAATGCTTTAAGGCGGGCTGTTATTGAATTTATATATTATATAATTACTGAAATTATTTAAGTGTTAAAAATACTGCCTCACCCTGCTTGAGGATCTCAGTCTAACTCGTCGTGACATGGCTGATGCAATGTTACAGCAAGCTACGATGATGTAGATGAGTTACACGATATCCTTAAGGTAAGAAGAAAGAGTACTTGGAAAATGTTACCATGGTAAACGAATTCTCATCCTTACAGATAGTGAACAAAACTGGTATGAGAATGCCTAATGTACTGATTGCCCTGGCGTCCCGCAACAGGCTCGAAAATAGGTGGGTGCGAGGTCATCAGGGCAACTATGAAAATTAAAAAGCTGATCAACTGGCTAAAAGAGGTACTGAATACTTATGTTGGCCCTGAACCCTTGGTTGAAATCAGTATACATACTGCCAAAACTTCGGAAAAACCATGGATTAGGGAAATACATCAACTCAGGTGGCAAACCTATCCTGGACAAAGACAATCCAGAAAACTGGTCTTACGTCCAGCAAACACTCTTTCCTCAACTCTGCTGAGATAGGCAGAAGAGGAGTAGGAAAGTAGGTGGATTAATCTCTGATCATGGTCACTTAAGGAAACAAACCTCCTCAAAGATGAACCCACCTGTAGAGCGTGCAAACAGGATGAGGAAACTGCATCGCATATCCTGTTTGATTGCCACTTCCTGGTAAGAAAGAGATTTACTCTTTCTATAACAAGGGAAGACTTAGGAAAGGATGCCGACATTGAAACCAAAGTTCTGCATCTTGCAATTTTGGGAAACAATGAAAGTCTCCTTTCCAGTGGGGTTACACAATAAGCTTTTTAGGCTGACGTGTGGGAGGTCGATGACACTCAACAAAAATCATCTAAGAAGAAAGAGTAAAATGGTGTGAAATCGAGTGAGCTCCATATCGTCCGAACCACATTAGATTAGATATTTAACAGAGAGACGAACAGGAGGCACATACTTCTGGTTTCCTCCCTGTTTCTTCTAATCGTCACCTTCTTAAACTCTGATAAGTCCATAGATTAGGTTTCTACTCACCTGGATCAACAGTTCCAAATTACCTCTATCTATTCGTTTCCAGTGCTTCACAATGAATTATTAAGCACGAGGTCCTTTCCTCCTCTACAACACACATCCTGCATATTAGATGATCCACATTGGTTTTTACAATTTCCATGACCATTCATCAGACCACCATGACCTCATCTGTTTCGTACTTAATTTAAGGTCAGTAACACTTCTTCTAAGACATGGCTGTTGCATCATTACCTTTCCATGTTCTTTGTTTGTGGATATGTTTCCAGTACTTTGAATCCAGTCTAATAGATTTCTCCTTGTCATTAATTTGGTAAAACCCAAGAGTGTTTCTAATCCAATAAATAGCTCTGTGCTCCCATTTTAGCTAGCCTGTCTGCATTTTCATTTCCAATTACTCCAGCGTGGCCAGGCTAAAGTAAATCTATTATATTCCTCTAGCCTTTCCGGGGCTTCTCGACACTTCTTAATGATCTTTGATCTCGTGAAGGGTACTGATAGTGCCGGCAGAGCCGCCCGTCTGTCTCAGTACATCCAGATGGTATTGGGAGGATGAATTAGGCGGTGGGTCGAATGAGGCTTTGCTACATCGTGACGGTGCCACATTGCTATCGGGCCTACATAAAGTAGGCAGGTAGATTCCGTCCAGCAGAGGAGGCAGCTCCTTTTGTTAAATGTGGTCCACTGAATGGCCCTAAAACAACCTTGTCTCCGAGTATACCAAACCAAAAATATTGATGTCATATTGTACCCGAAGTCTGCCTCAAGCATCCAACGAGGATTCACTTAGATCCAATAATGCATGTTGTGTCGATTTATTTTGTCTGTGTTGTGGACTGCTGCTTCATCTTTCAATAACACAGTTGGGAAATACTTTTGGATATTGTTCAGTTTGTCGCATGAGCCACCTTACTCCCGGTTCATCAACCGTCTGGTGAATTCAATGTGATGGGAATGGAGCTTTGCATTGTGTAGTATTCTCTATGTGAAAGATTGAGTGCGAATATCTGAATGATGAATTACATAGTCAATCAAACGCCCTGTAATTAACTGGGGACTGAAAGGATAACATATTTTGGACGAGACGTATAGTGCTGTGTTTCTGGTTCTTGAAAGCGGTTCGCAAGGCAAAGAATTCTTTTCTACAGAAATTTCTGTAGACCTGCCCTTGATGCACCGTTGCACCTCCGCTTGTTCAGATACACTCCATTCCACTGTGAGTACAAGCAGGTGGGACCATGCATTTAAACACATTTACTCTCTAGAATGCTCATGTACTTACATTCGGACAAAGAATGTGCTGTTCTAGAAAGTTCCCAGAACTACTTTTAGTTTCAAATTCCACTTCATGAAACTTTTGGCAGCGCTCTTCAGTTGCATACTGCAATTATTGCACGCATGGAATAAACATGCATTTGCATCAGAAGGACTTGGTAGCTGATACACACTTATTCAACAAAGCACCAAGTGCACGTTTATTTTTGAAGTACTATTTTGCTACTCTGAAAAGAGCAGCCAAATATAATAGATAATACCTTTATAAATGCCCATTAAAATACTTATATATCCCTAATTTACACTACATTATGTTATAACACACAACTTGCCACACCTTACAGACTACGCATTGCAGTCGTCATGTAATCCTACAGCCCTCCTAATGTAAATGATTGAAAAAACTGTATGCAGTATTTAAGAAGTTAATAAAAATGTATAGTGCACAAAAAGGTCAAGAAACATTAGATTTGATACCTCTATTAAAATAGCTTGAAATTTGGGCAAGAAGACTTTTTTTTACAATAAAGCCTAATGCTAAAATCTTACCCTTCTTGTAGAATTATTAATACAGTTATTTAAGAATATTCTATGTTCAAATTAGTTTTATTGTAAAAATACTAATTTTATTTTACGTTTAGTGGCAGTAATTTGTATCACAACAATGTAAATGCCAGAGTGATTGTAGTGTAAATAAACGTTATTGTATGACATTGATTTGAGATATTTGTTAATTATAAGCATTGTTAGGAAATAAGTTTACACAGCTTCACTGAAACTGACAATAAGAGCGGGTAACAATGAGCGAGGGGGTGAGTTGTTTATCAATTATTAGAGACAAGCAAATGACGTCAGATTGGCGCGCTTTTCTTATAAATGGCGGGAATTTCTTCCCTAGAGCATATGTTTTCGTAATTTTTGATTGGATATAAAAATAGACGCTAATGTTGGCGCGTTTTATTAACCAATAGCAGCTCGGTTATAATCTTTAGGCATATTAGGGTGTGGGAGTATAAAAAGCTAAAGCCAGAGACAAGTATTGTTCAGTCCAACAGAAACATTTGTGCATTACACGTCGCTCAGTCCAGAAGAAACATTCGCGGGTAACACGTCGCTCAGTCCAAAATATCATACCACGGGTTACACGTCGCGTAGTTCAACGGAAGCATACATCAAGTACACGTTACGCAATTCTACAGAATCTCTCGTGTCGTAAAGCTAGTTATAAATGCGAAATACGCAAATTAATAATGTGCAGCAAATAAGTGATTATAGTGATATTAGAAAATATAACAGTTTCAGTCTGGCGTGTATCAATAGATAATGTGAAATGAATAAAGTGTGACGGCAATAAAAGTGCAAAAACACATTCTTTTATCAGTGTTATCTTTTAGTAAAAACTCCTTTCCGTTTACACACCCTGTTCAAGAGATACGCTCGACTGAGTAGTAATAATAGCTAGCCGGAGGACAAAGAACCCAACATTCAAAGTATTAATACAATAACAGGCGCCCAACAATAGATAACACGAAGTGACCGCAACAAATTGACTCCCATACGTTGTGCAGATAAACATGAAGCATATTCCAACTACCAACAAATATAATCTACTTCAAATTGGCTCCCAAACGTGGGGCTAACAAATATTCCACTTTAGTTTAGACCAAAATTCTTTGTCTACCCTCTACAAATCAGTTTTGTATCGTCTATAAATACTTTCAATCAATAATCTTCTTTTACAGATGTGCAGGCCGAGTCTGTATTGCAATGTTCTGCGAGAACCCTTGACTATTTTTTAAAATGATTAGTCATTTATATGACAGTCGGGAACAATGGCAACTGACAAGTTTCTATGGACAACTGTGAGGCTTTGAGTATATGTTACTGATCTAATGCAATTTTTAAGAATATGTGATTCATTCGTCTCTTCAAACAATAAAAATCTGTTTCGTCCTTATCTAAAACAAGTGAGTTACCATATACAATAGCGTCTAATGCAAAATGCTCGTATTACAAATTTGGTTACTGAACAGTTTGCAATTTAAACAATTACGTAAAAGGAGGTCAAGTATATTGTAATATGAGTATGGGAACTACTTACAGTTTGAAAACACGAGACAAATTCAAGTTTCTGTTATACACTTCATATATTACACACTATTATTTTTTCAGGATCATGTATTTTATCATTTTGTATAAACAATTAATAAAAAAATTTCTAATGAACATAACCATAGTCACCTTGTGTTTTCTGTAACGCAATGCTGTCTATTCAGTAGCTATAACTAATGCATGACTCAGAAATGTACTATAATTTAGGAGGCTTTGAGTCAATTGTATGATGGTTGATGCCACAACTCAAAGCGGATTGTTTGAAGACAATAATATGGGCGATAATAGAGATTCAGTATTTCAAGAAGAATTTGAGATCGGAGATTGGATTATGAAGACGCAGATATTGAAGAGGCGTGGAAAACTGAGTTGTATTTTACTTCCTTCCCTAGAGTATATTGTATGTTATCACAGCTACCAACAGTATGTCGGTATACATGAGTTTCACTGGAAACGAATTAATGCGTTGGAATTCTAAATTTCCTTCTGTATAAATACCCTCGAGGAGGCGTAGAAAACCACAGCCGTGAAAACAAGTAGGTACTATATCTAAGTTTGAACCTCCAGTTGCATAAACCAATTAAAATAGTTGAACTGCGGCTTTTGTTTCAAACCCGTTGAAAATGTATCAATAGGGATATCCAAGAACTTCACGAGCTTTACAGAATAAAACCAATTCAAGTTATGTTTGAATGAATCGAACGGAATGGTTCCGCGGTAACGCGTGAGGCTCCCATTTAGGAGGTCTCAGGCCCGATTGCTGTCCGGCAGATACTCTGACCATGGATATTTTCATGGTTTCCCCAGGTCGGCAGGGCTTCCTGGGTTGGTTCTCATTCTATCAATAGTTCATTTCCTTTCATCTGTTTCAGGGTTATAGGACTAGACGATGGTGTTGCTGTGTTGCGGCAGGACGTTGGAATTTTCGCTCTGGAAATATTTCCACCCTGCGTTTGATGGGACCGCTAGGACCCCCCTCCTGGGAGCTGTCTTGATTATCTAGGGATCCCGGGTTGCGAGTGGCTTAGGCAGAGTTAGCCAGCATCAGGACTGGTGCCAAGTTGGAATTGTTAGGGACCCCGTTCTGCAAAGCGCACGTCGTCATCCTGATCTGGTCGCCCCTTTGTCTCTTCCTCCCAGAGTTAACGTTAGAAGCAACAAGGTCCTCTTCCTACTTCTAACTCCTATATTTGAGTGATCAAAGAATGAAAAATATACGTTCTACACGGGTTGCATTCATAGCGAAGTTGCCGGAATGTTAGAGATAGTCATTATGAGAAGAAACGTTCCTACTATTTAGTCACAGCAGGAGAATACTAGGAATCACGTCCATTTCATCGTATATTGCATTCATAAACTATACATCCTCGCAGAGTCTTTAGAGCTAGAGATGAGCAGAAAATAACAAATTCGTTACATTGTAACGGTCACCTTAATGTAACGATTACAAAGTAACTAGTTGCTCAATAGCGGATACCAAAGTAAGGAATACAAAGTAACTAGTTGCCCAATAACAGTCACCAAGGATAGTATAGGACTAAAAGCGGAGGAGGACTTAGTACCTCGACCAACGCAGATCTCTTGTGCCTAGGCCCCTGATAGGGTACCCCTGGGAGGCAGGGAGGGAGGGAGGGAGGTATTAGATGAGAGGTGACAGAGGACACCGGACCAGAAGACACGACAAGCAGAGGGGAGTGTCCCTACCATTTACAGACTTGAATTTCCCGGTGCTAGCTGGTGGAGGCGGCCCGGAACCTGGAGACCGCTTGCAGTCCGAGGAAAGGTTTCCTCAGAGCATCCTTTTCCCCTGTCATGCAAACGCCAAAACCTCCGGTCGACACTTGAAACCCTGAAAGAAACCAAGCAGATGAAAGGTGAAGTGAAATGAGAATGGAGATGAAATTCGAGGGGTGTAATGATCCTTCCCAGTATTCCATGGATCAGGAAGGTTGGTCACGGGGGAATCGAACCTACGACCTCCCGAATGCGCGCCACAGACGCTACGGCTTGAGCCATCCCGCTCGATAACGTTACCACAGTAACGAACGCAAAGTAACTAGTTACCCAGTAACCGTTACCAAAGTAATGAATGCAAAGTAACTAGTTACCCAATAACGGTTACCAAAGTAATGAATACAAAGTAACTAGTTACCCAATAACGGTTACGAAAGTAATAAATACAAAATAACTAGTTACCCAATAACGGTTACGAAAGTAATAAATACAAAGTAACTAGTTACCCAGTAACCGTTACCAAAGTAATGAATGCAAAGTAACTAGTTACCCAATAACGGTTACGAAAGTAATGAATACAAAGTAACTAGTTACCCAATAACGGTTACGAAAGTAATAAATACAAAGTAACTAGTTATCCAATAACGGTTACGAAAGTAAGAAATACAAAGTAACTAGTTACCCAATAACGGTTACGAAAGTAATAAATACAAAGTAACTAGTTACCCAATAACGGTTACGAAAGTAATAAATACAAAGTAACTAGTTACCCAATAACGGTTACCAAAGCAATGAATACAAAGTAACTAGTTACGCAATAAGGTTATTAAAGTAACAAAGACAACTCGTTATCGCGTTAACGGATACTGAAGAAACTAGACGGTTACCAAGCCTGGATGACATCATTCACTACACATGCGCGGTGGTATCGCTTATAGAGAACTAGTTAGTTCAATATTCGTTTACAACTTGAGTCAACCTCGCACGGAGTTGCAGGTACATATTTGTTTATTACAGCGTGTTGCTTATCGCTTCCAATATAGGTCACAGGCCACAGATGACAAGTACTGCATTCCATTAAGATGGTCATTCACATACGATTATAGGTGCACGAGTTTTTATACATCGTGGGTAGATGGGTATGAATAAACAATTAATGCTTTTCAGTAGCAAAATATATGGAGCCGCTAAGCCCAAACAACGATATCGTTAACATTGAAACGTAGTAACATCTAATCGTTACTGGTAACTGTTTAAGTAATGTGACTGCGGAGATGATAACCGTGAAATCAAATAGCTTAATCGTTATTCTGACCGTTAAATGCGACAGTTATAACTGTTTGTCACGACCCTACTCAGAGCCCGAGTTCGTTCAGTCCTGTTCTGGAGCAGTGCAGTGCCCGAGATAGAAAGCTAACAACCGCATGGCCTCACACATTTTTCACTTAAATGTAGGAAGTTGGTGCCCCTGATATGCCCACTGCACCCTGCTCACAAAGTACGTTTGTAATTTATATGTTGGTGTTAAACTGCCTCTTTGTTGGTGGCGCAACCAGAAAAGATAGGCTATCCCAAGGAATGCATCTTCATTTGAAGGATTTAGAGCTCACACTCTGTTAATTACACAGGAAGGTGAGAAGCTCACTTGCATATTCATGGCCAGCACAAGAGAACGACCACCACTTTTCTTTCTTTGGTATGTTATTTCTTCACTTGGAACCTGTTGCATTTAAACGAACCTAGTGTTCAAATATAGAAAGTTCTAGCTGGTGTACCCGACGTGGCTCGGTCAATTTCTGAAACTTGAATGACAGATGAATTAATTTCATTTACCTCTCCCCCATTCTTTATGAAATTATGATACAGTGGTCTATGGGAGTTTTATGGGAATCCTCCCCCTTTCCCTTATGTTTAAAAGATTTGGAATAGCATGTTGGGAACCGTATAGGCTTAATAAAATTGATTGTTAGAAAAGACACATAGTAGGACTACAACATTCATAAAAACAGGAACATATGTTGGTCCTACAAAAGGAGAGGAGATTAAATGCAAGCAATTAAAGGTTCGGTGTAAGAGGCATCAGTTATGCGCATTACATAAAGCACATGCTGGTTTAAATGCATGGGTGGGCGTTAGTGAAAGATTGAAGAACCCGACATATTACGGAAGAAACCATAATTTGTTAAAAATTAAGACGTAAGAAAATTCTCCTTTGTTAGTAGAACTATTAAAGAATAGAACGAATCACCTGTAGCAGTCTTTCAGGGCTGTCCTCTGTCCGTGAGGAAATTTAGGAAAAATTTTAATAGCATAAATGTTGGATAATTAAAAATAAATGTTACCTAAGACCCTTGAACACGATCAAACTTTTTTTTCAATTCAAGACTTTACAAGATAAATGGTTAAATATGTTTCAATATGTGACAGGATTGGACAAGACTTGACAAGACCCGGCAAGACTTGACAATGTCATAGATATGTATTTACAAGTTGTCTCTGCCAAACAGAAACCCTTCAGAACACATTGATAATTTATCAGGCGAAACCAATTTACTAATCGCGTCACAGTATAACAATTTGCAATGAAATCACATTACTATTATGGAATGCAATGAAAATAACACCAACTGATAGATTAACGACACTACATAACATTGCAGTAATGTATACTTAGTTCGGAAATCTGCCTGACAATTATTTCCATCATAACCGACTTCATCTGTTTCATCTTGTTGTGGTAATCCACGGAGCCCTACGTACAGACATGGCCAGTTTATGTATAACCTAATCAGTTCGCATACAACATACCTTGGCCGGGTAGCCATTTTTGTTTACTTTTCGCTTTCCGCTATGTTGCAGATTTCATGACGCGCTGTAAATACTCGCATTTCATTGGCCACAGACATCAAATCATTGTCAAATGTTTGACCGTTTAGAGCATGTCCTTATTTTCTTTCAAGACTTTCAAACACTTCAAAAGTATTTGAAGCAATTTGACAAGAAAAGTTGTGAAGTTGTGACAACTCTTGAAAAATCTTGTAAAGCATTGAATTTGACAAAAATTTGATCGTGTACAAGCACCTTTAGATGCATGTTTGAAATTTTGTAAACTTATTGTGAATACTAGTGGTAAACTTATTGTCTATAGTGACTGGATAGATAATTAGTAAACGTAAATAGTATAGTAATTAATGAAACTTCCAAACGTTCAGCTGTTATGTTACAAAACCATAAACTGGCAACTTCAATAATATCACCAGTTGATAGAACGGCTTTATCCACATTACTGTTTGTTGTTCATTGTATTATTATTGTTTGTGCACTTATTTTATATAATATTGTTTAGTATATTTAATTCTGCCACCAGGTAATATCCATTTGCAGAAAATACATGTATACATATGTACATAATTGCAATTTCTTACAGCGCCGGCTGTTTCTAATAACAGATGAAAAATCCCCTCATGTTCCTGCAAAAGGTGTGAAACATCGGCGGAACGTGCGACTTTCTTAATCTTGCCCTGACAGACCTGCAAGTTCTGGAAATGCTGCATAGCCTTCAAGTACCCTTTAGCGGTGGAACAACCATCCAGTAACTTTTTACTTTCTCTACCAAGCACATAGCATGTAGAGAAGGTATCGTATTCCACCCAAAAATTCGATACCGAGATTTCACCACAAATACATGTTTTGAGGTCCCTCAAATAAAAAATTTAGAAAAAGGTCCGTGTGTGTGTGTTTATGTGAACAGCATAACTCACAAACGAAAAGTCGGATACATACCAAACTTGGTATTTAGGTTCAGTACTTTCCAAAATTGCAATACAAAGATGTTCAAGAAATTCATCCCACTCCAAACTACCCTTTACATGGAACGTTTTTAGAATTGTATTATTTTCTATGGTTCTAACGAGTTTGATTAAAATACAACATATTAAAGATATTTACATGGCAAATAAAATATATATCTTGAATTTTCTGAACTAGCCCTTGAAGTCTTCTTCATTCAACAGGAATTTTGTATAATCTCGTATATCTCTTAACGTTAATTCATAGACCAAAACGTACTTAACAAAAAATGTAGATCTCTTTAAAACACAATTTATTTCAAATAACTCTTTTTGTGGCATCAGACATTGTCAAGAAATCGGTTATTAATAGTTCGAATTGTTCAATACTTAGGCATCTTTTCAAGTGCTGTCGATTTTTTTTTTTTTTTTCAATTTTTTCTCGCGATGCTATGGAAACAGTATGGAGTTTTAAGGCCAGCGTCCAGTTGTTAAACATTTGACTATCGCTATTCCCTTTGTATCTATAACGAAACATGCAATGCAGCTATTTCCGGAAAGGTACATTATAAGGATCTGGAATATAAGCTCTGGTTTAAAGAAGTGGATATCAGGATTAAGTAGTATTACAGATGTTTTATTTCATTTTGTCTTTTATTTTTGTGCATCCAGGTTACATGGCGTATGGCGATGCAGGGCAGATGCATGCTCAAAGGAAAGAAGCCCCATGGACACCAGAGGGCTGCTTGGTCGTCGGGTTGTTCATCGACCTCTCCGGGCAGCTCTAGCAGTGGGACAAGCCTGAAACTGTTAGGGACTTCCGCGCGTCTGTATGCCCTGTTTGCCTACGACCTGTAGCCTCCTGTGCTCTGTTTGCTTCATCGCTTCCTCCTTAGAGGTATTAGCCACAGTAGATCTATGTAGTTTGCAGTGAGCGAGGTGTTCCGCTTCTCTGCATAACCTAATATAGAAAGTAAATGTATTTGGCTGGATTGAGGGGCCTCAAAACAAGTATTTCCGATGAGATCTCGATATGGAATGCAGTGCCCTCTCTACCTACTATGTACGTGGTAAAGTAAAACTGCTCGCACTAGAATGCACTAATACTCGGTTCTTTATCGCGAGCTGCTCCTGCTGTCAGAAAGCAGGCGAGCAGGCCTGGGCAGGATGGAAGGTTGTGCACTAATCATCTTGTTAGCTGCAGTAATCCAGTTGCTCTGAACGTTTCACCAAAGTCCCGACACATTCCAAGAACGCAACAGGAACTTTGCCTGCGGCCCCACATGCCGCAATCTCTAATTGCGTTAAGAACAGCTAACTCTCTTTTCCTTGCTCGCTGCGAGACGTAAGAGGAAGTAAACTCGATGAAAGTGCCTCTTTATTTGAAGGAGAAGAAAATAAAACATTCACGTCCTTGATAGGAATAGTGCCCTGCTTTCCAAATGTTACAGCAGCGGGAGCGAACAGAAATGGAGTAAAACAGCAGCCCCATCCAGCGCACTGATGCACAATACAGTGTTGACATGCATACAGCAAAGCCAGTGATCCTAGCTAGCATAATCACCTTCTTCCACGATAGCGTTTTTTAACTCACTTCCAGCTCATGCTATCATGGTGCAAAGTTTAATTTCCTACATTTAGTGCTGGTAATCTAACCTACCTGCGTGTTTTGTCTAGTTTACTACACGTGTGTGCATGAACTATATTAAATCTTCTAACTTTTGATATATTTATTACTGCAGACATAGAGTATTATACATATCTGATATTTGTACCTTAGCATTTTAATCTTACTGGTCTCTTTATTTCCTTTTTAGTGGTTACTAATTATTTACGACTCAGTTCATACAGCAGTAAGTATGAACTGCAAGTTACCAAATTCTTAAGATAAACAACCAGACTCGATAATAATCTACGCTAATTCGCCACCAAGGCTAATGTTGGTGACCTTGCTACTAGAACCACCATATTCAACAGTTGTTATTTATTTCCGAGTTACTACTATTCATATTATTTACTGTTCTCCAATGATGAAATTACCGCACGTGCATCGCAATATACTACTCCGGTTATATCCTTTTCAAGCCATTAATTTGTCATCTCCAAGAAAACACTATCATCGATATCGTTCAGTACCATACTTTAATAAGGGGATTGTATCTAGTGATTTCAAATTCAAATATGTGCTGCCCTTGGATGCTGCATCTTCACAGGATGGAACAAGCACGGAGACGTAGTTTAGCTTTCGAGACGGGAGAACAAAGCTTAGCAGAGGATTTGCGAGAGGAGCACTGGTGAAAGGTGGCAAAGTATTGAGTGTAACTGGCTCCAAATTTAGTTTAATAATTATCTACAGTACTATTCTACACTACAATAAACATGTCAGCAATATTTAGTTGGCTAAAGTTCTGTCCTACATTACTACAAACACATCTACCAATGATAAGACTGCAGAGACAAGTTTACCTGGAATGCGAAAAAGATTGGGCTTCCATGTTCCAACGGTCTTCCAGCATAGGTTAAAGAACATTAGAATACTAAGTGTCACAGATTCCTGTTAGCACGTGTCTAGCCGAGATAGTGAGCCGTCAAAAGCTCTAAGTTTAAATACCCGAGGAATAAGCTGACTAGTGCTTTAGACAGCATTGACGTAAGCGGGTGCCAGCATGATTTTCGCAATTTATCCGCAAAGCCAATTTTGTCCTGAATATCTCGAACTTTATAAAATTACATTTATCACATTGTTGTAAAATAAAACTGTAACTGTCACAATATTTCAAATCAGGACTAATTTAAGTTTACTTAAAAATAAATATGAAATTAAGCCCAATATCCCACCGTTCCCACCACTTAGGTTGAGTATCGCATTCGAATCCGATAGATTTTCAAGAAAATTCCTATTCTCCCAACTACCATTTACATGGAAAACCTTGCGTAATTTTTTTCTGAAAAATGGCTCTGACGACTTTGATTAAAATGTAATATCGTTTAAGATATTTAAGAAATGAAATGTACAGAGAGAGCCAAAAAACTACGAACCGACTGCGCGGTGTTTATCCTGTCGCGTTCTTGACACGTTGTCATCTGCCACTATCATAGAAAGGCGCGGATGAAACTATACAAAATTTTTAAAACTACTTTTAAAGGCTTTACTTACCAACTTCATGAAAGGAGATGCTGAAACTGGCCACCGTCGTTGTCCATACATTTTTGGCACCTCCTTAGGAAACTATCCATCACTCGCCGTAGTTCACGTTGAGATATGCTGGCAATTTCTTGACGGATATTTTGTTTTAATTTTTCCAGGGTGTGTGGGTTTGTCATGTACACTTTGTTTTAAGTTACCACAGAGATAGAAATCGCAGGCGGTTATGTCGGGGGACCGAGGGGGCCACAAATCTATACTAATAATTCTGTCCTCAAACACACTTTCATAAAGTTGTTAAGTAAAGCCTTAAAAAGTAGTTTTAAAAATGTTGTATGGTTTCATCCGCGCCTTTCTATGATAGCGGCAATGAACGCCTAGGACGCGGACAGGAAAAACACCGCGCAGCCGGTTCGTAGTCTTTTGAACCTCTCTGTATATCATGTGAAGTCTCATCATTTTGAATGAATTTCGTATAGTTGGTAAACCGTAAGAGATAGATAAAATATCACTGCTCACAAAATGTGAAGCACACAATTTATCTCAAATATTTTTTTGGCATTAACCATTTCCGGAATTTTCTATATTACTAGTTTGAATTTTCAAATATTGATACTTTTTCCAAGTGGTAAGTCGCTATTCGTTTTTTCTAAGTCCTGTAAGAAGCACAGAATTTCAAATACGTCACCTTAAAGCTTTTGTTATTTTCTTTCCTTTTACACGTTAAATCAGTTACTCTACATAGCCTTCCTATTTTGCGCCCCCTTCCAACTTTCTACTTCAAGAATGCTCTTTATTAGTTTGCCCTTTGCTAAGAAAATGTATTCTAACTAGTAAAGTCTAATAATGCCATTAATGAGCTCGTTCACTGGCTGCGTTAACAAGATGTGACACAAATAAAAAAAACAACAGATTGAAAGCAAGTTATTATTTTAGCACCTTGTAAGAGCTGGTTGCTTTGTTAAAGGATTGTAACTCAAAGTTGAAGAATCTCGTTAAAAGAAATCGCGTGTTGCTCTCGACATACACCCACTCAAGAAAGTATACGTCTGCATGTTAAAAAATTCTAGTAGCCAAATTAATGCAGGGAAAAATGTAATTTTTTTACTTAAAGATCTAATGGTAATACAGTTTACGTGTTTTTTGCGGTTTTTCAGATCGTTCATTTTATTATATTTTTAATTTTTTTAACAACATGCCAAAATTGCAATACTTTTGTATGTGGTGTTTTCAAAATTAACTTACATGCATTGAATAGAGCAGCTTTTTGTGTATTACTTGATTTTACTGTGAAAATAGGATTTTATTTGACGAAGGAATAAAATGTCAAAGTGGGGAATTATCAACCTTTTTTGCCTTAGTTCCTCACTTATCCACCAGTATAACTCACATGTCCAAGAAAGTGTGTAGATGTATGCACAAAAAGGCTCTACCTAATGCATGAAAGACAACTTTGAAATCACCACGTACAAAAATATTGCAATTTTGGCATAATTTTCAAACATGTATAAAGCTGATAAAATGAACCATCTTAAAAACCGTCAAACCACGTAAACTGTACTACCAATTGGTTTTTATGTCCAAAAAATTACATTTTTACCTCAAATAATCTGGCTACTAGAAGGTTTTAAAGCGGAAACGAGGGGATGTATGCCGAGTGTCTAATGGTCTCTTGAAATCTTGCTGCACAAATATAAACACTACATTTTCATTAAACCTCAGACAATAATTTCAATTTGAGGTTCATGAAAAATCTCCCTCACAGCCCTTGTTCGGATCACAAACATATTAATTGATAGTCAATGAAATTTAACATGTTACATAATTCGACCGACTGAACATCTCATATGTTGCAGGTTGTTCAACGGAGGCGCACGCCTCGGGCCCGCGACCTATGTGCCTACCACCCCCAGGAGGAAGGGATGAAATGAAGGAACTACACAGGAGGCCACACTCCGTAGACGGACCTGCCACAAAGACGCGCGGACGTCTCTAACATTTCCAAGTTCGCAGACCGTGTGTCACCGCCGCCGAGAGATGGCGATGAACGACCCTTCAGTCGAGCTGCTCTCCGATTTCCTGTTCGGCACCGCCATACACCACGAGACCTAGAAGTCCACCTAAAAGATGAGAAAGAAACGGACTGAAAGGGAAATGAGGGAAAGAAAATCGTGGCAGAGTATTAACCACCCCAACATTCGCCTGTGGAAACCAGGAGTCAGAGTGGGCGGTAGCCGTGGATCGAACCCAGAACATTGAAGGTGTTTGGTTGGAGTTGTTTATTTATTTAGGTCCACGTATGGACGCCAATTTGACGTAGGAGTTGTATTATATTTCTTATGTTGGGGAGCCGAACTTGTAGTCGCAACCGCACGCACGTATGGTAAACACTTTCCGTAGCCTTCGCCCCAAATGTACTTTCAGGTGGCCTTTGCCCCAAGTTTAAAAAAATATTAATTTTATAATTTGACTGTTTCTTTGAGTATTTAATATTTACGTTTGCCTCCGATGCGTCAGTATTTATTTTAGAGACATGGATATCTTGGCAGGGTTGTGATGCGACAAGAATGTAAGCTTACACAGATTATAATTTTTACTTCACTCCTTTTATTAATACTTGATAGATTAAAATAACACTTCACTGATATAGAGAGCTGTGAGATTCTTTTTATTAATTAATTACACTTTTTAACACGTAAACTATTTTTCGTTTCACACGAATACGTATTAAATCTCTCGAGGACACACAAGCAACGCATCCAGTTATGAGCACTGTCTGCAGGCAACTGAATTGATTTCAACCGTCTAAACTTGTAAATTTATGTATTTCAAGTCTCTTTGGCTAATCCTAGTCCAATAGAATACCTTCATCTAACTAAAGCTTTTTCTGGTTGTTGATTGGCTATTTTTATAAACTGTCACTAAAATTACATTATTGTTACTCCAAGAATCACAAGTAGTACTGTTAAAACTTTCTTATTCATTATTGACTCATTGTTACCTCATTGTTAGCAACTTTTAACTTATTATTCTCACAGCTCCTACATTATTAAATTACGTAATATATTCACATAAATTATTGAACATGTTTACAATAATATAAGCATATGCAATGACTGTTATATACATTTTACAAATTATTACTTGCACATATTGCTTTAAGGTGGGCTGTTATTGAATTTACATATTATATAATTAGACTGAAATTATTTATGTGTTAAAATTACTGATTCAACATCCGGAGTGCGGGCCACAGACGTTGCCGCCTGAGCCATCCCGTTCGGTCTGGACACCTCATTCTGTACAACTATTCTGAAATAGACCTGACAGTGGAAACCGGGAAATGCAAATAGTGAGTTGAATATGCTTTGTTTCAAGTATAATTTAGATATACTTAATTGACACCACTCGCATCACGTAGGTGCTGGTCTAATACTTTGTTTCCCAGATGTTGAATCTTTCATAGTTTGAATATTAAATATTAACAGAACTCTCTCCATGTATATAAACTACAATTTTATAAGCTTAGTCCTTGCTAGTCCGTTCTTGAGTATGTCACTGTCACTCTCTTGCTTTTCCTACCTCCTTCACTCCACTACAGATCAGGTGTCTGCACGAGCTCGGGCCTAGGACCGACATGGTCGCGGGCTGGCATCGGGTTTGAAAATAAAGACAAAAAAATCATATCATTTATTTGTCAGTAAACGTCTTGTACAGGGTTATCGTTATTGGTGTCATATATTTAGGGGACGTGTTCCTGACATCAAAACAATAAAAAAAAAGTTAATATGAACATGGGTTTGAAAATAATTTATTTCAGAGTTATAACACAAAATCGAAAGTTACAAAAATTGCTCGAAGTGGCTTCCTCAAGCTTCGATGCATGCAGTAAGCCCGCGTTCCATTCTCTGGCATACTCTGTTGAAAATTCCTGGTGTGTTTCGTATTTGGTCAAATCCAGTTTGAATACGTCCTCTCAAAATGTCAACATGAGGTACACGAGTTGCATAAACCAAGGACTTCCAATGTCCCCAGACGAAGAAATCCATTGGATTCAAATCAGGCGATCTAGCAGGCCATGCAATGGTTCCCCCTCGACCAATCCATGTTTGCGGAAATCGATCATTCAAAAACTTACGAATTATCATACTGAAATGAGCTGGAGCACCATCGTGTAAAAACCACATTCGTTAGATGATGGCACATTATCAGTTAAGTGATGCAACTCATTTCTGAGAAACTGGAGATAGGTTTGCCCATTCAGACGCGGAGGGAAAAAGTAGGGACCAATAAGGTGATCATGAATGATTCCACCCCAAACGTTGAGGTAGAATTTGTTGATGGTTGTCCTGTCGTAATTCATTAGGATTTTCAAATGCCCAGCTATGAATGTTATGAAAATTGAGGATGCCGTCGCGAGTAAAACCAGCCTCATCCGTGAATAGGATACAGGCTAGGAAATTGATGAACGCAGCGCACTGCTGTAACATTTCTGCATAAAGTCCACGTGCTCGTGCTGCATTGCCGTCTGCACGGCCCATACGTGTAGTGCATATCCGTCCGTTCAATCATGGAATACATCTTCTTTGACCTATAACAACGACACGGTTGGTTTTCAGACCCATGTACATATGGACCGTTTTTACTGTTTTGATGTCAGGAACACGTCCCCCAAATATATGACACCAATAAAAATACGCTCTGTATATGTTATCTAATCAAGAAAATTAGTGTCATTTTTATAAAATCAAAAAATCACGAAAACGTGTTCACGTAAAGGGCAAATAAAGAACAAAAGATTAATTTATCACATTTTTTGGCCTGCGATGTTGAAAACATTCGAATAGCACAATCACAGAATGCACACACCCAAAGCAGTACATAGCAATACCAGAAGTTCCCCTTCTACTACGAAATTTCCTGTTCCCATCATTTCCTTTCATTTGCTTCATTCGTTTGTTTCAGGGTTGTAGGACCAGACGAAGGCGGTTGGTTTGTTGCGGCAGGACGCTTGCGCTTTGTGAAGATTTCTCCTTGGTGTATGGTGGAACTGCTAGGGCCAGGTTGCGAGTGGCTAGACAGAGCTAGCCGGCATCAGGATTGGCACCATGTGAATCGTCAGACACACCGTCCCTGCTGGCACACATCGTCCTTTGGATCTGGTCGACCTTCAGACTTCCCTTCATCCCTTTCTCACATGAGTTACGTTGGAAGCAATTGGGGTCCACAGTTGGCCTAGTTGTGTTGTACTCCAGTGTGCGCCTCATTTCTAACTACTACTATTATTTCCATTTATACTTTGGTACTACCTACAGTAAGTAGGGGAAATATTGCATTCCACCCAAAAACTCTATACCAATATTTCATCGGATATACATGTTTTGAGGTCCCCTGAATCCAAATGAAGTATTCTTGAAAACATGTCCTTGTGTGTGTCTGTGAACAGCATAACTCAAAAACGAAAAGTCGGATAAATACCAAACTTGGTATTTAAGTTTAATATCTTCCAAAGATGCGACACAAAGATTTTCAACAAAATCCCCCCACACCAAACTACCCTTTATATGGAATATTTTTCGAATTTTTTGTTTCTCTAAACAAATGACTAACGATTCTGATTAAAATATGTACCATATATTAAAGATATTTATTTACATGACAAATAAAATGTATATATTGAATTTTCTGGGAATAGCCTGTGAAGTCTTCTTCCTGCAGCAGGAACGTTATATAAACTTGTATAACTGATAAACGTAAACCGATGAACGAAATCGTAGTACACAAAAACTGCAAAATACACAATTTCTTTCAAACAAGCTTTTTATGGCATAAGCTGTTATTAATGGTTCGAATTGTTCATTTCTCGGTCATTCCCGTAAAGTCCGTTCAATATTCTTGTTTTCGTGATTGCATGGAAACAGTATGAAATTTTAAGGCCAGCATATAGCGCCCAGTTCTTAAACATTTGACTATCGCTGTTCTCTTTGTATTTATAACGAGATGTGTAATGTAGCTATTTCTGCAAAGGTGTATTTGCATTAATATGTAGTAGATAGAAAAATAATCTTGATTAAGTATAATTTGTATACCCACTAGTAAACGATAGACGTTAGAGAAAGCCATATGAATATATCACCTCTGATATTTTTTATTATATTAACAAACTCTGCCGAGACTAATCGCCAACCATCAATCCACCTAAATTAAAAACGAGCAACTGATTATAGCGACTGCGCGATTTTTTTTTAGGTATAAGTTTGTTATTTGCCTTTTCAGCTTCTTGCAAAAGTTCAGCAGGAATTAAATCAATATCCAGTTTTTTAGAGCAATAACAAATCTCCATTTAACTTTATAATAAACAATTTTGTTTTCCACAAATTGATGCCTGGTAGTGTTTATATAGACCCCCTGGAACCAAAATTTTAATACGCGTCTGTTTTCTACACTCTTGGGGCAAATATTTTAAACAAGGTACGCAGGAAGAAAGGGCTAAACTGATATTCAAATTTTTATTTTGCAGTTTCTTTTATGTTGTAATACAACTTTCAATACTTTAGCTGAATCATATAAAACAACAGTACTAATTTTGATAGGAACAGGAAAGCTTATTTTGTACAGCGACTGCAATAATTGTGAATTTTGAGTATCGTGGTTTACACACCCAAAGTTCCACAAATGTTTTCTGGTATCTAGACCTTTAATTATACCTATATTTCTTTCAACATACTGTTGTCAACCAAAAGATCCAGAATTCCGCAAGGTTTCATTACAGTGTTAAATATTTTTTTAAATTAATGTTCTAAAAGCAAAAATTAGTTTTTTTAAACGTATGATACAAAATAATATGAGTCATACAACTTTCGGGGGTCATAAAGAACTCAAGCTCGCTAGCGCTTGCTTGCACTTCTGTGCCCACATGTTAAGTTCTATATAACGGTCTTGCATCGCAAATACGAGGGAGGATCGAAAAGTAACGCACAATAAGTTTTTTACAAAAAACTTTATTAGTTAAAACAACAAAATTCACAAATGAATTTATACCTTTTACCTAGTTTTCACATATTCACCAAGTTTCTCAACACATTTCTCCCATTGTGATACCAGCTTCAATATGCCCTGTTCGTAGAAGTCCGTTTCCTTGGAGTACAGCCATCTGCGGACTGCTGATTTCACTTCCGCATCTGTCGCAAAGCGTTGGAATTTCTTCATGGGACCAAACAGATAAAAGTCCAACGGTGCAAGGTCCAGACTGTATAGTGGAAGCTGAAGCACCTCCCAACCAAATTTTGTGATTTTCTGACGAATAGCAGCAGCAAAATGGGGGCGAGCATTGTTATGAAGAATTTTGACATCGCCAGCATTCATGATATGGCGTTTGTCACGAAGGGCACGACGCAACTTCAAAGTTTTCATGTAGGCTTGTCCCATGTTCAGCAAAGTACGCCAACACAACGCCATGCATATCCCAGAACACCGTCACAAGCACTTTCCTAGCAGATTGAGTCACTTTGAATTTTTTCTTCACTGTGGAACCACCATGTTTCCACTCCATACTTGCCTGCTTGGTTTCGGGCGTGTATGCCCATAACTCATCACCCGTGACGATTCCTTTCAGAAAGGAAACCAAGCTGGGTGATCATTTGCTGGCCCTTGTAGTTGACTGTCAGGTTCTTAGGCCCCCAGCGAGCACTAACTTTACGAAATTTGAACGTGTCATGAACAGCATCGTACACTGCAACATAGGAAATGTTGAGCTGTTGCGATAAGGTTCGCAGTTGCACACGCCGGTCGTTCAAATTGCCGCCTCAATGCCTCTGACATTCTGTGGGGTTGCAGCTGTTACCTGCCTTCCGGATCGTGGCGAATCACTAAGGTTCACACGACCTTCTAGGAAGAATGCTAACCACCTGGAGACATTGCTACGGTCCATACAATCATTCCCATACACGCCACGCATGTACCTGTGAATATCATTCGGTTTATGCCCTTTGGCTCACAATATCGAACCATTTCTCTCTGATCTTCACACGTGGACGACAGTAACATGGGGGCCATCTTTGTTGCGTAGCTCACGCTTCCTTCGCTAGAGCTGCACATGAAATAAACTTCAAACTATATCTGTATGAAATTGCAACATTCCAGCTGCAATATCAAGGTAGGAGAAAGTTATTTTGCGTTAATTTTCGATTCGCCTCGTATGTATTAAAGGTACAACATGGACTGGAATTATTAGGGATTCTGCGGAGAACGAAGTTCAGATACTTTTGAATGTAAGTACTATAATGAACATTAATTACATAATTAATTCATTTGCTTTTTCCAGGTTTTGAACACCGAAGGAGGTAGCTTCGCGGTAACGTGCGAGGCTCGCATTCGGGAGGTCCTGAGTTCCACTGCTGAGGCCGACCACTCTCACCATGGGTTTTTTCGAGGTTTTCCCTGGTCGGTTAGGCGAATGCTGGAGTAGCTTCTCTTCTACCAGGAATCTTCTTTCCCTCATTTCCTATCATTTCGTTTTCCATTGATCTCAGATAAGCTAAGGGTCTGTGCAGTGTCGGTCGGTATTGGACAGTTGGCGCAGGACTTCTCGACCCTGCCAGATGCCAACCTTCTCTGAGCAGCTAGCCAGTGTGAGCGATCATCAAGCTTGAAAGCATGAGAGACCTCTGCGCGTCTTTTTGGCCGTCCTGTCTGAGGCCTATAGCCTCCTGCGGTTGCTTCACCTCATCCATTCCTCCTGGGGGTGGCAAGCACAAAAGATCCGTCTTGGGTCGAGCTGCGATGTGTTCACTCCGTTCCCTGTTCATTCATTCCGACTTTGAACATACCCTCCCTACCGTTTTATATCTCGCCACCATGTATGTGACTGGGGAGTCTATCGCAAGTTGGTTGCTGAGACACTCATGAAGTTAGTGAAATCAAAACAGTTGAGAGAAGTAAATTTTATTGACCAATTACACATTTACGTAATTCAGACATAAGATACGGAAATGTGTCCAAAGCCTTGAGAGCGTATGCCACATCCATTCATATCTATTCAGGTAATTAGTCGGATGTCGTATTTTGTATTGCAGAGAAGATACACCGCAGCATTCGTTGTTTCGTTTCCCACAGTTTTACGCAAATGATGGGCAGCTGCAGGTTTACACGGAGTAACAGTCACTTTAGATAATTGCTGGGGCTTTAAACTTGGAGAAGGACTTGTTGATATCCCAGACGTCTCCTTCCTGCCGCTCAAGAAACAACAGCTGGCTGCAAACAAAAGATGCTGGGGTAAAAATAAATAAAATTTAAAAGAGTTGAGGCAAATGCGGCCAGTGCCTTCAGGTTGGACTGACAAAGTCGGTCAGTAATGCAGAGCGCAGCCTGTGCTCCGTCATTAATACAGACACGTTTACATGACTTCATAATCACGCAGTTCTTAACGTATTTTAAGCATGATATTGTAGTATTTTGTAGTTTTTCCTGGTTTCAGCAAAAAACACTTTCGTAATTTCATTAAAAGCGATCTTTTGAATTTGCATCAAACCCAGAAATGAATGATATTGTATGGCTTTGTTAAAAACTGGCACTCTGTAATAAATTTAGGGTCTTTAACATGATGGTGAGTTCAAGAAAATGTGCCATTGAAATGTTGAAGTTTTCAAGAAAATCTTCTGTTTTTTTAACTCTGGAAGCATACTTGTATAGTCTCTATAACGGATTATTAATTTTTTTTTTCAAAACTCGCTGTACAAATTTGGTATTTTACGTAATTTTTAAAACTCCGGAATCTTATTGCATGCTATTCTAAAATAGTTTATATTTTCTCCCTAAATGCAACAGCTGTTGAGATGTGAATTTAGGCACGTTTTTGTTTCTAGTGCAAATCTGCATAACAGTATATGTTGCTACATGTTATAAAGAATATAATTACGTATACAGTAGTGCAGAGCTGTACATTCTTTCTGTAGACCTGATATTATTAGTTTATATTATTATGGGCAGATTAATACCTAAAATGAAAAGCTGTAAACCAGTTTCTAAGAAGAACGTAAAACAAACTACTATACTTAAGAGCATTGGCTAGGTGGAATATCAAAGACTTTAATGAAGAGGTTGGAAATCGCTAATATGTCTCTGTTTTTATTTAGGCTGCGTAGTTTTAAGAAATAAATCGCAAAATAAACAGCAAATAAAAGAGATATGTATTTATTTGGTCCATTTCTTCAAAGGAGAATAATATTTTTTGCACAGTCGTGTGTTTTCTACGACTTCTCGATGTTATTTATACAGAATGAATTCGTTTCCAGAAATCCATGTCTACCAACTTAAACTTGGTGGCTGTAATAACACTCAATAGATACACTTGAAGGCTAATTTGCAATATTTTTAATAACCGGTAATAACACATTATAGTAAATGGCAACTTGGAACAGAATAACTTATGTTCTTTCAAATGTTGTTGAAAATAAACTGCAATTAAAAGTGAATGGACATTTCATACCTTATTCTATATTTTTCAGGAATCAATGATCGTACCCAGTTTTCCATAGCTCTTAAAGTTCTTTAAATACTGAATCTTTATTATCGTCCATACTATTAATTTCAAACAGGCAGCTTGCAGTCACAGTATAAACCATCAATCAACTGACTCAAAGCCTCCTAAATTACAGTATCTTACTAAAATATCATAGGTGCTCAATTAGTAACATAGCGTAACCAGAGATCCGAGGTGATGAAGGATAAGTTCATTATAAATTATGTTTTTATATTAACAATTCATTAAAAATAATAAAACACACGACCGTGGAAAAGCATAGTGCGCAATATATGTGTGTGAAGTATACAACAGAATCTCAGAAATGCAACGCTAAGGCCCAATCACAGGTTGGCCAAGGACACGAACTCACAAAGTGTATAAAAATGTACACATTAATATTCCCAAGTCTGCTGAAGTAACACTATAAGACTATTATTACCTATTATTATTTTACTCATACACTTTAAATAAATATTGTACTACATTTCACCCAAAAGTTCTATACCAAGGCTTCAACGAAAATAGTGTTTCGAGGTCCCTGAATTCAAAACATTTTAGTAAAAGGTCCGTGTTTTATGTGTGTGTGTGTGTCATTGAGCAGCATAACTCAAAAAGAAAAGTCGGATAAATACCAAATTTGGTATTTAAGTTAAGTATCTTCCAAAGACGCAACACGAAGATTTTTAAGAAACCCCCACCCTCTACTACGCTTTACATGGAACATTTTTCAGAATTTATTTTCTCAAAATTGGCTCTAACGTTTTTTATTAAAATACCATATGTTAAACACATGTACATGACAAATAAAATGTAATCTTGAATTTTCTATGACTAGCCTGAGTACTGCTCTTCATTGGGAAGTCAAACCCGGCGGAGGACGATGGATTATTTCGGGCGTAAAAATCCTTAGCATGGCTTCCTTCGGAAGGAAAGTAAAGCCGGTGGTCCCGTGTCGTAGATTTACGGCACGTAAAAGAACCTCAAGCCTGATAAAGAGGCCTCTGAGCAAAATTACCGGTCTTTCACGCCCAATATAGAATGGGACGCTAAGGACCACAGCAGCTAAAGAGAGTCCATAAATAAAACTCAGTTTCAATTTTCATTGGGAAGGAACTCATAATCTTGTATGACTTGTAAACGTTAAACGATAGACGAAAACGTACTACACAAAAAATTGTAGATCTCTTTAAAACACAAAATTTTCTTCAAATAACCTTTTTTTAATGGCATAAGCTATTTGCTGTTTCGGAGATATCTGTTATTAATGGTTCGAATTCTTCAATACTTTGCTATTGTTTTCAAGTCCTGTCGATTCTCAGTTGTTTCTCGCGATGTCATGGAAACAGTATGGAATTTTATGGTCAGCATATAGCGTCCAGTTCTTGAACATTTGACTATCGCTATTCCCTTTGTATCTATAAAAAAATGTACAGTGCAGCTATTTCTGCAAAGGTTTGTCTTGATTATAATGAAGTAGACAGGAAAATAATCTTTCGTAAGAATAGATTGCATACCCATCTTGCGGTTGGGAGTGATTCGGTTGTACGAGAACTGTGATTGAGAAATCTTGCGATGGTTGACTTTATAGACATTGTACCAAAATTTGAACACCAAGAATATTTAAGCCCGAAGGATTCCCATTTTGCTCGGTTATGCTGTTCACTGTCTCGAAAGTTACTGCCAATTAGTGGGGCATTAAATACCATAGTACTAGTATACACTACGTCTACGTTTTATGCCAATAGATTCAACCTGTTTACATCAAAACGAAATATTAAGCTGCGAACTTCCGTCCCATAAATATAAGCAGTGTAATTGCTTTCGGACCATGCCTGTTATTTCTCTAAAACATAAAATTATCATATTCGTCATTTACGCCTCACCAAGATGTTGCTAGAGCACACACAATGTTTCCAAGTTCTTAAATTCCGTTTATCTTAGATACGTTATATCAACAGAATTAAGCAGGCTCTGGAAGAAAGTGGGGAGGGGGAGAAAAAGAGAACTAAAAGAAAGAGGATTCTGGAATCAAATCAAATTAAGAATGGATAATATTGAAATTCAAGAACTTTTTGGTAGTTTTAATAACAAAAAATCATTGAATATTTACAGGGAGGTAAAGCTAGAATGGGGAAAGGAGACGTGTGGAAAAAGGAGATAAAGTCGCCAGGGAAGGAATTGCATGGGCGAGAACAGGGGTAGTAAAATTGAAAGGTATAGGACAGAGAAGGGAGGTAGACAAATGTCCAATGTGTGGAAAGATGGACAATTATTGGCATGCAATTTTGGAATGTGAAGAAACTAAAGAAACGAGGGATAAATCAATACCGAGGACATGGGCTAACTTACCAATAGAAAATAATAGGGATAAAGATATTGAAAATAAAATCAGACGAGGGTGTTAAGGAAATTGGTAATTATTTAAGTAGGGTTAAACAAAAATGGATGAGAAAATTATATATGGAAGAGATATAGGCACAACAGAGGTAGATAGTAGCCAAAGAATTGTAGATATAATGGTTTCAGCAGCGAGATAACCGCTGTGTTGAAGCTTGCTGGAACCAAGGATAGGTAGGCAGCAACTCACAGGTTGGGAGTTATTGCATTCAGGATAAAAGAATCTGTAGTATTAACAAGTAGGTTAAGGGTTAGTAGTAGAGCTGGCTGAATGTAATTATACTATGTATATTTATTTTGATAGATATGGTGATATAAATTATCTTATCTTATCTAGATACGATCTATGGTTTGCGATGTTATTATCTGTCATGTTTGTATGTTCTCTGTGGTGGGAAGTTTAAACTTTAGGTTACAGCGATCAGACAATTTTAAGTGTGTATCCTACAGCCTTGAACCCAGCAAGTACTGAACAAAGAAGAAATACTGTGCTCTTTTGGTTCTTTTTTGTTTTTAATACGCGACAGGTCATTTCCTGTTGCAGGTAGCTTTGTGTTCTTTTATACTTATTTATGTTGGGTTGTAATGGTTGAGCTCTTGTTCTTTAATGCCGGACGTTGCACTTCTGTGTTACTGGACTTAATATCAGGATCATCTGCTGCTGTTTCCTCCTTTATGTTCTTTGTCTACTTTAACTTGGTGCACAGCATATATAAAGCGCATTTAAGGGTCGCAATTGAAGGTCCAATATGTTACTGTATGTCCTTCAGTTGTACATATAAATATTTTGTGTTTAAAACATTGGAAAGGTGGAATGAGACTGAAAAATTCCATGCCACCGTCGATATTTCAACCACGGCTCTTCAGCTTCCCGTGCCATTCTCCTAAAATGTCACACGTGACTATGGTTGCATTACAATGACCTTGGTAGCTCTTCGAATCAAGGTGGCCCCAGGGGTTAGAGTAATCCCTTCCTGGTGACGACAAAGGTATACGATCGATGTACAACTGATTTCATAAGTTGCAAAAACAAAAAAATAAAAAAGTCTAAAAATCTCCCCACAAATAAATAAATTAAAACTATATATATATATATATATATATATATATATACACACACACACACAAGGTGAATCGCCTAAAACTTGCACCGCAAATATTTCGGAAATGGAAAGTGCTATTGATGTGCAGTTTTTACAGCATTGATTGGTAGTCAGGGGCTCGTACATTTAGCCTATAAACAGATTTTAATAATTCTGAGAATGTGTATTTTTTGAGCAAACATACAATTTTTAAATGGAACAATGCCTAGTTACATCAACAGAATAAAGGTAGGGTAAATTATGATATCAAAGGTCTTTGTTGCAGGATTCTAGTGCATGTGGCTTACGAGAAATCGTATTTTGAAAAGTTTCCACCCCGACAATTGTTTGTCCCATTCAACCTGCTTATTTGTTAGGTAAGATGTTATGATTGCTTCCATTGTGTTTTCTGATCATTGATTGCATTGCGACTTTCTGGTCAGTTAGTTTGTGATGACAATTCAAGCAGTAAGTCGTGAGTGGAAGATGGTGTTTACTAATGCAGTAAAAGCCGACATGCTCATGGTGTATGGAGAGTGTAAGAAGAATGCATTTCGTTCCTGTACGGTGTATGCGGAAAGGTATCCCAATAGACGTCAACCATCTCGGCAATTATTTATCAACCTCTTCAACCAATTACGTGAAAGTGGTACTGTAACACCTAAAAAACGTAACAGAAACAAACAATGACTGGGGAAGAGGCAGAAATTAATGTTTTGGCTGCCGTTGCAGTAGATCCGCAAATTAGTTTCCGCACAATCGCACATGGAAGTGGCATAAGTCAGGCAAGTGTATTGCGCATTCTCCATCGACATAGTTCCATCCCTATCACATATATAATACACAATTCAAACATTCGATACAATTTAGAAGACTCTTTGACGCAGTAGTTCCGAAGTCACATATTAAGTTACTTTTCACTAGCATAGAATAGTTATAATAGCATAGATTAGTCATAAGGTCTAATTTAAGAGGCTCACTAGAACACACCCTAAATTCATTTAACCTGTGCCAAATCCACCCTCTCAGGAGAAATATACATTACGCGACGGGCATGTATCAAAGGAACGCTGCCGAATGCGGCAAAAAAGAAGTGCAACGATCAACGTAGCAGTTCTTCAACAGTTCGCTACAAGAAGAAGAACCAGCACAAGTTTGGACTCACGTAGTAGTTCATGTCACGGGACTCGTCGACTGCGCACGCGCAAAAACACTCTCGATCTGCTCCAACGTGCTGGCTAGGAGGACGACCAGTCTGTCTTCACCGAGGGAAACAAGCAGGATCACGTCAGATAGAAGCATTCGGCACGGTACACAAAATTCTCTTTCGGCTAAATATATTTAAAATTCTCTTTTGTAATTGGGTAGCGGTAAAGACTTATCGTCGGATAGATATATTTATTTTTGGCGTTTTACTATTAATCTTTAAATGTGAGAGCAGGAAGCAAATTGTAAAAATTGTAATTGAATAATAAATATTGAAACTGTAAACTCTAAAATGAAATAGGGAATGAACAAGGGTTGATAATTGTAACCATTTGTGTGATATGGACGTGTTAATTTATTAAAGTAAATAATACGGTTGGTAATTATTTTTATGAATATATCTTCAAGCCATTATTCCTTGTACAATCCATATAATCCTGGGTCAAAGTAATCGTTTCAAACCTTAGTATCTTTCAGTGACGAAGCGACAACGCTCAGGTAAGCAATATGACGCAGCCACAAGATGGCCAGAGGATAGGCAAAGTACCATTAACAACACTTGTGAATGCTACCATTATCTTGAGTGCTTCCATCTTACACCCACAATCTTAACTCCACCACACAGACTAATCTAACACTAACAGTATGAACTTCTAACATACCTACACCATGAATACTTCCTCACTCTCCCATCTTAATGTTGAAGGTATACAGAGCGCCAAAGAAAATCTTCGGCGGATTTTGTATAGTTTTTGGGGTCTTTTGAGGCGTGTCCTTCACCTCACCTATCGCAGAGCGTGGTGGCTTGATAACACAGCAATAAGAGGGTAGAGGGGAAAAGGAGAGGTTGATGCCTTTGCCTTTTTCGGTTTTACTGAAACCAAAACATGTTTATTGTCTCAGAACCAGTCATGCCGTATACTAGCGAAATTACTCATGGACATATCGTGGGTATGTGGGAGGCTGGTCGCACTGTTACAGCAATTGCAACGGCAGTGCATAAAAGTTTTCTTTTATGGTAAATTACTGGATAAAAATATTCCAGGAAAGTGGGGAAGACGGTCTACATACTCGTCAGAAAGTGGACACACCCCGTAAAACATCCGCAGATGATGTTATTCGTTTACTAAATGCAAATTACTCTTTTGTTATAATTAACTGATCAGGTTTAGAAACTAGAGATAAATATGTATATGGTTTACCGAATATGACAAACATATTGTGGCGTATGCCTAAGATGATAAGATACACGACTCTCTGGGCACCGAGATCCGTGACAGCAGTCTGCCTGGGAGTAGGGGAACTAAGTGTTAGGGAGGGGATAGCGTCAGTGACGCCTGAGTTTTTAGCGTTGGTTTAACAGTCAGTCAGTAAGTAAGATTCGTGCAGGAAAGACGTGCGACTGCTAAAGCACGATGTCCTCGTCGATAGACAATGGGAAAAGAATGTAAGTAATTGTACCAGTTGTTATCTCATTAAACCCTTAGGCATCCACTCTTTTGGAATCTTAATTATGGTAGTGTAGTGTCCCTCCCTCTCCTTTAAAGCCAGGTATTATGTTGGGATAGCCATTATTTTCTGTACTTTCGTTAGCTGCGTCCCTCGTCGTAGCCTCGCCATGTGAAGTTTTTGTTTAATTTGCCCGTACCTCTTGCAAGCGAGTAGCTCCCATCTGTTCTTATGAAGTAATTTAAAGAGAGGCTACGACAATATTATGGCAATAAATTTGGGTTATGTTTATGTCTATAATCCTGTTGTATTCCTAAGATCAGCAATATGTTAGAACAGGTATATTAACCAATTATAGTTTGAATTAGTGAGGAAACATGCTGCTTTATTTATTTATTATTAAGTTATGTTTGCTTTTATGCAGCAAGAAGCATTTATATCACTATGAGAATACAGTTCTGTTTATTTTTACTTTCTCTACTACATATAGTAAGTAGGGAAATCATTGTATTCCACCCAAAAATTCGATACCGAGATTTCACCGGAAATATATGTTTTGAGACCCCGTGAATCCAAAAAAAAACATTTTTCGAAACATGTCCGTGTATGTGTCTGTGAACAGCATAACACAGAAACGAACAGTCGGATAAACACCAAACTTGGTATTTAGGTTGAGTATCTTCCAGAGATGCGACACGAACGTTTTCAAGAAAATTCCCCACCCCAGATTACCCTTTACATGGAACATTTTTCGAAAACTTTAATTTCCTCAAAAATGGCTCTAACGATTTTGATTAAAATATCATATGTTTATGATATTCTCATGACAAATAAAATGTATATCTGGAATTTTGTGGGAATGTCTACGAAAGTATTCTTCATTGTGAACGACTTTCGCATAACTGGTAAACCATAAGAGATACACAAACTTTTAATACACAAAAAAGTATATTGGGTTAAAATACACAACTTATGTTACATACATTTTTTGTTGAGTGAACTATTTTCGAGATATTGCTTGTTATTCCCTTAAATTTTCCAATACTTTTTCTCAAATTGGAATTCGTTATTCATTTTTTATGTCCTACACATACAAACAGAATGGAATGCGCCACATAGCAACTATCTCTTAAAATATTTGACTATCGCTTAAATACTACCATATTCCCCTTGCACCTACAAGAAAATGAGCAATAAGATTAACACCTCGATTAACATGAAGCATATGGAGAATAAGCGTTTGTAAAAATAGTTTGTACAAGAGTAGACAAAAGTCATGTGAGTGCAACACATCAGATTTTTTGTTATAAAGTGCTGCCTTGCTATGTATTAAATGAATAACATTCAAGATTTAATGCACACCCCCTGAAAATCTTCTCACACTACACATTCTACATTTCGCTAACCTGGGCGCTCATCAATCTTTCTCCTTAGCTTTTAACCCTTTCAAAGGCGTGTCCTGTACTAGCCCATAAGGTATGGGCTACCTATCACGATAAGAGGTCTGTATGACAAACTGAATGCACTCACTCTACCTCTTTCTCTTTTAGCCAATACGATCGAGAACGTAAACATATATTTCGTTTCTACCCGTTTTGTCACCTTTGTTGTGGTTATTGGTGCAACTATTTAGCAGAAGGACTGGCGCACACTTGCACCGTGGCCTAAAGCATACAATGAAATGGCCATGGCTTCGTAAGGCCACGTACAGCGATAAATAATGTGATATAGACGCGAGGTGCAGTGAGATTTTCTTTGGCGCTCTTTGTACAAGCCGCCTGTACGAATTCCTAAGGGAGGTACTGGACATAGAAGTCAAATAAGTCTCCTAGTACCCTGCACGATTTATCCCTCCAGTATGCATTGCATGGGCGCACCCAGTCTCTCACCTCGGAAACCCGAGTTGCAATAGCGGTACCCGTAAACAGCTTTCTCCATCCTCTGTAAACCATTTGCACAAGGAGGCGAGGCAGACTTTCTTGGTTGATCGTCACTGGGAAGGGGCGAGGTTGGACCCCTGCTCTCATCCCTTAGGGTTTCTTTTTAACTTTTCGTGTCGCTGCTCTAACCAACTGAGCTACCATAGCAGCATGCCGGTACGGTTTTAATTTCCCAACTGATTCACATTTTCCAGGTAAACCACCCAATGTTAATACTCCATGGGATTCAGGTCTGGGGACTATGGATTCCAATATGTAGTACCCAACGATTATCCACCGTCGTTAATATTTCCAATTCAGCTCTTAGAGGCCTTCCTAAGAATAAATGCACACATTTTGTCGTAACCAATAAAGTATGGAACGATATGCAAGTTATCCCCAAAAGCGGGATATAGTTTTTGTATTCAGGTTTGCAGGTAGAAGTTGTGAGAATAATCCATATGCTTTGTATAATATATGCGATATTGCGGGTTCCTACAATGTGAGGTGTGGTCGAGTAATTCTTCTATCATCGTGTTGCCCCGTAATAAACATGGTTAACAACACAAGTTTGATGTAAGACGTCATGGGGACGCGTTGTAGGCATTTCCACTGCATATATAGACCACAGATCTCACCTAAATTGCATCACTCTATTTGACCTTGAATTAAAATTGCAAGTTTGATGTCTGGTTACTATCTTTACTTCAATGGTAGCGATTTCCTTTATCAGGGCTTGGACGCGTATTTACTATATAACGTTTAATATCTGTATTAAATGCATTAAGTTGATATATAACGCTCAAAACGGAAAGCGAATTTAAAAATACTGCAGTAACGTACAGTCGAGTACTCAGAAACGTGCCGATGTGTTTGGTCACCTATACTATTTTTCTTTATTTAATGTTGGCAAAAACTCCTTTCGTGTGTTCCACACCAGTCCTGGATGAGCCAACCTCTATATTGGTTTAAATTTAAGTCCGACATACGCGCATTAGCCTATGAATAAAGGTCAGGCTCAGGCCTAGGTGAGCGGCGAAAGGGTGGGAGTACGGAAATATTTCACCTGAGTAGCTGAATTACCTTGGGTTACATGCAAGTGTAAGGCAGTGTCCTGGGGTCCCTGTTCTTCCTTACTTACATAAATACCCTTCCGTGCCTCCAGGACTGTAACTTATACCTCTTTGTCGATGACACGGCCATCACTACAGCCTCAACTTACTCAGCAGTACGCCGACATACTGACAGCTTGGTTTTCCACGTGGCGGCTGAAAATCAATGCGACCAAATCACAGGCAGTTACCTTCTTAACACTGCGCCTTCAGGATGTACCACACCTTCGCCTAGCGAGCGAAGCCGTATCCTGACAGAAGCCATGTACCTCGACATCCGGCTGGACATGCGACTGACTTGGAAGCCGCATATCATCTCTCTGGCCTCCAAAATCAAGCGGCGTGTGGCTATGCTTTACCCCCTCTACAACAGATCATCGCCGATGTTTATTCACAAAAAATGCCGTTACTTATGCCTGAGAAGACTGAGGTATTGCCGTCAAAACCAACCTCCTCCACTTCCAGATTCTGCAGAACGTTACCTTGGGATATCAGCAGCCGCCGAATGCTATTTCCCGAACGTCAACATCCACTAGCCTTCCTGCCAGCTTTAACCACTTCATTCGCTGCCTCGGGGAATATGATATGGATCTCAGGGTCACTACAAGCGCCCCAGACTTGTGTTAGGGCCTCAGTAAAATATCAGCTACAATTTGCATAGATTATAATCATCAAGTTACTCCTATTCTACTCTATACCCAGTTATTCAAGAGCTCACCTTAAAAAATTAAAAAACCAAATGACAAACAACACCCCTTCCCCGCCATATTTATTTAACTCTACCCTCCCTACGCCAGTTATAGGGCATGTCCTGAAATGGCAAGCGTTATAAGGATCCTCCCTCGCAGGGAGTCTATCTCTCCTTCAACACATTCGCATTAGCCTATGAAGAAAAGGTCAGCCCAGGTGAGCGGCGAAAGGGGAGGATAAGGAAACATTTCACTTGAGTAGCTGAAAGTCATGCTTCGCAACGACGGTCCACACCAGACCCTGGACGAGTGCATCTCGTATTGGTTTGATGTCAAATGTCTGCACTGAAACGTTAACCTCTGAACACACAACGATTTCAGGTTCAGGAGCGAGGGAAAAATAGGGGAGTAAGACACACATTAAACAGGTGTTAGAACAGGTAATACAGGAGACTGGGAGTTGCGGAGCGGTTTAATATTTCCTTACCAACATTATATCGATCAAATTCCATAAACTTGGCTATACGGTCTCCAGATAACTATTAAAACTCAACCAAATATAAATGTTCTGTAGCTATAACAATTGTGTACTTCTAGATTACCGGATGTATATGTACACATTAAAGGTTGAAAAGACAGAATCAGATGACCGAAAGATTCAATACCAAGACCGGGATTTGAAACATGGATCTTCTGGTCTCCGTCCGGCTGCACTAACCAACTGAGATACCGTGGCTACATGCCGGTATGAATTAAAATTCGCAATTCATTCGCATTTTTTCCGGTAAACCACAAGGAGATCTCAATGGCGACTTAAATGTCCTACACAACTTGTGTGGAAGAACAGTTAATTACCATTGATTGACCTAACAGTTTGTTAAACAATGAAACCCGGGATTTAAAGTACTTACTGCATTGCAAGTAGCCATTAGGGTATGTCAACTCTACCGGGATGTTGCCATGGTAGCTCAGTTGGTTAGAACATCCAGACGGAAACCGGAATATTCCAGGTTCAAATCCCGGCTATGGCATTAAATTTTTCAGTCGCTGTTTCTACATGTTCAACCTTGTCTTTGGAGACTCAAGTTACATTTCGTAATTGGGAATCAACATTTTTTAGTTGGTTTCCTTATTCAACACAAAGTAAATAGCTTTTTATAAACCATTTTCTAATGAGAAAACAACATACAAAATGTAGGTTCTCATTTTAAAAAAAATAAATTGATCCTAAAATAACCATTAAAACGTCCTCCAAACAAAACACAAATGATGGCATTTACTTTCCTCCATAATATCAAGGAACTTTTTTATTAAGGACATATCTTTCTACAATGCTTAGTTTTGTAGATATTGTGCAGTCTCAACTTAAATGGTCCACTCTGTATAAAGTGTTATTAAATACTACAAAACCTTCAGCTACATGCAGTTTTTATAACTGCAGGACTTCTTAAAGCATGTCATATAGCGACTTGAATATTTATCTTTTATCCTATACTCCTACAATATTGTATTAAAAACGATGTTTTGCCTATATAAAAGTGAACAAACCATGCAAGAGGGGCCACAGGAAGCTTCAAATACTAAGTTTAAGAGTAGCATAAAAGGAATAAGGGGGAGGTCTTTATATGCACTCAACACTTTTTTAACAGCATACAGTCAGAAACACCGGTATTTTAGGGCTATAATTTTAAATCTCTTTTCTTCAGTTTTCATTTCTCGGCACATTCTCATTTTCAAATTGTTGCACGCGATGTCTTTTCGTATAAATTAGTGAAAGTTTGTATAACTCCCTGTCAATAACAGATAAAAAAAATCTGATGCATTACACTCACATGATTTTTTCTACTCTTGTACAAACTATTTTAACAAACGCTTATTCTCCATATGCTTCATGTTAATCGATATGTTAATCTGATTGCTAATTTTCTTGTAGATGCAAGGGGAATTAGTAGGCTTTAAGCGATAGCCAAATATTTTAAGAGTTGATTACTACGCGGAGTATTCCATTCTCTTTGCATTATCAGGACAAAAAAAATGAATAACGAATTCCCATTTGAGAAAAACTATAAGTATTGGAAAATTTAAGGGAATAACAAGCAATATCTCGAAAATGGTTCACTCAACAACAAAATGTATATGACATAAATTGTGTATTTTAACGCGATCTACATTTTTATGTAGTAAAATTTTGTCTATCTCTTATGGTTTACCAGTTATGCAAAAGTAGTTCACAATGAAGAATACTTTTGGAGACATTCCCAGAAAATTCACGATATCTCGTACATTTCATTTGTCATGAAAGTATCTTAAATATATGATATTTTAATCAAAATCGTTAGAGCCATTTTTGAGAAAATTAAAATCTTCAAAAAATGTTGCATGTAAAGGGTAATCCGGGGTGGGGGTTTTTTCTTGAGGACCTTCGTGTCGCATCTCTGGAAGATACTGAATCTAAATACCAAGTTTGGTGTTCATCCGACTGTTCGTTTCTGGGTTACGCTGTTCACAGACACACAGACAGACACACATACACGGACATGTTTCCAAAAATGCTTTATATGCATTCAGTGCACCTCAAAACATGTATTTCCGGTGAAATCTCTGTATCAAATTTTTGGGTGGAAAGCAATACTTCCCCTAGTTACTATATACGTAGTAGAGAAAGTAATATTCTGCGAATTCTATTAGCTTGTTTGATGCCTGCTTGTAAATACACAAATCATTTTCCTATACCAGGTTTCACCCGCCTATCGTTTCAAGTTTGCATTCCTCACTTCTTAATTCCTCCTATAAATCTCCTTTAAATTCGGCTGATTCATGTTTCTGCAGAAATAGGGCGACATAATCACGCCTCATGAATAGCAGACTCGGCAGTCAGAACGGGTCCCGCGAAACTTGGCAGGCTTAAGATAAACCAGTTTTGGCCGCGTTAATTGTGTACAGAGTAAGGCTTGCGTATTTGTCTTGCGGATGAGCAAACTCAGTTGCTTTGCTTGTTGCAAAGTGGCTACGGCACCCAGCTTGAAGCGGAATCCCTATACCTCTAGTACACATTATAATTTCCGTTGTTAACACCTCCTATGTTCACAGCTTTGTTGAGTGCATGAAGCACAATTAGGAGGTGATAGAACAAACTGATGTCGTAATCGTTCAGTAAGGCAGACTAATTCGCTGCTGGGGCAATAAGTCAAATTTAAGCGAGAAATAATTTCATGCCTGTGCTACATTCATGTCGTAATGGACTGATGCATGCGGATTTTTACTGAATGATGCCGCCTGTGGTGAAAGCTAAGTCTGTAGTTCTTGTTTCAATCATCGTCGTTGAAATGTTTTCCACCAAGAAATTTATTTACATAAAGAAACAGATGAAAATCGCTTGGTGCCAAATCCGGACTGTAGGGAGGGTGGTCAAATTGTTCCCAACCATTTGATGCAATTAGCTCTCAAGTTTGTTTGCCTGTGTGTTTGTTTGGCATTGTCACTTATTATTATTATTTCCTCACACAATTAGCGATGAATGTTTGCTGACGTAACATTTCTCGCATTCAAAAAACGAATCATTGATCTGACCTCACAGTCGGCGAGTCTTTAGATTGTTTTAAACATTTCACTACGCTCTGACAACACGAAAACGCAAAGTGAAGATCACGCTTGCTCAAAATCGCGACTGCAGTGGCAAAATATTAAAACGGCACTTATTTTAAAACACGTTTTATTTTTAATTTTTACTTTCTCTACTACGTATAGTAAGTAGGGGAAGTATTGCATTCCACCCAAAAATTCGATACCGAGATTTCACAGGAAATACATGTTTTTAGACCCCCTGAATCCAAAAAAAGCATTTTTGGAAACATGTCCGTGTGTGTGTCTGTGTGTGTGTGTCAACAGCATAACTCAGAAACGAACAGTCGGATAAACACCAAACTTGGTATTTAGCTTCAGTATCTTCCAGAGATGTGACACGACGGTTTTCAAGAAAATCTCCCCCACCCCAGATTACCCTTTACATGGAATATTTCTCGAAAACTTTAATTTTCTCAAAAATGGCTCTAACGATTTTGATTAAAATATCATATATTTAAGATATTTTCATGACAAATGAAATGTATATCTCGAATTTTCTGGGAATGTCTCCAAAAGTATTCTTCATTGTGAACGACTTTTGCATAACTGGTAAACCATGAGAGATAGACAAAATTTTACTATACAAAAATGTAGATCACGTTAAAATACATAGTTTATGTCATATGCATTTTTTTTTTGAGTGAACCATTTTCGAGATACTTCTTGTTATTCCCTTAAATTTTCCAATACTTAATACTTTTTCTCAAATTCGTTATTCATTTTTTCTTGTCCTGGTAATGCAAAGAGAATGGAATACTCCACATAATCAGCTCTTAAAATATTTGATTAACGTTTAAAGCCTAGCAATTGCCCTTGCATCTACAAGAAAATTAACAATAAGATTAACATCTCGATTATCATGAAGCATATGGAGAATAAGCGTTTGTAAAAATAGTTTGTACAAGAGGAGAGAAAGTCATGTGAGTGTAACACATCAGATATTTCTTTTTTATTTATGGACGCTCTTTAACTCTGTGGTCCTTAGGGTTCCATTATATATTGGGCGTGAAAGACAGGAAATTTTGCTTAGAGGCCTCTTTATCAGGCTTGAGGTTCTTTTACGTGCCGTAAATCTACGACACGGGACCACCAGCTTTACTTCCCTTCCGAAGGAAGCCATGCTAAGGATTTTTACGCCCGTAAAAAACGCATCGCCCTCCGCCGTGTTTGAACCCGCGACCTCGGGAACTACAGGCTAGCATGGTCACCACTACACCAGGAGGACGAAACTTTAAAACACGCCTCATATATTGGTTAAATATTGTACTGACTATTATGTTGGACATGTCATATGTTTCATATACTCCTTGCAGATAAAATGAGTTGATATAGGCAATACATGTTGGTAAGCTTGGAGCTTGTGCAGTGGCGCCATTGTTGGAGTAAGTAAAACTATTTCAACATATTGTTGAGTTTGGTATTGCAGAAGTTAGTAGCATTCTGAAAATAAACATTTCTGTAAGTAAATCAATTAGGGTCAGTTATTAGGTATTATTCAAATTTTTAAGTTAATATAGATATAGGAAGTAATGCAACGCGGAAGCAAAATACTTATAAAAGTTATTCTGTTGTAGATTTAACCATACGTATTCACGGAAAAGTTCAATTTGACGTAGTGGTTTGGACACGAAAAACGTGACATTGTGTACAGTATGAAACAAAATAAGGGGAAATGAGTTCTAGTGTGGCCTTAACATCTTAGACCTGGAATAATTAATAATTTCAATGCCTTACATTTTTGTGCAACACATTTGTATTAACTTGACCCATATGGATCAAAAGAAATCAGAATATCTGCTAATGCCATAGTTGATAAAACAAGGTCACTATGCTAGCCTCTCTCTTATTAATTGCTTCCAAAAAGTCCCAACTTTTCAGTTCGGCATTGCCATTGTCTTGAAACATGTGATGCATGCTGTGAAATATTTAGATAGCCTTGATGGTGCAGCATTCTTTCCAACCGGGATTCAAACCGGTTCAAAAGTTATTTGGGTACGTATATACCTGTATACAAGTATGTAAAGAATTCAAACTGCTATTTTCAATTAGCCCATAAAGGCAAAGCTAAAGTAGGAGCCTAATTAGTGATGTTGCAATACGACTTGAGCAGTAAAAATGATGCACGTGGCTAGGAATCTTTCCTTTAAAGGCACAACCGCAGCTACAAAAAGAGTACGTAGTGCCGAGGTGGTTTGTTTATAATAGAGTTTAATGGTGCATAGCTGCAGTGTCACTAGACTTGCTCTTATCCCTTACGCCATGAGCCATCAAGGTGTCTAGCAAAGAATGCAATCAGCCAGATCAAAGATACTGGAGATACACAAAACGTGTATCGATAGGGCTCTGCGGAAACGTGAGAGACTCATATTCGGGAGGCCCCGGGTTTGATTCCCGTCAGCCACTCGACCAAGGACTTTTTCATGGTTTTCCCAGGCCTGTAGGCGCATTATGGGGTGGTTCCTCTTCTATCACGAATTTCCTTTTATCATTTCCAGTCACCACCATTTCCTTTCATCTGTTTCAGAACCAGGCGACGGCGTTCTGTGTGTTGAAAAATTAAAATTAAATTGAGTTTTGAAGTAGATAGTATCTTTACGTCATTTGCACCACGCTTTGGACGTCAATTTTAAGTAGGATATATTGAAGGAGTTGTATTATATTTCGACTGTTGGGGAGCCGAACTTAAAGTAGTTTGCAACCACACGTATGGTAAAAAGTTTCCGGTAGCCTTCACCCCAAGTTTAAAAATATTATTAACTTTGTAATTTGACTGTTTTTTTTAAATATTATATATTTATGTTTGCCTCGGCTGCGTCAGTATTATTGTTAGAGACATGTTTCTCTTTGCAGGGTTGTGGTGCGACTGAAGAATGTAGCCTTACACAGATTATAATTTTACTTCACTACTTTTATTAATTCTTGACACGATTTAAATAACACTTCACTGATATACAGAGAGCTGTGAGATTCTATTATTAATTACTTGCACTTTTTAACACGTAAACTATTTTCGTCTCACACGAATACGTATTAAATTTCTCGAGGACGCATCTCGCGTCAGGAACACTGTCTACAAACAACACGTCCAGTTATGAGCACTGTCTACAAGCAACTGACTTCATTTCTACCGCATAAATTTGTAAATTTTGCTATATTTCAGTTTCTGATTGGCTAATCCTACTCCAATAGAATACCTTCATTTAACTAAAGCTTTTTCTGGTTGTTGATTGGCTATTTTATAAACTGTCACAAAAATTACATTAGTGTTGCTCCAAGAATGACTAGTAGCATTATTACAATTTCTTACTCATTATTGCCTCAAGGTTACCTCATTGTTAGGAACTTTTAACCTATTATTTTCACAGCTCCTACATTATTAAATTACGTAATACATACACAGAACATTATTACATGTATACAATAATATAAACATATACAATGACTATAATATACACATTTTATATATTGTTACATACATATATTGCTTTAAGCTGGGCTCTTATCTAATTATATATTATATAATTAGACTGAAATCATTTTATGTGTTAAAAATACTGCCTCAGTTTTATTTATGGACGCTCTTTAACTGCTGTGGTCCTTAGCGTCCCATTGTATACTGGGCGTGAAAGACCGGTAATTTTGCTCAGAGGCCTCTTTGTCAGGCTTGAGGTTCTTTTACGTGCCGTAAGTCTACGACACGAGACCATCGGCTTTACTTGCTAAGGATTCTTACGCTGGGAAAAAAATCTATCGCCCTCCGCCGGGTTTGAACCCGTTACTTGGAACTAGAGGCTAACATGGTAACCACTACACCACGGAGGATGACAAAGTTAAAGGTGAGGACGAGCGGAGGGGCTGCCGAAATCAGCACAAAACAATGCAAGCAGGCCACAACAGTCCTTTTTGTCTCTACCGTCATCCCTGGGAGGGAGAGGAGAGAGACCCGAAGAGCAACCATATCCGGATGACGACGGAATCAAGCATAGGCGGGGCCCCTAAAGTTTCCAGATCAAACGCAACCTACGCCGCCCTAACTACCTATTCACTAACACGTAGATCTTTTTGTAGCGTTTACATTAGGCCGATCTTTATCACTGACCTTATCGGTGATAAAGTGGTCTGGTCAAAGCATTCTGGAACAGTACAAACACTTCACAACACTCAACTTTATCACAAGGAGCATTGTTTCGAGGACATTTCGAAAAGCCTGTCAATGTTTTTCCTTGCTCTACCACGTACACATTAGGTAGAAAGCATATTGCATTACACCAAAAATTCGATACCGATATTTCTTCGTAAATACATCTTTTCATACCCCCTGATTCCCAAAAAAATAATTATTACAGAAACGTCTGTGTGTATGTCTGTGACAGCATAACTGAAAAACGAAAAACATTGGAATTTGGGTTCAGTACCTTCCAAAAATGCGACACGAATATTTTCAAGACAATTCCCCATTCTAAACTATCCTTTAAATGTAACACTTTTCGAAAGTTATATTTTCTAAAAAAAATGACTAACGATTTTGATTAAAATACCATATATTAAAGATATTTACATTACAAATAAAAAGTATATCTGAAGTTTCTGTAAAGTCCACCTCGTTCGGAAAAGGTTTTGTATAATCTTGTATAAATGGTAAATGTTAAGCGATAGAGAAAACGCACTACACAAAAAATGTGTAGGATTTATTTCCAATAACTTTTTGTGGCTTCAGCAATTTCCAAGATATCCGTTATTAAATGGTTCGAATATTAGGCCTTCGATATTGTTGTTCCTCGCGATTGTACGTAAAGAGCATGGAATTTTAAGGCCAGCATGTAGCGTCTCGTTTTTAAAAATTTGACTGTCGCTATTCCCTTTATATTTAAAACAAAGTATGTACTGTCGCTATTACTGGAAACTTTTATTTCAACTAAAGTGGAGTATTTAAGAAAAGAAACCTTCGTAAGAATATTTTACGTATCCACTAATAAGCGATAGAGGGTAGAGAAAGTCATGTGAATGTAACATCACGTTTTTCAGTAATGTATCCACACTTTGGTGAAACGGACTGGTGATACACAATAGAAAGCAATTTCATTATAAAACCCCAATCGTACAGTTTTTGCGTTGTTGCCATGGCTAATATTTTATTTGTGAACAATTCTTCCAGTCTTGGATTGCAATTTTATACTGTCTAAAAAACATATACGTCTAGGAATCTTGTTTTTGGAGGAATGATTTGAGTCACATTCTTTTGCTGCGTAACATCCTTGTTATTTCGTCAATAAAGATGGCATTTTCGTCTGACATCAGACGACCCTATTCTGTATGCTTTACTGGAATAGGTGCAATTTTCAAATCAGGATATCTCGTGACAGGCAAAAAAACTAGCGGAATGACTGTTACCATGTTTTCACTACTAAAACTCTACCTATATACTTACGATTTAGAAAGAAATCGGACCTGTTCCAGTTGGGGTATTATCCTGTGAGCACCGAGGGAGATGGCTACGCACTAACGTGTGAGGCTCGCATTTGGGAGGTGCTGGGTTCGATTCCCGTCCACCGCCCACTCTGATATTGGGTTTTTCGTGGTTTTCTCTGGTCGGTAGGCGAATGCTGGGGTGAGTTCTCATCTACAACGATTTACCTTTCACTCTGTTGCCTTCTTATCTTTCAGATGTGCTTTTACGTTTCTGGGCATTAAGTGGTGCCGAACAGACGGCAAAGGAAACGGTAGGTACTCTCCGTGAACACTGGAGGGCTGCTTGGTCGACGGGTCGTTCATCTCTAGGCAGCTCCAGCAGTCTTCGAGCATGGAACTGTTAGGGACTTCCGCGCTTCTCTGCCTGCAGCCTGTCGCCTCCTGTAATACCTTTATAGGGTCTTTCAACAAGAGTGTCCTATCTTTGAACTTAAATAAAACACATTCTATAAATGATAGAGGTTTCTTTCTTTTTTTTTATTTTTGGAACATAATTGTCATTACGTGTAGAAGAGAACACATGTTAAGTGACCGCTGCGACTTCGATGGGTTGCGCGTATACGGTTGACCCAATTTTCAATGACAGAAGAACGTAAATTAGGTCCAACTTCACGAATAACACGCGTGATGTTATTCATAAGATCATTTACTGTTTCTGGCTTGTTGATATAAACTCGAGATTTAACATAACCCCACAAGAAGTAATCCAACCTCGGGGGCCAGTTAACATCACCACCATGGGAAATGATGAAACCTCTGAAGTTCTCCTTCAAAAGATCGATTGTTTCGAGAGCAGTATGACATGTGGCACCATTTTGCTGGAACCAGATGTTTCTGAGATCCATACCATCCAATTGAGGCCAAAAATAGTCCCTTATAAGAGCCCGGGATCTTTCTCCATTGACAGAGCTTTTCCATCTTCATCTTGGAAAAAATATGGACCAATGATTCCACCATACCAAAATCCTTTTGGGGATAAAGTGGTCGTTCTTGAATCTTCATTGGATTTTGATTGCTCCAATAGCGGCAATTGTGATTGTTAACACAACCATCCATCCAAAAGTGGGCTTCGTCGCGGAAGATGATTTTTCGACAAAAATTCGGGTCAGCTTCCAATTGCTCCATAGCCCAGTTAGCGAATATACGGCGCAACCTATGGTCGTTGGGCTTTAGTTCTTCAGTTAACACCATTTTGTAAGCGTGAAACTTCAAGTCCAGATGCAGAATTTACCAAGTTGTGTTCAGCGAAAGCCCCAATTGATTTGTTTCCGTTCTCGCGTACACTCTCAAGAACGGCGCCTATGTTTTCGTTGGAACGCTTACGTCAATTACGTACAGGCGTTCTTTGATCGCTGACAGAACCACTTCTTTCAAATTTATCGATCAAACGCCGATTCGTTCTCTCGCAGGGACGCTTATGCACACCGTAAACTTCACTTAATACACAGAAGGTTTGGCGAACAGATGATCCATTTTGATAATAAATTTTCACAATTTATACGCGTTGCTGAATGCTGTAACGTTCCATGGCTATTTGTCAATAACAACTGTAACTACATGAAAAAAATGACTGCTGTAACTCAATAACAACGGCAGCTATCACATGTTAAAGATAGGACACTCTTGTTGAAAGACCCTTTACTTCATTAATCCTTAGTATAAAGCACCTTTTCTTTCGCTACTCTCATCTACTCATTCACCTTCATAATTTATACAATGACAGCTTTTGCTCAGCATTGCAATATGCTGCTATCACTGATGCGGAGTTTTGCCCAAACCCACTTCTGTTTTCAGAATGTTTCACTAAGTACTTGCAGCCATCAGCAGAATTAGGTTAATGGAGTTTGGAGGTGATGAGCACATGCTTCCAAAGTAATTATGCTCCACGAATAAAACACAAAGAATACAGAGGAGAACTTCTATATAGAATAAGCTAGATAGCAAATCTTTGCTATTTAAATTTATCAGCAACATTTTCATTTTAGTCTACCATTTGAAAGGTTAACCAAACTTTTGGGCTGAATTTTTATGTTTTTAAATTCTTCAATTAAATAGCTACAGGTCGACTTATCATTTCTAAGATGTATACTTGCTATCCCAAGGAGTAGTTCGAGTAACAAGACGACTGTTGCCATCTGAAAGTAAAGTAGGAACGAAGGAGCTGCGAGTCTATCATGTAAAACTTTCACGTGTATATGTGAACAATTAAAAAGCTAGAACACTACGAATGAGAAACATCGTGAAGAAGTAAATATTGTGTCTTCGCCCAATTTTTTCGCAGTCACGATTTTGTTCTCTGTATACATAACGTTGCAACGAGCCACGCTCCAGGAGTGTCGAACACAGGATTTCTTTTCTCTTCCGGTCGCTCACTGTGGTGTCGAACACAGGACTTCTCTCCTCTCCTCCGGACGCTCACGGGAATATCCAACAGAGGAATACTCTTTTTCTCGCTCGCAGAACAGCACACAGCGCTATATGTCGCATCAACACTCTCGTAACTCGGCGAATTCCTCTTTATACCCACCAAAGATTTCGAGAAATTTCTTATGCCGCCAAGGAGAGGTCAGTTCTCGTAGCCTTGCTATTCTTCTCGATTAGCCTTCCAGATATTTTCTGGTTCGAGAATACTTCCCTCTCTTTCTCCAACAAGTCATGCGCCGGCTAGCGCAAAAAGACACGCTCTATGAGAGAAGTGAATAGCGCTGCGAGTGTTTAGCCATGTGTCAAAGAGTGTCACGGTTAGATAGTCAGTTCAGGGGATAGGAAATTATTAAACTTACGCCATTATTAGGGAATCAGCCAAGAAAAATGAACGGACTAGGAGTTAAACTTAATGGTGATACTTTCTAGTACGTCTAAAATGGTGAACAAGACAACTCCTATGTGAGTTGAAAGATAGATACAAGGGCTGTTGCATAGAAAACCTGTATCTCATGATTAGGGCCCGGATTTTTAGGTTTTAACCTATATTTTTCCTGGCTATTTAATTAACACATTTCAAGATATATACTCGTTTCACACTTCCTGGAGCGAAATATGCGAATTTCATTACACCCAAAAAACCTAAATGAGGGGTTGACACCTAAAATAACCTAAATAGCTGTTTTTTTTTCCTTTTTCGAAATGAAGAATGTTATTTTCGGATTGAAGCTCATAGTAAAATTATTTCCACCACTTATAGCCAGTAGATAGTTCCAGTTACTACAGTTCAACGCAGCACATGTGACGTGGGACACCTGGATGTAGCTGATAGAAGGTCAGGAGAAGTGTACTTGTCTGCTGCCATTTACTATGCCGAGCACTTAAAAGACGTTAAAAATGTCGTCAATGATCTTTTTCTTTCTTTTGAACTGTGTTTTACTGTTTTACATTACCACAATTACACACACCCCACAGACACCCATTCCCATGACGGGATCCGAACCCGCGACCCTCAGCTTGGCGGAGTGTCGAAGCTACAGGCTCAAGCGACCACGGCTACGAGGGCGGGCATGAATTGAATGAAACAACAGCGTTCTGCATTGCCAAGGCTAAGAAATCACTCGAGTGCCGCTTCCCTTGCATACATTAAGACACATTTTTGTTTTAAACCAGAAGCTACTCTCCGGTTGGAAAGTACAACTTTGCCACTGAAAGATGCTCTGGATATCATTGGCAATGGTTTCAGTAAAGAAAAACCTGGACCAGAGGAAGTTGCATGTTCTTCGAAGTTGCAGAAGATTCTTCAGTGAAATCCTGCGTTTGAAGATATGAAAATCATCAATTCAGTATTGCAGGGAGAAAAGTATACAGGAGAACTACCCCTAGAACCTGCTGCACTGGCGTCTATGTTCTACGGTCCAATGGCGTCATGTTCCGTTGAAAGAACCTTTCTTCATACAAGAACGTGTTACTGATAACAGAAATTTATGAATGTATGTAACTACTGGAATGCCAAAAAATAAATCTTACAACTAAGTACCAGAAGAGCAAAATTATTGATACCTGTATTGATCCACGAAGCAAAACATTAAAAAAAATTCTGATGTGTTACATTCACATGACTTTCTCTACTCTTGTACAAAGTATTTTTACAAACGCTTATTCTCCATCTAGTTCATGTTAATCGAGATAAACATTTGCAAACTCTATCTTATTGCTAATTTTCTTGTAGATGTAGGGGAAAATATATTTACAAGGGCAATATAGAAAAAGAGTAGCCTTTAAGCACATACATATCTCTTAATAGCTGGTTGCTAGGTGCAGCACCATTCCCTTTGCCACAGATTAATAATCTTTGCATATCCAAGACAAAAAAATGAATAACGAATTCCCATTTGAGAAAATAAGTATTGAAAAATTTAAGGGAATCACAAGCAATATCTCGAAAATGGTTCACTCAACAACAAAAATGTATGACATAAATTGTGTATTTTAACGCGATCTACATCTTTTGTGCAGTAAAATTTTGTCTATCTGTTATGGTTTACCAGTTTACCAAAAGTCGTTCACAAGGAAGAGTACTTTTGGAGACATTCCCAGAGAATTCAAGATATACATTTTATTTGTCATGAAAATATCTTAAACATATGATATTTTAATCAAAATCGTTAGAGCCATTTTTGATAAATTTAAAATTTGCGAAAAATGTTCCATGTAAAGGGTACTCTTGGGTGGGAGGATTTTCTTAAAAACCTTCGTGTCGCATCCCTGGAAGACACTGAACCTAAATGCCAAGTTTGGTGTTTATCCGACTGTTCGTTTCTGAGTTATGCTGTTCACAGACAGACACACTCACGGACATGTTTCCAAAAATGCCTTTTTTGGATTCAGGGGATCTCAAAACATGTATTTCCGGTGAAATCTCGGTATCCAATTTTTGGGTCGAAAAACTATTTTAATAAAAAAAATCTAAATAAACTATTTAAAGCATATAAGAAACCTAAAATGAAGGTTTACTCCACCTAAAAATCCGGGGCCTACTCATGATGCATAAAATTAAAGAAAGTCACCTGGTAAGGGAGAAAATATGTGTGAGTGGCTTGCATTGATGCTAATGATGAAAAACTTCCATCACATGAAAAGCAGCTTAACAAAAGCGCTTCTAAAGGCTCCTTTCTGAAACAATGCCATCCTTGTCTGCATTATTTACACTAGGTTTGAAATAGGACATCGATTTTATATCATTTGCTTTGTGCCATTGCAAATGTTAAATTAAGCATAAAGGCAGGGACCAATGCCTTGCATATGCTGCAAAAAGTCTTCGGTCTCATTAGCCTTGAGTGGTGCATTCATGAGCATAATTCTTTAATGAAACCACAATATGCTCCAGTTCAAGTGGAATGCATCCAGCGGACTTCCCTTCCGATAAGCTTACTTTACAATGCACCTGAACTGTGCATGTACTGAAATGTTTTCGAAGTTATTTACCGACGAGTGCCAAAGTTATTGTTCCCTTATAATAACAAACGTTACACCAGACAACAGAATTCAGTTTTAACCTTTCACTCACAAACAGTATTCGGAATAGGCAACAAAACAACAACAAAAGTTTGATTGTATTGCATTCACATGAATCTACTCTTGATCGCTTATTAGTGGGTATACCAATTACTCTTACGAAGGTTCATTTTCCTATCTGCTTTATAGATACAAAGAGAATAGCGACAGTCAAATATTTTAGACTGGACGCTACACACTGGCCTTAAGATTCCATACTGTTTCCATGACATCACGAGAAACAACTGAAAATCGACAGGACTTTGAAAGAGTCGCTAAGTATTAAACAATTTGAACCATTAATAGCGGATAATTGAAATGGCTTATGCCAAAGTTATTTGAAATAAATTGTGTGTTTTAAAGACATACACAGTTTTTGTGTACTAGATTTTCGTCTATCCGTTAATGTGATATGCAAGAATATACCAAATTCCTTCCGAATGAAGAGGACTTCACAGGCTTTTTACAGAAAAATTGAAGACACACATTCTATTTTTCATGTAAATATCAATAATATATGATATTTTAATCAAAATCCTTAGAGCCAATTTTTATAAAATAAAAACTTTCGAAAAATTTTCCACGTAAAGGGTAGTTGGGGCGAGGGGATTTTCTTGAAAACCTTCATGTCGTAACTTTGAAAGATGCTGAACCTAAGTAACAAAATTTGGTGTTGACCGAACTTTTCATTTTTAGTTATGCTGTTCACACACACACATACACACACACACATGGACCTATTTCTAAAAATCCTTTTTTGGGGGGCTTCAAGGTGCCCCTCAAAACATATATTTCCAATGAAATCTGGTGTAGAACTTTTAGTTAGATTGTAATGGCTTCTTTCCCACCAAATAGGTGATGTAGAAAATAAAACTGATTCAATGACCCATGAAGAACCGAGGAGAGCTTAAGCTGAACCTATGGTGTCCCTTAGAGCATGTTTCCAATGACAATCATTAAAAGGAGGCCATGAAAGCTGCGGGGAGCAGATAGTGAACCATTAAAGGCCTTAACAGAGACAATAACAAATGCTGTTATTAATTCACCAATTGAGGCTAAGTACTCGTTTTGCGACTACTGAAGAATCATACAGAGAAGTGGATGAATTTTGTTCAGCAACACAAGCTACATCATTCTGGTCTTATATTCCCAATGAAGTCATCGAGTTCCTGGAAAATATAGGCCTCTCCACAGAAGTGCACCTACCGTACAGCCCAGATTTAGGCCCATGTGACTATTTCTCAACCAAATATTCTAAAAGGAGCTTGAAGGATATCAGTTTGAGAATAAAATCTAAGCTGTAGAGCTTTAGAGATCATTCTGGAACAGCTCTGAAAGAATGGCTTCTGACCTTATCCAAAATTGGCACCATAGATAGGATATCTGCATTTCATTCAGCGGGGAATACATTGAAAGGTACAAAAGCACCCATCTGCAAGCTGTGGCGCCGGCAGCAACACTTGTGCTTTCCCTTAAAATACCTCAACCTAAAAGCCTTTTTGTGCACTTCCGGGTTTCTAATCTAGGGATTAATATACACATTTTTTGTTATTTGTAGTACTTGCCTCACTAAATTAGGGCCTGCTATTAGTTTTGCGGTAGCACCAAGACACCTGGTATCTTGTCCGTTCTTTGGCTTCGCATTCTAATAGAATGTATTTCGCCATTTATTGGCTTGTAGACACAGACGGCAAATGGGTTCCTTGCGGTTTCATCCCATTGTCTTCGGGTGTTTTCTGAACTTTCCAGGTCCAGTTATGAAGCTTATAACTCTTCTAAGTGAAGGTTTCTTAAGATAGTAGAAAAATTACTTAATTTTTCTCGTGGATTTTTAATTAATTGCATATAAAGTTTGTTTTTGGGTATTGTTTCCCATTTCTTTTGGTTTAATTTTCGAACCAAAAGTCTAACTGAATTTTTCGCATTTAACATGCTTATTCTACAAGCAGGTTCTGGTCCTATAAACGGCAGAGATGCTCCTTTCTTTGCTAAGGAATCAGCCTTTTCATTTCCCGTGATACCTGTGTGTCCAGGTACCTATCGCAATTCGACTGTATTGTGGGTGGAAAGGTATGATAAATACTCATAAAATTCCCACACTGATTGGATTTAAAGTGATGACAACTGAGAGCCTTTACTGCAGCCTGTCAGAGTTTATAAGGATATATTTCCCTACGATTCTCTTATCCTAGCATAGGCAATTCTTTATTGAACAACGTTCGTAATGCTGAAAAGTGTATGCTTCGCGGGCTGCAGTCCTCTGTTTATGTGTTAAAATAAACGTGAAAAAATGTTTGAAGTAAAGCGATACTACTTGCAGCAAGAAGTCAAGGACCCCCATGTTTTCGAAGTATTGACGTTCGTAAATGTTTCTCCGGCGGTAATCCGAGAATGAGGCCGCAATTGGTGGCAATGTGGTCTTTGTGTTCTAGTGTGTCCAGCGACAGATGCTATGCGAGAGATCGGGTATCCGGTTCTGCCATGTTCAGGCATCCTGCGGTTGCAACTCTGCACTGGGTTCGCGTCCCGCCTCCTCTTCTCCAATTTCCGACACGAACAAGAATTGGATGTCGGGCCACGCCAGCTCTGCGGTGGCAGCGTGTAGTCTACGTCCTTGGTTCTAATGCACGCGACCGTTTACTTAATACACATATCCTACTGGTACATCTGACCATGAACTACAGCTAGAGTTGAGGTTTTCATTTATATCGGTTTGTTAGTTTTTTGGCTAATACGGAATCGAGATAGCAGAATTCATATGCTTATGTTAAACGAGAAGCAACTTGTGACAGTTACTGGAGAGGCCTGTTTCCGTGTAGTTTCCATGGTTCCCTTTGCTGTTGCTCTAGCCAGTTAGGTTCTACCACCCTTTTCTTCCTTTGTCTACAACCTGAAGTTTTAGGGATAGCATGTTGTCATATTTTACTACAACGTAACAGGCTTTTTCTTACTGCTTGCTAGCTTTCTAATACAATCTGGCCACGCTTTCTTCCAATTCACTGCTATGAGCCAACTGTCTCAAGTAGCTTCTTGTTTAAATGCTACTGTAAATGACCCCATGTTGTTCTCTCTAGCAACTATGGTATTGTTGACGTATATTTGGCTGTTTTGTATAAGCGTATATTGTTATTGACATAGGTCATGCTTTGTCACGGGAAGCTGCAAAGGAGTTGAACTGGTTTTCATAATTTTCCGGGTGAAATTGTGTTAGCAATCCAGTTGAAACTGGAGTACGAGTTTCTGGAAGGGAAATGAACCTGTGTAGGAAATGTCACCCTCAGGCACCGTACTCCCTGTTCTCTAACCTCACAGATGCATATCATTTTGTTGTGGAGAGAAAAGGTAGAAACTTTGTTAGTGAGGGGTTAATTAAGCCTTCACAAGTAGTTAGGTTAAGTGGAGTTGCGAACTGCGCCTCGTAATGGACATGTTTCAGGTGCATGAGAAAACTAGCAATCTCAAACTTCTTTAATAAGTTACACGCCACTTCAACTTCAGTCTGTTGTGCGCTGAAAAGAGATGCAAGTCGCAATGCTAGAGTTTTCTCTCTCACAAAATGTTGATAACCATCGCGGTTCTGCGTAGGATCCGCACCACCCCTTCCTCACTTCCCTTTCACTTTAATGTTCCAGGCCTCAGATCCGCTCACTTTGCCTTCTGGTTCCTCATCCATAAATACTTTACAGCTGCTGTTTTCTTGATTCTAGCATTCCAATATTGCTGCTTTTATTACACCATCTTCACCTTTCGTTTTAAACACGATGCTTGCTCCCCCGATTCGCTTTCTTGTCGATGCTTCCTCTCGCGAGTTTTTAATCAGCTTATAAAACACGTCTGTGTATATGTTTCACAATGAACATGAAGCATTAAACTAACCATGTAAAGCTTAAGAGACACTGGGTGTGCGTTTTCAAATATCCACATTTCTAAATAGTTTTTTCTTAAATTTATGTCACTAATACATAACTAATAAAATAGTATACGATATATGTATATAAGGTATTGGTCATTACAACAGAAAAGGTAAATAATGGGCTAAGTAACAGTGTTGTTTACACTTATCATACTAGAGGAAAGGACAATTATCACAGGATACACTTTAACCTTAAATGTACCTGCAAAGACCCATTGATCATGGATTGATACTATTTAATAAATTACCAATGGAAGTTAAATTACATAAAGAAAATCGATTCAAAAATGAACTTAAAGCATATCTAACTCAAAAATGCTTATATAGGATGGATGAAATATATTTATGTTAATAGAGGTTAATTATAGTGGATAAATATTTGTGAAAATGTTATGATATATAAGTGGAAGAGATTGAAACATATCTAACTCATAACTGTATAGCAATTAAATATAAGTGACCAAGACTTGTTCGATGTTAAACAGTACAAAGGAAATAGTGTGTGTGTAAATTAATGTGTACTTAATGTAATTTAATAATGTAGAATGTATGACAATGTCCGAAACTTGTATGAAGTCTATGGACAATAAATAAAAATCTGATGTGTTACACTCACATGACTTTCTCTACTTACAACCTATTTTTACAAACGCTATTCTCCATATGTTTCATGTTAATCGAGATATCGAGATGTTAATCTTATTGCTAATTTTCTTGTAGATGCAAGGGGAATTGCTAGGCTTTAAGCGTTTAAGAGCTGATTGCTATGTGGAGTATTCCATTCTCTTTGTATTACCAGGACAAACAAAAATGAATAACGAATTTGAGAAAAACTATAAGTATTCGAAAACTTAAGGCAATAACAAGCAATATCTCGAAAATGGTTCACTCAACAACAAAAATGTATACGACATAAATTGTGTATTTTAACGCGGTCTACATTTTTTGTGTAGTAAAATTTTGTCTATCTCTTATGGTTTACCAGTTATGCAAAAGTCGTTCACAATGAAGAATACTTTTGGAGACATTCCCAGAAAATTCGAGATATAAATTTCATTTGTCATGAAAATATCTTAAACATATGATATTTTAATCAAAATCGTTAGAGCCATTTTTTAGAAAATTAAAATTTTCGAAAAATGTTCCATGTAATGGGTAGTCTGGGATGGGGGGTTTTCTTGAAAACCTTCGTGTCGCATCCTTGGAAGATATTGAACCTAAATACCAAGTTTGGTGTTTATCCGACTGTTCGTTTCTGAGTTATGCTGTTCACAGACAGACACACACACAGACAGACAGACACACAGACACACACACGGACATGTTTCCAAAAATGCTTTTTTTGGATTCAGGGGGTCTCAAAACATATTTCCGGTGAAATACCGGTATCGAATTTTTGGGTGGAATACAATACTTCCCCTACTTACTATACGTAGTAGAGAAAGTAAAAATATACCAAATTTCATTTCAACATGTCTATTGGGATATGAGTTACAATTTTTACTTTCTCTACTACGTATAGTAAGTATTGCAATCCATCCTAAAATTCGATACCAAGATTTTACGAGAAATATATATTTTGAGGCGCCCTGAATCCAAATAAAGCATTTTTGAAAACATGTGTGTGTGTGTGTCCATCTGTCTATGAACAGCATAACTCAAAACAGAAAAGTCGGATAAGTACCAAACTTGATATTTGAGTTTAATATCTTCCAAGGATGCGACACGAAGATTTTCAAGAAAATCCCCCTGCCCCAAGTGCCCTTTACGTGGAATATATTTCGAACATTTTAATTGTCTAAAAGTGGTTCTAACAATTTTGATTAAAATACCGTATATGGAAGACATTTACATGACAAATAAAATGTATATCTTGAATTTTCTCGGAATAGCGTAGGAACTCCTCTTCATTCGGAAGGAATTTTGTATAATCTTGTAAACGTCAAGCAATAGATGAAACGTACCACAAAACACGTATATCTCTTTAAAACACACAATTTGCTTAAAACAAGTTTTTTACTACTTACTATACGTAGTAGAGAAAGCAAACGTGCTTTTTTTTTTGCCTTAAAACATATATTTCAGGTGAAATATCGATATCGAATTTTTGCTTAGAATGTAATCCTTCCTCTGTGTACTCTAAGCATATAGAAGGGAAAATAAAAAGAGCCACCTTAAATCAATGTCATAAACGACTAATTCTAGAAATTACGGGCTATTTGATACAATGTGTTGATTTTTTAGACCTCCCAAGTTTTTTTTCACTTTATCTACCATGTTCATAGTAGGTAGATAAGGTATTACATTCCACTCAAAAATTCGATACCGAGATTTCACCGGAAATGCATGTTTTGAACCCCCTGAATCCTAATAAAGGATTTTTAGAAAAAGGTGTGTGTGTCTGTCTCTGTGAACAGCATAACTCAAAGACGAAAAGTCAGATAAATACCAAACTTGCTATTTGGGTTCAGTATCTTCCAAAGATACGACACGAAGATTTTCAGGAAAACCTTCACTTTACATGGAAGATTTTTCGAATTTTTTTATTTTTTAAAAAATGGCTTTAATGACTTAGATTAAAATATCATATATTATATTTACAAGGCAAATAAAATGCATATCTTGAATTTTCTGGGAATAACCTAGGAAGTTCTCTTCATTCGGAAGGAATTTTCTATAACTGGTAAACGTTAAACGATAGACGAAAACGTACTACACAAAACATGTAGATCTCTGTAAAACACACAATTTACTTAAAATAAGTTTGTGGCATAAGCCGTTTCTGAGATATCGTTATTAAATATTCGAATTGTTCAATACTTATTCTTATAGTCTCATCAATTTTCAGTTTTTTGTCGCTATTGCATGGAAACAGTACAGAATTTAAGACAGCACATAACGTCCACTTCTTAATACATTTGACTGCCGCTGTTCTCTTTGTATCCATAATGAAATGTGTAATGTAGCTATTTCTGCAAAAGGTTTATTTGGATTAAAATGAAGTAGATAGAAAAATAAGGTTTAGTAAGAATATTTTGTATACCCACTAATAAAGATAGAGGGTAGAGAAAGTCATGTGAATGTATCACATCAGATTATAATTGAACGTGTTTTTCTATTTCTTTAGTTATTCAGTTACATAAAATGCAAGAAGGACAAAGAGAATTTCATAGGTCAGTCACATGATATTCAACGTGTACATTTTATTCGTTATGCAAGTATACTAAACATGTAATATCAAGAAAAATCCTTAAGACATAATTCTGGGAAGATCTTTGACTGCCATCCTTAAAATATTCCCGACTTAAGTATGAAATGTGGTACTTTTTCGACGTTTCGTTTTCAGTTATTCCGTTCAAAGACACACAACACAAGCAAGGGTGAGAGAGAGAGAGAGAGAGAGAGAGAGAGCAGGGGGGAGAGAGAAGGCCATCGAGTGGTCTTTGTCGTGTGCTCCTTTGACATCTATAAACACAGTAACAGTGTGTTGTTGGCATTAGAATGATGCCGTTATATTTTCGATAACTCGCTAAAGCTGTAAAACTCTGCAGTAAAATAAAAGCCATTAAGGTTATTAAAAACACAAAATAAGCAAAAGATTGCAAGCCCCAGAAGCAATTGCTTAAAAATAAGAAAGAAAAGAGAATAAGGAAGCAGTTCACACAGATAAATAGCATACTTATATTAACCAATACTATAATTGAAAGGGTGAGTGGAAAAAGTATAAGATTCCAAAAGATTGAGAAATTACACTGAAATAGACATTTTGTGGACATTTCCTTAACTTATCCGTGTAAAAGGGGATATATTCCAGCCCCATGTGATTGTTAAAACCGAACATTGAAGTTTTAGTTGAGTGGAAAGAGAAACGTTATCTTTCATCCGCTCAATATTGCATTTGCCTAAAGTTGGCATTCTGGTCAGTAGATTAACAATTCATTATTGTGATGTAACTGATTGTGTAAAGTTGCATTATGAGTGTTCTGTGAATATTTTATTACATTTGCTATTTTTTAGTTGCATAATAAAATTATATCACAAAGTATGAGGGTTTCTGAGGGAGATTTCGAACCTCAAAGAAAGAGAGGCAAGGTTAACAAACACTTGCATTCTAAGGAGAAAGATAAATTGGCTAGGCAGAAAGGCAAGGAATTTGTTTCAAGTAAAGGATTATTAGCTGAAGCTGAAACAACTGCTCCAAATTGTAACTGTTGTAATAAATGCATGGAAAGTTTCACTGTAGACGAAAAACGTTCTATAATAAATAATGTATACAACGAACGTCCCAAAAATGAAAAGGACACATTTCTTATGGGGCTGATTGAAAGATATGATGTTGTTAGACACCGTCCATTGTCAAAGGAATCCAGACAGAACTTGTCTTTTAAGCACTTCACCATTAAGGGACAAGTAGAATCAAAGTTTATTTGCATGCAATCACCAGCAAACCTGTCCAACGCCTAGCCAAGCTTCTTACAACTAATCAGTCACCGGTTGATGTGAGAGAAAAAAGCAAAAATCGGGATAATACACCTGATGTATCCACCGTCGTAAAAATGCAAGATCATATCTCCTCATTTCCAAAAAGGAATCACATTACTCATTTGTTCCACTCATCTATTTGGATTCTAGTTTGATAGTATCAAAAATTCATGATCTCTTTCTTGATTGAGAAACATCCTTATCTTAAAGGAGTATGAAATATCAGTATTATTTGAAGCATTGAAAACATAGCTATGGATACAAATTTGGTAAGCCACAAGTAGACGTTTGTTCAACCTGTGAAGACTTAAACACAAAATAAAATCTGATGTGTTACACTCACATAACATGCTCTACTCTTATACAAACTACTGTTACAAACGCTTATTCTCCATATGCTTCTTGTTAATCGAGATATCGAGATGTTAATCTTATTTCTAATTTTCTTGTAGGTGCAAGGGGAATTGCTAGGTTTTAAGTGATAGTCAAATATTTTAAGAGCTGGTTGCTATGTGGAGCATTACCAGGACAAAAAAAATGAATAACGAATTCCCATTTGAGAAAAAGTATAAGTATTGGAAGATTTAAGGGAATAACAAGCAATATCTCGAAAATGGTTCACTCAATAACAACAAAATGTATATGGCATAAATTGTGTATTTTAACGCGATCTACATTTTTTTTGTGTGTAGTAAAATTTTGTCTATCTCTTATGGTTTACCAGTTATGCAAAAGTCGTTCACAATGAAGAATACTTTTGGAGGCAATCCCAGAAAATTCAAGATATACATTTTATTTGTCATGAAAGTATCTTAAATATACGATATTTTAATCAAAATCGTTAGAGCCATTTTTGTAAAAATTAAAATTTTCGAAAAATGTTCCATGTAAAGGGTAATCTGGGGTGGGGAAATTTTCTTAAAAACCTCGTGTAGCATCTAGAAAAGATACTGAACGTAAATACCAAGTTTGGTGTTTATCCGACTGTTCGTTTCTGAGTTATGCTGTTAACAGGCACAGGCACACATACACACACACACGCGCGCGCGGATATGTTTCCAAAAATGTTTTATATGCATTCAGTGCACCTCAAAACATGTATTTTCTGTGAAATCTCGGTATCGAATTTTTGGGTGGATTGCAATACTTCCCCTACTTACTATACGTAGTAGAGAAGGTAAAAATGTAGAAAGTGAACTTAAACTCAATATAGTAGTGAACTAAACCGCTCTCACCCATCACTGCCGGAGCTCTGCAATCGTAACTCCCTCCTCCCTCGCAGCAATGCCTTACTTCCGTGTTTCTTCTGAGGGTTGCGTTCTGTTGTGTTGGCGCCAAACTGACTTCTGCCCACCTCTGCTCTAAGAGGTCCTAATAAAGCATGTAGCTGTCTTTTGGACTTCATTAACCAGATTTCAAAGAAGTAAAAATCCTGGGTGTCTTCAATGATGGGTACAGGAAATGAGAGGAAGGAGAGCCCTAGTAGAAGATGTACCACCCTAAACATTAGCCCGGCTACCGGGGAAACCACGAAAAACCCCGGGCCAGAGTGGACGGTCGCCGGGGATCGATCCCGGAACCTTCCGAATGTGAGCCACAGACATAACCGTCTGAGCCATCCTGTCGGTATTACTCGGGTAACTCATCCTAATCGTGATTCGAACTCGTGACCTCTTAAACGTGAGGCAGACACGCTACCCCCATATCTGTATTTTATGTGCGTTAGAGGTGTTTTGAGAGTAATGTAGCTTTTCTGCTTCAAATTCCAATTACAATATTTAAACCGCGTCTCGAAAGAATGTCATATGTGATTCAATAAAATCTGAAGATAGAAGATAAAACCCGGTTTACCAGAAGTGCAAGCAGGAGGTATCGCGTTCTGTGGGCATGAAGCGCCGTTATTGCTACAACGGAAGCGGTGTCAAGTAAAATCCACGTAAGAATTCATTCTTTTGATGCCATATTTCATTCTGAACCTAGCTATCAGTAAGTTCTGATTAGTCAGCAGCTGGTTGGGAATTACACATCAGCCTTCATTCTGGATGAAACAAGCAAGAGAAGATTCTTTTAAACGATATCGGGACTGAGAGAGACCAAACATTCTTCCGCCTAAACCAGAAATCAACAGCCTGCAGTTCAAACGATACTAGTCAACAATGCAAATCGAGCACGGTGGGTTGGCAGACGAATGCTGGGTTGGTTCCTCTTCTACCACAACTTTCCTCCCCTCGTTTCCTGTACCCATCATCTCCTTCATTGTCATCTGCTTCAGGGTTGTAGGGCCACGGGACGGTGTTTGGCTGGGCGGTGGATGTGAGTTTTGTTTAGGTTTCTTCCCTGTGTCCCTGCGGGGGTACTGAGTTAGGATCCGCCTCCGAGTGGACTTATCAGGGGGGACTGCCGGGAGTCTCGAGGCTTGCGTCGTATGCATTCGATCGGGAAACTTCGTGATCCCTCATGCTTGCGCCCGTCATCAATCGGATCTGGTCGTCCTTCGGGTCTCTGCTCTCATCCTTCCCTCCCAGAGGTCACGGTAGAACCAAAACGGGCCGTTGCGGCCTGTTTGCGGCGCTCTGCCCCGGTTGCGGGGAACCCTCCGTTTGTCCGTACCTTTAGCTGTATCTATATGCAAAGCGGATGTTTGTTTAGCAAAGTCGCATATGACGGGTTGCGTAGTAGCTTCCTTATGTTACACCAGCCGCTTGAGCAGCCTTCAGATATATGGCCTGGGTCCTTTTCACCGTGCTTAAACTTGAAAGAAACTTTACGTAGTTTCGAAAACGATTTGCACTAGCCCAACGTTTTCTCTGTTCGCTCCCGGTTTTCCTGGCACTGCAATGCTTCTAGACCACTCTGTACTTCGTTACAGGGAAGGACTATTTTATGACTGTAGGGGCAGGACTGCATCATTTATTTCTAAAATCTATTTCCAAGATTCTCCTAGCATACTTGCACGAAGATAAACCGAGCGAAGTGGCGCAGGCGCTAGCATATGTGACTCACACTCAGGAGGTCATGGGTTCGGTTCCCGTGGCTCACCTTCCCGACCCATGGGTTTTTTCGGGGTTTCCCTGGGTCGCTAGGTGAATGCTGGGAAGGTTAATTACATCTCTTGAATTTCCAGTCCCGCCATTTCACCTCCTCTCTCATTTCACTTCACCTTTCAACTGCTAAGGTTGCAAGTGTCAACGGAAGTCTCGGCGTTGCATAGCAGAGGGAAAGGATGCTATCTATAAGACTTCGTTCCCGGAATGGGGGGCGGTATCTGAGTCCCGGGTCCTCCATTGGGATGTGCAAGCCTGCAGCGGAGGGGAGCCGGCTATACCAGCTGCCACCAGGGACGTTCAACCTGGAAAATGTAGGGACCCTGCCCTCTGCTCTATCCTGCCTTCTAATCCGGCCCCACTCTGTCTTCTCTCACCTTACCCTTCCCTGCCGAGGGCGCCCCGTTAGGAGCCTAGGCACAAAAGATCTCCTTAGGTCGAGGTGCTAAGCCCCCTTCCGCTCCTGGTCATCTGTCATACACGAAAATAAAATGAATTACCATCCAGTAGCGATGTCACAACATTAACCTTGGTGAACTGACGATTGATTATTCATGTCATACTTAGCTGCTATAATAATCAAATCTTAAATAATATTAACAAATAAAAATCAAGTAAAGGCATAAGCAAGATTTAAATATGACTATATTCCATGTTTGCAATAAGAGGTGTATGGTTTAATATAGTTAATGCGCATACGTGCAATAAAATAGACAAAACTGCAGCTAGGTTAGGTTACCAGCACTGAATGCAGGAAATTCAACTTACCAACACAACAGCATGAACGGGAAGTGGATAAAAAAAACACTATCGTCGATGTTAATGTAAGGTAAAACAAAGAGACACTTAACCTTTGTGGTAATGGTGATGCTGGCGCCGGCCTCGAGTATTGCACGCTGTTTTTAACAGCAACACCTTCCGGTCATTGTACCATTATCGAGCTAAGTCAAGCAGTATTTGGTGTAACAAGATCTTCTTCTCCTAAACCCGAAAACCATGCGTCGCTGTCGTGCGTCATTTATCACACACCACCGCTAAGGTTTCCCCTCCGCCCCCGCTCGTGAACGTCCTAGCAAACTATGCGACCCCGATTGCACGGAACGCCGCGTCCGATATGCGACCGACTTCCTGTCGACTGGGTGCTTCATATATACGCATTAAAACATTACCAACAAGGTTTTTAAAATTTAAAAAAATCACATCACTTTTTCTATCCCCCACGGTTTATTTTATATTCATACTAAACCTTATTACTTTCTCTGCTACGTATAAGTAGGGGCGGTATTGCATTCCACCCAAAAAATCGACACCGAGATTTCACCGGAAATACATGTTGTGAGGTGCCTGAATCCAAATAAAGTATTTTTGGAAACATGTGCGTCTGTATCTGTCTGTCTGTCTTGTCTGTGAACAGCATAACTAAAAAACGAAACGTCGGATAAATACCAAACCTGGTATTTTAGTTAAGTGCCTTCCCAGATTACGACACAAATATTTTCAAAAATATTTCCCCACCCCAGACTACCCTTTACATGGAATTTTGATTTTCTCAAAAATTTCTCTAACGATTTTCATTAAAATATCATATGTTTAAGATATTTGTATGGCAAATGAAATTTGTATCTTGAATTTTCTGGTATTGTCCCCAAAAGTCCTTTTCATTCTGAATGACTTTAGCATAACTGGTAAACCGTAAGAGAGAGACAAAGTATTACTGCACAAAAATGTAGATCTCCTTAAAACACACAATTTATGTCATATACATTTTTTTTTTTTGTCGAGTGAACCATTTCAGAAATATTCCTTGTTATTTGTTTGAATTTTCCAATACTTTTTCTCAAATGAGAATTCGTTATTCGTTTTTTTATGTCCTGTATATATAAAGAGAATGGAATGCTCCACATAGCAACCACCTCTTAAAAGATTTGACTATCGCTTAAAACCTACCATATTCCCCTTGTGCCTACAAGAAAATTAACAATAAGATAGTTTCTGAAAATTTTTATCTCTGAAGTAGATGCAGAATAAGCGTTTGTATAAATAATTTGTAAAGAGTAGGGAAAGTCATGCGAGTGGAACGCATCAGAATTTTTTTTCTACCTACTTCATGTGAATCGAGACAAACCTTTGCAGAAATAGTTTCATTATACATCTCGTTGTAGATACAAGGGTGATAGAAGAAACTGAATCGATAGTGAGATTTTGAAAAGCCAGTTGTTTATTGATGGCCTCCCATGACATTGCGAGAAACAACTGAATAGACACAGCACTTTAAAAAATGACAAAGTATTGGAAAATTCAAATCAATAATAGCAAACATCTCCCAAATAGCTGATACTAGAAAATAAAGCTATTTGAAATACTGTTGCTTTTTAAGAGATCCACATTAAGTATGTGTATGATATATAATTTTTTGTGTATAGGTTTTGTCATTATTATTATTGTTATTTAGTTAAACGTCATTTAACCGGGTAGGTCACATCGGGCGATGCTCAAATGACCCGCGGAGTCCATACAGTTTATAGTTACCCAAGATTCGTCTTTTCAAGATAAGGGAAACCCCGAATAAAACCTTATCCGGGTAGCGCGCCTTGAGATCCGAACCTTTTGAATGCGAGACAGACATGCTGCCATCACACCACGGAGGTGGGCTCTTGTGGTTTACCGATTATACAAAGAGGGCTTCACAGGCCATTTCCAGAAAATTCAATTTATTTTTAACGTGGGTAGCTTAAATATTTGGTGCCATTTTTGAGAAAATAAAAACTTTCAAAATCTTCCATGTAAAAAGTAGTTTTCTTTGGGGGGAGGGGAGAACAATTCCTGCAAATCTTTCTGTATCTTTAGAAGATACTGAAATTAAATACTAAGTTTGGTATTTATCGAACGTTTCGTTTTAAAGTAAAGCTGTCCACACACACAAGGGTCTTTTTCTAATAATGCTTTTTTTTTATAGATTCAGGGCGCCTCAAAACATGAACTGTAAGTAGGTAACACAGAAAGTAAGAATTCTAGCACAAGGCCGTTGTTACATCCGTAACAGAAAGTGCCGGCAAATCTGTTATTGTCGTCGTTTCTAACGCTCCCTACCTTCGAGGATACCTCATTCCACCAAGCGATGACTGGGTCCATTTCTGAGATGGAGGCACCCAGCGGAACGGAATCCGTTGCCTCTGATGATAGGGTACTGATGCAAATGGTTGTGGGATGAGAGGACCTACAGCTTCTACTATAAACTCTGAACCACGTTGAGCCTTGGATTGTTCACATAAGCAAGTCAGAGATGAAGCCTTGGATCGGATCGACTTAAAATCGCCACTCCAGAGCGGGGAATAGGATTTTGGAAATGAAACTACTGCGCTACCCCGGCGTCAATGGTGTAATGCTGTGGCATATTAATAGTTTGCGGACTTCTTTGTCATTACCAGACATATTGTTGTTTTCCTTTTATGTTGACTGGGATGACGTCACTCCAGACTGGGAGTTTTTGCAAGCCATGAGTGGTGGGGATATAGCGCCTGTCTTACTTAGGATTCCGAGAGAAGTGGAGCCGGCCTTTGGATCGGCGGATATCTCCCCTCACCTTTCATATTTAATAATATAAGAACCCCAAACGGTTGGAAAATAAATCTAGGAATGTGTACGTAGATTTGTGTTATGGATTTTGTACAGTGAAAAAGCCACGCCTTCCTCTTAACCTCCACACCATGTTTCGGTTCTCCGCAGTCAAGTGAGTATACGTCCCCTCAATGTACGTGCTAGGTACTAAAAATTAATTTAATTTTTCATGTGAACTTTTAGGCCTCATGTAGCATGTAACAATACATAGGTAAGCAAATTGTGGCTGAAGTGGTGTTTTTTACGAGAGGAAACATTTTCATCACGAGCTACGTCACTTCATTGCTTTACTTGAAGTGTTTAAGTTTACTTGAAACTACAAACACATTAATCATGTTTACAAAACTCATTACGAATGCGGACATGGTGAAGAAGCCTAAAGAAGCTATTTAAAACGATTTTACGCCGCCATGATTTGTTGGTAAACACTGAAGCACTAGATGCTTATTACCTATGAACGATAAACACACACATTAACATACCGTCTGTGAAAGCGAATAACTAAAGCGAATTCTGTGAAAATACAACGCTCCAGGAAGAGGCTTTCCTTGTTATGCTTCCATATTCATTACTTTCCCTACTACGTATAGTAAGTAGGGGAAGTATGGTATTTCACCCGAACATTCCATGTGATTTCAAGGAAAATACGTTTTGAGGCACGTGAATCCAAAAAAGCTTATTACAAAAGGACAAAACTTGGTATTTGATTTCAGAGTATTCCAGGGATGTGACACGAATATTTTCAAGAAACTCCCACCACCCCAAACTACCCTTTACATGGAAAATCTTTCGAAAATGTTGATTTTCTCAAAACCACCTCCAATGATTTTGATTAAAATATCATATGTTTAAGATATTTTCATTACAAATAAAATGTATATCTTGAATTTTCTATGAGAAGCCTCTGAAGTCAGTTTCATTTAGAATAACTTAAGTGTAACTAGTAAACCATAAGAGATAGACAAAATCTTATTACACAAATAATGTAGATCTCTTTAAAGCACACAATTTATGTCAAATACACTTTTTTGTAGGCTTAACCATTTTTAGATATTCCTTGTTATTGATTTGAATTTTCAAATACTTATACTTTTCTAAAATTAAAAGTGTTTATTCGTCTTTTTTACTCCCGGTTTCTTTCTACCCCTCCTGGCCATGCAAAGAGAAGGAAATTTCAAAGCCATCTCACAGGGATCCGCACTTAAAAGATTTAACTATCGACTAAGCCTACTGTGTTCCCTTATTCCCGTTGTACTAACAGGGAAATAATACTCAAAACATCTTATGTGTTACACTCACATGACTTTCTCTACTCTTCTACAAACGCTTATTCTCCATCTACTTCATGTTAATCGAGATAAACATTTGCAGACTCTATCTTATTCCTAATTTTCTTGTAGATGTAAGGGGAATATATATTTACAAGGGCAATTTGGAAATACGGTAGCCTTTAAGCATATACATATCCCTTAATAGCTGGTTGCTAGGTGCAGCACCATTCTCTTTGCCACAGATTAATACTCTTAACATATCCAAGACAAAAAAATCTGATGTGTTACACTCACATGACTTTCTCTACTCTTGCACAAACTATTTTTACAAACGTTTATTCTCCATATGCTTCATGTTACTCGAGATATCGAGATGTCAATCTTATTGCTAGTTTTCTTGTAGATGCAAGGGGAACATGGTAGGTTATAAGCGATAGTCAAATATTTTAAGCGCTGGTTGCTATGTGGCGCATTATATTCTGTTTGCATATCCAGGACATAAAAAATTGAATAACGAATTTGAGAAAAAGTATAAGTATTGGAAAATTTAAGGAAATAACAAGCAATATCTCGAAGATGGTTCACTCAACTAAAAAAATGTATATGACATAAATTGTGTATTTTAACGCGATCTACATTTTTTGTGTAGTAAACTTTTGTCTATCTCTTATGGTTTACCATTTATGCAAAAGTCGTTCACAATAAAGAATACTTTTGGAGACATTCCCAGGAAATTCAAGATATACATTTTATTTTTCATAAAAATATCTTAAACATATGATATTTTAATCAAAATCGTTAGAGCCATTTTTGAGAAAATTAAAATTTTCGAAAAATCTTCCATGTAAAGGGTACTCTGGGGTGGGGGGATTTTCTTGAAAACCTTCGTGTCGCATCCTTGGAAGATACTGAACCCAAATACCAAGTTTGGTGTTTATCCGACTGTTCGTTTCTGAGTTATGCTGTTCACAGACACACACACACACGAACATGTTTCCAAAAATGCTTTTTTTGGCTTCAGGGGGTCTCAAAACATGTATTTCCGGTGAAATCTCGGTATGGAATTTTTGGGTGGAATACAATACTTCCCCTACTTACTATACGTAGTAGAGAAAGTAAAAATGAATAACGAATTCCCATTTGAGAAAATAAGTATTGAAAAATTTAAGGGAATAACAAGTAATATCTCGAAAATGGTTCACTCAACAAAAAAATGTATATGACATAAATTGTGTATTTTAACGCGATCTGCATTTTTTGTGTAGTAAAAGTTTGTCTATCTCTTATGGTTTACCAGTTATGCAAAAGTCGTTCACAATGAAGAATACTTTTGGAGACATTCCCAGGAAATTCAAGATATACATTTTATTTGTCATAAAAATATCTTAAACATATGATATTTTAATCAAAATCGTTAGAGCCATTTTTGAGAAAATTAAAATTTTCGAAAAATCTTCTATGTAAAGGGTACTCTGGGGTGGGGGGATTTTCTTGAAAACCTTCGTGTCGCATCCTTGATAGGTACTGAACCTAAATACCAAGTTTGGTGTTTATCCGACTGTTCGTTTTTGAGTTATGCTGTTCACAGACAGACACACACAGACACACAGACACACACACGGACATGTTTCCAAAAATGCTTTTTTTGGATTCAGGGGGTCTCAAAACATGAATTTCTGGTGAAATCTCGGTATCGAATTTTTGGGTGGAATACAATACTTCCCCTACTTACTATACGTAGTAGAGAAAGTAATAAGCTTTTGTAAGAATAGTTTCTTGATGAATGGGTAGAAAGTCATGTGAATGTAACACATCAGACAGTTTTACTTTCTCTACTACTATAGTAAGTAGGAAAACTATTGTATTCCACCGAAAAATTCGATATTGATATTTCACCGGAAACATATTTTGAGGCCCCCTGAATCCCAAAAGAGGTATTTTTAGAAAAATCTGATGTGTTACACTCACATGACTTTCTCTACTCTTGTACAATCTAATTTTACAAACGCCTATTCTCCATATGCTTCAAGTTAATCGAGATATCGAGATGTCAATCTTATTGGTAATTTTCTTGTAGATGCAAGGGAAATATCGTAGCTTTTAAGCGATAGTCAAATATTTTAACGCTGGTTGCTATGTGGCGCATTCCATTCTCTTTGCATGTCCAGGACATAAAAAAATGAATAACGAATTTGAGAAAAAGTATAAGTATTGGAAAATTTAAGGAAATAACAAGCAATATCTCGAAAACGGTTCACTCAACAAAAGAAATGTATATGACATAAGTTGTGTATTTTAACGCGATCTACATTTTTTGTGTAGTAACATTTTGTCTATCTCTTATGGTTTACCAGTTATGCAAAAGTCGTTCACAATGAAGAATACTTTTGGAGACATTCCCAGAAAATTCGAGATATACATTTCATTTCTCATGACATTATCTTAAACATATGATATTTTAATCAAAATCGTTAGAGCCATTTTTGAGAAAATTAAAATTTTCGAAAAATCTTCCATGTAAAGGGTAGTCTGGGGTGGGGGGATTTTCTTGAAAACCTTCGTGTCGCATCTCTGGAAGATACTGAACCTTGTTCGTTTTTGAGTTATGCTGTTCACAGACACACACACACACAGACACACACACAGACACACACACACACACACACACACACACACAGACACACACACGGACATGTTTCCAAAAATGCTTTTTTTGGATTCAGGAGGTCTCAAAACATGTATTTCCGGTGAAATCTCGGTATCGAATTTTTGGGTGGAATGCAATACTTCCCCTACTTACTATACGTAGTAGAGAAAGTAAAAAGGTCCGTGTGTGTGTCTGTGAACAGCATAACTCAGAAACGAACAGTCGGATAAACACCAAACTTGGTATTTAGATTCAGTATCTTCCAGAGATGTGACACGAAGGTTTTCAAGAAAATCCCCTGACTACCAATCAATGCTGCGAAATCTGCACTTTCCATTTCCGAGATATTTGCGGTGCAACTTTTAGGTGATTCATCCTGTATATATACAGGGTGAATCACCTAAAATTTGCATTGTTTTAATTATGAATCCAAGATTCGTTACACGCTTACATTATATACTTATTCTTACCGTGTGTACATTATGAATATGTGTTTTTAACATCCTCTTAATTATTATACGTACAATATTATCAAAGAAAATAATAAACACGTAAAACGTAGAATAAGAATATTAAAGAAAGAAATTAATAATGTGTTGATGCTGAGAAGCTGTGAATTAGATATTTTATTATATTAATGGGTTATCGTATTAGTTTGTCCGTGGCTATTATTGTATGTTGCTTCAAACTTTGGAGTGTGAATGAAAACTTTCTGAGAAGATGCCAGAAATGTGTGGGTACAGGACAGTATATCCAACATTTCTTATGATAAGGTATGTGATTGTTATCATTGTAATTGTAACTATAAATATGCGAACATGGTTGCGGGGTATTATATCTGCTTCGTCTGGAGTCCGAGCTGGCCACAGTGTCTTCTATAAGGAACTAGACTCTAGAATTATAAAATCAGACACATTAAAACACTATCGCAGCATATCATTTGTAATATTTCAGCACGCACCATTCTTCAGAAGCACGGAGGGAAATAACACACCCTATGTAAACAGTGTCTGAAGAACTGCTGTTCTGGGCTGCATACAGTCATGACAGTTTAACAGAAATATACCCACACTTTATAGCGTTACAAAACGGGTTATTAAAGCTACAACTCTCAAGAAAATACATAGGTTTTTCATGTTTTATTTGACTTAACAGCAAGAGTTGGCAAACAATTTATTCATCCTGTTAACTCACTGTTTATGAGTTTTACCGACTAGAAACCATCGATATTACTGCATGTTACTATAAAATGCGAGATTTTCCAACCATATAAAACGTTCTACCTCGAAGATTAGTGTGATATGCTAATTTCAGAAGTTATACTAAATAGGCCGTCCTTTTAATCTGTATCGTTATACCTTGCATTCCTTATATGCTGTAAATAAACACAGTTGCTGTTAATGAAAAGGGCCATATAGAGGCTATAAGTGTTAATTATGACTGAACATTGTCAAACACAGGGATGTCCAGCATAGTTTTGTACGAAAAAGGAAACACCAACCATTTCGTATTGTGCTGTTTTTTGACCACATGCTTTGATGTGTAAATGACATTTAAGTAACTTTTATTTATGCTAAGGAGAGTTAGCCACTGTTTCGATTCCATTTCATTCATTACAACTATTCAGGATTCTTCCCCAAACGTGTTGTTACAGTCATTAAAACATGGGCTTTCTAAAAATCGCTCATGACTGCCTGTGCAGCGATATTTTAGCTGGTGAATGGGGGAGCCCTTCTAAGCAGGTAGGGGTTTACTACTGGAAGGAGGTAGTGTTTACTTGGTATGAGACAAGTGAGGGATAAAGACGCGTGATAATGAATGACTACTGGCTGTTTTCTATTATACGCATCACGCGCGGTAAGAGTTCAGCATACTGTGTGCCCCACCCACCAGATAAAGCTTTACTGAGAGATAGGCCACCCCATCCCACTAGCCAAAACGTCACTCGTGTAATTTCATTACGAGTTGCCTAGTAATACAAATTGACTTAGAAAGCGTACCTTAACATCGTTCTACCACCACCACCACCACCACCACCACCACCACCACCACCGCCGCCGCCGCCGCCGCTACTACTACTATTCAAGGTACATTGGTCTATTGGTCTGTTCCGCCTCCAACAAAGTGATCTTGGTAACCTTTTGTTCACCTTCCAATTGATCACTTTCCTTTTGGATTTAGTTCATGCCGCTTGTTATTCTTGTTATTGGATTCTATTTAAATGATTTTTTACTTTCTATACTAAGTATAGTAAGTAGAGAAAGTATTGTATTCCACTCAAAAATTCGATAACGAGATTTCACCGGAAATATATGTTTTGAGAACCCCTGAATCCAAAAAAGGCATTTTTGGAAACATGTCCGTGTGTGTTTGTGTCTGTGTGTGCGCAGCATAACTCAGCAATAAGCAGTCGGATAAACACCAAACTTCGTACTTAGGTTCAGTATCTTCCAGAAATGCGACACGATGGTTTTCAAGAACATCCCCCCACTCCAGATTTCCCTTTACACGGAACATTTTTCGAAAAGTTTAATTTTCTCAAAAATGGCTCTAACGATTTTGATTAAAATATCATATGTTTAAGATATTTTTATGACAAATGAAATGTATATATCGAATTTTCTGGGAATGTCTCCAAAAGTATTCTTCATTGCGAACGACTTTTGCATAACTGGTAAACCATAAGAGATAGACAAAATTTTACTACACAAAAAATGAAGATCGCGTTAAAATACACAATTTATGTCATATGTATTTTTTTTTTTTTTTGAGTGAACCATTTTCGAGATATTGATTGTTATTCCCTTAAATTTTCCAATACTTATACTTTTTCTCAAATGTGAATTCGTTATTCTTTTTTTTTGTCCTGGTAATGCAAAGAGAATGGAATATTCCACGTAGTAACCAGCTCTTAAAATATTTGACTATCGCTTAAAGCCTACCAATTCCCCTTGAACCTACAAGAAAATTAGCAATAAGATTAACATCTCAATTAACATGAAGAATATGGAGAATAAGTGTTTGTAAAAATAGTTTGTACAAGAGTAGAGAAAGTCATGTGAGTGTAACACATCAGAATTCTTTTTGTCCTGGTAATGCAAAGAGCTCTTAAAACATTTGACTATCGCTTAAAGCCTACGAATTCCCCTTGCATCTACAAGAAAATTAGCAATAAGATTAACATCTCGATTAACATGAAGCATATGGAGAATAAGCGTTTGTAAAAATAGTTTGTACAAGAGTAGAGAAAGTCATGTGAATGTAACACATCAGATTTTCAAAATTGCGTTTATTCTACGTCGCTTAAACTACATGGCGATATCACGATGGATCTGTTAGGGGATACCTCTTGGATCTGCGTTAGCCAACACTTAACTTCTAGGTTTCATCCCTGCGCCATACCATCTTCCTTCGTCACGTGTCCACAGAGGCCTTAGTGCAGGGCAACCGCACCTCTGCTTCTATAAGTGACAGGCAGATGGCATTAGGGTGCCGTCCAGTCTGTCTTGTTTCATTATCCGTGGATAGATGGCAGAGCATTCGCTATTAGCATCTATTTTCATTTTTTCTGTTGTTTTAGACTTAAGATGGAACTTTGGATCCTAGTATTAAATATCCAATCTGGCATTTACTTTGGCCAGTGTGGGAAACCACGAAAAAACTCCAATCAGATTGGTCGGCCCACGGGATTTGAACCAGGGACCTCCCACCCCGCTTGGTAAGAAGTTTTGTATGTTATTGAATAACCCAAATGTTTTACTGGGTCTTTTAACATCTATTATTAAATTAACTTATTTGGCTGGTAGCCAAATTTGTCACTTGTCACTAATTTGATCCTATTTGCAGGTGTATTCGTGTTATAGATATGCCTTGCATAGGTGTTTATAAATGTCTCAAAATAAATGTTATTTTTATAATATAAAACCTACTAGAGTGGTAAAGAAGAGACATGCAATTGAAATGCACCCACAAGCTGATTTTGTTCTTCGGACTTTCTTCTCTGACTGCATTGATGGAACAAGATGCCTGATAGCTGTGTGTGCAGAGTTGCAATTTTGGGTCCCTTGCACCGGAGTGTAACAGGAAAATTGTCGTACACGTTTCCTTCTGAATACTCGCGCTCGTTTAGCTTGAACCGCTTTTTATGTGGAAGGTTTCGTCCTCGGGCAAGCGATGACCTGCAATAAGAAAAAGGAAATACCTTTCTCGACCACAGCTATGTTCCCCGACACCGTCATTAGTAATTTCGCGCAAGGTCGTTCTCATCAGCCCGCGGGGCTTCATAAACTTCAGATTTCTTACGTTCTTTAAACTTGTGACGCAATGCAGAAGCGATTCTTCTCAGATGTTCTGCTGAAAAACGTGAGCCAATGCTGAACAGTGTGTAGGCAATTATTTGCAATACCGGGCCAGATACTGAGAGGTGATTCATTAGTCCTAAACGGACAAACATAAGAGCTAATTACTTTATCTACTACCGAGTAAGTAGAGGAAGTATTGTATGCCACTCAAAAATTCTACATCAAGATTTCATTGGAAATACACGTTTTGAGGATCCAAAAATTAGTGCTTCAATTCAACATATTTTAAGGATACACGACAAGGGTTATCAAAATAACTCCCTCACCCCAAAACTAGTTATTACATAGAAAAATTTTCCTTATTTTTTCTCTCATAAATAATCAACATTTTTTTATTAAATTCCTCATGTTTATGTATTTTACATGACAAATAAAATGTATCTATATCTCTAACTTTCTAGGAATATCCCGTGAGGACCTCTTCATTCTGAATGACTTTTGTAGGACTGGTAAACTGTAAGAGATAGAAAAACCGTATAACGTAAAAATACTGTAGATCTCCTTACAGCACAAAACGTATGTCAGGTGTTTTTGTGGCGTTAACCATTTCTGAGATATTCTTTGTCATTGGTTTTAATTTTTAAATACTTATACTTTTTACTTTCTCCACTACCTACCTATATTAAGTAAGAGAAGTATTGCATTCTACCCAAAAATTCGATGTCGAGATTTCTCAGAAATACATGCTTTGAGCCTTCCTGAATTAAAGGAAAAGAATTTTTAGAAAAAAATTCCTTGTGTGTGTATGCGAACAGCATAGTCCAAAAACGAAATGTCCAATAAATACCAAACTTTACGTCTTCCAAAGATGAGACAGAAATATTTTCAAGAAGATCCCTCACCCCAAACTACCTTTTAAATCGAAAATGTTTCGAAATGTTGGATTTTCTCAACTATTGTTCTAAGGATATATACAGAAGATATTTTTATGACAAATAAAATGTATATCTTGAATTTTATGGGAATAGCCTGTGAAGTCCTTTTTATTCTGAATGAATGTTTTACAACTTGTAGATAGACAAAAACTTAACCATACAAAACATATAGTTCCACTGAAATCACACAGTTTATGTCGAATAAACCTTTTTGTGACATTAACCATTTCCGAGATAATCTTTATTACAGGGTTGAATCGTCAAATACTAATGGTTTTTTCTCCCCTCGTGATCATACAAAGAAAACCTTGTACCTACAAGGACATATGTAAAAAAATAATCTCTGCAAACGTTTACCTGTTTAAGATGGAGTAGATTGAACAATAACCTTTTAGTTTGTTGAAGGATGGATAGAGAGTCATAAGGTTTTTCAAGTATGCGGTAATCGAAGATTGCGTCCTAATAATAGGTGTCAGTCTTCATTTCCTTTGTTTAAGTAGTGAAGATAGTAGACTCAAAAGGAAGGCAGAATCAACAAATTGTGATCCTTCACAACACTCCAAGTCAGAATTAGTGTTCACTTCTTCAAGCTTGACATGCGTGTACCCATAAATGATGCACAGATCTGGTATAAAGGTGAGCTGATAACATTTACCGTAATCACGTCTCATAATGGCATTGACATTCTTTGTGGGTGGAAGCTGGATAAACCGTAACTAGACCGTGTAGCATTGCAGCGGGAGACATTGTTCCTCTGCACTCCTCAATGAACTGAACCATTATTATAGGTTACTATACATTCTAATAAGGGCTAGCGTAACACGTTACGCTGTACTGCTTTCCACTGAACATTATGGCTACGTGCCAGCATTGAAGGAACTTGCATTGATACCAAGCCAAAAACATTACTTGAATGTGGCACATAAAACTAATATTCCTTGACAGCACGCAGTGCTTCGTATATATTTAACCTTAGGATAAGCGTTATCAATATATGCACTCAATCAGCTTAAGTACATATCGAAGTTGACCATCATACGTGTATGAAACGAGAAGGAATCTGAACGAAACCAAAACGGAGCTAAGAGAATGCAGCGTTGTCGGTTGTGTATGTGAGAGGTGAAGCAGATATTTTGTATTGTTATCTGCCCCACGTTTTGCGCCAATTTGAAGTAGGTAATATCTTTACGTTATTTGCACCACGCTTTGGGCGTCAATTTGAAGTAGGTTGTATTGAAGGAGTTGTATTATATTTCAACTGTTGAGGAGCCGAACTTCAAGTTCGTTGCAACCGCACGTATAGCACCCGCTTTCCGGTACCCTTCCCCCAAATGTACTTTCCGATGGCCTTTGCCCCCCCACAAAAACTTTAAAAATATTAATTTTGTAATTTGACTGTTTTTTTAAATATTATATATTTATGTTTGCCTCGGCTGCGTCAGTAATTTTGTTAGAGACATGTTTCTCTTTGCAGGGTTCTGGTGCGACTGAAGAATGTAGGCTTACACAGATTATAATTTTACTTCACTCCTTTTATTAATGCTTGACACGATTTAAATAACACTTCACCGATATAGAGAGAGCTGTGAGATTTTTTTATTAATTACTTACACTTTTTAACACGTAAACTATTTTCATCTCACACTGAATACGTATTATAATTCTCGAGGACACATTTCGTGTCCGGTTAGGAGCGCTGTCTACAAGCAACTGACTTGATTTCTACCGCCTAAATTTGTAAATTTCTGTATTTCAAGTCTATTCCTAATCCAATATAATACTTTTATTTAACTTAAGCTTTTTTCTGGTTGTTGATTGGCTATTTTATAAACTGTCTCAAAATTTACATTATTGTTGCTCCAATAATGACTAGTAGCATTATTAAACTTTCTTACTCATTATTGCCTCAAAGTTACCTCATTGTTAGCAATTTTTAACTTATTATTCGCACAGCTGCTACATTATTAAATTAAGTAATACATTCACATAACATTATTGAACATGTATACAATAATTTAAGCATATACAATGACTGTAATATACGCTTTTTATATATTGTTACGTACACATATTGCTTTAAGGCGGGCTGTTATTGAATTTACATATACAATTATACTGAAATCATTTAGTGTTAAAAATTCTGCCTCAGAGGAAGGTGCATAACTGAGCCAATTGTGTAACATTCACACCGCTTCGCTTTCTTTCATCACGTGTCCTTACAATGATGATCAGAGCTAGGCGTTTACTTACTTGCATATTTTGTTCCTTTGTTCAGAATCGTAGAGTTTGCGTACATAAATATGTTTCGTGCTTACTGGAGTAAAATACACTATACTTCAGCAACGTAAAAAAAAACCTTGGGAGCGTAACTCACCTTCTGTTCATGCTTTGTTCATTAATACAATGGCTTTATTGTTTTCCAATTCCCACAGCATAAAGAGACCGGTTTTTAAACATCTGACTACTGATTGGGTTTCCTCTATTCCGCTATACCTACAACGAAATCTGTAATAAAACTATTTCTGCAATGGTTTATCTCCCTAACGATAGAAAACAAATCTGATGTGTTACAATCACATGACTTTCTCTACTCTTATACAAGCTATTTTTTACAAACTTTTATTCTCCATATATTTCATATTAATTGAGATAAACATTTGCAGAAACGATCTTTTGACATACAAAGAGAATTACATTTTACACATAGCGACCAGTTCTAAAAATATTTGCCTATCGCTTAAGGCGTACTATGTTTCCCTTGTTTTGTACTTGCAAGGGCAATATAGAAATACAGTAGCCTTTAAGTATCGACATCTCTCTTAATAGCTGGTTGCTAGGTGCAGCATCATTCCCTTTGCCACAGATTAATACTCTTTGCATATCCAAGACAAAAAAATGAATAACGAATTCCCATTTGAGAAAATAAGTATTGAAAAATTTAAGGGAATAACAAGCAATATCTCGAAAATGGTTCACTCAACAACAAAAATGTATATGACATAAATTGTGTATTTTAACGCAATCTACATTTTTTTTTGTGTAGTAAAACTTTGTCTATCTCTTATGGTTTACCAGTTATAAAAAGTCGTTCACAATGAAGAATACTAACCTAAATACCAAGTTTGGTGTTTATCCGACTGTTCGTTTCTGAGCTATACTGTTCACAGACACACACACACACACAGACAGACAGACAGACACACACACAGACACACACGAATGTGTTTCCAAAAATGCTTTTTTTGGATTCAGGGGGTCTCAAAACATGTATTTCTGGTGAAATCTCGGTATAGAATTTTTGGGTGGAATACAATACCTCCCCTACTTACTATACGTAGTAGAGAAAGTAATAAGCTTTCGTATAGATAGTTTCTAGATGTTAAACAAATAGAATGATAGTGGTTAAAGAAAGTAATATGAGTATAACATTGCGCCTTTTTATACACCTCATGCTTTGAGGCCTTCTGGCGAAAGCAGTCAGTAAGGGAATGTTTTTCTTATTTCACTGAATGGAATTCAATGGGTTAGAATGATTGCAATTCTACATATGTAAATATTTCGACAACACCGGTTTTAAAAAAAGAAGAAGTGGCCATTTATTCAAAAACAGTGCTAAAAATTGGAGTGATAAAACAAGGAAAGAAGGCAAGTAATTTTTTTGTTGACGGTGTCCGCAGCCAGCAACGTGCAAATTTAATCCGAACCGTCATTTGAAAAGAAATTATAAGAAGGCGCGTTATCAAATGAAGCAAAAGGAGACATCGCTGGTATAAAAAGTCGAAAGTGCACAAAACAAACCAGTTCTTTTATAAATGGCATTGCTAGTAGGTATGATGTTTCACACCAGATAACTATGGTAATCATTATTTCGTTTATTTCTAGCATACTTTGGCAGGGAAGTGCATTGGCATTAATTCCAGACAGTATTAGGTATATGTTTAAAAAGTACATGCTAAAGTAGCATATCTTAATCTTAAAGCATAGCACCTTTCATTAATATGGATGTGTTTCGTAGTACGAACAGTTGATTGTCATCACTAGGGCCCGGATTTTGATGACCTAAAATGTTCTTAAAGTGAACAAAACTGAGATTTATTTGGTGTATTAAAATTAGTGCGCAGAAAATTATAAATTAATTTATACATGGATATAACGGTTATGCAAGCAGAAAAAGCAGGTATCTATAAGAATGAGATAATTTAGAAATTATATACCAGTATAATCAATTTCCTTGTTTGAAGAATCTCAAAAGAAAATTAACAAATTCGTTCTTGAAGCAGATCATAAAAGAAACTATACCATTAACGCTTTTGAGCACTAAAACTGCAGCCTGGCTCTATGGACTTATTAACGCAATAAAAAGGAAAACTCACCTGTCTCAACCCTAATTTGGGACATTAATTTAAAACTGTAATGATACCTGCTCCATTGACAGTAGCCATGCCTCCATCGACAAGAAATACTTTCCGCATTAACGATTCAGGAATGTGACTTGTTCCCAAGAATGCGCATAAAGGATGTACAAGTTTACTCATTTCCCAATTGGATAATGAAATTTCTCATGACTGAAAATGTATCCTTATGTCAATAATACAAACTATACACTCAATGTAACTCAAGAAAGTGACAAAATAATGACGTAAAATCGAAAAAAATGCTCTAAAATAGATTATGCCTAAAATGACCAAAATATTGAAGTGGTTTACTTCTGTTATATTTAATTTGTTGTTGAGCCCCACGTTTGGGAGCCAATTTGCGACGGTATTACTTATAATGTTTGTGTATTTGTGTTTACTCCACGTGGTGAAGCCATTTTGTGACGTGATTCTTTGTTAGGTTTGTTAGCTCCATCTGGTGTTAGCAATTTGCGGCAGTATTAATGTTTGTTTTAAAGAATGCTACTGTTATTTTATTTAATTTTTGTTCACTGTCCTCCGGCTAGCTATGATCTTTTTGGTCGAGCACTTCTCTTTATACAGGTTGTGTAAACGGAAAGGAATCTTTTATCCAAAGATAACACTGATGAGGGAATTTGTTTTACACTTTTTATTGTCGAACACATTCACTATCAAATTTACATTGATCTTGACACTCACCAAACTGAAACTGTTATAATAACTTCATTACTGATCATTCCTAATTCGCGTACTTCAACTTTTTGTATAATTAACTTTACAACACTTTAGATTTTTCATAACTCTGCTACGCGTAACTTGTGAATCGATAGCCGACGTGTACTTTACAAATATTTCTGCTGAACTGAAGGCGACGTGTAACGTACAAATATTTTCGGCGAACTGACGGACTGAAGGCGACGTGTAGCATACAAATATTTTCGGTGAACTGACGGACTGAAGGCGACGTGTAGTATACAAATATTTTCGGTGAACTGACGGGGTCTATCTCTAACCTAGCCCTTTTTATACTCCTACACCCCGATATGCCTAAAGATTATAACTGAGTTGCTATTGGCTAATAAAACGCGCCAACATTAGCGTCTATTTTTATATCCAATGAAAATTATGAATACATATGCTTTAGGAAAAATGTTCCAGCAAATTCTAAGAAAAACGCGATAACATTACGTAACTTCCTCATCTCTAATAATGATAAACAGCTCACCCCCTCGCTGCATTATTGCACGCTATTATTGTCAGTTTCAGTAAGGCCGTATAAACTTACTTCTCAACAATAATTACAATCAATATACATCTCAAATCAATGTCACATAAAAATGCATATTCATAATATAATCATTCTTTACATTTAAATAATTTATGATACAAATTACTGCATCAATATGAACCAATAAATATGCGTTTTTATAATGTGGGACAGCAATGCTTATGATGCAACAGTTAAAAGGTGACGTCATCAGAATGCGGACCCGGGTCATCGTCATCATCATCATCGTCTGCAAGGTGGGCGTCCAGGTCTGTTGTCTCTCAGAGGTCATCTTGCCACCTACGTCCAGGTCGTCCAATATCCCGAATTCCTTTTCGGATGCACTGCCATTCATACCGTACTATCTTGTTTCCAGTTATCCTTACAAATGTCTATGCTTCATTTCTGTTGTGGTCTTTACGGATACATCCAGCATCCAACAAATTTCATCTCTAATGTTCCTAGTTTTCTTCTGTCTGACCTGTTCATTGCCCAGTTGTTGATCCGCACATCACTGTGGGTACCACCATAACTTTGTAAAACTACATCATACCTTTATTACTTTCTCTACTACGTACAATAAGCCAGGGAAGTATTGTATTCCACCCAAAAATTCGATACCGAGATTTCACCAGAAATATATGTTTTGATGCCCCCTGCCCCCTGAATAATCCAAAAAAAGTATTTATGGAAACATGTCCGTGTGTGTTTGTGTGTCTGTGAACAGCTTAACTCAGAAACGAACAGTCGGATAAACACCAAACTTGGTATTTAGGTTCAGTATCTTCCAGAGATGCGAGAAAAAGGTTTTCAAGAAAATTCCCCCACCCCAGATTACCCTTTACATAGAACATTTTTCGAAAGTTTTAATTTTCTCAAAAATGGCTCTAACGATTTTTAATAAAATATCATATGTTTAAGATATTTTCATGTCAAATGAAATGTATATCTCGAATTTTCTGGGAATGTCTCCAAAAGTATTCTTCATTGTGAACGACTTTTGCATAACTGGTAAACCATAAGAGATAGACAAAATTTTACTACACAAAAAATGTAGATCGCGTTAAAATACACAATTTATGTCATATGCATTTTTTTTTGAGTGAACCATTTTCGAGATATTGCTTGTTATTCCCTTAAATTTTCCAATACTTATACTTTTCTCAAATGGGAATTCAATATTCATTTTTTTCATGTCCTGGACATGGAAAGAGAATGGAATACTCCACATAACAACCAGCTCTTAAAATATTTTACTATCGCTTAAAGCCTAATAATTCTCCTTGCACCTACAAGAAAATTAGCAATAAGATTAACATCTCGATTAAAATGAAGCACATGGAGAATAAGCGTTTGTAAAAATAGTTTTACAAGAGTAGAGAAAGTCATGTGAGTGATTTTTTAAAATTTATTTATTTTTTGATTTAAATACTCATTATAATATCATGACACTTTACATCCTAAATAATTAAAATGTTGTACTTGTTAAATATTTATGACATCGATTGGTGTTCTATATCCCATTTGATACTTGCCCCAGGAAGCATACTTTTTGTTTTTGTTGGAGATATAAGCCAATTATACCCGTTCAGGATTCCAGTCACTACCATGAGCCAACTGGCGTTGAGGCTTGGAAGCTGTACAATCAAAAGACCATTGGATCAAACTCTGGACTGACATTCAGCAAAGCAAACGTCATGCAGACATAACAAAATCAACCTTCCAAAACTACTCGACACTCCATTGGGAAAGAAGAGAGCAGGTTAAATTATCAACACTAAGAATTAGACACACAAAGGTAACCCACTCCTACTTAATTCCAACAGAAAAACCACCTGAATGTGAAATATGCAAGTGTGTTCTAACAGTAAATCACATCATTGTAGAATGTCCACAATATACACCAGAGAGGAACAATTACAGCATACACATGACATATCCATAGCACTAAACAACAAAAGTATATTTCTGAAGTTAACAATTGCCTACTAAACATTTCATTTTATGACCTATTCTGAATTTAAGGCAATGCATCTGTGAAAATCCAAAATTCCACAGTTTTCTTCTGATTACTTTGATTTTTTATCATATGCTAAGAGCATACATATAGTGCCTACTTTTTAAGAAGCTATATCAAACATTAATTTTTATTCAAATTTAATGACATTCTGATATGATGATATGAAATGCTCCTTGCACCCTACGATTTATCGTATCGTTCCCAAAATTTTAACTTGAGCTAAAAATATAAAGAAATTGCTGTAGGCATTTCTTAATTTTAATTAGTTTAGTGGATTTTTTTTCTCCAGATGTTATTTATTGAAATTTTTAAATTTTTTAATTTGAGTTATGGAAATAAATTTCAGAGAACTAGTTCATTATAATTTTTAAATCCATAATACCCGAAGCTCTCCTGAAAACTTCAAGCTAATAGGTTATAAACTGCGGTCCAAGAAGCATTGTGAAAAGTGAAAAATGCTGAAAAAAATAAATTGAGGAAAATGGAGTTTAAAGCTCAACGTGGTGCTTTACCTAAAGGGTATAGGACCAATAAAATAGCCACTTCTGCCTTTAAAATTATATATTAAAGAAACTGCTTTTTATAACTTCCACTTATATCCCACTTTTAATACGGTCTTATCGGCGGCTTCTCCTTTGAAACATATTATTGCCTTTAGGCAATCGTGTTAACTCGTATTCGCTTGTGGTTCCATTATCAATAAACTTTTGGTATTATTTATTAGATCACACACATATTCGCACTCTCATTCATACTTCCAAACTCTGCGGAAGATAGGAAATAATCTCGGCTAGAGAATCGAACCCCGGACCACTCCCACAGCAGGCAGGTGCTCTACCCACTGAGCTACGAGGCCAGCCCAAAACCAGTTGTGTAGCATAAAAGTACAAGTCTTAAGTATTATAAAAATGTAAAAAACAAAAACGAAAGTTTTCACTGTTTTTACCAAATTTCACCGACACATTGTCTTCACTTCTCTAGTTTTTACACGGTTCGAATTATAGTTACTTATCTCCATTGTTATGTCCTGAACATGCTTGTTTTATTATGTTGTATACATTAAAAATAAAATAAATAAATACAAAGAAAAACTATACTTTCTTACTAATCAATAAAATAAAGGAGATAGATAAAATTAGCTGGAGATTGACTCATGAGAAAGCTACATGAGTTAGAGTAACGAAATCCAATAGAAGGACAGAGAGAAAAAAGAAAAGGGGAAGTGAAGAAGAAGAAGCTGGCGCACCTGACGCCACCAGATGGCTGAGTGCAATGCAGTATGAGTAACAAGTATTGAACGGACAGTAGACACAGACAACCAGAGAAATAAAACTCCTCAAGGATAAACAAAAACCACCGTACCTTAGTAAATTCCTTAACTACAAAAAACGAGTGAGTCAAATTACAAAACCTAACGTTTAAAAACGAGAAGAGGAGAAATAATCGTCTATAAAATATATTGACTTCAAAGAGAAGAAAGTTTCTGCCTTATTAAACCGTCAAATATATAACTATTGCTTTTGTACTGTGAAAATTCAGTTTTACCAGTATTTATCATTTATAATAACTGAAATTTGGTCAAAACTTTCAAAAAAGTTAATTTTTACGTCCAAAAAGTACTTTGCACCCTTAGCTTCAATCACATACTACGGATTTACTCTCATAGCCCTTTAAAGCTTCAATACGTGACCATATAAATGTCCAAGAGCACAAGGTCCAATGACCCGTATTTACTTTGAATGCCGTTTACCCGACTTTCATTTTTGTTACACTTTTGTGTATTAAAAATATTCCTTGCGATGTAGTTTGTAACCAATTTTCTTAGAAACATGGATACCGGCAGCTTAGGGTAATGTAGATTTAGATTAATTTTAATTAGTTAATAACTGGATACCAGTTATTTTGTTGCTGGATAGCAGCCATAGTATTTGAGTGCTTAATATTTAAATAATATCTATTAATTTATTGCATTTTCAAATATTAAATAAGAATAAATTAAAATTTAAAAGTTAAAATTAAAATAAGTTTGAAATGTAACAATTTGGATTTAAATGCATAAGAATTCCAATTTTAAATTGTTTTATTATTATTTAAATTGTTCTATTATTATTTTGAATAAAGTAAATTTGGTATTTTGTAAAAATTAAATAAATTTTTAAACTATTGATTTGATTATAATTTTTATAAATTTTTGTAAAATTATTTAACTACAGAGCTACTTTTACAGGATTTAGATGTGTAAATTTAAACAAAAATTTAACATTTAATGAACAATTTTAAAATTGTACATATTATTATATTACATTACTTTATAATTAATCTGTACAATTATTGTATTTAAAATTCTAAATGTTTTTGAGATTGAATAAATTATAAGGTCTGATGATATAAGTTTAAGAAATTAGATGCCAGGGTTTAGTATTACAGATTTTATTTTGATTTTTTTAGTCCACCTTTACATTTCTAAAGGGTACTATAATTGAAAAAAAATAGTATTTTCCTTAATAAGTACAGGGCCGATTAGAGTGAACTGGCCGTGATTTCAAGTTACCGATGCCTTCCCTGGGTACAGACGGTGGATAAATAAATATATCGTAGTAGACATGATGTTCTGCTTCGCAAGCAGAGTAAGAAATATATCAGACAATGATGTAAGCATATTATTCGCATGCACGTATTATCTCTTGCGATGTCGAAACGAGTTTCTCACGATGTAACTTTTGTTTAAGCTAAACACGGAGAACGTTCAGTTTCGACAACCTCCGCAGTTTCTTTTGATACGAGGGGCACTATTTATATTTTGAGCCTAATAATTAAAATAAAGTAATTTCTGATTGAAAACTGCTTTATTTTTTTTCAAAATATTCTCCTTTATGATCAATACACTTTTGCATCCGTTTGAACCATTTGTCAAAGCATTTATTCCAGTCTTCTTGAAACATCTCCAAAACATGGTTTTTGAAGGCATCAACGGCTTCTTCTGCCTACGAAAATCGTTGTCCGCGCAATTTATTCTTGATGTTCGGGAACAAAAAGAAGTCATTGGATGCCAAATTATGACACATCAATTCGATTTTTTGAGCCTTCAAATACTCTGTTGTTAGATGAGATGTGTGTGTGCTCGCATTGCCTTGATAAAGAACGATCCTACGGTTCTTGTTGGTGTTCCTTACTTCACCGAAGACTTCCGGCATTCGTCATTGACCGTTTTACGTTCCTCTAAAGGCACTGTTGCCACATGGCCAGTTTTGGTGAAAAAGCAGGCAACCATTTGCTTCGAAGTGCTTCGAGTGCGAACAACTTTTGTTGGATTTGCTTCATCTTGAAACCCCATACAGTTGACTGCTGTTTGCATTCCGGCTCATACGCATAGATCCATGATTCATCCCTGTTACAATCTTATATACGTCTTTTGAGGCACGCGATTGTATTTCTTGAACATTTTTTGTATACCAATCGACACGAGCATCAAATTATGTGGGATCCAACGAGAGCAAACCTTTTTCACGGCTAAATAATGATGCACTATTTTATATATACTGGTGGAATTAATGCCTAGAGTTGCCTCAAACTCACAATATGTCGCATGACGATCTTTTATTATTAGTTTTTGCACAGCATCAATGTTTTCTGGCACAACAACTGATTTTGAACGACCTTCACGAACTTCATCATTGAGCGAACGGCGGCCACGATTAAATTCGTTATACCAGCGTTTCACAGTGGCAAAGGATGGAGCTTCGTCGCCAAATGTGGAAGTTAGTTGATCGATGCACTCTTGTATCGATAATCCACGTCGATAGTCGTAATAAATCATTGCACGAACATTTTCACGAGTTAATTTCATGTTTTTGTCGACACACAATTTTCAAGTTAGTGTAAACAAAACAAATGTCGCTCTATTGACAAAATGTTTGAAGTAGATTAAGGTCCAAAATGTCAAACTTTCCATTGAAAAACGTCAGATGGCACCTACAACATTCAGGTTTGCCAAGGCTCAAAATATAAATAGTGCCCCTCGTACAACCCGCACGAGCAGACTCGCGCCCGTTGTTTACATCTGGACTCAACCTCTCTCCTTCAACATAAACAGACTACAGTAAGGTAACTTAACCTCTTAAAAACGGTCACTCTTATCGCCTCTTAGTAATAAGCAAACTTATGGATAAAACTAGATCATTGAATTTGAAGGTATGATTCGACGTGTTATAAAAACTTCTGTCTAATATCTGAAGCAGTTTTTTATCTAATGGGTCATTAATTTAGCAAATTTAACAATTGGGATAGGACTTTTGATCTTCCCTTAATGGAAAATAAGCGGGTGACATTGTGAAAGAACTGTTCCAACTTCAAAGCCTCCGATATGCCCTTATATGTTAAAAGTTATATAAAAGGAGGTGGATGTCGTAGTTGGACAAAGTTATTTGATGAGTTTAATATAAATTAGCTTTATTTATTACAAATCTTGGGACAAAATAATCATTATGCAATAATTTGCACTACACTTTTATCACTTAACCATTCTAATGAGAGAAAACCGGAATTCTTACGCTTGAAAATATCGTTGTTAGTTGAAGACAAATTTTCTGCTTCTGGAATTCGCCATGTGATTATTACTCCGGGGCATCAAACACGTAGCATAGCTGAGCTGGTGATATATTGGGGCTTTCGTTACCCTGCTTGTGTAAACGAACTGAATCCCAGCTAAAATCTTTCATATAACCCTCGATATTACTCTTCCTCAAAGGTCGCTCGGATGTTCGTGGTTTCCGGGTATCTTTTCTTACAAGAGAAAAGCGACGCCCTTCACCGCCCAGCATAGCTCCAGATTAACTTGCAGAGTTAAGCTTGTTTCTACTGATTTATACAGCAGCATGTTGGCGGCACTGGGCACTTCATAGCGCCTTTCTCTTTAGTATTTACTGCAGGTTATGTATTTATCCCTTCATTTGCCTGAATGTTCAGGTCCTCATTAAAAGTTTCCTCTTTACTTCAAAGCAGCATATAGGTGCCTGAAATTCATGGCAGTGTATTTTCAGAATGATTGCTTTTAGGCACTGCAAGCTTATTATATTTGCTTTTATGCATAATTACAACTGACAAGCTGGCTTCTCCGACGTTACACCGATAGCTTTTTAAACTCTAACGACGATTTAATTAATTTAATGTACCTCCACCCGTTGCTTGTGAAATTATTGTACTTTGAACTACAAGATTTTTATGGTACACTTTAGCCCTTATAACTGTAATTTCCCACAACCCTGGCTATTTCTAATAACGGACGAAAAAATCTCCTGTTATTCACGCAAAAGGCTGTGAACGTCGGCGGAACTTCTGACTTCCTTAACCTCCTGCCGACAGTGTTCCCAGTTCTGAAAATGCTGCATAGTTATAGGACTAGGTACGGAGGGGTACTTTGCACCTCGACCTACCTGACAGGGTGTCCTCGGAGGGAGGGAGAGGTGAAAGAAGACAGGAGACGGCCCGACCAGGAGGCAGGTAAAGCCAGAGGGCAGGGTCTTTAAATCTTACGGGGATCGGCGGCAGCGACCACCATCCGCAGACTGCAAACCGTTCAGAACAGGGCGCTTCGGATGATCTATGATACCGGGCGTAGATTCCCATCACATATCCTACATACCCATTCCGGTCTCCCATACATCGTGGACGTGGTGCGGGAGAGAACCCGCACCATGTACACGAAACTCGCCTACCATACCAACCAGCTGGTTAACTCTTTGGGCCGCTATGACCATAAGGCGCCGCGGCGGAGGAAGAGCTACCGGTTGCCGAAAGACGGCTTGGGCCCCCGAGGCTGAGGTCTGCCAATCCCTCATCTCACAAACTTCCCCAAGTTAAGCAGCATTGGGCCCGGTCGTTAGCTGGATGAGTGACCATTTAGCAACGATCCGCCCTGCCGCCAACTTGAGTACCCCCATCCCATTACCTACATTCCATCATGCTTTGCTGCCATGCCGGCCTGCTTAACTTGACGACCACACAAGCGGTCGCCCAAGTTAAGCAGCATTGGGCTTGGTCACCACGTGGTCGCTAGTCCGCCCAGGAGGGGACACCGAGACCCAGCCAATGGTAGCGCAGCAAGCTAAACTCCGCCCAAGATAGACAAAAATCAAAAGCTTGTGCACATTCTTTTTATCCTTCTATATCGCACAGGTAAAGCCGCATACGCGGCTAAGTACTGTGGCGATTATATTCCGCCCAGGTGAACCTGGGCGACCTGTTCTGGATTGCTGGATTGCTTTGAAACTCCCCGGATGGCAGCTGGTGTAACAGGCTCCCCTGCTTCCTGCAGACTTGCACGTCCTACTGGGGACCAGGATTCTGAGACCGCCCGCATTTCGGGGACGAAAGATTACCTAGAGCATCCTTTTCTCCTGTCATGTAAGGCCGAATCCCGTCGACACCTTTAATCCTACAACAGACGAAAGTTGAAGTGAAATGGAGGGACAGGAATTTCAGGGGATGTAATGAACCTTCCCAACATTCGCCTAGTGACCCCCGAAAAATCCATGGATCAAGAAGGTCGACCGCGGGAATCGAACCCGCAACCTCCCGAATGCGAGCCATAGATGTGCGGTGGAGTCATCATGGTGAGTAATTCTGTAGATAATTACAAAAGGTGAAATTTTAAACCTCTTCTCCTTCTCTTTGGTACCTGGTTATTTAATGACATGAAAGCTATGTATTTGTCACAAAATACAGAGAACATTAATATATATAATGACGTATAACACGAAATAAAAGTGAAGCTAGTGAATACGAAAATTCTGCACTCCCAGGACACCAAGTTAACCAACCGCTTTGGAAAAGATGCGTAGTCTGCGACCATCGAGCAAAATGGTGTTCTCGGTTATTAATTATAAAACCGAGCGGGATGGATCCGCGGTAACGTGAGAGGCTCGCATTCGAGAGGTTCCGGTGTCGTTCACTCAGGTCAGGGTTTATTGTGGCTTTCCCTGGTACCTCTCATTTCATTTCTCTTTCAGGTTCACTCTGGGGCTGTGGCTCTGTCGGTGTAGGACAGATGGCCCAGAGGCTTGGGATTTGGAACTTCCTCTCGGCCCCGCTAGAGGGAAGCCAGTGGAGCCTACACTGCTGGGTCGTGTTTCCCCGTTCCCACTTAAGGGACGTCTCTGAGCGACGCTACCGTGACCGCGTTCTCAAAGCCTGGAACTGTTAGGGAACTCTGTGCGTCTGTGTCTACTTGCGCCGGCCTCGCTCTGCAACACACCTCTCTGCAGTTCGTTCATCTCATTCGTTCCTCGCAGGGGTGTATGCACAGAGGATCAATTGGGGATCGAGGTGCTATGTGTCTCCCCCGTGGTCTAGTGGTACCATGCTAGCCTCTAGTTCCCCAGGTGGCGGGTTCAAACCCGGCGGAGGGTGATGGATTTTTTTTCGGTGCCGTGTGGTAGATTTACGGCATTGTAAAAGGACCTCAAGCCTGATAAAAGAGGCCTCTGATCAAAATTTCTAGTCTTTCACGCCCAATGTAGAATGGGATGCTAAGAACCATTGCAGTTAAAGTGAGTCCATAAAATAAAACACAATTTTGTCTCCTCCGTTAACTAGTCCTATCCTATTAATTATAAAATAACGATTGACTGATTTCTAATAGTGGATGGTTGACAATTATCTCCATATTAGAAATGGAAATCCAGATGTGAAATCGGGACGGCAGTTAAAGTCGGCTTGCTATTAGAAGAAACGGCACGCGCTACACCTCGCGAATCGATAATATTCCGGTGCCTCGCTCTTGTAAGTACCTGTCTCGATTTCCATCCCTATTGTATACAATTATTCAGCATTCACTACTAATGAACTCGATTACAACATACGTACAAAGAAATAAAGTAAAAATATTTCTTACATGAGGGTTATTAAAACATTGTGACTTTACCTTAAAGATGAGCATGGCTAAAATACCTTATATGGCCAACTAGCCAACATAGTCATTTCCTAAATTAAAGTTCTTTGATATCGCATGCGTATCGCAGCGTTATAAGCAGATTCGATTCTCTTTTATTTTGCTGGTCTTAGTTGCTAGCAAATAATTTTCTACGCTATGGAAAAAAGTGTGCTCTTTTACAAATCCATGTATATAGGCTTTGTAAATGCTTTTTAGTATTTCATAATTTATTAATTGAAATTAAAGCATGTTTATAGCCCATATCTGTTAGGAAAAATAAGACTTTATAATGAAAGAATTATCAAAAATGGTTGAGTGATTTACGGTACTATCCTACATACACACACATGCTTAAAAATTCTCTCTCTTTAAAATGTTAGTATAGATAATTTAAAATATGTTTAAGGCTTGTTTCACACTGGTGACGGTCACTGATAGAGAGTTTGGAGCATTCACTCCGGGACACTAGACTCCTCGCCCAGTCACTGTGATGCAGCAGTCTCACCCTTGCCACATGTGACAGAGCAGCGACCGCCCTATATGCATTACAGGGTTATTCTAAATTAGTTACCTGATAATAAAGCTAAATTAAACATAGTTATCTTACGTAGTTTATTTCCATTTCCATTACATACATTGACATTAACATTAAGTTTTATTTGCAATGTTTACAAATGTTCAATGTAACTCCCTTTTGTCACTCGGCAGATATCCCACCTGTACGATAGTTCATCCCAGATACGCGTGATCATGTCCGCATCTACCCGAGCTACCGCTACGTTAATTCGTTGACGAAGCTCATCGAGATTGGTTGGCAGTGGAGGGTTGTACACGTTATCTTTAATGTAACTCCACAGACTAAAATCCAGCGGTGTTAAATCGGGAGATCCTGGAGGCCAAGCTATGTTCCCGCCACGTCCAATCCAAGCGGGAGTGGTGTGGGATAGGTACGTAGTGACCTCATGGTGGTCATCTTGTTGAAAAATGAAATTATCTCTCATATCTTCTTGCAGCTGTGGCATCAGGTAGTTTTCTAACATATCTAGATATCTGGTGCCAGTCACAGTCTTCTCATAAAAAAGAATGGTCCATACACTTTCACAGAGCTTAGCGGACAAAACACATTCAGTTTTGGTGAGCCATGTGTATGTTCCAGGCATTCCGTCGGTTTCTGTGTGCACCATATCCTTACATTGTGGCGATTAACTGTACCACTAAGGTGAAAAGTTGCCTCGTCACTGAACACAATCTTATTAAGAAAACTATCGTCTTCTTCCATCCTGTTCAGCATGTCCGCACAGAACTCATAACGTTTAAGCTTGTCATTAGCACTCAATGCCTGAACCAGTTTCTGGTTGTACCCCTTACACTGCAGTCGTCGTCGTAAAATTCTCCATACCGTAGGTTGTGGAATGGTCAGTTCCAAACTTGCTCTAGTTGTAGACGTCTTTGGACTTCGTGCATAAGTTCTCACTTCCACTACGTGGCCTGCTACAGGAGGGCGTCCCTGTCCTTTCTCTCGGTGTCCCACACAACCTGTTTCTACGAATCGATCATACCATGTTTTGATAGTTTTCACCTGCGGGGGAGTTTTTTGATACTTTGTACGAAAACGTCTTTGTGTGCTAATTTGCGATTTAGTTTCATGAAACCACAGACAACACTGCGTGCGCTCCGCACTGCTGTAAGACTTCATGGCGACTGCTTACTAGGCTCCAGGTGTTGCGAGTGCTTCACATTTTCCCCGCCAGACGAGCGAGCGAGTGCATGTAGCGAAGTCTGCCGACCATGTTTAAAACTTGATGATATGACATAAGGTTTGATGATCATCGGAATAAATTTCCGTCAACAGTTTCGAAATAATTCATTCATACTTTCAGGTAACTAATTTAGAATAACCCTGTAGTTTGAATTGGAGTCTTCGCACTGAGACACTGATCACAGACACAGCGTTGCAGATTTGCCAACAAAAACAAAGTCTTTGATACAGGCAGTCATTTTTTTAGTATACTCGAGCACAGTGATACCTACGTTATGGTAGTCAAGAGCTTAGATTTACTCTTTCACATTTTCTAGTCCTTCATCAAATGAAGTTTTGACAATCGGAAATATTGAAAAAATCCTGTCAATCTTGTCTCAGGTCGTCATAGAGTGTAAAACAAAATTTTCTCCAGCCCACGCAGCAGTGGATGTACGTGTAATGAACGTTTTCTCTTCATTTGAAGCAACATACAGTCCTAGCTACGGACAAACTAATACGATGACTCATTAATGTAAAAGATATCTAGTTCACAGCTTCTCAGCATCAACACAATAATTTCTTCTTTAATATTTTTTGTTCTAAGTTTTACGTGTTATGTATTTTTTGCTAATATTGTACGTATAATAATTAAGAGGATGATAAAACACATATATTCATAATGTACACTTGGTATAGAATAAATATAATGTTATAACAGATAGAATATAATATGAGGGTGAAAGGCTATTGTTAGCTATATAACCAATAATATAAAGTTACGAGAAATACAGTAGTGTCCACGTAAGCATGTAACGAACCTTGGATTCTTAATTAAGACGATGGAAGTGTAACATATATATGTAACATAAACTGTTATTGGACAGTAGCACCAATCAGGTACATTGATACATGCCTATAATTCAAATACGTACGTTAAGAAGAACGGTTGGAAGGAACGCTAACAGAAGCTTGTCAGTGTTCAAGCAGGAAGGCCGTGTATAAGCTCGTCTCTGGGTAGGCGCCAAGACTACGTATTTAAAGTCTACCAGTTATACATATTTTAAGATAACAAAGGTGATAGTGAATTTGAATATCATTTGTGGTTTATGTAAAATAAAAGTGATATAATTAAACAGAATACGTGTGTACAAAATATTTTAACATTCTCCATACCCAACCCTGACAAGACACAAAAGCTCTCCGACACAAATACAGCAGCCGTAGCATAATTGTAAAATAATAATTACAACATACTAACACACACACAATAATACAGATATACGATCATCAGATTCCAGTCTACGAGAACATCGAGATACGTCACGAGAGTACGGGCATCAAGACGACCTACAGGTAGGTAATACAGCATCCGTCATCATCAACGTAGTGGGCACTAACAAGGGAACTGATACACATTCCCCTCCTCCTGCATAGAAGTGCTAACAACAAAAGTTACTCCTCGCTCGAGTCTATTTCACTAACAATCAGTTGGCAATACCAGCAGTGTGCGACACCAGTGACGTAGGAGTGTTCACCGCAATCACCGGTGACCGTCACTAACGACCGTCACCGGTGTCCCAGTGTGAAAAGAACCTAAATATTACTTTTTTATTTTAGAACAGATTTTGACCTGTAAGATGAGGCAGTATTTTTAACACTTAAATTATTTCAGTCAAATTATATAATATAAAATATAATAACAGCCCGCCTTAAAGCAATATGTGTATGTAACAATATATAAAAAGTGTATATTACAGTCATTGTATATGTTTATATTATTGTATACATGTAATAATGTTATCTGAATGTATTACGTAATTTAACAACGTAGGAGCTGTGAGAATAATAGGTTAAAAGTAGCTAACAATGAGGTGACGTTGAGGCAATAATGAGTAAGAAAGTGTAATAATGCTACTAGTCATTCTTGGAGCAACAATAATGTAATTTTTGTGACAGTTTATAAAATAGCCAATCAACAACCAGAAAAAAGCTTAAGTTAAATAAAAGTATTCTATTGGATTAGGAATAGCCAATCAGAGACTTGAAATACAGAAATTTACAAATTTAGGCGGTAGAAATCAAGTCAGTTGCTTGTAGACAGTGCTCATAACTGGTCGTGTTGGTTGCAGACAGTGTTCCTAACCGGACGCGAGATGTGTCATTGAGAAATTTAATACGTATTTTGTGTGAGAAAAAGTTTACGTGTTAAGAAGTGCAAGTAATTTATAAAATAATCTTACAGCTCTCTATATCAGTGAAGTGTTATTTAAATCGTGTCAAGAATTCATAATAAGGAGTGAATAAAAAATGAAAATCTGTGTAAGCCTACATTCTTCAGCCGCACCACGCCTTGCAAGGTAATCCATGTCTCTAACAATAATACTGACGCAGCCGAGGCGAACATAAATATATAATATTTAAAGAAACAGTCAAAAATTTCAAAGTTAATATTTTTTAAACATTTGGGGCAAAGGCCACCGGAAAGTACATTTGGGGCAAAGGCTACCGGAAACTTTTTACCATACGTGCGGTTGCAACTACTTCAAGTTCGGCTCCCCAACAGTTGAACTACAATACAAAGCTACTTCAAATTGGCTCCCAACGTGGGGCAAGTAACAATACACCAAACTTACATCTTCAAAGAAGAACCAGGGGATACAAAATGTCAATTTTCAGGTATGATTCCGAAAATACTTATTTGATTTTGGAGAGTGATAAAGATTATATTTAACACTGAGCTGTCATAGTGTTTTCACCAGTGGGTTGTAAGAATGATTATATTGAAAGGCTTAGACGCAGCTTCACCTTAAAGTGGTATGGGAAGCTACTCAAGAAAATGCAGAATTTCGCAGTGACCAGCGATCTATTCCATCATATTATATTGCGGCAATTACCTACAGTCAATTCCTGAGAAAGCACATTTAGAGTGCTTCTGGAATGTGAAGGGTCAGTCACGGTCCAAGAGAAGCTAGAAAGCATAATGCTTGTAACAAAGAGCTACCAGAGCGTAGCAATGAATACCACTGTTGTTACGGTTTCCTGACTTAAGATAATAAGGTGTTAACTCGGAGAGATTGTGTTACAAAAATAGTGTGATTTTTCCATCTGAAGTCCTTCCTTCTATCTCTAATGGTTTACAAGTTATACAACATTATGCAAAATTCATACGGAAAGAAAGATACTTATAGTCTGTTTGCAGAGCATTCAAGATGCATCTCCAAGTTCTTTGTCATACAGATATTTTAAACGTATATTTGAAGTAGGTTGTTGCTACTACGTATGGAAATCCAATTTGAAGTAGGAGTTGTATTGTAGTTCAATTGTTGGGGAGCCGAAATTGAAGCATTTGCAACCGCACTATGGTAAAACGTTTCCAGTAACCTTCGCCCCAAGTTCAAAAATATTAACTTTGCAATTTGACTGTTTCTTTAAATATTATATATTTATGTTTGCCTCGGCTGCGTCAGTATTAATTTGTAGAGACATGAATTTCTTAACAAGGCGTGGTGCGGCTGAAGAATGTAGGCTTACACAGATTATAATTTTTACTTCACTTCATTTATTAATTCTTGACACGATTTAAATAACACTTCACTTATATAGGGAGCTTGAGATTATTTATTAGTTACTTGCACTTTTTAACACGTAAACTATTTTTGTCTCACACTGGATACGTATTAAACTTCTCGAGGACGTGTCACGCGTCCGGTTAGGAACGCTGTCTGCTAGCAACTGACTTCTGAATTTGTAAATTTTGCTCCATTTCAGTTTCTGATTGGCTATTCCTACTCCAATAGAATACTTTCACTTAACTTAAGCTTTTTTCTGGTTGTTGATTGGCTATTTTATAAACTGTCTCAAAAATTACATTATTGTTTCCAATAATTACCAGTAGCATTATTGAACTTTCTAATTCATTATTGCCTCAAGGCAACCTCATTGTTACCTCATTGTTAGCAACTTTTAACCTATTATTATCACAGCTCGTACATTATTAAATTGCGTAATACATTCACATAGCATTATTGAACATGTACATAATAATATAAACATTAATACAATGAGTGTTACATGCATTTTATGTATTATATTATACACATATTGCTTTAAGGCGGGCTGCTATTATATTTTATATTATATAATTTGACTGAAGTCATTTAAGTGTTAAGAATGCTGCCTCATGGTATTTTAATCAAACTCGTTAGGGCCATATTTGAGAAAATAAAAAATAACAAAAGAAAACTGTAATGTAAAGTGAAGTGTAGGTTTGAGTGGGATGGTTTTGCCGAAAATCTTCGTGTGCATCCTTCGAACATTCTGAACTTAAATACTAAGTTTAGTGGAAAGGTAGAATCAGATGACTGAAAAGGATGACTACCTTTCCAACACTGTCCAACACACGGCTTGTGTGAAAGAACAATTAATCCGACTAAGTTTAGTACTTATCCAACTTTTCGTCTTTATTATGCCGTTTACAGACACATACACAACGGCCTGTATTTTCCATAAATCCCTTTTAAAACACATTTTTACTTTCTCTATCACGTACATAGTAGGTAGAGAATGTGTTGCAATCCACCCAAAAGTTCGATACCGAGATTTCACCGGATATACATGTTTTGAGGCCCCTACTACATTTTAATCCAAATAAACCTTTTCACAAATAGCTACATTACACTTTCATTATGTATATAAAAAGAACAGCGACAGTCTAATGTTTAAGAGCTGGGTGCTATATGCTGGCCTTAAAATGCCATACTGTTTCCATGATATCGCGAGAAACAACTGAATGTTGACAGGACAAGAGAATGACCAAGAAATGAACAATTCGATCCTTTAATAACGGATATCTCAGAAATGACTTATGCCAAAAAAAAAACACTTACTTAAAATAAATTGTGTAATACATTTTGGCTATCGATTAACGTTTATCAGGTAAACAAAATTATATAAAATTCCTTCCGAATGAAGACCTTACAGACTATTCCCATAAGATTCAAGACATACATTTTATTTGTCATATACATATCTTTAAAATGTGGTATTTTAATCAAAATCGTAACAGCCACTTTTTTTAGAAAATCAAAATTTTCGAAAAATGTTCCATGTAAAGGCTAGTTCGGGTAGGGAGATTGTCTTGAAAATCTTTGTGTCGCATCTTTGGAAGGTACTAAACCTAATGACAAGTTTTGTATTGATCCGACTTTTCGTTTTTGAGTTATGCTGTTCACAGAAACGCGGACCTTTTTTCTAAAAATATGTTTTACACATTCCCCAAAATATGCAGTTCTGGTGAAAACTCGGTATCGAATTGTTGGGTAAAATGCAATACCTTCTCTTAGCTTCTATTTACGTGATAAAGCGAATAAAAAACGGACTACCTGCTGAATGTATATCGGTTGCAAATGGATCCCATATTGTACACGTGTAATCTCTGTCATGCTAGCTTCCACAATTTTCCTTCAAATAAAGTTTCACAATTAAATTGTGTACTCAGAGAAAATATGTAAGTTTAAAACCCTTATAATCATTTGCGCTTTCTTCTGTAGCTGTTACTATTTATTATAACTGTTAAAAACGAATAGAGAGCGAAGTTATGACACTTATCAAGGAAGAGAAAGGGTTAACTAGCGTGGTATTCGATGTAGGGATGGACCGAATTGGGTAATGTTATAGCGTGTTCGATAATTTGTATGCCATAACTTCACTAGGATATTTCTCCACATACATAGCATTGTCATAACATGTACTTGGCATTGATTACTCTCTAAAAGTTTCAATTAACACAAAAGAGAACTTGCATAAACTATGTCCCATAGGAGATAATCACAATATCATAACACTTCACTCAAAATCCCCCTTTTGTTTTCATTAGGATATTAAAGGAAATCCTTATTTTTGTGCCTGATGAAGAGTTGCAAGTTTGTTTTAAAACACAGCTGCAGTCGTATGGGAAAAGCACAAAGTTATACCATTGATAATCTATGCTCTGTGATACCTAGACTTGGGCCCAATTCAGCTCAGGACGTTTTAGAGCACTTCACAAAGACCACAAGGGAATTAAATCCAATTACGTCCCTGCAGCCCTCGGACCAAGATTTTGCGGTCACGAAGTCCCTTCCTCAATAGGCTTTACTAAATATGCTGTGTTCTGAACTCAATGGGGGATGAATTTTTATTGAGCTCTCTCAGATTCCCATGAGCAAGCAGATTTGGTGGATTATGGCCACTGTGGTTTCCCTTTGTCTGCTCGCACCACATCCCGCAGTGCCTCGCGAGATGTGACTATAAAAGAACCAATAAATAATAAATGAATAGGGCCATCACGTTGTGAATGTTTTAATCTCTTTAAGGAAGCCAAGTAAATCAGTACCGATCAAGTTTTGTCTGCGTTAAAACTCTATTTAACTAAGAAAAATGTTCGAACAGGATTGATTGGTCGTGCTTGCATTGATATCCTAAAGGGCCTTATCTAGATACGAGAACGGCTTACATTGCGTATATCTCCTTTTTAATATGTGGATATAATTCCACCTCTTCTTATTTTGATATTGTCTTTCATACTAGAATTTAAGGTTCTCGATCACGGAATGCGTTTGGGTTCAATCCCACCCATAGGGTCGTAGATTTTAATACCCGGGTGTAGGACCGGTGCCATCTCAGCATTGTGAGGAAATTAGTAGCTGCGATAGGCAGCGGTGCAACCCGCAAAATCACCTCCTGGTTTTGGTTGGATGATCGTCCACCTCTGCCATGGATTATTATTATTATTAAAGTCCTAATAGAACCTACGTCTAACGCCTCTTTGAGACCGACGTCTTTGATGGATATGTAACGCGCCAAACACAATCGTAAAGACGTTCAAGCGAACCCAAATGTCCACAACTGACAAGGAATGGAACCCAAGCGTTGTCGCATAATTACAATTTCTATAGGACAAATACAAAGAAATCTGATGTGTTACACTCACATGACTTTCTCTACTCTTGTATAAATTATTTTTACAAACACTTATTCTCCATATGCTTCATGTGAATTGAGATGTTAATCTTATTGCTAATTTTCTTGTAGATGCAAGGGGAATTGGTAGAGCTGGTTTCTATGTGGAGTATTCCATTCTCTTTGTATTACCAGGACAAAAAAAAACGAATAACGATGCCCATTTGAGAAAAAGTGTAAGTATTGGAAAATTTAAGGGAATAACAAGCAATATCTCGGAAATGGTTCACTCAACAACAAAAAATGTATATGACATAAATTGTGCATTTTAACGCGATCTACGTTTTTTGTGTAGTAAAATTTTGTCTATCTCTTGTGGTTTACCAGCTATGCAAAAGTCGTTCACAATGAAGAATACTTTTGGAAACATTCCCAGAAAATTCGACATATACAATTTATTTATCATAAAAATATCTTAAAGATATTATATTTTAATCAAAATCGTTAGAGCCGCTTTTGGTAAAATTAAAATTTTCGAAAGATGTTCCATGTAAAGGGTAATCTGGGGTGGGTGATTTTCTTGAAAACCTTCGTGTCGCATCTCTGGAAGATACTGAACCTAAATACTAAGTTTGGTGTTTATCTGACTGCTCGTTTCTCAGTTATGCTGTTCACAGACACATAGATACACACACGGACATGTTTCCAAAAATACCTTTTTGGATTCAGGAAGCCTCAAAACATATATTTCCGGTGAAATCTCGGTATCAAATTTTTGGGTGGAATCGAATTTTTCCCTATACGTAGTAGAGAAAGTAAAAATGGCATAGAGCATTTGTTTATCCACTAGGGGCAAAAACTGAAAAGCCCACGGCTCTCTAGATTAAAAAGACCTCTAACGAAAAAGTAATATCCCTACAAATATTGACTAGGCTTATACAAACACCCAAATGACCATAGCATTGTTTGCGAGAAGAAAAGCTAGTATCTACTACCATTACCCTTAAGAATAGGAGAAATGAACGCCAGTAATTAAAAACGACACAAAAACATTTACACAATAAGAACACATGAAAAAGGTAAGCTAGTCACCCGTTTCTTGGACCAGAAGATGACTACTATCTGAAATTTTGGAGCGGATACTCAAAATATTACAGAAAGTCCTAAATTCTTTTCGGCATTTCCTATGTCATTACAGCAGCAAATTTTACACCAGACGCTACTCTATTCGAACTCCAAGGAGAGGTTTTGCCCAGGTTTTAGAATAATAATTAGACAGCCACCCTTCAGAGTGTTTGTGTTCTTTCCTAGTAATGGTGGAAAGAACCACAATCCTGACTGCCTGACTTCTTCAAATACCTGCTTTTTAATTTGCTGTGTATTTATAAGTTATACTTACTCTATTGTTGGTGTTTCGTTCTTAATACCAAAAAGAAACCATTAACCTTGTTTAATTATGCTGCACACAATCCTAAGCCACGTATAAACAAGGACAGGACAACTCTTCTTCTCCCCTCCTCTTTCCAGCACAGTACGTCAAATTCCGTCAGACTGTGGAGTCCCAGAGCTTGAAACGAACCGCAGGTATCGGAGTGTGGCAGCACTCAGGAAAGTGTTGAAATTAGGGTACGTGGTGAATCTAAAGTAACAGAACGCCGACGCCTCACAGCGTGGGATATTTGAGCTGACCAAATTGAGGTCACAGGGAGAGACTACCCCGATCCCCGTGCGGAATGTCTTTACGCCGTTCGTGGTCTCTTGTTATAGCCGAGTGCCCTTCCACTGAGTTAAGTCATCCATGTTGCATCCGGTATTTCCGGGGCGTTACAACTTGACGGAGGCGCAGGGCAGCATTCCTGCCATGACTTGAGTTCTTTATTCAATCCTAAGGGTCTATGGCCCAGTCTGTAAGTACCTCAGTTTATTACTGATGGTGAACCTGTTTCTTATTCACAAGTTTCCAAGTGGGGTTACAGAAGCAATGATGATGTAATAAAGGAATTACACATATAACTAGTCATCAAGTATATACAAGAATATTACGATAAATGATGAATCGTTTGCGACGAATGAATTCAAATAGATTTCCCAAAGCCATGCTTCGCTATCGCCCAGCAGGAAAGGGACCTCTGGGCCACCCAATGAAGCGCTGAACAAATCTATGAGATCGTAACAGGCCATTAGGTCTAGGACTTGTACGGAAGAAGATAAATACTCTTTGAGATCCAGCTTGCTACCCTATGATGTGAGGCGTCAGCGGTCTGTTAATATAGATTCACCTCGTAACTTAATTTCAACATTTTCCTGATTTTTGCTTCACTCCCGACACCTGCGATTCGTTCCCATACCTTGGACGCTACAGTATTTAGTGCGGCCACGGATCGCACGTATGTGTTCTCCGCACGCTATTACATGGAGGGGGGAGGGGAAGTTTTGTTCCATAACTCGTTACGTGCTCACGAGTGATAGTAATGTGCACTATGATGAGTACTAACTTTGTTATAAGTGCTGTTGGCAGTGGTGTCCCTCTGCATGAAGACATGGATGAAATTTTCATTCACACACAATGGTTCTTCTTGCGTGATTATCATAATTTCTGTTTTTATATTGTCCTTATGCTCTTCTATGGTGTGGGGATTGTTCCTATGAACCTTTTTTTAGGGTTCCCCACAATCAAATGCACCAATTTTGTCATTTTTTTCTCTGTTAAAACATTTTGCTTTTGTTCTTAGGCTTAGCATTGAGAAAGCAGTTGTATTGTATTTCAAATGTGAAGTGGATTATTTGTTGGTAGTTGGAAGATGCTTCATGTTTATCTGCACCACGTATGGGAGCCAATTTGTCGCGGTCACTTCGTGTTATCTTATTTCTGAGCGCCTGTTATTGTTTTACTACTTTGGATGTTGGGTTCATTGTCCTCCGGCTAGCTATTGTTTCTCGGTCGAGCACATCTCTTGAACAAGGTGTGTAAACGGAAAGGATTTGTTACTGAAAGATAACACTGATAAAAGAATTTGTTTTTACACTTTTATTGTCGTCACGCATTATTCAATTTCACATATTGACTTTTGATACACGCCAGACTGAAACTGTTATATTGTCTGTTATTATAATAACTTATTTGCTGAACATTATTAATTCGCGTATTTCACATTTATAACTTTACAACGCGAGAGATTTTGTAGAATTGCGCGACGATTCTCTTAAACTTTGTGACGTATAACCCACGAATACTTATGTTGAACTGAACGACGTATTACACGCGAATGCTTCTGTTGGACTGTGTGCCACCCGCGAACGATTCTGATGAACTCAGCGACGTTTAACTTCTGAATGATTCTGTTGGACTCAGCGACGTGTAATGCGTGGATGATTCTGTTGAACTGGGCAATACTTGCCTCTGGCTTTAGCTTTTTATACTCCCACACCCCGATATGCCTAAACATTACAGCCGAGCTGCTATTGGCTAATAAAACGCGCCAATATTAGCGTCTATTTTTATATCCAATCAAAAATTACGAAAACATATGCTCTAGGGAAGAAATTCCCTCCATTTCTAAGAAAAGCGCGCCAATCTGACGTCATTTGCTTGTCTCTAATAATTGATAAACAACTCACCCCCTCGCTCATTGTTACCCGCTCTTATTGTCAGTTTCAGTGAGGCCGTGTAAACTTATTTCCTAACAATGCTTATAATTAACAAACATCTCAAATCAATGTCATACAATAATGCTTATTTACACTACAATCACTCTGGCATTTACATTATTGTGATATAAATTACTGCCACAAATGTTGGGGAGCCGAACTTGAAGTAGTTGCAACCGCACGTATGGTGAAAAGCTTCCGGTAGCCTTCGCCCCAAAATGTACTTTCCGGTGACCTTTGCCCAAAAATGTTTAAAAAAATATTAACTTTGTAATTTTGACTGTTTCTTTAAATATTATATATTTATGTTTGCCTCGGCTGCATCAGCATTTATATTTTTTTAGAGATATGAATGTCTTACAGGGAGTGGTGCGACTGAAGACTGTAGGCTTACACAGATTAAAATTTTACTTCACTCCTTTTATTAATGTTTGACACTATTTAAATAACACTTCACTGATACAGAGAGAGGGAGAGAGCTGTGAGATTTTTTTTATTAATTACTTTCACTTTTTAACACAAACTATTTTCGTCTTACACTGAATATGTATTACATTTTTCGAGGACGCATCTCGCGTCCGGTTAGTAACGCTGTCTACTAGCAACTAACTTCTGAATTTGTAAATTTTGCTTCATTTTAGTTTGTGATTGGTTAGTCCTACTCCAATAGAATACCTTCATTTAAGTAAAGCTTTTCTGGTTGTTGATTGGCTATTTTATAAACTGTCACAAAAATTACATTATTGCTTCCAAGAATTACAAGTAGCATTAAACTTTCAAATTCATTATTGCCTCAAGGCTACCTCATTGTTACCTCATTGTTAGCGACTTTTAACCTATTATTCTCACAGCTCCTACATTGTTAAATTACGTAATACATTCACATAACATTACTACACATGTACACAATAATAAAAACATATACAATGACTGTTACATGCATTTTATAGATTATATTATGCACATATTGCTTTAAGGCGGGCTGTTATTATATTTTATATTACATAATTTGACTGAAATCATTTAAGTGTTAAAAATACCAGCGTTTAGCGATTCCGTGTTCTAAACTTATTAACCAGACGTCTAACAGTTTATCTACTTGGAACTGGAATACCAGGAAATTTCTCCTGAAACTGTCTACAGGATTCGGTGTTTAGCATATTATCGTACATAAACATTTGTTGTTCAAGCATGAACTTGTCGGCAAGAATTGCAGTGGACTAATAACAACACATTAACACTCTTGAGCAAATCACACACAAGTCTTGAATAAACTTTGAGAAGATGGTTTGTTATGTTGTTTGCACCACGCTTTGGGCGTCAATTTGAAGTAGTTCGTATTGAAGGAGTTGTATTATAGTTCAACTGTTGGGGAGCCGAACTTGAAATTCGTTGCAACCACACGTATGGTAAACAGTTTCCGGTAGCCTTCGCCCCCGCAAATAATGTAGTTTTACTGTTTCTTTAAATATTATATTGTTTATGTTTGTCTCGGCTGCGTCAGTATTATTTTAAAGACATGAATATCTTGGCAGGGCGTGGTGCGACAAGAATGTAGGCTTACACGGATTTTAAGTTTTAATTCACTCCTTTTTATTAATACTTGCACTTTTTAACACGTATATTATTTTCGTCTCACACGAATACGTAATTAATTTCTCGAGGACACATCTCGCGTCTGGTTATGAGCACTGTTTGCATGCAACTGACCAGACTTCAACGACTAGACTTGTAAATTTCTGTATTTCAAGTCTCTGATTGGCTAATCCTACTCCAATAGAATACCTGCATTTAACTAAAGCTTTTTCTGGTTGTTGAATGGCTATTTTTAAACTGGCACTAAAATTACATTATTGTTGCTCCAAGAATCACAAATAGTACTGTTAAAACTTTATTACTCATTATTGACTCAAGGTTACCTCATTGTTACCTCTTTGTAAGCAACTTTTCACCCATTTCTCACAGCTCCTACATTATTAAATTACCTACGTAATATATTCACATAACATTATTGAACATGTATACAATAATATAAGCATATGCAATGACTGTTACATACATTTTACAAACTACCACATAAACACACGGCTTCAAGGCGGGCCGTTATTGAATTTACGCATTATATAACCACACTGAAATCATTTAAGTTTTAAAAATACTGCCTCAACTTTCACGTTTGAGATGCACAGTGTCAACTCTCTCTACAGTATGAATACAGCAGATAAAGATAACCGCCAGTTGCGCATCAGAAAAGTACTGAGGTCACTGCAGTATAGCAGGGTACGCACATAGCCTTTCCGTGCCCTCACCTTAAAACGCCAGCATGGTACCTGTTATTCCGTCTTACGTACAACTAAATGTCTATCATTAAAATTTCAGAGACAATCACATTGGCCCTTGCTTATGAGAATTGAACAACATTTAAAGAAGGGGATCTCTCACCTCCCTGAAGCCTATCTCAGGTACCTCGGGTTTAAAACATGACAACGCACTATACCTACGCCGCTGTATCTCTGGCCCTGACGTTTCATGAGGGTAAACAAAGAGACAGGTATATATTAGAATGGCCACCTTTAGCAATACTAGCGCTATGAAGTTCCATGCTAAAGGAAGCTATTGTGATTCGCTTCATCAGATAAATGGGAACTTTTATTTGATTTTTTTTTAAGTCTGTAATAAATATAGTCTACTGTTGTTGCTTAGAGCTTTGCTTAACATAAACCACAACACGAAAAAAAAGAATAAAAGATCCGGCAAGGTTTGCAGTGCTGAGTTAACTCGCACAGCAAAGGGTGGAAGTTGTCTGCTAGGACCAATTACAGGCTCCCTCTCCGGTGCGTACACTGCAGTTTGGGCTGTGTTGCCGATTTTCTTGTAAGTGAAGCACTTGTCATCAGTAGCTGTTTGCTTTAGTCAGATGAAGTTTTTTTTCTATGCGCATGCGATTTAATGCGTTACCCTTGTTTAAGTTTCCTGTAAATGGTATCACCATACTTAATACTCTAACATAGGCAACTATTTCATCGTTTGCATTTTACTAACAGATGGCACAAGTATACACACGTGTTCAGAGTAGGGGTAAGAATTGGCAACACTACCTCTCTCGGTCGCGCTAAATGTCAGAGCCGGAGATAAAACGGCGGTACTGTAAGTTTTGCCAATGATATTTCTGTATCGTCAGATAGGCAGCATCTAAACTAGGTTCCGCCAACAACACAATTAGGGGTTCTGGGAGCGGTTCTGGAGAACCGTGGAATAGAGAGAAGGAAAGGGCAGAATGCGTTTATAATAACATTTATTTAAAGTACATGCATGTCCTTTGTTCCGCTAGTCCTTTCCTTGTTAGTAGCCCTGCTTCATCTGCCCTACTTTTCTCTTACTGCGAGCACAGACATATGTTCTTTAAAGTTACAGAGCATTCACTTGGCTCACATTTCTTCTTTAGTGATTGTTCAAGGTAGAGCTTCTGTTTCAACTTTATTAATAAACCAAGTCCTAACAACTTTTAATTGAAATGATTGAAGAATAGCAATGAACACTGTGGTTTTAGCACAATTCCGAAGCTGACATTTGCATGCATGCGTGGCCTACAAGGGTTTAGAAGGTGCTTTTTGACTCGCTGACAAGCATGCAAACAATTTCCCCAGCGTAATTTTACTTTATGCATGAAGTCTCCTTAAACTGAGCGGAAACAAAAACGGGCGAGTAATGAAAGGTACGCGGATTACTTGTTGTTCGAGATTCAGCGGATTCATTCATTTCACTGTGACTTTCTCTTCTCTGGAAATGCACTGCTTTAGAAAACTTCAAAATACCTCATAATTTCCTTTAGTAGTCATTCGTAGCAACCGAGAGATGCTTGAAAATGGATATATGTATGTATGTGCGAATATATCCCAGTCGATTGCATTGCACGCTTCCATCTCAGACTGTATGCAAAAGGAGAAATCCTGGATCATAATTTTCAGCTTAACACGAAGCCATTTGACTCTATCTTCAAAATACGTTGTATTACAATAAACTGTAGTCTAAATGTGTAAATTAATTTTGAACCATCCTCTCGTTTTTCTCCATGCATTAGCCTAAACTTGAAGGGGTTTAATTGTTGTAGTTGTTGCACCACGTATGGTATACCAACTTGAAGATGTTTTAGACCACGTACGTAATGGATGCCAATTTGCGGGAGATTCTTTCTAGGAGTGTTAGCCCCACGTACGGTACAAACTTTCCGGTGGCCTTCGCCCCACGTTTAAGAATCAACTTTTTATTTTTTAATGTTTATTTAAACATTATATATGTATACCTCGGCTGCGTCATTAACAGTTTTTAAAGCACGTATCTCTTAGCAGAGCTGGTATGGCTAAAGAACAAGGCTTACACAAATTATAATTGCATTGTACTTTGTTTATTAATCCTTCACACAATTAAATAACACTTCACTGATGTATCCTACTATAGAGCTGTGAGATTGTTAATTGCACTTTTAACACGTAAACTTTATATGATTCTCACCGCAATGAATTTTTTATGTCTCATACTGAACCTATACCGTACCCAATCTAAACTGGACTGCTTGGTTACACTTCCTTGCAGTGTCTACCGTCTGAATTTGTAAATTTTCTCTATTTCAAGTCTCTGATTGGCTAAGCCTACTCCAATAAAATACTTTTATTTAACTTAAGCTTTTTCTAGCTTTTGGTTCGCTATTAATAAACTGTTTTAAATATTACATTATTATTCCAAGAATTATTAGTACCATTATTAAACTTTCTAATTTATTGCTGTCTCAAGGTTACCTCATTACTAGCAACTTTCGGCTTCTACTTTGTAATTTTGTTTGCTACGGAAGGCAGCTTGCTTCTATTCTCACAGCTCCTACATTGTTAAACTACGTAATACATTTACATAACATTTTTATACATGTACATAATAATATAAACATAATACAATGACTGTAATATACACTTTTTATATATTATAGTATACACATATTGCTTTAAGGAGGGCTGTTATTATACTTTATATTATATAATTACACTGATATCATTTAAGTATTAAAAATCCGCCTCAAATTATCATTTACCTCACAGATTGTCATTAACTCTGGTTTTGTAAGTACTGTTCAGTTTATTTCTTCCAAGGCAGACATGAGCCTCAGCCTTCGAAATCTGCTGAATAGCCCAGCGGACTCATATCTACTTGTACGTCGGCAATACCAACGTTATGTCTAGAGCATTAAAACATAACAAAAGACACAGTAGTTTAAAAAGCATAAACTTTAAAAATTCATAATTGTAATACGTTTAATAACCAATATTTGGTTTATAAATCATAAACATTATGCATTTTTGTTCTTGCCCAGTACAAGGTATTGCTGTAGATATTCTATTAGATTCTTCCGGTATCAACTAATAATTTACACAACTCTAATGTAAATTGGAGTGTTTGGTAGATGTGGCAACGGCTGTTGGAATATCCTTATTATATCATCACTCTTCGAAGCGAGAGCAGATGCTTTCTTCTTTGTTACTAATACACGTCGATTGATAGAATGTTATTATTTCGTGATTAACTGTCTTTTCTTAGTCGACAAAACTGCTCGATCAGTTGAAAATACATGGGCAGCAAATTCACTAACATAACTGTCAAGTTTAATTTTCAATGGTTAACTGAGTTTAGACATCGTATTTAAATAATGTTATGTCTATGTTAGTCTTCTAGTCTGTCATAACGGAGAGGACACGGCACCGATACAGAGAGGATATTGTACCTACGCCCCATGAGGAGGCGTCTCCGGGAAGGAGGGATGGGATAAGAAGAGACCCTGGACGACCGGAACCAGGAGTGATAGCACAGCAATGACAGGGTCCCTACTTTTCCAGATTGAAAGGCAGACTGAGGACCTCGCCCCACACAAAGGGGATTCAACGCCCCTCAACGGGGTTCGGATACCCCAGTAGCCAGTCGAAGGCTGCGGGATGGAGAAAGGCCCAGAGAGTATCCCTTTTTCCCTGCCACGCCGCACCGAAACACCATCGCCGATACTTCCATCCTTGAGATAGACCTAACCGGGTGAAGGATGAATGAAATGATGCGTGGAACGAAATGGAGGGACAGAAAATTCGGGGGCTGAAAGAAACCACAGCAGCATTCGCTTGACGACTTGGGAAAACCCCCAAAAATCTATGGGTTAGAATGGACGGTCACCGGGGATGAAACCGGTTCCTCCCGAATACGGGCTACAGACGTTCCCGCCTGAACCATCCCGCTCCATCTCTTATTACGGTACTGAACATCACTGTTGGTCAAAATGTTTTCCCTACAATACTTCCTAACACTGGGGAAGCAAAGTGCTGAACGCTTAGCAGTAGCAAGCACTACAATACAAAAGATGGTCGCATTCCAACATTCCAAGTTGCAGGATAGAAGGGTAGCCATCGAGTTTCCTGAACGTAATAGAAAAATTGAAAATAAGTTGAAAAGGCTTAAGTTGATTTCAAAAAGGCAAAAAGTGGTATTTATATTTCAAGCAGACTGCTAGACCTTAAAAGGGCAAAGTAAGAAAATTAAAAACTGATTCTATCACTCCCAAATACTTCAAAACACGAATACATCTACAGCTAACATTTGATTTATTACCACTTAATAAAAAGATATGTAATACATTCACACGGCTTTCTCTACCCTCTAACGTTCATTAGTAAGTATACAATCTATTCTTTCTAAAGCTTATTTTTATATCTGATAATAATCCAAATGAACCTTTGCAGAAATAGCTACATCAAACATTTACGTTATAGATACCAAGAGAACAGCTATAGTCAAATGCTCAAGAACTGGACGCTACACTGGTCTTAAAATTTCATACTGTTTCCATGACATCGCGAGAAACAACTGAATGTTGAAAGGACTTTAAAGAATATACAAGAAATGAACAATTCGGACCATTAATAATGGATATTTCAGAAACTTCTTATACCACAAAAACTTATTTGAAATAAATTGTATGTTTTAAAGATATCTAAATGTTGTTTTGTCTGTCGCTTAACGTTTACCACTTATACAAGAGTATACAACATTCCTTCCGAATGAAGAGGAGTTCAAAGGCTATTCCCAGAAAATTCACGATGCACATTCTATTTGTCATGTGAATATCTAATATATGGGGTTTTAATCAAAATCGTTAGAGCCATTTTTAGAAAATTAAAATATTCAAAAAACGTTCCATGTAAAGGGTTCTTGAAAATCATGTAAAGATTTCTTGAAAATCTCCATAACGCATCTTTGGAAGATACTGAACTTAAATACCAATTTTGGTACTTATCCAACTTTGCTGTTCACAGACACACAGACAGACACGCGTGCGCGGACACCCATTTCTAATCTTTTTTTTTAATTCAGCGGGCCTTAAAACATATGTAATCTCGGTATCGAATTTTTGGGTGGAAAGCAATACCCTCTCTACCTATGTAGAAAAAGTAAAAAGGTCATTTTGCTAACATCCAGGCTCATATGTACAAATCCTATATGTATGTTAACCCATTTTCGAAAATATTGTTCTGTTTCTATCTGTCGATACTTAAATATTCACATTAAGCAACAGCTGATGCACGGTTTATGCCATAAGAGTTAATAACAGAAACGCACACAAGTTACTCTAAAACTAGAAATGCAGATTTTAATAAAAAGCTTTTAAAAACCTGCATTTCGATCTTAGGGGGTTTACTTAGAATAAAATCAGCAATAAACACCGCACCCCTATACACGTATTACTGTAATTAAGATTACACAACACACATTTTATATTTTCTAGTTATTTAGGTATACATACACAATTCAATTTCTTAAATTCTATAGTTCAACTGAACTTCAATATATGTATTTGGGATGTATTAACTGATTTGAGTGTAATGGTGGTTATTTTATGATCGGCACGGTGACCTCCCTATGTATTTTGATACTGCAATTTTTCTTATTATATGTGCTTTGCAATCGACACGTATTTATGCGACCTTGATTGCATTTATTTATTTTTGTTTCCCTATCCCTGTTACGGATAGAAGTGTACAGTTTTCGATTCATTCCTGCATACGCCTGCTTGTTAGGCAATACGTACGAGACGTCCTGGCGTAAGGGGAAGGCAGTAGTTTTATCTTCTCCAGCTCTCCCCACCACATTGTGCAGTGCGGTCAGACCTGTGGTATGCCTACAGGATCTGGAACCTTACTAGATGCATACGTCGAATAAAACAATGCTTACTTTGAAGATACATTAGGAGTTAATGAAATGCAAACAATTCTATAATATTTCGACCCTATCTAAATTGAGAATGAAACCTTAAAATTATTTTCCACAATTTTACAACGTTTACCTTTTACACTTCACCAAATTATGTTCCTCGCGCCAACACTACTGTGCATTTCCGACATTTTTACATGTTTTCACGTTATTAGATGTTTTAACTTCAATAGAAATGTTTCGATCTTTTACAATGTTTACATTCTTACACGTTTTCGTCCCTTTATTAGGTTTCATTAAGTTTAAAAGGATGTCTTTGAGGCGACCTTGCAGATCACCTTGTATGGGAATACGCATTATTATCCTGGCACAGCAGTGTCTTCAAGGCGGCAATTATGAGCAGAAAAAAAATTGGCGAACAGCCAATGTACAGCACTATTCCTTAAAGCTAGTTCACCCATGTCTGTAAATAAGTGATTTTATTTAGCCATCGCTGAAATATTTCAAATACTGCACTGCTGCAACGGAATCTTAAAATATGTTGAGCCGTATCTGTATATAAGTGAATGTTTAACAAACATGTATGTTGTACACTTATTATTGCATTTTCATTGACAGAGTATACACAATTCTGCACTATTAGTGTTATTTAAATATACCTAGCCACCCCAACACCCATCTTATCCATCTGTATATGTACAGTGTGAGTCAAAGTCCGTATACCCGGATATTAAACTCTCCTGCGGTTGGTATATACTCTCTGTCAGAAACCCTTTGTTATCGTTATTGCTGTTAGATTGTTATCGACGCAATGAATGATGTGACTGCAAATTAGTTGAATGGCTATTTAAGCGATTACACAATTGAGGAACGCTTGGTGGCCGCTGTGTGGGTTCATGAGCGTCAAATTAATGCAAATCAATTAAAAATGCTATGGGCGATTTCGTATCCTGGTTTGTAAGACAGCACTGACAAAGAAGACTTGTTAGCGTGGGAAAAGAAAGCATTTTTAACGGTCAGTGTTCTCGACGCGCCGAAAGTGGAAGACCATCCACCTTGAAGTAGAATATTTGTTGGTAGTTTGAAGATGCTTCATGTTTATCTGCACCACGTATGGGAGCCAATTTGTCGCAGTAACTTCGTGTTATCTATTTCTGAGCGCCTGTTATTCTTTTACTACTTTGAGTTTTGGGTTCTTTGTCCTCCGGCTAGCTATTATATCTAAGTCGAGCATATCTCTTAAACAGGGTGTGTAAACGGAAAGGAGTTTTTACTGAAAGATAACACTTATAAAAGAATTTGTTTTTACACTTTTATTGCCGTTACACTTTATTCATTTCACAAAATTATTCTTGATATACGCCCGACTGAAACTGTTATAGTTTCTAATATCACTATAATCACTTATTTGCTGCACATTATTAATTCGCGTATTTCACATTTTTAACTAACTTTACGACGCGAGAGATTCTATAGAATTGCGCGAGGAGAAACCCGTGGATGATTCTATTAAACTGTGCATTACCCGTCTCTGACACGGAATTTATACTCCCTCGCCCCGATATGCCTAAACATTATAACAGAGCTGCTATTGGTTAATAAAACGCGCTAACATTAGCGTCTATTTTTATATCCAATCAAAATTACGAACACATATGCTCTAGGGAAGAAATTCCCTCCATTTCTACAGAAATGCGCGCTACTCTGACGTCATTTGTTTGTCTCTTATAATTGATAAACAACTCACCCCCTTGCTCATTGTTACCCGCTCCTATTGTCAGTTTCAGTGAGGCCGTGTAAACTTATTTCCTAACAATGCTTATAATTAACAAACATCTTAAATCATTGTTATACAATAATGTTAATTTACACTACAATCATTCTGGCATTCACAGTGTTGTGATATAAAATACTGCGTCAACCTGACTTGGACTTTGTGCTGACGTGGAAAAATCTATAGAGCAATCTCCGGTTAAATACATACGGAAACGTGCTTCGGAGTTGAGGATACCGGGATCAACATGAAGAAACACATCAAAGTGGTTCTGAAAATGAGATGTTGGCATCCATTGAGTGTCAAGGAATTATCAGATGATGATTTGGAGTGTTGATGCTTGTGGTCGGATGCTGCGGCAATTCCAAGGAATCGCTCAGAAAGATAAAGTCATGTTCACAGATGAGTGTGCGATTTATCGCAGAACAGATCATGGAGGAACACATAGGGAGTTTTAGATTCCTGAGATGTAACGAGAAATATTTAAATAAATAAACAAATAATAATGGGTATGTACTTTTATGTCAGTCAGTTTGAATATAATATGGAGTTTTGCGAAATTTGTGCGCTCCCTGTACAGGATCTATACAATGTAGCAAATTAGAATGTCCTTGCAAGCAGTAGACATACTCTACATTTAAATTACTTAACATTCATATTTCTTCTTTCACATCCAACCACTTAAAGCACTGTAGAAGAAAATATATAGAAAATAATGTTGTAAGAGAGGAAAGTTTGCATCAAAAGTTAGCGTTGAAGATAATATGATTTGGGCGCCTTTATTCCATCTGCATTCTATCCGAGGCTTGGCAGGGCAATATTTTTGTACCAAGCATTTTTATTTCGTTCCAGATCCTCCTTTTCTGGCTTTGCATTCCCCATTTCTCTTCCATCTTACTATCCTCACATATTTCTTGAGTTATTCGACGCCACTTCCAAAGCTTCGATTCTCTGCACAATAGAATCCTCACAACTGGAAGCCCATTACTCCAAACCGAGTGAACTGGTTTCCATCAACTTCTATAGAGTATCGAAACGCAGCAGTTGTTTTTACTCTATTTATGAAATTGCCTTAAGGCAGTGAACCAAAAGTTGGGTAAAGCAGTTTTTACTAAAACCATTACTCTTTAAGTTCTTAGTCTTTTATTTTCCGTTGGGTGTATACGGTTTTAGCCATGATTTATTAATGTGCTCGATTTTAAGTGAGGTTTGTGTACGAAACAGATAAACGACTGCTGAAACAAATGTATAAACACTCAGGCAATACATACCTTGCAGGTGGCGTCGCGAAAGCGTGAGCGACTCGCATTCGAGAGATCGCAGGTTCGATCCTTGGCGAGCGCCCACTCTTACCCATGGGTTTTTCGTGGTTTCCCCGAGTCAGCAGGCGAATGCTGGGATAGTTCACCTTCTACGACTCTCCAGCTCCCTCATTTCCTGTACCCATCATCTTCCTTGTCATCCGTTTCAGGGTTGTAGGACCAGGTGACGGTATTCGGCGGGTTGCGGCTGGGCGGTGGCTATGCGCTCTATAGTGGTTTCTTCCTGACGTCGTCCAGGGACCGCTCGGTTGGATACCCGGCTCTGGATTCTTTCGAACGGACGCTCCTTCGGGGAGCCCCCCGGACGCTTGGGTCCCAGTGAATGGACTCGGGCGGCGTTGGAGGCATTCAATCTGGAAACATTAGGGACCCCGTCCGTGCTTGCGCCCGTCGTCATCCAAATCTGATTGCAGCACAAGGGGCCGGATGGTCTGCGTGAGGTATTCTGTTCAGGTTTTCGGGGGACCCCTCCGTTCGTCAGTAGCTTTACCTTTGGGCAGTGCTTTCTTGAGAAAAGAAATCTACAAGGTGCTAAGAAAACAATGCTGCAGTTTAATTGTAGGCCTCCTCAAAGATATAGGACAAATACTGCATTATCGTTTAGACTACGGTGAAGAATCTCTTCGGGAGGGATATTATAATAGAACATAGTTCAAGTATGCTTCAAAGATAAATATATCTGAGCCCACAATAAAGCAATTTTTAAACAAATGCAACTTAAATCACATTAAAGTGACTGGTGACATCTTTTTGGGATCTCGTGTTAACTCTTCAAAACTTTTTGTTACATGGAGAGACTCCTTCAGAGTTGAGTCTCTTTCCTAAACTGAAGAATTCCCCTTTTATATGGCATTTTTGCCGAGGGAGATGGCTCCGCAATAACATGTAAGCTCACATTCGGAAGGTCCCCAGTTCGATTTCCTCATAAGCTATTAAAGATATGAATGAGACTGACCTTTTACAGGATGTCGATGCCTGCCTTCTAAGTTCATTCACCTACTTTCATAATTCTGTTTATTAAGAAAGATATGATTATTTTCTTAATTATGAGGCAGTATTTTTAACACTTAAATAATTTCAGTCTAATTATATAATAAGTAAATTCAATAACAGCCCGCCTTGAAGCAATATGTGTAGGTATTAATTTGTAAAATGTATGTAACAGTCATTGCATATGCTTATATTATTGTATACATGTTCAATAATGTGACTTTAAATACAGAAATGTACAAGTTTAGACGGTTGAAATCAATTCAGTTGCCTGCAGACAGTGCTCATAACCAGACGCGAGATGTGTCCTCGAGAGATTTAATATCCATTCGTGTAAGATGAAAAACAGTTTATGTGTTAAAAAGTGCAAATAATTAATAAAAGAATCTCACAGCTCTCTATAAGTGAAGTGTTATATAAATCGTATCAAGTATTAATAAAAGGAGTGAATTATAATCTATGTAAGCCTACATTCCTAGTCGCATCACAACCCTGCCCAAAGAAACGTGTCTCTAGCAAATACTGACGCAGCCGAGGCAAAAATATATAATATTTAAAGAAACAGTCAAATTACAAAGTTAATTTTTTTTTTAAACTTGGGGCAAAGGTCACCTGAAAGTACATTTGGGGCGAAGGCTACCGGAAACTGTTTACTATACGTGCGGTTGCAACTACTACAAGTTCGGCTCCTCAACAGTGGAAATACAATACAAATATCTACTTCAAATATAGCATCTCTTGGTTAAAATTATTCAGCAATTATTTTAAAAAACAACAATCAACCCTGTTACTTACAGCAAAGTGGATGCTCAACAGAACTTAATGGTATATTCAATTGTTTGCGGGAAAAGGGATCATTTATAACACAAAATGTCATTCACAGAAAAAGACATTAAAACAAACATGCAAATAGCAAACTCGCATACATTTGCAAGAAACAAGCCACCTGACTATGGAATCATAAAAACTGCCATAACTAACAGTAACACCAATTTGTAAAAAATCTTTCTCTAAAGTTTGGGCTAAAGTTTACCTCTCTACTCAAAATGTGTAGGAGTTGAGATCTCTTTCCTTTCTCTGCCACATACCTTGTAGATAAGCAAGGTATTGCATTCCACCCAAAAATTCTAAACCAAGATTTCACCGCAAATACATGCTTTGGGGACTCCGAATTATTGAAAAAAAAGAATAAGGTCGGCGTCTGTGCGTGCGTATGTGTGAACAGCTTAACTCAAAAACGAAAAGTGGGTTAAACAGCAGCCTTGGTATTTGAGTTCAGTACCTTCCAAGGGTGCCATACGAAGATTTTTAAGAAAATCCCTCCATCTCAATCTATCCTTCGCATAGAACCTTTTTCGAAATTGTTGATTTTCTAAAAAATGGCTTTAACAATTTTGATTAAAATACCAAATATTATAAGATATTTACTTGACAAATAAAATGTATATTTGAATTTTGTGAGAATAGCCTGTGAAGTTCTCTTTATTTCCTTTTTAAGGTTATTCTGTATAACCTTAAACGACAGACGAAAACTTGCCACACAAAAAGTTATACACCTCTTTAAAACACGTAATTTTTACCAAATAACTTTTTTGTGGCTTCAGCATTTTCAGAGATACCCCTTATTAATGGTTCGATTTGTTCATTAACTCCTCATTCTTTTTAAGTCGCACTGATTTTCAGTTGCATCTGGAGATTGCATCGAAACAGTATAGAATTTTAAGCCTAGTGCATAGCGTCCAGTTCTTAAACATTTGACTTTATATCTGTAACATTAAATTAAATTGAGTTTTATTTATGGACGCTCTTTAATTACTATGGTTCTTAGCATCCCATTGTTTATTGGACGTGAGAGACCGGTAATTTTGCTCAGAGGCCTCTTTATCAGGTTTGAGGTTCTTTTACGTGCCGTAAACCTACGACACTGGACCACCGGCTTTTTCTCTTCCGAAGGAAGCCATGCTAACGATTTTTACGCCCGAAAAAATCCATCGCCTTGCGCCGGGTTTGAACCCGCGACCTTGGGCACTAGACGATAGCACGGTACCACTTATCCATGGAGGACGACATTATAACTGTAACGCAATGTGTGACGTAGCAGATAGAAAATTAAAATTTTTCTAAGCATAATTTGTATACGCACTAATAAACGATAGCGGGTATAGAAAGCCATGTGAATGTAACACATCAGATTGTTTTCTGTAAAGAAAAATGGCAGATGCAGTACTATTTCTAAAAAATTATTTAAAATATAATGGCTTGTCTACAAATAATAAAGTGTACATCAAATTAAAGAAGAAATAGCAATTAACATAGCACAAACAATGAAAAATGTTATTTTTGGGCAATTTATGCAATTTTATCTCCCCTTAAACACCCACAGGTCCTGAAGCATGGACCCAGATTTACAAACCAGGTCATGAAGGGTATTAGCCCTAACCTACAACCGCTTCCCCTGCTACATTTACGAACCTGGATTCGTTATTTTTCTGTTGTTATCTCTCATATTCCATCGCTAGTAACGACGACATTGATGGAATCACAGATATGTACAGTGAAGCCTGTATATGACAGCCAAGCAATGCATACCGTAATGAAGTGCAGTGATGCATACAATCAACCAGGTTCTTGCAGCCCATAAACCGGTAACAACTGAGTCGTTACTGACATCATTCACAACTACAAATCATCTACTCGCCTGGCCGGGCAGCTAACTGGCATTACCCATCAAGTAACTAGTGCCTCTCAATGTTTGAATACTTCAAAACAAATCAATTACACACATTCGGGTTCAATGAAACCTCTGCATTGTGCTGAAGGTCACAATTCTGCTCCAGTTCACAGCATCATTCTTGAAATGTGTGTTCATGCAGGAAATGTTGCCGACAATCCTATAGAAGTCTTATGTATTACATTCACATGACTTTCTTTAATCACTCTCGTTTAATCGTGTTTTATGAAGAACTGACACACTTCTTTCTTTAATTATTGTGTTCCAAATTCACTCAATGCCCCAATTTTGGCACCAAATTAAGCAGAATGATCTGGAGTTTCGATTGCCTGTCACTAAATGCGCAGATGTTCATGTTTCATTCGTAATTTTTAGTGCTAATGTCGGCAAATGTTTCTGAGATTTTGTTTTAGTCAACGTGAAAATGGAGTACACATTAAATGAACGACTCTTCCTTGTAAAGCAATACTGGATTACGAATTCAATTACAGGTACTCAAAGGGCATACCAGAAAGAATTTGGTGTTCGGAATCCTCCCCAAAGAAACACAATACTGGGACTGGTAAACCAATTGGAAACAACTGGATCTCTGCTGAGTGAAAAAGGCAAAACTCATTCATCTAGACTTCCCAAGGTTGCTGTGGACGTAAGAGCAGGACTGGGTCAGTCATCCAAAAAATCATTAAGACGTTAGTCGCAGGAGACAGGATACAGCTACTCAATGTGTCAGAGAGCTGTGAAAAGTGCAGGCCTAAAGCCATATAGGATTACGGTTGTCCATCAGTTACAGGAACCAGATAAGGATAGACGACTGAATTATTGTCGTTGGTTTCAGGCGTTCATCGTGAAAAATCCTGTCATACTGTTCATCACATGGTTCACAGATGAATCATGGATCCATTTTTCCGGCTATGTGAACTCAAATAACTCTCGCTATTGGGCCAGCGAAAATCCACATATTATTCATGAAGCACCTATGCACCCGGTTAAAATCGGAGTTTGGTGCGCAATATCCGCACAGAGAACAGGGGGAGCAGTTTTTTTTTAAACAATGTGGATACTGCAGAGTACCGACGGATTTGCATGGAGTTTGCTGGGCAACTAGACGATGTAGAGCCGAGTCAAGGATATTTTCAGCAGGACGGTGCTACATGCCATACATCAAATGAATCCATGGCACTGATTGCAAGTTTCTTTGACGACCGGGTAATTTCCAAGAACCTGTAGCCACCGAGATCTCCGGATTTGACATCGCCGGACTTCTTTCTATGGGGTAACTAATAAGACAGGGTTTATGTCACACGTCCCCGACATTGGACGATCTGAAGCACAACATTACACAGGAAATTCAAGCTATTGACAACAGAGTCCGCAAACGACTGACCAGTAACATGGAACGACGTGTTGAATTGTGTTTTATGCAGGATGGAGGACATTTTCAAAATTTGCTCCCAAAATTCCTCTGCATTTCAGATATAATAAGTTGTCGCTAGCACAACTCGTTTTGAAACAATTAAGAAAGAAATAAAGTGTCAGTTCTTCATAAATCACCATGTATAACTTCTACGCATTATTCTTACGAAAGCTTATTTTTCTATCTATTTCATATTAATCAAGATTTACCTGTAGATATTTAGTTATATCGCACATTTTGTTATAGATACCAGAGAGATGGAGAAAATGGAGTTGATAGTCAGATGTTTGGGACCCCCGCACTGTCTTAGTGATACTTCGCAAATAAAAACGCACATAACTGGATTGTAATGTTACCCCTAGGCAGTTCGGCCATATTTTGGGGAGGTAAACTACCCTGTAAATTACCGAGCGAGGTGGTGCCACGGTATCGTGTGAGACTCGCCTTCAGGAGGTCCCGGGTTGGATCCCCGGCGACCGCCGCTCAGACCTATCGGTTTTTCGTGGTTTCCCCATGTTGGTTGGCGAAAGTGGTTCCTCGTATACCATGACTTTCTGGTCCCTCATTTCCTACACTCATATATTCTTCACTATCAACTGTTTTAGAGCTGTAGAACTAGGCAGCGCTGTTCGGCGGGTTGCGGCTGGACGTGGATGTGCCTTTTTAGAGGTTACTTCTCTGGAGCCGTTGCTGGACCGCTCAATTAGGATCCGCCACGAAGTGGGCCCCACCAGGAGGGACCGTTGGGTCTGGAGGCTTGTGGGTGGACCCAGGTGGTTAGGGACCCCGGCCATACTTGCGCCCGTCATCATACGCATCTGGTCGCCCTTCAAGTCTCTTCCCTCATACCTCTCTGTCAGGGGTTGCGTAGAAACAAAAAGAGCCGTTGCTGCCTACTCGCAGGGCTCTGCCCCGGTTGTGTTCGCCCCTAGCTTTACCTGTCAATTTAGTGACCAGATTATACTCAAGGAACAGAGGTGGTCAAGTTTTCAGGGTGGGACTGGGCTATATTTGTCAGTACAGCCGCGTTCCATTATGGGCCACATTTTATGCACGTCAGTATATAACAGAACGGCACTTCGCTCTTTCTCTATCGATGTTAAGGTGTTCTTACTGCGCGCTTATGCTACTATTTTCAATGTTACTGCTGGATGCGCTCCAGCGAACAATTTACAGAAGCGTCAAGCCGGAATAATGTAGTTAAGCAGTTTTCGTCAGTTTGCGGTAAGCGAGTTAAGAGCCTCATGGCTCAGTGATCTGTGGTCTCGAGGGTAACATCCTTGCAATCCGCAACCCTTATTTCCTTTTTTTTTTTCTTTCATCCTCCGAAAAGGAACAAGCGAACAGATACAATTCGTTTAACAAATCCTTGTAAATGGCCTTACCGCATTCCTCCGGCAGCAGCTGTTCAAAACTTTCCCGTAAATGAACCTCCATAAAAACTACAGACGGAGGAACGAAATAAAAACTTGATGACTGGTGTGAAATGAAGCAGCAGTAAATAAATAAACAACGCCGACCAGAACAATGCTGCCACAAGCACCTATACAAGAATTTAACACAAGAAGTTGCCTTGGAAGCATAAAAACAAAAGCTTTCCTTTAAGTTAAACTGCAGGAAGTAAACCTGCTCCTCTTCCTAATACTTGATGGTTTCCCTTCCTCTATTTTTCATCTTCCCAGTGCCATTTTCTTGCCACTTCACCTAGCTCCTTATATTCCAGCTGCTTTAAATTCAAGCTTCTTCCAGACCTGTACTCCAGGTATGATAGTAGTACCTGGACAGCAACTAAGATACGCGTTTTTCTTTTAGACTGCGGCCACAGCACAGCGGTTCGCGCGCCGGACGCTATAGCTCCGACTCCCGCCGAAACAGGTATAATATCTCCGCAACCGACTCACGTTCTCATATTTACAGCTAAAATTACAAGGATAATAATAAGCATATACTTTATGATAAGAGATGTTGGAAATGTTGACTTCCTTCCACACATTTCTGGCGCCTTATCAAGAAATTTTCATTCACACTCGAGAGTTCAGTATCCGAAGTTTCTTTTAAGTTCTTTAAGTGTATGGGGGTGTGTTACATACATTTTATTTTTCACATGATCATCAGAGACGGATAAATTTCTTAATTGGATTTTGCGAAATAATAACTGACCCACTCTTAAGATTCTTCTCTGACGAAGCATGGTTCCATTTACATGGTTATGTTCCGTCGCAAAATTATAGATATTGGAGCACACCAATGTCCGATTTTATACAGGAATTTCCCTCGCATGACCGGAAATTGTTGTGTATAGTTTTCAATAAATGCGTATAGAGCAACAGTACTGTTTTCTTAACAAATAATGTTAAATTGTCTCATAAGTAAAATCGGTATTTTAATTCTGTTTACATCGTACGTATACATGCTTTTGTTTTTGTCGAAGTCGAAAGTGAAGATGTCGCTAGTGATCGAGTAGTATAACGATGGTTCTAGTGTTTCAGTAATGAAGGCAAAAACATTAAAATGTATGACGTTCTGGAAGATTCATGTTATGGAATATTGAGAATACACGCAGAGTTTTGGAAGAAAGTCCACGGACACGCACATTGAGTCTGTCAGAAGATACCATACGTCGCCATATTAAGACATTTAAAAAAAATCGTTCAGAAGCTGTAAATTTGTACCAAACGAATTGACAGCTGAACACACTCAACGTAGAGTGAATATATGTTGTCAGCTTACCCTGGGATGATAGATTTATCAGCTGAAATGTCACTTGTAATGAAAATTGTGTGTGTTATCGTAACAGTGGCTCGATACCGTCAGCCTGCAAACATTGTTGCTAACAAAAATTGGTTCGGTCCTAAAATAATGATACGTTTCTGGTGGAATTCTGAAGCTGTGATTCACTCTCGGAATTTCTTACAAATGGACATCCCGTCGAATGCGGATCTTTATTCTCAACAACTGGAATGAGTTCATTAAGTTTTGAGACATAATTGCCCGGCATTAGTTAATACAGATATAGTTCTCTTACAGCAAGACAATCTAGACCTCAAACAGCTCAAAGAACAATAGACAAAATTAAGGAATTGGGAGAAATCAAACTGCTAACACATCCAGCATCTCTGATATTGCACCATCAGATTATCATCCGTTTAGATCCATGGCCCATTTGAAACACTAAAACAGCTCAAATCGGTATCAACGACTTCTTCGCACTATAGAAACCTCGCACTATAGAATTTTAATGGTCTTTACTTTGAAGATTAGAATAATTTTCTGTAACAACACAAAGTTTTGCTTAAAAATCGACATTACGTATGAGACATCATCTATAAATGTAGAGAGATGCAGGAATTTTTTGAACAGATGACCGATTATGAATGTCAGTTTGGATTTTTGAGCAAGACGTATACAGCTGATGAATCATTAAATTTATTCCAGAAACATTTTGAAGATAGGGTAATTAGTAAAGGATCCCTCACGATTCCCTGATATAACTGTATGCTATTTTTACTTTCTCTACTACGTATAGTAAGTAGGGGAAGTAGTGTATTCTACCCAAAAATTCTATACCAAGATTGCACCGGAAACACATGTGCAATGTTTTGAGACCCCCTGAATAAAAAAAGCATTTTTGGAAACATGTCCGTGTGTGTGTGTGTCTGTCTATGAACAGCATAACTCAGAAACGAACAGTCGGATAAACACCAAACTTGGTATTTAGGTTCAGTATCTTCCAGAGATGCGACACGAAGGTTTTCAAGAAAACTCCTCCACCCCAGATTACCCTTTACATGGAACATTTTTCGAAAATTTTAATTTTCTCAAAAATGGCTCTAACGATTTTGATTAAAATATGATATGTTTAAGATATTTTTATGACAAATGAAGTGTATATCTCGAATTTTCTGGGAATGTCTCCAAAAGTATTCTTCATTGTGAACGACTTTTGCATAACTGGTAAACCATAAGAGATAGACAAAATTTTACTGCACACAAAATGTAGATCGCGTTAAAATACACAATTTATGCCATATACATTTTTTTTTGTTGGGTGAACCATTTTCGAGATATTGCTTGTTATTCCCTTAAATTTTCCAATACTTAATACTTTTTCTCAAATTCGTTATTCATTTTTACTTTCTCTACTACGTATAGTAAGTAGGGGAAGTATTGCATTCCACCCAAAAATTCGATACCGAGATTTCACCGGAAATAAATGTTTTGGGACTCACTAAATCCAAAAAAAGCATTTTTGGAAACATGTCCGTCTGTGTGTCTGTGTGTCCGTGTGTCCGTGTGTCCGTGTGTCTGTGAACAGCATAACTCAGAAACGAACAGTCGGATAAACACCAAACTTCGTATTTAGGTTCAGTATCTTCAAGAGATGCGACACGAAGGTTTTCAAGAAAATCCCCCCCACCCTAGACTACCCTTTACATGGAACATTTTTCGAAAATTTTAATTTTCTCAAAAATGGCTCTAACGATTTTGATTAAAATATCATATGTTTAAGATATTGTAATGAGAAATGAAATGTAAATCTCGAATTTTCTGGGAAAGTCTCCAAAAGTATTCTTCATTGTGAACGACTTTTGCATAACTGGTAAACCATAAGAGATAGACAAAATTTTAATACACAAAAAATGTAGATCGCGTTAAAATACACAATTTATGTCATACACATTTCTTTTGTTGAGTGAACCGTTTTCGAGATATTGCTTGTTATTCCCTTAAATTTTCCAATACTTATACTTTTTCTCAAATTCGTTATTCGTTTTTTTATGTCCTGGACATGTAAAGAGAATGGAATGCGCCACATAGCAACCAGCGTTAAAATATTTGACTATCGCTTTAAACCTAGCATATTCCCCTTGCAACTACATGAAAATTACCAATAAGATTGACATCTCGATATCTCGATTAACATGAAGCATATGGAGAATAAGCGTTTGTAAAAACAGTTTGTACAAGAGTAGAGAAAGTCATGTGAGTGTAACACATCAGAATTTTTTTGTTCCTTGTAATGCAAAGAGAATGGAATACTCCACATAGCAACCAGCTCTTAAAATATTTGACTATCGCTTAAAGCCTAGCAATTCCCCTTGCATCTACAAGAAAATTAGCAATAAGATTAACATCTCGATATATCGGTTAACATGAAGTAGATGGAGAATAAGCGTTTGTGAAAATAATTTGTACAAGAGTAGAGAAAGTCAGGTGAGTGTAACACATCAGATTTTTATCTATGGGGGACTTGAAAAATTAAGTGTATGCAACACACTCCATACAGTGGGAGAATTAAAATAAAACATCAAGCGACAAATAGACTCAATTTCGGTTATTGAACTCTCCAGTGTGAATGAACATTTCCTGAGATGCGTGTGAAAAGAGGACATTTTCAGAATCTTTTATGATAAGGCATATGATTATTATCCTTGTAAGTGTAACTCTCAACTATGAGAACGTGAGGCGGTTTCGCGGATGTTATAACTGTTTCAGCGGGAGTCCGAGCTCCGTTGGCCGGCGCGCGAGTCACCGTCCAGTGGCCACAGTGAGAAAGAAAAGTAGTTTATAATGCAATGTTACCGTTAAAATGGATATTTATTGAGAATCTCATATGTTTACAAAACACCCTATCACACAACACAGCCGTAAAATCTCTACGCTTACTAAATATAAAATACACATAGGTACATACATTCACCAAAATGTTTTATACTTAGATTGGACTGGGAGTGAATGACAAGTTGAGATCTATTCAGATCTTTATCAAGGTTGTACGAATTATTTAGATGGGTTACCTTGTCAGTATAAATACCTCTCTTTCAGCTTGTTTCACACTCTTAGCTTCTTGTTTCCATAACATACTTGCCAACTTCCTGAAATTGAAACATGTAAAACTTTCCCACGTCCAGCAAAGCGTAATAATTTTTAGACGATATGAAATTTAGAATGTGTAAAGTGCTCAGTGCAGTAAACCTACATAAATCGTAAAATAAATAAGAATTTTTTTTTATAAGAATCCTTGAATACCTGATAGTACTGTTTCTTTCTGTTACACATGCTGAAGTTCTTCCAGGTACCACAATAAACACGTATGAAAGCAAAGAACACCACTTCCTGGCTATACACAGATTTCTAGTCCAGATTTTGAAATGGAAACTTGTATCCCGCAACCATAGAACGGGAATAAGATAAGTGATTGATGTGAAGTAGTTAACTTTAGGGTTCACGTAAATTTGCACGTTCTACGTTTTGTTGCTGACAAGTTAAGGGAAACCATGATCGTGATGAAGAATAGACACACAATGGTAATCAATTGATGTTCCACAAAGCCGTACGTAGGACAAGGTTGGAATTTGATCCACGGATCTTCCGGTTTCCGTCCGGTTGTTCTAACCAACTAAGTTACCATGGCGGCATGCCGGTACGACATTGTAAGTCGACATTGTAAGTCCTTGTGGTTTAGTGGAAAAAAATGCGAGTCAGTTGAGGAAATTGCCGTGGTAGCTCAATGGGTTAGAGCAACCGGACGGAAACCGGAAGATCCCTGGATCAAATTCCGCCTATGACATTGAATTTTTTCAGTCGTCTGATTCTACCTTACCAATAGACACACAAGATAAACTCTGGCCTGTCATAGCACTGTATTCCAACTAGCGCGGAACATTCATTCTGAAATCTTAATGGATTTAATTGTTCTTCCACACAAGCCGTGTGTTGGGCAAGGTTGGAAAGGTCGTCTGATTCTAGCTTTTCAACCTGGTCCAACACACGGCTTGTGTGGAAGATGTGGCAGTAATTTGTATCACAATAATGTAAATGCCAGAGTGATTGTAGTGTAAATAAGCATTATTGTATGACAATGTTTTGAGATGTTTGTTAATTATATGCATTGTTAGGAAATAAGTTTACACGGCCTCACTGAAACTGACAATAAGAGCGGATAGCAATGAGCGAGGGGGTGAGCTGTTTATCAATTATTAGAGACAAACAAATGACGTCAGATTGGCGCGCTTTTCTTAGAAATGGAGGGAATATTTTCCCTAGAGCATATGTTTTCGTAATTTTGATTGGATATAAATATAGACGCTAATGTTGGCGCGTTTTATTAACCAATAGCAGCTCGTTATAATCTTTAGGCATATCGGGGTGTGGGAGTATAAAAATCTAAAGCCAGAGGCAAGTATTGCCCAGTTCAACAAAATCATCCACGCGTTACACGTCGCTGAGTCCAACAGAATCATTCAGAAGTTAAACGTCGCTTAGTTCATCAGAATCGTTCGCGAGTTACACGTCGCAATTCTACAGAATCTCTCGCGTCTTAAAGTTTGTTATAAATGTGAAACACGCGAATTAATAATGTGCAGTAAATAAGTGATTATAGTGATATTAGAAAATATAACAGTTTCAGTCTGGCGTGTATCACGAGTCAATATGTGAACTTAATTAATTGTGACGGTAATAAAAGTGTAAAAACAATTTTTTTTATTAGTGTTATCTTTGAGTAACAAATCCTTTCCGTTTACACACCTTGATCAAGAGATATGCTCGACTTAATAATAATAATAATAATAATAATAATAATAATAATAATAGCTAGCCGGAGGACAATGAAGCCAAAATTCAAAGTAGTAATACAATAACAGGCGCCCAGCAAAAGATAACACGAAGTGACCGCGACAAATTGGCTCCCATACGTGGCGCAGATAAACATGAAGCATCTTCCAACAACTAACAAATATCCACTTCAAAGAACAATTAATTCCATTAATTGACCTAATACTGGTTGAAATATGAAGCCCGGGACTTAAAGTACTTACAATATTGTAAGCCGCCATTAGGGTATGTCATCTCAGTATAATTTGAGATCCCCTTGTGGTTTACCGGGAAAAATTCAAATCAACTGGAGAATTTAATGTCGTACCGGCATGTTGCCATGGTAGCTCAGTGGTTAGAGCAACCGGACGAAGACCTGGAGATCCGTGGTTCAAACCCCCGTTATGGCACTGAATTTTTCAGTCGTCTGATTCTACCTTTCCAACGTGAAATCTTAGTTACAATATAATGATATAGAATTTAAGCTTTATCACTTTGAAACTTGCCAAAAAGCCGTAAAAGCGTCTCCTTTGCCGTGAAAGCGTAAAAAGGCCTCAGCTTCCGTACATTTTATGGAAAAAACCATAAAAGTTGCCAAGTATTTCTTAGCTATTCTGTTGCTAAGCACACAGATGTAAAATTTGCCATGACTATTTTGGCTAGAAAATCATACAAAATGAAATCAAGATCCTTTCTCGATCATTGCTCTATCCTTTCGCCTTCAAATTAACGCGGAATTTATTAACTCTATATAGAAAAACACTGAATTTGCATATTTTGTTCCTCAGCGAAAGTGGTCACTCCTTCTGCACGTTATCGTCAAGGTTATAGCATCGATCTCGACTCGCCGAAGGTGTTAGGTTACGTAAGGCGCACGTAATGCAGGAATGCCAAAGAAGGAATTCCTTTGGTATTCCACCTGACCCGCGAAACAAAACACCGGCTACTGTAGAAAGTTGTTCTTTCGTGTAAGACCAACACCCAGTAGAAAGTGACAAGCTGCCATGCAACATTATTCCTGCCAAAGTGCATTAGAATACTGCAGTCAATTTGGAATCTTACGGGCGCTAAAACAAAATATCCAAATTGCCTACAATTGCACATTTTCTCGTTTCTTTAGGGATATCCATAACTGAAATTGGGCTAACGTTTTCAGAAAAGTGTAAAACTTAAGTTTCGATGTCCAAAAAATACTTTGAAACTAGCTTCAATTACATACAATAGCTTTTTCTCTGAGCCTTTTGAAGCTTCAACCTGACCATTTAAGTGACCAAGAGCACACAGCTGTATTTACTTCCACACTTTTTACTCGAGTTGAATTTTCTTATACGTTTGAGCATTAAAAATGTTCCACACGATGCAGTTTATAACCAACCTTGCTCACATTTTCAGTATAAACTCAAAGAGAATATGGCATACGGTTTTTGCTACAGTTTAAAATGATTCAATATATAACATAAATAATTTGACCACTGAGGATAAATTAGTGAAAACAAATTGCAATTAAATTTTAAATAATAGGGTATTATTTTTATTTTTTCAAAATTACGATTTCTGCATCAAGTGGAACCTAGCTAAATAGCATAATAAAACTAGACATTTTTTTCCCAATAAATATTAAACATATCTGTATGAAATTTAAAACACCTTTATAATAATTGTAATGGAGCAGTATTAGACAATGTTTACGTAAAAACTGCAAGATTTAGAAATTTCACCTATGGGTGCCCTTAAGGTAGAGTACATTAGTGTGTTTATTGGTCTTAAACATTTTACACGTTCAAACTCATGCATCGCACGGGTCACATAAATCGTACGTGCTTATATATTACACTGTAGTTCATATTTTTCAGACTATATCCATCACACTGAACTTTAAAGTTAATGTTATTTACAAGAAATGAAAAGAAAATAAAAAGCATAAAATAACACACAATAAAAACAGAAGAAGAGAAAAGTTGTTCACAAGCACACGCTATTGTTTACAAAACAAACAAATACTCGACCCTAGGCCACTAATCCTCCCCCTCCTCCCTTGACCCTCTTCATTACACTGCGATCTCAGCTGCATAACCTTTTGTAAAAAGGTACCAATTGCTTCCCCCTATCCTCCCAACCCGCAAGGTCCAACAAGCTTGCAACCCTCTCCTTGAGTTAACAAAGCAACCTGGCAGATCTTTCTCTTCAACTGCTCTTAGTACAATGCGCCAGAGTATGAATCCAAGTTTCTTTCTCTCTATGCCAGGGACAGATTCTTACTCCACCCTTAATGAATTTGATCGCTCGCCATGATCCCAGTCTAAGCCAAGCAAACCCTAGCTTGCTGGCTTTGACAAAATATATTCCTCTATATCCCATTCTGTTTTTAGTTTCAACTGTAAACTTAATGATAGTTTCTCATTGCATTGTGACGGCGTCTGCTGCCGAGCTATATATTTCAGTCGCTTCTCTACTTTTCTCCACACATTCTCTCTATTTCTAGGTCCTTCAAACCAAATATTACCCATCCCTATTCTCTCCAGCCCTCTCTTGATTTTCGCTGCCCACGTCTTGTCCCCTCCCATTCTAAGCTGTTGCTTATAGCATACTGTTCTCATAAGTGGTTGATCCCCTCTCATAATTCTAATCCAATATTTGATCGTGTGTATCTTATATTCAACTGTTTCCCTGTAAGCACCATATTCTCTAAAAATGCGCAGTTTTCCGTACCTCTTCCCACACCCAAGATACCTTTTAGAAAACTTTCTTACTTGGTCTAGACTTCCCGTGGGCTCCCATCCCCAGATTTCCGCCCCATATGTTACTGTGGATCTAACAACTGCCCCATATGTCTCCAGAAATTTTACATGTATATCTGGGATTTGAAGTATTATTTTATTAGCTTTGTAATTAGACTGTTTCTTTAGATATTATATATTTGTTTGCCTCGGCTGCGTCAGTATTATTGTTAGAGACCTGGAAGTCTTGGCAGAGTTGTGATACGAATAAGAATGTAGGCTTACACAGATTTTAATTTTTAATTCACTCCTTTTATTAATCCATGACACAAATTAAATAGCACTTCACTGATATAGTGAGCTGTGAGATTTTTTATTTAATACTTGCATTTTTTAACACGTATACTATTTTTCGTTTCACACGAATACGTATTAAATCTCTCGAGGACGCACAAGCAACGCATCCAGTTATGAGCACTCACTGCAGGCAACACGTCTGGTTATGAGCACTGTTTGGAGGCAACTGAATTGAATTCAACCGTCTAAACTTGTAAATTTATATATTTCAAGTCTCTGATTGGCTAATCCTACTCCAATAGAATACCTTCATTTAACTAAAGCTTTTTTCTGGTTGTTGATTGGCTATTTTTATAAACTGTCACTAAAATTACATTATTGTTACTCCAAGAATCACAAACTTACTAATTCATTATTGCCTCAAGGTTACCTCATTGTTAGCAACTTTTGACCTATTTATCAAACTCCTACATTATTAAATTACGTAATGCATTCACGTAACATTATTGAACATGTTTACAATAATATAAGCAGATGCAATGACTGTCACATACATTTTACAAATTATTACATAAAAATATTGCTTCAAGGTGGGCTGTTATTGAATTTACATATTATATAATTTGACTGAAATCATTTAAGTGTTAATAATACTGCCTCAGATTCTACTCCGATTGCGCGAGTTTCCGCAGCTCTCATTCCTGCCTTGAATTTCGTAACTTCAATGTGTTTAGTCCATCTTTCCTTCACTGTAACAGCCCAACCTAAGACTACAAAACCCTATACATTCACCAGTTTCTCCTCTGCGTAAGTCCAGGTGTCTGTTCGGCGTATACCGAGCTGTTTTCGTTTTATTTACAGTTACGGTCAATAGCGATTTGTTACAATAAGTCTGAAGTCTGTCTACTCCCTTTTGCAGCCTTCCACAGTAGTGGAGAACAGTGTCATATCGTCTGCATATGAAAGTACTTGATCCAAATGTCACCGATCTCAGGCGCCTTAGCGTTTTCTCTTAACAATATGTCCTCTACGTCATCCACAAAGACATTAAAGAGAAGGGGTGATAAAATACAGCCTTGCCTAACACCTTTATGGCACTCTAAGCTGTCTGAAACGCTTCATATTGTACTTTACGCAGAATTCCACTGCATAATACATAGTCTGCAATGCACTAATCAACTTCTTCGATAATCCCTTAGCTTCTAATTTATACCACAATGCGTTGCGATTTATAGTCAAAAGCTTTCACGCTTAACATAAGATTAAATACTAAATTCATGACTCATTATCTGCACAATAGCACTTAAGTTTTTTCTAAAATTTAATTTAATTATTATCAATAGTTTCTGAGAAAGCGCGTCATTTATACAGCAAAATGTCATGTGAGCTCTCTTTAATCAGAAGAACCTTTATACAATTTTCTATAATGCGTAAACCATAACATACAAAAACACGCTACACTAAAAAGTCTCTATCCTTAAAGCCTACAATTTGTTTCAAATAAATAAATTCTGCCGTGATGTCATGGAAAGACTGGAATTTTAAGACCAGCATATTGAAAAATGCATTGTTTTTACGTTATTATTATTTGCTCCACGTTTTGGAACCAATTTGAAGAAGATATTTATTAACCCCACGTATGGAAAGCCAATTTGAAGAAGTTATTTTTGTTGTATTATATTTCAACTGTTGGGGAGCCGGACTTGTAGTAGTTGCAACCGCACGTATAGTAAACAGTTTCCGTAGACTTCGCCCCAATTTGTAAAAATATTAACTTTGTATTTTGACTGTTTCTTTAAGTATTAAATTTATGTTTGCCTCGGCTGCGTCAGTATTTATTTTAGAGACACGTTTCTCTTAGCAGGGTTGTGGTGCAACAAGAATGTAGGCTTACACAGATTATAACTTTACTTCACTACATTTATTAATCCTTGACACAATATAAATAACACTTCACTGATATAGAGAGTTGTGATATTCTTTTTATTAATTAATTATACTCCTTAACACGTAAAACTATTTTCGTCTCACACGAATACGTATTAAATCTCTCGAGGATGTGTCTCGCGTCCGGTTAGGAACACTGTTTGCAGGCAACTGAATTGATTTCAACCGTCTAAACTTGTAAATTTCTGTATTTCAAGTCTCTGATTGGCTAATCCTACTCCAATAGAATACCTTAATTTAACTAAAGCTTCTTCTGGTTGTTGATTGGCAATTTTATAAACTGTCACTACAATTTACATTATTGTTGCTCCAATAATGACTAGTAGCATTATTAAACACTCTTACTCATTATTGCCTCAAAGTTACCTCATTGTTAGCAACTTTTAACTTATTATTCTCACAGCTCCTACATTATTAAATTACGTAATATATTCACATAACATTACTAAACGTGGATGCAGTAATATAAACATATACAATGACTGTAATATATACTTTTTATATATTGTTACATACAAATATTGGTTTAAGGCGGGATGTTATTGAATTTATATATTATATAATCAGACTGAAATCATTTAAATGTTAAAAACACCCTCAATATAGCTTCCCACTTTTAAATATCTGTCTGGATTCTCTAGCAATATTTAAATGAAAGTGTGTCCTATATTAATACATATTTTACAACTGTATAGCGGTACTTGCTATTGTATCTGATGGGACATATATAATACTTTCTACAATTAACACAAAATTCACATTAAATAAGTACTTCAAAGTGGAGAGATCATCAGACCACGATATCAGGGCCGTTTAAACCCACCACAATCAACTTAACGCTAACTTTCTTATTTCACACATTGTCACAGAAGAAATACACACTTCTCTATCGTTTCAGAAGCTGACAGGTGAAGTAGATTATCTTTACGTTATTAGCACCACGCTTTGGGCACCATACTTGAGATTGTTTTAACCCACTGTTGGAGAGCCAAACTTGAAGTTGTTTATTCTTGCTGTTTGCACCACGTATTGCGGGAGCTTTGTTTCTTGGGGTGTTCGCCCCACGCACGATACAAACTTTGCTTTGTATTTTAATCTTTATTTAAATATCATATATGTATGTCTAGGCTGCGTCAGTAGTAATTTTCAGAACACGTACCTCTTAGCAGGGCTGGTGTGGCTGAAGAATGAAGGCTTACACAAATTATAATTGTATTGTACTTTGTTTATCAATCCTTCACACGATTAAATAACACTTCACTGATATATCCTACTGCTGTGAGATTATTGTTAATTGTACTTTTTAACACGTAAACTTTATATTATTCGCGCCGCAATGAATTTTTGTGTCTCACACTGAAGACATACCGTACCGATCGGGTACGCAATCTTGTAGCGTCTGCTGCCTGAATTTGCTCATTTCCTCTACTCGCCTACTCCAATAGAATACTTTCATTTAACTTTCAGTTTTTCAGTTGGCTATTTATAAACTGTTTTATTACATTATTGTTCCAAGAATTATTAGTAGCATTATTAAACTTTCTAGTTTATTGTTGTCTCAAGGTTACCTCATTGTTAGCAACTTTCGGCTTCTACTTTATAATTCCGTTTGCTACGAAAAGCAGGTTGCTTCTATTCTCACAGCTTCTACATTGTTAAAACTACGTAATACATTAACATAACATTATTATACATGTAAATAATAAAATAAACATTATTCAATTACTGTAACATACACTTTATATATTATTACATACACATATTGCTTTAAGGCGGGCTGTTATTATACTTTATATTATATAATCAGACTGATATTATTTAAGTGTTATAAATACTGCCTCACAGGAATGAATTAAAATATGAGTTCTAAAGTTGGAGGTGCTTAAAAGTTTATAAACCCTAAGTGCCCATTCACTTAGAAACACAAATACAAAACCTTGTGACAAGCTTGATAAACCGGGTCATTCACAATGATTTTCATTAAAATGAACAAAAACACTATCGCCAGACACTAGCATCAAACACTGCAATCTTCAAGCTTTCATGTTAGCGTTAATGGCATGAGAGAGAGAGAGAGAGCGAGAGAGAGAGAGAGAAACACTATCGCATTGCATAGAAACAGAAAAGAGAAGACATGGAGTAATTTGATGAGAAGTTAATTATTATTTGAAAATTATCGTTGTCTTTATGACAAAAAGCTCAAGTACTACAAATATAATTTGTTAAAACAAAACACTTAAAAACAGATTGCGAATTAACTGAATAAGTTTAAATAATTATTACTACTGTGGTGTCTGTCGAAGTTGTGTGAAACTTTGTACGTTATAAACTCTTCCATTTTCTTTCATATATAGAAAAATCTGATGTTACATTCACATGACTTTCTCTACCCTCAACTGTTGTGCTGGCCTTAAAATTCCATGCCGTTTACATGATATCGCGAGAAACAACTGAAAATTGATGGGACTTAAAAAGAATGACCAAGTATTGAACAAATCGAACCATTGATGACGGATATCTCGGAAATGCCTAATGCTACAAACAGATTTACTTGAAATAAACTGTGTGCTTGTTAAAAAATCTACATTTTTTGTGTAGTACGGTTTCGTATATCGCTTAAAGTTTTCCAGTTATATAAGATTATACAAAATTCCGTTCCAAATAGAGGACTTCACAGGTTATTCCCAGAAAATTATACATTTTATTTGTCATATAAATATCCTTAAATTATGGTATTTATTCAAAATTGTTAAGAGATATTTTTATAGAATCATACATTTGGGTAGTTTGGGGAGGGAGAATTTTCTTGAAAATTCTTCTGTCGCATCTTTGGAAGGTATGAACCTATATAACAACCAAGTTGCGTATTTAGACGACTTTCGTTATACTGTTCACTCATACACATACAGAGGACCTTTTCCTCATTTTTTATTCAGGGGTCCTCAAAACATGTATTTCCGGTGAAATCTAGATAGGGAACTTTTTGGTAGAATGCAATAGCTTCTCTACCTATTGTGTACGTGATAGATAACGTAAAGATATAATATATATCACCAACACAATTAATGCAATAAATTATGTTTACAGCAATATAAAATGCACTGCTGCAGCGTCGTTATTCATCGCAACCTCCATGTTTAGTCGCTTTTATATTTCAACTGCCTTATTTAGACGCTAACGTTTTGTTGGCATTGTGAATGTCAAGGTGAATCTTGTGTTCAAGTTGTGCGTTTATGTCCTCGCGTTAATGTTAATGTTTCTATGTGAATGACTCTTAACACTAAATGTCGTCCTCCGTGGTGTGTAGTGGTTACCATGATAGCCTCTAGTTTCCGAGGTCGCGGGTTCAAACCCAGCGGAGGGCGTTGGATCTTTTTCGGGCGTAAAAATCCTTACCATGGCTTCCTTCGGAAGGGAAGTAAAGCCGGTGGTCCCGTGTCGTAGATTTACGGCACTAAAAGAATCTCAAGCTTGATAAAGAGGCCTCTCAGCAAAATTACCGGTGTTTCGCGCCAAATATACAAGGTTATTCAAAAAGAAGAACGGACTTTAAATATTTATTTCTAATGAACGACAATAGATGGCGACACATGGGATATATCACTGAATAGAGGAAAGCTCAAAAGTTTTATTTTATGTGTTCAAAATGAACACCATTTGTTATGCGAGGACGACCAGTGCTTTTACGTTTGCATACGCAACCATCTTCTACGAATTTATTGTATCAATTGTACATTTTTATGACGAGGCGGCTCGTTGTTGAATTATAACGAAATTAACGCTGCAATGAAACGGTGGATTCACTTTTTGCATAATGCACTTTTCCTGTGTCGTCGCCATTTTCTAGTAAACAAACACAGCGCCGCTGTAGGCACTGAATGGAACTAATAGGTGGGGGCTTAAAACTTTGAACTTCCCTCTATTCAATGATGAGTCGTATGTGTTGCTATCTATTGTCGTTATTAGAAATAAATGTTTAAAGTCTGTTCCTTCTTTTTTAATAATCCTGTAGAATGGGACGCTAAGAACCACAGGAGTTAAAAAGCGACCATAAATAAAACTCAATATAATTTAATTTCTTAATACTAAATTACCTGAGCTAGGATTTTTAATTATTTTCTATAACTATGTCAAAGTTTACATCAAAACTAGTTTGTTATTTAGTGGAATATGCACCTGATACGGTTGCCAATCTTGTAGTGGATGTGCGATTACGGCGCCTGAGTAGACTGGTGGTGGTGCTATGCAACAGTATAGCATATCATGTATGGTGCTAGCTTTATCAAGGTTCACTGTCATAGTTTTACAGAAATGATATCTTATACGGTAAACTGCGATACATCAACTGTTACCGTGCAGGATGAAGACAGTGTCTGTTAATAATAAAGTCAACTTCTTTATTATTTCTCTTTTTTATTTTCTCTAAAGAATATTAATATGAAAAGTTTGTGGAGCAACTCCAATTAAATTATTTAAATAACAGTTCTTAATTTTTACTTTCTCTACTACGTATAGTAAGTAGGGGAAGTATTGTATTCCACCCAAAAATTCTGATACCGAGATTTCCCCGGAAATGCATGTTTTGAAGTGCACTTGATGCATATAAAGCATTTTTGGAAACATGTCCGTGTGTGTGTCTGTCTTGCCTGTCTGTCTGTGAACAGCATAACTCAGAAACGAACAATCGGATAAACACCAAACTTGGTATTTAGGTTTAGTATCTTCCAGAGATGCGACACGAAGATTTTCAAGAAAATCCCCCCACCTCAGATTACCCTTTACATGCAACATTTTTTGAAGATTTTCATTTTCTCAAAAATGGCTAACGATTTTGATTAAAATATCATATATTTAAGATACTTTCTTGACAAATGAAATGTGTATCTTGAATTTTCTGGGAATTTCTCCAAAAGTATTCATTGTGAACGACTTTTGCATAACTGGTAAACCATAAGAGATAGACAAAATTTTACTACACAAAAAATTGTAGATCGCGTTAAAATACACAATTTATGTCATATACATTTTTGTTGTTGAGTGAACCATTTTCGAGATATTGCTTGTTATTCCCTTAAATTTTCCAATACTTACACTTTTTCTCAAATGGCAATTAGTTATTCATGTTTTTGTCCTGGTAATGCAAAGAGAATGGAATACTCCACATAGCAACCAGCTCTTAAAATATTTGACTATCGCTTAAAGCCTACCAATTCCACTTGCATCTACAATAAAATTAGCAATAAGATTAACATCTCGATTAACATGAGGCATATGGAGAATAATCGTTGGTAAAAATAGTTTTTACAAGGGTAGAAAAGTCATGTGAGTGTAACACATCAGAATTTTTAGAACAAATTCAGCAATATGTATGTTCTTTCCGTACTTAAAACATGTAGTCTTTGCTTTCATTTACAGGGAGTGTAAGTCCATTATTTTTCTCGACCCGTTTTGCTTTTTATACGTATTATGTACACAAATACCTTTTACTTTGTACTATGTCGTTTTATATGCGTATATCTTGTATTACTCCTTTTTAATTAATAGCGTTGTTTTTAGTATACAGCAATCTTATCCTTAACTTTTTACCTTTCGTTGATTCTCCATAGCAACGGATGTAACAACATACCTATCCTATTATTTTCAAGCATATTTTGCATTTAAATTACATTTTTAGACAGCATGGGCTAAAAGTAGAACTTCTAGTATAGTGCACACAAGTTAAAAGGTTTAGATTATTGCAATAATGTGATAATCTTCATTGTGACTAACTCCAGTCCCAAACCCAATCACTTGGCAATTGCCCTTTGTATTTGCACATGTTTAATAATTCGACTTGGTCTGATTAGGTTTTACTTTTAATTGTGTCTTTTTACATGATTAAATTCTCATGGCGCTCGCATTATCTGTTCGTCATACTTCGTTATAGAGTTAACCTACACGTTATATTGACAGCTTTCTTTGATTTAAAACATCATTCTTTTATCTGGTAAAGCCTACATAAAGATGAAATGCGGAAATTATGAATTCAGAAGAAAATAAAATGGAAGGGCCAGTTGAAATTACAGAAGCGGCAGAAAGAATAACACTAGAACTACTTACCCGAAAATACAGAAAGCAATATGATATAGCATTTAATCGCTTCATTGCCTGATGTGTGGCAAAACATGTTGAAAATAATTACACTGAAAATGACTGCTAGAGAATCAACAAAACACCAAAACATCTGACATCTCTGTTAGTTTCAGGAATCAATATAATATTATTGATATTTTGCAAATTCGAGCGCAGCCTAAAACAATAGTATATGCCACACGTGTTAAAAGTGGTTTTACCACTTGTATCATAATCTATTATTATGGTACTGCTAAGCAACAATTTAATATAAACAATTCCCGAAATATTTGTTAAATATTTCTTAACTAATGCAAATTACGTATATAAAACATGTTTGTTTACTTTTAGAAATTAAGGTTATTTACACTGTTTTTCATTTTGCATTTTTTCCTCATTAATTATATATTATTTAAACAAATTTTATACAATAAACATTATGAAACATCAATATGATGAGAATTTATCTTGCACCTTTCCTTAAACTTTTCGATAAATTTGTAATGGTGTGATTCCCGCTACAAATATCAAGAGTTAGTCCGTAGTTCCTATATATTTCTTATCTGGAAATTCGTGTTAATTTCAATAAGAAAGTTTCTTGTTGCCAAAACTCCGAGTTTAAATATCCTAATAACATATAGTGCCGAAAGAGGCACCTTGGGGTTATGTTTTCTGTGACCGTGGGTTGCCAGCTGGATTAAAGCCAAATTACATGAAGTTTTATCAGATTAAGGTTTTTCTAAAAAGAAATATCTTAAGCCGTTAATTTAGATTTACGACACTTTTCCCTTCAGCAAAATTACCTCAGTAGACATTAAGTAAATCGCACATAAGAAAATGGAATGATCCTCTGAAATTTTAGTGACAACATCGCCAAAGTTATATAGCTGTTTCACATTGGCCGCCTGTAGGCTACAGATAGAAGATTGAATCGAAATTGAAATTCAATTCCATGGCCAGGAGGTTGACCCCCGTATCCTCGATTTTCCATGCCTATGGATTACTGTGACAAGATATCCAATGGCGTACCAGATTTGTTTCATATGATTCATATACCCTAGTAAAACTTCATACTGATTTCAATTACTACGCATTTGTTTCGGAACTTTCAGTTTTGAAACTGCGTAGTGAAACGTTTTGTAAATACATCTGCTAAGGTGAGACTAATTAATCACTTATAATGTATAAGTTATCAACAAGTAAAAGAAATGTTTTAAGGTTACGTGGATAACCACAACCCGTAACTGCATTAGTTGAGCCCTGATATGAATATGGTGCACCAATCCAGTGTCGCCGTAAAGTCCGGTTACCCGCAAGACGCGAAGTTAAAGGGAGAAGAGGGTATGTCAAGCGCGACTTTCAGCTAGAGATACTATGTTAAATTTGATGCAGTTTACAAACATTGAGAACAATGATTGTTGTGGAAAAGTAGAATCAGGCGACTGAAAAATTCAATGCCATAGCCGGGATTTGAACCACGACCTCCCGGTCTCCGTCCGGTTGCTCTAACCACTGAGCCATCATGACAACATGCCAGCACGACACTAAATTCTACAGCTGATTCGTATTTTTCCCGGTAAACCACAAGGAGATCTCAAATAGTATTGAGATGACATACCCCAATGGCGACTTACAATATTGTAAGTACTTTAAGTCCCGAGCTTCATAGTTTCAACCACTATTAGGTCAATTAAAGGAATTAATTTTTATGCTGTCTATGTACAAAAGTTCAGTTTATGTAGCGCTAATGATATTTTATTTACTAATTAACTGTTGGTAATACCCCATGCCTCGAGTTTTTGCGTGTAAACAGGGTATATGTGAAGGTTATACAACGGAGGGGAACACCACGCGGGCGGATTGATAAATCCATGACTTTGACGAAAGATAGAGTTCTAATCACAGGTTTCTTGTTTGCACCCAAGTCTTACTTCTAGTCTGGGTATAATCGCAGAAATTCGTCGTTATTTGTTTCTTAGAACATTGTCGAGAGCATCCAAAATAAGCAGATGTGTGTTGCTTCGTAGGAAATGGAGAAAAGTAAATTTTGTGTGGTAAGACGGTGAAGCAAACCCAAGAAAAGCTGAACAAGTATTATGGGGACTCTGCTCCACCACATGGCATGGTTCACAAGCGGTTCACAGAATTTCGATGTGGCCGTTCGAGCACAAGAGATGCCGTATGCACAGGACGCCGGTTGAGGTCACAGCAGAAGAAATGGTGAACAAGGTTCACAATATTGTGTTGGAAGCCCGCCGTGTGAAAATCCGTGAGATAACCAAGACCGTAAGCATTTAGAGTGAACGGTTGTATAACATTCTGCACGAATTTTTGAGTATCAGAAAGCTGTCAGCAAAATGGGTGCCGCGACTGCTCACAGTCGAAAACAAGCGGAATCGTGTGAGCATTTCACAGGGATGTTTGAACTGTTCCAGCGCAATCCAAATGAGTTTTTACGGCGTTATACCGCGATTGATGAAACCTGGATCCATTAATATCAACATGAAACCAAACATCAAAGCAGTGGATTTCCTTCGGCAAAACTGCTCAAAACAAAGCGAAAACAATTCCGTTGGCAGGAAAAGTCGTGGAGCAGCCTTTTGGGATTCACAAAGGGTGATAAACATCGACTACCTGGAGAAGGGTAAAACGATCACGAGTTCATATTATTCCGCGATGCTGGATCAGTTTCACAAGGAATTGTTAAAGAAACGATCCCATTTGATGAAGAAAAAGGTTCTGTTTCATCGGGACAATGCACCAGCATACAAGTCAGCCATTGCCATCGCAAAATGTGTGAAATTGGACTACGAACTGCTGCCTCACCCACCATATTCTCCAGATTTGGTATTTAAATTCTGCAATTTCTAAGGTTGCGACATGACCAAAACTACCCTTTACAGGAAAAAAGATTCGAAAATGTTGGTTTCTTAAAAATAGATCACAACTATATTAATTAAAATACTATATGTTTAGGATATTCGCATGACAAATGAAATATATGGGGGCATTCATAATGAAAATTAAGCATTAATATAAAATGTAAAAGTTACGGCGATGTGTTGTCATCAACATCAATTGCAAAGTTAAACTGCATCCAGTCGCAAAGGAAGGTTCACAGTTGAGCTAATGCGGCGACCTACAAAACTATCATCGAACAAAAGAGGTTATGTACATGTATCAAAAGGAGCAAGAGGTACCTGGTTAAAGCAAATTAAACTCACAAAAAAATCACTTACAATAACAATTTGTTTTGCTGTGATTTTTACAGATATCACAGTGAATCCTGAACCGTGATCTTACACGGAAAGTGTATAAGCGAGTGAACACATGCCGATGGAAAATCTGATGGAAGATGGCAGAATGATCACGTGATGAGTGTCGCTCTGTGATTGGCTAATTTATGTTTGACGGAATGTAAACTTAAAAGCCTGTACCTTGCAAGCTTCTAAGTTTACATCTAATTCAATGTTTATTTTTGTTTACGTGATTCATTGTGAATGGTTCCACTACAGCACATAAAATGTAGCTTTTAAGTTTACGTTATTCTTGCTGTTAATTTTCATTGTGAATGGTTCCATTGCAACACATAGCATCTAGCTTTTAAGTTTACGTTATTCTTGCTGTTAATTTTCATTGTGAATGGTTCCATTACAACACATAGTATGTAGTTTTTAAGTTTACGTTATTCTTGCTGTAAATTTTTATTGTGAATGGTTCCATTACAACACACAGCATCTAGCCTTTAAGTTTACGTTATTCTTGCTGTTAATTTTCATTGCGAATGGTTCTATTACAATACATAGCATCTAGCTTTTAAGTTTACGTTATTCTTACTGTTAATTTTCATTGTGACTGGTTCTATTACAATACATAGCATCCATATTTTAAGTTTACGTTATTCTTACTGTTAATTTTCATTGTGAATGGTTCTATTACAATACACAGCATCTATATTTTAAGTTTACGTTATTCATACTGTTAATTTTCATTGTGAGTAATTGTGAATGGTTCCATTATAACATAGCATCTAGCTTTTAAGTTTACGTTATTCTTACGGCTATTTTTTTATTATGAATGGTTTCATTACAACACATAGCATCTAGCTTTTAAGTTTACGTTTTTATTGTGAATGGGGCTTAAGTCTTGAATTTTCTGGGAACAGCTTATGAAGTTCTCTTCATTTGGGAGGAATTTTGTATAATTTCGTGTAACTGGTAAACCATAAGACAGACAAAAACGTACCTCACAAAAATGTAGATGATGTTTAAAGTACACAAATTATTTCAAATATTTTTGTGTCATCAGCTATTTTCGAGATATTCGTTTCATTGGTTTGGACTTGTAAATACTTTTGTAATTTTTTTAAAGTGCTATTCAGTTCTTTCTCGCGATGTCATAGAAAGAGAGTGGAATCTGTAGACCAACATACAGCTCTTAAATATGTCTATCGATCCGTTTTCTTCTATCGAATTCCGCCTTTTACCTTTATCGAAATGTTTGATGAAAGTATTTCTGGAAATATTTTCGATTAATATGAACTACAACAGAAAAATAAGCTGATGTAGGAATAGTTTATAGAAGATATTAGAAATAAACCATAGTAGGAGAAAGTCATGTGAATTATAACATCAGATGTTTAAGCTTTTTAAACCATGCACGTATGCTATTTCTTAATGCAAGACTATAAAGATTTAAAGTAACCAGGGTGAATGATTAACAATACAACAAATCCACCTGTTGAAAAATGTGCACACCATATAAAACTGGATCGCTGTGCAGTGAAACTGGCGTACCATTTGCTTTTATTTAACAAGTTAAACTCGTCATGCTGAAGGTAAATAAAGCAAAACAAAAAACTGCTTGAACATTGATGGAATTTAGATCACGTTCATTGGTTTAACGCATCAGTTCACAGAGAGGGAGAGAGAGATGGCCAAGAATATCCAAAACACGAGATCAAGAAACCTTCGATATTACGTGGCATGTTATCCAATACTTCAGGTCCATTCACTACAACAGCATAAATACTGACCACAATACATCAGAAGTATTCCATGACGCAAAATTCCAAGTATCCATTTTAGAGCTGCAAGGTAATAAGAAAGTACCCATAATTACGCTCAAGGACTAGATTTTTAACCAGGCGTTAAAATGAACTTTGTTAATCTTGAATTCACTGCATCTTTACAGCCATGCCTTGGAGCAAATGTGCGGAAATTAACAGCGATGAAATTTTAGCAGCCCTTTTATTTCCATTTTATTATATATGCAGGGTGGGCCATTTAAGTTGAGACTGTAGAATATCTCCAAAACTAAGCGTTGTAGAAAGAAATGTCTTTAATAAAAGTTGCTTATATTATGGGGGAAAGTAAATGCCGTTACTCGTGTTTTATTTGGAGGACGTTATGATGGTCATTTTAGGATCAATGTAATTTTTTAAAATGGGCACCTACATCATAACGTCTCGTACAACGCTTAGTTTTGGAGATATTGTACACCCTTAACTTAAATGGTCCACCCTGTGTGTGTGCGTGCGTGCGTGTGTGTGTGTGTGTGTGTGTGTGTGTGTGTAAGTATGTATGTATAAGGGTCATTCAAATGAAACCCGGTCACCTGTATAAAGTAACGTTAACGATTTTATTAACTCAAAAATAGTCGCCAAAACTGTTGGCACATTTATCCCATTGCGACACTAACCGACCGATTCCATCTTTGAAGAAGCTAGTCGACTGCTATCGGGTCCAGGCCTGGACCCATTCACACACTTCGTCGTCCGCGAATAGCTTGTTTTAGAGGTCCATAAATAAGAAAGTCACACGGTGAAAGGTCTGGACTGTACGGTAGATGTTCCATCACACTTGAACGACACAGGCTGTACTCACCGTACGCAGCCTTCATCAGTCGATACATTTCACGGCCTCCAACTCTCTCCGTCGCTAAAAATCGAATCACTCCTTGTTGTTCCTGCTTACTCGCCTTCATGTTCAGTAGTGGACGATAGCATGTGTGACCACCTTCTCTTCGGCGTGAAACCACACTGTCGCTATGCAACGTCAAACGTTGCGCACGCTGCAGGCGCTCTACCAATAGATGGTGCCACCATACACTTGGTTATGTGGTGCCACCTTACGTGAAATGCAAAGTTAGACGCACTGACCAGGTTTCATTTGAACGCCCCTCATACGTACGTACGTAGGTACGTACGTACGTATGTATGTATGTATGTATACATTAATTACAGATCCAGAACCATATATACCTACATAGTAGTGGGCAAAAGTAGGTATACAATTATAATGCAATGATATTAGGAGCAACACCGTGATGATTTCTATTTTCAGCAAGATGGGGTTTCTATTCACTATTTCCAAATAAGTAAATAGCACAGAGGGAATCGACTGAATAGTCAACAAGATTTCGGGACTTTATCTCTATTGATTTCTTTCTTAGGGATGTTCTTAAATACAAGGGTTTTGCCAGATAACCCACACTGTTAATGGCATATTCAGATTATTAGGGAGGACGCTGACACAAATAAAGAATTTAGTAGTAATATACGAAAAAAGTATGAATATAGACTAGAGAACAGGGTCGCCCACGGGGAGAGGGATCTAGAAGCAGGCTGCTATACCAGGAGAATTTTTTTGGGGGGACGGATTCAGAATTTTGGAGAATACAAAAGTACTTAAGTAAATTAACACAGGTGATACAAATATATTTTAGTATGAGTTTTAATCGAGTGCTCTGATTATTAACTCAGTTTGTATCTTCAAGTTTGTTAATCTAAATGTGTTGTATTCACCCCCAAAAGTTAATGTTAAATACAACACATGCTGTATGGTATAATGTGGTATATAAAATCATAATCTTTGGAAATGTATAAAAGGACCTATAACATTATAGGTAATTGTTCAGAACGTATAACTTTATTACAACTTCAATATTGGTCTATACATTGAAATACCAAGTAATAAAATACACTACCTGCTAAACATTTTTGTTTGTAATTTGGGTAAACATTACCCTTTTATTAATTATTTGTTTAAGCTTTTATTGTATTCCGTATCTCAATAGCTATTATATAACCTATAAGACATTCCTTTTGGAAGCTTTCATGCAACATAGAAAAGGAACTAAATAGTTGAAAGTGAGCTCTCAGAAAAATTGGCGGATAATTGGTTTTTAGGGGGATGGCCACCCCTTGTACAGCAGAACGTGAACTGCTGAAGACCATCAGTTTCAACATGTACAAGACAATAATTTAATCCATATCTTACTTCATATAAATATGTGCGCGTGCGCGCTGTAAATACAAAAGTATCCGGACACACCACAAACATACGTTTTTCATCTTAGGTGAATTGTGCTGCCAGCTACTGCCTGGTACTCACTATCTGCGCCCTCAGTAGTCAGACATCGTGAAACAGCAGAATGGGACGCTCTGTGGAACTCACGGACTTCGAACGTGGTCAGGTGATTGGATATCACTTGTGTCAGAAGTCTGTACGCGAGATTTCCACACTCCTAAACATCCCTAGGTCCACTATTTCTGATGTGATAATGAAGTGGAAACGTGAAGGGACATGTACAGCACAAAAGCGTACAGGCCGACCTCATCTGTTGACTGACAGAGACCGCCGACATTTGAAGAGGGTCGTAAAGAGTAATAGGCAGACATCTATCCAGACCATCACACAGAAATTCCAAACTGCATCAGGATCCACTTCAAGTGCTATGACAGTTACGCGTGAGGTGAGAAACCTTGGATTCCATGGTCGAGCGGCTTCTCATAAGCCACACATCATGCAGGAAAATGCCAAACGACGCCTCGATTGGTGTAAGGAGCGTCAACATTACGCGATTGAACAGTGGCAAAACGTTGTGTGGAGTGACGAATCACGGTACACAATGTGGCGATCCGATGGTAGGGTGTGGGTATGGCGAATGCCCGGTGAACGTCATCCGCCAGCGTGTGTAGTGCAAACAGTGAAATTCGGAGGTGGTGGTGTTATGGTGTGGTCGTGTTTTTCCTGAAGAGTGCTTTCACCCCTTGTTTTTTTACGTGGCACGATCACAACCCAGACCTACTTAGATATTCTAAGCACCTTCTTGCTTCCCAATGTTGAAGAGCAATTCGGGGATGGCGACTGCATCTTTCAACACGATCGAGCACGTGTTCATACTGCACGGGCTGTGGCGGAGTGGTTACACGACAATAACATCCCTGTAATGGACTGGCCTGAACAGGGTCTTGAATTGAATTCTATAGAACACCTTTGGGATGTTTTGGAACGCCAGGCCTCACCGACCTACATCGATACCTATCCTCAGTTGCTCACTCCGTGAAGAATGGGCTGCCCAGAAACCTTCCAGCACCCGATTGAAAGTAGGCCTGCGAGAGTGAACGCTGTCATCAAGGCTAAGGGTGTACCAACATCATATTGACTTCCAGCATTACCGAGGGCGCCACAAACTTGTACGTCATTTTCAGCCAGGTGTCTGGATACTTTTGATCACGTAGTGTACATCTGTATGCTCAGCTGGGCTAATAATTTTCGTGTAAGTTTCCCAATATACTGGGTGTGCAAAACCTAAGGACGAGATGGATAAAGTAACATAACAAATGAACTACTTGGTGGAAGTAGATAAAGGTGCGGGAGTGTAGCGAGCCTATAGTGTCAAATGGGTCTGGTCCCGCAACACGGGGCAGTTGAACAAACAGGACAAGATGGTGTGTGGCAATTAGCGCGTTATTACAGTGTTACGGTGCACTGTAGTGGTGTTCTTCATTGCAGCATAGCCTGTAGACACCATTTGGATGACTTCACACGGGGAAGAATCATCGGGAAACTGGTAGAAGGGCGAAGTGTGACGAGTGTTGCTCAGGAGTTTGGAATTGCTCACAGCATTGTTTCACGTGCATGGGGAACCTTTCAAACCACAGGCTCTGTGCGTCTTTTCAGGAGTGGTCGGCTCTGACTTCATTTTTATGGATGACAATGCGCGACCGCATCGAACAGCGCAGTGGAAGATATCTTGGAACGAGAGGATAATCGGCGAATGGACGGGCCTGCCCGTTCCCCCAATTTAAATCCCATCGAACACGTGTGGGGTGCTTTTGGGAGACGCATTGCAGCACATCCACATGCACCAACGACCATCCAACAGTTATCAACAGTGCTGGTGGAGGAATGGAACGCCCTACCGCAAGAACTTCTTACCAACCTTGTGGCCAGCATGGGAGCACGATGCAGAGCATACATTGCTGTCCGTGGTGTACATACACCCTTTTAAGCACCATGTATCTGTTTCTGTAAATCCAGAGAGCCTTCATATATCGTATTGGCTTAGTGTAGCTTAGGGTCTATGAATAAAAGTGGCATTTCTGTTCGTCTCATTGCATATCACGTTTAGTTGCCTACTGTAGCAGTTCCCTCTATGTATGATTCAAGGTTTATCGAGATATGTTACTTGGTAGTGTCACAGCATGCGGAGATTACTTTCGTCCTTAGGTTTTGCACACCAGTGTATTTCCAATTCACGGCTATCGCACCTGCAGTCATAATGACAGATTTGTATATTTTGGACGAAGACGAGGAAATTATGATGTATTGCTCCACAGAAGATAGCGTAAGGGTAAAAGAGAACGGCAGAATTACCTCTAAACATAGATGAAAAGGTTTAAAAACGATTCAGGCTTAGAACAGCAAGCATAATAAAGCTACACGATGAAAAAATTGAAATTGAGTTTTATTTATGGACGCTCTTTAACTGCTGTGGTTCTTAGCGTCCCGTTCTATATTGGGCGTGAAAGACCAATAATTTTGCTCAGAGGCCTCTTTATCAGACTTGAGGTTCTTTTACGTGCCGTAAATCTACGACACGGAACCACTGGGTTTACTTCCCTTCCGAAGGAAGCCATGCTAAGGATTTTTACGCCCGAAAAAATCCATCGCCCTCCGCCGGGTTTGAACCCGCGATCTTGGGAACTAGAGGCTAGCACGGTACCACTAGTCCACGGAGGACGACTACTACACGATGAAAATTTAATACATCAGCAAATAGAATCACCAACATAAAGGTATTATTATTGCACTTTTTTTAAAATTATGAGTGTAAAATAACGTTATTGTTTGTTAACAACAATGAACAATGATAGAAATGAATACATTGACATTGTTTACGCAACGTCAAAAACACTGCGACCGAGCGGGATATCTGTGGCCAGTTCGAGAGGTGCTGGGTTCCAATCCCGTGAGTCAACCAATCTGACTGAGGTTTTTTCGTGGTTTCCCTCAGCCACTAAGGTAAATATCGGATTGGATATTTAATACCACGACCCAAAGTTCCACTTTAAATCTAAAAAACATAGTAAAAACGAAAAATAGGTGCTAATAGCCAATGCTGTGCCATCTATCCACAGACAATGAAAACAGGTGGACTAGACGGCACCCTAATGTCATCTGCACAACACGAAGTAGGTGGTTACAGGGATGAGACCTACAAGGCTAACTGTCCGTCAAACTTCCATCTAAGCGTTATCCACTAACAGATCCATCGCGATATGATCCTGTAGTTAAAGCGACGTAAAATATAATAATAATAATAATAATAATAATAATAATAATAATAATAATAATAATAATAATAAAACACTGCTGAAATTAAGATATGCTTTGGAAACCTTCTGCTGGATGTCGCAGATTTTGTTGGTGTGAGTAAACTGTCGGCACATAAGATAGTATGTGACTGCGCGCATGTGAAAACATATTCACCATGTATGTTGGGGAAAATTATGCAGTATATTTTAGTTTAGTGGCTATTGTACACAAGAAAAACAACCTTGCTATAAAAATTCCAGTTACATGTGTTCAACACGTAATAAGTTTGCTGGTATAATGTCACACTTTTCATGAGGCAGAAGAAAATCACTAAAAAATGAGAATTTAGAGCAGAAAGGTGTAAGAAAAAAAATTTGATATGTTACAATCGCACAGCCATCTCTACTCTCTATCGTTTATTGGTGGGTATACAAACTATTCTTACAAAAGTTTATTTTTTTATATACTTCATTTTAATCGAGAAAATTTTTTTAAAAAAAAGTTACATTACACATTTCGTTATAGACACAAAGGGAATAGGGGTAGTCAAATGTAGAAAGAATGGCGTTATTCCAATGTTTTTGCTACTGATTTCACTTGCATATTACTTATATGTCTCAAAGTGAAGCAGTAATTTGTATCACAATGATGTAAATGTCAGAGTGATTGTAGTGTGAATATGGATTGTTGTGTGACATTGATTTGAGATGTTTGTTGATTGTAAGCATTGTCGAGAAGTGGGTTTATACGGCCTTACTGAAACTGACAATAATAGCGTGCAATAATGTAGCGAGGGGGTGAGCTGTTTATCATTATTAGAGACGAGCAAATGACGTCAGAGTGAAGTGTTTTTCTTAGAATTTGCGGGAACATTTTTCCTAGAGCATATGTTTTCGTAATTTTCATTGGATATAAATATAGACGCTAATGTTGGCGCGTTTTATTAACCAATAGCAGCTCGGTTATAATCTTTAGGCATATCGGGGCGAGGAAGTATAAATTCAGTGTCAGAATCAAGTTTCACGTAGTCCAACAGAAGCATTCGCGTATAAGACATCGATGAGTTCAACGGAGGCATTCATGGAGTATACATCGCACGAAGTTCATCAAGGTTACGCGTAGCAAATTTATGAAAAATCTCTCGTGTCGTAAAGTTAATTACACAAAAAGTTGAAGTACGCGAATTAATAATGGGCAGTAAAGAAGGTATTATAACAGTTTCAGTTTGGCGAGTGTCAAGATTAATAGGTGAAAGTGAATAATGGGTTACGACAATAAACGTGTAAAACACATTCTTTTATCAGTGTTATCTTTGGATAAAAACTCCTTTCCGTTTACACACCTGTACAAGATAAGTGCTTGACCGAGAAATCATAGCTAGCCGGAGGACAGTGAACCCAAAATTAACTACAAGAACAGGCGCTCAGTAAGAGATAACACGAAGTGACCGCGACAAATTGTCTTTCATACGTGCGGCAGATAAACAGTAGCATCTTTCGAACACAAACATTAATACCACTACATATTGTTTCCACAACGTGGGGCGAACAATAATAATACCCCCGCAAAAGGTACATATAGAGGGGTCACCGACACTGCGGCAGAGCACAGCACGTAGGTGCTACGAACGCGACCCCTGAGAAGAAGGGGTGAGGGGAGAGACACGAAGGGCGATTCACAAGCGTGGACAGAGTCCCTAACGATTCCAGATTGAACGCATGCAACGCCGTTCGAGGCTGCCCACAAACCCCGAGCACCCCGGGGGTCCCTTAAGGAAAGCCGCTCAGAGAGGAGGGGTCCGTCAGCATAGGAAATGAGGGACAGGAAAGCCGTAGTAGAAGAGGAACAACCCCAGCATTCGCGTACCGACCCAGGGAAATCATAAAAACCCACGCTCAGAGTGGGTGGTCGCCGGGAACCGAACCCGGGACCTCCCGAATGCGATCCTCACGTGTTACCATCTCGCTCGGTGTCTGTACGTTTTAGGTTGCTCAGATTTCCGCCGACCCTAGCTTTCAGCGCAAAGTAAGAGTGGTTTGAATGTGAGAAAAAACGGGATAAGGAGAAGGTAATACTTTCTACTACGCTGTGCTCGTCCCCTCGAGCAGCGGCCACAATAACCAGTTATGATGAGCGGGTACGAGAACTTCCGATACCCATAAGCGGTCGTGCAGCGGGCTTTCTATTCGAATTATCTCGCACGTGCCTCAATTACGTCACACGCCGCGCTAACTGGGTGATGTCTCTCACGACGCGCGGGCTAACAGCTCTTCTTCATGAATATAAGCTTGGGTATCTTTCAGGCAGGTGGCTATGTACTGTTTCGTTCACATGTCCACTCTTCTACAAACTATTCTTACATAAATTTATTGTTCTATCTCCTTGTTAATCGAGATAAAATGTTATGGCACATTTACACATTCCTTGTAAGTATAAGAAGAAGAATAATGTAGACTGAAGCCATAGTGAGAGTTTTAAAAAGCGGATAGCTATATAATGGCTCTGAAATGGCATGTTCTTTGCATGACTACGCGGGAAAAGAAACGAATAATGACTTTCCACATGAGAGAAGTATAAATATTTGAAAACTCACACCAAAAAGCATCGGAAATGGTTAACGCCACAAAGAATGTAATTGACCAAAACTGTGTGCTTTAACGAGATCTACATTTTTTGTGTAGTCTATTTTTTGTGATTTGCCAGTTATACAAAAATTATTCAGAATGTAGAGGACTTCACAGGCTATTCGGAGAAAATTCAAGATATTACTTGTCATGTAGATATCTTTAACATGTATTCAGAAAATCAAAAATATCGATAAGTTTTCCAAGTAAAGGGTAGTTTGTGCTGGGAGAATTTTCTTGAAGATGTTCCTGTGATATCCTTAAATTCAGTTTTTTTATTAATGGACGCTCTTTAACTGCTGTTGTCCTTAGCGTCCCATTCTATATTGGGCGTGAAAGACCGGTAATTTTTCTCGGGCCTCTTTATCAGGCTTGAGGTTCTTTTACGTGCCGTAAATTACGACACGGGACCACCGACTTTACTTACTTTCCGAAGGAAGCCATGCTAAGGATTTTTACGCCACAAAAAATCCCTCCGCCGGGTTTCAACCCGCCACCTTGGGAATTAGAGGCTACTTTGACATTCTTGGAAGGCACTATAGTTAAATACCAAATTTGGTATTTACCGATTTTTCGTTTTTGAGTTATGCTGTCCAAGACAGACACAAACACACATGGGTCTTTTTTCTAAAAAGGATTCTTTTATTCAGGGATCTCAAAACGTGTATTTCAACTGAAATCTCGATTTCTAATTTTTAGACGGAATGTAATACTTCCTCTACTTACTATAGGTATTAGAGAAACTAAAAAGCAACAATTCAAGGCTGAAGTATTTATACTAGGCAACTTGCCAGAATGCACAGAAAGGTTTTTTCAGGACATTTCCCTCTGCAAATGTAACGAGGTGCGCAATCATTTGCTTTGCACTGCCATTGGTAGCATAACAACTGTGTTTGGTTGTTCGTTTTTCGCAGTAGCTTAAATGGATAGTGAGAAAATCCTGTTAGAGAGCATATAATAAGTAAAGAACAAAATATATGAACCCTTACGTAGGCCTGTTTGACATTCACTAGAGATCGCAAAGCTGCGCCGCAGAATCCGACCAAGCGTAGCTCCGATATAATACACTCCCACACTCGCTGTTGTGTGTCGAGCGAGTAGTATTCATAATACCTCATTTCTGAGAGGTTTAGCGGCCGCTGGACCAGACATCCTCATTTACATCGCAAATCTTATTGAGTACTGACTGAAGCTGATATTATTATGAGTGTATGATATCTAGAGCTCGTCATTTGTTACTTTATTAAGAATCATAGGCTTTGTCTACATACATATGTTTCAAGCTTACTGGAGTGGTCGTCTCCTTAGTGCGGTAGTAGCGCAGCTGTTTACCAAGGGGGAGACCGGGGTTCCATTCCCGGTACAGGCATGGGGATTTTCTCCCGCTGGAAGACGTGGCCCGGGGTGCACTCAGCCTCGTTAGGTCCCTGAGGGGCCAATTGACAAGCTACTTGATTGAGTCCATCGCTTCGGGACCCAGGGATAAAATTCGTGGGGTTTTCCATTACGTGCGTCAGCCCAATAAAGGAAACCCTGTCAGGGAAGACTACCGAACAACCTCGGTGGGTGCGACAGTATCTAGCCACCGTCTTTGGTTGGTGCCGGAGAACATCTGGAGGTCTCACAACCCCGCCTGGGCGGAAAACCAGCCAAGCGTACCCAATCTCTCATGGGCTTCGGGAACCACTGTCCCGCCGAGTCCAACCCAATCAGAACAACTCCCTTCCGGGAGGTGCTCGAGTGTTCGACCCGGCGTACTTCTAGTAACATAGAAATACCGCGAGTGCTAGGTGCCCGCAGCGCTCGCACCAAGGCATCTGAAGGGGTCGGAACATTCCTACAGGGACTTGATTCAAAAGGTTAAGGAGGTTAGGGAGGCCGCATACACTGGTCGGGAGGGACCCTGGCCGCTGACCACCTCACATAGTAGTCTAGTACTGCACCTCACTCATGATGCCGTTGTGGGTAGAGGTGGGGGACGCAACTGTCGGCCGTAGGGCTTGGCCACCACGATCTGTTGCGCCATTAAGTTTTAGTTTAGCTTACTGAAGTAAAATATACTAATTTGAAGCTCCCATAATCGCCTATATGATGTGCAACTTTTTGTGGCTTAAGGGCCTGTTACGGATCTTTTTTGAGTAATGAGAACTTTTATCAGGGTTTTTGCCTAGTTTTGTTACTGGCGTGTATTTATTAATATTGTTTGTTAACATTAGTAGTGCAATTACTGTTTCTCGTGCTGAGCCCATGAACCACTGTTGACAACGAGCCTGACGAGCATTCCTTTCCTAACGTCAGCAGTTGCATTGTTTCGTTAATAATAAAACAGTGGCACTTTAGCACAACAAAGCTTACGATAAATGGTCAACAACAACAAAAATACAATTGGTTTACGACTGGGAAATTCATCATTTGAGGCAGTATTTTTAACACTAAAATGATTTCAGTCTAATTATATAATACATAAATTCAATAACAGACCGCCTTGAAGCAATATGTGTATGTAATAATTTGTAAAAATGTACGTAACAGTCATTGTATATATTTGTATTATTGTATCCATGTGTAATAATATTATGTGAATATATTACGTAATTTAATAATGTAGGAGCTGTGAGAATAATAGGTTAAAAGTTGCTAACTATGAGGTAACAATGAGGTAACCTTGAGGCAATAATGAATTTGAAAGTTTAAATGCTACTAGTCATTATTGGAGCAACAATAATGTAAATTTTGAGACAGTTTAAAAATAGGCAATCAACAACCAGAAAAAGCTTTAGTTAAATGAAGGTATTCTAATGGATTAGGAATAGCCAATCAGAGACTTGAAATACAGAAATTTACAAGTTTAGACGGTTGAAATCAGTTCAGTTGCCTGTAAACAGTGTTCCTAACCGGACGCGAGACACATCCTCGAGAGATTTAATACGTATTCGTGTGAGACGAAAATAGTTTTACGTGTTAAAAAGTGCAAGTACTTCATAAAAGAATCTCACAGCTCTCCATATCAGTGAAGTGTTATTTAAATCGTATCAAGTATTAATAAAAGGAGTGAAGTAAAATTATAATCTGTGTAAGCCTACATTCTTGTCGCAACACAACCCTGCTAAGAGAAACGTGTCTCTAACAAATACTGACGCAGCCGAGGCAAACATAAATATGTAATATTTAAAGAAACACTTAAATTACAAAGTTAATATATTTTTTTTTAAACTTGGGGCAAAGGCCACCTGAAAGTACATTTGGGGCCAAGGCTACCGGAAACTGTTTACTATACGTGCGGTTGCAACTATTACAAGTTCGGCTCCCCAACAGTCGAAATACGATACAAGTCCTTCAATACAACCTACTTAAAATTGGTTTTCCATACGTGAAACAAACCATCTTCACATTTTAGTATTCATCTCTTTGTTATTATGTGATGGCTTTATTGTTTTTTACTTCCCACGTGGGCGAAAATGTAGTCCTGTCCTAAAAAGACAAGACTTATTTCACTGCAAGCGTAACAATAGCCGGTTTAACAATAATACATAACAGATCAATAATAACTACAGGTCAGAATGGAAATGTGAAACGTATTCAACAGAGCAATTTCTTAAAAATTGATAAGAGGGTTAGTCAAAAAGAACATGAGTACAATTTTAAAGAAATACTGTTCACAATTTACACTTCAAAAAGAAAATAGCTGGAATTAGTAAATTTAATATATGGTATATGGCTATTGATTTTGACATTTCTATACTGTTCTGTCATGTCAAAATATATTTTAACTGCTTAATGAATAAATGATTGTGCTTATTTAAATGATTATCCTAGCTAATAGTGCCTATATTGAACTTTGTAGAGCCTATTTGCCGGCCTATTTTAACTTTTTAGCGCCTATTGCGCCGAGCTCTAATGATAAAGGCCTCTAGCTCACTTCTGGAACACAAGTGAACTGCACAATCATATAATTTAACTTTTCTCCAGTGTAAATCCTTTATCAGGGAAATTTTAAGATCTCCAGCATACAACACTCAAGTACTTACTTCAAAATTATGGAGTGGTATATGTATATCAATTGCCAGGATGTAAAATTAAACGACAGAAGATAGGGCGAAAATACTGCACTGTGCTTCGAATATCTATTTGTACTGGCGTTTCTAAAAAGTGAAACCTCTCATAATAGAGGAATTAAGTTAAATGATATTTAAATGACCAAGCGAGATAGTTTCGAGGAAACGTGTGAGGCCTGCACTCTAAAGGTCCTGGGTTCGATTTCCTGATCGCCTGACCTTGGCGATCTTTTTCGTGGGTTTCCCTGGTCGGTAGCGAATGCTGGGGTGCTTCCGCATCTACTACGAATTCCTTTCCAACTTTTCTTTTTCATTGTGTTTCCTTCTCATGGAAACACAATGATGGTTCAGGTGTGCTTTTAGGTTTCGTGGCGTATGGTGGCGCCGGACAGAGGTGCGGATGCTTGCTCAAAGGAAACAGTACTCCCCGTGGACACTAGAGGGCTTCTTGGCTGACGGGTCATTCATTGCCCAGCAGTGGGATGGGTCTACGAGCCTAGAATTGTTAGGAACTTCCGCGAGTCTCTGTGGACTGCGGCCTCCTGCGGTTCCTTTTGTGGTAGCCAGAATGGATCTATGTAGGTTTCAATATATAAGGTGTTTCCCTCCGTTGTATCACCTACACCTATATTTGAATGTCTTTCTCCGTAAAAATAAGAGTCGAGTGAACATTTTAATTAATTGTTCTTCCACAGATACCACGTGTAGGCTAAAGTTGGAAAGGTAGAAAAAGACCGACAATTTATATACCATAGCCGGGATCTGCACCAGGTATCATCAACTGAACTACCATGGCAACATGCCGCCACGACAGAAAATTCTCCATTGGAGTATTTTATCACAAAATGATAGCATAATTATGGGTCAGTTGGGGAATTTGGCGTCGTGCCAGCATATTGACATGGTAACTCAACTGGTTAGAGCAGCGGCACGGTTCAAATCCCGGTTTGGCATTGAATTTATCAGTTTGGTTTATGTATTAAACAGTTGATAGTTTAAAGCCCATTTTAACATCTCAGGTAGGTACACAGACGATGCATGAAGCTCAAGTGTGCCCGAAGAGCTCTGGTAAAGGCAAATCATTACAAATGGGATTCGATCGCAGATGCTGGTGATTCTAGACAGAGACGTCATCCATTAGCCGCAAATGTGGGCTCCTAGATGATGTAGTTTCCCTGCTTGTTTTGCATTTGCAATTACACCGTGATTTAAAATATTTCCATCATTAGCAAGTATTCCTTGGATTGCTACAACTTTTTATTGAAACATTTCTGTTGTTTTCTGATAAGTATTCGAGTTATGCTTCTTGGCTTGTCTTTCCTACTGTTTATTTTCTGACGGTGAGTTCTTCTCATATATTACAACATTCCTACAGAAAGCCATTATCCAAAAGAAAAAGCAATAAACCTCATTGCCTTTAATCGAAGAACCTTCTCTGTAATTTACAGATAACCAATTAACGACAGATGGATCCGAGAGAAATGGCTCGCGGTAAGTGAGGCTGGCTATCTGGAGATCCCGCGTTCTATTCCTGTCGGCGCCCTCTCTGACCTTGGGGTTTTCGACGGATCACTCATTACCCTCTCTGAGCAACTCTAGCACTGGAGCCTGGAACTGTTACGGACTTCCGCGCGTCTCTGTGACCTGTCTGCGGTCTGAAGCCTCCTGTGGTTCCTTCACTTCATCCCATCCTCCTGGAAAACGTTAGCCACAATAGCTCTATGTAGGTTGCAGTGAGCCAGGTGTCTCCCTCCTTTGTATAACATATACCTAAAGTCAGATGGACATTAATGTTTAGAAGTGAAGTCGAAATCAATCTTAATGCTGTTGAAATTCAGCTTTGATAGCCCATCTTTACTATGTGCACAACATCTGTAAGAAGTAAGGAATGTTTTCAACATCTCCGTGCAATACAAAACGAAGCATCAATGAGATTTCTACGCAAATACAAACTTAGTTTGTTTTTGCATGCGATATGGAATTTGTGTTAATTGATGTCACCCTGACCTGAGCATTTGGAGAAAATTAAGTACAAGGAACATGTCTAAGGAAGATCCAAGAAAAGCAAAACTCGGTCGAACTAAAAGTGGCCGGTCTCTTGAGCGAGCGATTCACAACCGTCAACTTCTGTGCGCCGCTTTGGCTAACTCTATAATACTAGACACAAGTACACACAAGAGATTTTGACCACTTCCACATCGTGCTTGACGTGAAGTAGTGGTTAAGATAACTTCTTCGCAAGCAGCTCGAGTTTCATTCTCCATAGTGGATTGTTACCCTTTGTTTCTCTACTACGTATTGTAAGTAGAGGATTCCAGCCAAATTTAATAGGGAATTCCACTCAAAAATTTGACACTTCACCGAAAATATGTTTTTAGATGCCCTGAATCCAAATAAAGCATTTTTGGAAACACGTCCGTGTGTGTGCCTGCCTGTCTTGAACAGCATAACCAAAAAGCGAAAAGTGGGATAAATATGAAACTTCATATTTGAGTTTAGTATCTTCCAAGGATGCGACACGAAGATTTTCGACAAAATCTCAAGGCCTAGACTACCCTTTATAAGGAGCAGTTTTCGAAAATTTTGATTTTTTCAAAAATGGTTCTAACGATTTTGATTAAAATATCATATGTTTAAGACGTTTTCATGGCAAATGAAATGTATATCTTGAATTTTCTGGGAATGTCCCCAAAAGTCTCCTTCATTCTAAATGACTTTTGCATAACTGGTAAACTGTAAGAGATTTACAAAATTTTACTACGCAAAACAAATATAGATCTACTTAAAAACACAATTTATGTCACATACATTTGCTGGGTGGAGTAAACCATTTCCGAGATAGTCCTTTTTTATTTGTTTGAATTTTCCAATGCTTATACTTTTTTCAAGTGGGAATTCGTTATTCGTTTTTTATGTCCTGAACATGCAAAGAGTATGGAATACTCCACATAGCAACCAGCGCTTAAAATATTTGACTATCACTTAAAGCCTACCAATTCCCCTTGAACCTACAGAAAATTAGCAATAAGTTTCTGCAAGTGTTTATCTCGATAAACATGAAGCATATGGAGAATAAGCGTGTGTAAACATAGTTTGTACAAGAGTAAGAACGTCATGTGAATGCAACACATCACATTTTTCTTTATTTCTTTTTTACCTTGTACAAACTTCTTGGGAGGCAGATACCAGAAAATGAAACCATTTCTCACGAACAGTGAACTCTATGGGTAACAGACTCAGGAAAGTTATAAATGCAGAAGACTTCTAGAGTGGATATTGAGAATGTGGCGTTTTTGTTTCCTTTTGTTCTTCTTTTGAAATAGAAAATTAAGGATGTTATATATTTTAGAAGATAAATCTTTTATTTTTTGCCAGAAGTACAGGATTGTAATCATATGCCCTATTTGCTTTAGTTTCGTGTTGGCAGAATATAGGAGCCAAATTAACAAACCAAAAATTATTTTAAGGATAAAAAAATGAAGAAAACCTGTTGTATTTTTACTAGTGCATTTAAAATAGAAGGGAAAAAGATGAGTAGTTTCACGCAGTTTAGAACTTACAACCTGAAGAACAGTAAGCTAACTCTCCACCACTGAGCTAAGAGTGCCACAGTAATCTTAGTATTCTAACGAGCTTCGGTCATACTCTACTTGAGAATCATAAATCAATAAAGTGTGTTTTGGATACAAATATTCAGTGCTGAAACACTATCTGTCTGTTTGAAATCTAGTATATGAATTTGTTTTTTTCGGAAGACATTTGTGAGTATAGTTGTGTTCCCCATTATAACTACTACAAGAATATATGGAGTCTTGTGAATAAAGCCTGACTCTTCCGAGCGCTCACGGAAGAATCCGATTCGAGCTCCGTCTTTAAGACGCCGCTATTATTTTAACTACCAAAAAGTATAAAGTTAAACTTAACAGTTTTAGAGAATGCTGAATGCAGGCATATTTTGGGTATATATAGTATTATAAATCCGATGTATAGCGATTATTTACCTTATTACAAAATTAGCAATACTTTAGTTTTTGTTTATAAGTGCAGTTTTCGCTTTCTCCGCTTCATTATAGGAAACATTTTTTTGAAGCTATACTTCCTACAAAATAAAATACGAGAAGTTCTGAAACCACGATAGATAATTACACATTTAAACATGTTTAAATCCATCTGGTGAAAGTACTAATTACATTCAACCTTCTTCCACATTCCTTGTACTACTACAGCCACTCTCTAACCGCAATTAAAACTATATAACAGTTGCGAATAACGGATTTGTTCCAACATTTCGTTCCTAGAACTCTAGAGTTCCGTGCTTATGTAATATTCCCAGAATATTATCAATAATTTGACAGTTATGCATTTACAGTAAATGCATAGCACTACTCTCTGCCTCTTAAGCATTCCCATCTTACATTAAATGCCACACTCAAGGGACTCGGGGAAAGAAGTTTTGACCAAAATTACAAAATTAGGCATGCCAGATTTTGAAATATATATATATATATACCTACGGTTAAGACAAATGCATATCGTAGGTTTTATTTTGGGAGCGGATTCTGCTATTTTTAATGCTGTGCTAACAATATTGAAATCGGAAAGGTAGAATTTTTTAGTCTAATTCTACCTTTCCAACCTTGTCCTACACACAGCTTGTATGATAGACCAATTAATTACTAATAGCTGGTTAAACTATAATATCCGGGGCTTAAAGTACCTACATACAGCATTGTAAGTCGCCATTGGGGTATGCCATATGAGATATCTTTGGTTTACCGGAAAAAATTGAATCACTTGAGGAATTTAATGTCGTATACCAACAAGTTGCCATTGTAGCTCAATTGTTTAGAGCAACCGGACGAAAACCGGAATATCCGTGGTTCAACTCCCGGCTATTGCACCAAATTTGTCAATCTAAGTCTACCTTTTCAACGTTATCTTACACACGGCTTGCGTGGTGGAAGAACAACTACCAATATTGAAATCGTCAACCAGCGTGCACTTAAAGCTGATAACAATCCCTCTTTTGTGTTTTTTCAAACATTCATTTTTTAATTAAAATATTTTATCTATAATTTTCGTAAAGTTATTCACAAGTCTGGCTATTACTTTATCTGTAATGTAATTGGTCAGGACAAAAGATGTTAATCATGAGAATAGAAATTTTAATTGAAAACATTTTTAAGTAAATGTATGATTTAAAAACTAATAATTTATCTAATTTTTTAAGCTTAAAAAGCAAGAAAGAATTAGTTTTACTACTTCAAATTGTATATTGCAAATAGTTTTCAAACTTCTATCATATTTTATATTCAAATGTTATAAAACATTTAATATACGAAAAACTAATTATTGGGGCATACATATTAAAATAACACAAGCTTAATACGTTAGCATGCAGATAAAATATAGACTTTCAAGCACTGTAAATAGTCTATAAACTCTTCATTATCCTTGAATTTTATATAGCTCAGGCTTTGCATAGCTTTTGCAGACGGGATATCTTAATCACAAGAAACCTTAATTATGTACAAATTTTAAACTAAATAACTTAAAAAATGACAAATTAGTGAACTCAGTCCTAGATCCCTTAATGCAATGTTTCAAACACAGTTAAATACATACCATACAGTTTGATAAATGACTCTTAAAACCTGTAGATACCTTTCTGGCCAGAACACTCACCTGTAAAACAAAAAGAAGACGTTAAAATTGTTACTATATGTAAAATTATGGAGCTGAAGCATTTTAAATAAAATTAAAAAGTTAATTGATAACGCAATAGTACAAAGTGTATCATTCCATGCAGCAGAAACATGGTACAATGAATAGGTAACAGGAAAGAAAATTATTATCAACAGAGATGGATGTTTGACGGAGGGCTTCTCGAATCTTAAGCAGGGATAAAACTAGAAATACAAAAATTCGGGAAATAGTGGATGTAAAAAACAAGTTTTGGAAATAGTAGAAGAGAGAAGATTAAAATGCTCCGGCTGTGAAAAGAATGGGAAACGATAGAATAGTAAGAATGGTGCTAGAACGGAAAGATGAAGGAAACAGAGGACCAAGAGAACAATACATGGATGGGGTTCGAAGAAGCATGTCGCCTAGAGGAGTTGAAGATTCAAAGGATAAGGATTTATGATAAATAAAATTTATGCATAGGTTGTAGAAAAACTATTGTTTCGTAGATAATTCCTAAACAAACAAAAATATGTGTTGCATATTTTTACAAACGCTTATTCTCCATCTACTTCATCTAGACAAACATTTGCAGAAACTTATTGCTAACGTTCTTGTAGGTGTAAGGGGAATATGGTAGGCTTTAAGCGATAGTCAAATTAACGAATTCTCATTTGAAAAAAACTACTGGTAAGTTAAAAGAAATAACCAGGCATATCTCAGGAATGGTTCACTCGGCATTTTTTGTGTAGTCAAATTTTGTCTATTTCTTACGGTTTATCAGTTAAACGAAACTCGTTTAGAATGAAGAGGACTTTTGGGGACATTCCTATAAAATTCAAGATATACATTTCATTTGCCATAAAAATATCTTAAACAAGTGATATTTATTTTAATCAAAATCGTTAGAGGCATTTTTAAGAATATCAAAATTTCAAACAATGTTCCATGTAGAGGGTAGTTTGAGATGGAGGATTTTCTTGAAAATCTTTGTATCCTTGGAAGATATTAAACTCAAATACCAAGTTTGATATCTATCCGACTTTTTGTTTTTAAGTTATGTTGTTCACAGTTAGACACAGAGTGAGGCAGTATTTTTTACACTTAAATGATTTCAGTCAAATTATATATGTAAATTCAATAACAGCCCACCTTGAAGCAATATGTGTATGTAATAATTCGTAAAATGTATGTAACAGTCATTGCATATGCTTATATTAGTGTAAAAATGTTCAATAATGTTATGTGAATGCATTACATAATTTAATAATGTAGGAGCTGTGAGAAATAGGTCACAAATTGCTAACAAAGAGGTAACAATGAGGTAACCTTGAGGCAATAATGAATTTGAAAGTTTAAATGCTACTAGTCATTATTGGAGCAAATAATGTACATTTTTAGACAGTTTAAAAATAGCCAATCAACAACCAGAAAAAGCTTTAGTAAAATGAAGGTATTCTATTGGAGTAGAATTAGCCAATCAGAAACTGAAAAGGAGAAACATTTACAAATTTAGAAGTCAGTTGCCTGCAGACAGTGATTGTAACCGGATGCGTGATGCGTCCTCGAGAGATTTTATATGTATTTTGTGCGAGAGAAAAATAGTTTACGTGTTAAAAAGTGCAAGTATTTAATAAAAACATCTCACAGCTCCCTCTGTCTATATCAGTGAAGTGTTATTTAAATCGGTCAAGCATTAATAAAAGGAGTGAAGCAAAATTATAATCTGTGTAAGCCTACACTCTTGTCGCATCACAACCCTACTAAGAGAAACGTGTCTCTAACAATAATACTGACGCCGCCGAGGCAAACATAAATATATAATATTTAAAGAAACAGCCATATTACAAAGTTAAGATTTTTTTTTAAACTTGTGGCAAAGGCCACCTCAGAGTACATTTGGGGCGAAGGCTACGGGAAATCAGGTACTATACGTGTGGTTGCAACGAATTTCAAGTTCGGTTCCCCAACAGTTGAAATATAATACAACTCCTTCAATACAAACTACTTCAAATTGACGCCCAAAGCGTGGTAAAAAAATAACATAACAAACCATCTTTCTTCTCAAATTGGCGTCCATACGTGGAGCTGATAAAATAACTTCTTCTTCACATGAACATGTTTCCAAAAATGCTTTATTTGGATTTAGGGCACTTCAAAGCATATATTTCTGTTGAAAGCTTGGTATCGAATTTTTGGATGGAATGCAATTTTCCCCTACATAGTAGAGAAAGTAAAGATGTGAAATTTTTAATAAACCAGTTAAAGGCTTTTCCTGAAACAGATGGCACTGTGGTAAGACTTGCCCTATCTTCCCGTCTTCAGCAACCTGTTTATCCTGTCTTTGCGCATTTACTTGTAAAGCTGTGCGAATAAGGTGGCTTTCTATTGAAATTGATTTTATGAGGGAGTTAGATGTTTCTGAATGGCAAGCGAGGTTTCTGGGGAAGCCGAAAACTTCAAGCACACAGACATAACGGTATATAGAGCAGCTTTAATGAAACAGGGCAAAGTGAAATTAGGAGGCTGAAATTCAAAGGGGTTCACATTCTAAGGGAAAGTGGAAACATTAACTAGGAGTGACTTATCAGGCGCCTGCAAACACTAACACTACTCTCATGCGATTTCAGTTGGAACACGAACGTTAGAGATTTCTTTATTTTCTCCACTGCTTGCCTATAAGGAGTAGAACAAGTACTGTACTTAACTAAAACATTCGCTACCGAGATTTCACTGCAAATACAAGTTTTGAGGCTTTCTAAATCCAAACAAAATGTATTTTTAGGAAAAACATCAATGTACCTTATGTGATCAAAAGTATCCGGACACCCCTACAAATGTACGTTTTTATCTTAGGTGCATTGTGCTGCCACCTAATTCCTGGTACTCATTATCCGCGACCTCAGTAGTCATTAGACATCGTGAAACGCACCGTGGAACTCACGGACTTCGAACGAGGTCAGGTAATTGGGTGTCGTTTGTGTCAGAAGTCTGTACGCGAGATTTCCACACTCCTAAACATCCCTAGGTCTACTGTTTCTGAGGTGTTAGTGAAGTGGAAACGTGAAGGGACAAGTACAGCACAAAAGCGTACAGGCCGATATCTTCACAGAGACCGCCGACATTTGAACAGCGTCGTAAAGAGTAATAGGCAGACATCTATCCAGACCATCACACAGAAATTCCAAACTGCATCAGGATCCACTCCAAGTACTATGACAGGCGTGAGGTGACAAACCTTGGATTTCATGGTTGAGCGGCTGCTCATAAGCCACACATCACGCAGGAAAATGCCAAACGACGCCTCGCTTGGTGTAAGGAGCGTCAACATTACACGATTGAACAGTGGCAAAACGTTGTGTGGAGTGACGAATCACGGTACACAATGTGGCTATCCGATGCCAGGGTGTGGGTATGGCGAATGCCCGGTGAACGTCATCTGCCAGCGTGTGTAGTGCCAACAGTGAAATTCGGAGGTGGTGGTGTTATGGTCTGGTCGTGTTTTTCTTGGAGGGGGATTGCACCCCTTGTTTTACGTGGCACGATCACTGCGCAGACCTACATTGATATTTTAAGCACCTTCTTGCTTCCCACTGTTGAAGAGCAATTCGGGGATGGCGATTGTATCTTTCAACACGATCGAGCACCTGTTCATACTGCACGGGCTGTGGCGGAGTGGTTACACGACAATAACATCCCTGTAATGGACTGGCCTGCACAGAGTCCTGACGTGAACCCTATAGAACACTTTTGGGATGTTTTGGAACGCCGACTTCGTGCCAGGCCTCACCGACCTACATCGATACCTCTCCTCAGTTCCGCACTCCGTGAAGAATGGGCTGCCATTCCCCAAGAAACCTTCCAGCACCTAATTGAAAGTATGCCTGCGAAAGTGAACGCTGTCATCAAGGCTAAGGGTGGGCCAACACCATATTGACTTCCTGCATTACCGATGTAGGGCGCCACGAACTTGTACGTCATTTTCAGCCAGGTGTCAGGATACTTTTGATCACGTAGTGTATGTCTGTGAACAGCATAATTCAAAAACTAAAAGTCAGTTAAATACCAAACTTGAGATGTTTAACTTCAGCATCTTCCAGGGGTGCAACATGAACATTTTCAAGAAAACCCCCCACTCCAAGGTACACTTTACATGGAAAACGTTTGGCTATTTTTTATTTTCTCAAAAATCTAATAGTTTTGATTACAACACCATATGTGTATGATATTTGTATGCCAAATACAACATATATCTTGAATGTTCTGGAAATAGCCTGTGAAATCTTCTTTCTGAATTACTTTTATGTGATTGGTAAACCTTAAGCAATAGACAACACAAATGTATATCTCGTTGATATAAAATAACTTTTTTGTGGTGTCAACAATTCTCGAGACACTCTTCGTTATTGGTTTGTATTTTCAAACGTTTATACTTCTTTCAAGTGCTCAATCGCTATTTGCTTTTTTCCCTTTTCTACCACGTACATAGTAGGTAGAGAAGGTATTGCTTTCTAACCAAAAATTCGATCCCGAGATTTCGCCGGAAATAGATGTTTTGAGGCTCCTTGAATGCAAAAAAGTATTCTTAGAAAAAGGTCCGCGCGCGCGTGCGCGACTGTGAACTGCATAACTCAAACCGAAAAGTCGTATAAACACTAAACTTGGTGTTTAGATTCACTACCTTATGAAAATGCAACAGGAAGATTTTCAAGAAAATACCCTCATCCAATACTACCCTTTGCGTGCAATTTTTTTTTTTAAAAATTTGATGTGTTACACTCAATGACTTTTCCTACTTTTGAACAAACTATTTTTTACAAACGCTGATTCTCCATATGCTTCATGTTAATCGAGATGTTAATCTTATTGCTAATTTTCTTGTAGGTGCAAGGGGAATATGGTAGCTTTTAAGCGATAGTCAAATATTTTAACGCTGGTTGCTATGTGGCGCATTCCATTCTCTTTGCATGTCCAGGACATAAAAAAAATGAGTAACGAATTCCCATTTGGGAAAAAGTATAAGTATTGGAAAATTTAAGTGAATAACAAGCAACATCTCGAAAATGGTTCAGTGAATAAAAAAAGTATATAACATAAATTGTGTATTTTAACGGGTCTACATTTTTTGTGTAGTGAAATTTTGTCTATCTCTTATGGTTTACCAGTTATACAAAAGTCGTTCACAATGAAGAATACTTTTGGAGACATTCCCAGAAAATTCAAGATATACATTTTATTTGGCATGAATGTATCTTAAAAGTATGATATTTTAATCAAAATCGTTAGAGCCATTTGTGAGAAACTTATAATTTTCGAAAAATGTTCCATGATAAGGGTAAGCTGGGGTGGGGGGATTTTCTTGAAAACCTTCATGTCGCATCTCTGGAAGATACTGAACCTAAATACCAAGTTTGGTGTTTATCCGACTGTTCGTTTCTGAGTTATGCTGTTCACAGACAGACACACACACACACACACACACACGGAAATGTTTCCAAAAATGTTTTTTGTGGATTAAGGGGCCTCAAAACATATGTTTCCGGTGAAATCTTGATATCGAATTTTTGGGTGGAATACAGTACTTCCCCTACTTACTTAGTAGAGAAAGTAAAAATGGCTCTAACGGCTGATTAAAATACCAGATATTAATGATATTTACATGTCAAATAAAATGTATACCTTGAATTTTCTGAGAATAGTCTGTGAAGTCCTCTTTATTCGTAAGGAATTTCGTAAAGTCTTGTATTAACCAGCAAATGTTAAGCGATAGAAGAAAAGTACTACACAACAAATGCAAATATGTTTAAAATACACAATATACTTCCAATCAGTTTTTCTGGCACAAGCCGTTTCCGAGATATCCGTTATAAATGCCTCGAATTGCTCATTACTTAAACAATCTTAAGTACTTTCAACATTCAGCTGTTTCCCGCGATGTCATGGAAACTGTATGTAATTTTAAGGCCAGTATATAGCGCCCAGTTCTTAAACACTTGACTATCACTGTTCTGTTTGTATTTATAACGAAATGTGTAATGTAGCTATTTCTGCAAAGGTTTATCTGGATTAAAATGAACTAGGTAGAAAATATACTTTCGTAAGAATAATTCGTGTACCCACTAGTAAATGATTGAGGGTAGAGAAGGTTATATGAATGTAACATCAGTATTTTTCTCGTAGTTATACAAGAATATGGAATTTCAAAGCCATTACATGGCGATCCACATTTTAAAAATCTGACTATCGTTTCAGCCTACTGATAAACTTCTTGTACATACCACCAATGTGTAATGTAATCAAACATTATTTGTATTCAAGAAGTAGATTGAAGAATGCGCTTTTGAAGAATATTATGTAGAAGATTGAGTCGCGATTCAACACATCTTTTCCCTCTGGACTTTTAGTTAAAGAATACGGAAAGCTCTGAGCACCACGAAGCGTAAATGCATAACGGAGCCTGCGTATCGCAAATGCAACGGTCACCTTTCCTCCTTGTTTTCTATTAAGCAACGCTCCTCTTAATCGTTAGGAATCAAGTAAATACATTAACTGAGTACAACGCACGAAATTTTGTAATACAAGAAACGAAGGCACATTTCAAAACTTTACGACACGCTTCTCTTGTGTACAGGGTGGAAATATTTTAAAGCAAACATTGCTTCGGAAACACTTCACTCACCCTTATGGTATGATACACAAGCGTTTCTGCTTTTGTGTCATTTACATTATAGTGCCCCTTTTATCCAAAAAACTGTCGATAGATTCCGGCCTCAACTGTGTCCACAGCTCCAGCTCCTCCGACGCCAGCAGCGGTCTCCACAGTCACCCTGCGAGATGCGGTCCAGGATCTCAACACAGAGGTCCTGAACATAGATTCCCGCATCTCTCTGCAAGACGTAATCCTATCATCGCTTACCACCGCCGCCAACTCAGATCATCATCTCCACCGACCTCCCGCCATTTGAATCAGGACTACAGGATCTTCACGCCATCACCTCCGTCTTCTCAACTGCATTCCATACCTTCTTCACTAGCTGCATGCAGCGACTTGACACTACGACACAACAACCTGGGCGAAGTCATCACCAGCCTGCCACAGAAATCACCACCGCCAGTTCCAACAGATTGTCTGGAAGAGTTTAGGCGTACACTGACAGATCTTGCTGACCTGATGCAAGTCCTGCTCACGACGACGGCCGAATGGACTCCATTACTCGCCGACCTGAAGAGTGGGCAGGAAAGACTGCGGAACTACATGCTTGCACAAGCAAGCTCTTGGACGTATGGCACTAGATACCAACGCCAAAACTGAGAGGACCCCTCGAGGGGTCTTCAAGAAATCTTTAAGTACATTCAATAAAGACATACAAAAATCCCTATCTAATCCTGATCCACTCCCCGCGGTGGCAGCCAGAGCCCTGGCATGGTCATGGCTGTCACCCGGACATTACTTCACCTACTGCCAGCGCTATAACTGGTAGCTACCTTCCGCACTATCGGCGGTGCACGGAACCCCAATACTTTTCCTCATTTCTCCTGTCAATTCCTCTCCTTAACTTCACCTACCTACTTCCGTCGCAAAAAAAGGTATAGTGTAACAACAACCCCTCACCAGCACAGCCGGATTGTAAGTAGTTGGTGCTCCTCTTTATTTCTGGGCAAACGTATGTCTTCATGAGCCTATGTCCCTCTTTTTTAATTTCACTTGCATAGCCTCATATCGGGGAATCTGGCTTGAGAAACAGCTGATAGTGTTATTGCTTGCTGTACTCTGGGGCTTCTTAACGTCTGTTACATCACTTTTTAACTATTAAATGCATCCACATTCACTCCCTCACTCATTCTTCCAGACTGTGGGGATAGGGAATGATTTGATTAAAGAACAGTTCGCTTCCCCTATCGGGAATCAAACCAGGGACGTTAATCTCTGTGTTGAGAAGCCAGAGCGCTGACCACCTCGACCGCAGAGGCAGTGTTGTATGTCCTTTGAAATAAGTGATTACAGTTAATGGGCTGAAGTGATTCTATTTCATTTAAAAGCCATATACCAGCAGAAACAATCATCTTCGGATGATGAGCTGCGCAATTATCTGATCATACCGTCAGGTGCTCTGCTCTTGGTCTAAGATGCTTCATAGCTCAGCTACTAAAGTACGAAGCAATTTAATTTCCACCGCTTGCAACCAGTGAGTGTTTCGTTCCACGAGATGAAAACATGAGATCTTTCGCAGCTTTCTAGACAGTTCCATCCTTAAGCGGACATTTCGGTAAGACGTGTTTATGGCTTGAAAGAATTTATCTTTTAAAATAATGGCTTTAGTGCACAGCCATATTTGTCCCATTAATGAAGGCTGCCCTCGATAATGATGAGGGTTTTGTAAAATATTGACGGCTACCAGTCGTTCTACTTATGAGATCCAGATGGTCTTATGTATACACAGGCAATTTAAAACTTTTCGGCGTGGAGAGACGGAGCTCGGATAGGTACTTCCGTGAGAGCTGGGCACAGCCCGGCTTTGTTCACAAAAAATTAGCAATAAGATAGAGTCTGCAAATGTTTATCTCGATTAACATGAAGTAGATGGAGAATAAGCGTTTGTAAAAATAGTTTGTACAAGAGTAGAGAAAGTGATGTGAGTGTAACACATCAGATTTTTTTATGTTCCTGACATGCAAAGAGAATTACATTTTACACATAGCGACCAGTTCTAAAAATATTTGAATATCGCTTAAGGCGTACTATGTTCCCCTTGTTTTGTATTTGCAGGGGCAACACAGAAATACAGTAGCCTTTAAGAATTGACATATCTCTTAATAGCTGGTTGCTATATGGAGCACCATTCTCTTTGACACAGATTAATACTCTTTTCATATCCAAGACAAAAATAAAATGAATAACGAATTCCCATTTGAGAAAAAGTATGTTGAAAAATTTAAGGGAATAACAAGCAATATCTCGAAAAGGGTTCACTCAGCGAAAAAAAATGTATATGACATAAATTGTGTGTTTTAACGCGATCTACATTTTTTGTGTAGTAACATTTTGTCTATGTCTTATGGTTTACCAGTTATGAAAAAGTCGTTCACAATGAACACTTTTGGAGACATTCCCAGAAAATTCAAGATATACATTTTATTTGTCATGAAAGCATCTTAAACATATGATATTTTAATCAAAATCGTTAGAGCCATTTTTGAGAAAATTAAAATTTTAAAAAATGTTCCATGTAAAGGGTAATCTAGGGTGGGGGGAGAACAGTTATGCTGTTCACAGACACACACACACACACACACACACACACACACACAGACACACACATGTTTCCAAAAATGCTTTTTTTGGATTCAGGGGGTCTCAAAACATGTATTTCCGGTGAAATCTCGGTATCGAATTTTTGGGTGGAATACAATACTTCCCCTACTTACTATACGTAGTAGAGAAAGTAAAAAATTGAGTTTTATTTATGGAGTTTTATATATGGTCCATTCTATATTGGGCGTGAAAGATCGGTAATTTTGCTCAGAGGTTCTTTTACGTGCCGTAAATCTACGACACGGGACCACCGGCTTTACTTCCCTTCCGAAGGAAGCCATGCTAAGGATTTTTACGCCCGAAAAAATCCATCGCCCTCCGCCGGTTTGAACCCGCGACCTTGGGAACTAGAGGCTAGCACGGTACCACTAGTCCACGGAGAACGACGTTTGTTCGCAAGACTGCGTACATTCTTGTAATGGGGAACACAACTAAAATCACAAAATCAGAAAATAATTATATATGAGATCTGTAACAGATAGATGTTACAGAGTGTTTCAACATTAAATATTTGTAACCAAATCAGGCTTTATTGATTTATGGTTCGCAAGTGGAGTATGACATGTACAGCTGTCCATCGAACGAGTTTTGATCACTATTTTGTACCGCATCTCTTCGAGCACGAATGAGCTCCTGCATATGGGCGATTGCGAGCGGTGTCACTCTCTCAGACCAATCCGTTTGGTATACCGAACGAGTGTATATCTAGTTTCCTGTTTGAACGCCCAGAGTAACCAGACCCAAGGGGAAGACTCAATCTGTTTACTTCACTAGCGTTGTTACCTTCCTAACACGTAGCTCAAGTTGGTGTGATAATGGAGTTGAACGTTACAAGTGAAATGCAACAATTAATTACTAACAATAATACGCTTTATCGGCTGTTCTATAATTGGTTTATTATTCGGCTATTGTGTATGTAGATTATGAGGTGTATTTTCTTGCTTTGAAACCATCACAAAATTTCAGCTTTCCTAGAAATATACATAATTTGTAATATTTATTTAACCAAATGCTTATACAGATGATGGAGTTGTTTGTTCCTCTCGTAGAAATTCCGAATGAAATTGTATATGAAACTTTTATGATATTTATTCTGGAACATATTTTCATATATGTCTTGCTTAGGTGTAATGATAAAACAGAACATGCAAATGAAATTTGTGTATCATAATGTAGTAAAACAAATCCTAACCGCAGTGACATGGCAAAGGCTATTGTCATTGCTTTGCCTTGACGCACTGAAGCAATATGTCTGACAGCACCGCTATGAACGGGTAAATACCCATTTTCCACCAGAGGGCATGTAAACAGAGCTTGACTACAGTTTGGTATACTCGTTGCTGCTTTTCGAACGAGTTGGACTGGAAGAAAGGAGCGAGTCTCATTATGTAACATATGAAACGAAATAGTAAAACCATGCCCTTGATAGCTCAACTTCCCCTCCTCCTTCATTTTAAATACATTGGTGAAAATATAAGTTTTTTTTTCATTTTTACGTATGTGGTGTTTATTTAGTAGTTCGTCATATCGGTAGATGATGCCCATGGCATTAATTAATCGGTCGGGAGGAGGTTCCACAATCTTTGAATTTAATTTTATAACCACAAATTTCACCATTACTATAAGCGATATCGTTTAATTATTACATCTTTTTGAAAGTAATGCCTCCTATTTATTTTTATGGAAACTGCAACAGATACAGAAAGCACAATAACGCAGTTAAATAGAGCAAGATTTCAGCTACATAATGTTATTTTTCCACCATTCGTCATGCACTTTTGCCAACGATGAACAAGATTTGGTAATGAGCTCCGTGGTCGCAAAACTGGTGCGGGGCCTGGCATTATCATGCTGCCGGCGGAAGTGTGTCTTCTTCTCTGGCCTGAATCTGGAAATTCAGCCTGGTCAGTGTCGTCTTTTAGCGTTCGGAATTGATATTTGCTCCAGGTTCTAAGGTATCCAAAAGAGCCACACCCTGCCTATCCCAGAAGACTGTGCACATCACTTTGCCTGCAGATGGCTGTGTCTTGAACTTCTTTGTTGGAAAAGTCGGATATCGCCACTCCAGGACTGTCGTTTAGATTCTGACTCGTAGTGGTGACCCACCTCATCTCCGATGATGATGGAGTTCAGAAAATTGTCTCCTTCTGCCTGTATTGGTCCAGCAGGTCGCGACAAATTTCCATTCGATGAGCTTTCTGGTCTTTTGGAAGCATATGCGGGACTCATCTCGCACACACTTTGCGATAATTAAGATTGCGTAATATCTTGTCTAAGGCATTATTGACGACATTCAGTTCCACACAGAATACTTTGGTCGTAATCCGCCGATCATTACGGATGAGCTGATCGAGACGCTGTTTATTATTTGCTGTGACAACCGAGCGGATCGACCAGGGAGTGGCTTGTCCTGCACATCCTTTTCACCACTTTTGAAACGCTGTACCCACCGTCTCACATTACTCACATCTAGTGTATCGTCTCCGTACACCTTAAGCAAGCGTCAATTTGTCAGGGTAAGGAATTCAATCACACATCTCTGTTTTGTACGCATCTCAATATCAGTAATCATTTTCGAACGCTCCCCTGCTACTGCAATCTGTCGCAGCACAACGAAACTAACTGGACACTAGCGGGAAAGTTCAACAATTAATACTACATCAACATAATCTGGCTCGGACACTAAAAGACAGCACACAAAAATACTTTCGGATTGACCCTCATATATTATAGTAACACGAGTTGTAAAGAACAAATCATAACAATCCACAAGGAGAACAGAACTCGAGTTGCTTGCATAGAAGTTAAGTAGCTTAACCCTGTAGCCCAAATCAGTGCCTTGAGGCTCGAAGAGACTGAAAAAATGTAACTGCTCGAGAGACCGGCCACCTTTAGTTTGACCGAGTTACATCACAGGTTTGCAAAGACCATCTAGTGTTAACAATGTTTATGATTAAAGAAGACTGAACAACAAAGTACAAAGCAAAGCAAAACCACGTTTCATGAATATTACATATTCTCTAGAAAAATTTCAAGAGGGGTTTTTTATCAGCGAGGCTGTAAAATTGATCATAGTACGGTATGAGACGTTTCTTTTCATCACAGACGTTCCTCTTGGTTTTGCAATAACCTCTGCTTTTTACTTGAACATACCACAACATTACCTAGGGTAGATCATTTCCCTTCAGGCCCTTTAGGTCGGACGTATTTGTTAATTCATTGATGTTCATCCCTTGCAGTGAAAGGCTCTCTCATTCCCTTAATGGGTTGGAGGGATTTGAAACACATGGCTGCTTCCAGATTAAAATACCTAATTAAAAGCACTAAACCTGCATAAAAAATAACTCCGACGGGAGATGTATTCGGATCTCTGGTTAATTATAGCTCCAATGTCCACATCCCAAGGGGAATGCACTACACTACCACATGACTGGTGTCTGAAGGACCAAAAATTACCTACAGTAAAAAAAAGAGAACATAATGGCATGTTTTTAAAACATCTGATATTTTACGTTTATACGACTTTCTCTACCCACTGTCATTCCGTGGACTAGTGGTACCGTGCTCTAGTAGCCTCTAGTTCCCAAGGTCGCGGGTTCAAATCCGACGGAGGACGATGGATTTTTTCGGGCGTAAAAATCCTTAGCATGGCTTCCTTCGGAAGGGAAGTACAGCCGGTGGTCCCGTGTCGTAGATTTACGGCACGTAAAAGAACCTCAAGCCTGATAAAGAGGCCGCTGAGCAAAATTACCGATCTTTCACGCCCAATATAGAATGGAACGCTAAGAACCACAGTAGTTAAAGAGCGTCCATAAATAAAACTCAATTTAATTTAAACTGTCGTTTATTTGTATATAGCTTCTAAAAACAAAGTTTATTTGTCTTTCCACTTCACACTAATCGAGATAAACATTTGCAGAAATAGATTTATTACACATTTCGTTACAGATACAAGGGAAATGTGGGAAACTGAATCTACCGTCAGGAAGTTTAAAAGCCAGGAATATATGTTGGTCTTCAAATCGAATACCCTTGCATTGATACCACGAGAAACAATTTAATAGCGACAGCACTTTGAACATAAAAAAGTATTGAAAATTCAAATCAATAATAACGGATATCTCAGAAATGGCTGATGCCACAAAAAATGTATTTAAAAGAGATTTACATTTTTGTCTATTTCTTATGGTTTACCTGTTATACAAAATTCGTTTCGAATGAAGAGGACTTCGTAAATTATACCCAGAAATTTCAAGATATGTATATATTTTCTCATGTAAATATCTAAAATATATGATATTTTAATAAAAAATTACTAGAGAGCCATTTGAGAAAAAATAATAAATTCGAAAATATTTATGTGAAATGTAGTTTTGGAGTGTAGCGACTTCCTTGAAGATAGCTGACTTAATTTTTATAATTATAACAAATTATACTTTTAAGCTAGTAGGTCAAGTGCTGATAAGCATTATAAGGGTAGCAGAAATGTTTCAAAAATAAATGCCGTTTTGAAAGCAAAGCTCATACACAGAGAAACCTCAGTTTGAGCAACATTATATGACTCACAGAAAGTAGGTTGGCTATTTGGTGAAATTGCATCAGAGTTTGGACGCAATGCTTGTGATACAGACCTTGGATCAATACTTAATTGAATGGAGATTTGCCCAAACGTGTGACTTCAAGGGTATAATTTAATTACCACTGCAGTTATAGCTCGAGAAGTTCATACAGCTGCGTAATTGACCGCTTGGTTATTGGCAATCACACAGTTTTAGCTTTTGGTTACAAAAGAACCTCTATTGCGCGGATTGAGCTGGTTATTACTAATACCAAGATTGTGAAGTAGCTTGGTCATACGAGGAGGAGCATCGTTTCAAATTATATTATGTCCAAAAAAAACAAAGAAACAACTCCCAAGAATAAAATGACACATCAAAGATAATACACTGATTCAGTTTTTCTTTTAGTTATTCTTAGTAAGACTCTACAATTTTGACACAATATAGCCAAAAGGCCTAAATTGGAGATTCATCGGTTTGAAAGACTTAACGATAGTGAGGCGCTTACACCATACACATGATCAATTCATAATAGTTATGTATGCTGTCATTTTGAATTGTATCATTATTTATTTCCATTTTATGCATATATTTTTATTCCAATACAATGTAATACATTCCAATGTACGAGGGCAGAAGTACCGAACCTGCTGTTGTTATTTCAAACAAATGACTATGGTAGAAAGTACCACCCTTATAAACCATAAGTTTGAAGCTTAATAATGCTACATTCTTTAGTAATTGTTTGGCAACCATTAATAACGAACTCTCTCAGCGAATTCGTAAACATGGATAAAACTGGTCATCGTTATGTGATACAATACTTTCATTTGAAAGATCTTAGTCCAACTAATATTAAAGCTGAGCTACATTCTACTGGGGGAGTCTGCTCCTTCATTTACAACAGTAAAATATTGGGTGGCAGAGTTGAGTTTAAGCGAGGCCGTACGAGCTGCCAAGACGAACATCGCAGTAGTCAACCAAATGAGGTGACCACGCCAGAAATTCTGAAGCAAATCCACAAAATGGTATTGGATGACCGTCGACTGAAAGTTGACGAGCTAGCAGACATTATAGGCATTTCAAAAAGTGCTGTACATCGCATACTAATTGAAAATTTAGACATCAGAAAGCTGTGCGCAAGATGGGTGCCACGTTTACTCACAATGGAACAAAAGCAGCGTCGTGAGGAGCTTCAGTCGAGTGTTTGGCGATGTTTCGTGCAATAAAGACACGTTTTTGCATTGATTCACAACCATGGATGAAACATGGGACCATCGCTTCACACCTGAGACGAAGGAACAGTAAAAACAGTGATTCAAAGGGGAGAATCGGCTCCAAAGAAGGCAAAGACAGTACCATCTGCAGGCAAGGTCAAGGCGTCAGTTTTTTGGAATGCGATAATTTTCATTGATCATCTTCAAAAGGGAAAAGCAATCAATGGCGAGTATTATGCAAACTTATTGCAGCGTTTAAATGACGAAATCAAGCAAAAACGGCCGCATTTAGCGAAAAAGAAAGTTTTGTTTCATCAAGACAACGCACCAGTTCACACATCCATTATCGCCATGGCCAAAATCGATTAGTTAAAGTTCGAATTGCTTCCTCATGCACCCAATTCACCAGACTTAGCCCCCTCTGATTATTTCCTGTTTCCAAAGTTCAAGAAATGGCTTGGTGATAAAAGATTTGCCAAAGATGAAGAGGTGGAGTTTGTAGTTGATGGCTATTTTGCAGAACTCGACGGTTCTCACTATAAACAGGGTATCTAAGCTATTGAACATCGCTGGGAAAAGTGTATCGAGCTGAAAGAAGATTATGTAGAGAAATAAAGCTGTTTTTTTTCAATATTTTTTGTGTCTTCTTCTGGGACAACCCTGGTAATACCTGGGAAATCAATAACATAATAGGGATATCTGCCTTTTAACAACAGTATTATCAATATTTTTAAAAATGCTTTTAGGGAAAAAACAAGTACTGATCATACTTTAACAATAGAAAAATCGAGTACTATATAGGAGTGCTCTTTCTTTTACTAACTATTGGTAAATAATTTTATATATAATGTAGCATAATATGTTTACAAGTATTTTCTGGAAACAAATAGATACTTAATACACTTTAAAACATTAGCAATATCAAGTTAGTTTTTCTCTCGCAAGGGGCGGAGTAGGATTTAAGCACTCCGCGAGGAAGGGCTGAGATAAATGAAGCACTCCTTCAGGCACCCCCTAGCACTCCTCCTGACTAACAGGTCCGAATTGCCCTGGTTCCGTATCAGAGAAGAAATAAACAGTCACAGAGTACTTATCCATCGCACATCACACACCACCGAACTACCCAGTCAAGCCCCGTAGCCCGAAAGATGATAGGAAATTGAATGAGTGACCGGAAAAAAATCACGGTATGAGAAAAACACCCATCATTCGTCTGATGACAAGGGAAAACCACGAAAAAAATAAAGTCAGAATGGGCGGTCGCTGGGAATCGAACCCGGGCCACAAGCGTTCTCGCTTGAGCCATCCCTCTTGGTAATATCAAGTGTTAATATGTTAGAATTACTTTTCTTTAGAACTTATTTAAAATAATGTTATTTTTACTCTCTCTATTACATAGAGTAAGCAGGGGAAGTATTGCATTCCACCCAAAAATTCGATACAGAGGTTTCACAGGAAATACGTTTTTGAGGTGCCTTGAGTCCAAATAATGCCGTTTTAGAAACATGTGAATCTGTCTGTGAACAACATAATTGAAAAACAAAAATTCGAATAAATACCAATATATACTAGTTCCCGAGATCGCGGGTTCAAACCCGGCGGAGGCGGATGGATTTTTTTCGGGCCATATTTAACAGCAGTGCCAATTTGTAGGACAAATCTTCCGCTAAAAGCTGGGTTAAAGTTAGCAGTTATTATATTTTACTTCTCCTATCACATATACAGTAAGTGGAGAATGTATTGTATTCCACCCAAAAATTTGATATAGAGATTCACCAGAAATACATGTTTTGAAGCCCCTTGAATTATAATAACAATTTTTAGAAAAAGGTCTGTGTGTGTATCTCTATAAGCAGCACAACTCAAAAACAAAAAGTAGGACAGATACCCCAAAACTACCCTTTACGTGGAAAATTTTCCGAAATTTTTTATATTCTAAAAACATGGCTCTTAACGATTTTGATAAAAATAGAGTAGGTATATTAAAGATATTTACATAACAAATATAGTTTATATCTTGAATTTTCTGGGAATACCTTTGAAGTTCCTCTTCATTCGTAACAATTTTTTTTATATAATCTCATATAACTAGTTAACGTTAAGAGATATCCGTTATTAATGGTTCGAATTGTTCAATACTTAGCCAATCCTGTCGATTTTCAGTTGTTTCTAGGGATGTCTTGGAAACACCAGCATATAGCGTCCAGTTCTAAAACATTTGACTATCGCATTTCTCTTTATATCTATAAGGAAACGTGTAATGCAGCTATTTCCGGTAAGTTTTATCTCGATTAAAATGAAGTAGAAAGGAAAATAAACTTTCATAACAATAATTTGTATAGCCACTAATTAGAGCTAGAGGGTAGCGAGAAAGTGGTGTGAATATAACATCAGATACTTAATAATATATTTAAGATATAAGTATTGTATCACTAATGAAGAAATTCTAATTTATAACACTGTAGAAAAAGCAATTTCCGCCTTTAGTCGCCCCTTAACACCCTAGTGCACAACATTCGGCTACTGATTTTCAAACCGCATTTCTAATTACCACCATGTCACTGTATACGTGCAGACCTAAGCCATTCTCGTGTCAACTCCGCCGCATACATTTAAGCCTCTCATAGCTTTGTGACCCCCTTCTCGACCAACCTCGCAAGGTCACATCGTAAACACACTGCAGAAACACGCGCAAGTCCCCATCAACAAAAGGAAATATACCGTTTATGACTACCGTCGCACAATGAAAATGGAAATATTATGAGCGCCATTATGAACGTCGTTAGAACCGGATGTATATAAACCATTAACATACATATGCTGTAACACTACGCAGGAAATCAATGAATGCATTTGAGGTCGTGGAAGTACAACATGTGGTAGTAAAAGAGCCAAGTATGTCTGACGGTAGTTGATCTTTGTGTAAAGATTGCTCTCCTGTGCGTTTCGCTTTGCAGCTACTAGCTTACCTCGATCAAGCTCCGAAGTTGAGGAAAATTATTTTCTTTTTGAGCGTCTGAAGACGAAGCCTAACATAATATATGTTCGTTTTGGGTCACTTTAGGCCTGCGCTGTGGAGCTGTGGGATTGGAGTTCTGGTTGCGGCTACGGAATACGCCCGGGATAGATCCTACCCATGGCGTATAGAGTTTTAAGTCTAGGATGTAGGACCGTTGCCCACTCAGCATAATGAGGAAAATAAGGCGCTGCATTAGGCAGCGGTCTTGGCCTCGTGAGCCAACTTTCCGACTGAGAGAAGCGTGATGCTGGCTGGCTACAGGCCCCCGTGCGGGCCTGTAACGCCACATGATTTACTTAGGACAGAAAAGAGTGGGTTTTGTTTGCTCTTTTCGGCATTTTTTGTTTTTTTCAACTTTACCTTATTTCGGGCACATTTTTACTGCACTTTCTCTATTCGGATAACAATGACTTATGAAGATTCACACATCAATCTAAAAATATGACTGAAAAAAGAACCATTTTATTCATAAAGTTTTTCACACTGTAAGTTTCATAGTACATATTTTTTTTATTTTTAAGCAAATGTTCAAAGAATAACATCTGGGCGTTAATAAGTACATCAATCTCACAATCAAAATGTATGTATTGATTTATATCAAAAGATAAATAACATAGTTGGGGGGGGGGGAAATACATACGTTCCCTTTTAATAATACCTGATGTAATGCTATTGATGCCTGTGTCAACCATTCATTATTTAAATATTAATTAAAACTAAAATTACTTTGGTGCGCACTAAAAACCTCTTGGAAAAAAGTAATTCTTATGGTTTTCACGACGCTGAATCTGAATTTGAAAACCAAATTACTCTACCACGTACCATTTTTAAAACAGCCATAAAGTTATATAAACAAAATTAATACTCTGTACATTTGAAATTTTGGCCTAAAACTTTGCTTTTGCCTCAAATTGGGTACGTAATGACGAAGGATAACATTAAAATAAAAATCACGTTACATGCACGCAGAAAGAAACCACTACTGATGTCATGCAAAAGCTATCAACATCCTTACAAATGAATTAAGTGAAACGGCTAAACAACACTCGCAATACTAGAAGCAATGATGAGAAGTTGAGCTGAATTATTTCAGTTATGAATATGTTGTGCACTTGAACATCACTGCATAAATTTAGTAATACACATGTATATGTAATACTCACTGCACCTTTGTCTGTTTTTATTTTAAACCTAATTGTAATAAATCCTATATTAACAATAGCACTGTTACAACTTAAAACAAGTTTCGCTTTAAAACTCCTTTTTTGTCCTTGTTCTTTTACATAGTTCTTCAGGAGCCTCTCGCACAAAAGTCCAACAGTAGTTGATTAACATGTTTTCGTTCCATTTCCCACTGTATCTCCTTTCCATATCAGCTATATCTTAGTAAAATCGTTCACCGTGCTCATCAGAAACATCTCCCATATTTGCGGGGAAAAAGTCCAAATGGGAACTTAAAAATGCAGCTCCAGAAATAATGACAGTCCATGTTACAAAATGAGGCAAGTAAAAATTACAATTTCTTAATAATTTTAATTTTCTTGTTTCCCAGAAATTTACTACATGCATTTTCAATTGCATTCAAGCCCCTCTCTCGATTAAATTCAATTTATTTTTTAATATATCGTCCTGGAATAGTTGCTTTATTTGTGCGGCGGTATTCTTTGTTAGGTTGGTTAGCTCCACGTTTGGGAGCTAAATATGCGACGGTATTCTTTGTTAAGTTAGAAGGAATGCTACTGTTTATTTGCCGCACGTATAAAAGAAAATTTGTCGCGGTCACTTCGTGTTATCTTTTACTGAGCGCCTATTGTATTTAATTTTTGGGTTCACTGTCCTCCGGCTAGCTATGATCTTTTTGGTCGAGCACTTATCTTATACAGGTGTGTAAACGGAAAGGAGTCTTTTATCCAAAGATAACACTGATGAAGAATTTGTTTTACACTTTTATTGTCGTAACACATTATTCACTTTCACATATTAATCTTGACACTCGCCAAACTGAAACTGTTATAATAACTTATTTACTGCTCATTATTAATTCGCGTACTTCACCTTTTTGTGTAATTAACTTTACGACACTTGAGATTTTTCATAACTTTGCTACGCGTACACTGCAAATCGATAAACTATGCTATGTATTTACCATGACTTTTTCTGTTGAACTCAGCGACGTGTAATGCACAAATGTTTCCGATGGACTGAAGACGACGTGTAATTTACAAATGTTTCCGATGGACTGAAGCCGACGTGTAATGTACAAATGTTTCCGATGGACTGAAGACGACGTGTAATTTACAAATGTTTCCGATGGACTGGAAACGACGTGTAATGTACAAATGTTTCCGATGGACTGAAGCCGACGTGTAATGTACAAATGTTTCCGATGGACTGAAGCCGACGTGTAATGTACAAATGTTTCCGATGGACTGAAGACGACGTGTAATGTACAAATGTTTCCGATGGACTGAAGACGACGTGTAATTTACAAATGTTTCCGATGGACTGGAAACGACGTGTAATGTACAAATGTTTCCGATGGACTGGAGCCGACGTGTAATGTACAAATGTTTCCGATGGACTGAACGAATTTGACTCTGACTTAGCCCTTTTTATACTCCTACACCCCGATATGCCTAAAGATTATAACCGAGCTGCTATTGGTTAATAAACCGCGCCAACATTAGCGTCTATTTTTATATCCAATGAAAATTACGAAAACATATGCTCTAGGGAAAAATGTTCCAGCAAATTCTAAGAAAAACGCGCCAATATTACGTCATTTGCTCGTCTCTAATAATGATAAACAGCTCACCCCCTCGCTACATTATTGCACGCTATTATTGTCAGTTTCAGTAAGGCCGTATAAACCCACTTCTCAACAATGCTTACAATCATCAAACATCTCAAATCAATGTCACACAATAATGCATATTCACACTATAATCACTCTTGACATTTACATAATTTTACAAATTACTGCGTCATTTGAGGCTCAATAAAAATGCCTTTTGGCCTCGCTAATTCGTGAAACTTTTTCTTCAGGTAAACGAATCCTCAACCTTTTTATCCACTGTGTTCACAAATTGTTTTATTAAGACAATCTAAATGTGAATAGGAGACAATACAATTTCTGCCCTGTCGACTAACGCTTCATGTCCCACATTTTTTGGCTTGAAATGTTTTCTTCTCGGATGGCCATTTTTTTCACAGCGTAGTGTTTGTCCCTCGCGTGACTGTCCCATTCACACATGAGTAGTTGAATTGTGTGTATCCCTGTTGTAGTCCCGTCAGCTACAATTTAAAGGTCAGCACATACGCTCCATTGATGGTTCTCGTACTTTATTTTATGTAAGAGATGTTGCGGAGGTTTGTACTTTCTAATTTCCTTTGCAATGTTATGGTGTTATCCAGACACTATTATGAAGCCTTTATAATCCCACCTAAGGATTATATTATTGGTGGCAATTATCATTTTTACATTATAACGAAAATGGAGACAAAGTGCTAATAAAATTTACCAAAAATACACTTCTTTCTAATTTCGGAGGTACCTGCCCAAAAATGGTACGTTAGAGAAATATAACTAACATGTTTGGATTCAGCAATGACAAATACATAAGGTAAACATAACTTTTTTCCATAACTTAACTTTTTTGCCGACCAATTTTATTAAAAGTATTAATTAATTTTCACCTCAGTTAAGTTCTTTTTTCAGTTTTTGCATCCCTTTAGGATACTTTTAGGTATTTTATAGGTCTTTTAGGCACTTCAACTTCCGAGCCGTTGCTATTAAATGAAGTAAAGCTTGCCGAATTACGAAAACATACATTGGCAAACTATGAAAACTGTAAATTTTATTACCTACGGTAATTAAAGGAAATATTGTACTCCAACCAGAAATTCAATATCGAGATTTCAACGGGAATGCACATTTTGAGGTTTCTTGAAGAAAAAGTTAGAAAAAGGATCGTATCGTTGTGTATTTAAACAGCATAACTCAAAAAGGAAAAACCGGTTAAATACCAATGGCAGCAAGTTCAGCATCTTCCAGTCGCTAAGGCTACAGAAAATGCTATTTTATATAAATCGTGTGCTTTAACGAGATCTGCATTTTTATACACTAAGATTCTGCCCGTCTATTAGGGTTTAACTATTATAAAAAATAATTCAGTACAAGAGGACTTCACAGGTTGTTCTCAGAAAATTTGAGACATGCATTTTAACATGAAAATGAATCAGTCTGCTCGGAGGAAATGAATAAACATAATGTGAAAATATCACATTTCTATGTCAAGTATGTTCTGAGAAAACGGGTCATTAACATAGCTAATTTAAAATTAGTGAGATAGGACTGGAACCTTCCCCTTAAAAGTTTCATGCCGCATTCTTAGAAGATACTGGGACACCTGACACCTTGACCCAACGCGGATCTTCTGTGCTTACCATCCCAGGAGGAACGGACGAGTTGAAGCAACAGCAGGAGGCTATAGGCCGCAGGCAGGTCGGCTGACAGAGACGCGCAGAGTTTCATAACGACTCCAAATCACACCGGCGGGCCGCTCAGAGAAGGCAACTTAAATATTAAGTTTAGTGTTTTTCTTTTTAGTAATGCTGTTCAGGAAAGCGCGCGCGCGCACACACACACACCCTAACACACAGATCTTGAGAAAGGTATTTTATTTATTAGCTCCACGTATGAACGCCAATTTGAGAAACTTATTTTACGTATGGAAAAGCCGATTTGAAGTAGGAGTTATATTATAGTTCAACTGTTGGGGAGCCGAACTTGAAGTAGTTGCAACCGCACGTATAGTAAACAGTTTCCGGTAGCCCTCGCCCCAAAATGTACTTTCAAGTGGCCTTTGCCCCAAGTTTAAAAAAAATATTAACTTTGTATTTTAACTGTATCTTTAAATATTATATATTTATGTTTACCTCGGCTGCGTCAGTATTTGTTAGAGACGCGTTTCTCTTAGCAGGGTTGTGGTGCGACTAAGAATGTAGGCTTACACAGATTATAATTTTACTTCACTCCTTTTATTGACAGTTGATACGATTTAAATAACACTTCACTGATATATACATATATATATAGAGAGAGAGAGAGAGAGAGAGAGAGAGAGAGAGCTGTGAGATTTTTTTATGAATTAATTGCACTTTTTAACATGTAACTATTTTTCGTCTCACAGGAATACGTATTAAATCTCTCAAGGGTCTCGCGTCCAGTTAGGAGCACTGTTTGCAGGCAACTGAATTGATTTCAACCGTCTAAACTTGTAAATTTCTGTATTTTAAGTCTGATTGCCTAATCCTACTCCAATAGAATACCTTCATTTAACTAAAGCTTTTTCTGGTTGTTGATTGGCTATTTTTAAACCGTCCCAAAAATTACATTATTGTTTCCAAGAATGACTAGTAGTATTGTTAAACTTTCAAATTCATTACTGCCTCAAGTTTACCTCATTGTTAGCAACTTTTGACCTATTTCTCACAGCTCCTACATCATTAAATTACGTAATATATTTACATAACATTATTACACATGGATGCAATAATATAAACACATATAATGACTGTAATATACACTTTTTATATGTATATATATTGCTTTAAGGCGGGCTGTTATTGAATTTACATATTATACAATTAGACTGAAATCATTTAAGTGTTAAAAATACTGCCTCAATCTTTATCTAAAGATGCTTCTTTTCTGCATTCAGAGGACCTCAAAACGTGTATTTCTGGTAAAATCACTATACCTAATGTTTTGGTAGAATGCAATACTTCCTCTGCTTGATATGGGTAAGTAGTAGAGAAAGTGAAAAGTAGTTGAAGGAGATAGGGAGGGAAAGGGAATGCAACAAATGCAGCGTGTTCGACTAACCCTGGTTCTTACAAATTCATATTTCAATGTTCACGTGAAACATATTCAGTACTACACGAACGTTATAACATTTGTCGTCCGTGTTTGAGTTGTGTGTCAATACTCAGTGACAGGTCTGGTTTATATTACACGATTTATTGAAGCGGGCGAGTTATATCTGTATTGATGAAGGCGGGGGTTCCTTTCTATTTGCTGTCGTTCCGTGTGGGCGTCAACATACATAAGTTGCCGGCAGCTCCTGCTTGCCTGTGATGAGTAAAAAGCATTTCCTTGGGGGGCACGTACGCCCACTGCTATTCCCAATGCTGCTTTATCAACTTGAACCAGTTGCTGTAGCAGAACTTCGTGAAAGCTTTTGTAGTGTAACCTTTACAGGACGAATTTATCATGTCAAATAGCGGATATTACGATAAAGCATTTCATTAATAAACTATTTACTTCCTGTGTGAGGTTACATTATTTAAAAATGAAGTAACCCAAATCATGAGATAATTTTGTTGATGAAGTGCAAGTTATATATCTGCTTGCAAGATCGTACCATTTGTATGACAAACGCACACCCTAGAAGTAAATTTTCAAATTCTCTAGAAATTCCCATGCTTACAGCTTATGTTGCAATATGTAACCGACAAGGGTAGCCGAGGTGGTTTAAGATACGAACTCATCTGCGGTTCAAATGACACCAAGACCGTCAACCGTGATAGGGTTTTTTTCTTCGTTTTCTTCCTAAATTTCCTTTCACAATATCATTTGATGTTGATGTATCACAATGTCCACCGCCTGCGGTGCCGTATTTACTAAGAACTACTAAAAATCCGGTAATATGTCATTATTTGAAGTACGTTGTAAACGCAATCCCGTTTGTGCAAGTTCGTTTGAATGCATATTCTTCTTCTTTCACATCAATAAGTAGGTACTTGAAAACCCGTTTCCAAGCTAGGAAATTATTAAAACTAGTCTCAAACGTGTCCTGGGTTTTCCTATATCCCGTCTTCCCTGTGTTCTATAAATGAAAGCTTGCCAGGTTAGGCGACGAGAGGCCATTCCACTTGCGTGATTTACTCTCTTCTCCTTCTGCCTTTCACAGATTAGGCGTATAGAGTTGTTCTGGCCTCAGTCCCATTAGTCATGTATTCTGATATTTTTTTAAGGTCTCAGTAATACTGGTTGTAATGTTAGACGCTATTATATATTCACTCCTCATCCTGCCTCAACCTTACTCTTAGAGTTGATCTTAAAAGCCTCAGGAGTAACTAATCCCTTTTGTAATTTGCACTGTGTCCCCCTCTAAGAATTCTTGAATATTAAGTAAAAGGAGGAATCATGTGACAGAGGTCCATACAAACCAAACGGCGAGATATTTACCGTACTGAAGTTCCTTACACATTAACAATATGCATGGCCTTTGTGTTCAATAAATTCTCATAATAGTATGCATAAAACATTGGTACAAATCTTGTTAGCTTCACTCATGTCTCTGATAAATTGACACTTTACACGAGGTTAAGGATTTATCACAACGGTTGCCTATACTCAATTTAATACAAATGTGATTTTGTTTGTCTCAGTATTAAACAAGTAGCTCAAAAAATTTACAAACGGGGTATCTTGCCCAATTTTACCCTTAGCGAGCCTAACCGTTATATATAAAGCGCCCAAAATCCAGAACTCGGCTACCCGAAGCTATCAGAAGAAAGGCCTGAACTCCTCATGGCTATCGCCCAGAAGTCTCTCTCTCTCAACAATGCTCCCCACATTCCTCTATAGGCAGCAGTCAACCCAAGCGTACTGCTACTACACGGCGCACTAGCGCCCCATGACATAAACATAAATAATATGAGAGGAATGAGAGAAAATATACCTTGTGCCAAACAATAAAATCGGCACAAACTATTTTGGCTCTTCTGTTGGCTTTGTCGCCCATAAGAATTCATCCTTTTACGTATAGTTTACATTCGTAACAGTGTCATTTTGCCACTCAGATGTTCCCGCCAAGACGGGTTAGTTGAGAATGTAAACATTTTGTATCATAAAAAAAAGAGGGCAGAAAAAATACTGCAATCTCGATTCTGTGGAACTCACTTTTGGACCAACTTCTTAAGATGCTATCACAGTACTGAGGCAAGCTATCCTAGTGTATATGCAACTACCTGAGAGGGAAGCAATAATCAGCTTAGGAAACTGAAGCACTGAAAGTACTTGACATTCATTCGAAAACCTGAGGAAAATACCCTAAAAATGTCCTAGGATGTTTGATCCTAACAGGATTCGAACCCCGTGATGCAATGTTGTACCACGGTGCCTAGCCTTGTATGTTTGTTTCACTTCAAGAATTTCTTTTTGACACTAAATCACTTGTCTCTTGTCAAGCAGTGAAACATTTTACATAATTATGTTACTATCCTTATTATAGAACGGTGGCATAATTACAAGTTCCTTAATCTTTAGTGATATCTAGTAATACAGTATGTCCCATTTAAAACACCAAAAGAAAATAAATGGTTATAACTAGAAATCTCGTATATAAGTCAAAGATAAATAAATCTAGTCAGATTTGCCAGTGAAAAGCTTGCAATTTGTATAACAATGTAACTATGGTTGCCACAGAGTTGTGACATTGATAAATAAATAAATAATTACAAACTGCTGATTCTGTCAAACTAGCCATGTAGACTGTTCAGCAGAAACTCTCGTGTGTTCTTTGGTTAGCAAAAACAGTCTGTGGAGCATGTTCAACGCCGATTTCGTCGAGAATACAACCTTTAAAGGTATGATCCCATTCCTGACTATAAGAGAATAATGGCCTGGGATGCAAAGTTGAAGCAAACAGGAAGCTTGTTGTCAAGCAGTGGTAAGTTGTACACAAAAGGCTCCGACTCGAGCATACAAAATTAAATCACACAGAAAATCAAGCACCATGAGAAACATAAGAGGCTAAATTTTATTGCGTTTTGGACAAAATGTATGAAAACAAATCGTACTTAGATCATATCTGTTTCTCTGAAGAGTCACCTTTCCACATATCAGGAAAAGTTAACAGACACAATTGCAGAATCTGGGGGATTGAGAATACTTCTGTTGTTTTTCAACATGAAGGATTCACCCAAAGTTAATGTCTGGTGCGGTTTAATTGAAATATCGTTTGATAGGTCCCTTCTTTTTTGCTGAACCTACAGTGACTGGTCGAACCTATCTATATATGTTGGAGTTGTATGTCGTCCTACAACTTCCTGCAGGAACCATTTATCAGCAAGATGGCGCTCTTCCTCACGTCGCATTGGAGGTAAGCAAGTTTCTGAATGACAATTTTCCCAGACAGTGGATTGGCAGAGGATCCGAGACAATCGCTTGGCCGCCAAGGTCATCAGATCTATCACCCTTCCATGTTTGGCTCTAGTTACCGAGGTCGCGGGTTCAAACCCGGCAGAGGACGATGGATTTTTTGGGGCGTAAAAATCCTTAGTATGGCTTCCTTCGGAAGAGAAGTAAAGCCGGTGGTCCCGTGTCGTAGATTTACGGCTCGTAAAAGAACCTCAAGCCTGATAAAGAGACCTCTGAATAAAATTACAGGTCTTTCACGCCCAATATAGAATGGGACGCTAAGGACCATAGCAGTTAAAGAGCGTCCATAAATAAAACTCAATTTAATTTCTATCACTCTTGGACTTTTTTCTATGGGGATTCGTCAAGGATCAAGTTCACAGAACAGCAGTGGTTGACCTCAATGACAAACTCAGATTTCGCCTTGCGATTCAAAATATCACAACTGCTATGCTGAGGAATACCTGGATAAAGGTGAACAACAGGCTTGAGATCTGCCATGCTACGAATGGTCATGTTAAAATCTTTTGAAATTGCAGCTCTTTAGCTAATAGAAATTGTTAACAGTTTCAATTACATAACTTTTTCTATTGAATTATAATCATTTATTTCATTTGTTATTTATTTATTTCTCAATGTCACAGCTCCGTGACAACCATTGTTACATTGTTACACAAATTACTAAATCTGCACTACCAAATCTGACTAGATTTATTTCTCTTACTTATACATTTCCAGTTATAAGAATTTATTTTATTGGTGTTTTTAAGTGAGACACCCTGTATTATAAAGCGAAGGTTTATATGTACCTAAAATGGATGACTAAACAGGATTTATGTAGTCTATGTACGAGAACACGAATACACTGGAGTTATAAAGGACCATACCTCCGAAGAAGGCTTTGAACTAGTTGTTATTCCACATAAAATACATGTAAAATAAGACAAATGAGGCCATGAATCCAAACTGGTAACAACGCTACGATACGCATGGGATACCATTGTTAAAATATTTTAATAACTTTGTTTTATTTCGCTTTTAAGTTGTTGTTACCAGGATGTGCTAAAGAATCATATAACGAGAGAAAATTGCTAACATTAGAAATCAGTGAACCTATATTTTATAATTAACAAGTCTGAAGATTATTTGCTCGATGTTCGCAGACTGTCTTTTTTAAAGAGGTTAACTTTGGAGTACCTGGGAGTACCGAAACTTGATATGCACCATCTTCATCTCTATGCTTAACTATGGGTGTACAGAGAAGGTATAAAAGTTTAAAATTCAACAACTGTGATTATTTAAAAATCACTCGACCATTCCGACTGATGATTGTTCCACCATCCAAAGGTACCTATAGGCTATGCAGTACTACCAGACCTTGAAATTCGGAGGCCTCGACTTTTATCCTTTTGATTGAATATCAGGAGAGTCTTGGTCCGTTATTAGGAATAGTCTGGATTCTACGAAATAAAATTATAGGGCATAAAGGGGAGGACAAACTATAAAAATCTGACAAACTATTTTTACAAACGCTAATTCTCTATCTACTTCATTTGCAGAAACTTGGTAATTTGCTAATTTTCTTGTAGGTGCAAGGGAATATGGCTTTAAGCGATAGTCAAATATTTTAAGAGCTGGTTGCTATGTAGAGTATTCCATTCTCTTTGTATGTCCAGGACATAAAAAAACGAATAGCGAATTCCCATTTGAGAAAAAGTATAAGTATTGGCAAATTCAAACAAATAATAGGAATTCTCCGAAATGGTTCACTCCACACAAAAAAATGTATATGACATAAATTATGTGTTTCAACGAGCTCTACATTTTTGTGTAGAAAAATGTTGTCTATCTCTTACGGTTTACCAGTTATTAAAAAGCCATTCAGAAAGAAGAGACTTTTGAGGACGTTCCCAAAAAATGCAAGATATACATTTCATTTGTCATGAATATATATATATATATATATATATATATTCATATATATAAAGAGAGAGAGAATGAGGAAAATTCAAAATTTTATTTTATGTGTTCAATGAGCACCATGTTATGCGAGGACGACCAGTACTTTTCCGTTTGCATATGCAACCCTCTTCTACGAATTTATTGTATCAATTGTAAATCTTTTATGACGAGGCGGCTCTTTGTTGAACTTGCAACGAAATGCTCGCTGCAATGAAACAATGGATTCACTCTTTGCATACTGCAGCACACAAAACGACTTTTCCTGTGGCGTCGTCAGTTTCTCGTAAACAAACACGGCGTCCCTGTAGGCACTGAATGGAACTGATAGGGTGAGGGCTTAAAACGTTAAACTTTCCTCTATTTAATGATGTGTTGTATGTGTCGCTATCTATTGCCATTCATTAGAAATAAATATTTAAAGACAGTTCCTTCTTTTTGAATAACCCTGCATATAAAAATCAAAATCATTAGTCATTTTTGAGAAAAATAAAATTTTCGAAAAATTGTCCATGTAAAGAGTAGTCTACGGTGGAGGGATTTTCTTGAAAGTTTTCGTGCCGCATCCTTGCAAGATAGTGAACCTACTCCAGGTTTAGTATTTATCCGACTTTTCGTTTCTGAGTTATGCTGTTCACACACACACGAACCTTTTTCTAAATCCCTCTAGATCATTGCACAATAATTCCATAAGAAATGGGGGAGGTAAATGATCATTGATTTTAAAAAGCTGCCTGTGCAACGTCGGGTTGGTCACTGATGTAGAGCAAAACTTGATAACTTGGCACTGGCAGATGTTTCTGTTGTCGGTTGGTGATGCTGATCATGAACGCGGCCATCGCCGTGCATTACTCCCAGAATATAAAGCAGCGGAATGTCTTGGTCAAGAGCATCAAGAACCTGACCCAACTAAGACATGATGTGCCTGCAGTAACTTGTACCACTGCGGAAGTATCCTCCAACTTGGAGTAAACTCCGAAATAATTACAAAACTGTCTTGCCCTGAATAAATTTAAAATTCCGGAGTTTGCCCTCTCGGAGTCAACCTTATATCTTCCCAAGAAGGTTTCCTCGTAGGAAGATTCCATCTACATGAGGTCAAACTAAAACTGGTCGGTCTTTTTAGCAGTTAAATGTTTTCCAAGTCCCTTCCAGTGAGCGCGCGGCTCACAACCGCCAACATCTGTGCGCCGCCTTGGCTAACTCTATAATACAAGCCTGATTTGGGCTACCTCCACAGTGCTTGGTGTGGCTACACAAGCAGCTCGAGATTGATTTTCTGTGGTGAATTATAATGTTTAATTTTTTTACAACTCGTTTTACTGCGATATAGATAAATAGTATTGCTTGTTTTACTTCATTACACTTATATAATTACACAATAACAGTGAAATTGTGGTTATAAAATTAAATTGACTGAGTGAGAAACCTCCAAAAGACTGATAAATGAATGTCTTGCTTGCCATTGACGGTATGATGGACTACTAAATAAACGCCAATACATAAAAACCAATAAAACTTATATATGTTTACTCATATATTTAAAATAAAAAGGAGGAAACGTTTAGTAGCTTTGAACTTGCAACCTAAGAAACAGCACACTGAGCTAAGAGTGCTGCAGTAACGAGCTTTAGTCATTCTCCACTTGAGAACCAATAAAGTGTGTTTTGGTTACAAATACTCAGTGTTGAAACACTCTGAAACACCTGTCTGTTTGAAATCTCGTATATGAATTATTTTCTCGGAAGATTTTGTGATATACTTTTGTTCCCCATTATAACTACTACAACAAAAATCTGATGTGTTACACTCACATGACTTTCTCTACTGTTGTACAAACTACTTTTACAAACGCTTATTCTCCATATGCTTCATGTTAATCGAGATATCGAGATGTTAATCTTATTGCTAATTTTCTTGTAGATCCAAGGGGAATTGGTAGGCTTTAAGCGATAGTCAAATATTTTAAGCGCTGGTTGCTATGTGCAGTATTCCATTCTCTTTGCATTACCAGGACAAAAAAAATTGAATAACGAATTTGAGAAAAAGTATAAGTATTGGAAAATTTAAGGGAATAACAAGCAATATCTCGAAAATGGTTCACTCAACAACAAAAAATGTATATGGCATAAATTGTGTATTTTAACGCAATCTACATTTTTTCTGCTTTTTTACTTTCTCTACTACGTATAGTAACCAGGGGAAGTATTGTATTCCACCCAAAAATTCGATGCCGAGATTTCACCGGAAATACGTGTTTTGAGACCCCCTGAATCCAAAAAAAGCATTTTTGGAAACATGTCCGTGTGTGTGTGTATGTGTGTGTATGTGTGTGTGTGTGTCTGTGAACAGCATAACTCAGAAACGAACAGTCGGGTAAACACCAAACTTGGTATTTAGGTTCAGTATCTTCCAAGGATGCGACACGAAGGTTTTCAAGAAAATTCCCCACCCCAGAGTACCCTTTACATGGAAGATTTTTCGAAAATTTTAATTTTCTCAATAATGGCTCTAACGATGTTGATTAAAATATCATATGTTTAAGATATTTGTATGACAAATAAAATTTATATCTTGAATTTTCTGGGAATGTCTCCAAAAGTATTCTTCATTGTGAACGACTTTTGCATAACTGGTAAACCATAAGAGATAGATAAAATTTTACTACACAAAAAATGTAGATCGCGTTAATATACACAATTTATGTCATATACATTTTTGTTGTTGAGTGAACCATTTTTGAGATATTGCTTGTTATTCCCTTAAATTTTTCAATACTTATTTTCTCAAATGGGAATTCGTTATTCATTTTTTGTCTTGGATACGCAAAGAGTATTAATCTGTGGCAAAGGGAATAGTGCTGCACCTAGCAACCAGCTATTAAGAGATATGTATGTGCTTAAAGGCTACAGTATTTCTATATTGCCCTTGTAAATATAATTTACCCTTACATCTACAAGAAAATTAGCAATAAGATAGAGTCTGCAAATGTTTATCTCGATTAACATGAAGTAGATGGAAAATAAGCGTTTGTAAAAATAGTTTGTACAAGAGTAGAGAAAGTCATGTGAGTGTAACACATCAGATTTTTTTTGGATTCAGGGGGTCTCAAAACATGTATTTCCGGTGAAATCTCGGTATCGAATTTTTGGGTGGAATACAATACTTACCCTACTTACTATACATAGTAGAGAAAGTAGTACACCCAGTTCTTGTGAATCAACTCTGGCTGTCTCAGCGCTCACAGACGTATTCGATTCGAGCTTCATCTGTTTTAAACGCCGCCAGTTTTAAACGACTTTCATAAAGTGCGTTCATGTTTAGCGTTATTGTGAGCAGTGTTTTATTAATGTACACGTATTAGTGCAATTGTAGTACTTCGAGTAACATTCATGACCCAAATTACAAGTGTATTTTATATATTTGAGCGTTTTCTCGTCAACCTGCGTGTTTACTGCTGCATCAAAGAATTACCTAAAGGAAACAATTTGTCGCTCAGGCAGAAAAAAAATGTATGAACAATACAATAGTTCTGGAGTGGTAGTGAAGAGAAAAATTCATGATAGCCTAATACAAGTGTGTCTCTTGCTTCTGTTTAAAACGTATAACAATAATGTTGGAATTACCTTTCTCTCAGGATAATATTTTGAAATTATCATACTCTGAAATTGAATTGAGTTTTATTTATGGGCGCTCTTTAACTCCTATAGTCCTTAGCGTCCCATTCTATATTGGGCGTGAAAGGCTAGTAATTTTGCTCAGAGGCCTCTTTATCAGGTTTGAGTATCTTTTACGTGCCGTAAATCTACGACATAAGACCACTGGCTTTCCTTCCGTTCCGAAGGATGCCATGCTAAGGATGTTTACGCCCAAAAACTTCGTCGTCCTCCACCGAGTTTGAGCCCGCGACCTCGGAAACTAGAGGCTAGCACGGTAACCACTACACCACGGAGGACATCATCATACTCTGAGCTGTGTCGTTTCTGGTGGCATGAGGCTTAAGTCTCTGAAGAGTTTGGTCTTGGCACTGTCGTTAGTCCGTAAAACACATTACATTTTCATTTCTCATAAAGAGTTACAGAAGAGTTTTCTTTCGTCTTCCCTGATTTTACTTCACGTGGAGAGAAACGATTTCTTGGCTTTCATTGGCTGAAGTGACAGGCTCATTGGTGCAGTATGAAACATCCGCGACTTCCGAGAATAAACAATGTATCGAATTAATTGTTCTTTCACACAAGCCGTGTGTTGGACTGGTAGAATCGGATGACTGAAAAATTCAATGCCATAGCAGGGATTTGAACCACGGATCTCCCGGTCTCCGTCCGGTTGCTCTAACCACTGAGCTACCATTGCAACATGCCGACACGACATTAAATTCTCCAACTGATTCGCATTTTTCCCGGTAAACCTCAAGGAGATCTCAATTTGTATTGAGATGTCATACCCCAATGGCGACTTACATTCTTTTTTAAGTACTTAAATCCCGGGCTTTATAGTTTCAACCCTATTAGGTCAATTAATGGAATTAATTGTTCTTTCACACCTTTCACACCTCTACCTTTCCAAACAATGTATCGCTGATGTTTCACTTTGCAGCAGTGAGCGGTCACTTCAGCCAATGAAAGCAAAGAACTCGTTTCACTCCACGTGGAGTTAACAATACCTAAGAGGCTTCAGAGAAAGAAAAGCAAGCCGCATGCTAACTTCTAGAGTAGCACAGGTGTATGATTATTAAGGAATTCATCCCTCACGCAACCTTACCACATAACACCTTCTTTTAACGAGGTCCAAGTTGTATAAAAAATGTCAGCAAACTCGCATGGAAGATCACAGAGCTCCGCATCTATTGGTCTATCTCACAGTCAACTCGCAATAAGCATCTACAAATTAAATGCGTTTTCTATAAAATATTGTTTGCATATTCTGTTTTGAAGTTGATCGCATTTCTCTGCCTCGAGTAGCAAAAAGTGACTGTAACTTAAACCTGGTTTACATACTCATGATATATTAGCCAGTTCCTCCCGGTTCTGAGTTGTTTTCGATCTCCAGCGTCTTGCCGGCACACGAGCAGGTTGAAGTGAAATTAATCATTAAATTCTTTTTACGAACATGTGTTTGTAAACAATTGCAGCGCACATGCCCATGCCGTTGCCCTCTGCCCACAAGGACGTGCAGGCTGAGTCACGTATCTTTATGATTAATAACGGCATGGAAACCTTGAGACGGCCAGCAGTAAATAAGTTAATGGGTTATTGTTTAGCGTTATTTAACCTTGACTTTCCTGCTTCATTATTCAATCCGTTTATGTACTGGGACTATCGGCACAGGAAGCTGTGGTGATCAGCACAGGCAGGAAATTATCAGCCCCGGACTTTACTCAGCTAGGTATAATGAATGGAAGCCAAAGCTACGGGACCAAACGTTCTATAATCAATTCTATTGTATATTTGATACTTTTTGGAGCCATTAATAATATTTTATAATGACCAGCTGCATGTCGTATACTTAACAGTTGACACGAAGAATGACAGGATTTTACTCCGCAATGTGCACAACGTTGCCAAGCTCATTTCTATGCAGCGCACAGAATTTGATCACATTTGAAGTTTTAATTTCTGAGGGACAAACAAATATATTTTAAGATTATAAAGAGAGATGTATATGTATGTAGTCAGCCACGATATGAGTGCGGTGGTGGGAAGAGCAACTAAATGATTACAAAACAAGTGATGATGACGAGATGGGGGTTAAGGGCGCTAAAAATCTGAGGTCATCAGCGCCCTTACAAGTATAAAATTTAAAATACGGGACACAAACCCGCTTAGTCTAAAACACTAAAAATCAGACAGCAAATTCTAAACACCACCACATTAAAAGCATGGTAAATAAAACAATAAAAGAGTAAAACGACATGTCAAGAACGCAAGGGAAAAGAGCGCCATTGTCCGCCAGGAAGAAGAGCCCCATTAAACAGACAATATAAAATAAAAGCTAAAAGACGCTCAGCGCATCAAATGCGCCGACTAAAACCGCTGTCACTGATAAAACGTAAAAGAGATTCTACAGCATGCGCGTCGTCTGCCAAAACGTTGGCCATGCCGAGACACACGAACGCGCATAGGAGCTAAAATTAACACTCTGCTAAGATGTGACGCGCCGTTAAGGGCGCATCACACTACTCACTGAGTGGTGCGGGGTCACCACTGAGCAGATGTCTATGACTAAAACAGCAATGTACGATGCGTAAACGAGCTAAAATGACCTCTTAAGAACGAGAAGAGGTACCCCAGGCTAACGGGAGAGGTTTAACCTCCCACAACTTGTTCCCCCGGAGGGCCGTCCACTCATCGCGCCAAAGGGAGAGGATGCGGTGACGTAAAATAACACACAAATCTGAGGTAATAACAGAGGTAAAATATCTGGGTGATAAAATGGCCGATTTGGCAGCGGCGTCAGCAGACTCGTTCCCTGAGATGCCCACATGACCTGGAATCCACACGAAGGAGACGCTGATGTCAGAAGCACCAAGCGAGTGGAGCAGATCATGAATGCGCTGTACGAGCGGGCGGTAAGTCTACAGCTAGCGAACACCCTGAAGAGCACTCAGAGAGTCTGTACAAACAACACAGTGTCGCAAGTCGTGCCGCTGGATGCATAAAAGTGATTGATAAATACTAAAATGTTCGGCGGTAAAAATCGAACATTGCCACGGTAAATGAAAGGTAAAACTATGCTGACTAAAAATAACAGCACACCCTACTCCAACATCAGTCTAGACCCATCAGTATATGTAAAATGAAAGTCCCTGAATTGCACCTGAAGCTCTAAAAAGGCGGTTCTAAGCACTACGAAACAACTGGGCGGGGCATCGGAATGACAGTTCCGAGTTGCATTTTCTAGACAGACAAATGTTTCTGCAAATGCCTGTTTTCATTGTGCGATTGTACATTCTCTATCGCCTCGCCCCTCACTCCCTTCTGATCCCAAGCCTTAATTGTTAACAGTAGCGCACTCCTCCAAGAGCATTCATATCGTGGCGGACTAGTGTGTGTGGGGGGGGGGATAATCTGAAAAACCACTCGCCGATCTTAATTATTTCACTATTGAAAAGACCTACTCTTCCAGACGAACATAAGGTATAAACACCCTCGAATTCCAATTTATATACTACTAATGGACCAAGATGCATTTAAAAAGCCTATGTACTAGAATACAAAGACATCGGAGGTAAAAGAGCATACTTGTGAAGAAGAAGGCTTTAGCTTTTAGTTGAGAATGCCATGCAGTAAAGATAAATGTGGTTACTCCACAGAAAATGCATATAAAATAGGAAAAGTACTGTGGATATTTCATTTCAAGCAATATACGTCTTGCTGGCATGTTGCCATGGTAGCTCAGTTAGTTAGAGAAGCCGGACGAAAACCGCAAGATCCGTGGTTCAAAACCCGGCTGTGGCATTGGATTTTTCAGTCCGATTCTACCTTTCCAACCTTGTTCCACCACGGCTTGTGTGAAAGAAAAATTAATTGCCATTTTAATTTTACTTCTGGGAGTAAATTCAGAAACTCTATGCCAGTTGGTATGTCATTAATGCTCTTAAAACCAGATTAAAAGCCTTATCCCGTCAATGTTAATCTACCAAGTTCACGTCCCATTATCTGAGAAATTTTTACAGAATATATTAATACTTTCCAAGTTCACTGATCCACTTTTATCCAATATCTTTCTTTATTAAAGAAGATAGGATTTTTTTATCAACTCAGCATCTTTTAAATTAACATTCTTCCGCAATTTTATTCTAATAATAATCAATCTTGTAACACCAAGGTAGATACATAATAGCAGTTAGAAGTGATTTTTAATCATCCTAAATTTTAATTTAGGTACCTTCAATAGTTACTGAGAAAACGGGTCGTTTGTACCAGAAAATGCCATTCACAGAAAAATCAGTTCATTGCAATACTGGAGAAAACAAACTAGCATATATTTGCAGAGAAAGAAATCACTCAACTTGAGCATACAGAAGATGCCATACTCAAAGCGAGTCCAAATGGCAATTTTCATTATCCATTTCCATATTGAGGTTTTAATAGCTAATAACATTTAAAATCTTCCGCTCTTTTTGGTATAACTTTCATAGAAGTACGCCAACTTTAAGTAGTTTAATAAAATTATTGAAAATAATGCTGCGAATATAGTGTAGCTTTTAAGCTCCCTCGTCTTATTTCACAGCAGTTTTTGAAGAACTACAATTTTCTATATAAATGCCCCATTATCGCTAAAACTAGTACAAAGTGTTGAAATTATTACCACACATTTTCTAAATAGTTTTATTTTCATGAAAATATTTTATGTATAAGGCATTGTTATTTTTACTTTCTCTACTACGTATAGTAAGTAGGGGAAGTATTGTATTCCATCCAAAAGCTCGATACCGAGATTTCACCGGAAATACATGTTTTAAGACTCCCTGAATCCAAAAAAGCATTTTTGGAAACATGTCCGTGTGTTTGTGCCTGTGAACAGCATAACTCAGAAACGAACAGTCGGATAAACACCAAACTTGGTATTTACGTTCAGTATCTTCCAGAGATGCGATAAGATGGTTTTCAAGAAAATACCCCCTACCCCAGATTTTCCTTTACATGGAACATTTATCAAAAATTTTAATTTTCTCAAAAATAGCTCTAACGATTTTGATTAAAATATCATATGTTTAAGATACTTTTATGACAAATGAAATGCATATCTCGAATTTTCTGGGAATGTCTCCAAAAGTATTCTTCATTGTGAACGACTTTTGCATAACTGGTAAACCATAAGAGATAGACATAATTTTACTGCACGAAAAATGTAGATCGCGTTAAAGTACACAATTTATGTCGTATACATTGTTTTTGTTGGGTGAACCATTTTCGAGATATTACTTGTTATTCCCTTAAATTTTCCAATACTTATACTTTTTCTCAAATTCGTTATTCATTATTTTTTGTCCTGGTAATGCAAAGAGAATGGAATGCGCCACATAGCAACCAGCTCTTAACATATTTGACTGTCGCTTAAAGTCTACCAATTCCCCTTGCATCTACAAGAAAATTAGCAATAAGACTAACATCTCGATATCTCGATTGCCATGAAGCATATGGAGAATAAGAGTTTGTAAAAATAGTGTGTACAAGAGTAGAGAAAGTCATGTGAGTATAACACATCAGATTTTTTAATTTAAAAAGCGTCATCTTTTTCAATACAATTTTAGACACTGCATTAAAATATTCACAGCTTTGCTTCTGAATAATGAGAAATTTATCAACAAACTCCAAAAGTATTGCTGAACATACCTTAAAAAATACAGCTAAGTATTTAAAATACTTTCATAGACAGTGGGCCACCAAATTAACATTTCGACTCCCCTTAACAGTAGTGCCAATTTTTACTGCAAAATTTTCCCTAAAGTATGGGCCAAAGTTTACCTATTTGTTTCAAAGTTTCACTGAGAAGTGGAACACAGTGAAAAATGGCAGTTGCAGTACAATTTTTAATAAATAGCAAGTATTGCGTATATATCAGATTAAACAGGAAATTCAAATCTATAAGACTGCACAAAAAATTAGGTGTAATTTAGGACAATGTTTGCCATTTAGTCCCCCCTTGAAACAAATATTCACTTTATTCCCATAGATTTTAAACTTAATCTTGAAGTTATGTAATCTACGTTGTAAGTTAACGCATGAGATTTGTTGCAAACTGAGTGACGAAAATCCCATAGAATATTAACTTAGATTAACTAAAATTCTCAGATATTCTATGAGATCTGACGTGGGTTTAGTTTGGGTTGTTAGTATGACGCCAAGGTTGAATTGTAATTTGGGGTGGAGTGGGATGTTGAGGTGTGAATGTTGCTACTGGCTACTGGTGGATTTTTTTGAAGCTCTCGAAGAACTTGTAGGCGCGGATGCTGTAAACTTTGAATTGCTCGATTTGAATTTACGCCGCCACTCACGCAGTTGGTATAATACAACTTTATGCCTGGTGTGGCAGAAGTGATATCCTTGGTGGATATATTCTTACTCAGTAATTGTTGAGATATAGCGTGTGTTACGCGTAGCAAACTTTTTTCTTTTCGTCCGTTGTATTTTATGATATTTTAAATACTACTAGCTCAATTCGTAGCGATGCAAATTTTTATCTCAGGTTCTTTTCGTGTTTGGAAGGTAAGATAGTTCTTTAAATAACAAATCCAATAAATTAACTTTTACTAGAATGTGTGCTTTATTTTACTTTGAATTTACTTGTTTGTCGTCCTCCGTGGTGATGTGATTGCCATGCTAGCCTCTAGTTCCCGAGATCAGGCTAGGATGGATGGATGGATGGTAAAAATCCTTAGCATGGCTTCCTTCGAAAGAGAAGAAAGCCGGTAGTCCCATGTCGTAGATTTACGGCATGTAAAAGAACCTCAAGCCTGATAAAGAGGCCTCTCAGCAAAATTACCGATCTTTCACGACCAATATAGAATGAGACGCTAAGGACCACAGTAGTTAAAGAGCGTCCATAAATAAAACTCAGTTTAATTTTAATGTGCTTGTTAAGGACGAACAATATATACTTGAATCAAACATTTTAGTTGTATATTTAATTTGAATACTTGACTTTCTTTACAGTACAAGAACAAATTCTTACTGTTTGTAGCTTAAAATACCCAGCAATTTGCGTAGCGAATTGGTGCATGTCTTTCGCTTTCCTGATGAGCGTTCTCCTCAGTGAACATTTTTCTAACAATTCAAAAAGTTGCATGTTGTTCACTCAAACTTTTGCCTTGTTGGTAACGATCGTAAAGCAAATACATTTAATTTAACAACACTTGCGATAAATAAATCAAATGTTAACAAAAATAACATATTTACAATCCTAATACATACAAAATATATTTCTGCTTGAATTTTCTCTTTTTGTTATATATTTTGTTTTACCAATATAGATTTAATCGCGAATTCAATATTTTTCGTTCCTTATCTTTAACGTACTTTTAACATTATTCAACTTTTCCTTTTCTTACTCAGTAGCCATAGATAAATACAATTTTAATTATTTATAACATATAAATGCTTTGGCCAATTTTATATGATAAATTGTGTTTTAAAACAATATCTAATTATGATACACAATGCATTCTTAAAATATATACTAGTACGTGAAATTCTTATCCGCTCCATTGTATTTCAGTTGTGTAATTGCTTCTAACCATTTTATTAACATCTGCTTCAGATTTTAGTTTTCTAATTGTGGCAACACTGTTGTAGAGACATCATGTTAGGCAATGAGGTTAATACTACAGTTTACTCGCATACCTATCCTGCCTCGAAGCAAACGAAATCGCTCTTCCGTTCGAAATTGGGTGACCGAGTTCCCATAACAGAAATACGAGACACTGCTGTATATTTAGGCTAAGAAGTGTATTACATCACAGTAATTTCATATTATGCTCGGATTATGTTCATTATCATCATGCTTAGATACAATTCATGATAAGAAATATGATACTTATAGAAAATTAATGGAAATAAGTAATATCGAAGTATTGTTGCGTTGCATGTGCACATATTTCTTAAGTTCAATCAGCGGATCAAAAATCATGATTATAGTATACCACACAACGAAATTATGAAAATAATCAGATGTGTCACATTCACATTACTTTCTGTACACACTCTAGTTCATTTGTATATGACCTCTACAAGCTATTCTTACGAAATCTTATTGTTTTAAAGATGGCACCTCGATACCTCCATACTCTCGATACTCGGTGGTACCAAAGTATGAGATTACGCCTCGATACTTTGTCAATACTTTTAAATTTTGAAGTTTTGCATTATTGAAAGTTGTTGCTTTTAACTTTATGCTATGTGAGGAATGAAAGGAGTCGAGACTTCACGTTATTGCCTCGCACGTTGCTGGACTATAGTTCTCGATAGACCTTGTATGCGTTTTCTGTCGGTGAATGAATGCAATACCCCATAGACTCCTGAGTCTAAAATAAAAACATGCAAAACAACGGTGAAAGGAGTAGAGGTACTCAAGTAACATGCAGCGTTAACTGAGTTGGCAACAGCCTGGCTTGCTGACTCGTTCTCTGGCATTACATATACCTACTCCGGTGACCAAAATCTGTGAATCTAGAGAAACGAATCCGAACTTAAGGCGTGAGATAATACAGCGCATGGAAATACTTGTTCTGTCTTAAACAAAAAACTTTCTTTACTTTTTATCTCTGCACTTCATATAACACTTATCTCGGAAATGGTTGATACCACAAAATATTATTTCTCTTTTAAATACAACTATATTTCTGTGTAGTCGTTTCTGCCTATCTCTTATGATTTACCAGTTACCTGTATGAAGTTGAATAGAATTCCTTCCGAATGAAGAGATTTCACAGGATATTCCCATCAAGGATTAAGGATTCGTTAATCAATAACCCTTTTTATGACCAAAAGAGTTTTTTCATCCTCTGCAAGTGTATTATTTTTCCCCTCTCTATTTATTCTACGTCGTTTTAAATGCGTGGCCATATCGCGACAGATCTGTTAGGAGATACTCGTGACTCGCTGTATGGCGGACAGTTATCCTTCTAACTCTCATCCCGGGACCATACCATAACGTCACGTGTTCACACAGGCCTTAGGCAACTACGACACATGTATACCTTAGTGCTAGCAATTGTATCTCTGTCTCTACACGTGCGAGACAGATGGCATTAGGGTTCCGTTCGGTCTATCTGCTTTCATTATCTGTGGATAGATGGCAGAACATTCGTTATTACCATCTACTTTTCATTTTTACTGTTGTTTTAGATTTAAGGTGGAACGTTGGGTCGTGGCATTAAATATCCAATCCGGTATCTACCTTGGCGATTGAGGGAAACCACGAAAACTCTCCAAACAGATTGGTCGGCCCACAATTTGAACCCTGGACTTCCCGAATGCGGGCTATAGTCCTCCTGAGCAATCATGCTGAGTTTTTTTTAATTTTCTTTAGGATAATGTCTATATGTCCTATTGGTCACTACGGCTGTAATAATTCAATAAATTAATAAATCATCACCAAGTTTCATTTTATCATAGACGAAACAAATTAAACTTCCTTGTGAAGTTGAATGTGCCTCACGTATGGGAGCCAATTTGAAGTAGTTATTGTCTTGGAGCTTATTTAATAATTGTTGTTGATGTTGTTTATGTAGGAGTTTGCACCACGCTTTGGTAAGCCAATTTGAAGAAGACATCATCTTTACATTGGAGTTGTTTATTTATTTTATTTAGCTCCACGTTTGACGTCAAATTGAAGAAGATTGTTTGTTACGTAATATGCTGCTACGTGAAGATGTATTTTTGTTGTTATGCTCCAAGTTAAAAAAAATTAACTTTGTTATTAAACTGCTTCTATAGATAGTATTTATGTTTATGTTTGCCTCGGCTGCGTCAGTATTACTTTAGAGACACGTTTCTCTTAATCAGGGCGTGGTGCGACAAGAATGTAGGCTTACACAGATTTTAAGTTCAAATTCTCTTCTTTTTATTAATCCTTGACACAAATTAAATAGCACTACACTGATATTAAGAGCTGTGAGATTCCCTAATTTAATACTTGTCATTTGTTAACGCGTATACATAATTTTCCTTTCACATGAATACGTAATATTTCGAGAACACCTCTTCCATCCGGTCACTACCAAGGTCTGCAGGCAACTGAACATATTTCAACCGTCCAAACCCGTAAACTTCTGTATTTTAAAGTCTCTGATTGGCTAATCCTAGTCCAATAGAATACCTGCATTTAATTAAAGCTTTTTCTGGCTGTTGATTGGCTATTTTTAAACTGTCACAAAATTTACATTATTGCTGCCTTAATCATGACTAGTAGTATTCAAACTCTCAAACTCATTATTGCCTCAAGGTTACCTAATTGTTAGCAACTTTAAACTTATTATTCTCACAGCTCTTACATTATTAAATTATATAATGCATTCACATACAACTATTGAACATGTTTACAATAATATAAGCGTTTGCAATGACTGTTAGATCCATTTTTTACAAATTATTACATACATATTGCTTCAAGGCGGGCTGTTATTGAAATTACATATTATATAATTCAATTGAAATTATTCAAGTGTTAAAAATACTGCCTCACTTGTGTATACTTTATTCAGTTTTTATTTCCATTCTACAGCGCTCTCCTACCACGAGAAGAAGAAAATTTATGTTTTTTTTTTCTCTCTCTCAAGGGAAATTAGCCATGTCAGAATTAAAATGTCACGAGGTTTCGGCCGTAAAGTTCTATGACAATCTTGAAGAACTAGCACTGCAGATATATTAGATATTTTAATTTCTGACATGTCTGATCTCTCGTGAAGCCATGACTATCATCATTGTTGTAAAAGCCTCTAATCTTAAAACGATAGTTTCTGATTTCATTTTGCTTTCTCTATCACGTACATAGTAGTGCATTCCACCCAAAAATCCAACACCAAGATTTCAACGGAAAAATGTTTTGAGACCCCCTGAATACAAATAAGCCCTTCTAGAAAAAGGTATTTGTGTGTGTCTGTGAACACCATATCTGATCAACATCAAACTTGGTATATAAGTTCAGTATCTTCCAAAGATGCGATACGAAGATTTTTAAGAAAATCCCCCCACTCCTAACTACCCTTTATACGTAATATTTTTCGATTTTTTTATTTTCTACAAAAATGGCTCTAACGATTTTGATTGAAATGTCATATATTAAAGATATATACATGATAAATAAAATGTATATTTTGAAGTTTCTGGAAATATCCTGTGAAGTCCTCTTCATTCAGAAGGAGTTTTGTATAATCTTGTATAACTGGTAAACGTTAAGCGATAGACGACAACGTACCACACAAGAGATGTAGATCTCTTTAAAACACACAATTTATTACAAATACCTTTTTTAGGCATCAGCTATTTCCGAGATATCAGTTATTAATAATTCAAATTGTTCAATATTTAGCCATACTTTTAAGGTCCTGTCAATATTCAGTTGTTTCCCGTGATTGCATGGAAACAGTACGGAATTTTAAGGCCAACATACAGCATCCAGCTCTTAAACATTTGACTATCGCTGTTTCCTTTGTATGTTGTAATGTAGCTATTTCTATAAAAGTTTATTTGTTTTAAAACGTAGTAGATATAAAGTAATCTTTAGTAAGACTAGTTTGTATACCCACTAATAAACGATAGAGTGTAGAGAATGATATGTGAATGTATCACAGATTTTTTATGATTAGAAATCCGCTTCATAACTATCTATTAAAGACAGCATGTTTCTCGATACTTTTATCACACACCCTAATTATAATTCGACGAAATAAGGCAACCCGGAAATGCTTTAGTGACAACTTTAGATGTGCAATTAAAATGTATACCAAGAATAAAACGAGAATAGGAACAACTTTCTTCAGGAATACCATCCTCGCGTAGCTGTCCATATAATTAAAGTGAAATTGTCGAAAGTAATGATCTCTATAAAAGTTTTATGTCCACTGACTGGTAGGAATGTCCAGCGTTAGAAAGAATGCAAGCAACAGACCCATTACAGAGGACATACTCGTAGGAATGGATGAGGAATCTAGCTGGGGTTGACTTATTACCAGGCATAAGAATTCTTAAACATCGTTGTTACAAAGAATGTAGACAACAGCCGTCATGAGCAACTGAGGGGCAGGTAAACACGGTCTGGTGAGCGCTGTCTGCAAACGCCAACAGACCGTACGAGGGATGGGTGTGCTTTGTAAATTGCGACGTCACTGCGCAAAGTCCAATACCAGTTCAACTTATTCTGGCTTTGATGTATAGAACTCCTTGTGAATTATTATTAGTCACACAGCAAGGAACGACAGTGTTACTTAGCTTCTGTGGAGTTACTCAAGCTTAAAACGGTACATATATGAATATTTGGCGGGGCAAATAAGACTGTGGTTGTTTTCCTCTAAGAAATTACGTTTCATCAAAGCAGTTCAAGAAATCCTAAGCTGTTGAAAACGTTTTTATTCTATAAAAATCATAAAGTTAGGGCTATAATTCGTTATTAATTTCACTCCTTTGAAAATTTCAGTAGCTTTAGAGAAATAAGAATTTGAATTTTCACTTTGTCTGTCACTTACTTAAGAGAACATATACTGAAACTGGCATCATTTGGTCATATTTGCAACGCATTACAATATAATCATATTAGACAGGAACTATAAAGGATGCCAAACTGTAGTTTTGCAGACATGTTAAATATCCTTAAAGAAACGATTCTGGCGAGTTTCGTTATCTTATTTGAATTATTTTATATTCTATAAGTACATTAATATATTCATATTCTGTTTTCAACAAATTCATTTTTTTCATATTCTAAGAAAGAAATATACTAGTTACTGATATAAATACACTTTATTTGTTGCTTAAGTGCTCAGCACAAACTTTACACTCGAGACATTTTTTACACCCACTCAGAACAGAACACAGGCGATCCGTCGAATCGAATCGCAACTGAACTGCACTGTCCACTTTTAACTGTCAAAACTCTTCGACTTCTCGACTGCACTTAACTTCGTAACTTCTTAACTGAGCCCTCTCACTGGGCAGAGTAGCCCCTTATATATACCTCGCATACAAAATGGAACTTTCCAGAAGAGGAACATACTCGAAACGGCCGAAAGTAGTGATGGACGATACCACTATTTCTCGATACTCGGTATCAATATTGAATTTTCATCACCGATTCTGGATACTCACTTTACAAAAAACTGTAAAGACGATAGATTGATCACTTAATTATGTTCTCATTAGTAGTTTTCTGTGTAAAAATGCACGTAAACAATTTTGTATTGTATGCCAATTCCGAAGTTGTTCCTGTTTGACATTCTCCAATTGCGAGCAATATTTTGTCTTGATAATGACACAGGTTATATATCTCCTATTGTTAGACAAGTCTAATAACAACAATAATGATGATATTAATGTTGTTTTATTAGGATTAGTAGTGGTAGTAGTTGTCATTTGTTTCACTGTTTATGTACGTATATTTTATATGAAACAACTAAAAATGATGTGTGCATTACACCATTCTACCACTATTCACAACTACTTATTTCTTTATCCGGTAATAAGTAATTAGCCATATAACACTCAAAAACAGTAAGTTTGTGGATTAAGCCTCTCTATTATTTCCCCAAATACATTAACATATACATGTTTAATACAAAGGTATACTAGACACAATTAAAAATTTGAAGAAAAATTCAAGAAGTGTTATGTGAAACGCAGAGATATAAAGGAAACAAGGATTTTTGTTTAACAACACAAGTATTTTTGAGGGAACAAATATTTCCATGCGCTGTATTATTTCAAGTCTTAAGTTTTGATTTGTTTCTGCTGGATTCACAGATTTTGGCCATCGGAGAAAGTAAATGTAATGGCAGAGAATGACTTCCAAGCCAGGCTATTGCAGAAACCTTGTTTAGTGCGTCGGCTAAATCAGCTTCATTCGCAACTCAGTTAACGCTGCATGCTATATGCGTATCTCTATACCTTCCCCCGTTGTTTTGTGTGTTTTTATATTAAACTCAAGAGTCTGTAGAATGTTACATTTATCCACAGGAAAAGCAGTCAAGGTCTATCAAGAACTGTAGTCCAGCAACTCTTTGTGGGCTCGTGCGAGGCAATAGCCTGAAGTCTCGACACCTTTCATTCCTTACTTAGCACAAAGTTAAACGCATCAAACTTCCAGAACCTGAACTTAAAAATTTAAAAATATCGAAAAGCATCGAAAGCTTATCTCAAAGTACTAGATATGCTTCGATACCACCGAATATCGAGAGTACTTAGATATCGACGGTATCGAGGTTCCATCCCTGGTTCAAAGGAATCTTCTGGAGCGGGGAAGAGGCACATAATGGGCTATTATTCTGCACGGCCACTGTTCTGAAGTGGGCTGGCCAGGCAGACAGCCGGGAGGAGCTCGTACCGCCGATCTGTAGGTAACTTCGCGTGCGCTGTCACAATATTTAGGAGCATATTTCTTAAGAACGCGCAGACCTAGAACCTTGAAAAGTTTAATCTCATACTTTTTACCATTTGATTTAGATATTTTACGGGATACGTGTTTTAAGGTACCTTTCAATTCCCCCCCCCTCAATTTTAGAAACATATGAGCGCGCGCTTCTATGTGAACAACAAAACTCTAAAACGAGAATACTAGTACTTTAAAGACCACATTTTTTACGAAATGTCTTACATGATTTTTGCCAATTTTTTTCAACCCAAACTACCGCTTGCATGCAATATGCTTCTTATTTTTGTTATCTCAAAATGGCTCAAACGATCTTTATTAAAATATCGTATGTTTTAGATATTACCACGAAGAACCAAATGTATATCTTTATTAAATACCTTAAGATTGTATATTAAATGCGTAATTCAGAAACGCGGTAACATAAATGTACCAAACTTTACAACATCATTTATTTACACCGTTGTAAGACATGTTAGAACGTTCAAAAAGCTCAGACATCAACCCTATGTTTTGGAAAATTCACAGATCGGTCTCCTTAAGAAGTCCATGTTAGACTTTTTGTTATTTTTATTCAATTTAAATTTGTTACCAAAACAAAAATCTGATGTTGTACGCACATGACTTTCTCTACTCCTGTAAAAACTATTTTTACAAACGCTTATTTTCCATCTACTTCATTGTTAATCAAATTGTATCGAGATGTTAATGTTATTGCTAATTTTCTTGTAGGTGCAAAGGGAATATGGTAGGCTTTAAGCGATACTCAAATATTTTAAGAGCTGGTTGCTATGTGGAGCATTTTATTCTCCTTGCATGTCCAGGACATAAAAAACTAATAACAAGGAATATCTTGGAAATGATTCCCTGCACAAAAATGTATAGGACGTAAATTGTGTGTTTTAACGAGATTTGCATTTTTTATGTAGTAAATGTTTGCCTAACTCTTACGGTTTTACCAGTTATGCGAAAGTCATTCAGGATAAAGAGGTTTTTGTGGAAATTCCCAGACAATTCAATATACACATTTTACTTGCCATAAAAATAGTTTAAACATATGTTATTTTAATTAAAATCGTTAGAGCCATTTTTGAGAAAATCAAAATTTTCATAAAATGTTCCATTGTAACGTTCGCGCAAGGCCAATTTAAAAGTAGTCCACGTATAGAATGTCACAATTACTTAAAAAAAATTAACCAGAAAAATAAACTACCAAGCCCATTATAGAATGCATTGGAAATAAAGCATTCCCCCACAGTAATAATTGTTTGTACTACCAAAGACTACAGGAAATGACACAAGGATTTAAAGCAGCTCTAAATAAAAGTAACAATCGATACAGCCCCAAAAGTGTTGAATATTTTAATATTCAAATGTAGAAACAGACACATATTACAATTGAAGCACATAGTATTTGAATTTGTCCTTCTCACGCAAGATTTGCTAATTTGAAATGGAATTTAATGCGCGATAATATGATATAAATTCGCTTCCATAAGATATTAAATGTCGTTCCACACACTAAAAGAATTTAGAATTTTACTTACGCTAAAAGTATAAGTTATGTATAACTTAGACAAGGCCGAAAAGTGTGGAGACGGCCGCTCCTAGACACGAAGCTCAAGTAAAGTCCTTCGCTGGTCGTCAAGAACTAACAGTCACAACTCTTTTTCATCGGAACACATCGCTCGGGAGGCACCGATGATAACGAGAAGACAGCATAAGCGCTACCTATACTGGCGGAGAGGACGCAACCTGGCGAGCGCTGTAGGGACCTGGTGCAGCCGACTACTGATGTTAATCAAACTGCCGGCGTAATGACAAACAGGGGCCGAAAATTGTAGTTAATTATTCCAGGTGCATGAAAGAACTGCGGCCATCTCTACGGAAACAGCCACTCGGTGAAAAAGTCACAATTGTAAAGGGTAGTCTAGGTGGAGGAATTTTTTTTTAAAAATCGGTATTTATCCGACTTTCCGTTTTTGATTTATGCTGTTCACAGACTGACAGACAGACACACACGCGGACATGTTTCCAAAAATGCTTTATTTGGATTCAGGGTACCTCAAAACATGTATTCCTGGGAAATCTCGATATCGAATTTTTGAGCTATACGTAGTAGAGAAAGTAAAAAGAATGCGTTGTGTAAACAAACTTGCATTTTAGTGTGGAGAAGAAAACACATTTGAATACCAGGCCTAGGAATCCGTATACAAGGCTTGTTTACGCATTCGCTCAAGATGATCGATCGCTTTTTTCTCGAAGGCTGCAAAAGATCCCATTTTATGCTATGCGAGACTGGGCGACATTAGAAGCATTTGCATAATCATTGCACAGCCTGCTTACATCCATAATGTGTGAATTCGCATTTTAAAGGTGCACTTGCGTCCTGTGAAAACATCAAATGGTACGCAATTTATCAACCGCAGCAATAATTAAAATAAATTGCTTATTTTGAACCTAAATGGCTATAGCTTATTCCTTTCATTTTGAAAACATACCAGTGGTTAAAACGCATTTACATATAAATTACCGCACGATCTCGTTTATAAAACGGAAAAAAGATAGCATTAACTTCGCATACAAAATCAGTGTACATCGTTTGTAAACCACGTCGACCTTGTTAGCAATTCTGTTTAGAAGATTAGGAAGCCTTATGTCGAGTTAGGATTCATATTCATGACTTTTCATCTGCAATGATAATGTGCTTTATCCTGCAGTCCTTGCATCACACAATAGCGTCTCGACTAATTCATATGTAACGTTGGAAACGTTTTCAAATTTCCCGAGTGTTATCAGTCCAACATAACAGACAGCATGCAGTGCTAACGTCTTCTTCATTGATACGACAGTGAAACAGCTAGCAAACTCGAAGCAGTTTAACAATGTAGTTCTACATGAAACGACCACTTCCAGCGCTTTTATGATTGTTTATTTCTGTGTAGGTTGAAGGGGGAGCATCTACCCCATAACTCATGCTTATAATTTTTACATAAAGTCTATGAATATGTAAATAACGATACGGAGAGTAATAGGACAGAAAACATCATATTAAGGATACCCATCTCTGAAAAAATGTTATTAAACTTTATAATTTCGTCCTATGTTGCTTTTATAGCTGTACGATCTATTAAAGATGCATATAGCGATTTCAAAGACCAAGAAAGGCCTATATATGCACTAAATGTTATTTAAACAGCTTAAGTCAGAAAAAGTCTTATTTTAGTGCTATAATTTTTAAGCGCTCTTTTCTTTGGTTTTCATTTGTCAGCACATTCCCCATTTTCAAACTGTTCCACACGATTTACTTTGTATAAAATCTTGTTATTAACATGGTAAAAAAATGGAATGAATTTTTGTTAACGTGTTTAGTGTTGATGTTATTGAACAACAATATTCATACGTTGTAAACTTAATTAAAAAATTTAAGTCTCATATTTAACATTTATTTTTTGAAAAATTTATTGCATTATGTAAAGCTATTTTTCAAAACAAAAAATACCAAAAATGACCAAAAACGAAAATAAAGATGTCTTGGAACTAATTTAAAAGTATAGGAGGTGTTAAAAAAACAGAATTGCATATTTTGAGAGGTGGTAGTATGGACCAAAACAACAATAAAGTGTCCAGTAAACATGGGCTCTAAAATACATACCTTAAGTGCTATCCGCACTTGTAATATCGTTATTATCTACGTACTACCTATAGCAAGCAGTAAACATCAATTACTGTTGTTACTGTAAACCGTATTCACAGTTCTGGGTAGGTGCAACGCATATTATTATAGTTATAATGGAATCAGTTTGTGCTTGGATAAGTCTGTGAAATGCTTATACATTTATTAAATCTTTGGTGTATGCAACTCCCGTTTAAAAAAGAAAACACTATAGGAAGGCGTCATCAATGATGTCTGCCAGAGCATCCGTGACCAACCTGGACTAGTGACAGTGCGTGATTCTCTAAGACGTCGGACAGAAGCATGCCTTACTATAAGTGGGTACCGTATTGAGCACCTCCTTTAGCGATGGTTCACAAGTGCAAGTCGTATGTAATCACAAACAGATTACATTAGAGGCTATGCTGTTTCAGAGTAACAGAGTAATGTATCCTGTGTAGGTCGTACGTAATAGCAAAGAGCTTGCAGTAAAAATGTTTCACAGTAGCGAAGACGAACAAGTGCTCATATCTCTTAAGGTATGCATTTTAGAGGCCCATGTTTACTGGACATTCTTTTCTTGTTTTGGTCAATACTGCCACTTCTCAAAATATGGAATACAGCAGTGGGGTGACGGGAAAAGAATCATAAATACGGAAGAAAAGGTGCAAAGCAATTAAGGGAAAGTAATTTGGCTAGCCGCGGAAGTGAGGGCGTCCTTTCAAGCAGGCAGCGGTTTTAGCGACTGGAAGGTGGTGTTTGTTTGGTTTGAGGTGGTAAAGACGCACGATAGTAAAAGACTATTTTCCACTGTAGGCATCACGCGTGTACCCCTCCCATTAGCTAAAACTTTACGTGAGAGATACGCCACACCATCTACTAGCTAAAATGTCATTGGACAGACCGTATTTCAACCAGAGAGCATCGAGCCTAGGACCGCAAGACATCAAGGCGAGCATCTACACCTATACCCGCACTCGAGCATAATACCAGATCACACGCAGCTCCGAGATGGCGAGGAAGAAGGTCCGCTCTGTCGCCGCTCTTGCTAAGGCAGGAACCCCTTCGTCTCCTCCGGTACCCACCGAGGAGATCTTGCCGCAGCAGCCTAGGGTAACCTTTGCCGCAACCGCCGCTTCTCCGCCAGCCAGCGCAGCATCGCCGCGACTGCCTCCGCAGTTGCGCCAGCTTCACCGGTGCCAACGCTACCGACACTGGGTTCTACCCAGCCACCGCAGAGCCGGCCTGTGCCTCAAGGGAGGTACAGTGCCGTCGTCAGAGGGGTCCCGAGGGACCTGGCAGCCAGGTTCCTCATCACCGCAGCTCACTTGAAGGCCACCAGGATCATCGGAGCACAGGGACCCACATCGCTCGTCAGGATGGAATTTGCAGACCCTGGCGACTACGAAGCTGCCTTGATGGCGGACCTGCCCTTGTTAGGGCGGTGCTTACGCATCGAGGCCAGCCAAGTAGAACGCCAGGCTCCCTGCAGGCGCTGCTGTGCCTACGGGCACATCGAGACGTCCTGCACAGCGCAGCCAAGGTGCCACTACTGTGGTTCATCCTGCACCACCTCATCGTGCACCCAGCACGACCTTCGCCGCCGACGCCGCTACTGCGCGACCTGTGGAGGGTCAACACATTTCACGGTCAGGCGCTCTGCCTCCTGCATCCCCGCATTCACTTCCTGGTGTCCTTAAATGAGACGATCTACACTGCTGCGTTTTAAGAATGTGTGTGTTTATATTCTTTAAAAATATTCCAAAAATGTGAAGATAAAAATGTGACGTGTTACATTCACATGACTTTCTCTAACCTCTATCGCTTATTAGTGAGTATACAAATTATTCTTATAAAAGTTTATTTTCCTATCTACTTAATTTTAATCCAGATAAACCTTTGCAGAAATACCTAAACTACACATTTCGTTATAGATACAAAGAGAACAGCAATAGTCAAATGTTTAACAACTGGACGCTATATACTGGCCTTAAAATTCCATACTGTTTCCATGACATCACCAGAAACAACTGAAAATCAACTGACTATAAAAAATAAGTATTGATAAATTCGAACCATTAATAACGGATATCTCGGAAATGGTTGATTCCACAAAAACGTTATTGGAAATAAATTGTGTGTTTTAAAGAGGTCTACACTTTTTTTTTGTAGTACGTTTTCGTCTATCGCTTAATTTTACCAGTAATAGATGATTATATAAATTTTCGATTGAAGAGGATTTTACAAGCTATTAACAGAAAATGCAAGATATACATGGTATGTTTCATATAAAAATATTTAATATGCGGTATTTTAATCCAAAAGATTGAAGCCATCTTTCAAAAAATGAAAAAAAATCGAAAAATGTTCTATATAAAGAGTAGTTTGAGGCGGGGAATTCTCTTCAAAATCTTTGCGGCGCATTTTTTAAAGATACTATAATTACATACCAAGTTTGGTATTTATTAGATATTTCGTTTTTGCGTTATGCAGTTCACAGACACAAACATACACACAGATGCGCGCGCGACTATTTTACTAAAAATCCTTTTTGGATGCAGGGGTCTACAAAACATGTATTTGCAGTGAAATCTCGATATCATATTTTTGGGTGGAATGCAATACCTTCTCTACCTATTATGTGTTTAGTAGAGTAAGTAACAATTAGCGATGTTTGTTACGTGTTTTACACAAATACATGGGTCTTTTAATGAAAAATGGATTATTGGTTTGAAATGGCATAGAAGTTGTTGTGTCACCCACTCAGTGCTACGCTAAATTACTTTAGTTTGCTGGAGGTCCATGTCCTCAGAAGACAGAGTGTCATCTTCCTCTTGGACAACGCGAGCGGCATTAGTAAACTGCTCTCGGACACCTGCACGCCTTGTTATTCACAACGTGTTAACATATGTATGACAAACCACGCCAACACATCGGCAAGCAAACGAGTACAATGCCTGGCAACTGCATTGGAAACATTCACTGCTCTCCGTTATTAAAGCCCCAATTTAAAAGGTTTAAAGAAGCGAGCTTGACTCCGTTCTTGCTTTTCAACCCAGATGTCCGGATTCAATTACTGGCATGGCCGGGGATATCTTTCTTTAATTAGAATCATTCCCTACCTCTACCCAGCGCAGAGTCTCGAAGTATGCATGTGAGAGTGAATTTAAGTGTATTTCCTAATGAAAAAAATCTGATGTGTTACACTCACATGAATTTCTCTACTCTTGTACAAACTATTTTTACAAACGCGTATTCTCCATATGCTTCATATTAATCGAGATATTAATCTTATTGCTAATTTTCTTGTAGATGCAAGGGGAATTGGTAGGCTTTAAGCGATAGTCAAATATTTTAAGAGCTGGTTGCTATGTGGCGCATTCCATTCTCTTTGCATGTCCAGAACATAAAAAAATGAATAACGAATTCCCATTTAAGAAAAAGTATTGGAAAATTTAAGGGAATAACAAGCAATATCTCGAAAATGGTTCACTCAACAACAAAAATGTATACGATATAAATTGTGTATTTTAACGCGATCTACATTTTTTGTGTTGTAAACTTTTGTCCATCTCTTATGGATTACCAGTTATGCAAAAGTCGTTCACAATGAAGAATACTTTTGGAGACATTCCAAGAAAATTCAAGATATACAATTTATTTGTCATGAAAGTATCTTAAATATGATATTTTAATCAAAATCGTTAGAGCCATTTTTGAGAAAATTAAAATTTTCGAAAAATGTTCCATGTAAAGGGTAATCTGGGGTGGGGGATTTTCTTGAAAACCTTCGTGTCGCATCTCTGGAAGATACTGAACCTAAATACGAAGTTTGGTGTTTATCCGACTGTTCGTTTCTGATTTATGCTGTTCACAGACACAGACACACACACACACACGGACATGTTTCCAAAAATACTTTTTTTGGATTCAGGAGGCCTCAAAACATGTATTTCCGGTGAAATCTCGGTATCGAATTTTTGAGTGGAACACAATACTTCCCCTACTTACTATACGTAGTAGAGAAAGTAAAAAGAAAGGGCTACAGTTTTGTAAGGGAATAAGGAAGTCATTGTCAGGCAATTATAGCATGGCTCAATAAGAACGCCAGTTTTTAATTGGCGCTATTGTTGCATTGTTGGCATGGGAGCATTTTGTTTACAGTATTTCTTGCGGTTAGTTATCATGGTACGCTTTACAACGGAACAACGAATAGTGATTGTAAAAACACATTACAAACTGGTGAATGTTACACAGAAATTGTGTGTAAGCTTCATGCGTTGCTCGGTCGTCGTAATACACCTGAGTCAACACTATCAGACAGATCTGCTCCTCGATTTGAGCGATGATATTTCGGATCTCTTCCTTCAATTGTGGCATTTTTCGGCGATTATTTTTATAAACCTGCGATTTTAAATACCCCAAAAGGAAGAAGTCACAGGGTGTTAAGTCAGATGACCTTGCTGGCCAGTTCTGATCGCCGTTGCGTGAAAGAACTCGGGCTGAGAGCGCCATCCTGTTGGAACCATAATTGCTCAATATTCACATCATTAAGATAAGGCCATAAAATGTTTCAACCATATTCCAGTAGCGTTGTCCATTCACTGTCAAGGCACTTCCAATCTCACCTTCAAAGAAGTAAGGCCCGATGACCCCACCAGCACAAAATCCACACCACACAGTTACTCATTCCGGATATATGATCTTTGAATGGGTTACATTTGCATGCATGCTTATGAAGATCCTTTGTGAGAATTCGCTGAAGGGAGATTTTCGCAATGCTCAAATGTTGTGAACAACGAATTGATTTTTGTGGACTCCCGGCAACACTACGATGTTCTCATCAGATCGGCTGGAACGAGAGTGCACTGGAGTTTTGATGTCTGCAATCGAACCTGTTGTCTCAAATTTTGACATTAGCCTACAAACTGTTGATTCCGTACGAAGCTTCCGTACAATTTCTGCATAACATTCATCAGATTTTGTAATGTGCTTTCACAATCAATGTTCGTTGTTCGTTGAAACGTTGTAAAGCGTTTCATGAATGTTGATTACAAAATATGTAAACAAAATGCTGCCATGCCAACAATTCAACAATAGCGCACGATTAAAAATTGGCGCTCTTAATGGTCCACCCTATGCATGTTGAGAAAAAGCAATTAGGTAGAAGTCAGAGTAGCTAAGGCAATTAGGTGCACCGGTGAACTCAGGCAACAAGAAACGATTAGAGCAAGGTTCATGTTACCAGAACTCAGACGTTAAGAAATCAAAGATGTGTGCGAAAGTGGACGTAGACCTTTTCTGGAAATTAGAAAGGGAAAGAATTCTTAGAATTTAGGTAGTCAAAGAGTAAAAGTTGTGTTCCAGATGGGAGAGATTTGGTAACGTATAATGTAGGCACTTTGATGCCGTAGTTGTAAAACATACAGGACTTATGTTAATAAAAGAGCGTGTATTTCAAAATTAGCATCTTTCATTTTTTTTTTCGTTTAAAGCCTTAGAGGCTTACAGTCTTTTGCGGTGAACAGCAGTACGTGACGTCTGAAGACAGCGATAAGTTATCACATACTTGACGGTAACCGAAACGGTATTCGCCAATAGCATTTCAGCGATTCACGACAGTTTACGCTTCTAGCTTTTATTACGGAATCAGTTAATGTAATTTTGATAACTACTTCAGAAATTAGCACTAATATTCTGAATAAGTTTCATTCTTCATCTTAAGCGGTCGGCAACCCGCTTCAACATATCAAGCATTAAATCACATTAAATTTCTCAGTCAATTTAGCTGGTGTTATCTATCCTCACCCCATCCACGTATACCCTTAGAGAAAGATCTCATCGCTCAACACCGTGGTTAGCAGCAGATTCAACAACAGATATTGGAAACGACGTCAAAAGTGCCGCAGAGGGGACGTCGTCGCACTCAACAGCAAACAGAAGTTAAAGGGGGCTACACAAATGAAATTAAACACAAAACTACATAAATGGGAGCAAGTAAAGGGCATTGCCACTTTGTGTTTCTCTTGAGATCACCATTTTGTCTATAGTAATGTTATAAAGAGAAACTTTGAATATGCTTATGTAAGATATTCTAAAAACTCTGATGTGTTACACTCACATGACTTTCTCTACTCTTGTACAAAGTAATTTTACAAACGCTTATTCTCCATATGCTTCATGTTATTTGAGTTATCGAGATGTTAATCTTATTGCTAATTTTCTTGTAGATGCAAGGGGAATTGGTTGGCTTTAAGCGATAGTCAAATATTTTAAGCGCTGGTGGTTATGTGGCGCATTCCAGGACATAAAAATGAATAACGAATTTGAGAAGTATTGGAAACTTTAAGGGAATAACAAGCAATATCTCGAAAATGGTTCACACAACAACAAAAATGTATATGACATAAATTGTGTATTTTAACGCGATCTACATTTTTTGAGTAGCAAAAGTTTGTCTATCTCTTATGGTTTACCAGTTATGCAAAAGTCGTTCACAATGAAGAATACTTTTGGAGACATTCCCAGAAAATTCGAGATATACATTTCATTTGTCATGAAAATATCTTAAACATATGATATTTTAATCGAAATCGTTAGAGCCATTTTTGAGAAAATAATAATTTTCGAAAGATGTTCCATCTAAAGGGTAATCTGGGGTGGAGTGATTTTCTTGAATACCTTCGTGTTGCATCTCTGGAAGATACTGAACCTAAATACCAAGTTTGGTGTTTATCCGACTGTTCGTTTCTGAGTTATGCTGTTCACAGACAGACACACAGTCACACACACGGACATGTTTCTAAAAATGCTTTTTTTGGATTCAGGGGGTCTCAAAACATGTATTTTCTGTGAAATCTCAGTATCGAATTTTTGGGTGGAATACAATACTTACCCTACTTACTATACGTAGTAGAGAAAGTAAAAATGATTCCACCGATTTTGATAATTATTTCGCCATTGTAAAGTCTTTTATAGCCATATGACATCTCTAATATTTGAGATCACCTTGCGCGTGTACCGGCTGCTTGAAACAGTTGAGAGGATTTAAAGCGCGTATGAGTAACCCACCATGGTAGCCCAAGTAGTAAGAGCATCGGCACTACAGCGAATATCGTGGTTCAAGTCTGATTCAGCTTTCCAAGCATACTAAATAATAACTCAATAAAATTCCAAACTCTCGTCAGCAGAATTGGAAATGTCAGCCTTGTGCAAGAATTTTAAAGGACGAAAGTGCCTCTAGCGTAGTGTTAGTATATCACACTGCGCATGCTCCGTGTCAGAAGTCTGGTTGTGCCATTCTTTGTGTTAATAGATACTCTATACGCAGACGACTATGTGATATAAACAGGCAGAAAATAGAGTCTGAATGTAGACAAACACCAACATTGGAGCTACAAAATGAAATAAAAACTAGGTGGGGTAAGGAAACATATATTTTGGAATTAGGTATAAAACAGAGGACGGGAATAGCATGGCTTAGGTTGGGAGGGTGGAAAGCTCACAAGGTTGTTGACGATGATGGCAGGAGGATTTGAACGAGAAGACTAGACGCATATTTTGGCAGCACGCATGCAGACGGAGAGTATTAGGAAAAAATTATTACCGGAAGTGCATTTGGCTTCCAACAGACGGAGGACAGCATGCTGGGACATGATTCTGAACAGTCAAAACTGGCCAAGCTTGGGCACATGCTTAATGGAAGTACGTGTACTAAGAGATAAGATGTTTATGTAAATTTTCTTTAAATATATGTGGTGCTTGAGCACTTGTATATGTGTGTGTGTGTGTGTGTGTGTGTGTGTGTGTGTGTGTGTGATTCAGAGTGTTTTTCAATTTTATATGTATGTATATAATGTGGTGAATATAAACATAGTTGTTTCTGGTCGATTCTGCAACTCACGTATACATACCAGATATTTTTCTAGAGAGCATGTACGGTCTTATGACCCATGCGACTCTGTTATGCAATTAATGTAATACTAAGTACTTAATAAATACCACTACTACTCATAAATGTTGTTCCACAGAGCGCATAAGAATTCATTCGTGTAAACAATGAACTAAAGAAAACGCTACTTACATAGTAAGCTGCTCATTTTCTCTCTCGCATTTAACGTGACTGTTCTTAAACGTCACGTCATGCTGTTATGTAAACTTTTATAAAAGCCACTCAATCCGAGACTTACTTAACCCACAGTAAGCTAACATTTGATCCGTGGTTCAAGTATAGGATTGCATTCGCTAACTTAACCCGGCTCTCTCTTGGCGAGTTGCTGGCAAAAGTAAATTAAATTCATTCACTCCTGTCGAGTGTTTTCGGATCGATTTCCAAGAGAATGGGTTCCATTCTGCCCAGCAGAGCGTCTAAAGGCTCGTTGCTGCTATTTGCTCTCCCTGCAGTGTGTGGGGGAGGAGTAAGGATCTCCTGTTTCCTTCACCCTGGGTTCGATTCCTGCAGTTTTGAGAATGCTAAGCATTGGTATGCTCCTTCTGTTTCATCTTAACAATGCACATAAAAATATTTATTTTCATTTATGTGAATATAGACATGCAAAACCTTGATTTGCATAACATATTTGAACCAAAGATACTCAATTTATAGGTGTCTTCACATACGGTAATTTCAATATTGGATATCTATTATATGAAGCCTTATGGACATTTTCTTATCATGTACCAATACAGAATATTTTAGAATTTCAATTTCACTTTCCTTTTAACTTTCTGTACCGCTTACCTATAGTAGGTAAGGGAACTAATTGCATTCCAATGAAAATCTCACTGGAAATGCACGTATTGCAGTCCACTGAATAAAAAAAAAGTCTTAGAAAAGTGTGTGTGTGTGTGTGTGTGTGTGTGTGTGTGTGTGTGTGTGTGTGTGTGTGTGTGTGGTTTAAAGAGATCTATATTTTTTGTGTAGTACGTTTTCGTCTATCGCTTAAGGTTTAGCAGTTGTACAAGATTATACAAAATTTCTTTCAACTGAAGTGAAAATTCAAGATATACATTTTATTGTTATGTAAATATCTTTAATATATTGTATTTTAATCAAAATTGTTAGTCATTTTTTTAGTAAATCAAATATTTCAAAAAATCTTCCGTGTAAAGGGTAGTTTCAGGTGGGGAAATTTTCTTGAAAATCTTCTCGTTGCATCCTTGGAAGGAAATAAACCTAAAAACCAAGTTTAGTATTTATTCGACTTTTCGTTTTTTAATTATGTTGTTCACACACACACACACACACACACACACACACACACACACACAGAAACAAACACGACCTTTTTCTAAAAATTCTTTTTTTTTATTCAGAGGGCCTAAAAACATACATTTTCGGTGAAATCTTGGTATCGAATTTTTGGGTGGAATACAATACTTCCCCTACCTAGTATACTAGGAGAAAAACTAAAAAATTGAAGTTTTAGTTGACCATTCAATCACTTGTTAGTTTGAATTCCAAAACCATTTATAAAATGAGATACTATTGTTCTTGAGCACAATACTTCTAAAATATATAATGAATTAAGTCAGGGCGAAATTATAAAGTACTTTTGCTTGAACTACTATGAGTTAGCCATGTAGCCAAGTGTCTACCCGTGGGTGGTATTCTCGGATATTAACGCTTGACCGAAGAGCAAATCAAAATGAGCCGGAACAACTTCTCTTGGACTCTTAATCGTGATAATACTAAGTGATCCGTTGAGCACGTGTTCCGTATACATATTTGTGTTCTTAGATGACCTAGCGTAGGTTTCAGAGCACTTTCCAACCATTTGCCACACATATGGAAATTGCCTCGCGATACCAAGATTGGTCTGCAGTTTACACTGGCGAATGTCAGTCCCAGAGTAAACTACATTACATGAACAACGATGGAGGAGAGGAAGAAATCTTATGTGTTACATTCACACGACTTTCTCTACCCTCGATTGTTGATTAGTGGGCATGTAAACTATTTTTACGAAAATTTATTCCCTTCTTTTTATGTCCTGGACAAAAATAATTGAATGCTCCACATAGCAACCAGCTCTTAAAATATTTGACTATCGCTTAAAGCCTACCATATTCCCCTTGCACCTATAAGAAAATTAGCAATAAAATAGTTTCTGTAAATATTTATCTCGATTAACATGAAGTATATGCAGAATAAGCGTTTGTAAAAATAGTTTGTGCAAGAGTAGAGAAAGTCATGTGAGTGCAACACATTTTTTTTCTATCTACTTCATTATAATCTAGATAAAAGTTTGCAGAAATAGTTACATTACACATTTCGTTATACAAACAAAAGGCAACAGCGATAGTCAAATGTTTAAGCTCTGCACGCTATACGCTGCCTTAAAATTCCATACTTCTTCCATACAATCATGAAAAACAATTGAAAATTGAAGGACTTGGAAAGAATGAAAAAGATATTGAACAATTCAATATATCAATAATGGAAATCTCGAAAATGGTTTATTCCGTAAAAAAATTATTGGGTGTAAACTATGTGTTTTAGAGAGATTTACTTTTTGGTGTAGTACGTTTTCGTCTGTCGCTTAACATTTACTAGTTAAATATTATACAGATTCTTTCCGAATGAAGACTTCACAGGCTATTTCCATAAAACTGAAGATATATATTTTATTTGATATGTAAACATCTTTAATACACTGTATTTTAATTAAAATCGTCAGAGGAATTTTTTAGAAAATATAAAATGTAAAAAAATGTTCCAAACAGGGTACTTTATGGAAGGGATTTTCTTGACAAATTTTGGAAGCTACTGAACCTAAACACTAACCAACTTGGTATTTAGCCGAGTTTTTGAGTTATGCTGTTCACAGACACACACACACACACACACACACACACACACACACACACACCCTCATACGGATCTTTTTATAACTGGTTTTTATCGAATTCAAGGAGCCTGAAAACATGTATTTCCGGTAAATCTCGGTATCAAGTTTTTGGGTGGACTGCAATGTCTTCTCCATCGACTATGTACGTGGTAGAGAAACTGAAAAACAGAAAAGAAAAAAAATGTATGAAATAACGAACAAAAAATATAAAATGCTCAAATTCGCACTGACAACGTTGCTGCGACAATTGGCAACGAACACAGCTACTTCTATTATATGCAATTAATCTTCACCCCCTAAACCACATTCCAAGTAGCATTGTACCGCTGTAACAAGTATTAACTGCTTGCATTATTTTACTGTTGGTGTTAGTCAGTATGGTTTATTTGTGTTTAAGATGTCAGCGAAACGAAAACATGTTGTAATTAAAATTGAACAGAAACTGAAGTCGTTAGCAACAGAGTGTCAGTAGACGAGGGATTCAAAGCATTAGAGGTATGAAAGGACTACATACTCATATTCAGATTTTAACAGAAAGCACTGAATTACGCGACTATCAATAACACGAAAGTGTTTGACTTTTGGTTGCCTTACGTTTTTTAAACTAAGACAGTGTATCGATATCAACAGATACAATGCAAAACAAACAGCTTAACAAACTCGCAAGCTTGATTATCCGGAACGGCTCTGGCCCCGTTAGTTCCTTTAAGCGGATTTATACTGCATAAGTATCAAATTATAACAGTAGGAAACAGGGATACCAAAGGATTCTAAGGTATTGAAAGAGCTGAAAAACAAGTGAGTATTTACAGAGTGTTCAAGTGGTGTAACTTTAAGGAAGAATGTTTCCTTCTTTTGTTCCCTTTGAGGAAAAGTGGGTTATTCATTAAAGTAACCCACTGTCACTCAGTACATCAGATTTGTCCTTATGTCCAGAACTAGAATGCCTTCAAAAATCAGGATGCAGCTTGCAAAATTCATCCTCACACCAATCCCGAATTGCAGAGAGAAATTGAGAGATGTGTCGCTGCAATTTAATGACATGCAATGTCGTATTCAATTATGTGAATCGCATAATTGAGCCCACATTCATAAACTTATGTAACTTACTTAATTTCCCATAAAGTTGGTGACTTTTTTAACACCCCTTCCATGTGGAAGCCGTTTACCGTACAAAACCGGAGAAATGCACAAACGGAATGTTGCTCTGATGTTTAGCTTGCATTATGGACTGTGTAAAACCTCACCTCAAATCACACTCAGAAGCACGTCATGTTGGGCAAAACTGCAGTCAGTGCCAATAGTTCTTTTCTCTTGTCCCTGTATATGAAGTACTTGCCTCCTACAATAGTATTTTATTGTGGTGCCGGTACGTTGCCAAGCGTTTGAGCTCGGAGACTTATAGCATGAGTATGCCGATGTGCGATGCATGGTCAACTGAAGCAGAAGGTCTCAGGTAAGTGATTAGCACAACTTCGACGACTTCCACTCAAGACCCAAATAACTAGAATAGAAATCTCAAACAAAAATCTCATCATGCACATTAAATTGGACCAAGGTTTCGCTAATATCGCACAGGATCATCTCTCCAGCTTCTAGGATGTCCCATGTCACATTGTCCTGAGGACTCTTGTTAGTAGCTCGAAATCAGCAAGAAACTTGTCTTTCCTTGCTCTGCAAAATCACATTTTCTAAGTTTAAAATATATATTACCAACTTCATCCAAGAGAATATACTGTGCTGCAGATCCTAGAAATGTCATTTCTGTTGACTCAATGTTCCCTGTAGGAATTACTTTTGCTAGCATTAAGGATGTGATGATGAGCACACCTGATGGATACATTCTGTAATATGGGCAAGGAGTTGGCAGAACTCAGTGACTGACACTTCCTATGTTCAACACCGCCTAATGGGTACATTCTTTAATATGGGCAAAGGAGTTGATTTTCAGAGAATGCCCAGGATATACACTTCATATGTTGAACACCACCTGAGAAGATGCTTTGTTACGTTATTTGCACCACGCTATGGGCGTCAATTTGAAGTAGCTTGTATTGAAGGAGATGTATTACATTTCAACTGTTGGGGAGCGGAAATTGAATTAGTTGCAACCGCACGTATAGTATCGGTAGCCTTCGTTAAAAAAAAATTAAAAATATTAACTTTGTAATTTGACTGTTTCTTTAAATATTTACTATTTATGTTTGCCTCGGCTGCGTCAGTATTTATTTTAGAGACATGGATGTCTTGGCAGGGTTCTGGTGCGACTAAGAATGTAGGCTTACACAGATTATAATTTTACTTCACTCCTTTTATTAATGCTTGACACGATTTAAATAAGACTGATAGAGAGCTGTGAGATTATTTTATGAATTACTTGAACTTTTTAACACGTAAACTATTTTCGTCTCAAACGAATACGTATTATACTTCTCGAGGACGTGTCTCGCGTCCGGTTAGGAACACTGTTTACAGGCAAACTGACTTCTGATTTTGTAAATGTTTCCCCTTTTCAGTTTCTGATTGGCTAATCCTACTCCAATAGAATACCTTCATTTAACTAAAGCTTTTTCTGATTGTTGATTGGCTATTTTATAAACTGTACTAAAATTACATTATTGCTTCCAAGAATCACAAGTAAAATTATTAAACTCTCAAAATCATTATTGCCTGAAGGTTACCTCATTGTTAGCAACGTTTAACTTATTATTCTCACAGCTCCTACATTATTAAATTACGTAATACATTCACATAACATTATTGAACATGTATACAATAATATAAATGTATACAATGACTGTAATATACACTCCTTATATATTGTTACATACACATATTGCTTTAAGGCGGGCTGTTATTGAATTTATATATTATATAATTAGACTGAAATTATTTAAGTGTTAAAAATACTGCCTCACACCTGATAAGTATTCCTTAATATGAGCAAAGGAGTAGATCCTGGCAGAATCCACAATGATAGACGCTTCATAAGTTGACACCGCCTGATAGATACATTCTTTAATACAGGCAAATGAGTTGGTCTTGGCAGAATCCATAGTGACTGACTACTTCGTATAGTGCGCACCGCCTGATAGATGCATTCTTTAATACAGGCAAAGGAGTTGGTCTTGGCAGAATCCACAGTGATAGACACTTCGTATAGTGGGCACCGCCTGATAGATGCATTCTTTAATACAGGCAAAGGAGTTGGTCTTGGCAGAATCCATAGTGACTGACTACTTCGTATAGTGCGTACCGCCTGATAGATTCATTATTTAATACAGACAAAGGAGTTGGTTTTGACAGAATCCACAGTGATAGACACTTCGTATAGTGCGCACCGCCTGATAGATGCATTCTTTAATACAGGCAAAGGAGTTGGTCTTGGCAGAATCCATAGTGACTGACTACTTCGTATAGTGCGTACCGCCTGATAGATTCATTATTTAATACAGACAAAGAAGTTGGTTTTGACAGAATCCACAGTGATAGACACTTCGTATAGTGCGCACCGCCTGATAGATGCATTCTTTAATACAGGCAAAGGAGTATATGTTTATATTATTGTATACATGTGTAATAATGTTATGTGAATGTATTACGTAATTTAATAATGTAGGAGCTGTGAGAAATACGTAAAAAGATGCTAACAATGAGGTAACCTTGAGGCAATCATGAAATTGAAAGTTTAATAATGCTACTTGTGATTCTTGAAAGCAATAATGTAATTTTTGTGACAGTTTATAAAATAGCCAATCAACAACCAGAAAAAAAACTTAAGTTAAATGAAGGTATTCTATTGGACTAGGATTAGCCAATCAGAAACTAAAATGGAGCAAAATTTACAAATTCAGAAGTCACTTGGTTGTAGACAGTGTTCCTAACTGGACGCCAGATGCGTCCTCGATAAATTTAATACGTATTCGTGTGAGAAAAGAACTAGTTTACGTGTTAAAAAGTGCAAGTAATTAACAAAAGAATCTCACAGCTCTCTATATCAGTGAAGTGTTATTTAAATCGTGTCAAGCATTAATAAATGGAGTGAAGAAAAACTTAAAATCTGTGTAAGCCTACATTATTCAGTCGCACCACTCCCTGCTAAGACATGCATGTCTCTAAAAAATATAAATACTGATGCAGCCGAGGCAAACATAAATATATAATATTAAATAAACAGTCAAAATTACAAAGTTAATATTTTTTAAACATTTGGGGCGAAGGCTACCGGAAACTTTTTACCATACGTGCGGTTGCAGCTACTTCAAGTTCGGCTCCCCAACAGTCAAAATATAATACATCTTCTTCAAACTGACTTTCCATACGTAGCAGCAACAAAACTTCTTCAAATTGGCTCCCAAAGCATGGGGCAAATAACAATACAACAAAGTAAACTTCTTCAACATTTAACACATTTATTCTGAAAACATGGATACTGAGACCAAATAAGGGTTAGAGGCAACGAATTCAGCTTCCATAAACTAGATGCTAACCTACACTTTTAATTAACACGGAGTAAATACTCGTAAGTCCAAGAACTGGAAGGGGAAAGTATTTTACAAATCAATATACATACTTTGAAGGTGTGCCCGTGCAAGAGGAGACAACTCCAAAAATGCCAGGATAGAGCAGGTCTGAGGTCACTTGACTTACTTCATGCGCGTCCATCATAGATATCACAGAAGTACTTTTCCTAAATACAGCGATAAGACATAATTGTGCTATCACATAAAATATACGAAGCGTTTTTAGAGGTAACTTTTGTATGCAAGAATTCAATCCAACATAGGTACTGCCAGTTTTCTATCCTTGTTTTCCTTCTCTATTTTCTAACCCTCCTCCAATCGCTCTCTTAATCGATTCTTGGAGGGTCTTCATGTAGAACAATCACTGCGTTTAAGTGCTAAAAACTGCAACTTCTTGGAACTAGATTCTGTTGCACAGGTAGACGCCCCGACCAATCACCCCGAGTTGCGGCATTGACCCTTGTGGTTGTTCTCACGCACTTATGTGACGCACGTACGGCTCACCAAAAGCAAATAAAACGGATGCCAAGGTTACTATTATCTCTCAGCAGCCGTGCCAACATTTCGCAGATCATTTTCGGTTCACGAAATACTACCCAAGAGTGTTTTCAACCTTTGGTTCTCTTCTAGTCGTCAGCTGCAACTCTAAAACAGTTGTCTCTACCACACTTTGGTAACAGATCTGTTCTAGCTCCACAGGTGGCGGTCGATATAAATTTACTTTGCTACCATTGAATATGTAGCTCATTTTTTTTCCTTGCTTGATCTGAATTTCATATTTGGGTATTGATTGAATAGTAAATTTGTGCAAGCCGGAGTAAGCGAGGAAAGAATAAAATGAATTCAGACTAGTTTAGGCACAACAGCATATTCTTCATCCAGAAAACCATCCTTATGAAAGCTCATTTTTCTGTTTACTTCATGTTAACCCAGATAACTTTCTGATAAAGTAGCTTCATTACGCTAATTCGTTGTAGGTACAAGTTGGATAGAGGAAACACGGTCGGGTCATATGTTTAAAAAGCGAGTGCTTATATGCTGACGATATTAAAAATGGATATCTGGAAAAGGAAGTTATTTGAAATACAAGCTATTTTTGAAGAGATCCACATTTTTTGTTGTATATTTAGTATCTCTCTTGTAGTTTACCAGTTGTAAAAAAAATTATATGAAATTTCTTTTGAATGAACAGGGATTCACAGCATCTTTTCAGAAAATTCAAGATAAACGTTTTATTTCCCATGTATAAATATTAAATATTCATTCATATTCATTTTGAGTTATAAACATTTTTTAGAAAATCAAACATTTCAAAAAATCTTCCATGTAAAGGGTAGTTTAGGGTTGGGGAGATTTTCTTGAAGTTCGTCGTGTCGCATCCCTGGAAGATACTGAAGCTAAACATTAAGTTTCATATTTATCCGAGTTTTCGTTCTTTAATTACGCTGACCATAGACACACACACACACACACACACACACACACACACACACACACGAACCTTCTTCTAAAAATGCCTTTGTTTATTTACAGGACCTCAAGACATGTATTTCCGGTGAAATCTTAATTTGATTTTTTTTGTGGAATGCAACACCTTTTCTATCTACTAGGTACGTGGCAGAGAAAGTAAAAATCTGATGGGTTACATTCAGCGACCTTCTCTACCCTCTATCGCTTATTAGTGAATATACAAATTATTTTTACGAAGGTTTATTTTCCTATCTACTTCACTATGATCGAGATAAATCTTTCGGGAAATTACTGTATTACATGCCTATTGTATTGTGTGTCTCTGTGCCTGCGTGAGGTATAGTGTATTTCAAAGAAATACGAAGATTTTCAAGAAAATCCCCCATCCCAGACTATCCTTTACATGGAACAATCGAAAATTTTGATTTTCTCAAAAATGGCTCCAACGATTTCGATTAAAATATCCCATGTTTAAGATACTTTTATGGCAAATAAATGTATATCTTGAATTTTCTGGAAATGTCCCCAAAAGTCGTCTTCATCTTGAATGAATTTTGCATAACTGGTAAACCGTAAGAGATAGAAAAAATTTTACTCTGCAAAAAGTGTTGATTTAGTTAAAACACACAATTTATGTCACGTACCTTTTTTTTAATGAACCATTTCCGAGATATTCCTTGTTATTGGTTTGAATTTTCCAATGCTTATACTTTTTCTCAAATGGGAATTCGTTATTCGTTTTTTTATGTCCTGGACATGCAAAGAGAATGGAATGCTCCACATAGCAATCAGCTCTTAAAACATTTGACTATCGCTTAAAGCCTACCATATTCTCCTTGCACCTACAAGAAAATTAGCAATAAAATAGTTTCTGCAAATGTTTATATTGATTAATATGAAGTATATGGAGAATAAGAGTTGGTAAAAATAGTTTTTACAAGGATATAGAAAGTCATGTGAGTATAACACATCAGATTCGTTTAGAACTGGATGCTATATGCTGCCTAATTACATATTGTTTCCATGACATCCGAGTAATAAATGAAAATGACAGGATTTTAAAACAATAACTGTTATTGAATAATTCGAACCATTAATAAGGGATATTTTCGAAATGTCTGATGCCACAAAAAATTTATTTGAAATAAATTCTGTATTTTAAAAGAGATTCTAAAGCTTTTGTGAGTGAGTTTTTATCTATGGCTTAACGTTTAGCAGTTATACAAGATTATACGAAATTCCCTCCGAATGAAGAGGACTTCACAGGGTATTCCCAGAAAATTCAAGATATACATTTCATTTGCCATGTAAATATCTTCAATGTGTTGTATTTTAATCAAAACGGTAAAGTTTTTTATTAGGAAGTAAAAAAATTCGAAAAATGTTCTATGTAACGGGTAGCTTGCAGTAGGGGTTTTCTTGAAGATCCACGTGCCGCATTTTTGGAAAATCTTGAACGTATATACCAAGCTTGGTATTCATTTTGAGTTACGAGACCTACACACAGAGACGTTTTTTAAAAATGCTTGTTTTGGATTCAAGGTGCCTCAAAATATGTGTTTATAGTGAAATCTCGGTATCGAAGTTTTGGGTGGAATGCAATACATGTAGTAAGTGAGGCCAAAACGCCTAAAGTATCTGATATTCAACTTTTTCATAATGATAAAGACTACTGAAAACAGATGAGCAGAGGAATAACAACTCAGAACGTGTGAATCTGAAATTAAGTATGCAGACCACAGGACCGCTGAGGTGATGACGTTCAGTGGTACAGTCGTGAGAACTTAAGAAGAATCTCAAGTGATGCTCTACATTTTCTCTTTAACATGCACTTCGCAATATACCGGATATGTACGCTTTGCTTTATGCAATGCCTTATTCAGAAAGAGACTGGAAATGTGCCATAAGATGTGAAATCAAAACAGCACAGTTGGTTTCACTGATTGTTATATGAAACCTTTTCACTTTCTATACTACTTACATAGATATAGTAAAAAGAGGAAGTCTGCATTCCATCCAAATATTTTCTTTGGAAATTTCACCGAAATACATGTTTTGAGGGCATGTTTTGAACCCAAAACTGAGCCTTTTTATGAAAATGACCGCGTTTGTGTTTGTTAATAGCATAATTAAAAAATCTGATGTGTTACACTCACATGGCTTTCTCTACTCTTGTACAAACTATTTGTACAAACGCTTATTCTGCATATGCTTCATGTTAATCGAGATATCGAGATGTTAATCTTATTGCTAATTTTCTTGTAGATGCAAGGGGAATATGGTAGGTTTTAAGCGGTAGTCAAATATTTTAAGAGCTGGTTGCTATGTGGAGCATTCCATTCTCTTTGCATTACCAGGACATAAAAAAATGAATAACGAAATTGAGAAAAAGTATAAGTATTGGAAAATTTAAGGGAATAACAAGCAATATCTCGAAGACGGTTCACTCAACAAAAAATATGCATATTACATAAACTGTGTACTTTAACGCGATCTACATTTTTTGTGTAGTAAAGTTTTGTCTATCTCTTATGGTTTACCAGTTATGCAAAAGTCGTTCACAATGAACACTTTTGGAGACATTCCCAGAAAATTCGAGATATACATTTCATCTGTCATGAAAATACCTTAAACATATGATATTTTAATCAAAATCGTTAGAGCCATTTTTGAGAAAATTAAAATTTTCGAAAAATGTTCCATGTAAAGGGTAATCTGGGGTGGGGGGATTTTCTTGAAAACCGTCGTGTCGCATCTCTGGAAGATACTGAACCTAAATACCAAGTTTGGTGTTTATCCGACTGTTCGTTTTTGAGTTATGCTGTTCACAGACACACACACAGACACACACAGACACACACACACACAGACACACACACGGACATGTTTCCAAAAATGCTTTTTTTGGATTCAGTGGGTCTCAAAACGTGTATTTACAGTGAAATCTCGGTATCGAATTTTTGGGTGGAATGCAATACTTCCCCTACTTACTATACGTAGTAGAGAAAGTAAAAATCTGATGTGTTACACTCACATAACTTTCTCTATTCTTGTACAACTATTTTTACAAACGCTTATTCTCCATATGCTTCATGTTAATGGAGATATCGAGATGTCAATCTTATTGATAATTTTCATGTAGATGCAAGGGAAATATGGTAGGTTTTAAGCGATAGTCAAATATTTTAACGCTGGTTGCTATGTGGCGCATTCCATTCTCTTTGCATGTCCAGGACAAAAAAAATGAATAACGAATTTGAGAAAAAGTATAAGTATTGGAAAATTTAAGGGAATAACAAGCAATATCTCGCAAACGGTTCACTCAACAAAAGAAATGTATATGACATAAATTGTGTATTTTAACGCGATCTACATTTTTCGTGTAGTAACATTTTGTCTATCTCTTATGGTTTACCAGTTATGAAAAAGTCGTTCATAATGAAGAATACTTTTGGAGACATTCCCAGAAAATTCGAGATATACATTTTATTTGTCATGACAATATCTTAAACATATGATATTTTAATCAAAATCGTTAGAACCGTTTTAGAGAAAATTAAAATTTTCGAAAAATGTTCCATGTAAAGGGTAGTCTGGGGTGGGGGGATTTTCTTGAAAACCTTCGTGTCGCATCTCTGAAAGATACTGAACCTAAATACCAAGTTTGGTGCTTATCCGACTCTTCGTTTTTGAGTTATGCTGTTCACAGACACAGACACAAACACGGACATGTTTCCAAAAATGCTTTTTTTGGATTCAGTGAGTCTCAAAACATGAATTTCCGGTGAAATCTCGGTATCGAAATTTTGGGTGGAATACAATACTTCCCCTACTTACTATACGTAGTAGAGAAAGTAAAAATGAATAACGAATTTGAGAAAAAGTATAAGTATTGGAAAATTTAAGGAAATAACAAGCCATATCTCGAAAACGGTTCACTCAACAAAAGAAATGTATATGACATAAGTTGTGTATTTTAACGCGATCTACATTCTTTGTGTAGTAAAATTTTGTCTATCTCTTATGGTTTACCAGTTATGCAAAAGTCGTTCACAATGAAGAATACTTTTGGAGACATTCCCAGAAAATTCGAGATATACATTTCATTTCTCATGACATTATCTTAAACATATGATATTTTCATCAAAATCGTTAGAGCCATTTTTGAGAAAATTAAAATTTTCGAAAAATTTTCCATGTAAAGGGTAGTCTGGGGTGGGGGGATTTTCTTGAAAACCTTCGTGTCGCATCTCTGGAAGATACTGGACCTAAATACCAAGTTTGGTGCTTATCCGACTGTTCGTTTTTGAGTTATGCTGTTCACAGACACACAGTCACACACAGACACACACACACACACAGACACACACACACACACACACACACACACACACAGACACACACACGGACATGTTTCCAAAAATGCTTTTTTTGGATTCAGGAGGTCTCAAAACATGTATTTCCGGCGAAATCTCGGTATCTAATTTTTGGGTGGAATGCAATACTTCCCCTACTTACTATACGTAGTAGAGAAAGTAAAAAATGAATAACGAATTTGAGAAAAGTATAAGTATTGGAAAATTTAAGGGAATAACAAGCAATATCTCGAAGACGGTTCACTCAACAAAAAATATGCATATAACATAAACTGTGTACTTTAACGCGATCTACATTTTTTGTGTAGTAAAATTTTGTCTATCTCTTATGGTTTACCAATTATGCAAAAGTCGTTCAGAATGAACACTTTTGGAGACATTCCCAGAAAATTCGAGATATGCATTTCATCTGTCATGAAAATACCTTAAACATATGATATTTTAATCAAAATCGTTAGAGCCATTTTTGAGAAAATTAAAATTTTCGAAAAATCTTCCATGTAAAGGGTGTTCTGGGGTGGGGGATTTTCTTGAAAACCTTCGTGTCGCATCTTTGGAAGATACTAAACGTAAATACCAAGTTTGATGTTTATCCAACTGTTCGTTTCTGAGTTATGCTGTTCACAGACACACACACACACACACACACACACACACACACACACACACACACACAGACATGTTTCCAAAAATTCTTTTTTTGGAGTCAGGGAGTCTCAAAACACATATTTCCGGTGAAATCTCGGTATCGAACTTTTGGGTGGAATACAATACTTCCCCTACTTGCTATATGTAGTAGGGAAAGTAAATACGCCGGTTAATACCATACTTGGCATTTAAGTTCAGTATCTTTCAAGGATGTAACATGCAGTGTTACTTAACACGGAAAAGTTTCATTATTTTTTATTTTTTCAAAAATGGTTCTAACGATGTTGATTAAAATAATGGATATTATTTTGAACTTTCTGGACATAGCATGTGAAATCCTCATCATTCTTAAAAGTCATACTACATAAAAATTTTATATCCCGTTAAAGCACACATCTTATGCGTCTCATTTTCCTTTTAGAGGCATTAAGAATTTCTGAGATATTCTTTGCTATTAATCTAATTTTTTAAACACTTTTGCTTTTCTGAAGTGGAAAATCGCAATTTATTTTTTCCCCTCGTGGTCACGCATGGAGAACGGAATTTCAAAGCCATCGCTCAACGATCCGCTCTTAAAAGATTTGACCATCACTTAAGTCTATTGCATTTCCCTACAAGTAAATATATAAGCCTTTGCAGAAGTAATTTCATTACTTGTTGCGTTGTAGGTATGAGGGGACAGAGAAACTCAAATCTATTATCAGATATTTAAAATACCGGTCGCTATATGCTGTTCTTCAACTTCCATACTCTTTCCACGACATCACGAAAAACAAGTGAATACTAACAGCATTTTAGAATAAAGGTATTGAAAAATTCAAAACAATAATAGCAACCGAAATCTCGGAAATGGCTGATATCACAAAGAAACTCTATTTGAAATAACTTGTTCAAAAGAGATCTATGTTTATTGTATAGTTAGTTTTGTTGTCATCTCTTCCGGTTTACCTATTATGCAAAAGTAAACAAACTCCTTCCGAATAAAGAGAACTTCACAGGCTATTCCCAGAAAACTCCATTCATGCATTTTATTTTTTTTTGTAAATACCTTAAATATACAGTAATTTAATCAAAATCGTCAAGAGTCATTTTTGAGAAAGTAAAATCACAACTGCGAGAGAGACATTTAATTGTATATGTTTCGAGCCCCACGTATGGGAGCCAATTTGCGAGAGATGGAGCTTACGTAATATGTTTTACGTAAATTATTATAACTTGAAGATCTTATATTGTGTTTACTTCATGTGAGTGGAAGCCATCTTGTGACGTCATTCTTTGTTAGGTTCGTAGCTCCATCTGGCGTTAGCAATTTGCGTCAGTATTAACTTGTGTTTGATTTTATTTCAAATGTTCTCCGGCTAGCTGTTTGGGTCGAACATGTATCTCTATACAGGTTGTGAAGCGGAAAGGAATCTTTTATCCAAAAATTACACTTAATGAAGAAATTTGTTTTATAATTTTTATTGTCGAACACGTTCACTAACACTTTTACATATTGATCTGTATACTCGCCAAACTGAAACTGTTTGTAATAACTTTTTACTTATCACTTTTAACTCACGTACTTCAACTTTGTGTATAATTAACTGTATAATACTTTAGATCTTTAATAATTTTGCTGCGCGTAACTTGTGACGAACTGACTGACTGAAGACGACGTGTAATGTGCTAGAAATTTTGATGAACTGGGCGACCGACGTGTAATGTATTGAGAATTTTGTTGAACTGGGGGCGATCTACCTCGGACCTGGCTTTATATACTCCCACTCCTCGACATGCCTAAAGATTATAAATGAATTGCTATTGGCTAATAAAACGCGCCAACATTAGCGTCTATTTTAATATCCAATGAAAACCACGAACACATATTGCTTTTAGGGAAACATTCTAGAAGGTTCTACCGAAAACGCGCGAAACATTACGTAACTTCCTTGTTCCCAGTAATGATAAACAGCTCATCCCCCTCGCTGCATTATTGCTCTATTATTGACAGTTTCAGTAAAGCCATATAAACTTATTTCCCAATAATAATTACAATTAATAAACATCTGAAATCAATGTCACATAAAAATGCATATTCAAATTACAACCATTATTTACATTTAAGTAATTTGTGATACAAATTACCGCATCACAACAAAAACATGCAAAATAACCTTTTTTTCTAAAAATGTTTTTATTAGAGTGCCTCAACACATGTATTTCCGGTGAAATCTCGGTATGGAGTTGTGTTTAAAATGCAACATTTCCTCTACCTATTAGGTGCGCGGTAGAGATAGTAAACAGCAATGTAGAGGAGATAAATTGCCTTTAATTGTTTCGTATACTGGACTAGCAAACTAAGCTATTAGAAAGGCAAAGAATGTGAAACGGGTCATTTCTGTTGTGATATTACCACGTTTAGTCCTTTTTCGCATCAAGTGCGCTTATCGCAACAGTGTCAAAAAATTGATGTTCAAATGCATTGACTATTGTGCAGCAGCCATGTACCGAGGTTATCACGTGGATAGCGACACCGGCTGGTGGATAGCGCTCTTCGACGTAAATTCCAGAAGCTTCATCGAGAGATAACAGGAGTTTTCTGAAAACTTCTTCCCCCCCCCCTCTCACGAATCTTCCTGAAACTCTCGCACTTGTATCTAAGCGAGTGTGCTGGCGAGTTGGTCAATGAGCGAGATGTTCTTGATGCGACATTAAGTGTTGGTTACTCTATGTTCTATGTGTGAGGTTGTGATGTGCTGCTACTGCGAGAGATTAGACAGGTCTTGTATTTGACGACCAAGAACGAAAAGGACGCTGCTTCACGCCTGCTTTCATTACGCCGCTACGCGAGCGCGAGGGAACGTGAAGTAACAGTGAAAATTGAACCAAATCACGTTAGTGAAGTGATAGTGAGAACTAAACTAAATCACATTAGTGAAGTAGCAGTCAAAATTCAACTAAATCACATTTAGTGAAGTCATACTGAGAACTAAACTAAATCACATTACTGTAGTGACAGCAAGAACTGAACTAAACCACATTACTGAAGTGACAGTGGGTACTGAAACAAATCTCATTACTGAAGTGACAGTGAGAACTGAACTAAACCACATTACTGAAGTGATTGTGAGAACTGAATTAAATCACATTACTGAAGTGGCAGTGAGAACTGAACTGAACTAAACCACATTACTGAAGTGACAGTGAGAACTGAACTAAACCACATTACTGAAGTGACAGTGAGAACTGAATTAAATCACATTACTGAAGTGACAGTGAGAACTGAACTAAATCACATTACTGAAGTGACAGTGAGAACTGAACTAAACCACATTACTGAAGTGATTGTGAGAACTGAACTAAATCACATTACTGAAGTGACAGTGAGAACTGAACTAAATCACATTACTGAAGTGACAGTGAGAACTGAACTAAATCACATTACTGAAGTGACAGTGAGAACTGAACTAAATCACATTACTGAAGTGACAGTGAGAACTGAACTAAATCACATTACTGAAGTGACAGTGAGAACTGAACTAAATCACATTACTGAAGTGACAGTGAGAACTGAACTAAATCACATTACTGAAGTGACAGTGGGTACTGAAACAAATCTCATTACTGAAGTGACAGTGAGAACTGAACTAAATCACATTACTGAAGTGACAGTGAGAACTGAACTAAACCACATTACTGAAGTGATTGTGAGAACTGAATTAAATCACATTACTGAAGTGGCAGTGAGAACTGAACTGAACTAAACCACATTACTGAAGTGACAGTGAGAACTGAATTAAATCACATTACTGAAGTGACAGTGAGAACTGAACTAAATCACATTACTGAAGTGGCAGTGAGAACTGAACTAAATCACCTCAGTGTAGTGACAATGAGAAATGAACTAAATCACTTTTGTGAAGTGACAATGAGAATTGAACTAAGTCACATTACTGAAGTGAGAGTGAGAAGTGAACTAAATAACCTTAGTGAAGTGACAGTGAGAAGAGAACTGAATCGCCTTAGTGAAGTGACAGTGAGAACTGAATTAAATCACATTAGTAAAGTGACAGTGAGAAGTTAACTAAATCACATTAGTAACCGTGAAAATTAAACTAAATTACTTTTTTGAAGTATCAGTGAGAACTGAACTAAATCGCCTTAGTGAAGTAACAGTGAAAATCGAGCTAAATCACCTTAATGAAGTGAAGCGAGAACTGAACAGAGCCACACTATTATAAATTTCTCTGGAGATGTGTGTTTGTGTTTGTAGATCAGAAGACAAGAGGAGCCAATGGAATCGCCTTTGAGCAGTTAAATGTGTCGGTGATGGAAAGAAAAGCGTGTTTTTATTTCGTCATTGAAATATGGAAATAGTGAATCGCCTGAGGATTTCAAGTATACGCGATGCTGCTAGCCCAAAAGAAAAACAAGGCCAATGACGAAGTTTCTTTCGGCAAAGATTCTATCGAGAATACTGAATAAATGTTTCTAACACGGAAGGCAAATTAGAAAAATATTATTTGGGCCTCAGGAAAGGAATAAAGGATGCCTGGTTGGATTAGAGTGCTACAGTCGGAGACGTTACATAGAAAAAACACTGCATTTGGAGTTTGTGGATCTGTAAAAGCAATGGGCATTGAAAACAACTTAAGTAATTACTGAAAGAAACTCCGCAAGATGAAAACAAAGAATCTTTTATAGTAGTCTAACTACGAACAACTAATTGGAGTCAGGAAAAGAGAGAAGTTGAACATTTCCTTGGAGTATTCCGTAAAGTTTTTCTCCAACACAGTGTGTTTTTATCCACTTGGTGCATGTTGCCACTCTGGAGAGTTGAATTTCCTAGATTCAGAGCTGGTAACCGTGCTTGTTTTGCCTATTTTACTGCAGCTATGTGTATCAACTGTACTGAATTCTCTAACTTCTGATGTGTAGAGTTATTATTGCAGTCATGGAAGATCATTATATTTGATAGAGATCTTTACTTCTTTCCTATGTTTAAATATTTAGTTACGGTTTAATTCATTTATTGATTTTTTTAAGATCAACTAGGCGAATAATCGACCGCTAGTTCATCACTATTAATGTTGGTGAGCTTGCTACTGGAAGCAAAATGTTCAACACGTGTAATTAATTTTGTTTTCGCACGAGTACTGTTTGTATTATTCGCTGCCGTGCGAAAAATAATAAAAATATACTTGATTGAGTCTCGTGTTTTCAAACTGTTCCTCGTTCTCCAATAATGCTCTTACCGCGCTTGTATCCCCATATACTATTTCCCAAGTCTTATACAAAATGTATAAGATTTGCTTATGTTATTCCTAAAGGAATGGCAATAAGATACATGACAAAAATACAGGCTGAAGATAAATACAAGACAGAAACACTCCACTTGTTCGATACTGGAATTTCGTTCGGCTCACAAGGTTTACTGACGAGGCGGTGTACTTCCAACACATTGAAATCATTTTGTCCCAAACAGTTTTCAAGCGGTTGACTGTCTTCTCGGTGCACAGAGCCACTCACAGAGCGCTAGCCTTTCTTTGATCTCGCCTAATGTTCCTATTCTTACATTCCTTCCAGGTGCCAAGCACAAGGCCGACCGCACAAACCTTAACCTCGAAATTGGCTCTACCCCTTCAGTTTCTGACAGGTACGTCACTTCACTTACCTTGTAACCCGAACGAAACCTCAGTTTCAACCTAGCAGAGAGCAAGAGCATCTTTCAGATTCAACAAAAGTTGCTATAATTCAATTTAAAACGCCTAAAGGCACTAACATTTGGTCAAACAATTCCAAAAATTATTTTTTGTATCCAAAAGTACTTTGATTCTTTAGCTTACTATAAATTTGGAGCCTTGAAATCTTCAACACGTGAACATTTATACGCCCATGATCAAATAGCCTAGGGCCCGAATTTACTTCCAATGCCCTTTACTCAACTTTGATTTTTGTTACAGTTTTATGTATTAAAATGTTCCATACGACATAGTCTGCAACCAATTTTGTTCACAATGTCATCAGAAACTCAGACAGAAGTAACTTAAAACCTAACACAGGGTTTTTGCTACTTTTAAATTGCTCTAGATTACACTAATTGATTGATAGGTGGATGGATGGACAGACGGATGGATGCATAATTTGTTACAAAAATTATATTTAATTGTTAACACTTTTTTTCCTGAGTGAAAATATTGGAATGTCAGTTTTGTGTATTAATATTTAAATAATGTGGCAGCATTTTTTCAAAATTACGATCTCTGCGTCGTGTGCAACGTAGATTAATTAGCATAATATAATAATTTTCTAAAAAAGCTATCAAATATCGTGACGGTTATAGTTCTAATTACAAGAATGCGATAAACCTGATTTTATAAATTTCGCGATATTCTGAAGAAATTTGTTTAAGAAAATCCTTGAAATTGGCTTTAAAATTCTTGGGAGTCTATGCTATATGGATGGACTATGCTACATCATGCTGACACCCGCTTACATCAGTGCTGTTTAAAGCACTGGTCAGCATACTCCTCGGGTACTTGTACTGAGTTTTTGACGGCTCACTCTGTCACTTGGCATGTGCTAACAAGAACCTACAACAGACTTTTAATGTTTAATCTAATCTTCAGCTACGCCGCAGACCGTCGGAACATGGAAAGCCCAACCTTCTTGGCACGCCAGGTAAACGTATCTCTTGTAGCTTTATCGTTGGTAGACGTGTTTGTAATAGTGTAGAGTAGAACTTTAGCCAACTAAAACTTATTGATATATTTTTGTAGTGTAGAGTTAAACTATAGATAATTAAACTAAATTTGGAACCAGAGTTACACGTAAATAATTTTCTGCCCTTCGCCACTGCTCCTTCTCGGCCACGCCTCTGCCAAGCTTGGTCTCCGGTCTTGGAACCTGAACTACGTGCCCGTACTACGCCCATCCAGTGAAGACCCGTGCCGTGGTCACATCTAGTTCCTCGAGACATAAAATTTAAAACACACTTTTATATAACTCTGGTAGAACAGTATGTGACATTTTGAAAATATTTAGTTAAAAACTGCAACATTTAGAAATTTCACCTGGGTGCCCTTAAGGGATTGCACCTGGTAAAAAGGCTGAAGCAGAGCAAACGGAGAATGCATGAGCATAACAGTTAAAAGCATAGCGTTTTCTGTTTCGCAAGATTGCATGTCCGGTATACGTGCTTGCCTAAGGCCAGAGAGCATCTGACACGGTTCTCATAGCTTCTGTTTGCTTTATGTTCGAACGTGACCACCATTATTGAAGATTGGTGCAAGAAACTTCCTTTACTGCAGCATTAAACTTACCTCACACCGTTACGGCAACGTTATTATTTACCAATGTACTTGTCTAGAAAGTCCCGAGGTTTATGATAACTAAATGAGGAACGAACAGCGATGGCTAACAGTGGTTGATAGTCTATAGAGAATATACGCAACGCCTGAGTAATATCATTACTTTGAAGTTTTTTGTTTATTTCTTTTCTTTCTTACTTTCTCTACTACTTATAATACGTAGACCAAGTACTGCATTCCATCAAAATTTTGATACCAATATTTCACCTGAAATACACGTTTTGAAGTCCACTAAAACACAGAAAGGCACCTATAGAAAAATGTCTAAGTGTGTGTGTGTGTGTGCGTGTGTGTGAATAGCATACATAAACCTAAACCAAAAGTTGGTAAATTAGCAAAATTGGTATTTAAATCCAGCATCTTCCAAGGATGGGACACAGAGATTTTCAAGAAAATTCCCCCATCAGCAAAATACCCTTTACATGGAAAAGGTTTCCTTATTTTTTATTTCCTAAAACTGGTTCTAAGAATTTTCATTAAAATGCTGTGTTTTAAGATATTTGCATGACAAATAAAATGTACATCTTGAACTTTCTGGTAAAAGCCTCTGAATACACTTCATACTGAATCACTTCGTACAACTGGTATAAGAGGTAGAAGAAATCTTACCACACCAAACATATATCTCGTTAACACACACAACTTATGTCAAATACGTTTTTGTGATGTTAACAATTTCCTAGATAACCTTTATTACTGTTTTAAATTTTTCAATACTTGTACTTTTTTCAAGTAATAAGTCGCTATTTGTTTTTCCCGTTTTCATGGAAAGAGCATGGAATTTCAAAGTCCTCACACAGCGACTCGCTTTTAAAATCTGACTATCGCTTTAGCCTAATGTATTCTTCTTATACCTATGGCAAAACGTGTAAATGAGCAATGTAGGTTTGCCTGCATTAACAAGAGGTATATAGATTAATTTCTAATGTTAGCTGAACACAATTTGCTCCCTGTATATAATTCTTTAGCAAACCCTACTAACGAACTTGCCTGCAACATACGATGGAAATAAAACAAAACTTTCTTACATGAGAGTTATTAAAATATTTTCCCATTGGTGTCACATTTGTATCGTAGCGTTATAAGTAAGTTCGATTCTCTTCTGTTTTGCTGTGTCGTGTTTTCTTAGTTACTAAACCGTGACCGTATATATTGCTTGCAATGAAATATCCGTCTCATTTGTCTTATTTTAGATGCTTTTTCCGTGGAGTAAGACTGTTTTCTACTTCATGGCATCCTCAACGAAAATTTAAAATTCACAAGTGTGCTCTTTTATAACTTTAACGTGTCCGGATTCTAGTACATAGGCTAAATGTTTAATAGCCCATATCCGTCACAGAGAATGGTGCTTTTCAATGACAAAACCATTATCAAAATCGGTTGAGTAGTTTTTTAGATTATCCTACACACACACAAACATTTTCTCTCTTTATAATATCTGTATAGATGTTTTAGTAGTTTCGTATTTTAAACATGTATGAAGTACTGATATATGTTTGTCAACATTTACTTCGGCGACACAGAGTTGGGTCTGTTTCAAGGTGCAATAAATAATGTTAGGAAATGCAGACATGAGAATGTTACTCTTGAACGTCCTGGGAGTGGCCAGGGGATGGATTTGTGCCAGAAGATCAACCGAGTGCAACTGCCTCTTCCACAGTGCAGAGCACCGACCTCGATGCCATAGTAAGTAAACTGTGTGATACCTTGTTAAAGCGTCAAAAAGCGTAGCCACGCACCTAAATGCTGATAACTAGCTGGCTCTTTCTTCGTCCGGGACGTAACAACTTGGAAGAATATCAGGGTGTTTGATAGTAACAACTATTATTATTTATGGTAAACGGACATACATGTAGGTAAAACTTTATTTTATGTTATGCTCTTCACTGACGATCAAATGTTGATTGCAGAATGAGATGGTTTATAGATAGTGGCCTAGCAACTTCAGTTAGTAATGCATTAGATACAACTTTGAAAAATCTAATGTGTTACACTCACGTGACTTTCTCTACTCTTGTACAAACTATTTTTACAAACGGTTATTCTCCATATTCTTCATGTTAATCGAGATATCGAGATGTTAATCTTATTCCTAATTTTCTTGTAGATGCAAGGGGAATTGGTAGGCTTTAAGCTATAGTCAAATATTTTAAGAGCTGGTTGCTATGTGGAGTATTCCATTCTCTTTGCATTACCAGACAAAAAAAATCTGATGTGTTACACTCACATGACTTTCTCTACTCTTGTACAAACTATTTTTACAAACGCTTATTCTCCATATGCTTCATGTTAATCGAGATATCGAGATGTTAATCTTATTGCTAATTTTCTTGTAGATGCAAGGGGAATACGGTAGGCTTTAAGCGATAGTCAAATATTTTAAGAGCTGGTTGCTATGTGGAGTATTCCATTCTTTTTGCATTATCAGGACAAAAAAAATGAATAACGAATTTGGGAAAAAGTATAAGTATTGGAAAATGTATGGGAATAACAAGCAATATCTCGAAAATGGTTCACACAACAACAACAAAATGTATATGACAAATTGTGTATTTTAACGCGATCACATTTTTTGTGTAGTAAAATTTGTCTATCTCTTATGGTTTACCAGTTATGCAAAAGTCGTTCACAATGAAGAATACTTTTGGAGACATTCCCAGAAAATTCAAGATATACATTTCATTTTTCATGAAAATATCTTAAACATATGATATTTTAATCAAAATCGTTAGAGCCATTTTTGAGAAAATTAAAATTTTCGAAAAATGTTCCATGCAAAGGGTAATCTGGGGTGGGGGAATTTTCTTGAAAACCTTCGTGTCGCATGTCTGAAAGATACTGAACCTAAATACCAAGTTTGGTGTTTATCCGACTGTTCGTTTCTGAGTTATGCTGTTCACAGACACACACGGACGTGTTTCCAAAAATGCTTTTTTTTAATTCAGGGGGTCTCAAAACATGTACTTCCGGTGAAATCTCGGTGTCAAATTTTTGGGTGGAATACAGTACCTACTTCCCCTACTTACTGTACGTAGTAGAGAAAGCAAAAATATATCCATCAAAACGAGAACAATATGTTTTAAAGGATTGGAATAGAGAAGATGCAAAATAGTTTTGAATAGAATATTATACTTATAAAAACAAGACACTACTATTAAACTGAATAGATTCCAACATATGTATAGGACAATAAGAACTTTCAAAGGTAAAGCACAAGTCACCAAATAAAAGTTTTATAAAACTTTAGCTGTTCAAGAGTTAACTTATGGCTCTGTAAATTGGTCACTGAACCGATCAGATAAAAGAAAAAACTAATAAGATGAAATCACTTCAAAGTGATTTTGGTCTTAAACTGTTAGATTGTAAAATAAATGAAGATATTAAGCATATTCAACCTTAACGAAAGAACACAAAAGCAGAAACAAGATTGGCACCATCATTGTAGAAGAATGAATGACCGGACACTAAAAAAATGTTTAATACAAATTAATAGGACATAGAAATGTCTTAAGACCGAGGACAAGCTGGATGGACCTAATAGACTTTGAAGTCGGGCCAATTGGCCTAATCCCTGTAGACGAAGATGATGGTTGTTGTTATTATTGTTATTATAGTCCGGATGTTAGTGCAAATGCCCTTTTTACTGCGTGGTAATAAATCAAACGTTATTAGATACGGGATGTTAAAAAAAAACTACCCAACATTGCAGGGGATGATAGTATGCATCAAAACAAGAAATAAATATCTAATGAACATAGGCCCTAAAACTCATACGTTCTGAGATAGGAGGTGTTCAATGCGACATCCATTCATGTCAATGCATACCTCTGCCCTTTGGCGTAAGTCATAACACACCCTTTAAAACTGACTGGCTGGTTTTGAATATGTTGAGCTGCATTGAAGACACGATTCTGAAGAGTCTGTGCGTTGTTTATTGGAACGGCATAGACCAATTCATTTATGTACCTCCATTTAGGGGTTTTAGATCTGGGAAAAGGCCAAGGTGTGACCTCCCCAGCCAATCTAGTGATTCTCAAATATCCGCATCAAGTACCCACGCACATTACAAACAAAATGTGCTGTGCGCCATCGTGCATGAACCACAACTGTAGTCTTTCCTAACATGGCACATCTTCCAGTAAGGTAGGCAATATGTTTTTAAGAAAATCGTGATAACGAATGTCTGTGGTTGCACGTTTAGCCCTACCTATATATCGCCAAGAACGCCTGCCCATACGTTGACTGAGAATCGGTCCTGATACCTTGCTTCTTAAACAGAATGGGGATTTTCATCAGTCCACACAAGCCATTTCTTGTAAACCTGCCTCATCAGTAAACAAAATCTTCGATGCAAATTATGGATTCAAATTGTCAGTTGACGCGAAGAACTTTCTGCAGTCCACCACTCCAACCGATATTTACGTCGATACTGCAAGATATCCCAGCACATTACATGACCTGGTATGACACACTAGAACAGAGCAACGGTGCTCATATCCACAAACAAATGTTTGTTATGCCTTCAGTATTCCTGCCAGGGGTGGCAACCAACGTAATTATGTGGTATTCTGCTGTATCACAGAGGAATGTGTTGCCACGAATGATATCACATAGAGTACTTCCTATGAACAAATGTTCATATCTCAGAACATATAATTTATAAGACCCATGTTTATTAGACATGTGTTTCTTGTTTTGATGTCCACTATCATCCCCTGAAATATTAGATAGCTATTTTAGCACCCGTTATAATAGCCTTTGAACAAGTAATAAAACCAGTTTTAAATTTGCCTATTTTGCCTTTTTAAGATCTAGGTGCCTATTTCATTATAAATATCAGTTGTTGCCTGTTTAAAATCAACACGTTTTTCAACTTAATCTCAACTTTTCTATTACATACAGAGAATTCTGGATGATATACACCTTCTATCTTGGAACTTCGACGTCCTTTTTGTTGGATTCTGATTATGTTTTGTATACTAATGTTTGCTACTGTTAAGGGCTCAGCATTCCCAGTATCAGGAAGTATTGTAGGGTAAAACGTATTTGAGAGCAGGTTTGGGCATCAGATTATATGGTCTTTGCTTTATTTCTGTCCTCATATTCTTGCCAAAATACTTTTAATATAATATTCATTTAACTTGTTGTATTTAGTGATATTTGTTTCTAAGTCGGCGTTCATCTATGCGGTATTAATCTTACATCAAAGTATATAAATGATGACACCTGTTCGATTAAACTCTCATCTACCATCATTTTTACCCATCTCTGATATTTTCATGAATGGTCATAGCTTTAGTTTCCCTAGTTAATAGCTCCATGTCATATTTGTTTACTATTTTATTCAAGACTAGCGGACCCGACAGACGTTGTTCTGTTTGGTCATAATTTGTTCCTGTTTCTCGGTGCGACTATATTGGCATCGTGTGTTAATTTGTTGTTCTGCATTTCCCATGAAGTAGATCTGCAAAAATTTAGGATCGGTATCAGGTATTGAGAACAGAACCAATTCGATGATACACTTGACCCTGAATCTTAAATGTTGAATTAAAATTACGGCCATCCTCATTCTCAACGATTTTTGTTGCTCCAAATGATGTCATTTGGAAGCAAGAATTGAATTTACGAGTTTTACGCAAAAACAATTTTGATTGAGATGTATTTCCAGCCAATAGTGCCCTGCGCGCGTTGCTACGCCACTAACTGAAATAAATTTGAAGGAAAGACATTACACAAATATTCAATTTATTTTGAGTCATTTTATTGATTTTGTACCAACTCAGAAACCTTCATGGGCACATGCACAACACTTTGCTGAAGATCATCACATGATCAAATGCATAGTTTACGATTCTATAAAGGACATACAGACAAACATTCATTTATATATATATATATATATATATATATATATATATATAGAAGATAAGGGAGAGACCCTCAACATAAATCTCTGCTACTCCAGGTTGAGAGGCTTAGGAAGAAGGCTGGTAACCTACTCTTGGAAACCAAAGTCTGTTTTATATTAATATTATAAAGACAAAATGTGTGTTTTCTTTTTCTTTCTTTTCTTTCTTTGTTTTAGTTTTATTTATGGACGCTCTTTAACTGCTGTGGTCCTTAGCGTCCCATTCTATATTGAGTGTGAAAGACCGGTAATTTTGCTCAGAGGCCTCTTTATCAGGCTTGAGGTTTTTATACATGCCGTAAATCTACGACACGGGACCACTGGCTTTACTTCCCTTCCGAAGGAAGCCATGCTAAGGATTTATACGCCCGAAAAAATCCATCGCCCTCCGCCGGTGTGTGTGTGGGGGGGGGGGAATCTCAAAAATCACTCAGCCGATTCTGATAACTCTTTCACCATTGAAAAGCACAATTCATTCTGATGGGCATGGATCTATAAACCACCTCATTTCATTTCATAAGCTACTAAAAGATGAGAACGGATTTACAAGGCCCTTGTACTTGAATACGAATACAAAGGCCATAAAAAAGAACATGCTTACGAAAAAGACCGTGACGTTTGGTTGAGAATATCATAGAGTAAAAGTAGTTACTCCACAGAATACGTATGTAAAATAATACAAATAGCGCGGATATTTCATTCCAAGCAATACACATGTAGATGGTCACGATTTAGCAACTAAAATACAGCAAAACAATAGAGAATCTTATCTACTAATGCCAGCCTATTTTAATAACCTTCAATAAGAACGTTTTGCTTTATTTCCTTTGTATGCTATAACGAAGAACCGTTAGCAGGGTATCCTAAATAATTGTATAAAGAGAGAAAATTGTGTCCAGCTAACATTTAAGTTAGTCAGCCGATATGTGTATTTTCCAAAGAGGTTAACTTGGTGGCCTAGGATTGGAATCTTCATATTCAACAGCTTCACTTATATTTCGTTGTATATATTAAGGGTGTATGTATTATGTGAAAACTGTGTAGCTTTCGTGTTATTAAACAAATATGGGACCAAAGACAAGGTACACAGATTTTAAATGTCACCTACTGGGATTATTTAAGAAATTATTCGACCATTCCGACCGATATTTGTTCCACCACTAAGGGGTACTTATAGGATAAGTAGCATTTCCAGAACGTGAAAAACTGTCGGGGGGAGGTTAAGGAAGTCGAACGTTCCGCCGATGTTTCACATCATTTTGCGTGAATATCAGCAGATTTTTCATCCGTTATTAGGAATAGCTGGGGCTGTACGAGATTACACTTATAAAGGGTAAAGGGAAGTATTCACAACACAAATCTCTTAGATTTGTAGGCCACATAGACGCGCGAGAACTCCCTAACATTTCCAAGTTAGAATACCCGTCCAACTGCTGGAGCCGCCTAGAGAGGGATGAACGACCCGTCAACCAAGCAGCCCTTAGTGTCCACGGGGAGTACTCTTTCCTTTGAGCAAGCATCCGCTCCATCTGTCCGGCACTGCCATACACCACGAAACCTAGAAGCACATCAAAGAAACGGAATGAAAGGAAGTCGTGGTAGAGAAGAAACAACCCCAGAAATCGCCTGCCGACCCAGGGAAAACATGAAAAACACATAGATCAGAGTGGGTGGTCGCTGGAGATCGAACCGGGACTCCCGAATGCGAGTCGCACACGCCACCGCGGCGGCACCTTGATTGGTCTTATAGGATAGATCTTCATTGTTCAATAATCTCATAAAGATCGGGGAGAGATAAATGGCATTAATTAAATCGTCATTCGAGTTCGAAGAGCTATCCGTGCAGCCAGCTAGTAAGGGTAAACAGAGAAAAAACTGGACTGAAATCCTGATGATGGCGTTACAAGACTCGCTTTTCCATAAAGAAAACACGGCATTAGCGACGTTGTCTCACCCGTGACTCTAGAACCTCTCTGAAAGCAATAAAGGATTCAGAACATAATGCTGTCTCTTTTAATAGCTATTTAAAGCTTCAGCGAACGGCGTATGTCTCGTCCGAAACTGGATGAGCCCCCTAAAGCTTTTTAGTACATGGTGCTTGCAATAGTTTTTAGTAAAATAGGGTTCTACTGCCTTGAAGATTTAAAATTCCAGTACATTTCCATAATTTCCAGTGTACGTTTTAACAACATTCCAGACTGCATCGAGCCATAATGCAGTACAAATGCAGCCGTATTTAAACGTGTGTTGCGGCTAGGTTAACATTATTACTGGTTTGTTTCCACAGCCATAACATGCGGCTGTGTTTATTACTGCCTCTCATACACGATTTTAAATAGGTGGCTCTTTAAATTTCAAATGATTTACTTAAATTTACTCTATGAAATTATTGTAAGATGACCTACAATATTTTTTATGCTGATTTCTCCCCGTTACCTCTTAGAACTGTAATTTGATAAAACTCCCATGGTAATTGTAATAATGCACCAAAAATTCACTTATATTCACAGAAATGGGAATTAAATATCAGCAGATTTTGTATTTATCTTAGCTTCCCCCCATGCCCTCCTCTGTAATCATCCTCAATATTCTGAAAATGTTGCATAGCCTGTAAAAAAATGTTAGATTATCCAAATGTTTGAGTCATTTTTACATAAGATGACAAATAATAGAGCAATAGATATCACACAAAACAATAACAATAAAAATATTTATTTGATTAACAAGGTTTTCCAAGAGCCAATTACTCAAAATTTAATCCGAAATAAATCAATGCTATGTGGATATTTCATCCAATTTTTACTTTCTCTACTGCGTATAGTAAGTAGGGGAAGTATTGTATTCCACCCAAAAATTCGATACCGAGATTTCACCGGAAATAAAGGTTTTGAGACCCCCTGAATCCAAAAAAAGCACTTTTGGAAACATGTCCGTGTGTGTGTGTGTGTGTGTCTGTCTGTGAACAGCATAACTCAGAAACGAACAGTCGGATAAACACCAAACTTAGTATTTAGGTTCAGTATCTTTCAGAGATGTGACACGAAGGTTTTCAAGAAAATCCACCCACCCTATATTATCCTTTACATGGAACATTTTTCGAAAATTTTAATTTTCTAAAAATGGTTTTAACGATTTTGATTAAAATATCATATAATTAAGATATTTTCATGACAAATGAAATGTATAACTCGAATTTTCTGGGAATATCTCCAAAAGTATTCTTCATTGTGAACGACTTTTGCATAACTGGTAAACCATAAGAGATAGACAAACTTTTACTACACAAAAAATGTACAATTTATGTCATATACATTTTTGTTGTTGAGTGAACCATTTTCGAGATATTCTTGTTATTCCCTTAAATTTTCCAAAACTTATACTTTTTCTCAAATGGAAATTCGTTATTCATTTTCTTTTTTGTCCTGGTAATGCAAAGAGAATGGAATACTCGACATAGCAAACAGCTTTTAAAATATTTGACTGTAACTTAAATCCTATCATATTCCCCTTGCACCTACAAATTAGGAATACGATTAACATCTCCATTAACATGAAGCATGTGGAGAACAAGCGTTTGTAAAAATAGTTTGTACAAGAGTAGAGAAAGTCATATGAGTGTAGCGCAGATTTTTTATGCTGATTTCTCCCCGTTACCTCTTAGAACTGTAATGTGATAAAACTCCCATGGTAATTGTAATAATGGACCAAAACTTCACTTATATTCACAGAAATGGGAACTAAATATCAGCAGATTTTGTATTTATCTTAGCTTCCCCCCCCCCATGCCCTCCCCTGCAACCATCCTCAAAATTCTGAAAATGTTGTATAGCCTGTAAAAAAAATGTTACATTATCCAAATGTTTGAGTCATTTTTACATAAGATGACAAATTATGAAGCAATAGATATCACATGAAACAATAACAATAAAAATATTTATTTGATTAACAAGGTCTTCCAAGATAAAATTACTCAAAATTTAATCCGCAATAAATCAATGCTATGTGGATATTTCATCCAATTTTCCCAGCACGCAATCATTAATTTCAGTATATCCAGTAAGTAAAAAAATTCCAAGTATATTTTCAATATAACTCGAAGTTATACTGACTCCGGCCGTGAAAGCCTACGTTCTGTCATATATTTCCAGTATTAGTAGACATCCTGTAAAAGCTCTGTAAATTATATTAAACAAAACACATGCAATATAACTACTGTACAAATAAAAGAAGCACAGTCAGTCACCTGTTGACATAAGGTTTGTTCCCACACGATTCAGAATCGATTCCGAATTATCTGAGTGTGCGCAGTAGCTAAGTGGCGTTCCAACACGACAGAGAATCAGTTCAGAACCAATTCTGAATTTCCAGTTTGCTGTTCCAACGTATTTGGGAACTAGTTCGGAACGAGTGAAATCTGTTCGTGATTAAGAATAGGAACTGAAAATTCCAGACATGCACAGATTGTATGGTCTACAGCGCATACTCAGTTAATTCAGAATCGATTCTAATCGCTTGGAACAAAGACAGAAAGTATTGAAAAAGCGACATACTCTCTGTATTCACTAGAAAATAAATTTGAATATGTAATTCATTCCTCCATTCGTGTTTATTTCTCAATACGGAATAGCAAAAGTGTTTGGTAAGCAGTTGCTCGCTGTTGAGTAGTATGGCGACATACTTGAGGAAAAGAACAAACGTCTAACAAAGCCAGGGAGCAAAACGGCGTTCAAAGATAACAATAATGAGTGATTTAGAAGGTGACAGTGATCTTTTTAATGATGCATCGACTTCCGAAGAAGAGGATTATTTCCATTTAAACATTATTCCGTTATTTTGGGACCTTTACCCCTTTTTGGCACCTTTATACCATTTCCCCCAACCATGCCCATAATCCCCTTTTTTCCTCTAAGTTTTATTCCAATTTATTCTTTAACTTTCAATTAACGTGTACGTGCGAATAGTAAGTCTACCTCTTTCAGTAAACGCCGCGCGGGAATTGAAAGCACACCCGCAACAATGGAAAATAATTATGTGTTCGACGAAAACCTCTATCTCTCACTTTCCTGCTATAAAGTAGCCCGCAATAATGCAATTGACAATGAGTGATTCTATCCCACCAGAATCAGTAGCCTGGTGTTCGTGAATGTGAGTTTGTTGCTGTGAGAGACGTCATCTGTTTACGTGGAGACGAAGCCTGGGCAGGCAGAGACAACAATAACCTCAACCGCGCAGTTTCGAGAATTATTAAGACTGGGCTATAATTCACAAAACAATTATATATAAAGAAATAAAAATTTCAGCCCAATTGAATGGATAGTTTAGAAAATAGCAATTTCAGTTGTGCATCCCCTTAAATAAACCAGCACCTTATTGAGCCTTTTTCACCTTATTTTCCCTTCCTTTTTTCATCTGAAATTTGCAACTAAAAATCCTAACCCTGATCATAAGCATACATTGGTACCATGTAGTTTTGTATTATTTGCATTACGTTCGGAATAGAATTTATGTGGGGTGTCATTGTCTCAGAGTATTGGAGTTTTAAATTAAACATTGTGTTTAGAAGCTTCTGTAGCAGGAAACCTAATGTTAAATTGGAATTGTGTTAAATTACTTTTTCCGGGTTCTGGTTTAAATATAATATATATAAATTACAATTGTTATTGGCAATAACTCAGTATCAATGGTTTTAAGCCGATAAACGAACGCGATTTATTTTTGCTCGAATATTAGGACTGGAATCAGTATGAAAGAAACGCGGAGTTTGATTTCATTCATCAACGCTGTAAACGTAGATATTTGCTCGTCTTCTGATTGACCGTGCAACGAAGAAGGCCAAGACAGAACGCGAACGGTTCAAGTAGTGTTCCAACCACACAAAATTCCGAATTAGTTCTGCGAGCGTACCGGACTGGCGCATGTGCATTAGCATGTGTTGGAATTAGTTCGGAACCCGTTCAGAACCGTATGTTGGAACAAACCTATATTGTCACAGCGCCTGAATCTACGCTATAAACCGTACCAACGCCTCCTAGGAAGCGTAGACCGTAACAATACGAGATAAGGATGAAAGTGGCAGTGCTTATTCTGAGCGCTCGTTTCTAAACAACAAGCTTGTGACTGGAATCCCGAGGAAATGTCAGTCCGAGCCAGAAGCATTGAATCGAGCTGCTGCCAGAAAAATCTCGACAACAGTACGAAAAAGAATATATTGCATTTAAAGACTGGTATAAAGTAAGCAGTGTTTCTCTTGTGAACGATGATGTGATCCGTCCATTTGGATTTGTTTACTACGCCACTAATGTACTGTTTTCCGGCGTGTTAGCAGTCCAACAAGCAGCTCTTTTAGAGAGCGTGTGCTAAAAGAAACACATGCTGTGCGTCTATCCTGAACTTGTCTTATTATTATTCTCCTATGACAGAACTGCAAACAGACCATCGCCTACAAAGAGAGGCCAATTTTGAACTAGAGGGCAATGTGCCTGAAACAATACTGCAATATTTTTAAGTGCACGCGCACTAGCCAATGAGCAAAAGCTGCCACTGCTGCTACTGTGCATATGTGAGTTAATATTGCACGTGACTGATCGGACAGGCCCACGCTCAGTTACATCATATGGCATTACTTCCATGTCCACAGGAAATTCTGCATCCATTCGCACTGGCCGCGTTTTCACCTGTCAGGAAGTTGGTACAAACTGGTGCTCCCACAGGGAGCAGGTGCAGGGTATTCAGACAGGGCCCACAGTGTCGACGACCAGCGGGAAGATTAATGCGAAAACTTTAACAATATTTGCTTACATGCTTACACTTTCATATTAGGAGCAGCTTGTGCTTCCTGCACTCACTCTGTATTCTCTCCTTCTATTTTCTAAGCTTCTTAGGGAGAACCTAAACAGCGATAATTTTTGTACACTTTTATTAATTAGAATTTCCTCTTTAATTTTATACATATACGTATACAAACGTTGTAGGCAATCGAGCGAGTTGGCTCCCCGGTAACATGGGTTCGATTCTCGTTAACCGCCCGCCCTGACCTGGTTTTTCGTGGTTTTCTCTGATCGCTAGGCGAATGCTAGAGTACTTTCTTATCTACCACGATTTCCTTTCCATCACTTCCCTTTGATTTCGTATCCTCCTCATGTTTCAGGTGTGCTTATAGGTTTCGTGGGAGTATTCCCCCGTGGACACTAGAGGGCTGCTTGGGTGAATCGGTCGTTCATCGCCCTCTCTTGGCAACTCGAGTACTGGGACGGATCTTCGAGTCAGGAACTGTTAGGGACTCCCTCTCTATGCTCTGCCCGTCTGTTGTCTGCAGCCTCCTTTGGTTCCTTCCCTTCATCCCTACCTCCTGGAGGTGGTAGCCGCAACAGACCTTCCGCCGGTCGCATTGCGCGAGGTGTCTCTTCACTCCTATAATTGTAGGTACAACACTTGTATCTAAATATGTATTTTTGAAAATATCACTCAATCCGTCATTTTGTACCGCGAATTCTGCACCAACTTCAAAGAAAAAATCTGATGTGTTACACTCACATGCCTTTCTCTACTCTTGTACAATTATTTTTACAAACGCCTATTCTCCATATGCTTCATGTTAATCGAGATATCGAGATGTCAATTTTATTGGTAATTTTCTTGTAGATGCAAGGGGAATATGGTAGCTTTTAAGCGATAGTCAAATATTTTAACGCTGGTTGCTATGTGGCGCATTCCATTCTCTTTGCATGTCCAGGACATAACAAAATGAATAACGAATTTGAGAAAAAGTATAAGTATTGGAAAATTTAAGGAAATAACAAGCAATATCTCGAAAACGGTTCACTCAAAAAAAGAAATGTATATGACATAAGTTGTGTATTTTAACGCGATCTACATTCTTTGTGTAGTAAAATTTTGTCTATCTCTTATGGTTTACCAGTTATGCAAAAGTCGTTCACAATGAAGAATACTTTTGGAGACATTCCCAGAAAATTCGAGATATACATTTCATTTCTCATGACATTATCTTAAACATATGTTATTTTAATCAAAATCGTTAGAGCCATTTTTGAGAAAATTAAAATTTTCGAAAAATGTTCCATGTAAAGGGTAGTCTGGGGTGGGGGGATTTTCTTGGAAACCTTCGTGTCGCATCTCTGGAAGATACTGAACCTAAATACCAAGTTTGGTGTTTATCCGACTGTTCGTTTTTGAGTTATGCTGTTCACAGACACACACAGACACACACACACACACACACACAGACACAGACACACACACACACACACAGACACAGACACACACACGGACATGTTTCCAAAAATGCTTTTTTTGGATTCAGGAGGTCTCAAAACATGTATTTCCGGTGAAATCTCGGTATCGAATTTTTGGGTGGAATGCAATACTTCCCCTACTTACTATACGTAGTAGAGAAAGTAAAAATCATAACTCCTATACACCTTGGAGTGGAATGGTGAACTTTAAACCATATTTTAGGGGAAGCTTTCATCTACAAATTGGTACTATCTTAAGTATGGCAGGTTCCATGTGCTCAAGACATATGGTTTATTCCTTTATAAATGCAAATGTGTTTGTTTTCTCCAGTTTTTTCTGTGAACGATGATATAATTTTAAGTTGTGGATTTACTTTGGTGTTAATTTTAATTATAAATGTAAAATTAAGAAAATAATCCTATCTTCCTTAATAAACAAACATGTACTACGTACTGTAAAAATGTCAGTCTGATACTTGAAATAATGGGTCATGAATTTAGTAGATTTAACATGGCTGGATAGGACTTTTAGTCTCGCCTTAAGATGGGTCCTGTGCAAGTCAACAGATGAAATGAAACTCTGCATTTTGAACGTCATGTATAAGCTCTTAATCAAGTGCAGAAGAATAAGATCTCTTCAACAACTTGGTGACATTTAAGTTTATATCATTCTTCTTTCTCTGTTTAACCTCCTATGTAGGACTTACACCCCCCAGTTGTCTGGGTGTCTGGGGTCAGAGGAGCAGACACTCATGGATCAGACAGAATATCCAGGATGGGCGATCAGCCCGATGCCTGTTATGGGAGGAAGGAAGTAGATGAAACGAAATGATGGTGAAATGGATGAAAGGAAAGGTGATGATGGAGCAGTTGGAGAAAACCCGCCCAGATGCCGCTTTGTCCACCACCCACTTGCGGGTCCCTGGGATTGAACCCGGGCCGCCTCGGTGAGAGGCGAGTGGTCTAACCACTCGGCCACGGCGCCTCCCAGGTTGTATATATGGAATTAATTCTATAACATTTTCAATTAAGTTATAAATATTGCATTTTGTAAAGTTAGGTATTGGCTTTTTACTTTCTCTACTACGTATAGTAAGTAGGGGAAGTATTGCATTCCACCCAAAAACTTGATATCGAGATTTCACCTAAAATACATGTTTTGAGTAAAGTTGGATAAATACCAAACTTGGTATTTGAGAGTAATATCTTCCAAGAATGGATGGAAAGATTTTCAAGAAAATCCCCCATGGGATATGTTTCGAAATTTTTTATTTTGTAAAAAAATGTCTCTAATAATTTTGATTAAAAGTACCCTATATGAAAAATATTTATATGACAAATAAAATGTATATCTTGAATTTTCTGGGAATAGCCTGTGAAGTCCTCTTCATTTGGGATGAATTTTGTATAATCTTGTATAACTTGTAAACGTTAAGCGATAGGCAAAACGCACCATTGAAAAAATGTAGATCTCTGTTTAAAGCATACAATTTACTTAAAATAAGTTTTTTGTGGCATGAGCCGTTTCTGATATATCCGTTATTAAAGCTTCGAATTGCTCAATACTTGTCATTCAGCTGTTTCTCGCGATTGCATGGAAACATATGGAATTTTAGGGCCAGCATATAGCGTCCACTCAAACATTTGATTATGGCTGTTCTCTTTGTATTCATAACGAATTGCAAAAGTTTATTTGGATTAAATCCATGCTAACCTCTAGTTCCCAAGGTCACGGGTGCAAACCCGGCGGAGGGCGATGGATTTTTTTGGGCATGACATGGCTTCCTTCGGAAGGGAAGTAAAGCTGATGGTCCCGTGTCGTAGATTTATGGCACGTAAAAGAACCTTAAGCCTGATAAAGAGGCCTCTGAAAAAAATTTCCGGTCCTTCACGCCCTATATAGAATGGGACGCTAAGGACCACAGGAGTTAAAGAGCGTCCATAAATAAAAGAACCCCAATTAACAATTAGGAAAATAAGCTTTAGTAAGAATAGTGTGTATATACAAATAGAGGGTAGAGAAAGTCATGTGAATGTATCACATCAGAGAGCATTTGGTAGGTCGCTGATGCCAGTTTGTCATCTCTTTTTGTTGTACTTGGGACAGTGGGCTGGTATATGCTCTACACTGAGATGTATGTTGCAGTTTGTCACATGTTGCTGGAGATTCCTTATTCAAATCGAAGCAGAGGGTGAATTTACAGTGACCAATTCTGAGGGGATTATTACTACTTGCGCTCGACATTTGCGAGTTCGGAGAGATTCAGAACTGTTGACACAGCCTGTGCGAGCATCGGAATTGTACCAAGTCTTCTTCCATTTTTCTGTCACCTGTCGTTTTATGTACCTAACTATATTTTGGGTCACTAGACGATGTCGAGTACCTCCCTTTGCAGGCTTCATCGGCCTTTTCGTTTCCCTTAATGCCCAATGTGAGGGGATCCATTTGAGGGTTACTTGTTTTCCGGAGTGCAGAAATGTAACTGAAGAATACCTTGTATAATATAGTTTGGATTCTGGCTGGGATGAACTGCGACGAGTCTGTGTAGATGATAAAATTGGTTTTTGGTAGAATAGGTGATGCACTTAATGACCTTCTGAAGTGCAAAGGCTTCACAGAAAAACATGGAAAAATACTGCGGTAACGAACAAACGAGAAATGAGAACAGGTTTTGTTTGTGCGAATAACCTTGTTTACAACAAACTGTATGCTTATATTCTGTATTATAAGTATTTATTTGGCCCACATGTTTAACTTGTAAATAAAAAGCACATACTATGACAGGGAAGGCTTATTGCCACTGTTGTTTGGGTGTTTTCTATACAGATCACAAACAACGTTTGATTGGTTACCACTGTTGGTTGAAACAGCTGGTTGTTCACCATGAGATCCAATTCAGACATTGAATAGTACATTACGTAAAGGTGGGGAGTGGGAGCTGACAAAAACACATTAGTGTTCCTGGGAGAAAGTCTAACACATACCCTCAAGCTCTGGGAAAATAACAGGTGCCAGTAGCAAAACCACGTCGGTAGCAAACACGTATGTATGGCACTGGCCCTTCCAGTGAGGTTGTTCAGCGCCGGTTTACATTTAGTTATACTAACAGGCATTCAATTGAAATGTCAGATTTTAGAAGGAACTCAAAACACGCCTTCCCACTGCTTTAGCAACTGCTACATCTTGTGGTGTGAACAGGGCGTTTAATCTCAGTAATAGTTGTATTCAGTCCTTTTTTTAAACATCTCGCATGCTGCATTCACACGACTTTCTCTAGTCACTCCTCTTACAAAGACATATCTTTCTAACTACTTCTTTTTAACACAGATAAACTTCACACATGTTGTAGTCACTACATGATGTTTTTGAACTTCCATGCTCTTTGTAGGACCACGAGAGAACGAAAAATGAAAAAAGAAAGAAAAATTAATTACTTCCTATTTGAGAGAAGTATAAGTATATGAAGATTCAAACCAATAGCAAACCTTGAAAATGATTAACTTCGCTTTAAAAAATTTACATGACATTGGACGTGAATTGTGTGCTTTAACGAGATCCACATTTTTTGTGTAGTAAGATTTTGTGCATTTCTTACTGTTTATCAATTATGCTAAAGTTATTTAGAATGAAAAGTGAGGAAGGTTAATTTTTTTATTGTTATTTGCCCCACATTTTGGGCGCCAATTTGAAGAAGCTTGTATTGAAGGAATTGTATTATATTTCAACTGTTGCGGAGCCGAACTTGTAGTAGTTGCAACAGCACGTATAGTAAACAGTTTCCGGTAGCCTTTGCCCCAAATGTACTTTCAAGTGGCCTTTGCTCCAAGTTTAAAAACAAATATTAACTTTGTAATTTGACTGTTTCTTTAAATATTATATATTTATGTTTGCCTCGGCTCCATCAGTATTATTGTTAGAGACATGGATGTCTTGGCAGGGTTGTGGTGCGACTAAGAATGCAGGCTTACACAGATTATTATTTTAGTTCACTTCTTTTATTAATGCTTGGCACGATTTAATTAACACTTCACTGATATGGAGAGAGAGCTGTGAGATGATTTTATTAAATACTTGCACTTTTTAACACGAATACGTATTAAATTTCTCGAGGACACATCTCACATCGGTTACAAACACTGTCTACAGGCAACTGATTTGATTTCAACCGCCTAAACTTGTAAATTTCTGTATTTCAAGTATCTGATTGGCTATTCCTAATCCAATAGAATACCTTCATTTAACTGAAGCTTTTTCTGGTTGTTGATTGGCTATTTTATAAACTGTCACTAAAATTACATTAATGCTTCCAAGAATCACAAGTAACATTATTAAACTCTCAAACTCATTATTGCCTCAAGGTTACCTCATTGTTAGCAACTTATTATTCTCACAGCTCCTACATTATTAAATTACGTAATATATTCACATAACATTATTACACACACATACAATAATACAAACATATACAATGACTGTTACATACATTTTTATATATTGTTATATACACATATTGCTTTAAGACGGGCTGTTATTGAATTTATATATTATATAATTAGACTGAAATTATTTAAGTGTTAAAAATACTGCTTCAAAAGGACTGCAGAGGTTATTCCCTTAAAACTCAAGATACACATCTTATTTGTCATGTAAATATCTTAAACATCTGGTATTTTAATCAAAATCGTTTGAGCCATTTTTGTGGAAATAAATTATGCTTACTTTAATCCACACCACTCGTGTCGTCTTCATCTGGAAAGAGAAGTACCTATGCCAAAAGTATGAATTCAAGAACTTAGTAAGAAATGCAACAGTCAACACCCAAGGATACTGTCATTCAGCTTTTTCACCTCCTTACCTCGCTGTTGGAGTGACATTCCAACGAGAATCTATTACAAAGCAATGCAGTACTATTTCACCAACAACTTGTGACAGCCTGTAGTTTTCTACCTCAGGGATTATCAACAATATTGTTTAAAAAGGAATAGAGATTTAGCAGGCAAATAAGACAAGAAGTTGTGTTGTACTAGGGACGTTCTAAAAGTAACTTTCGTTTTTAAAATGAGTGGAACAACAAACATGAGTTGGTCTAAAGCTCACATAACACGTACAAGAGTGTTGACTGGGTACAGCAGTTTGAGACAATGCGGTTGCTGTAATCTGGTTTTCAACTAGTAGCTTTACTCTTGTTCGCAACAACATCCACCTGACGGAATGACTGTCCTCTAGCCTTGACCTTTCAAGGATTGAGAAAGCAACCAGGCAGGAGATGTGTGTGTGTGGTGCGCGGCGAACCGTGAACAGAACATGTGCACTGCAGGCCTGGCAGGGGGTTAGTTAATCCACGCGAGTGGAGATGATGTACGCATCATTACTACACTGTGCGTGTGCGTGTTTTCTGAATCACTCGGGTATGTCTATGCCAAGGGAATTCCGTCCTAATACAACTGTCACCACATATATAGATGCAATATCTCTAACCTTGATGGTCTCCAGACTTTCGTACCAGATAAGGAAAATCTTGTGTTACATTCACATGACTTTCTTTACTATCATTTATTTTATAGCTTCTATAAATTATTCTTACGAAATGGTATCATTACATTTTTTTAAAGAGATAAGGAAAATCGAACTGATTCCTACATGTAGTTCCTTAGTGCTTGAGTCAATGAGAGGCATAAAGTCCTGGAATTACCCTGTAATAAAAATGTAAATATTCCCACATAAGGGAAAAACATTAAACCAACCGCAAACCACGTAGAACGTTTTCAATGCGTTCTCCTTATTCGTTTCGCTTTCAAATCCTTTAGGAGCTCTCGAGGACTACTATAAGTCTTTGTGAATATATGGAACTTGTGGAAGTCTAGAATCAAAATACAGCCATATTGCCTCTATCGTGGATTGAAACGGAGCCAAGCTTATTTAGGATATTAGGTATAAAGTCCTTAGGTCGGTAAAATTACACCAGATCATGGAAGGTATGGGGTATACCGTGGCAGTTCTTTAAAGACAGTTCATTTATTATTTCTATCACAACAGCCCACAATCTCGCCGAGTTTCCTGAATGGAGCCTTTTTCTTATGGGGGGCAGGTTATATCAGATTATAGATGAATAGTATTTAATAAAATAAACACGCGAATGAAATTCTTTTTCTTTCTTTCTTTTTTACTTTCTCTACTACGTATAGTAAGTAGGGGACGTATTGTATTCCACCCAAAAATTCCATACCGAGATTTCACCGGAAATATATGTTTTGAGACCCCCTCAACCCAAAAAAAAACATTTTTGGAAACATGTCCGTGTGTGTGTCTGTGAACAGCATAACTCAGAAACGAACAGTCGGATAAACACCAAACTTGGTATTTAGATTTAGTATCTTCCAGAGATGCGACACGAAGATTTTCAAGAAAATACCCCCACCCCAGATTACACTTTACATGGAACATTTTTCGCAAATTTTAATTTTCTCAAAAAATGGCTCTATTTTGATTAAAATATCATATGTTTAAGATACTTTCAGGACAAATAGAATGTATATCTTGGGAATTCGGTTTTTTTTTGGGGGGGGGTCCTGGTAATGCAAAGAGAATGGAATACTCCACATAGCAACCAGCTCTTAAAATATTTGATTATCGCTTAAAGCCTACGAACCCTTGCATCTACAAGAAAATTAGCAATAAGATTAACATCTCGATTAACATGAAGCATATGGAGAACAAGCGTTTGTAAAAATAGTTTGTATAAGAGTAGAGAAAGTCATGTGAGTTAACACATCAGATTTTTTTTCTTTTTTTTTCACTTGCAAGTTTAACGTCATTTCTGTTGACTACATTCAATTGCATTCATGAAAGAGGGGAATTTAATAACAAAGTATTCAAATTATATATAAAAGAAGAGAATATTGATTAAATCACATGGTTAGAGCAGAGCAAGACTCTGTTAATATTAATGTTAAGATGTTAATGTTTCTCTAACACGTATTCAGTAGGTAGAGAAGGTAGCTACTGCATTTTGACCAAAAATTAGATACTAAATTTCAACCGAAACATTTATTTTGAGGATCCCGAATAAATTAAAACAGCACAATTTTTTAGAAAAAGATCCGTGTACGTGAGTGTTTCTGTAAATGGCATAATTAGAAAACGAAAACTTGAACAAATACCAAACTTTGAGTTCAGCATCCTCCAAATATGTGACAGGAAGATTTTCAAGAAAATCCCGCCACTCCAATTACCCTTTACATGCAAACATTTTTTGAAGTCTTTTATTCCTTCCATTTCATTAGGAAGGAATTTTGTAAACCATAATATATAGACAAAAACCTATGCAGAGTAAATATCATTTAAAACGGACAATTTATTCCAAATTTATTTCGTTATTATTGGGTTACATTTTGAAATTTTTGAAGTGTTGTCGCTATTCATCTGTTTCTCGGGATGTTATGGAGAGCGTATGGAATTTTAAGACAGTATATAGCGACTCGCATTTAAACCTCTGGCTATATCGATTCGGTTTTCTCTATTCTCCTTGTATCTACAACGAAATGTGAATGAAACTAATTCTGCAAAGGTTTATCTCGATTAACGTGAAGTAGTTATAAAAATGAGATTTCGTAAGAACAATGTGTACAAGCTATATACAGATAAAAGGTAGTGGAATCTTACATGTGAATGTAACAGAATGTTTGTTTACTTTTACTTTAGGAAATAAAAATGAAATTTTTTAGTTGCAGCCGTAGGAAAACCGATGAAGATTGCAGCCACTGCTGCAGTAATGGACCATTTCGTAAAGCTGTAGCGTGTTAACTCTGCCATCTAGGTAATGCTGAACAAGCACACAGCCGCTCATGACGATAAGCTTTTGTTAATGAAGCTATTCTGCAAAGGAATCTCATGTGTTATAGCCAAATGACTTTCTGTACCCATTCCTCAACAAATTGGTCTTACAAAAGCGTATTCTTCTATCTGCTTCAGATTAATCGAGATAAACATTTGCAGAAATGGCTTTATTACGTATCTCCTTGTAGGTGCAAGAGGAATAAGTGATAACCAAATTTTTAAAGAACGACTCGCTATGTCGTGGCTTTGAAATTCAGTTGTCTATTTGCGTGACCACGAGAAAGTAGTAGTGAATTTTTAGTTGAAAACTATGAACTATTTAACAATTCATATCTATAAAAAAAACTTGATGTGTTACACTCACATGACATTTCTCTACTCTTGTACAAACTATTTTTACAAACGCTTATTCTCCATATGCTTCATGTTAATCGATATATCGAGATGTTAATCTTATTGCTAGGGGAATTGCTAGTCTTTAAGCGATAGTCAAATATTTTAAGAGCTGGTTGCTATGTGCAGTATTCCATTCTCTTTGCATTACCAGGGAAAAAAATGAATAACGAATTCCTATTTGAAAAAAAGTATAAGTATTGGAAAATTTAAGGGAATAACAAGCAATATCTCGAAAATGGTTCACTCAACAACAAAAATGTATATGACATAAATTGTGTATTTTAACGCGATCTACGTTTTTTGTGTAGTAAAATTTTGTCTATCTCTTATGGTTTACCAGTTATGCAAAAGTCGTTCATAGTGAAGAATACTTTTGGAGACATTCCCAGAAAATTCGAGATATACATTTCATTTCTCATGAAAATATCTTAAACATATACTATTTTAATCAAAATCGATAAATCCAATTTTGAGAAAATTAAAATTGTCGAAAAATGTTCCGTATAAAGGGTAATCTGGGGTGGGGGGATTTCCTTGAAAACCTTCGTGTCGCATCTCTGGAAGATACTGAAACAAAATACCAATTAGTTTGGTGTTTATCTGACTGTTCGTTTCTGAGTTATGCTGTTCACAGAAACACAGACACATACACGGACATGTTTCCAAAATGATTTCTTTGGATTCAGGGGGCCTCAAAACATGTATTTCCTGTGAAGTCTAGGTATCGAATTTTTGGGTGGAATACAATACTTCCCCTACTTACTATACGTAGTAGAGAAAGTAACAAGATTATCCAGAAAATGCTTGAGGGGACAAAAAATTTTGCTTCACATAAATTCTGTGATTTAACGAGATCTGTATATTTTGTGCGAGAAGTTTTTGTCTATCTCTTACTACAAATTTACCAATTCAAGATACCAAAAGATATCAAATATCCAAAACATATAGTATTTTAAATAAAACCGTTAGAGCCATTTTTGAGAAAATCAAAATTAACGAAACTTTTTTCCATGTAAGGGATAGGGAGAAGATAGGATTCGGAGTGGAGGGGGAATTAGCACGGCGACCTACAGAGATATTTTGCACCATCTTTTGTGGGATGAAGTGATAGGTCACAGAGGGTGACCGGACCAGAAGGCAAGACAGGCAGAGGGCAGGTGCCTACAATTTACATATTTAAACTTCCCGGATTGGCACTGCTGAGCCGGCCTCCCTCACCATGTCCCCTAAGGGGGGGGGTACCGACCCCTTTAGCTGCCTGTGGTGCGGGTGCTGCGGACCCTTAGCACTCGTGGTACTTCTGACGTTACTAGAAGTACGCTGGGCCGAACATTCGAGCCCCTCCCGAAAGAGAGTTGTTCAAATTGGGTTGGACTCGGGGGGTCAGTGGTTCCGATATCCATGGGAGATTGGGTTCGCTTCGCTATTTTACCTCCCAGGCGGGGTTGTGAGACGCCTCGATGTTCTCCGGCACCAACCATGAGGGATAGCTGGTATACGGTAGCTAGAAACTGTCGGCCCCACCGAGGTTGTTCGGTAGTCTCCCCCAGTAGGGTTCGCCCTGCTGGCCTGACGCGCGTAAGTGGCGTATCCTCTTCCGGCCCTGTTTGGAAGGGCGGGCTGGACTTCCAGCCCGATCCGACTAGGCAGGGGGGGGCGGTTTATAAAATAGGTACCGTCCCTAACGGACAGGACCCACGAGCGATCCTGGGTCTTGCGAGGGTGCGGTCTCTGCGTAGGCAGACCCGGTCCCGTATTTCAGATCCCTCACCATGTGGGCTTACACATCCCTGGGGGGCCCGGAGACCGCCCCCATTCTGGGGGTCGAAGGTTTCCACAGAGCGGTCGTCCTCCGTGGGGGGGGGACAAAAAATTCATCTACTAGGGATACCATGCTAGTCCCTAGTTACCGAGGTCGCGGGTTCAAAACCGGCGGAGGGCGATAGATTTTTTCGGGCGTAAAAATCCTTAGCATGGCTTCCTTCCGAAGGGAAGTAAAGCCGGTGTACCCGTGTCGTACGTTTACGGCACGTAAAAGAACCTCAAGCCTGATAGAGACCTCTGAGCAAATTCCGGTCTTTTATGTCCAATATAGAATGGGACACTAAGAACCATAGTAATTAAAGAGCGTCCATAAATAAAACTCAATTCAATTTTTATGTTTCCAATGAGCATCCTTTTCCCCTGCCATGCACACGCCGAAACTGCCGCTGACCTGAAAGAAACCAATTGAAGTGAAATGAGAACTGAGGTGAAATGGAGGGACAGGAAATTCGGGGGACTTAATGATCCTTCCCAGCATTCACCTAGCGACCCGGGAAAACCCCGAAAAAGCCCATGGGTCAGGAAGGCTGGACGCGGGAATTGAACCCAAGACCCTCCGAATACGAGCCACAGCCGTTACCGCCGGCTACGTAAAGGGTAGCTGGAGGTGGGGGAGTTCTCTTGAAAATCTTTGTGTTGCATTGGAAGACACTAAGTTTGGTATTTAATAAACTTTTCGTTTCTGACTCATCCTGTTCACGCTCACATGGACTGTTATGTAAAAATCGGATGTATTACAGCCACACATTTCCTCTGTTCACTACAATCTTTTCCTACAAAGGTTTATTATTCTATTTCTTGTTAATCTAGATAAACTTTCAATTCAATTCATATTTACACATTTCGTTGTAGGATATGGAAGATAAGACAATGGTCAGATTTTTAAAGAGCGTGTCGCTGTGTAATGGCTTTGGAGTTCCATGCCACTTGCTTGAGAAAAAAACGAATGGCGACTTGCCTAGAAAAGTATTTGAAAATTCAAACCAATACAAGGAATATCTCGGAAATGGCTAACTCCATAAAACATTTTATTTGACACAAATCATGTGGTAATTAATTGTTATTTCAAACAAACCGCGTGTAGACGAGCTTGTAAATGAGGAACTACACTGAAAAATTCAATACTACAACCGGGATTTAAACACGCATCTTCCTGTTTCCATCCGGTTCCTCTAACCAGATGAGCCATCATGGCAACAAGCTGGCACGACATTAAATTAACTCACATTGATAGCCTAGTTGGTTGGAGCAACCGGACGGAAACCGGAAGATTCGTGGTTCAAATCCGGCTGTGGCATTGAATAAATTGTGTGTTTTAACATGATGTACTTCTTTGTTTTTGTAGTAAGGGGTGTAGTGTATCTTTAACAGTTTACTAATTATACAGAAGTCATTCTGAATAAAGGGACTTCACTGTCTATTCCCGGAAAATTCAAGGTATACATTTTAGTTGTCATATAAATAACCTAAAAGATATTGTTTTAATCAAACTCGTTAACACCACATAAAAAATAATAAAATTTTCTCATGTAAAGGGTAGTTTTACGATGGAGCAATATTTGTGTCGCATGGTGAACTAAAATACCAAGGTTGTTATTTCATTGTTCAGTTATGCTGTTTACACATACACATAGGAAATGTTACTGTTCAGGGGACTCAAAACCTGCATTTTCTCCATATCGAATCTTTTGGTGGAATGCAATACTACCACTTATTATAGGTATGTAGAAGTGTAAGTAAAGCAACTTTTCGTTTTAGAGTTGTTATTCATGGACACAGAGAGAGAGAGGGAGGGAGGGAGAGAGAGAGAGACCGACTTTTTCCAAAAATTGTTTTTCATAGATTTTAGACATCTCATAATGTGCACTTCCAGTGAAATGTCAATACAGATTTTTTTGATGGAATGCAATACATCATCTACATGCTTGTAGCGGTTAGAGAAGGGATGGAAGCACACGAAGAAGAGATGAGGGTCTACACCCTCCCTGAGCGACGCCATTGTTACGAACCTCTGCAAATGTATTAACGCTAACGCAATTATGTGCTCCCTAGCTGGAAAAAAAAGGTTCACTATATTCGGCCTACGCTTTGCACGAACTGAACAAAACTGTGATTGTGTTTAACACCAGTAACTTCTAGAACCAGCAGAAATTTCAAGGCTATGGCTTCTGCAGGTTACATAAGAAAACGCAGCCCTGCTTACATTATTATAATCGCCTGGAGGTGCTACCGTCCCACCTGCTTGGTCCACTGGCCTACATCAGTTCACGCCGCGCAGACCTGTCGGACCACTACCTTCATAAATAAATACATAGTAAGAAGGAGAATAAAAACACGTGGCCAACTCACTTCGCTATACGGCAATAGCGTAGTTAGAAAGCCGCCAGGGTTTTAATTAAGGTTAGCGTACGGAAGTGAGAGGAATGTGGTTTATTTTGGGATGTCTTACACATTGCATCTCTGCGTGGCACTTATTTCCTTACACTTACAACTGTAATAGTATACTGCGATACAAGTGTGGGAAGTGCATTGTTACAGAATCGAAGAGTAGTTTGAAAATACAAGATAAAGTCGCGTCTTTTTTATTAATGAGATTTCCTTATGCATTTCTCACACATGCGTTGCACACTATTTTTTCCCCCTTCGTGTTTTTTTATTTTGAATGAAGGGTACTTTAAAAAACACAATTTCTAATGAACTTACCCACCATCGCCTAGGATTTCCGGCAACGCAATGCTGCCAATTCAACAGCTATAACTAATACGATGGCTTAGTAAGATACTATAACTTAGGCGACCTTTTAACTTTTACTACCACATATATACTAGGTAGAGAAGGTATTGCATTCCACCCAAAAATTCTATACCGAAATTTCACCGGAAATAAATTGTACTCCGGCCCACCGAAACAAAAAAAAAATAAAAATAAGAAGCATTTTTAGAAAGAGATCTGTGTGTATCTGTGAACAGCATAACTAAACCACGCAAAGTCAGTTAAGTACCACGCTCGGTATTTAAGTTCAGTATCTTCCAAGGATGCGACACGAATATCTTCGCGTAAATCCCCCCACCCCAGACTACCCTTTACATGGAAACTTTAAAATACCATATATTAAAAATATGTAACGAATGAAATATATATCTTTAATTTTCTGGGAATAGCGTCTTGAAGTCCTCTTCATTCGGAAAGAATTTTGTATAACCTTGTATAACTGGTAAACGTTAAGTAATAAACTAAACGTACTACATCAAAATTGTAGATCTCTTTAAAACACACAATTTATTTTAAATAGGTTTTTTGTGGCATAAGCCATTTCTGAGATATCCGTTATTAATGCTTCGAATTGTTCATTACTTGGTCATTCTAAGTCCTGTCAACATTCAGCTGTTTCTCGCGATGTCACGAAAACAGTATTTAATTTTAAGGCCAACATATAGCGTCCAGTTCTTAAACATTTAACTATCGCTGTTCTCTTTGTATTTAAAACGAAATGTGTAATGTAGCTATTTCTGCAAACGTTTATTTGGATTAAAACGTAGTAGATAGGAAAATAAACTTAAGTAAACATAATTTGTATACACCTAATAAACGCTAAAGGGTAGAGTACTCGTTTGTACGCCCCCTTCACAGTTTGGTACGAGATTTTCATCTATGGTGGCGGTTTAGTGACCATAATAAAGTGGTCACATCTCCAGAACCCTCTACCGCAACGAACACTTCATTGGACACATCTTCCAATCCCGTGGCCGTAGCCTGGTGGTGTTTTTTGGAACCGAATTACTGTGAGCAGGCCCAAAGCGCGTCGGTGAAGAGAGAGAGTCTGTTGTAGACAGAGAGGTCGACGAGCTTGACTTGGGTAGTGGCGCGGGCAGGAGAATGCACTCGTAAAGATATGAAGTATTTTCAGCCTATTCTAAATTTGTGAAATAATTCTTCGGTGAGTAAATTAATCCAAATTATTCTTTATCTTCATGCTCCTTACCTTGAACCTGTTATACAAATCAAAGGAGAAGTTCACACAGAAAGAGCGAAAGGCATTGTGATTGTAAATTATTATGTTCAAGTATGTGGGGAAAAGTTAAATTTAATATCAGAGCTAATTAATGGTTTAAATTTCCTAAATATTTAAAAGAAAACAGCTGTTCATGCATCTTGCAATAAAAATATTGTACCTCATACAGTAATTCTTCACTGGTACACGTAACTACGTTATGTATTAGTAAAACACAATAAATTTACATAAAGGATATATGTAGTGTTCAAATGTAAACCTATGAAATCCTACATAAATTGCCGAGATAGGATCCTATCCATGTTACCTAACCATTCATTTGCAAGAGGATAGTTTTCCACTTTAGTAATAGCAGTATAAGTAATACTTAAAAATTACTGTGGTATATTGAACATCTTACAAACAGTATATTGGAGAACAGCTGGGTTAATTTAGTACTAAGTGGGAACGTTGCAAATCTTATAAAGTCACTAGCAAATAAAACTATAATGCAGTGCAGTAGGGAAAGTCATGTGAATGTATCACATCAGATTTTTTATTTATTGTCGCTTTGACAGCTAGGTCTTATCGATACATCTTGAGGTTACATAGATTACACTGTTACAACAAACCATTCATAAATTAAACAATGTAAACAGTAAGAAAAGACAGTACACTCCGGTGCAGGAAAAGTTGCCGATTCTCTAAAATCTCACAGTGTTTTATCTTCCATCAGGTTCCCATTCCTATCTAACCAAAACTAGTTTCCACCCAGCCGTTATCGCGTGCCTTGCTTGAAAGAAATAGCAAGAAATAAGAATGGACCAATTGGAGATGTTATACTCGGGTGAAATGAAGGAGAGGTAAAACAATCTCCAATAATGAATTCTGCTGTGAGTTGTTAAATTATACACGAGACATTCTTGAAAGATTACCCAAAATACTTCTTAGAAAACTTCGGCAGGCCCTAAGTGGATGTATGCACCAAATGCTAAAGTTTTAAAGTGAAGTTGGTACCTATATTCTTCTCTAAGTGACGACAAAAGAACTGTTACTGCAGAAATGAGCATACATCGAAGGCCTGCTAAGAATTTATGCACTAAATGAGGCATCTAAAATGAAGAGGATACTGTGGCCTTGGATTATATGCGAAACCAACCTCTGCCTATGAACCCAGTACAAGAAGTGTTTTGCCTAGACACTAGGGTCATCTTCTGTATCCACAATTTGAAGATTAATACAGCTAAATTCTTTGTATACCACGAAGGTCAGGCTCAAAAACCTCCCAATGAGGTTTGCACCTTTCCGTTAAACTACTTTAAGAACCTCGTACAATAAAGGTTATGCTTTTCAAAGGCGGCGCCTCAGGCCAAACAAAAGCAACACTGTAGTAAGGTTTTTGTTAAGTTTGTGTGACAATGATAGATTTGAAATAATAAAACACTTTTTCGCTGTTCCAGGACATTGTGTTTTATCATACGATCATGACTTTGGCATCATCAAACGAGCTCTCCGAAGGGTGGGTAACATATACAGTCCCGAAGAGTTCATTAAACGAGGAAGTCTTCAAGGTAGATTCAACATTCAGGAAATAGTGGCTTACATTCAGAGATTAGTAGCTCCCTTTCTACAAGAAAACACCTCTGATGAATATTGTGATCGGGGAGTCCCTAAGCAAGAAAGGGAGACTTTGAATATCTCCACATACAAGGAGTTTCGTTATAGCAATCAGACGAAGAGGAAAATAGTCACCAGCTCATTCATTAATGGATTAGTTGCGAATACCTTCAGTTGTGCAAAAACAGTCAGATCCCCTTTTCTTTCTCGCAAGCAAGCTTATCCACAAGGAAGAGTCCCCATTAACAAGAACAAGATAGAGCAGGACTTGAAGAAGCTGGAACTGTACACTTAAATCTGAATCCTTCTACACGGTACTTCAACGGCACTGAAATGAAATCTTCCCAATAGTCAAAGAATTACGGAGAACACTATGATAATCTCCTGGATCAACTACAGCAAAAAATACACGAAAAAGTCCAGGTTTGGCAAGGAAGATAATCACCCTCCATCACGACAGTGCGCGCCAGCACACATGTGTCCTTGCCATGTCAACAATTCATGAAAAGAGGTATGAATTGTTGCCACACCCACCCTATTCACCTGATGTGGCTCCATCACACTTCCATCTCTTCCCTAAGCTCAAAAATTTCCTTCGAGGACGGAGATTGTCTTCAAATGAAGAACTCATAGCTGGAGTTGAGTATTTTGCAGTCCTGGAAGAAACTCATTTTTAAGATGGAATAAAGGCATTGGAACATCGATGGACCAAGTGCATTAGTGTACAGGGAGACTAAATTGAAAAATAAAAATATTTTGGTTGTTATTTAGTATATGAGGCAGTATTTTTAACACTTAAATGATTTCAGTCTAATTATATAAAATATAAATTCAATAACAGCCCGCCTTAAAGTAATATGTGTATGTAACAAGATATAAAAAGTGTATATTACAGTCATTGTATATGTTTATATTGTTGTATACATGTAATAATGTTATGTGAATGTATTACGTAATTTAATAATGTAGGATCTGTGAGAATAATAGGTTAAAAGTTGCTAACAATGAGGTAACAATGAGGTAACCTTGAGGCAATAATGAATTAGTAAGTTTAAATGTTACTTGTGATTCTTGTAAGCAATAATGTAATTTTAGTGACAGTTTATAAAATAGCCAATCAACAACCAGAAAAAGCTTTAGATAAATGAAGGTATTCTATTGGATTAGGAATAGCCAATCAGAGACTTGAAATACAGAAATTTCCAAGTTTAGTCGGTTGAAATCAATTCAGTTGTCTGCAAACAGTGTTCCTAACCGGACGCAAGACACGTCCTCGAGAAGTATAATACGTACATAAATAATATAATAAAAACATCTCACAGCGCTCTCTCTCTCTCTCTCTCTCTATATATATATATATATATATATATATATATATCAGTGAAGTGTTATTTAAATCGTATCAAGCGTTAATAAAAGGAGTGAAGTAAAATTATAATCTGTGTAAGCCTACATTCTTAGCCGCACCACAATCCTGCTAAGAGAAACGTGTCTCTAACAATAATACTGACGCAGCCGAGGCAAACATAAATATATAATATTTAAAGAAACACTTAAATTACAAAGTTAATATTTTTTTAAACTTGGGGCAAAGGCTACCTGAAAGTACATTTGGGGCAAAGGCTACCGGAAACTGTTTACTATACGTGCGGTTGCAAATACTACAAATCGGCTTTCCATACGTGGAGCTAATAAAATATCTACTTCTTATATATCATCCCGAAAACGTCTCATACTAACTACCCTGTTATTTACCCAACGGTTTACATCCATTAACACGAAGTAGATAGAAAAATAAGCTTTCATGGAAATATTTTGCAGAAGCTAAATATAGGTATAAATAAACGATAGCGGGTAAGGAAAGTTGAGTGAATGAAACACATAAGATTTTTACCACTATGGAATAACTCAATATAATTACTACTATGCTAACATATGTCCGTTCTGATTACTTCATCTAAGACAAAAGATTCAGAAGTTGAGTGCGGCAGACACTGGTAACTTGTCAGCTGAGTTTTTTAAATGGTCCGGTGGTCTAATTTGTGGCAGGAAGATAGTAATTTGCAGTTTGCGCACGCACTTGAGTAACACACACCAGGTGGCCGGGAGTGGGAAGGAGTCACGCGACTCTCGTTTGGCCTTGAACCTGCATAGCCATTGTCATGGAATTCCAAATGCAATTCGCACTACACACGGTTCACCGACACATGTCACAATTGGTGATGCTATTGGAGAACGACCACTTTCTGCATCTCTATTTGGTTCATTAATTATCTCAGTGTTTGGTGACGTAGTGCTGCACATTATGTGGGATTAACTAGCAAATCTGTTACTTGCTCAGGGTCACAAATGTCACATTCACATGACAATCTCTACCCAATATCGTTTACTACTTTCTCTACCACGTACGTAATAGGTAGAGAGGTACTGCAAAACATTCTATACAAAAGATTGCACCGAAAACACAAGTTTTTAGGCGCAGCATTTTTGAAAACATATCCGTGCCTGTGTGTCTGTGAAACTCAAAAACGAGAAGTCCGATAAATAACCAAACTTGGTATTAGGTTCAGTACCTTCCAAAGGTGCGACGCGAAGATTTTCAAGAAATTCCCTCCACTTCAAACTAACCTTTACATGGAACATTTTTCAAATTTTTGATATTCTGAAACAAATGGCTCGAACGATTTTGATTAAAATATAATATATTAAAGATATTGACATGACAAAATGTATATCTTGAATTTTCTCGAAATAGCCTGCGAAGTCCACTTCAGTTGGAAGAAATTTTGTATAATTTTGTACAACTGGTAAACGTTAAGCGATAGACGAAAACGTACTGCAAAAAGAATGTAGATCTCCTTAAAACACACAGTTTATATCAAATAAGTTTTTTGTGGCATAAGCCATTTCTGAGGTATCCCTTATTGAAGGTTCGAATTGTTAATTTCTCGTTCATTCTGTCAACATTCACTCTTCCCCACGCTTGCATGGAAACAGCATGGAAACTTAAGGCCAGCATATAGCGTCCAGTTGTTAAACATTTGACTGTCGCTGTACTCTTTGAATCTATAACGAAATGTGTAATGTAGCTATTTCTGCAAAGGTTTATTTGTATTGAAATGCAGTAGACAGAAAAATAAGATTTAGTAAGAATATTTTGTACACCCACTAATAAACGATAGAGGGTAGAGAAAGTCATGTGTATGTATCATCAATTTTTTTTAATATAGCTTGTGCAAACTATTCTTGTATCTATACAAGTTATCTTAATATATGTAAAATAGAGAGAGTGTGCGTATGCGCGCGCGCGCGCGTGTGTATGTGTTTTCCCTTATAGGCTTCTACACCATTGCACAGATTTCGACCAAATTTTGCACAGATCACCTCTGACACAAGGCGAATATTACTGTCGAATATTACCAACATAAGATATATTACTTAGGCTTTCAAGGCCTCACAAAATAATAAAGGAACAGCTGTTCACACATTATTCGTTTATCGCCTCTCAGACATTGATCATGGAGTAATAACACAATCAAATAAATACATTACAGCAGCTGTGTCACCTGTGGCTAGGATTGCGCAAATATAAAGGCTCTATAATCTCATTGCTTAAAAATTAACAACATTTCCAACTGCATATATTCGACTGTGATAACAGCAACAACATTAAAGCAGACAAAATGTTTATTCTCCTTTATCTTCATATTATTATTTATTGCCTATTGATATAACACCAAAGCATTCTGTCCTTCTTTCTGGTTTCTTTCTCTATGGGAAGTATGTAATGCCTTTATAAGCATACAAACAAAAATTGACATATAAAATGACAGTGGACATGGATAACAACAACAACAAAATCAAACCAGTTGAAGTACTTCTTCGTTTTGTTATTCTTTCCTTTGTGTATTCATTTTGGCCTTCGTTTTATTTTGTCTTTCGTGTGTATTCTTAGTAAACTAGTGTATGTTGGTTACTGAGAATAAACAAATATTGATGTTACTCTTAAACTGCTATTATTTCTTCCCAACCGTTATTTTCTTTATAAATAGCGACGAGGAAGCCCAAATGTGACAGCGTGGAACCGTCACTCAGCTGCATTCATGAAAAATCATTACAAACTGTAGCGTTTGTGATTTTTCAGCAGTGCTCTTGCATAGTGTTTTCTCAGCATTTCATTATGATTATTATTATTTTGTTCTTTATAGAGCCCTGAGAGTTTTGTTTTAACTCTTTAAGTATCTTATGTATCTTTTAAAATGCCTCCAAAGAAACACAAGACTTTTGAATAAGTGCAATTTAAGGCTTAATGCAAGGATGAACTGTCAAACCACGAGCAATGTGAGTATTTCAGCTAGTTCGCGATAACTTGCATACCTACTGTCATTACACATTTTGTTATAAGTGTACAGGGGATAGCGATAGTCAAATGTTTAAAAACTGATGGGTATATGCTGGCCTTAAATTCCATACTCTGTCTCTTACATCCCGAGAAACAAATGATTAGCGGCAGCATCTTAAAAAATAACAAAGTATTGGAAAATTCAAACCAATATCGACAGACATCTCGGAAATGGATGATGCCACTTATTTGAAATAAATTTCCTTTAAAAGATCCACATTTTTTGTGTAGTAAGTTTTTCTGTATCTCTTACGGTTTATCGGTATGAGAGATTATACAGAATTCCTTCCGATTGAAAAGGGCTTCTTAGGCTATTCCCAGAAAATTCTATTTATCTTAAATATAGCGTGTTTTAATTACAATTATTAAGAACCATTTTCAGAGAATAAAAAGTTTGGAGTGGGGGATTTTCTTGGAAATCTTCGTGTCGCATCTTTGAAAGATGCTGAACACAATTATTATGTTTGGTATTTATCCCACATTTCGGTTTTTGAGTTAGTTGTTCACACACACACACACACAAAACATTTTTCTAAAAATGCTTTTGTTTGTTCAGGGATCTCAAAATATGTATTTCCGCATTTCGGTATAGAATGTTTGGGTAGAATGCAACGCACATGGAGTAATATTACGTATATATTGTTTGGAGCATCTCAGTTAGAGCACAATGGCGTCACAGCTTGTTTGTCCCAAGTCCCTATTCCTCAAGGGAATCAATCTTATCCTAATGGCAACCTGAGAGCGACAGGACCTGACGTTTAAATCGTGTCAGCAGCGTTGAGGAAACAAACCGGGGGAGTGCTCTTGTCTGTTGCCCTTCCCTTGTGCGTGTAGAGAGGAAGGAGGTTGCTGTGGCAAGATAAAAAACGAAGGGGAAAGAGTAGGGTTAAGAGATTTCAGGCAGATGATGAGTATCTCGAAGAAGCGGATGCTGGCTGGAGCATAGTACTTAATTATATCAAGTTTCTCTTGCCAATTAGTGGTTTACAACAGTGATACACACCAATTAATTGCCTTCCGGCATTTCCATACCAAGTGACGCTCTATATACGTGTTTAGTTCAACTTCCCGGCTGGGGACCTCATTTTCTGCTCCACATGAGCTATAGAATGACTTAACCACTCCACCAAGGCGTGCCAAAAGGTGCGCACACACCTCGATAAATATTGGAGGACTCCTTTGTTCACCCTAGAGGACATTTAAAATTGTGTTGCATTCACATGACTTGCTCTACTCACTCATATACTAACTATTCTTACAAAAGCTTATTATTCTGACTACATTTCTTTGCACATTTGGTCGTAGGTATAAGGAGGACACGAGGGCCATTCTGATAGTTTTAAGACTGAAAATAATAGCATTTTAAAAATTTATATCTCATCATTGAATCTTTTCAAATATTCTCCATTGCATTCTATACAACCTCTCATTCTTTCAAAACACTTTTCAAATGCCGAGCGCCATTCTTCTTTGTTGAGAGTGAAAATAAATTCTTCATAAGCAGCTACAGGTGATTCAAATCGTAGACCTCGAAATTCTTCTTTGATTTTGGGGAATAGAAAAAAATCGATGGGACCATTTATGGACTGTAGGGAGGATGGGACAAATATTTGATTCCTAACTTTGAGGCATTATTATATAATACATAAATTCAATAACAGCTCGCCTTAAAGCAATATGTGTATGTAACAATATATAAAAAGTGTATATTACAGTCATTGTATTATGTTTATATTATTGTATCCATGTGTAATAATGTTATGTGAATGTGTTACGTAATTTAATAATGTAGGAGCTGTGAGGAATAGGTCAAAAGCTGCTAACAATGAGGTAACAATGAGGTAACCTTGAGGCAATAATGAGTTTGAGAGTTTAAATGTTACTTGTGATTCTTGGAAGCAATAATGTAATTTTTGTGACAGTTTAAAAATAGCCAATCAGAGACTTGAAATACAGAAATTTAAAAGTTTAGGCGGTTGAAATCAGTTCAGTTGCCTGCAGACAGTGTTTGTAACCGGATGCGAGATGCGTCCTCTAGAGATTTAATACGTATTCGTGAGAGACGAAAAATAAGTTTACGTGTTAAAAAGTGCAAGTAATTCATAAAAGAATCTCACAGCTCTATATCAGTGAAGTGTTATTTAAATCGTATCAAGTATTAATAAAAGGAGTGGATTAAAATTATAATCTGTGTAAGCCTACATTCTTGTCGCACCACTATTCTGCTAAGAGAAACGTGTCTCTAACAAATACTGACGCAGCCGAGGCAAACATAGATAAAATATTTAAAGAAACAGTTAAATTACAAAGTTAATATTTTTTTAAAAATTGGGGCATAAGCTACCGGGTACTACACGTGAGGTTGCAACTACTATAAGTTCGGTTCCCCTACAGTTGAAATACAATACAACTCCTACTTCAAATTGGCTTTCAACGTGGAACTAATAACCCCGTCTAAAATGCTCCTTTCTCAAATTGACGCCCATACGTGGGGCAAACAACGTAAAGACAATACAAACCATCTTTCTCAACTTCCGCAGAAAGTAGGTTGTTTCTAGTGCAGTGTGGGCAGAGGTGTTTTTGTGATGCAACGAAATTCCACATGGACCAGTCTTATAACGCTTCGTTGAAGATTTTTGTGATGTACCATATGGAAATGACAGTCTTTTGTCCCTCAAGCGGAATTGTCATAAAATCACCATTAGCTGAGAAGAACGAACACATCATTTTGTTACCAACACTTCTTGCTTGCCTCACTTTTGTTGGGGGGCACCTCTCATGGGAAGACCCAGACCGATGACTGTCACTAGTTTCTGGATCATACTGGAATATCCAGCTTTCGTCATCTATTAAATGTTAAATATGTTTCTGGATCTTCCATCAAATGTTTCTCTCATTTCCTGGCACTACTGCACACGTGCCTGTTTCTGCTCATTTGTGAGGTAGTGGGGGATCCAACTACTTCAGAGGTTTCTGACGTGAAGTTTTTCTTTAAGGACGGTGTTCAGTCCTGCCGACCCGATATTCAGGACTTCTTGAATCTGATAAGTGCAATGATGATCCTTTCGCAACATGTGCTCTGCTTTCATTACATTTTCAACGGTTGTTGCTGTAGCAGGCTGTCCTGCAACGGTCTTCATCTTCGAGGGAGTCTCTTCCTCTTCTAAACTCTGCAAACCACCAATAAGCCGTGGATTGCAAAGAGCAAAGATCCCCAAATGCCCTATGTAGTCTTTCAAGGCATTCTCTTTCCCCTAAACCGACTTTGAAGAGGAAGAAAATCATCGCAGGGGAATGCCTCCCAATGCCTAGCGTATGGCGTAGCAACACCTGCATGCTCACAAACAAAAATGCTGATGCTCCACATTGTTGAAGCACACCCAGGCTTGCACACGCTACTATCTGAACTTCAATCTAAAGCTGCTTTGCTTCACTACAACTCTCATTGTTGCCCTTTCTCAAAATCTTCAGAGTGACACTATGTGCAGAAGGCTAAAGTAATAGATTTTTAAAAAGTGGATTGCTACATAATGGCTTTGAAATCCCATGCTCCTTACATAACCACAAAAATAAAAAAAAAACAAAATAGCGGCTTACCACTTGGAAAATGCGTAAGTCTTTGAAAGTTCAAATAATAACAAAGAATATCTTGGAATAAGTTAACATCACAACACCTTTTATTTGACATAAATTGTGTGCTTCAACAACATCTACTTTTTTGTGCAATAACAGCTACGGTGCATCAACTATAGTCACCAGAATGAAGAGGGCTCTGTAGGCTATTCCCAGGAAATGCGCATTTCATTTGTCATGTAGTATTATTTAAAAGATATGGGGAAAATGTCCATATAAAGGTTAGTTTGGGGTTTTATTTAACAGACGTTTCACTTTGAGTCACACCGTTCACAGACATACACGCACGCACATGTTTGTAAAAATGCTTCTTCTTTTTATTCGGGAGTTCCAAAAGGTATGTTTTTCGTGAAATCTCGGTATCTAATTTTCGTGTATCTACTTCCGATACATAAGTAGATAAAGTATCTTTATTGGTTTCAAATTATTGAAGTTATTTCACAAGTATTTAGTGCATGGGTCATTGACCGTACATGCATATTTAAGATACAATAGGGTGACAAAATAAACAACAGAGAAAGAAAACACAAGAAAAAGGGAAATAGAGATAAATTACCTTTGTCTAACTGAACAAATTTGACCTAGCTTCGCGCACTTTAGACAAAAAATTGCCCATGTTGTGCCAGTTCCTCTGGTCAGCCAGTAGATCCCACCATGCCAGTCTCTTGCTTGAGGTACTTAAGAATTTTTCTTTGTTTAATTGTTCGCTGGTTCTCCCACTGTGCACATTCCGCCAAAATATGTATCCAGTCCTCATCCAAATCACAGAATGGGCAGATTCTCCTGCCAGAATCGTCAGTCATTTTCTGTTCACTCCAGCCCTCAGTCTAAACCATGCCATTCCTGATCTTTCCTTTCTTCCTAAATTAAGTATATATGCCTCTTTAACCCAGTTCAATTTTATTTCATTTGCTAGACTTAGAGAAGGTTTAATTTTGCAATCCGATTCTATTTCCTGTTGGTTGATGTCTCTTAGTCTTCTTTCAACGCCGTTTGAGGAGATTAGGAATGGGGTCAGTATGGCTAAGAGCTGAAACAAATGACAAATACATAAGTAAAGAAAGTAAAAGTGAATAATATTAAAATGTTGAGATAATTTTGATGCAAAAGGTCTGCATCCCGAGATTGCTGCATGCAATGAATCAGCTTACCTTGATCGTTGAATTGAATAGTCAGGGGTTCGAAAACATGGTGCGCTAGGATGGAGCTTCTGCAGACAGGATTGTTTGATCGGATGAGGCACAGGTCAAAGGAAAGGGACTGTAAACCAACACAATTACGTGTACTGGGCCCCGAGTGCGCAAAGTCTTCAATTTACCAGGATTTAATGTGTGGTGTGAGTTAGCCTCTTGGGGACTGAATGAACGTTCTTCCTTGAAGGAACAGTTACCTGTTTATCTCGAGAAGCTTCAGACATCGATTTTACCTTCGATCTGAGAGCCGTATGAGGACAGGGGGTTTTATCTGCAACAAATGCTGTCTCAGCTCAGCATCGAGGCGTCAGAGAGTACCTTGAAACTCTCCCTAGACGATGGATAGGCTGAAGAGGCGCTGTTGAGTCCATATCCAGCACGTCACCAGACGTAACAGTTGTATATTTTTACCTCTGGGGATCTAAAAGGATGTAGTGTAATGGGCAAAGCACCCACATGACTACACTTCGCGAAAACATTGACACGTAACATCAGTTTGTTCGTGGTAACTGTTTGGTAGAAGTCTGCAAGCGCCAAAATTCTTAGGCCCAGCCCGGGTCAATCAGAACCGACACCGAGAATAGGTTATACTGCACCACCCGGCCCGGGCGCAATTGTGTAATTTTCTTTTAAATTAAACTATTTTGCGGCCATTTGTTATTATTGTTACTATTATTATTTCACGAAGCGCTGTTGCCAACGATGCAAAGAAACTTGGATTCAATTTCCGGTACCGACATGGGGATATTTTACCCTGTTGGAAAGCCTGATAGGGATGCTCTCAGGTCCTTGGGATCAATTGAGGTGCCACTTTACAGAAATAGTAGCGACTGAGGTCCTGGAATCTGCATTATGACGGAACAATGCCGTATTAACCGCATGCCGCCCCTATTACTGCATTATGCCTACAAAGTCCTAGGTGTGGGTGGATGGAGGGAGCTGGGGCTTGCAGCTGGCGTGCTGCTGTAAAGTTCTCCGCAATTGCCTGAAGCGAGGATTTATTTACCATTACTACTTTTATGTTGCGATAATTGTGCTATTCCGGGCTTCTCAACATCACAGAATTGAAACTGTGATAAAACTAATTTCTTCTTTATTTTCCCTTTGGCGGCGCCGTGGTCCAGTAGTTAGACGCTCATTTCCCACCAAGGTGGTTCGGGTTCGATATCAGGGTTGCGCATGTGGGATTTATGGTGAACGAAGCGGCGTCTGGGCTGGTTTTCTTCGGGTTCTTCGGTTTTTCGTTCATTCCACTAGTTGCTCCTTATCACCTTTCCTTTTATCAATTTCGTCTTTATTTAATATAATCTTCTTTCTCGCTCTCATACCTGGCTACGGGTGTCCCCCGTTCCGGGTTCTTCATTCTCTGATTCAATGTCTGTCTGCCCCTCGACAGGTCTCCGACACCCTAGGCACAGATGTAAGTCCTAAGGGGTGTAAGCTCTACATACGAGGAGGGTAAGCCGACTAAGTATTTGCCTTTACATGGATTAGTGTTTATTCTCAAAAATAGAGCAAATGCTTTTAATTAAAACACCATACGTTTAAGATAAATACACGCACATGAAATGCGCATGTTGAATGTGATAATTCTCCGCCTTTTATTTTCAGGCCCGAGCCCGACAAACATTATTCAAATTTACCCCGAACTCGGCTCGCGGACCGGACCGGGCCGGGCCTAGGCTCAAGTCTTGGCCCGAGCCCGTGCAGACTATTGTTTGATGGGATCGACTGTCACTCTTGATGGAAGGCAACTCCAACATCGCAAGTGATTTCAACAAGTTGAACATTAAGCTATATCTTCAAAAATGTTGAACCCTGTATCTTAATTTGTCGTCCTCCGTGATCTAGCGGTACCATGCTAGCCTCTAGTTCCCGAGATCGCGGATTCAAACCCGGCGGGGTAATGGACTTTTTCCGGCGTAATAATCCTTAGCATGGCTTCCTTCGGAAGGAAAGTAAAGCCGGTGGTCCCGTGTCGTACATTTACGGCACGTGAAAGAACCTCAAACCTGATAAAACGGCCTCTGAGCAAAATTACTGCTCTTTCCGCCAAATACAGAATGGGCCGCGTCCATAAATGAAACACAATTTAATTTAATTTTGTATCAGAATTTAATGATCAAACAGTGTAGACATTACTTTGGAACCCTCTGTGTACACATCAATAGTTGGAGGATTAAACACATTTCATTAACATCTGCGGTAAAAATGCAAAATACAAGGAGTGCAGGAATTTCAACTTCCCACGCACGATAGCATCAGCGGGAAGTGGATCTTAAAAACACTATCCTCGAATAAACACGTACATTAGTGCCCACAGTTGTTTTAACAGTGTGATCCTCGACAAGGAGGATGTCAATTACTGCAGCTACATGTCACGACGTGCAAGTGCAAGGCTGAAGTTCCAGCAGGAGGTCGTTACTTCACGTCAGTAACCTGTCATGCTAAGAGAACAGGGATCATTTCTCTCTACAATAGACACCGATATGCTAACGAGGATTTATAACCGCACAAGTGTCATTACCGTGTTACACCGTTGGAAACTGCCATTGTGAGACGGCAAGGAGTCACGTGTGAAGTACATTTCATTTTCTTCTAATGCTGCTCTCAGCAAACCTACTTCACTTTCTCTATTATGTACTAGAGGAAGAACTGTATTGCACCCAAAATATCCATGTCGAGATTTCACAGGAGTTACACGAATCCTCCCAATTTTTTTTCATAAAAGATCTTTGCGTGTGTACAGCATAGCTCGAAAACGATAAGCCTGATAAATACCGAACATGGTTGGTATTTAAATCCAGTATCTTCCAAACGTCCGAAGCGGCGTCTGGGCGGGTTTTCTCCGGGTTCTCCGGTTTCCCCCGCCATTCATTCCACCAACTGCTCCATCATCACCTTTCCTTTCATCCATTTCACCACCATTTCGTTTCATCTACTTCCTTCATCCCATACCAGGCATCGGGCTGATCACCCATCCTGGATGCTCTGTCTGATCCATGAGTGTCTGCTCCTCGACGGGCCTCTGACCCCAGGCACCCGCTTGTAAGTCCTGGGGGGTGTAAGTCCTACATAAGAGGAGGGTAAACAGATAATGAATGAATGAATGAATCTTCCAAACGTGCAACAGGAAGATTTTCAAGAAATTCTCCCATAGGGAAACACACTTTACATAGGAAAAAAATTCAATAGTTTTGATTTTCTGAAAAATGACTAAAAATGTTGAATAAAATACCATACCTTACTTGTATTTTCTGGGAATATTTGGAAAGAATTTTGTATGATTTTGTATAAATGCTAAGCGATAAGAGATAAACAAACTCTTATTACAGAGATAATATAGAAGTCTTTAAAACAAGTAACTTATTGCAAATATTTTTCTCCGTCATTAGCCATTTCCGAGATATCCGTTATTATTAGTGTGAATATTTTAACAATGTCAGTTTTAAACTGCTGTCGCTATTCAGTTGTTTTTCATGATGTCCTAGAGTATGGAACTTCAAGGCCAACTTATATCGACAATTTTTTATACATCTATCGTTTTGGTTTCCTCTCTCCCGCTTGTACCTTGATACCGTAATTACTGACAGGAAGATATACAGAATTAAATAAAGAAATAATAGTAAGATAGAGAAATACGAGTAATTTCAATCAATAATTTCCTTTCATTAAATCAATGTATAATGCAATAAGCTTGAGTTGGAAGATTTGTCCGAAGAAAAAGGTAATTAGCGAGTCATGTTAGGCAAAGTCATTAGCGAGAGCGGAAAGAGGGAAAGTGTTAGGCATAAAGATTCTTGGAAGGCAGTTTAGAGTAAGTTCACTGCGTTTGAACAGTGACGCGGTGACGTAGACCAGAATTCTGAAAAAGAGAAGCGAAAGGTATTTTTGAGAGTACAGCTAGGCCTCCATAGCAACAGGGAGACGCACATGTAGAGTGTTAAGTATTGGTCCCGCGTATGAAGGGACGTTGGTGGAGAAGTTCTAGAGTAGGCGGAGCTTAGGTAACATAAGACGTGCATTTCTAATCAGAGACTCATTGTTTCGTGCATACATTCGTCACTCTGGATACCTATGACGACTCTTGTATTATTTTAATCGGTCAGTGACGCGCTTGTGTAAGTTTTAGCGGCTATTGCGAGGGATCTTACCGATAAGCAGCTTAGCAACTCACGGCAAGTTACGCGTCTAGTTTCTTTTACTACAGAAACAGTTATTTCAAACCGTAAAATTGATACTGCAGAAGTATGCATGTATAATAATTCTGTTGTTATAGTTTCGAGTGCTACGATTCATCATTTCATTCTTTATCTTCAAACGGTCGGCAACTCGCTTCAATAGATCCAGTATTAGATCACATTAAACTTCTAAGCCAATTTAAGCTGGTGTTATCCTTTCAAAATACGCACACGCATACCCTGAGAGAAAGATCTCATAGGTATACCACTAGAGCAGCTGGCGCACGAGACAACACAGGACGAGCTACAAGATAAGGGAAGCAATATTAGAAGCAGGTAAAGTATATGGCTGCAAAATTGTCGCAACATCGCAGCATCATATATGCTGCTCCAACCTACAACGAAATGTGTAATGAAACTATTTCTGCAACGATTTACCTCGTTTAACATGAAGTAGATAGTCAATAAACTCATTACAAGAGCATCAGACATTGTCAGAGATTACATCCTACAATTATATACATATATGTACATATATTATAATTCTGCAACACTGTACAGACACTTCTTAATTAGGTAAAATTTTAAAACATTTTTAAATTTAATACTTACGTTGTTTTTCACTTGGGTTGGTAGCTAATTATATGGCTCCAATTCTATACGGGTCCTTATTAGTTTGACTTTTATTTGAGCTAACCCTATGATAATCATTTGAACCTCTTGTATCATGGTTATGGCAGTCGTTATTGAGCACATTATATTCCTTATTATTTTTGACAAGTAGTATACTTTTATAAACATATAGTGAAACTACAGTTAATATGTTTGCCTTTATGAATGTTTCCCTGCATGACTGTCGGTAGTCGAGGTTGTACATACATCTGATACATTTTTTTTTTTTGTTGGTATTTTTAATGTCCTATCCATGTTGAACTTACTTGTACCCCCCTCCAAATTTCAATTCCATAGGTTAATTGTGGATAAATTATGCCATAGTAAGCTGAATTGAGAATAGAAGTGTTTATGTACTTTGCCAGCTGCCTTAGAAGGAATAGTCCCGAGTTGACTTTTTTGCTAACAGTAACCACATGTATGTTACATGTTAGACCATCATCAATATTTATGCCTAAAAGTTAAAAGTTTTTCACCTGTTCCAAAGTGCTATTGTTAATATTTATATTTATTTCGTCCGTAAGATTGTTGGGTTTTTGGAATACCATAATTTTAGTTTTGTCTACGTTTAGTTTCAGTCCACTATGTAGAAGGTATTGCGAGATTTCACCAATTGCAGTTGTCATTTTTGTTTGTTCTAGTGTATCTCTGTTATCACTCCAACATATTAAAGATGTGTCATCAGCATAGGAGATTACTTTACTGCATTCAGGTGTGGGTAAATTATTTATATAAATCAAGAAAGGTGTGGACCCAAGCAATGATCCTTAAGGTACACGTACTTTACTGTGTTATATTCTGACTTGACTGTATCTATAACGTTACCTTTTTTTCCAGCTTATTTCAGTACACTGTACACGATTTTTTAAATGATGCTAACAATTTGTTTACATGTCCTCTGAAACCATAATTTTCTAGTTTTTCAATTAGGTAATCATGCGAAACAGTGTCGAATGCTTTGGAGAGATCTAAATAGATTCCCGCAGCCTTTTTTGTTATCTAACAAAAGTAGGTGAGGCAATAAGGTTTCGAAAGAATGGTTTTTTGAAGCTATATAAAATACGTTTGTGGGTAGAGAAAGTCATGTGAATGTAACCTCAGATTTCCCACATATACATGCGTTTATCTATAACCTGCAAGGCGTAGCTAACGAGATGAGAGTAATGTGCATATCGATTGTTCCATGAGCTCCAGTATGTTCGTATTTCAGCACATGTGGTTTTGAATTTTACTTGTAAGAGGACACTTTATTGAAGAACTTTATCTTTATTAGAGTCATTAAGTTCTTGGATTGCCGCCTGCAGAGTAGGCAAAAATCGAATCCAGATGTGTTACCAGTTGCCACGCAACAAGGTGTTCACTTACACAGATGCACATCTAAGATACCTAACTCAAAGATGTTTGATAGGAAAACCCAAAGGACAGAAAGCCGTTACGGCTTTTCCTGTAGCAGGGACAATATCCTCGGCCGATTGAAATCTAGCTTACGTAGTTTTTCTTTCAGGCGTGGAGAGAAGGGGAAATTGAATAGTACGAGATCAGGTGAATACTGAGGATGTGGCAGAACGGTAACCCGTTCCTCTTGGACAAGCAAAGGGTGATGTCATGCGCAACTCGTCATGCAATCGTCAGGTTGGTTTTACGTCAGCACGTGTGGCACTCTCTTCTGTGTAGCACATGACAAGTTCAGGTCATCAGACAGAATTTTGTGGAACGTGCCTGTTGCTGCTACTGTAAGGTCATCTACAGATTGGGTACTTTTGGCATCCTCCAGACTCTCTCTCTCTCTCTCTCTCCCCTGCGAAAAACTTTATATTTGCTCATTGCTCAAACTGCAACATTTTCTAGTTCTTATGCGCTCATTCAAATCACCTTCACAACACAAAGCACTGCTGTTAGATTATCTGTCAGCATACAACTGCCTCTTTCTGAAACGAGAGAATAGCTGATATGAGACCTTTCGGGTCTCCCCTTCATCCGATTCTTCCAGGAGTCAGGTAGGTCAGTAAAGGCCTACAATGGTCTACGTACAGGTGCTGAGTTCCAGTGGTTGGGGAAGCTCTCCGTCTGACTAATCCTAATAGTGATCCACAGTGCATATTATATTACTTGCTCTACCGCGTACCTAGTAGGTAGAGAAGGTATTGCATTCCACCCAAAAATTCAATACTGAGATTTCATTGGAAATATGAGCAGGTTTTGAGGCTTCCTGAATGAGAAAAAATAGTTTTTAGAAAAACCTCCGTGTGTGTCTATGAACAAAACTGAAAAACGAAAGGTCAGATAAACACCAAGCTTTGTATTTACGATCAGTACCTTCCAGAGATGCAATACAAGGAATGTCAAGAAAATCTCTCACTTCAAACTATCCTTTACGTGGAGAATTTTTTGAATATTTTTATTTTCTAAAAAATGTCTAACCATTTTTATTAAAATACTATACATGACAAATAAAATGCACTTCTTGAATTTACTGGGAATAACCTGTGAAGTCTTCTTTTTTAGAAATTTTGTATAATCTTGTATAACTGGTAAACGTTAAACGTTAGGCGAAAACGTAATACACCAAAAATGTGCATCTCTTTAAAACACAATTTATTTCCAATAAGTTGTGGCATCAGCCATTTACAAGGAATCCGTTATTAATGGTTCCAATTGCTCAATACTTAGCCATTCTTTTAAAGTCCTGTCGATTTTTACTTTTCTCGCGATGTCATGGAAAGCGTTTGGACATGCCAACAAATTCTTCTCCTAAATAAACATCTGGCAGCAATGCAAAATATGTTAGCATTGTTGTGCCTTCAAGAGCGAACAACAATGTTGTTCGCTCTTGAAGTTTACACACTGGTCCTTCTGAATGATGACATGCACGCACACAGAAATTAACATCTGACGAACGTTGTTGGGCGGGAGCAGAATGTTTCCAATGAAGGCATGCTAAATGGTCAACACTTTATCTTCGTCAGCGACCGCTAAAGGTGCACCCACCCACGATTATTCCATTTACAGATGTCGCTACCAAAGAGGATACATATCAAATGCAACGTGGAGAAAATGGCTACGCTGACAGAGGATCCGTGCCTTACTCCGCATCCAGCTCACGTAGCATCACTGTTCGCGATAAGAGGAAAACCGCGCCGAGGTAAAACAAATTTCAGGACGAGGATAGTAAATGTCTTGCACGTGGCCCTTATTTATTATTTCGATATGTGCCCCTTCCTCTGCTTGCTACCAATTTAAAAAGGCCCATGCAAATTTCTCGCTTCAAGGAATGATGCGACTGCAGAAGAGAGATCAGAATAGGATCCGTCTATCAAACCTCTTTGTTTATCAAAAACATAATCATTAGACTCATTTCCTTTAAACTAGGGTAGCCTTATGCCACGGAGTTCCCGGAATGACAACAATTTTACGGTAAATGAAAACGTCCAGGCCGAAAAGTCTACGCGATTTTTGGGAGAGGCCAAGGATGATACTTTTGAGAATTTGTTGTCGCATAAGAAATTGGCTGTCTTCATTCAAAATTGCATTTTTAGTGAGCAGTATTCGGAGTTACTAAAAATTGTGAGATATCATTTATCCATTCCTAAATATAACACCAGTATAGAGGGAGTTTCTCCCTCATGAATGATCAGTGGACAGAGGAAAGGAATAGGTTAACAGTAAGATTAGTTAATGCAATGCTGCAAATACAATACAATTTGAAAACTATAATTGTAGTGAGTTTTATAAACCAATTTGGAGCAATATCAAGTTCATTTTTTCTGTTCTGAGAAATACTATTGATATAAAAATCTTAAACTGAATACATTTAATACATTTTTTATAATATGAGCTTAGTACAATAAAGCAATCCTTCAAAAACTCTGCATTATTAATTAAATGCACATTTCTCTTATATGTATTATGTTTCCCTATGCCTCAAGATTTCATTTCCTTAAATACATTAAACTAACTGTAAAAAATGTCAGATTATGGCTTAAAATCTAATGAAAATAATAGCCAAACATATGAAGAGAAGCGTTAGTTTTGTTTTTCATTCCTCCAAATAATTTCTGTAAACGAAAAGGAACAGTTAACTGAAACAAAAAACTCCTGTGTAAGTCGGCATGTGCTACCTTTAACTACAATGGTCTTATCGGCGGCCTTTCCTTTGGAATACATTATTGCGTATAGGCAATGGTGTTAACTCATATTCACTTTTTTTTTATTTCTGGTAAACTTTTGGGTTTATTCGTTAGATCACACACTCATTCATACTTCCAGACACTGGGGAGTATAGGGGATAATCTTGGCAAGAAAAAAGCTCCCACTCCAGCCGGGAATCGAACCCGGAACCCATTGTTCATTAATTATGCTAGGTACAATTGAAAACACAAACGCGTTTGTAAACTTAAGGTTTATACGGATGATGTTTCTAACTTTTATGCGCTTGTGTCATAACATGCGATATCACATGAAATTTGAGGTTGTTAATTATAACAGTACTGAACATAATCAGATAGTATTCGATTTTATATTGTTTTATACACCTACAGAATTATCATTATCTTGCAATTTTTAATCTTTTGAATTAATATTTTATGAGTACGTAATGCAAATATATATAATTAACATTATTGTTGAGATTTAAAGATGTTTGAAGATTTGTTTCATACTATCTGTAATTTCATGTTGTTTCATCTCCTAACCAGTACGTCAAATTGAACTTTTCCAGATATTTTTAGTTTCTCCAACACCAATATATGAATACATAATAAGTCTACTACGAGAATAACTTTTCATAACTTTTCTTGGTATTTCGTTATTTCACGTTTTAATATGCGTTTAACACATTTGATACTACTTAATAACTCACCTTAATTGATTTCCTTACAGAGATATTTCCTTTCATAATGCTACTAAACTTCTGCAGTCCCAAATTCAACAATACGTTGAAATAGTTGATACTCCGACAACGGCGCCACCGCACAACAAGCTACAAGTTTACCAACATGCATTACACCAAGTCATATGAACATATAACTGCGTCCATGTCCAACACAATATGCAGTACAATATTTAACCCATATATAAAGTAGTTAACATAGTATGAAACAAAACATTGTACATAACTGCATTTTTTTCAAGGCTCGCTTTGATATTCCGCCTCAGCTTAGCTTCGACCTTAAACATCTTACTCGTCCTGAAAAAGGTCACTGTCCTATACAGTTACGTAAATGACTATTAAAATTTTAGTTTCAGTAAAATACTTGTGTTATTAGCATATTCAGCACAAAACTTTCTATTGTGAATATATCTAGAAAGATTCAAAAGGATATGACAAAAATGGTTATACTAAGACTCAGAACTTGGGACCCGGTGTGCCCTGCCGTTAATTAAGGCTACAGGTATAACGTAAACAAAGTTAACATAACGTGTACTCAGTGACAGCACCTCCTGTTGGTAGGAGGTGTTTGACATTGAATACCGGTCGCTTAGGCACCCAAGGTCCCATCCGAACCTTACTCGTAAAGAAGCCAGAAAATAGCATTCTGCAGTTCATGGATAATGAGCAAGATGCACTGTATTCCACTTCCTTATCATGATTAGGCTCCAAAGATCAGGCGAGTGGTTGGCGGGCGAGAAGCGTGGCGAGGAAGTTTACTTTGAGGAACTGCCTGCCCTAGTGTGCGAGGTGTGACGGGCCCGCAGGGAGCCCTCCCCATGATGAGTGGCAGGCTGTATGGGGCTCTTGCTGGCGTCAAGAAATAATATCTGGAAACGTTAGGGAGCCCGTCTGGATCGAGACGGGCCTTCAGAAAACCTCTCCGTAATGCATGGCGGGCCTATATGGAAGGTTCTGCCTGCGTCAGGATGTAATGGTATCTGGAGACGTTAGGAACCCGGCCTGGATCGAGGCGGGCGCTCAGAGACACCTATTCGTGATGAGCGGCGAGCCTGTAAGGGAGGTCCTGCCGGCGTCAGGATGTAATGATATATGAAGACATTAGGAACCCGGCCTGGGTCGAGATGGACGCTCAGAGACACCTCTCTGTGATGAGCGGCGGGCCGGTATGGGAGGACCTGCTGGTGTCAGGATGTAATGTATCTGGAGACGTTAGGAACCCGGCCTGGATCGAGACGGGCGCTCAGAGACACCTCTTCGTGATGAGCGGCGGGGCGATATAGGAGGTCCTACCGGTGTCAGGATGTAATATATCTGGAGACATTAGAAACCTGGCCTGGATCGAGACGGGCGCTCAGAGACACCTCTCTGTGATGAGCGGCGGGCCGGTATGGGAGGACCTGCTGGTGTCAGGATGTAATATATCTGGAGACAATAGAAACCTGGCCTGGATCGAGACGGGCGCTCAGAGACACCTCTTCGTGATGAGCGGCGGGGCGATATAGGAGGTCCTACCGGTGTCAGGATGTAATATATCTGGAGACATTAGAAACCTGGCCTGGATCGAGACGGGCGCTCAGAGACACCTCTCTGTGATGAGCGGCGGGCCGGTATGGGAGGACCTGCTGGTGTCAGGATGTAATATATCTGGAGACATTAGAAACCTGGCCTGGATCGAGACGGGCGCTCAGAGACACCTCTCTGTGATGAGCGGCGGGCCGGTATGGGAGGACCTGCTGGTGTCGGGATGTAATATATCTGGAGACATTAGAAACCTGGCCTGGATCGAGACGGGCGCTCAGAGACACCTCTTCGTGATGAGCGGCGGGGCGATATAGGAGGTCCTACCGGTGTCAGGATGTAATATATCTGGAGACATTAGAAACCTGGCCTGGATCGAGACGGGCGCTCAGAGACACCTCTCTGTGATGAGCGGCGGGCCGGTATGGGAGGACCTGCCGGCGTCAGGATGTAATATATCTGGAGACATTAGAAACCTGGCCTGGATCGAGACGGGCGCTCAGAGACACCTCTCTGTGATGAGCGGCGGGCCGGTATGGGAGGACCTGCTGGTGTCAGGATGTAATATATCTGGAGACATTAGAAACCTGGCCTGGATCGAGACGGGCGCTCAGAGACACCTCTTCGTGATGAGCGGCGGGGCCATATAGGAGGTCCTACCGGTGTCAGGATGTAATATATCTGGAGACATTAGAAACCTGGCCTGGATCGAGACGGGCGCTCAGAGACACCTCTCTGTGATGAGCGGCGGGCCGGTATGGGAGGACCTGCCGGCGTCAGGATGTAATATATCTGGAGACATTAGAAACCTGGCCTGGATCGAGACGGGCGCTCAGAGACACCTCTCTGTGATGAGCGGCGGGCCGGTATGGGAGGACCTGCTGGTGTCAGGATGTAATATATCTGGAGACATTAGAAACCTGGCCTGGATCGAGACGGGCGCTCAGAGACACCTCTTCGTGATGAGCGGCGGGGCCATATAGGAGGTCCTACCGGTGTCAGGATGTAATATATCTGGAGACATTAGAAACCTGGCCTGGATCGAGACGGGCGCTCAGAGACACCTCTCTGTGATGAGCGGCGGGCCGGTATGGGAGGACCTGCCGGCGTCAGGATGTAATAATATCCAGAGATGTTAGTGACCCCGTCTCAGTCCGAGTTTGCCTCCCGAATCTGGTCGCCCTCTGTGTCCTTCGCTCCAGCCTTCCTCCTGTAGGTTCCAAGAAGCACAATGGGCCCTCATTTGCGCAAGTGCCGAAATCCTCCTTCGCTTCCTGATAACAGCAACCACACTGCAGAGAAAAAATATATAAGTATAAAAGCAACACAGATGTGGCAGATGTTCAGTTTGGTTTTGCAGCACATGGATCGGTTTAACAATGCTGTGAGTAGCAAGTTTCCGATCCAGTTCTATCACCCTCGTGCAGCAAGTAGCTTCTGTTTGAATCCTACGGCAGTGAATTCTCCGCGTTCTTTTTCCTTGCTTCAACATTGTATAAGTTGCAGTGGAAAGAATGTTGCATGCAGGAAGGGGGAGGGGGAGTTGCAGTGCCTCCTGGCATTATTCTCAGTTCTTGGAAGTATGCGGCACCAAATAGGAAGAGGCACCAGATCCATCAGCTGTTCGAAACAGCTTTTCATTTCGCAGATCATCCTCGCAGATAAGTCGGGTTAAAGCCTCGCTTTCAAACACGGAACGGAATGCAATTGTGCCACACACTTTCATCCTCGTCACTTTTCATTTTGTGTCGTTTGCACGTTTTGTTCTTTACAACATTTCTTGGGTGGCCAGTACTACTTCCTATCGGTCGACATTCCAATAATAGTTTAGCTCATCTAATGTTATCGTTTTTTGTATATGGACAAATCATTTACATCTATATTCTATATAGGTATTTTTTATCCGTTCCCAAGGTCTCCGTTCTATTTCTTATTGCAGGACCGTGGTTTTCTACGTCTTCCCAATTATATTTACACAGAGGTAAATTTAGAAGTGCAACACATGAATTGGTTTCCAAGGAAACCAATGCCTACCAACATAAATGTGGTGAATGTAATAACATAGGGCAAGAAGTCATGCAACCCAGTTTCCCATGCCTCTACAATATCCGAGTCTTCACCATCCATAATTTATTCTTAATATTATCCTATTATTTTAAAATACTCCACTTTAAATACAGCATCGACCTTCAAACAATTACTCATAGTTTTATAGATTATAGTATCTCATTAAGCTATCGCATTAGTTATAGCTGTTGAATTGGTAGAGTTGCGTTACCTGAAATCCGAGGTGGCGATGGCTAGGTTCATTAAAAAGTGTTCTTTTAAGGTAATGCACCTGTGCAATTTGGAAAATCCACAATTTTTAAGCTATCGTCTTGAAATTTATTTAAGTTATTGCATAAAATAGCATTAATGTTTTTATTACGTTTCAAAAATCTAGCTTACATACATATTTAAACATTAAATTTTACTGTGTAAATTCATTGTTCTAATAAAAATGTTCCTAACTATACATTTTTAAAAATATTCACATAAGGTACGGGTTTTAACGTAGATAACTTTTAAAAATATATATTATACTAGCTTTTTTTCATTAACCTCTAATTATTGTAATACATTTGTTAGGTTTTGTGCTCGTAAAAATTCTTCATTTTTCAAAAGACAACAATTTATTCCTCACAATTGGAGCATTATTTTAAAACATTTTCTTTTGTGTACTTTTGAGAGAGAGTAAAAATACTTTTAAACAAATTAGTAAAAGAATTGCATAGTGTGGAGCATTTTGAGTATGAAAAATGCTGAAAAAGGGTTTGCGAGAAAACAGGGGTTTTGGGCGTATGTATTAATAACAAGCGCCTGTTAATTTACAGCTTCAGTTAATTCATAACTTAAATGCTCCAAGTGGAAACAAGGCGTTTCTTAAAGTTTTGGATTCATATTATTTTATTGTGAAAAAACTTAATTTTATAATTTTGACGCTTTGATTGTAAAAATTCAGATACATTATTTTAGTAATAATTCAATAAAAATAATAAAACAGACAATCGTGCAAATAAGTGTGCAACACATATGTGTGAAATGCATAAGACAATCTCGGAAATAGAAAAGAGAACTTCTTGTGTTTTTCAATTGTTCCTCGATCATGTAACAACGCACTTCCCACACTGACATCGCAGTATTTATTTTGTGAGCGCCTATCTCAGAAGTTTTGGCATCGACGTCATATTACTTTATAAAGTTTTAGTTGTGTGTTCAAATTAAATAATCAAATTATCCGTTTTTTCTATTTAATTTTGATTTTCCTACATTGACATGATGTGTATTACATACTTGATTTACTGTTCCACATACCTATAACTTCATGTTAAAATTTTCGATATTAAATGTCTTCAAATAGACTTACGGAGAGACCCAGTGGTGAAAATTTCCAAAACTTTAAACAAAAAATTAGCTCCTACACACTTTGCAGTAGAGAGGTAAGCTTTAGTCTATATTTTACGGGAAATTTTTCTCTACAAATTGGCAGCTTCTGCTTCCGCGCGTCTCTGTGGCCTATCTTCCTACCGCCTGTAGCCTACTGTGTGGTTCTTTCACTTCATGCCTTCCTCTTAGGGGCGTGGAGGTACAATACACCTATGTAGGTCGCAGTCAGTTCAACTATACTATACCTATGGCAATTTCTGTTTTGTCGTCACTGGTTTCTTTGTTTGCAAGTTTATACTAGTTTATTTCCTCCGTTTTTACTTTGAACAGTTTTTTTCTGTAAATGACTAAATTCTTTTAATGATAAAAAAAACCTAACTGCTGTTTTGGATCTTCTTTGCCGTTAATACCATGGTTATTTTTTTTAAAATAACTGCTGATACATTTTTATCAAAAGAAGGTATAATTATTAAGAAAATGCTATCCTCCTTAATAAACAAAGTTATTGTATAAATGTACACCAGTGTACTTAGAATGTACCTATGCATCTACAGCCTGTAAAAATTTCAGTCTGATATCCTAAATAATTTTAGATAATCGGTCATGAATTTAGTATATTTAATATTGGGGGAGATATGGCTGTTAATCTCCTATTAAAGCCGATGTTGGTTTGTCCTGTGTCATTGATTTCAATGTACCTACTGGTCGATGGAGAAAAGAGTACAGATCAATACTGTCATACAGGTTAATTCCTTATGTTGTAAAGTTTAATGCCTAGACAAAGCTAGTGTAAAAGAAAAGGTAAGTATAAAGCAGGTGAATATTTGTATTTTCTTAAGTTTTGACGGATACGAAATAATATTATTCTAAAAATAATACTCTTGTGGAATAGGTATGTTTCCTGCAGGCCTTTATAACCGAGTATTACGTATTTACATGCAGAGTGGAAATACGTTACAAAACAGATGAGATGTCTGTGGACTCTATTCGGTGATTTCTGGACTCCAGAGGATGAATTTGATCGATTGGATGCATTTTAAATGTGTCCTGAAGTTCTTGCCAAATGGAAACGAAAGAAAGAAAAAAAAAAAAGCATAAAACCTTCCTCGTTCAGCAAAGCGTATTCATTTTGCAATGAAATGAATTTTAGAATGCGTAAACTGTTCAGTGTGTTAAATCTACAAACATTACATGTAAAATAAATGGGAATTCCGTTTTATAAGAGGCCTTCAAGACCTGATAGTACTGCTTCTTTCTGTCATACATGCTGAAAAATTCTTCCTGTTACCACAATAAACACGTATTACAGCTGAAAGAGGATATACCATATATAAAACATATACCCATAGACATATAAATCAATATTAAACAAGAATTCTACACAATAATATAATTCACCAAGAAAGATGTTAGAATATTTAGCAGCCAAGAAATGTAAAAAGCAGATTGTAACTTAAATAAGTAAGGGACGGACGAGCTAGCTAATTCCAGGTAAAAGTAATTCTAGGTAGGCCCACCTTGCACCAAGCTAATGAGCAAGGAACTGTAAGCAATAAGCAGAAATAGAACGAGACAGATATAGAAAAGAAAGAGACAGATATTGAATCTGCTTCAGAACGCGTCATTGGGAAGCGTATGGAAAAACTTTGGAGCAGAATAATTTCATACATAATAAGGTAACGCGGTCTGAGGACCAATTAGAAATGCCGTAACATTTTGAGGCGCAAAGGTGAGCGTCATAAGCTTGGGTATAAAAAGGGGAAGAAATCCCCAGATTTTCACTCTCTTATAGAACCTCGTCGACACACCATGATACTCTCTGGACGACAGATGCACCTGTTTGTGCTTAAGGGTGGGAGGCGTGTGCAGTTAGAGTAGGCTCCTAATTATTATTATGGCGGGAATTGTTACAATGGGAAAAGCTAGCCGCCCATAAGTATTTATTTGATAATAAACCACATTTTTAAGGGAAAGGCAATGTATTTTAATTCCCTCGCCTACAAAAACCCTGAGACCAGTGAACTTAGTTAAATAGGTAATTTATTAGGAATGGAAAAATCAGCAGCAGAGGGCATCCACCAGAGGAACAACGTTTTCCCGCTAAAAAGCAAAGAAAACTACTTCCTAGGCTGTACACAGCATATTATGCGCTTCATAACATAAAGTATAAACCAAAACTGTCACAAAAATGAGAAACATATCTAGCAGCCATACAGTGCGAATAAGATAAACAATTTACGTGAAGGACTTCACAGTTCATCCGTCCATTAATGAATATTAACGCCCAACACCGCTGGTTAGCAGGGGTCACTGGTGGTGCAATCAAATTTTAAATCCCACGCTATGAATTTTATTGCAGCCCAGTGAAGGGGGACTATGATGGTGACAAAAGATACACATACCTACCATAACACTGTATACCAATTAGTGCGGTACATCCAACTGTAAGCTTAATTCACAATATAATGCAATAGAATTTAATGCTTTCTCAGCTACGTGGTGAAAATATGCATCACTTGGAATCTGCCCACAAAGCCGTAAAAACGCCTCCTTTACCGTAAAGTCGTAAAAAGACCTCTCTGCTCCAGTACACTTTACGGACAAACCGTAAAAGCTTGCAAGTATGAATATACTAGGTAAACAACAGATAAAATAATACTAGCCTGAACTTTTATTGCAAGCTTCCCTCAATGTCCTTGTATAACCTTCGTCCTCTCAATTTCTTACAAAGGTGCTGTTAGTCACTGCTACTTTGAAGAATTATACTGCATGAAGTGTACCTTTCCGTATTATTTGTACCATGAAATAATCGCATTTAAAGGCATTTGAATCGAACTCTTTTTGGAAGCCTGGGATATGAACGGGTCGCTTCACAGGAAACTTTCAAAGTTTTGTGACGTGGAAGCAAGCGTGCAAGGGACCGTGAATGTGCTTGAGCAGTGAGCGTGGTCACCAGCGGGGCACAACAAAAAGAGCAACATGCCGTCTTGTGTGGATAGTGCCACAGGGTTCATCACAAAACTTTCTCTCGAGGGTTCGTGCAGATATGTGTCAATAGTAGTACATGAAACAATATAGCCGCAAATATAACGAAAACATATCAGCACATTTTAAATGTTCTATGTTAATATTATTACTGGAGGAAGCTGAAAACCCCCAAAATACAGAAATATCTTTTGAAGAATGCGTTTCATTTACTTGGTTCTCTAAATAATACAGGTTAAACTACAGTGTCGCTAAGTTTATACGGTTTCCTTTTTACTAGAAATGACCTCAATTCGTTTGTTTCAAATAGGACATCATTCTTATCTTTTTTTGCAAATCCTTACTAATAAACAGTATAATAAGTATGAATCAATTTTACAAAAATATTTCGTCAATTTTAATTTTTAAGATAAAGAGTTTGCAAGGGTAGTAGCAAACAAAAGGTATACAACGGAAGACTCGTCGCACACTGCAACCTACGGGAGATCTGTTGCGACCTCCACCTCCCCCCGAGGAGGAAGGGATGAAGTGAAGGAATCACAGGAGGCTATAGACCGCAGAGAGATGACCAGAGACGCGCGGAAGTCCCTAACATTCCTGACTAGAAGACTCGTCCCCCTATTGGAGCTACCCAGAGAGAGCAATGAAGGACCCGCACAACCAAGCAGCTCTCTTAGTGTCCGCAGAGAATAATGTTTCCTCTGAGCAAACATCCGCGCCATTTGTCCGACACCGCCACACGCCACGAAACACACCTGAAAGATGAGAAGGAAACAGGGAAATGAGGACTAGAAAATCGTGGTAGATGAGAAAGGACCCCAGCATTCGCCTACCGATCGGAGTAAACCATGAAAAACCCAAGGTTAGAGTGAGCAGTCGGTGGGAATCGAGCCCGAGAACTTTCGAATGCGAGCCTCACAAGTCAACTCGCTTGATTAGTAGCAAACCTACTATGAGAAAAATCAAATGTTACATGCATATGACTGTCTCGACCCACAATCATTTATTTTATATTGCTTCTACAAACTATTTCCTAAACTACTTCACGTTAATCGAGGTAAACGTTTATAGAAATAGTTTCATTATACATTTCGTTGTAGCTACAAGGTGTACTGAGGAAGCCGAATCGATAGTCACATCTTTATAAGCGATACTCTTCCATACTCTTTCCTTGACATCCCGAGCAACAACTAAATAGCGACAGCCCTTTAAAAATGACAAACTAATGAGCAACTATTCACGGTATATCTGGGAAATGGCTAATGCCACGAAAAACTTATTTTAAATAAATTATATCTCTTAACGTTTATAAGTTGTAAAAAATAATAAAAAAACCTCATGTGTTACATTCACACGACTTTCTCTATTCTTGTACAAACTATTTTTACAAACTCTTATTCTCCGTCTATTTCATATTAATCGAGATAAACATTTGCAGAAACAATCTTTTGACATGCAAAGAGAATTACATTTTACACATAGCGACCAGTTCTAAAAATGTTTGACTTTCGCTTAAGGCCTACTATGTTCCCCTTGTTTTGTATTTGCAAGGGCAATATAGAAATACAGTAGCTTTTAAGCATCGACATATCTCTTAATAGCTGGTTGCTAGGTGCAGCACCATTCTCTTTGCCACAGATCAATACTCTTTGCATATCCAAGACAGAAAAATGAATAGCGAACTCCCAATTGGGAAAATAAGTATTGGAAAATTTAAGGGAATAACAAGCAATATCTCGAAAATGGTTCACTCAACAACACAAATGTATATGACATAAATTGTGTACTTTAACGCGATCTACATTTTTTGTGCAGTAAAATTTTGTCTATCTCTAATGGTTTACCAGTTATGCTAAAGTCGCTCACAATGAAGAATACTTTTCGAGACATTCCCAGAAAATTCATTTGTCATGAAAATAATATAAACATATGATACTTTAATCAAAATCGTTAGAGCCATTTTTGAGAAAACTAAAATTTTCGAAAATGTTCCATGTAAAGGTTAATCTGGGGTGGGGGATTTTCTTGAAAACATTAGTGTCGCATCTCTGGAAGATACTGAACCTAAATACCAAGTTTGGTGTTTTAGACTGCTCGTTTCTGAGTTATGCTGTTCGGTATCGAATTTTTGGGTGCAATACAATACTTGCCCTACTTACTATACGTAGTAGAGAAAGTAAAAATAGTCCAAGTTGTAAAACAGAATACCCATATCCAAGTCCGCGTCAGACGAGAATGCCTCTTTATGCAAGACTGGCTCTAACTCTGTAGTCAAGTAAGTAGAAGCTGAATTATATACCTTCAAAGGTGAAGTTTTTAAGCAAGAATTTAGGTGAGTGGTATTTCACAGAAGAGTAATGGCTGACGTCGAAAATTCAAATCCCGCATTCCAAAATTTGTTGTCTTATTTATTTGTTTTAAGAAAAAGCGATTTTCTATAATGTTGTAGCTTTAATTCTGACTCGTGATGAATGTTTTACCTACCGTCACATACACACCTGACCATAGCCCTAATTTTAAGGGACCACAAACAAGCTAAGAAAGTAATTACTATAATTACTGGACATGGAACCTTACAATCAGCAGAGGCCGCTGAACTCCTCCTTCTAGAATGTAATTTCTGGAAAATGCACATTTACAATCTTCGGACGAGTTCGATCCTAAGAGAAAATGCCCGCATTCGGGAGATCCCGCGTTAGATTCCCGGTTAATTAAATTAAGTTGAGTTTTATTTAAGGACACTTTTTAACTGCAATGCTGCTATATTGGGTGTGAAAGACCGGAAAGTTTGCTCAGAAGCCTCTTTATCAGGCTTGATGTTCTTTTAGTGCCGTAAATCTACGACACGGGACCACCGGCTTTACGTCTCTTCCGAAGGAAGCCATGGTAAGGATTTTTACGCCCGAAAAAGAAATCCATCGCCCTCCGGCGGGTTTCAACCCCTGCCCTGGGGAACCAGAGGCTAGCAAGGTACCCCTAGACCACGGAGGACGACTCGATCCCCGGTGGTCGCCCACTCTGACCATGGGTTTTTTTGTGGTTTTCCTCTGGTCGCCTAAGCGAATACTGGGGTGGTGTATTCTACCACAATTTCTCCTTTCCCTCATTTCCTGTCATCTCATCTTTCTCCCTTTCATCTTTCAGACAGTGTCTTCGGGTTACGTATTGCGGCTAGTGTTAAGTTTTATTGTGCTAAGAGTTTTACAATTTTATTGTCTACTGCACTTTGACCCTGGCCACTCATTCAGTAAAGAATCACTACAGATTATTTACATTTTACAATTTCTCGTCAATAAATTATCTTGTTTTTTTCAGTTTTTTCATGTCCCATTTCCACCTGTTTTTCGCTTTTCACTTACGATTACTTAACCATCACACATTCACTATAGTTTTATATTCAAAGTAAGATACGCTACCTCTTGCTTTTCTCTATCCACTGTCCAAGGCCATTTATTTTTTACTTTACACAAAAATTATCCAATGCTTCTAGCGTCCTTGCACATCATTTCGATCATAAGCGTATTTCTATCCCCCGTCAACCACTTCTTATTAAAAAATTCTTTTCTACAATTTTCTGTTCCTTGGCACTTAAATACTATGTGTTCAATGTCTTGATTACCACCGCATATCGGGCATTGCTTCTGAGGAATACCCTGGCTAGTGTTAAGTTAAACTGAGTTTTAATTTTGGACGCTCTTTAACTACTATGGTTCCTAGCGTTCCATTCTATATTGGGTGTGAAAGACCGAAAATTTTGCTCAGAGGCATTTTTATCAGGTTTGAGGTTCTTTTACGTGCAGTAAATCTACGACACGGGACCACCGGCTTTACTTTCCTTCCGAAGGAAGCCATGTTGAGTAATTTTACGCCCGAAAAGATCCATCGCCTTCAGCCGAGTTTGAACCCGCGACCCCGGGAACCAGAGGCTAGCATGCGCGGTTAGTATCGGGCTGATGGCATGGTTGCTGCGCTTTGTAAAGGACTTCACCCGTAAACCGCCAGGTTACGTTGGTCCGCTTGCTTCGTCGCCCTTTCGTGGAATTCTTCGCCTTTGCTGGCGCCGGCTGGTGTTTCAACTTAGACCTGCGGCTCCTTCACTTCATCCCTGCCTCCCGGGGTGTAGCCACAATAGATGTGGTTGATCGCAGTGGCACGGCACGGTGTTCTCCTCATGGAGACAATAGGGAGCGCACAAAAGTCTCTGGCTGAGGTGGCTTGTCTTCGACACACACACACAAACTTGGTATGAAAAGCTCTAAACAGGGACCTCACATTTTCCGTGTAAGAAACATTTAAAATGTACTAAGTAATACTTCACTTATGTTTTCTTGTATTCGTTTAGTCAACTTATTTCGCTATGATGTCAGATCATGTTATACAATTACCTGCACGCATGCAAACACGGAAGGCCAAACAAGTCTTCCTCTGGAACCATTAGAAAAACGAGTTGCTTTAAATACTAATATGTTGGAGTTCATATACATGCAATTTCATATTTATGAACACAGTGAGGGATATGAATTTAATTTCAAAACATGAACTGCCTTCTTTCTGCACATCTATGAGCACGAAAGTCTAAAAGGCAACTAAAGCCTTGAAACCGAGTATATTTGGTTTTAATTTATTTAGTGTTAAAAAGAATAAGAAACCATTAAGAGGGGCAACTGATTCGCATTTTTCCCGGTAAACCACAAGGAGATCTCAAATAGTTTTGAGATGACATACCCCAATGGCGACTAACAATGTCGTAAGTACTTTAAGTCCCGATCTTCATAGTTTCAACCACTATTAGGTTAATTGTTGGAATTAATTGTTCTTCCACACAAGCCGTGTGTTGGACAAGGTTGGAAAGGTAGAATCAGGCGACTGAAAAATTCAATGCCATAGCCATTGGGGTATGTTATCTCAATACAATTTGAGATCTCCTTGTGGTTTACCAGGAAAAATGCGAATCAGCTGGAGAATTTAGTGTCGTGCCGGCATGTTGCTATGGTAGCTCAGTGGTTAGAGCAACCGAACGGAGACCGGGAGATCCGTGGTTCAAATCCCGACTATGGTAAATTTTTCAGTCGCCTGATTCTACCTTTTCAACCCTGTCTAAAACACTACTTGTGTGGAAGAACAATTAATTCTATCAGTTGACCTAATAGTGGTTGAAACTATGAAGCTCAGGACTTAAAGTACTTACAATAGTTGTAGAATTATATAATATATTAACATCTACGGTAAAAGTGTAAAACGCACGGAGTCCAGTAATTTCAACTCTCCACGCATGATACATCACTTGGAAGTAGGTTTAAAAAATAGTATGTCGAAAATAGTTATTTACCTGTGTAGGAAAGTGAGATTTTTAGTAGACGAGTAAGGCGTTTAAGCCCGAGGGACAGAATATCGAAACGAGTCCTCGCTCTGCAGTTACGTACTATATTTTGTTTCGTACTGTGTCGAAATACTTTATAAATGTTGTACTGCACATTATCTTTGACATGGACGCAGTCATATGTTTATATGCTCATTGCAGTTGAAATGAGATGATGTAATACATGTTGGTAACCTTGGAGCTTGTAGTGCAGTGGCGCCGTGGTCGGAAGAAGTATCACTATTTCAACCCATTGTTGATTATGGGAGTACAGAAGTTTGGCAGCATTATGTTAATAAATATCTCTGTAAGTAAATAAATTAAGGTCAGTTATTAACTAATATTCACAGTTAAAACTTAATACAGAAACGTGAAATAATGCAATACAGAAGAAAAATGCTTATAAAAAGTTATTCTCGTAGTAGATTTGTCGTTGTGTATTCATATGCTTGTGTTGGAGTACGAAATGTAACTGAACGGAGAAGTTCCAATTTGACGTACTGGTTTGGAGACCGAAAAACATGCAATTCCATTAGTATATATTCATAAGAAACAACATTGGAATCGTAATTGAAACTTGAAAGGTAATATTAAGTTTGCAATTATCACTAATACTTCTGAAAAGAAACAATTTCAACTTGAATAAGTATTTCTCGTTATATAATTTATCTTCTTATGTAATTATAAGTAACTTGAGGTAATACGTAGAATTAAAGCAATTGAACTTCTGAAAAAAGTAATTACAAATTGAAGAAAACCTTCATATTAAATAATTCACTATGAACATGGAACTAAAACAATAAGTCGAAGAAGATAAACTGGCAGTGTTATTAAGTTTAACGCCTGTAATAATTGCAATTTACTAATCACACACCTATATTTAATTAAAGAAATAATTACATTTCAAAGCAAATTGAATCGGCCATTACTCGGAAGAAAGGCAAGAAAATTGTAAAGCGAGCTAAGTAAATGCTGCTAAATCATGTTTCTGCTAATTAAAGGACTGTTCGAAATAAACACGGTTAGTTTAGTTTAAATTAGATTAGGTCTGTCGATATTATTTAATTTCATACTTCTTTATCTGCTTTTGCTGTATGCATTCAGGAAAGTCAAGCACGCAGGCAAAGCTAGTTCTGGTATCATTTAGAGTCGCATCCTATTAACTTCTAGATTTCTAAAGTTATTACAAACGTGAACTTCACGTAATGAAATGCGTTTGTTATGCATGGTTGCATTCGAGGAAGTGATAGCAAAGGTTAGGAACTCGTGTACAGCGTGATCGGCTATCAATTTGTGACTTACAATACCCATTACCTATCCCGTGCCTAACGTATGCCACATCACAATCTGATTACGCCCCAGCACGGCCAAAATATGCGACATCAAAGGTTTGTATGTGACAGTTTCTCCACGACAGAAGTACGTAGTACTTGCAGTAAGGACACGTGTTATGTTGGACCTTTAATCCTAAAATGTCGTCATGTTTATTGTTTCCCTAGCTGCCTTACCCGACGTTTCGGGGGGAACTTTTCAAACTCAAATGACGATTGAATTAACTTTATTTGCTTCCGCCGTGGTTTATGAAATTATTGTACAGCGCTCTAGAAGACTTTTATAATGAATCCTAAGACAGTATTTTTAAAACTTAAATAATTTCAGTCTAATTATATATGTAAATTCAACAATTGACAACAATTCAACAAATATATTGCCTTAAAGCAATATATGTATGTAACAATATATAAAAAGCGTATATTACAGGTAGCCTTGAGGCAAAAATGAATTTGAAAGTTTAAATGCTACTAGTCATTACTTGAGCAACAATTCTGTAAATTTTGAGACAGTTTAAAAATAGACAATCAACAACCAGAAAAAAGTTTTAGTTAAATGAAGGTATTCTATTGGATTCGGAATAGCCAATCAGAGACTTGAAATACAGAAATTCGCGAGTTTAGGCGGTTGAAATCAATTCAGTTGCCTGCAAACAGTGTTCCTAACCGGACGCGAGACACGTCCTCGAGAAGTATAATATGTATTCGTGTGAAAAAAAATAGTTTACGTATTAAAAAGTGCAAGTAATTAATTAAAGAATCTCACAACTCTCTATATCAGTGAAGTGTTATTTAAATCGTGTCAAGCATTAATAAAAGAAGTGAAGTAAAATTATAATCTGTGTAAGCCTACATTCTTAGTCGCACCACAACCCTGCCAAATATCCATGTCTAAAATAAATGCTGACGCAGCCGAGGCAAACAAATATTTAATACTTAAAGAAACAGTCAAATTACAAAGTTAATATTTTTAAAAATTGGGGCAAAGGCTACCGGGTACTATACGTGCGGTTGCAACTACTACAAGTTCGGCTCCCCAACAGTTGAACTGTAATACAACTACTACTTCAAAATGGGCTTTTCCATACATGAAACAATAACCTTCTCAATCCTCATCTCTACCCCTCCCGTAATTGTAACATCTTACAGACCGTCTGTTCCTGATATTCCCGAAAAAGGACGTTAAACATCCGTTGAACGCCTGACTTCCTTAACCTCCTCCTGACAGTATGCTAACTTCTCGATATGCTGATTATAGTATACGTACGTACCCTTTGGTGGTGGTACAATCATCGGTCGAAATTGAAGTAGTTGCTTTAGTTTACGTAATTTATTTATTTCTCTCCACGTATGGACGTCAATTTGAAGTAGTACTACTGTTGTTGAAGTTTGCATCACGCTTTGGGCGTTAATTTGAAGTGGATTATTTGTTACGTAATATGCTACTAGTATGAGAAGCTGATTTTTGAAGATGTATTTTTGTTGTTACGTTCCAAGTTTTAAAATATAATATTAACTTTGTTATTAAACTGCTTCTATAGGTAGTATTTATGTTTATGTTTGCCTCGGCTGCTTCAGTATTGTTTTAGACTCACGTATCTCTTAGACAGGGCGTGGTGCGAAAAGAATGTAGGCTTACACAGATTTTAAGTTTTAAATTCACTTCTTTTTATTAATCCTTGGCACAAATTAAATAGCACTACACTGATATTAAGAGCTGTGAGATTCTTTAATTTAAAACTTGCACTTTGTTATCACGTATACTTAATTTTCGTTTCACACGAATACGTAAAATTTCTCTAGAGAACACATCTTCCATCCGGTCACTACCAAGGTCCGCAGGCAAATGAACATATTTCAACCGTCCAAACTCCTAAGCTTCTGTATTTCAAGTCTCTGATTGGCTGATTCTAGTCCAATAGAATACCTGCTTTTAATTAAAGTTTTTTCTGGCTGTTGATTGGCTACTGTCACAAAATTTACATTATCGTTGCTCTAATCATGACTAGTAACATTTAAACTCTCAAACTCATTATTGCCTCATTGTTACCTCACTGTTAGCAACGTTAAACTTAATATTCTCACAGCTCTTGCATTATTAAATTACATAATGTATTCCCATAACATTATTAAACATGTTTACAATAATATAAGCATATGCAATGACTGTTACATAGATTTTTATAAATTATTACATACATATTGTTTCAAGGCGAGCTGTTATTGAATTTACATATTATATAATTTAATTGAAATTATTTAAGTGTTAAAAATACTGCCTCAAAATATCGAGTAATTGTTTAGATAATTACAGTAGGTGATATTTTAAACCTTTGCACCTTCTTCTGGTCCCATACTTATTTAATAGTACAAAGGCTGCATGGTTTTCACATAATACAGAATCTCCACAAGAAAATGGAGGTGAAGCCGGTGAATATGAAAATGTCGCACTCCCAGGCTACCAAGTTAACCGCTTTGGAAAAGACACACAGTCTGCGACCATCGACGAAAATAATCTTCTGGTTTCTTAATGTAAAATATCGGTTCAATCATTTATAACGTTAGCAATTTTCACTATTTATACCATTATTCAAAACACCCTAATAACAAACATTATTTTAAAATAAGTACAAATGAAATAAAACAAACTTTCTTACATGAAGGTTATTAAAATAGTTTCGTATCGTATGTGTATTGTAACGCTATAGGCAGATTCCATACTCTTTGTTCTGCTGTCTCTTTTAATTGCTAAATTAAGGCTATATACATATGTTCATAAGAACTCCAATGAGTTCGTATTTAAGTATATAGAGTTGTAAATCCTTTTTAGTGTTTTAATAATTTAGAAATTAGGTATTTTATAGTCAGAAAAAAATAGGACTTTCCAATGAAAGAATTATCAAAATCGGTTGAGCGGTTTTCGAGATCCCCCCATACAGACACAAATATTCACTATTTATAATATTAGTATAGATTTGTGTAGCTTCACTTAACTTCAGTTATTGCATTAGCGGCTTTTCAGTAAGGAAAACATGTTTGTTTGCAATCGTTTTGCTAGGAGTGTTATCAATGTTCGTCAATTAGCTTGCAGACCAAAGAGAATGCTTCATCCCAATTAAATGAAAAATCCCACTGACACTCAAAATATGCTTGTAGTCTCATTTATTGTTAATTTTATTTCTAAAACTTGATTAATTATGGAGACTCGTTATTATTAAAATTATTTGTTAGCTTAGATGCAACCACGGAGGACATCCCCATAACAAAAACAAGTATATTTTTCTCAGTGTGAGAGCTTCTGAATTACAATAGTGTGTGCAATTTGAAGAAGTTATTTTGTTGTATTATTATTTGACCCACGCTTTGGAAGCCAATTTGAAGATCTGTTGCTGCTACGTATGGAAAGCCAGTTTGAAGAAGATGTATTATATTTCGACTGTTGGGGAGCCGAACTTGAAGTAGCTGCAAGCGCACGTATGGTAAAAAGTTTCCGGTGGCCTTCGCCCCAAATGTTTTGCGGCGGTATATTTGTTTATTTATTTATTGAGCCCCACGTTTGGGAGCCAAATATGCGATGGTATTAGTGTTTGTTTGAAAGAATGCTACTGTTTATTTGCCGCACGTATAAAAGACAATTTGTCGCAGTCACTTCGTGTTATCTTTTACTGAGCGCCTATTATTGTATTTAATTTTTGGTTCACTGTCCTCCGGCTAGCTATGATCTTTTTGGTCGAGCACTTATCTTATACAGGTGTGTAAGCGGAAAGGAGTTTTTATCCAAAGATAACACTGATGAAAGAATTTGTTTTACATTTTTATTGTCGAACACATTATTTACTTTCACATATTAATCTTGACACTCGCCAAACTGAAACTGTTATAATAACTTATTTGTTGCACATTATAATTCGCGTACTTCAACTTTTTGTGTAATTAACTTTACGACACTTGAGATTTTTCATAACTCTGCTACGCGTAACCTGCGAATCGATAAACTGTGCGATGTATTCAGCGACGTGTAATGCACAAATGTTTCCGATGGACTGGGAGGGATCTACCTCTGACTTAGCTCTTTTTATACTCCCACACCCCGATATGCCTAAAGATTATAACCGAGTTGCTATTGGTTAATAAAACGCGCCAACATTAGCGTCTATTTTTATATCCAATGAAAATTATGAACACATATGCTCTAGGGAAAATGTTCCCGCAAATTCCTAAGAAAAACGCGCCAATATTACGTCATTTGCTCGTCTCTAATAATGATAAACAGCTCACCCCTTCGCTACATTATTGCACGCTATTATTGTCAGTTTCAGTAAGGCCGTATAAACCCACTTCTCAACAATGCTTACAATCATCAAACATCTCAAATCAATGTCACACAATAATGCATATTCACACTATAATCACTCTTGACATTTACATAATTTGTGATACAAATTACTGCGTCAGTTTCAAAAATTATTAACTTTGTAATTTGACTGTTTCTTTTAAATATTATATATTTATGCTTGCCTCGACTGCGTCAGTATTATTGTTAGAGACATGGATTTATTTGTAAGGCGTGGTGCGGCTGAAGAATGTAGGCTTACACAGATTATAATTTTTAATTCACTCCTTTTTATTAATTCTTGACACGATTTAAATAACACCTCACTGATATAGAGAGATGTAAGATTCTTTTATTAAATACTTGCGCTTTTTAAATACGTAAACTATTTTCGTCTCACTCTGAATACGCATTAAATTTCTCAAGGATGCATCTCGCGTTCGGTTAGGAACACTGTCTATAACCAACGAGTCCAGTTATGAGCGCTGTCTACAAGCAACTGACTCGATTTCTACCACATAAATTTGTAAATTTTGCTATATTTCAATTTCTGATTGGCTAATTCTAGTCCAATAGCATACCTTCATTTAACTAAAGCTTTTTTTCTGCTTGTTGATTGGCTATATTATAAACTGTCACAAAAATTACACTATTGTTTCTCCAAGAATGCCTAGTAGCATTATTACACTTTCTTACTCATTATTGCCTCAAGGTTACCTCATTGTTAGCAAGTTTTAACCTATTATTCTCACAGCTCCTACATTATTAAATTACGTAATACATTCACATAACATTATTGAACATGTATACAATAATATAAACATATACAATGACTGTTACATACATTTTAAAAATTATTACATACACATATTGCTTTAAGGCGGCCTGTTATTGAATTTACATATTAAATAATTAGACTGAAATTATTTAAGTGTTGAAAATACTGCCTCAAATTTGTTCTATCGAGATTAGTGAAACAAGAATTTCCAGTAAAGTGTTATCTGTTTTGAGTTTAAACCATTTTTCTTTATCTTTCAAGATAATCCACAATAAGACAAAAGTGGTCAATATCTTGAATCTGCTCTGAAGTTTTTTATTTTCTCAAAAATGGTTTGAACGATTTTTATTAACATACCGGATGAAGTCCTCTTCATTTGGAAGGAATTATTGGTTTGAATTTGTCAGTACATTGGGCTATTCAGTTATTTCTCGCGATGTCATCAAAAGAGTATGCAATTTCAAGGGCAGTATACAGGGATAGTTTTTAAACATTAGACATCACTGTTCTTTTTGTACCTATAACTAAATGTATAATAAAACTATGTACTTGTGTATGCGTAGTTTGTAGACGCTATATAAAAATATACGATAGCGGGTAGAGAAAGGCATGTGAAGCTAACTCATCAAATGTTTTATGTTACTTGTGAAAGTTGATTTCTTAAAAAGAGCTATTCTTTCGAAAACGTAAGGAGGACTGGAATCTATAAAGAAATCTGAAATGTAATTGCGGTAGATAGAGGGTACGGTAACTAACAGTAAAGGAGGTTTCCCTAGGAGCAATGTAAACCAATAAAAAGTAATTGTTATTTCAAGATTTGGTGTTAAAAATTAAATTGTGCTTTGTTTATGGACGATCTTTAACTACTATGGTCCTAAACATCCCATTCTATACTGGACGTGAAAGATCGGAAATTTTTCTCAGAGGAATCTATCGGGTTTGAGGTTCTTCTACGTGCCCTAAATCTATGACACGTGACCACCGGGTGTACTACCCTTCCGAAGGAAGCCATGCTAAGGATTTTTCCACCCGAAAAAAAAACCATCGTCCTCCGCCGAGCTTGAACCCGCGGCCTCGGGAACTAGAGCCTAGCATGGTACCCCTAGACCACGGAGGACGACTAGGCTATGATCAGAAAGTAAAATAAGACTGAAAAATCTGATGTGTTACACTCACATGACTTTCTCTACTCTTATACAAACTATTTTTACAAACGCTTATTCTCCATATGCTTCATGTTAATCGAGATATCGAGATGTTAATCTTATTGCTAATTGTCTTGTAGATGCAAGGGGAATTGGTAGGCTTTAAGCGATAGTCAAATCTTTTAAGAAGTGGTCGCTATGTGGAGTATTACATTCTCTTTGCATTATCAGGACAAAAAAAAATGAATAACGAATTTTAGAAAAAGTATAAGTATTGGAAAAGTTAAGGGAATAACAAGCAATATCTCGAAAATCGTTCACTCAACTAAAAAAACTGTATATGACATAAATTGTGTAATTTAACGCGATCTACATTTTTTGTATAGTAAAATTTTGTCTATCTCTTATGGTCTACCAGTTATGCAAAAATTGTTCACAATGAAGAATACTTTTGGAGACATTCCCAGAAATTTCGAGATATACATATCATTTGTCATAAAAATATCTTAAAGTTACGATATTTTAATCAAAATCGTTAGAGCCATTTTTGAGAAAATTAAAATTTTCGAAAAATGTTCCATGTAAAGAGTAATCTGGGGTGGAGGGATTTTCTTAAAAACATTCGTATCGCATCTCTGGAAGATACTGAACGTAAATACCAAGTTTGGTGTTTATCCGACTGTTCGTTTCTGAGTTATGCTGTTCACACACACACACACACACACACACACACACGGAAATGTTTCCAAAAATGCTTTTTTTGTATTCATGGGGTCTCAAAACATATATGCAATGCCATTAGCGATATGTTTGAAAGAACAATGAATTAAATTGATTTACCTAATAGTTGGTTAACTATGAAGCCGAAGAATTGTAGTTATGACCTTTTAAGTCGCATTTGTGGTATGTTATCTCAAAACGAACTTTAGCAACCTTATGATTTACCGGTCAAAATGTGAGTCAATTTAATGCCGTGCCAACGTATTGCCATGGTAGCGCAGTTTTCAGAGCAACGGCGCGGAAAGCCGCAGATCCGTGGTTTAAATCCAGGCTATGGCATTTAATTTTTCAGTCCGTTTCTATTTTAACAATATAACTCAGTGCTTTTATTGGGTTCCTTGCATCATTCGACCCCGCTTTCGAACACATCTACATTTAATTATTCAGTGCGATTCTATACTTGCAATATAACCCAATACCTTTTTGGGTTCTTAACATTATTCGACCCTGTTTTTGGCTACACATCTACATAGAATTATTCAGTTGGGTTAGTAAAGGTATGGCTGTGTATCATCATTTAGTTAATCCATGGTAGCTTAGAGATTTATAACTCTGGGATTAGTAGAGGTTATTTGCCCTATAAGCCTGGAATGAGAGTCCACGTATATGATGTAAAGAGATCTTCAGCTTGTGAAAGGTGGAACACAAGTATTCAGATAAGAAACCAAATCTGTAGAATGCATGTTATAGTTGAATGGAGCTAAGAAATCAATTTTGCTTAGGCACTTTTCAAGAGGAAATGCTTTGTTTCCTAAGCCCCGAGTCGCATGCTTATCCCTACTTCCAATTCCACGAGCACGCAGCATTCTGTGGAATAAACCCAACCCACCCTGTTATTCCATTCCCTAATTCTCTGAAGAGTAAACATCGGGGATTGAAAGAGAGGATTGTGTTCCTACTAACGCTATGCAGCCTCTCACCGGTACACTAGAAGTCAAAAGTACTCTCCAAGAACAGCCACCGATCTCTACACTAAGGGAATCGTCCTGCAAAATGAATGGAACGGTTTTCCATAGTATACTTAGCACTATTATCAACTTACATTACATGGTAGAAGAGGGATTATGAGACCTGTATTTACTGTACATGATGTGCGCATTTGGTGCAAGTTGATCGAAACATAGTTCAGTATTACCAACATTTGTCGTTATCTTGATGCCAGGAAGTTGTTAAAGAACATTAAAATGTAGCACAAAAGTCTTCAAAAAGATGAAAAGCCTATTACAGCATTATTTCTTATACGTATCTATTTACTGTCAGAGGAAATTAAAAATTAAATTGAGTTTTATTTATGAACGCGCTTTAACTGCTGTGGTCCTTAGCGTCCCATTCTATATTGGGCGTGAAAGACCGGTAATTTTCCTCAGATGGCTCTTTATCAGGCTTGAGGTTCTTTTACGTGCCGAAAATCTACGACACGGGACCACCGGCTTTACTTTCCTTCCGAAAGAAGCCATGCTAAGGATTTTTACGCCCGAAAAAATCCATCGCCCTCCGCCGGGTTCAACCCGCGACGGGCTACCATGGTAACCACTACACTACGGAGGACGACTACCTTCGAAGGATATATACATCATTATCGTCATAATTATATCTTGCTGTTCTGCTGACGCCCCTTTCGCTTTCAATCCTGAAGTAGAAAGCAGGATAGGGCAGGACCCATTGGTTGATTTAAGGGGAAGCGCTACTGAAATTTGCTCATTTTCGTCATTCTTTTTTTCAACTTTTACTTTTTCCCACCAAAAAATATATCATTTCATTAGGAGTCGTCTATTGAAAGTTTCACATCAACATCTTAATTTAACTGGCGCTTTAAGGCATTTTAAATATCTGCTACAATTCGTTCAGTCATTTAAATTCCTTGGGACGCGTGGCATGGACGTTCGGTGTATACTAATCCTTTTTACTTTCTCTACTACGTATAGTAAGTAGGGGAAGTATTGTATTCCACCGAAAAATTCGATACCGAGGTTTCACCGGAAATACATGTTTTGAGACCCCCTGAATAAAAAAAAGCATTTTTGGAAACATGTCCGTGTGTGTGTCTGTGAACAGCATAACTCAGAAACGAACAGTCGGATAAACACCAAACTTGGTATTTAGGTTCAGTATCTTCCAGAGATGCGACAGAAAGGTTTTCAAGAAAGGCCCCCACCGCAGATTACCCTTTACATGGAACATCGTTCGAAAAGTTTCTCAAAAATGGCTCTAACGATTTTGATTAAAATATCATATGTTAAAGATATTTTCATGGCAAATGAAATGTATATCTCGAATTTTCTGGGAATGTCTCCAAAAGTATTCTTCATTGTGAACGACTTTTGCATAACTGGTAAACCATAAGAGATAGACAAAATTTTACTACACAAAAAATGTAGATCGCGTTAAAATACACAATTTATGTCATATACATTTTTGTGTTGGGTGAACCATTTTGGAGATATAGGGCTCCAACGATTTTGATTAAAATACCAAGTGTTTAATATACAGGGTGGAGCAAAATGTGTATCATAAAAAGAACAATGAATTAATGAATGGCTGCATAGCTGGAAATGCAGTTTATTCGAAACGAATGTCCACACTTTGACATATGATGAAAGATTACTTTCTGAAAATTACGTCATTTAAATGCCCTCCTTCATTCGCTTCACAAGTATGCAGTCGACTCAGGATGCTATCCATCACACTTGTCAGTATGTCGCGCGGAATGTCTGCAATTTCTTAACGAATGGAAGTCTTCAATTGTCTCCTTGCGAGTGGAAAAGGCCTTCTTGAGGTACACCCAGAGAAAGAAATCTGGAACTGATAGGCCAGGGATCTGGACGACCACTGAAGTCACCAAATCGAGAAATTGGTCGATCTGGAAACAGCTGCCGCAATCCAGACTTGTTTATATTGGCTGTGTGTGCAGTAGCCCCGTCTTGCTGGAACCATGTAGTGTAAAGATGTCCTATCCTTCTTAATTCAGGTACCAGAAAGATATTGATCATTCGAAGAAATCGTTCTGAGTTAACAGTAACAGTTCTACCCGGAGGTTCCTGAAAAAAGTATGGGTCAATAATTCCAAGTGTCCCTACACCGCAGGGGTTTCATGAGGCAACTGTGGGTTGGTGTCTGACCAATATCGTAAGTTTTGCTTGTTCACAAATCCTTTTAAATGCACATGTGCTTTATCTGACATAGGCAGATTAGGCAGAATATTGTTCTCTGCAATTATTTCCTGAAGTTACGCAAAGAATATTATTCTCGTCTGTCGGTCAATTGGACGTAACTTGTGAACAACTTGGAGCTTATAAGGATGGAATTTCAATTCTGCTCTCAATGTCCGGTGAAGCGATTGCCGGCTGATTTGCATTGTCAGCGAATGTCGACGGGCTGAGCGCTATGGGCTTTGCTGCATTTCGAATACGATTGGCATTCTCAGGCGTTCGGATGGTTCTTGGCCTACCTGATGGTTTCTTATTTTCCATGTACACTCCAAGACTTGACCCATCGCACAACTGTCTGTCAGGAACACGACGATGACTATCTCCTAGACGTAGGAAACACTGCACAGCGATTACACTATTGAATGCGTATTTGTATGGTCCACTGATCCATGGCAATTAAAATGGCTACTGACCTTCTGTATTAAACAAACAAATCCAAAGCCGCCGTTGTTATGTACCGTTCCAGAGTGTCACGTTATATAAATGTGCTATGCATTTTGCTCCACCCAGTATTTACATTACATACAAATAAAATGTATATCTTGAATTTTTTGGGAATAGCCTGTGGAGTGCTCTTAATTCGGAAGGAAGTTTGGATACCTAAGGGTAAACCAAAAACAATAGAAAAAATAAATTAATTTACAAAACAATTTATTTCAAATAACTCTTATAGCATCAGCCATTTCCGAGATATTCGTTATTATTGGTTTGAGTTTTTCAACACTTCATTTTATTTATAGTGCTGTCGGTATTCAGTTGTGTCTCGCGATATCATGCAAAGAGTATGGGATTTCAAGGCCAGCATATAGTGTCCAGTTTTAAACAGCTTACTATCTGTTCGGTTTCCTCTACCCCCTTATAGCTAGGAGAACGAAATGTGTGACGAAACTTCTGCAGAGGTTTATCTCGATCAATATGAAGAGGTAGAAAAATATGCTTTCGTAAGAATAGTTGTAGAAACTATATAAAACAAATGATAGTGGGTAGAGAAAGTCATGTGAATGTAAGAAATTTTATTTTAGATGTAATAACTTCAAACGTCAGTGTACTAAACTCATTACAGCACCTAACATCAGGTCTCTTATTAACATCCAGTTGGCAGGATCTGTATATAGAAGCGGTTCTGCAACGGTGATTACCTCCTTCGCATTAAAACCTTCTCTAGTGGAAGATCAAATACCAGACGAAGCAGGAAATCGGGAGCTGAATGTTTAAATGAAATGGAAACCGTTGGTGCTAGGAAATCGTACACTAAAATAGGAAACAAGGCAACGAGAACGGAACAGGAAGAATCGAGTGAGCTGAGGCAATCGATAGTTACCACAGAATTTTGCAGTGGCGACAAGTTAATTAAAAAGGTATTTTTCTTTGCGAGTACGATAGTAACATTAGCTAAAATTGCAACATTTTTATCGCGAAAAATTTTTTCTCACTATTGTAAAGTGTATGTTTAATTTTAACATGTATAATAAATTGATGTATTAAACCATTCGCACACCTAAAATCATCCTTACGTAATATAGCGTTTTAAACCTAAACTCTTTAAAATATACATGAAATTACTGCTATAAACTTACAACTAATTAGCGATAAAACCCTGAAACCTAATATTTACAACACGATTTTCTGTACTCGAAATTAAGGCGAAGCTCTTTGGCCTCTAGTAATCCATGAATCAACCAATGGATATAATTCTGGCATCATAAATACTGTGACGTAATCCCGGCGACGACGCCATCAACGCCCTCACCAGTCATCACGTAGAGGATGGGGAACGTAGCACAGGATGGCCTCAAGAGGGTTACAGATTGCGGCAGCAAGGGTGGTGAAAAGGTGTCATTTTAAGACATGTAACTTCTGTTCCCAATCTTTATACTCTCTAATTTATCTCATATAACCTAAATAGATTTAAAAAAGAAAGAATTAAACAGCTGGTGGATTTACCTGGGTGGCAGAAAAGCTTCTACGGTCCATCGTCGTTGGGCCTAGCCCCTACATTGAGATTGCAAATTAACACTATATAGATTTAAGAAACTGAACCGTAGGGTGTCCTACTAGGCACGTGGATGGACGAGAGAGAGCCGTCAAAAAGCCCTAAGTTTAAATACCCAACAAAATGCTGATTAGTGTCTCGCTAGTAACTGACGTAAGCGTCTGTCAGCAGAAATTAGGTAACTCATCCACGTATCGGACATGAAGTGATCGTTTACTCTAAACTGTGTATCACCCAGTCTCTGTTTACTTCAACCTCCGGCAAATGACGCGCAAAAAATCTAAAGCCAATTTCCTGGAGTTACTTAAACGAAATTTGTCCTGAATATCTGGAACTGTATATTATATTTATTAAAATATGTTAAAATAAAAATAAAATTATAACCATCACAACACCTAACCACTCTATACGAAAAGCGAAGGGTCTCAGAAGTCACGACTAAGATTTGCCTTTTCGTTTTCGTTAGAATGCCTAACAAGAGATGTAGATCTGTATGATGTGAAAAATATGAGAAAGCAATTAATTAGTAATGGTATATTTTTTCGATTCATAGCTCTTGGTCTCACAATTATTTAGATGCAGTAAAACGGGTTTCGTGGTTACTGGGTTAATAGAGATTATGTTTATGGTTTGAAGCACGTGCAGTTCTTCTTTAAGTGAAGATTAAAAACCGTATCCCGCCAACGTTCAATCTGTTAATAATCCATTATTATAAATCCATTACCTCAGAAACTGTTTAAGGTTCTCAGATTGAAATTTTTACAGGATGTAGATATATGCCTTCACTGAGTTGCTTTTATTCAATAAATTTATAAATATGACAGGATCATTTTCTTAAGCATATCACCTTTTGGTTAAACCTATCAGCAATTGTTTTTACTTTCTCAATTACGTATATTAAGTAGGGAAAGTATTGCATTCAACCAAAAATTTCTATACCAAGATTTCACCAGCAATCCATGTTTTGAGGTACCCTGAGTCCAAATAAAGCTTTATTGCAAACATGTGTGTATGTGTATGAACAGGATAACTCAAAAACAAAACTCGAATAAATATCAAACTGGTATTTGAGCTTAGTAACTTCCAAGGATGCTACGGGAAGATTTTTAAGAAAACTCCCCTCCCCAGACTACCCTTTGCATGGGACAGTTTTCGAAAAATTTTATTTTCTCAAAGATGGCTTTAACTATTTTGATTAAAATATCATATCTTTAAGATATTTTATCGCAAATGAAATGTATAGCTTGAATTTTCTGGTACTGTTCCCAGAAGTCCTCTTCATTCTGAATGACTTTTGCATAACTGGTAAACCGTAGGAGATAATCAAAATGTTTCTAAACAAAAAATGTAGATCTCATTAAAACACACAATTTATGCAATATACTTTTTTTTGGAGTGAACCATTTCCGAGATATTCCTTGTTATTTGTTTGAATTTTCCAATACTTATACTTTTTCTCAAATGGGAATGCACAGAGAATGGAATGCGCCACATAGCAACCAGCTCTTAAAATATTTGACTATCGCTTAAAGCCTACGATATTCCCCTTGCACCTATATGAAATTAGCAATAAGGCTGTTTCTGCAAATGTTTAGCTCGATTAATATGAAGCATATGGAGAATAAGCGTTTGTAAAAATAGTTCGTACAAGGATAGAGAAAGTCATGTGAATACAACATATCAGCTTTTTTAAATAACCAGCTATATTATTAATACTAAAGTAGATCCAAAACAGTACTTAGAAGTGCTAAACTTTAATTTACCTATCTTCAATAATTTCTGAAAATACGAGTCATTAAGGACAAAGGAATGCTATTCACAGAAAAAGCTGTTCAAAGCAAAAATAGAGAAAACACACTATATTTGCAAACAAAGAAACCACATGACTTGAGCACACAGGAGCTGCCACATTTAACAGTAACACCAATTTGTAGAGCAAAACTTCCCCACAAAGATGAGATAAAGTTTACCTATCTACCCCAAAGTCTGTAGGACTTATCATCGCTAACTTCGGTGAAGTGGTACAGAATTTACAGCACAAATTGACTACATATATATATATATATATATACATTATCTATGATATAATTAGGTGCCTACAATAATAAACTATATACCAAATTAAAGGGAAAATTTTAATTTACAAAACACACACAAAAGCTAAAAATGTAATTTTTCCCCATTTAGTCTCCGTTTAAGTGTGAAGTAAACTCTGCCTTTAAGAAACAGCTAAACTTAAATTTGCCTAGCAACAGGGCAATCGAAAGATTAAAAGTGAACGTTGTTCTTGATGACAAATTGTGTCTTTATAAAGGCATTCATAGTCAATAATACAACTTCTATGGAACATAACATACTGAAGAATACGTTGTGTTGCTTCTCTCCAGCGGTGCTCATTTCAATACCGAATTTTGTTATATGTAATATCTCTTGCTTCATATTATTTAACGGAAGGTGTGGAATCAAACGTTAATGATGAAAAATATACACTTTGTACATTACACTTTAAAACAAATAAAACTCATTAGACAAAGGTGATGTTTATAAATTTATGTTGAATTGTCGCTTCCTCAAGAAGACAGCTGTTAATACTTAAATAATTTGTTAATTGTCAATTGCCAGGATCATATCAACGTCGCTGGTGTACCACCGGAATTTTGTCCCGCAGGAGTTAGAAGACTGCTTTGGAATGCACAGTAAGAAAAGCTTAAATAAAGTGAAGAAATGATTCTGGCCGGGCTCAAAAACTTCAATAACGAATACTTCAGTATAGCGGCTTACTGTAAATTACAGTAGTTGTGTTGTAAATAAAAAATTATGAACATCTGTCATCAATAAAACTGTCCATAATGATAGGTTAGCTTTCAGATAATTATGATGGTATTAAAATACTCACGTGTTAATGAGCTCGACGTTTTCCGTTTGGCCTTTACGACTTTAGGTTAGAGTTTAGTTTTTATCCTTTAGAATATTTTGAACTCGGTAGCTAAACATGCCTATGATTCTAATGGGAGTGCTTTATTTTTATTTTTTGGGGGAGGGCCTTCCATTTATACGTGCCTTAAACGTCTTAGGTCATAACAGCGACTATCCCTTTGGAACAATTGCTCATTGGTAACGATGTTCAATCTTGGTGTTTATCGTTGGGTTTTACTTTGGGTTGTCTTTAAATTCACTGACACACACATATTCTCTTTTATACTTCCAGATTCTAGGAAGGATTATGAATAATCCTGGCTAAACAAAAATGCCCACCTCCAGCCGGGAATCGAACTCGGGACCTCTGGATTTGAATGCCACATGCTAACCACCAGTCCACAGGTGCAGTCTTAATGGGAGTATTGTTATCGCTTATTGTCATTCATTTCTCATACTGATTACACGGTATGCTCAGAGTTAATTTCTCATTTGAAATCTTGATATATATTTTGTCCTTGCAACATTTAATTCCAAGTCACTGAAAATGATAATTGATATTTAGTTACGCCGTTGGTACATCGAGACATCATAGCAATGCTCTCTGTAATCAGGTGACGTTCTGAATCACTGCTTCCGCCACTAGGCGCGCTTAGCGGCAGGTGATTAGCCCACTGCCCATTAGCCCAACGGGAGACAAGCTGCGGGCGTGGAATTGGTCAAGAATTTTTCTCAGGAACCTTCTCTTTCAGAATCATTTTACGTGTAAATAAACATTAAACGTGACCAATGACTTTGCTTCCCTTTGATGTTTATGCCCGAATAAAATCCATCACCTTGCAAAAGATTTGAATTCGCAACCTCGAGATCAAATGTTAACATGGTAAACTCTAGATCGACTAATTGATATTTACAACTTCATATTTTATCGTTTAAATAACCAAGTAAAGACATTTCGGATTGAGTGTCTGTATGATTAGGAAGTGCGCTTGAATTAATTATTAGTTTATTATTATTATCAGTAGTAGTAGTAATTTAATAGAATTATCCAAAGTAAGCTCACTGTCCTTACTTAACTGAAGTTTCAAATTTTGTTTGGCAGTTAAAAGTAGCGTTTAAGTGGTGTGATCCATGCAACCATACACCGAAGTAGGAGATGAAATAATCCTGTTACACTGATGTCATGAGAGGAAGAGCAGTCTCTCTCTAATTTTACCCATTGTTTGGAATAAAGGAATATTCAGATTCAGTTGCGTTTCCTCTGCTCTGTTAAATTCAGTTCTCTTCCCTTTCCTTTTTGTACCACATGCACGCGAAAAAGAAAAACCAATCTCACCCCAATGGTTGTAGCAACGTAAGCACTGATATCTCGTATTTAATCATCAATTCATCGTTCAAATTTATATTGGAATTTCATGCTTATTAAAAATAAATAGCAGTTTAATACGCATAAGACGAATACTATACTTAGATCACTATAAAAATATTTGAAAGAACCAACTCGACGAAACCTCGCCAACGTCGAGAAAGTCCTCAGCATAAGATACCGATAACTTCATCCCTCAAGCACCAAGTGTACAGATATAGGGTAGTTAAATTATATTCGAACCCACTCGCGAGAATATTTATACGAGATATGCTGCCTGTTTGAGAGCGGAAGGTCAACATTTCCAGCATCTGGTATAAGCTAAGGGCGGCGCCGTGGCCGAGTGGTTAGACCGCTCGCCTCCCACCGAGGCGGCCCGGGTTCGATCCCAGGGACCTGCATGTGGGATTTGTGGTGGACGAAGCGGCGTCTGGGCGGGTTTTCTCCGGGTTCTCCGGTTTCCCCCGCCATTCATTCCACCAACTGCTCCATCATCACCTTTCCTTTCATCCATTTCACCAACATTTCGTTTCATCTACATCCCATACCAGGCATCGGGCTGATCACCCATCCTGGCTGCTCTGTCTGATCCATGAGTGTCTGCTCCTCGACGGGCCTCTGACCCCAGGCACCCGCTTGTAAGTCCTGGGGGGTGTAAGTCCTACATAAGAGGAGGGTAAACAGATAATGAATGAAAAAATGGTATAAGCTAAGGATTTTAGTCCGTCTCTGCCGGCGTAATTTCCCCGGCGACTGCCGGCTGTCTCAAGCATTAATCAGTGGCCGCGAGTGGGTTCGAATATAATTTAACTACCCTATATTTATTTTTCAATAAAGTTAGCTTCCTAGCCCCAGGGTGCCAGCCAGGGTCCTGGTACCAGCGTTCTAGTCTCCGCAGTTCTGTAATCAACAATGGATGAATTCAAACTCCTGAGCCAATTTCTTCTTCATAATGTCCATGATAGTGTCCGGATTGTAACCGGTCTCCGTCAGTCATATCTGTCGTCAGTATTATTGTAGACCGGCTCCATGATAGTTTGTATATACCCGAAGCCGATACTTGGAATATTCCTGACTCGAATGTTCAAGGCTGTTCCAAACTACGTTACTAGTGAATGTTGAGTTGTATATGGCCCGAGCGCTAGCAGCCTGTCATAACTCGCCAAAGAAGTTACAATTGATGAGTGCTCCAAAGCTATGGACTTCTGATACCGCTCGGTAGGTGCTGTGGGTTCACTTTTAAGTATGCAGTACCAAACATTATGGTAGAGTAACTTGAAAATTTGGTGTTTGTGAAGCGCCAATGATGAGATGAACGAAGTGTCTCACAATCTCTTGAAATAGTTTTCTACTTATGTTAGCAAAACGATGACATATGAAATTTTGTGACGAGCACACTCTTCCACCCTCCACCCTTGTGGGAAAAACCTTTCATTTCTGCAAGGGGAAACAGGGAAACGTTTATGTGCGGTATTATCGTTGCTGGGATGAAGACGAGGGTTCCCATCTACGTTGACAGAATGGAGAGTTAAACGTCAAAACCAAGGTCGGCATGGCAGGGGAAGTGTGTGTGTGTGTGGGGGGGGGGGCGAACGGGGGTTGGAACCCTCTGCTTGTGATGTGATGCTATGTGCCAAGATATTGATTCCTTCTGTCTGTACTCAGTGGCGGCCTTAAAGCAAGATTCGTTTGACTGTAAAGTTGTACCGTGCACTGAATATCGTTTTACAATTTTGATATATTTTTCATCATCGCCGACTCAAAGAGAGCTTGTATACATTACGCAGTAGTCTGTGTGACGCAGCGTGACATTAGATGGCTGAGGATGTCAGCACCAGCGTGAACTCATATGGTTATTCCTTTTTACTTTCTCTACTACGTATAGTAAGTAGGGGAAGTATTGCATTCCACCCAAAAATTCGATACCGAGATTTCACAGAAAATACATGTTTTGAGGTGCACTGAATGCATATAAAGCATTTTTGGGAACATTTCCGTGTGTGTGTGTGTGTGTCTGTCTGTGAACAGCATAACTCAGAAACGCACAGTCGGATAAACACCACACTTGGTATTTAGGTTCAGTATCTTTCAGAGATGCGACACGAAGGTTTTCAAGAAAATCTCCCCACCCCAGATTACCTTTTACATGGAACATTTTTCGACAATTTCAATTTTCTCAAAAATAGCTCTAACGATTTTAATTAAAATATCATATATTTACGATACTTTCATGACAAATAAAATGTATTTCTTGAATCTTCTGGGAATGTCTCTAAAAGTATTCTTCATTCTGAACTACTTTTGCATAACTGGTAAACCATAAGAAATAGACAAAATTTTACTACACAAAAAGTGTAGATCGCATTAAAATACACAATTTATGTCATATACATTTGTTTGAGTGAACCACTTTCGAGATATTGCTTGTTATTCCCTTAAATTTTCTCAAATAGGAATTCGTTATTCATTTTTATTTTGTGTGTATGTTGTGGACATGCATAGAGATTGGAATGCTCCACATAGCAACCAGCTCTTAAAAGATCTGACTATCGCTTAAAGCCTACCAATTCCCCTTGCACCTACAAGAAAGTCAGCAATAAGATAGGTTCTGCAAATGTTTATCTCGATTAACATGAAGTAGATGGAGAATAAGCGTTTGTAAAAGACTGGAGAAAGTCATGTGAGTGCATCACATCAGACTTTTACTTTAGTTTCTGGTTTAGTTTCTAATCCCATTGTTTTTACACAGTTATAAAACATTCTACAGTGATTTTCCTTCACACTGTGGCCACCGCACGGCTTCTCACGCGCCGGCCGCCGCAGCTCGAACTACCGCCGGAACAGTTATAATACACCCGCAACCGCCTCTTGTTCTCATAGTAAGAGATGTTGGAAATGTTCTCTAGTCACATATTTCTGGCATCTTTTCAGGAGATTTTCATTAACACTGTAGAGGTCAATATCCTAATTTGATGTTATTTTTCGCTTGGTATTTTCTTTTAGTTCTTCCAATGCATGGGGTTGTTGCATACATCTCAGATGATCACTTTGTGATCATCAGGGTCAGGTAAACTTCTAACATGATTTTGCGAAATGATAAGAGTAATTGACCCGCGCTTAATATTCTTCGCTGACGAAGCGTGGATTTATATGGTTATATTTCGTTGCAAAATAACAGATGTTGAAGTACAGAGACACCCGATTTTACACACGATGTTCCCTTTCATGATGCGAGAATTAGTGTACAGTAAGTGCATATAGAATAATAGGCCTTTTTTTTACTTTCTCTACTACGTATAGTAAGTAGGGGAAGTATTGTATTCCACCCAAAAATTCGATACCGAGATTTCACCGGAAATACATGTTTTGAGACCCCCTGAATCCAAAAAAAAGCATTTTTGGAAACATGTCCGTGTGTGTGTCTGTGTATCTGTCTGTGTGTCTGTGTGTCTGTCTGTGAACAGCATAACTCAGAAACGAACAGTGGGATAAACACCAAACTTGGTATTTAGGTTCAATATCTTCCAAGGATGCGTCACGAAGGTTTTCAAGAAAATCCCCCCACCCCAGATTACCATTTACATGGAACATTTTTCGAAAATTTTAATTTTCTCAAAAATGGCTCTAACGATTTTGATTAAAATATCATATGTTTAAGATATTTTTATGACAAATAAAATGCATATCTTGAATTTTCTGGAAATGTCTCCAAAAGTGTTCTTTATTGTGAACGACTTTTGCATAACTGGTAAACCATAAGAGATAGACAAAATTTTACTACACAAAAAATGTAGATCGCGTTAAAATACGCAATTTATGTCATATACATTTTTTTGTTGAGTGAACCATTTTCGAGATATTACTTGTTATTCCCTTAAATTTTTCAATACTTATTTTCTAAAATGGGAATTCGTTATTCATTTTTTTGTCTTGGATATGCAAAGAGTATTAATCTGTGGGAAAGGGAATGGTGCTGCACCTAGCAACCAGCTATTAAGAGATATGTATGTGCTTAAAGGCTACTGTATTTCCAAATTGCTCTTGTAAATATATATTCCCCTTACATCTGCAAGAAAATTAGCAATAAGATAGAGTCTGCAAATGTTTATCTCGATTAACATGAAGTAGATGGAGAATAAACGTTTGTAAAAATAGTTTGTACAAGAGTAGAGAAAGTCATTTGAGTGTAACACATCAGATTTTTTAAACAAACAATAAACGCAGAGAGCTACAGAAATGTCTCAACACAATTTTTTTGAGCCCCTGACCAATGTTGAATATTAGTCTGGATTTTTTTGAATACAGTATAATTAGTAAAAAGTATGGCCATAACGATCCCCTGATTTAACAGTATGTAATTTTTATCTATGGGGGAACTTGAAAAATAATTTGCAGGCAACAAACTTTACACAATGAAAGAACTAAAAGAAAATATCAGGCGAGGAATTTACTCAGTTTCGGATATTGAACCCTTCAGTGTGAATGAAAATTTTCTGAGAAGATGTAGAAATATGCGGATAACGAAGGACATTTCCAGCATCTCTTATGATAAGGTACATGCTTATTGTCATTGTAATTGTAACTATTGAGAACGTGAGGCGGTTTGAGGATAGTTACTGTTTCGGCGGGAGTTCCAGCTGCGGCAGTCGGCGAGCGAGCCGCCGTGAGCATGCCACAGTATGAAGGAAAAGCACTGTATATAGAATGTTTTTCAGGCACATTAGCACATGCTTATGTAGACTGGTTGAGCAGATTCAGTTATGATAACAGTGCTTTCTTTTCTCTCAATTGTTTCATTTGTTTAGCCCTCCTTACAGTCATGTCGGACAGTTTTGACTTCGGTAACAACTGATGGTTACTTTCCCTTACCTAGTGTAAGTAGATGAAGTATTGTAATCCGTCCGAAAATTAGATATCGAAATTTAATCAGAAATAAATAGAAAACTTTGTATTTAAATTCAACCTTCCAAGGTTGCAACATGCAAATTTTCAACAGTCTGCCCCCCTAAACTACCCTTTCCATAGGACATGTTTCTTTATCTTTTATTTTCTCAAAATTAGCTCTAACCATTTTAATTAAACTGCCATGACTTTAAGAAATGTGTATGATAACTAAAATGTGAACCTTGAATTTTCTGTAAATAGCCTGCGAAGTGCCCTTCATTCTGAATTAATGTATTTTAAGCTACTCTAATCTACTTTAAATATCTGAGTTTGTATTCCTCGACTTACAGCTTAAGGGAACAAGGTACTCTGGTCAAAAATCACATGTTTTTGTTTTAGGCACCAATAAAATCTCTATTATTTCCAGTTTCAGAAAACATATACTTTTTATGTTTAAGAGGTTTTTAAGACACTTAAATACCATTTGAATGCTAGTCTGCATACATTTAAAGCTGTCATGCAACCCTCCTTTTTTGTATCTTTCAACAACGAATGACTATATCATGCCCAGCAAGCAGTTCAGCAGTTAACAAAAGAGGCCAGGAGCAAGAGAAGGAAATCAGAAAAACTGAAACAATCCAGGGATGAAGGTGCAGATGATTATGACCTTGAAATGTACTGAAGTGGGTCAGAATTTTAATGTTCAAGCTATAATTTAGTTTTCTCAAAACAACGCGTTTGGATACTTATATACCTTTTACTCAGAAAGTATAAGAGGTAGAGAGCTGACAATTTCAGTACATCTATACAACACATAGTTAAATTTTCTGAACCACAATCATAATTTTATAATGTATATTAGTGATATTAAGAAAGCAACAACATTGTAAATTTTCCACATTTTTACTTTTTTGACTTTGCAAATAGCTTTTTTTTTAATTTCTAGTGAACTGATATACATAACTATATAATTGAGTTTCAGAAAATAACTTCTTATACTAAGAACAAGCATGCAAATGCGTGATTCTGTATTGCAAGCAGTATCAGAGAAAAAGGTACATGAATTCACATGTTTTAAAGTAAATTTTATTATTTTTCTGCTGAATGAAATAATTTTTACGGACTCAACTACATAAGCTATCAATGCAAACAACCACTTGAAATAATTGTTATGATTTATAGAATAATTCACAAAACTTTCAGGAAAAAATCATTGAGAACTTTAAGAGCAGTGTTAATTTAACACACTTAGGATGTAATTTCCATGTGTTCAGACTACCTTGTCCCCTTAAGCTATTTTCTAGAGAAAAAAAGCTCTTTTCAATCCTCGCATAATAGCAGTGGGAATGGCGTCAAATGCAACGCCTTATCTCTTAATATTTAGAAGATCACAAGAAGTATCTTTTAATATGAGACTTCTGCTTTAAAATGCAGTTTATAGCGCAAATAAAACTCAAATGTTTAGTGTTTCTGCTTTCACTCTAAAGGAATTTTATAAGTGAGATAATTATAGTTGGAGGATTCAGCTTGCTTCACTCCAAGCGAGGTATTCCTGCGCTTGCACCTGACTAAGTGTCCAGCAAGGGGTCAAGAAATGCAGTGTCTTAAGATTCTACCTAAATTGCGCAAGATAACTGCGACTGGAAAACAAAAACCACTGCAGCGTGTCATCCAAGACAGAAAAAATTGCAGGAGCGCACCTGCGGTATACATATACACGTCAAGGAGCGATAAATACCTCTGCGCAGTGTCGTAAGCTTCTATGCCTTCATTTACCTCAACAGCTCTTGCTGCGTAATCATCCAAGGTTATCAGCATCGCCACTACCTTACCCTCAGGGAGATGGTGATGTCTGATTATCTTAACGAGCACTTAAGTGGTTTATGTACCAGAATTCGGCATCTGTTTCGGTTACTCATTTCCCTCAAAGTGAACAATGCGAAAAATTCCTTATCCCAGCGGCAGGTGCTGTATAAGAGCCCAAAGCACGTGAACATTCCTAACTTGATACCTTGCAGATTTATTGGTTATTTTTTCTTTGAATGTATTAGACGTAGATGATAATACTGTTATACACAGGGGTGAGGCCAAAAGGTTTGCAGCTAAAATATTAAATTTAGTTACCCCGGCATAAACAATGGGGGACATAACTCAGAGGCACACGAGAGATACCAAGAACTTGCTGCACAAAATAAACAGGCGTGGGATCTTTAGAACATTAAAAACACATAAATTTACATGTATCTCTGATTTATTATAATAAACAAGGTGCCCCACACTATACACAAAAGGTTACAGAAAGACACTGGGGGAGATGCCCCACGCATACACACCCATCACGCACACACAACCATTCCCCTGAAAACCTACACTAGACTCTGGCTACAATAGAAGCCAAGCCACATACAAAGAGGATATTCCCTCGACTTGTCTTCACCCCCCAACTAGGAAGATGGAATTGCCTTGCCGGACAAGAACTTAACACACAAACACAACAATTAGCTGAACAATATTATACACAGCCATAATGTGTCCGACGCGACAATATACAGACATATAATAGCTCTGTAAGTAGTATTAGTAAATATTAATAACAATTGCCAATTCATTTGATTCCTGCTCTACAATTAATGAAGCTGTTTAAATGTATGTATATTAAGAACTGACAGTAAATGTTATGTATTGCAAATCAAATAGAACAAAATGATGAGACGAACAAAAGGTACAAGCCTAGTGAAAGTTAAAATAACTCTTCTTGTCTATAAATAGAATGTTAGCCCTATAACGGTAGGGAGATATTCGATTTTGCACAAAATTACACCTGCTCCGTTTCATTTTTGTATATAATATGTCTTTGTTTTATTTTAAATGTTCTATATTCTATGTAATATTTATGTATATATGTAACTATATTGTACATTTCCTTGATATGTTCTATGTTCACAAGCCTTTATGGCTGCTAGTGAACTCACAGAATGCAATCTAATCTAAGGGGTAAGTTAAAATCGACGGCGTTTAAATCTACGCGCTACTTCTCTAAACTTGATGAAATGTGGAAACAGGGTCGCTAGCACATCTTGAATTGTGCACGTTTCGTACATGTGACACTGGTACGAACGTAATTACCTTATGGGCTAAATGCTCTCTTGCACTGCGTTTCCATACAAGAAATTTACGTTAATGCCACTAGATGCCGTAACCACTACGGCAGAAGTAGGCTAACATGCACGAAGGCGAAAACTTCTCTCGCTTATTCCAGGTCATCCATACTCTCAACTACAATTTCATTCACACATCACTTCGTTCTTGCTCTAAAACCCTGTTCATATTTGACAGCTACTTCTGTTTTGCGAGTTGATTGCCGCATAGTTTGTTTGATTTGCGCTAATAGTTTATTGATTATTATGATTTAAAGCTTTTATGTTCACCCAAAAATGAATTTGTCTAGGGAACATCTCCGGGCTATCACTTTTTACTATTTTAAATCTCATTAACGCCTAAACAACGTGAACAGCGGATCATTTGGCGAAGAAGCCGCATCTAAGTCAACAACTTATAATTGGTACTGCGAATACAACAGAGATCGGGTTTTTCTTGGTGATGAATTTCGTGAAGGACCCCCAAGAACTGCTATTAGTGACGAAGACATTGCCGCTGTTCGAGCAGTGCTTGAAGATCCAGGACATCTTATGCATTTATTCGGGCAACACTGGGCATTGGTATGAGTCAAATCCCAACATTTTACATCAACAGTTAGACGTGAGGAAACTTTGTTGTCGATGGATTCCACATAAACTGTCTCCCGATCAAAAACAACAACGCATTGATTGGTGCAGAAAAACTTCGGAAAAATTGCAGTGGCACTTCAAATTTGGCTTGTAATATCGTTACTTGTGATGAATCTTATTGCTATGATTCTGAAAAGAAAAGTTAATCGGCTTAATGGGCCTTTCTAACAAAACCTAAGCCTACAAATGTCCGACGAATTCATAGTGCGGTAAGAATATTGTTGCTAGTATTTTTTTTCTAAAACGGGCCATATTGCTGTTAGAGCACAATGTCTATTTACCGCACATTGTTGAAAAGGTTGGTGAAAAAACGCCCAAACGAAAAACTAATGTTACATCACAACAATGTATCATCCCATACTTACAGCAAAACTAACAAGTGAGTATCTGGATGCCCTAAAGGTCAGCACCATGGACTCTCCACCCTACAGCCCTGACCTAGCACCTTATGTTTTCTTTTTGTTTCCAAAAACTAAAGATAAAATGCGTCATCAAATGAAGCGATGGTTTCATCGAATGCAAAAATGTATTGATGTTATAGAGGAATGTTCTGAAAAACAATATCATTTAAATGTTTGCAAACTAATCCTTGTTTGATTTTCCAAAAATGTTCAGTGTCGCCCTCGTACACAACAACAAACATCCAAACAACCCTTTCTTTCGTCAGACAACTTATGCATTATTATTATTATTATTATTATTATTATTATTATTAGTATTAGTATTATTATTATTATTATTAATAATAATAGTGTTGTTGGGAGCAGTTATATAATTTGTTTATAATCATAACTATTAAACAGCAGATCCTATTTCACATTTTCGGAGCTGTCTGACTAAAATGTGAACACCCAAAATGTATACTCATGAGCCGCTACAGTACAAACAGTTTGGAGAGCACCTAGGGCACATTCAACAAACCATCATCCGCAAGAGTGACCTGGGATTTCATATGGAATCCCACTAAGCAACTTAAAAAATTCAGAGAAGACATTAAACGAACAATAAGCAAAAATAGAGGCCTAATTTCGGTTATTTTACCAGTCCTCCCACCAACATCTATTTGTTTAAAAATCACTATACATACGCTGAATTATGTCCCTGTGGAGCTTCTTCCTATAAAGCATTTAAACCCTTTATTTAAAAAATTTGTGTTCCATTCACATGACTTTCTCTACTTACTCTTCTAAAAATATTCTTTAAAAAAAACTATTTTTATATTTACGAGGCATGTTTTAAAAGTAAGTACTGTTTTAATATGTTTCGCTGCAGTCGCGATTTTGAGCATGCGCGACCGCTTCCTTCATTCATTAGGAAACCAGACCCAGCTGTGAGTGATCGTCACTTTGAGTCTTCCTGTTATTAGAGCGTTTCGAAATGTTCAAAAGAATCGAGCGATCCGCCGACGTGAAGTCAGTTAAGTAATTCATTTTTTTCCTAGCATTCATCACCAATTTTGTGAGGTATATGGAGAAACAATTATGAATAATGGAATGATAAGCAAGTGGGTTAGACAGTTTAACAAAGGTCGTGAAAATGTACATGAGCCGATCTTCTGTGATCACGGATGAATTGGTGCAAGCTGTGGAAGAAAACATTCGCGAGGACAAACGTTTCACCACATTGGTGTTGTCTTCGCATTTTTCACAAATTTCACGGTCAGTCCTCTACAACATTGTGACAGAAGCTTAGGATTTCGGAAACTGTACTCAAGATGGATGCCCAAAAATCTTACTGAAGAGCACAAGAACAAGCAATCTGCCGCTGAAATGACTTCTCACGCGATATGCTGAGGAAGGCGATGATTTGCTAACGGACATCGTTACAGGTGATGAGACATGGGTGTCTCACATCACTTCTGAATGAAAGCAACGATCCATGGAGTGGAAGTACACAACATCCCCCGTGAAGAAGAAATTCAAACAGACGACATTCACTCGCAAGGTCATGTGCACGGTTTTCTGGGACAGACAAGCTAATTTGCTGATTGGATTCTTGCCCAGGAATGAGATAATCAACAAAGATGTCTATTGCGAGACACTTTAAAAGCTCTGTCGTGCAATACAGAACAACAGGCGTGGAATGCTTTTGCATGGAGTCCTTTAGGTCCATGACAATGACCGGTCAAACAAACTGAAGGCCCGATGCATCATTTGGTTGGGAACAATTCGACCACATTCCCTACAGTCTGGATTTGGAATCAAGTTATTTTCATCTGTTTTCTTCATCTGAAAATAAAATTCCTTGATGGAAAACATTTTAACGACGATGGTGCGAAACAAGAAGTGCAGACTTAGCTTTCATCACAGGTGGCATCATTCTTTGACGAAAGCATTCAAAAACTTGTTTCCAGTTACGACAAGCGCCTGAATAACGTGTGGAGAAGTAATGTAAGGTAAGGTATAATAAACTATTTGCAAAATAATGTTCTGCTATTTTTTAAAAAATTATCGGACTTTTAAAACACGCCGCGTACGTATTATTAATCGAGATAAACTTCTATTAAACACATACATTTCGTTGTGGATATAGGGAGAATACAGTAAGCTAAAGGGATAGTCAGATTTTTGTAAACCGAATTCCAAACTCCTTGCATGACCACGAGAAACGACTAGCAACTTACCACTTGAAAAGAGCACAAGTATTTGAAAATTCAAACCAATACAAAATAAATGCCTTATGCCACAAAAATGTCATTTGACATAAATTGTGTGCTTTAACGAGTGCAATAAGATTTTGTCCATCTCTTACGGTTTACCTAGTATACAAAAGACGTTTAGAATGAAGGTCTATTCCAAGAAAATTCCAGATATACATTACATTTGCCATGCCAACATCTTAAATATATGTTTTATTCAACAAAATTTAGTCAGTTTTAGGAATTTTTTTCATATAAAGAGTAATGTAGCGTGGGAAGATTTTGGAAAACACTGAACATAAATACAGATACACACACACACAAACTGCCTTTTTCATAAAGTGATATTTTTGGGAGTTCAGAGTGTCTCAAAACATGTATTTCCGGTGAAATTTCGACATCAAATTTTTGGGTAAAATATAATACTTCCTCTATTTACTGTAAGTACGTAGTAGAGAAAGTACAATTTTAATTACACAACTTAGAATGTCCTTGTAATTCGCTACAGCTCCAAGAACCCACTATGGATTGCAACATTACTGCACATAATTTATTTGTAACTTTAACCCACAGTCTGCGTGCCTAACACACAGGCGGATCCATTTAATTCACTCTCCTTTTCTCCTTCAGCGTGGATATATCAAAGCTTTCCTGTGTTTAAACGAAATATCACAAGTCAGTCGTTGCAGTTTAAAATATCAAAGGGAAGCTGCTTGCTAATGCAGGAGAAACAGAATATGTAATAAATGATACTTTTAAATTTTCCTCTTAACATCAAAGCACTAAATCAACTGTACTTTGCCATGAAACAGTAGATCAGTAAAGGTCAACAAGTACCTCACTCCATCCCCAACCGAAGTCGCTGACATGTTTTAGGAAGTCACCTATATAAGAAATGGTCTTTGGTGTAGTTGCAGCCCCACGTATGGTAGCAAACTTGCGGGAAATTGTTTCTAGGAGTGTTCGCCCCACGTACGGTACAAAGTTTCCGGTGGCCTTCGCCCCACGTTTACTTTACCGGTGGCCTCCGCCACGCGTTTAAAATTTAACTTTTATTTTAATGTTTCTTTAAATATTATATATGTATGCATACCTCGGCTGTGTCATTAGTAATTTGTAAAGCGCATATCTCTTAGCAGGGCTGGTACGGCTAAAAAACAAGGCTTACACAAATTATAATTGCATTGCACTTTGTTTATTAATCCTTCACACGATTAAATAACATTTCAATGAATGTATCCTACTGTAGAGCTGCGAGATTATTATTAATTATACTTTTTAAACGCAAACTTTATATTATTCACACCTCAAAGAAGTTTTATGTCTCACACTGTATCTGTACCGAGCGAACTGCTTGGTCACGCTTTCTTGTAGCGTCTCCCGCCTGATTTTGTACATTTTCTCTATTTCTAGTCTCTGAATGGCTAAACCTACTCCAATAGAATACTTTTGTATAACTTAAGCTTTTTCTAGTTTTTGATTGGCTATTCATAAACTGTTTTAAACGTTATATTATTATTGTTCCAAGAATTATTATTAGCCTTTATTAAACTTTCTAATTTATTGTTGTCTCAAGGTTACCTCATTGTTAGCAACTTTCGATTTTTACCTTGTAATTCTGTTTGCTACGGAAAGCAGCTTGCTGCTATTCTCACAGCTCCTACATTGTTAAAACTACGTAATACATTCACATAACATTATTATATATGTACATAATAATATAAACATAATACAATGACTATAACATACACTTTATATATTATTACATACACATATTGCTTTAAAGCGAACTGTTATTATATTTTATATTATATAATTAGACTGATATCATTTAAGTGTTAAAAATACTGTCTCATCTTTCGCAAAGCTAGCTTGGATAGTGGGAAGTGTAAGTTTGGAAATAAGAGCCCTCCTGTACGTCATATCCGATTTTCCAAGTGCAAGGATATTATAACTTGCTTCATATTCATTAATTCTGGCAATATCTGGCCTAGTTTTACGATGGTTACCCTAAATTTTCGTATACTTTTAATTAGAATCTTTCATCCATTCTTTTAAAACTTAAAGCTTCTTTCCGGACAGGTAAAGTACTCCTGAATCATCGAAGAATGGCTCCTTTATAAATAAGAGAATTGGCTTCTTACTTACAGTGTTATTCTCGCGCTTAAGAGAGAAGTGATTTAATGTTGTTCAGGTGCAAATGGAGAGCTGTTCTTTTTTGTCCACATCGTTAAGTGAAGGTTAACCAGCAGACTCACCTGAAAGTAGACAAGTTGTTATTAGAAAATACAGTTACAGATGCTGTCACATTTTTATTTAAAGTAGACCTTACACAAGGAAAAAAGAAAACAAGGAAACCAGCATGCACACAAACACACTTTGCTCTGTAAAACTTGTTGCCTCTTTATATAAGCTCTCTTCATGAAGGAATCACTGTGCTACTGCGTAATGGTGATGCTCGTAACAGCTTAACTGAGTAAGGCAGGTAATATTAAATATCTACAACATAGATTCAACCCGTTTACAAATAATGAAATATCAATGCTCACACACTCGTAAACTGCGAGCCGTTCCGTTTATACGTGAAAAAAGGGGAAAATCCGATGTGTTACACTCACATGACTTGCTCTACTCCTGTACAAACTATTTTTATAAACGCTTATTCTCCATATGCTTCATGTTAATGGAGATGTGAAAGGAGACTATGGTAGGCTTTAAGCGATAGTCAAATGTTTTAAGAGCTGGTTGCTATGTGGAGTATTCCATTCTTTTTGTATGTCCAGGACATAAAAAAATGAATAACGAATTCCCATTTGAGAAAACGTATAAGTATTGGAAAATTTAAGGGAATAACAAGCAATATCTCGAAAATGGTTCACTCAACAACAAAAATGTATATGACATAAATTGTGTATTTTAACGCGATCTACATTTTTTGTGCAGTAAAAGTTTGTCTATCTCTTATGGTTTACAGTTATGCAAAAGTAGTTCACAATGAAGAATACTTTTGGAGACATTCCCAGAAAATTCAAGATATACATTTTATTTGTCATGAAAATATCTTAAACATATGATATTTTAATCAAAATTGTTAGAGCCATTTTTGAGAAAATTAAAATTTTCGAAAAATGTTTCATGTAAAGGGTAATCTGGGGTGGGGGGAATTTCTTGAAAACCTTCGTGTCGCATCTCTGGAAGATACTGAACCTAAATACCAAGTTTGGTATTTATCCGACTGTTCGTTTCTGAGTTATGCTGTTCACAGACACACACATGGACATGTTTCCAAAAATGCTTTTTTTGATTCAGGGGGTCTCAAAATATATATTTCCGGTGAAATCTTGGTATCGAATTTTTGGGTGGAATACAATACTTCCCCTACTTACTATACGTAGTATAGAAAGTAAAAATATTGGATGTATGCATTCATATAACTATTCTTATAAAACGTTTTCTTCTATCTACCTCTTGTTAATACAGATAAACTTTCATTACACATTTTATTGTATAATAGGCTAGAGCGATAGTCAGGTTTCAAAAAGCTGATCGTTACGTGATGGCTTTGAAATTCCATGATCACGAGATGGAAAAAGTACCATGTGATATTTTCAATGACTTTCTCTACCCTCTTACATTTATTAGTGGGTATACAAGCAAGTGTTATTAAAGCTGACTTTTATATCCACTTCATTTTAATTTAAATAAGCCATTGCATAAACAGCTACATTACACATTTCGTTATAGATACAAAGGGGACAGCGACAGTTTAAGAACTGGACGCTATATTGTGGCGAGGACATGTAAATTTAGTTTGGTAGGCCTGGTTTGAGTCGATCCTCCCAGAATGGGTTGGTAGGCCTGCTTCCGAAGGATCAACACAACGTTGGCACCATTGTACTTGTTCTAGAAAGAGCTGAAAAGATCCAGAATATTCGAGTAGCTTGGGGTGACTTATTGACCGGAAGTTCTGGTGGGGATAATTAATTATAAAATAAGTGAGTTATCTTGATTCGCTCTCTTTAGCGATGTGACTTTCACAGGATAAAGTGCCCCGGGCATCTACCTCGGGGCGAGGGGATTGTTGGGCTGAGGATGCTCAAGGATTTAATATATGATTCTTAAGGTAAGAGATCTTGTGTTATTAAAATTGTAAAAATTTAAACAACTTCTTTTGTATTCCTGTATAATAATCCTGATCATCCCTTCGAGTTCAATTCCGTAGTTTTGCATACAAAGCGAGTGGACGTCCCCCCCCCAAATTGCCATAACCTGAAGTAAGGAAAGTTCATAAAATTGTTTGGACCGTTATTACTTAAATCAGGCATTGGACTAATGGAAAACCCCACTCGAGAGGGAGAGTTTCTCGGTTGACGTCCTGTTTTGGGTAGAGGAGGAGAGCTTTGATTCCGGGTAGACCTTCGCTCGAACTGAACTGTTCCAACTTTCATTTCGGCATGTCCTAGTAGCTTCCTTTTCTATAACATTCCACTTTGTATGGGGGGCCTATACAAGGAGGTGCTCTTACCCGGGAACTGGTGAAGAAGTTACGAAGTTAAATGCAGCCAAGAAATCGAAGAGTTTGGACGATTCAAAGTGGAGTGCAGTTCGTTGTGACTCAGCAATCAGTTGTGATTCGATTCGACGGAACTGTTGTGCTCAGATCTGAGTGCGCGTCAATAGTGTCTCAAGTGTAAAGTTTGTGCTACGCCGAGCACCTAAGTGCCAAAAGAAGTGTGTTTAGCAGCAAGTGTGTTCTCATTTGTTACTATACTTCAGAAGTTAAGAGGTTTTCATATAGTGTATACACATACGTGCAGTGAAATAAATAAACAACATAGGTAGGTCGGGTTACCAGTACCGAATGAAGGAAATTCAAATTTTCACCAAGACAGCATGAACGGGAAGTGGATCAAAATAGTACGAGGTGCATCCAGAAAGTAAGTTTCCCGATTTTGTTTCCTTTAAAATAAACGAATTATGCGAGAAGATTGCGCATGCATAACAGACCGGACAGGTCCCGCTTGGTGTCAGTAGCGCGGCAGCAGTGGCCCGAAATGGCGGCTCTTATTCGTTCTCCCGCCGCCTGCGAGGTTCGGTCAGTGATAAAGTTCCTTACTGCACAAAACACAGCGCTGATCGAAATTCGTCACCTCTGACAGTTCTAGGGGCCGAACATGATGGTGCGTCGCTGGTGTAGACAGTTTTCCGAAGGTCGTCGAAGAGTCCATAATGAAGAGAGCAGTGGACCACCGTCCCTCATCAATGATCACCTTGTTGAGCGGGTGTGGCAGCGCATCGTGGAGAACCGTCGCTTCACGATTACGGAGCTCACCAGCCATTTTCCGCAGATATCGGGATCCTTGTTGCATGAAAATGTCACTAAGCACCGGCTGTTCAGGAAATTGTGTACCAGGTGCGTGCCCGAGGACAATACGAAACGCTTAGGAGCAGCACTGGCATTACTGCAGTGGTATCATGATGACGGCGATGAATTCTTCGACAGGATCGTCACGGGCCATGAAACGTGGATTTCACACTTTACCCCGGAAACCAAGCAGCAGTCAATGCATTGACGTCACAGTGGATCTCCGGTCAAGACGAAATTCAAACAGACTGTGTCACTGCAGAAAGTGATGAGTACGGTGTTCTGGGACAGCAAGGACATTCTGCTCATTGACTTCCTGCCCAGAGGTGAAACAGTGCGGAAACTGAGACGTGCCATTCAAAACAAGATGCGTGAATTGCTTACTGCAGCTGTATGCTGCTCCATGACAATGCTCGTCCACATACGGCTCGGCGCACAGCAATTGTTCAGTAGGGGTTCAGCTGGGAGCTGTTTGATCATCCGCCATACAGTCCTGATCTTGTTCCCAGCGATTTCCATCTTTTCTTGCACCCCAAGAAATTCCTGTCCTCCGGTCAGCGTTTTCAAAACGACGAAGTGCTGAAGACGAAAGGAATACAAAAGTTGGTCCCACGATATGACAAATGTCTCAATTCTTGTGGTGGCTATGATGCAAAATGCCTCAAACGTTGCTGTACCTGTTGCCAATAAAACTTTTCATGTAACTATGTTTTCTTTGTATTAAAAAAATAGGGAAACTTACTTTCTTGATGCGCCTAGTATATTTACGTAAAGTAGACCTTGGTTTATCCTCGAACATTGGCATCTTATACACATACCCAAGGCGCCCCCTTAACATAATATATGTACTGCCACAGCGATCAACGAGTTCCCAGTCTGCAGCCTCCCCCTCTGGGGAAGGGGAGCAGACTGCTCAAGTGGCTAATGAAAGAAATCACTTTAGGAGAGGATAAACTCTAATTAAAAACCAGTGCTGCGGAAGAATCTCTAGACTGCAGAGCAGCGACTTGTTCGTGGTGGCGAGTATAGGGCTCGGATAGAGTTGGATGTTAAATTACCACCCTGCATTATTTAGCAGCTGTATTCCTCCACTGCTTTGTAGGCGATGCAGTGTTTAACACGCGACAGTGACGTACAGGCAAAAGAGATTTCTAATAAAAGATAGCTGAATGAAGCAAGTGACGTCAGCGAGGCGTCAACTGCCTCTTGTGTTTATAAACTAGCATGGACTTAAAGCGAAGGTTATAATTCTCTCAATATTACTGCCTTTATGAAACAGCAATGTCTCTCGTTCTCAAAATGCGAAATACAAGATAGCGTATAGAGTATGGAAATCGTGTGTGGGTGTTTATAAAAAAACATAGGATGTGTTGCTTTCACATGACTTTTCTACTCACTCTTCCACAGCAGCTTATGCCTGTGTCTCCTTGTTGATCGACATAAACTTATGTTACACATTTGCAGATTTCGTTGCAAGTAGATACCGTAGGTAGAGCGAGTCAGAGTTTGAAAGCGAATGTAGCTATGTGATGAAACCTGAGACAGTATTTTTAACACTTAAATCATTTCACTCTAAGTATATAATATATAATTCAGTAACAGCCCGCCTTAAAGCAATATGTGTATGTAACAATATTTAAAAAGTGTATATTACAGTCATTGTAAATGTTTATATTATTGTATACATGTTCAATAATGTTATGTGAATGCATTACGTAATTTAATAATGTAGGAGCTGTGAGAATAATAGGTTAAAAGTTGCTAACAATGAGGTAACCTTGAGGCAATAATTAATTTGAAGGTTTAAATGCTACTAGTCATTATTGGAGCAACAATAATGTATATTTTGAGACAGTTTAATAAATAGCCAATCAACAACCAGAAAAAGCTTTAGTTAAGTGAAGGTATTCTATTGGAGTAGAATTAGCCAATCAGAGACTTGAAATACATAAATTTACAAATTTAGGCGGTAGAAATCAATTCAGTTGCTTGCAGACAGTGTCCCTAACCGGACGCGAGACGCGTCCTCGAGAAGTATAATACGTATTCAGTGTGAGATGAAAATAGTTTACGTGTTAAAAAGTGTATGTAATTAATTAAAAAAATCTCACAGCTCTCTCTATATCAATGAAGTGTTGTTTAAATCGTGTCAAGCATTAATAAAAGGAGTGAAGTAAAATTATAATCTGTGTAAGCCTACATTCTTCAGTCGCACCACTCTCTGCTAAGAGAAACATGTCTCTAACAATAATACTGACGCAGCCGAGGCAAACGTATATAATATTTAAAGAAACAGTCAAATTACAAAGTTAATATTTTTAAACATTTTGTTTGGGGGGGGCAAAGGCCACTGGAAAGTACATTTGGGGCGAAGGCTACCGGAAAGCGGGTACTATACGTGCGGTTGCAACGAACTTCAAGTTCGGCTCCCAACAGTTGAAATATAATACAACTCCTTCAATACAACCTACTTCAAATTGGCTCCCAAAGCGTGGTGCAAAAATAACGTAATAATAATAATTCTAAAAAAAAACTTCTTCAAACCCCAACTCTTTGCATGATTACGAGAAAAACAGAATAGCGGCTATCCACTTGAGAAAAGTATAATTATTTAAAAATTCAATACAATAACAAAGAATAAAGAAAAACTCGGGAGTGTTAAGTTAGATGTTTTAACGGCATCTACATTGTTTGTGCACTTAGTTGTCTCTCTCTTATGGTTTACATGTTATACAAAATTCATTCACAATGAAGAGGACGTCACAGGTTATTCCCAGACAACTCAGGATATGCATCTTATTTGTTATGCAAATATATATATATATATATATATATATATATATATATATATATATTTTGCATTCCACCCAAAAATTCTATTCCGAGATTTCACCCGAAATGCATGCTTTTAGGCTCTCTGAATAAAACCAAAACATTTTTAGAAAAAGGTCCTTGTCTGTGTCTGTCTGTGTGTCAGTGAACAGCATAACTCAAAAACGAAAAGTCGGATAAATACCAAATTTGGTATTTGGGTTCAATACCTTCCAAAAATGCAACACAAAGATTTTCAAGAAAATCCCCCACCCCAGATTACTCTTTACATAGAAGACTTTTCGGTTTTTTTTATTTAAAAAAATGACTTTAAAATGCCATATATTGAAGATATTTACATTGCAGATAAAATTTATATCTTGAATTTTCCAGGAAGAGCCTTTGAAGTCCACTTCATTTGGATGAAGTTACGTATAATTTTATACAACTGGTAAATGTTAAGCGATAGACGAAAATGTACTACACAAAAAATGTAGATCCCATTAAAACAACCAATTTGTTTCAAACAAATGTTTTGTAGCATCAGCTATTTCCGAGATACCCGTTATTAATGGTTCGATTTGCTGAATATTTTGTAATTCTTTTTAAGTCATATCGATTTTCAGTTGCTTCTCGAGATGTCATAGAAACAGTATGGAATTTTAAAGCCAGCATATAGCGACAGTTCTTACACATTTGACTATTGCTGTTTGTGTCTATAACGAAATGTGAAATGTATCTATTCCTACAAAGGTTTATTTAGATTAAAATGAAGAGATAGAAAAATAAGCTGTAGTAAGAGTAGATTGTACACCCACTAATAAACGATAGAGGGTAGAGAAAGTTATGTGAATGTATCACTCGGATAGTTTTTATTTATTTTATTAAAGTTCAAGAAGTAGTTTCCCATATTATAAACTAGGCAGAATACAAGATACAGAAAGGGACACAAAATACATAAGGTGACACAAAACAAAGTACAAAGAAATAAATAGAAAATTATTATATATTTGTATTTGTATTTTATTTCTATAATGCTATACAAAATTTTTACAATTTTAATACATTACTTTGAGTTCCTATTTTTTCTTTCTTCGGTCCATCATGCATTTTAACACCGTGGTTATTTATGCATGGTGGGTAATAACAAATTCATATTGCTTTATTTTTCTAAACCATTTTTCTCTTACTCTCCCCATATATTCTCCTATTCCTTTTATATCCCTCTCCTTTTGTATTTTCATTACCCTAACTTTTAATAGTTCTTTCTTAACATTCTCCCATTCTTTAGGTAAAAACGGATCTCTCCACAACTTAGTTTCTTCACATTCAATTATATAATGCAAATCATTATCTGCCTCTCCACAAAGAGAACATCTATCCAAATTCGCTCCCTTCCTATCTCCCCTTGGCCTATGTGCACTTAATCTAGACCAGGCCCACCCTTCTCTCACTAACCTATTCCCTACATCCACATACTTCTCCCTTCCCCAGTCCACCTTTAATTGTCTATATAGTTCCAAACTTTTATTTCCTTCCAGACTTTGATATAATTCTTGTTTCTGTATATTTTCCACTCTGTTCCTCACTTCTTTCCAGAAACCTTTAACTACCCCTCTCTTTCCTCCCATAAGTTACAAATTCCTATTTCCTGTAAAATTCTCCTTATTCCTTGAGCCCAGTTCACCCCATCACTGGATTTTTCTTGGATTATTAAACATTGCTTCAAGATATTATGCACGTCCAATTATTTCAATCTATGCCAATATGTAAGTATCCTTTCTACTATCATGCCCTTGCTACCTACTCTTCCCAACTACAACATTGCTACTCCATTAGGTGATGAAATAGATAAATCTAACATACATTTACAGAACGATCTATGTACTTCATCAATCATCTCCCATCCTTTGTCACTTTCCCAAATCTCTGATTCATAGACCATTTTTGCTTCAACTACAGCTTTGTAAACCCTTTTTGTAGAAAATGACAAAATGAATACAAACCCACTCGGGCCCCTCTCTAACGCAATGACAGAGTGACAGGAGTCTAAGTAAAAGTTAAACTGTCATCAGGTTGTCAGGTGGCAAGAGCAGGTCTTGTGGTAGGCGACTACGGATTCTGGTGGGAACGGTGGTCCGACGGCCAAGAGAAAAGAAGACTGCACCGGGAACTGATGGTAACTTGAGAAAGAATGTCTGCGCTTGGTGACGGATGAACTCAACGGTAAGCAGACCGACTTGCCTATGAAGTTGTGCGCTGGTAGCTCCACCCCAGACGCAGGTTAACAAAGGTCGGATCAATGCAGTGTAGAGTAAATTAGTGGCATCACTTCTGATGGACGAGTTCCTGTTGATCAGTGGATAGAGTTTAGATAGTGTGGCAAATGCAACATTAAGTTCGACTTTGAGATGGCTCTCCAGGTCAAACGACGGCCAAACTACTTCCAAATATTTCACAGGGTGTCGCTACGCTATGGTGAGGAGTGGTGACGATCCAGGTCGACGGAGAATAAAGATCATAGCTTCACTGGGTAAGCACAAGGCACCAAACACGGAACCAGCAAGTGAGACTATTTAAAGCGGATTGAGAATTCTAGGTGGCGATCTGTGGATTCTCATCTGATACAAACAAGGCGATATCACCAGCATACACAGCATTATTATTATTATTATTATTATTATTATTATTATTATTATTATTATTATTACTCTATTTATTTTACGCCGCTTTAACGACCTGGCCATATCGTGACGCATCTGTTAGTGGATAACTCTTAGAACAGGTGTGGCGGACAGTTAGCCTTCTAGGTCTCATCCCTGTAACCACCCGCTTCGTCACGTGTCCACAGAGGCCCTAGCGCATAGCAACTGGATCTTCTGTTTCGTGCCGTACAGGTGGCGTCAGGGTACCGTCCAGTCTAACCGCCGCCTTCACACAGGAAGGACAGTTAGCCTTCTATGTCTCATCCCTGTAACCATGCCATCTTGCTTCGTCACGTGTCCACGGAGACCCTAGCACATCACAACAATACGAGCAAAAGCCAAAGCAAGACTGTTCGGTGCAGATATATAAAACATGTGTAATTTCAATCCCAATCGACAGGCATTATTAAGAAAAACAAAAATAAAGATAATTGTTCCATGTAAAGGATATTTTGGGCTAGGGGAGAAAATAAATGTTGTTTCGTATCCCTGGAAGATGCTGAATACTGGGTTAGGTGTTAAACCGACTTTTGGTTTTTGAGTTATGCTGTCCACAGAGGCAGACACACATGGATCTTTTTTCTATTTTTTTTCAGGAGTCTAAGACAGTATTTCCAGTGATGCCTCGGTATCGAATTTTCTGATGGAATATGATACTTCCTCTACTTGCTAGAGGTAAGTAGTAGAGAAAATAAAAAATGGCAGATTGAATGTGAATCAACACAGTTACCTCTCTCAAAGAAATCAGTATAAACCAAACGACCGCTCATGTCTATTTTTACAAGGGTCAGTTATTTAAAAACAGAAAATGCAGTCTATGAATCTGAACAAATAAAAATTATGATTAAAAGCTGTGCAGTGTTTTATACAAAAACGTAATTGATGGATCCTCAATGAAAATCCTCTGTGATTCATAGAATTGATATTCCTAAGTTGGTACGATATTTAAGACGTTTCCCTCTCTCTCTCTCTCTCTCTCTCTCTCTCTCTCTCTCTCTTACACCTTGGCATTGGAATGGGGGACTCGGTAACGATCCAGGGAATGCGGATATTGTAACTACGCCGCACAAGGGAGTGCCCCGGGAGAGAGGAATGAGGTGAGGTAAGAGGATACACCGGGCGCCCGGAACCAAAAACGACGGCACAGCAATGACAGGGTCCATGCATATTTCAGATGGAGAAGCCCCAGCAGTTGGACAGGAAGACCGGGACCCCGCAACGCACGAAGGTCCAACGTTCCCCCCAATGGGAGCTCCTTATAACCCGACAACCAGCTGAAGGCCGAGGGACGGAGAAAGTTCATTGAGAGCATCCTTTTCCTGAAATAGACCTAACGGTATGAAGAATGGATGAAATGATTCATAGAACGATATTCGCATGACGACGCAGGAAAATCCTCGAAAGAAACCCATGGTTAAGTGGGCGGTCGTTGGGAATCGAACAAGGGGCTTCCCGAATGCGAGTCACATACGTTACCGCAGCGCCACCTCCTCGGTTGCACCTTGGCTTTACTACATGTAGGTGCAAAGACCCGATGTGCATTTTCAAACCTGTTCCGTAACGCACAGAGAAAATTATCCGATATTTGATTTGTACTGCTATTAAGGGAAGGTCTGCATTGTATTTACTATCGTGTAATCATGGAAAAGAAACGATGTAACAAATAACTGACTCCGGGAGATAAACTATCTAATATACAATACAGAATAGCTTTAGAACAGCCTCAAACGCCGTAACCTTTTACTGGGAGCCTTTAATACACAAGTCGTAAACTTTGGTGAAATATATTTCTTTCATATATGTGATAGCAATAGTTGCTACTAATAGAGGAAATAGTTGGATTCGTTCTCTGCCAATATTTATTAATGATCCGACTTTATGTTATTGATATAGCAAGAAATGGCAGTTACCGGAGAGAAGCGGAGGAGGAGAGCAAGAAAAAGGAAAAGAAAGCACAGAATGCAGTATAGCATGCACATTTATCACACCTTATGTGGGAACTTAATGTCCTTTGACTCGTGCTAGTTTTATTACAAGTATCTTGTCCATTGAAGCCAATAAGAAAAGTAATGAAGTCTGCGACGACTAAGCGTTGGCAGGACGAGGTTCAGCACGAGAGAACATTACAGAGCACCCATTGATTGGTGGACCGCTTGTTGGACAGGAAAATGGTTATCTGACTTTTGTGCACCAGTACCGCGCGGTGGTTCCTAGAGATAAGAGACTTAGGACTTCCTGCTTAAAGTTACTGCTCGCAGGTGTAGTTAAAAATGCTGGTTTTAATCTTTCAAAAAAAGAAAATGTATGTGACGTATATCTAAATACCTATAAAGGTAAAGATGCCTATCATGGAGGGGCCCCCCGAAACGGTGCAGAGCACCGCACCCAGGCTAGTCGGCCCATTGTGCTTCCAACGTGACCCCTGGGAGAGGAGGATAAGGGAGAGACCCGAAGGGCGACCAAATCCGGATTCCGACGGGCACGAGCATGGACGGGGTCCCTAACGTTTGCAGATTGAACGCATCCGACTCCGCACGTTCCTTGCACACAAGCCTCCAGGGACCCCCGAAGCGGAGCCCCACGCTTAGGAGAGACTAACTGAGCGGTACCGCAGCGACGCCATGGAAGAAACCTTTACAGAGCGCAAGCCACCGCCCAGCCGCAACCCGCTATACACCGCCGCCTGGTCCTACAGCCCTGCAACATATGAACAAGGAAGATGACGGGTACAGGAAATAAGAGGAAAGGGAATCGTGGTAAAAGATGAACCACTCCAGCATTCGTCTGGCGACCCGGGTAAACCACGAAAAACCCATGGGTCAGAGTGGGTGGTCCCCGGGGATCGGTACCAATAAGAAAGTAATTATTTAGTCGGCCTACCGTCCTGTTATGTAGGCCTTACACCCCATAGAACCTACAACCGCGCCTAGAGTCAGAGGCGTGTTGAGGAGCAGAAGGATATGGAATCAGAGAATCAAGAACCCGGAATAGGCGATCGGCCCGTAGCCAGGTATGACAGTGAGGAAGAAGATATGAAATGAAGGCGAAATGGATGAAAAATGCGCAATTAATGCATTTTAAATATATGAAAATAGTAATTATAGCAGTTGGGAAAAATAATTCAATAAGTCAGAGGTAAAATTCACAAAGTAGCAAACAATATTAGGTTGTTTACGAGATACACCGAAAATAAAATAAAACGTTATAAAAACTGTAACAAGACCTGTTTCTTCTTCTTCTTTAACTTATTACCCTCCTCTCTGTAGGACTTAAAAAGCCAATGCCTGGGTCAGGATCCTATCAAGGAGCACGCTAGCTCCGGCTTGAAGAAGAAAGAAATGAAATGTAGGAATGAAGGGGTTGATAGGAAAATTCACGGATCAAATCATCCAAACCAGCATTTGCCTAGCGACCGAAAAAAACCGTGAAAAAAACTTCGGCCCCTGGGGTTTGAAACCACGACCTCGAATGCGGGCCACAGACGTAATCGCTTGAACTATCCCATTCGGTTATGTATTAGTGCATGGAACAGAAACAAGAGGAAAAAAACCAAACAATTATTCAGAACAGAAATGTGTACATTAAGGGCAATAGAAGGGAAAACAAGAATGGACAGAATTACGAATGAAGATACAAGAAAAGAATTGTGATATAGCGATATAACAAAAAGAAACTAAAACATTGGAATGAACACGTTGCCAGAGCAGAGGAAACAAGATTGATTAAAACAGTAGGAGATCAACGACCAGCAGGAAGTAGAGATGTTGGAAGGCCACTAAAAAGCTGGTTACAAAGATGTTTTTCATGTGCATCAGACAAACAGTCTTAGTCTAAACAAAAGAAGAAGAATCTTAGCAGGACAGAGTGCCTACTGGTGTGTTTCCGTTTTCTATATGTGCGACTTATCCTGGGGAAATTATTTCTGTCGTTCATATTTATATACGTACTTGTTTATGTCTTAATGATAGCGTCAAGAACGTATGTGATGTGTGCAGAGTTAAAATTAAGAGGAAATGTCTGCAAGAAGTATTTCTATCCGATGCCCTAATCCCGAGAGGAAATAATGAATGAGGTGCAATGAAATTATTTTCTAAACAATCAGCAAACTTTGCCACATTTTCAAAGTTTGTTGAACGCTAACCACATCCTCAACAAAAGCATATTTAATGCTACCACCCTAGTGTAACTGATTCAATAATACGAAAGTTTACCCACCTCTGTAGTGTAAGGATAGCGTATCTGCCTCACATTCAAGAGGTCCGAATTCGAATCTCGGTTAGGGCGAATCACCCGGATAAAGTATTCTCCGGAGTTTTCCCTTATCCAGCGAAGACGAATGTCGGGCAACTTAAGCTCTATGACCTGCCAGGTTAAAGGACGTGTAACTTAAAGGGCGAATATACTAAAGTCTTATCGTGCAACTAATTGCTTACGTCGTAGTAGTTCGCGCGCAACTGACACCTTGTAGTTGATGGGTGAGACCGAGGTAGTCATGATTATTCTGGGTTGCCATTGCTAATTTTGATATGCAAGCTCTCTTGGAGGGTTGTATAAGAGCCCAGATCAAGCGAAATGACCCCACGGCAACTTGTGAGGCTAGCATTCTGGAGGTCCAGGGTTAAATTCCCGATAGGTCGACTACTCTGACGTTAGGTTTTTTCGGGTTTCCCCAGGTGAGTATGCGAATGTTGGTGCGATTTCTCTTCTACCACGAAGTTCCTATCCCCATAATTTCCTTTTATCTACTTCATCTTTATATGCTCCAACGTTGTAGGACCAAGCGACGGCGATTTGTGTGCTGCGGCGGGATGGTAGAGCTTACAGTGTATAAAGCATTTTTCCCTGGCTGGAGTCATTAGGGACCCCGTTCTTGCTAGCGCGCATCGTTGGCCCCTTGGGTTGATTCTTCATCCCTTCACTGTGTACAGTAAGATTTTGTCTATATCTTACGGTTTACCTTCAGAATAAAAGGACGTAAGACTATTCCCAGAAAATTCAAGATATGCATTTTATTTGGCACGAAAATATGTTAAGCTTGTTGTATTTTAATCAAAATCGTTTGTCTTTTTCAGAAAATAAAAATATAATGAAAATTTTTCCATCTAAACGGTAACTTGGAAAATGCTGAACTTAGGTACCATGTTTGATATTAAACCGACTTTTCTTTGTTGAATTATGTTGCTCATACACATGGGCGGATAATTTTGTAAAAATATTATTATTATAATTATTCAGGCAGCCTCAAAACGTATATTTACGGTGAAATCTTAGTATAAAATTCTCTGGTGGAATGCATTTATAAATTTATCACACTCAACTGGCCTAAAGTGAGGTTGACCGGAGCGATCCAGAAATATAAACAAACATTTAAATATTAATTAATATTTCCATTAATGTTAAGCAAAACTAGAACAAAACAAAATCTTTAAGAATTATTCACATACTGTAATATTTGTATACTGTATCTGGTTCAGTATACTGGTATCCTTAAAACTTGGTACGTTTAAAATTTCAGGATATCAAGCGCAAATTTGGGCAGAGAACCACGAGCATCAAAAGGCATCCCATGAACAGACCAGTTGGTAATGGGAATGTTGTAATACCTCGCCAGGATAGGAACACAGGGTCCGTAAATATTTTTCTTTTCTCCATTTACCTGTGTAGCCCTTTCGAAACCAACTACCGGATCTAAAACCATTCCCTTTAGACGTTTTCTGTCGACAACAACAATATCAGCACGTCCGTTGGAGTCTTGCTCAGAGATGACTGGAACCTTCTCATGAAGTATCCATCCTTGCTGACACAGGAACTGAGTGATCGCGGATCTTATGCGATGGTGTCTATTGTTTCGAAGCAGATCGCCCTATCTACAAAACCCCAGCAGGTGTCCAATAGTTTCCGTCTCGTTGCAACCTGGATGACGGCAACGGGTTGTGGTGAAGGTTTTGCCTGGAACAGAGCTGACTGCTGACAAGTTACATGGCATTGGTGTATTCACAGGATAAGACGCGTTTTTACTTTCTCTACTACGTGTAGTAAGTAGGGGAAGTATTGCATTCCACACAAAAATTCGATATCGAGATTTCACCGGAAATATATGTTTTGAGGCATTTTTGGAAACATGTCCGCGTGTGTGTCTGCCTGTGTGTCTGTGAAAAGCATAGCTCAGAAACGAGCAGTCGGATAAACATCAAACTTGGTATGTAGGTTCAGTATCTTCCAGAGATGCGACACGAAGGTTTTCAAGAAATCCCCCACCCCAGATTACCCTTTACATGGAACATTTCTCGAAAATTTTAATTTTCTCAAAAATGGCTCTAACGATTTTGATTAAAATATTATATATTTAAGATAATTTCATGACAAATCAAATATATATCTCGAATTTTCTGGGAATGTCTCCAAAAGTATTCTCCATTGTGAACGAGTTTTGCATAACTGGTAAACCATAAGAGAGACAAAATTTTACTACACAAAAGATGTTGATCGCGTAAAAATATACAATTTATGTCATATACATTTTTTTTTGTTGAGTGAACCATTTTCGAGATATTGCTTGTTATTCCCTTAAATTTTCCAATACTTTTTCTCAAATGGGAATTCGTTATTAATTTTTTTTACGTACTGGACATGTAAAGAGAATGGAATGCGCCATATAGCAACCACGTCTTAAAAGATTTAAATGTCGCTTAAAGCCTACCATATTCCCCTTGCATCTACAAGAAAATTATCAAAAAGATTAACATCTCAATATCTCGATTAACATGAAGCATATGGAGAATAAGTGTTTGTAAAAATAGTTTGTATAAGAGTAGAGAAAGTCATGTGAGTGTAACACATCAGATTTTTTTCTTTTTCTTTCTTCAGTAGAAAAAGTAGAAATCGCTACTATTTAATTGTCGCACTGTAAATGCTGTGTCTACTGTTTGCCAAACCTTGATAACAGATTTTGACTTCTGCTCTGCATATTCACAAAACATGCTGTTAAAATTGTTTTACAGCTCTACAGCACTCCTCTGTTTCCTGTGATACATATTTCTTGATATGGAGTGCATTAACGTAAAATTGCCTCATCAAGCTACCATATATTATCTTCTCTGAAGCTTGAGAGCTATTTCTTTGGCAGCTGTAAACCATTATACAGGTCGCATCGATCACGTAAGTATGCAGTAAAATGGGCACTTACTACTAACATGTTTTGCATAGGTCTGGAATTGGCTACAGACTTCTTGCTTCTGGTCTTCAAAGCCTATAACACACTAGTAAATTAGAGACACTGTGGTTTCCTACTAGAGGTATATTACGCCTCGTTATTAAGAGGTAATTGCAAAATTATGTTTCAATAGTGCTAGCTGCATACATTATCGGCCACGAAAGCTGTCTTGGTTGCAACGTAATACGTTCTTACTTACATAAGAAGCTTTGTGTGTGTTGCAGAACGATCGTGATAAAAAAGAAATCGAAATATTACAGCTGTCAGTCAATAAATAAACGTTTTCTGCCCAAGGGCAGATCCTTTAGTGCAAAACCAGTCCTCTATATTCTTCTTTCTTTTTACTTTCTCAACTATGTATAGTAAGTAGGGGAAGTATTGCATTCGACCCAGAAATTGACATCAAGATTTCACCGCAAATACATGTTTCGAAGTCCTCTGAATCCAACATAAAAGCATTTTTAGAAACAGATCCGTGTGTGTGTCTGTGAACAGCATAACCCAAAAACGAAAAGTCGATAAATACCAAACGATGCAACACGAAGATTTTCAAGAAAACCCCCCACCACAGACTACCCTTTACATGAAACATTTTTCGACAATTCTGATTCTCTCAAAAATGGCTGTAACGGTTTTTATTAAAATATCATATGTTTAAGATACTTTCATGGCAAATGAAATGTATATCATGAATTTTCTGGGAATGTACCCAAAATTCCTCATCATTCTGAATGGATTTTGCATAACCGGTAAACCGTAAGCGATAGCCAAAATGTTACTACACGCAAAATATAGATCTCATTAAAACATTCAATTTATGTCATAAACTTTTTTTTTCTGGTGGAGTGAAACATTTCCGAGATATTCCTCGTTATTTGTTTCAATTTTCCAATACTTATACTTTTTCTCAAATGGGAATTCGTTATTCGTTTTTTATGTCCTGGACATACAAAGAGAATGGAATGCGTCACATAGCAACCAGCTCTTAAAATATTTGACCATCGCTTAAAGCCTACGATATTCCCCTTGCACCTACAAGAAAATTAGCAATAAGATTAACATCTCGATTAACATGAAGTAGACGGAGAATAAGTGTTTGTAAAAATAGTTTGTACAAGAGTAGAGAAGGTCATGTGAGTGTAACACATCTAAGTTTTTACTTTCCATTTCGACTTTTGTATATAAGGTAGACGTTTAAAGGAAATTCGCCCCAACCAAAAAACTTATTATTATTATTTTTGTTATTATTATATCCCTTTGGAAGCAGTTTTGCAATTTTCTAACGAATTTGACTGAAATGGTAGTACTTTTGACATATTGACATGACAAAATGTATATCTCATGCAAGCTGTAAATAGCCTTTGAAGTTTTTTAACCGAGAAACCCTAAGATATAGAAAAACCTTACTGTATAGCAGTAATGCGCATCTCGTTAAACTACTTAAATAATTTATTTTAAAAGTGTTTGTGGCAGTGAAGATTTTAAAACTATTCGCCGTTATTCTTTTAAATGTACTCACATTCTAAGCAGTATGCTTTGAATGTGTATCTGATGACCTCATGCCAAAATTGTGTAATATTATGGCTAGATATTGAGTTAGCTTTTTTAAAAACAGTGGATGTTGTCTCAGTCTATATATTAGTAATTTATCCACGAGTTGGATGCAACGTTTTATGTAATCTTAGCATTATAAATTGCAGAAAATAAATCATGAGATAATTCGATATTCATAGCTGATACAATTGAGGGCGTCTTCATATATTATGAGACGTTAGCTTCCCTTCGTGCATTTCATTTGTTATTACCTGGCATGTTGAACTGATAAACAAGACAGCCAGTTGCATGTAATCCCTTCCGTGGAGAGAAGTGAGGTGTTACGGTCTATGATGTGACCTATTGTCAGCACAGTATGGTAAGTAATTATAAATTCAGATCTTATTTATTCTATACTTAATAATATACGAAGGTTTTTACGTCTGCGTTGTTGAGAGAAAACAGTATCAGAAAATGGTTTCATGTTTCCGCTGAAACTTGGAATATCGGTATTATGTCACTGGTATAGAAATGCGTCATTGCTATTACTAGTTGGCATGAGCCCAATATGCGCGGTAATTAATACAGTGGCAACTTGTTTATAACGCATACATGTACATTTGATGGTCTTTTCGAACTGAAACGATCTCTAGCAAACATTGGTACCCTAATCACCAGAAAGTAGAAGCATTTCTCTCTAAACTATATGAACCGCTTATTGCAGGAATACAACCAGGTCAACATTTACACTTTGGGGGGGGGGGAGGAGCCAATTATGGTTTTAAGTGGATTTGATTGGATTGTGAAACGGAGGGGATGCGTCACCGATCTATGAATGAGGTTATTGCACCATGTACGAAGGGGTGCCCCCGAAAGAGAGGGAGGGATGAGGTAAAAGGAGACACCAGGCGGCCGGAACTAGAAGTGACGGCACAGCAATGATAGGGTCCCTACAGCTTCCAGATTGAGACGCACCGCAGTCGGACAGGCAGCCCGGCAACCAGCCGAAGGCCGAGGGACGGAGAAAGTTCACAGAGAGCATCCCTTTTGCCTGACACGCTGCACCGCAACACCATCACCGACATTTCCAATCCTGAAACATACCTAACTGGGTGCAGGACGAATAAAATGAATAATGGAACGAAATGAGGGACAGGAAATTCGGAGGATCAAAGAAACCACTCGAGTATTCGTCTGACGACCCGGGAAAGCCCCGAAAAAAACCTGGGTTCGGAGTGGGCGGCATGCGAATGCGGGCCACAGACTTTACCGCCTAGCCATCCCGCTCGATTGGTTTTAAGGGCCAATGGATCATTTACACAGAAAGGAAATTTTTCTACGTGATACCACGGACCTGGCAACGCCTTCAACTTTCTTTTACTGTAGATAGGGAAGGTTTTGTTCAGTTCTTTGTCTATACTACGGAGAGTATTAGATTAGAAAATGTGGAAAATGTTGCCTTTCTATAGCGGCTCTTTGCAGAACAGTTCTGATATATAAGTGATAATATAAAAAGTCGTAAGATTGTTACACATAACAATACTTTTGCACCAATTACCACAAACATAGCCACGATGCATGGAATCAAATAAATTTAAAGTATGGGTTCGTTTTTATCTCTGGTTAGGACGTAACTGCAAATCGTAGTAACAACTATTTACCCTAAGTTTCTAATTTTAGTTTGAATTTTACACTTTTAATATAATTATCTATCATTATTATTAAACACACTGTAATTGGGATGATATAAAGCTGTGGTTCATACTCTGCTGAACGAATTAAGGTTGCATTACTCGATACCAATCTTAATTCAACATTAATGTTCAGTGCCTTAATGTCTCCCTCTCTCTTTCACTCTCTCCCACTCTCTAATCCTCTAGTTGAGTGTTTTCCTAAGAGCTTTCTGCAGTAGAATTGATTAAATCCGAAACACGCTCATTTATTGTGAACTTGCATCCCACTTTTCAGTCTGAGCGGCCTCTGGCGAGAAACCTGCACAATCAACAGTTTAATGAATGAAAACCAAAGAGGAGGATGGGGAGAAGGCAATGAAAAAAATCTGAGGTGATACATTGACATGACCTTCTCTACTCTCTATCTTTATTAGTGGGTATACAAACTATTCCTACTAAAACTTCAAATAAACCTTTGCCAAAATAGCTACATTACACATTTCGTTATAGATACAAAGAGAACAGCGATAGTCAAATGTTTAGCAACTGCACGCTATATGCTGGCCTTAAAATTGCATACTGTTTCCATGTAATCGCGAGAAACAACTGAATGTTGACAGGACTTTGAAAGAATGGCCAAATAATGAACAACTCAAATCATCAATAATGGATACCTCAGAAATGGCTTATGCCACAAAAAAGATTTGAAATTGTGTGTTTTAAAGAGATCTACATTTTTTTGTGTAGAGCGTTTTCGTCTATCGCTTAACGTTTATCAGTTATACAGGATTATACAAAATTCCTTCCGCATGAAAAGGACTTCATAGCCTATTCTTAGAAAATTCAAGATATACATTTCATTTGTCATTTAAATATCTTTAATATAAGGTGTTTTAATCAAAGTCGTTAGAGCCATTTTTTAGAAAACAAACATTTCAAAACTGTTCCATGCAAAAGGGTAGTTTAGATTGGGGGGGAGGGGAGATTTTCTTGAAAAATATTTGTGTCGCATTTTTGAAAGGTGCTGACTACTATCAGACTTTTCGTTTTTTGAGTTATGATGTACACAGATACACACACGCTGACATGTTTTTTAAAATTCTTTACTTGGATTCAGGTGGTTTCAAAATATGTACCTATTTCTGCTTAAATATCAGTATCAACGTTTTGGAATACAATACCATCTATATCTACTATGTACGTGACAGAGAAAGTAAAAAGTAAGTACCTTTCACAGTTTAAAGGGACTTTATAAACAATGATACACTTGGAGAATAAAAATGGCATATTAAGTGAGCAAAGTTAATACAAGTTCACCCATTTTCCAGTAAAAGTTTTAAACATCTCACAGGCTTGATGAATATAGTACACTGCCGGGCACCCCCCCCCCCAAGTATACACTTGCATCAGTGCTTACATCACTTCACACCATAACTGAGCCTCCTCCATAAAGAAATCTCGGAGAAGGCGTGCATGCAGCATAGCGTTCTCCATAACCTACCTGGAGCCCTAAGGTTGAGTGAGGACTCGATCTGTATAGAGAACTTTGCTTCATTGCTCGGTTGTCCAGTCCACGTGCTCTCGAGCAAAATGAAGACGGTCTCTTCGGGGTTGAGAGCTAATAGTGATCATGTAGCAGGTCTCATTGAGTTCAGATTCACTTCTCTGAGTCTTCTTCTGCACGTCTATTCGCTGTGTTAATATTACAAGCATTTTCAGACGATTTCTCGCCCCACCTGCTGTCATGTGACGATCTCTTAAAATCGCCAAAGTTAAAAAACAGTCATCTCTTTACGATGTAAATCTCGGAAGACCTGATCCAGGAACCTGTCGTAGGTGCTATGTACATCCCGGAGACCTGATCCAGGAACCTGTCGTAGGTGTTATGTTCGCGAAGTCGTCTTATAGTTCGCAGAATACTTGTGGGAGTTGTTCCCAAAACTACATAGCGATAGCTGCGCCCATCTTCAACGGTTTTTGCGCAATCAACAGAGCTCAAAGGCATCTTTCAGAACACAAAATCTCGACACTATAGAGGATAATGAATGAACATTCACTACGTGTGACAATATCAATCATATCATATTATGATTCGTTTGCACTCACAACAATGTTCAGCATGGAACCACAAAAATGTTGGACTGGCAGAAAAGCGCGGATTTGTAAAGCTTGATAGAAGCACCCAACAAATTTTTAAAGCAGGCAAGGGCCTTCTAAATGCACCAGAGAATGAGAGCAAAACGTTTTTTTATATTCTTGTTTGAAAGTGCACATGAACAAACTCTAGCAAGTGCCTGAGAACATGGTCCAACTGTAACTATATTTTTCACGAGTGTTTTTTTTTCGGATTGTCGAGGGGCTCGGCATTGCCCCCTCACCGGTAGGAACGGGATGAGGGAGGACACCCGGGCGGCCGGAACCAGGAATGACAGCACAGCAATGATAGGATACCTACAGTTTCCAAATTGAGACGCCCCGACAGTCAGACAGATAAACCCCCCCCCACACACAGGGAGTTCTGTGGTTTCTTCACCTCATCCCTTCCTCCTGGAGAGTGGTAGCTGAATAGATATCATGTAGATCGCAGTGTGTGAGGTGTCTGTTATTGGTTTGAATTTTCAAATACTTTTACTTTTTTCACATGCTAAGTCGCTATTCGTTTTTTCTTGTAGTCATGCAAAGGGTATGGCATTTCAAAGCCAACACTTAGCAACCTGACTATCGTTTTAGCGTACTGTATTCTCCTGAAGCCGTTATTACGATGATCTTTACTTAACGTGACTTAACAGGACGGGACTTAACGTGAAGTTATGAAATGCTATTGAATAAAGGTCTAATAAGGATGCACTTGACGTAATAGAATGACTCTTGATTGGTAGTTCATTTTATTACTTCATACTACTGCTTCATGCCCGTTGGTTCTTATTACAGTTGAAATGTATATTATTAGCCACACGTATGGAAGTCAATTGAGAAGATGGTTTGTTACGTTATTTTTACCACGCTTTGGACGTCAATTTGAAGAAGGTTGTATTGTCTTTATTATGTTGTATTATATTTCAACTGTTGGGGAGCCGAACTTGTAGTAGTTGCAACCGCACGTATTGTAAACAGTTTCCGATAGCCTTCACCCCAAATGTACTTTCAAGTAGACTTTGCCCCAAGTTTAAAAAAAAATTAAATTTGTAATTTGATTGTTTCTTTAAGTATTAAATATGTATGTTTGCCTCGGCTGCGTCAGTATTTGTTAGAGACGTTTCTCTTAGCAGGGTTTTGGTACGACAAAGAATGTAGGCTTACACAGATTGTTGCTCCAATAATGACTAGTAGCATTATTAAACATTCTTACTCATTATTGCCTCAAGGTTACCTCATTGTTAGCAACTTTTGACGTATTTCTCACAGCTCCTACATTATTAAATTACGTAATGCATTCACATAACATTATTGAACAAGTTTATAATAATATAAGCATATGCATGAGTGTTACATACATTTTACAAAATATTACATACACATATTGCTTCAAGACGGGCTGTTATTGAATTTACATATTATATAATTTGACTGAAATCATTTAAGTGATAATAATACTGCCTCACAGTGCATCAAACTTAACGTAACGGAAAGGAAAAGTTTGACATTTCCAAACTCTTTTAAGCTATGTCGCGTTAAGTCAGATTAAGTCGACCCTAAGTAGCTTACATTCAATACAATGTGGTAGACTTTCACATTACGTCGCGGTACGTTATGTTCATCGTAATCCCTCCATTATATCTGTAACGAAATGAGTAACTGTGTAATGAGAATTTATCTTAACAAAAACTAGAAAGTCATGTGAATGAAACTCATCTTTTTATTCTTTTCTTTCTATTCTTTTAACAAATCTAAACACATTTTAAGCCATAACTCTGTGCAGAGTGAGCGTCTAGTTTCGTCAGATGTACTACCTCTAGTTAAACGCATTGCTGCATTTATGCACTGTTAGGATAACACAATGACGACTGTTTTCGCTTGGAGGGCTACGTACAAACACTTCGTCCTGGTCAGATATGCATTACCTCCATGTCAATTACCTGTTAGTCGACCAGTTAACATTCATCCGTTAGGTTTCTATAGCTTTAAGGGTTGGTTGTTAGATTTCATGTTTAATAAAGCAATCGCTTTCCAGTTCACGTACCAAAGGCTTTCAACAGAAGCTTAAATGAGTTGCAGAATGATAAAGCTGTGTTTGACTGAGAGGAAGCGTTTAATTAGCGAAATTTTTGTTTTTGCTAAAGTACCTACAAACAAAATATTCAAACTTTCTTTTCAATTAAAGTGATTTACTCCTGGCCATACCACCAAACTTTCCATCGACATGTCTGCGTCACCATAGTGTTCAGTTGTTTTTCTAGAACTTTTGATGCGGTAAATTATAGAGAATCCAAACTTTTAAATCAGGAGTAGAGGGAAGTTTTAGATTATTGTAATTGTTTATATAAATATTGCGGGTACGCGAAAAGTAAAACTTGCGCTTTGTTCCGAATCTAAAGCGTCACAATACAAGGAATTGTTAATGTTTTTTTTTTTTTTTTTTTTTTTTTTTTTTTTTTTTTTTTTTTTTTTTTTACTTTCTCTACTACGTATAGTAAGTAGGGGAAGTATTGTATTCCATCCAAAAATTCGATACGAGATTTCACCGGAAATATATGTTTTGAGACCCCCTGAACCCAAAAAAAGAATTTCTGTAAACATGTCCGTGTGTGTGTGTCTGTGAACAGCATGATTCAGAAAAGAACAGTCGGATAAACACCAAACTTGGTATTTAGGCTCAGCATCTTCCAGAGATGCGACACGAAGGTTTTCAAGAAAATCCCCCCACCCCATATTACCCTTTACATGGAACATTTTTCGAAAATTTTAATTTTCTCAAAAATGGCTGTTAACGATTTTGATTAAAATATCATATGTTAAAGATATTTTCATGACAAATGAAATGTATATCTCGAATTTTCTGGGAATGTCTCCAAAAGTATTCTTCATTGTAAACGACTTTTGCATAACTGGTAAACCATAAGAAATAAAAAAAATTTTACTGCACAAAAAATGTAGATCGCGTTAAAATACACAATTTATATCATATACATTTTTGCTGTTGAGTGAACCATTTTTGAGATATTGCTTGTTATTCCCTTACATTTTTCAATACTTATTTTCTCAAATTCGTTATTCTTTTTTTTTTTGTCCTGGTAATGCAAATAAAATTGAATACTCGACATAGCAACCACCTCTTAAAATATTTGACTATCGCTTAAAGCCTAGCAATTCCCCTTGCATCTACAAGAAAATTAGCAATAAGATTTACATCTCGATATCTCGATTAACATGAACCATATGGAACCATAAGCGTTTGTAAAAATAGTTTGTCAAGAGTAGAGAAAGCCATGTGAGTGTAACACATCAGATTTTTTATATTGTTCCATCTCTAGATTTAAAGCAGGTTGTTTTAGGTTCCAAGAAAAAGTTTCATGATTTCCGATTGTTGTCATCTTAGGTAAATTTATTTATAGTTTCTTTATGTAATATTCAATACGACCATGAAATGGAAGTAGATTAAATGAGCGTTTAAGTTGGTCTGTTTGAGATTTTATAGGAATCAATTATTTGATTCAAAATTTTGTTTGTGAAACGCAGAGTCAGTAAAGATAGTTTGCCTTTTTCTTATAGGTAATCTCACAACAGTTTATAAGTTTATTGACAGATTTGCGAGTGTGAAACACATGCGAATTTATCTGATGAAACCCTTAACCTCTCGTGGGATTTATTAAGACTTCCATGAACAAAATGTAATATTATAAATACTGTTACATACTGGGGTGAGTCCAAAAGCTTTGCAGCTAGATATTAAATTTTAGTTGCCCTAGCATATACATTGGAAGGCATAGTATCAGAGGTAGACAGAAGACCAGAAACGTTAACTACGCATTCCAGAGCACACGTGGGATAGTTATAACAAAATACACAGAATTTCATATTAATCACATTACGTGTGGTTTATTTAAAATAAACACGGTGCCCCTACATCACATACAAAAGATGAAAAGGATTAAATTGAAGGGAAATGCTACACACCCGAGGCTACATTCACACAATTTACATACAAACCCAACACTCAGCCAAACGTGACGCTAACCACACAACACACTAAGGAATAACACTCACTTCCCCACTCTCCACAGCTAGCTAGGATCACCAGCTAGAAGGTGGCGAGTCGTCACGCCATACGAAACTTCAAAACCCCAGCCGAAGGAATTACCCCAACGACGCAATAAGGTGTCTGGCGTGACAATACACACACATACAAGCCACGATATAATAATTACTTTCTTAGCTGAGTTGTTTAAAAGAAATCGCCATTGTGTCAGCCGTCGGATCAGGGTATTCTAAATGAACAACCGTTGTTGTTATGGAATACTAACCAAAGCCAACAACAGTGCGAATGAGAAAATAGTTAACCCCAAAATTAAGATATGTTAAAACCAGAACGGTATAAAGGCACATGAAATGACCTTTCTCTTAGCAATTGCCCAGATCAACGCCCTCCCTGAAAAATCCCACTTTCCATTCACGAAGGAAACGTTGCACTGGAAATTGAATGGTATCAGAATTTCGAAAAAGTGTGACGCATGTGTTGAAAGAGATAGTCTCACATAGTCAATCAGGTTTTGGTTCCTGATATTAAGAGACGAAACAAATGCCATTGTGCTAGCAACGGGGGCCTTTTCCTGTCTTGCGACTGTACTCCCAAGCAGCGCCAGGTACTGCTTATTGATCTCGCCATTGGGTTGTCCAGATCAAAATGCAGCTACCTCTAATGAATGAGAATTAACAACCTCAAACCAACTTAGCACCGCTTCGGTACAAAATGATGGCGTTTAGAGTGCAACAGTTATAGCGCTCGCTACAGAGTTTTGGTCATTAAAACAAACCGGTATGTTCTATATTTTTTCTGTAAATGGTACGTTGAAGAGATGCCTTATTTCTTCTGTGTGTTGTAAACAGAAGTGATCAGGGACACCTGCATCTTCCATTGTACTAGCATCTCCGTTACCGAGAGCTTAAAATCACAGTCCACAATGGACAAAAATGTAGGTTTTTTTATTCTATTTTATTATACGTCGCTTTAACTCCTTGGTCATATCGCGACGTATCTGTTGGTGGATATTTCTTAGAACGATATGTGATGTACAGTTAGCCTTCTAGGTCTCATCCCTGTAACCACCCGCTCCGTCACATGCCAAAGACGCCCCAGCGCATAGCTACCGGATCTTCTGCCCCGTGCCGAGCAGACGACATTAAGGTGCCGCCCATTCCAGCCGCCGCCGCCCCCATATAAAGGCGGACAGTTAGTCTTCTAGGTCTCATCCCTGTACCACCTGCTTCATGCCGTTCCGATGGCATTAGGGTGCTGTCCAGTCTAACCGCCGTCTCCATACAGAAAGGCGGACAGTTAGCCTTCTAGTCTCATCCCTGTAACCACCCGCTCCGTCACGTGTCACAGAGACCCTAGCGCACAGCTACCGAATCTTCTGCTTTGTGCCGTGCAGACGGCATTAGGGTGCCGTCCAGTCTAACCGCCGCCCTTACACAGAAAGGCGACAGTTAGTCTTCTAGGTCTCATCTCTGTAACCACCTGTTTCATGCCGTGCAGATGGTATTAGGGTCCCGTCCAACCGCCGCCCTTACACAGAAAGGTGAGTCTTCTAGGTCTCATCTCTGTAACCACCTGCTTCATGCCGTGCAGATGGCATTAGGGTGCCGTCCAGTCTAACCGCCACCCTCACACAGAAAGGCGGACAGTTAACCTTCTAGATCTCATCCCTGGAAATGCCATCTTGCTTCGTCACGTGCCCACAGAGACCAGCAGCGCATGGCAGCCGGATCTTCTGCTTCGTGCCGTGCAGATGGCGTTAGGGTGCCTCCCAGTTAACTATTCGCTAATAGCATTCCCTACTGCCTCTCATTTTTCATTTTACTATTGTTTTAGGCTTAAGGTGGAACTTTGGGTCGTTGTATTAAATATCCAATCCGGTATTTACCTTGGCGACTGAGAAAAACCACGAAAAAACCTCAGACAGATTGGTCGGCCCACGGGATTTGAACCCGGGACCTCTCGAATGCGGCCACAGACTTTACCGCCTGAGCCATCCCGCTCCGTAATGTAGGTATTGCTATTCGTTAGGCACATTATTTTATTTTATGAGAAACAGGCACTATCAGCTGCTATTCATTTTGAATAGTACATTTTAGTTCATGAAGTCAAGTCTACTGTATCAGGGCGGTGCCTTCATTGTTTTTCCACGTAAACTATGATGCAGTAATTTGTATCACAAATTATTTAAATGTAAAGAGTGATTATAGTATGAATATGCATTATTATGTGACATTGATTTGAGATGTTTGTTTATTGTAATTATTGTTGAGAAGTAAGTTTATACTGCATTACTGAAACTGACAATAATAGCGTGCAATAATGCAGCGAGGGGGTGAGCTGTTTATCATTATTGGAAACGAGGAAGTTACGTAATATTGGCGCGTTTTTCTTTTAGAATCTTCTGGAACATTTCCCTAGAGCATATGTATTCATAATTTTCATTGGATATAAAAATAGACGCTAATGTTGGCGCGTTTTAGTAGCCAATAGCAGCTCAGTTATAATCTTTAGGCATGTCGGAGTGTATGAGTATAAAAAGGTAGGTTAGAGGTAAAAACTCCGTCAGTTCATCAAAATTCTTTGTACATTACACGTCGCCTTCAGTCAGTCAGTTCATCGAAAATATTTGTAAAGTACACGTCGCCTTCAGTCAGTCAGTTCGTCGAAAGTATTTGTACGGCACACGTCGGATATCAATTTGCAGGTTACGCGTAACAGAGTTATGAAAAATCTCAAGTGTTATAAAGTTAATTATACAAAAAGTTGAAGTACGCGAATTAAGAATTATCAGTAATGAAGTTATTATAACAGTTTCAGTTTGGCGAGTGTCAAGATCAATGTGTAAATGTGATAGTTAATGTGTTCGGCAATAAAAGTGTAAAACAAATTTCTTCATCAGTGTTATCTTTGGATAAAAGATTCCTTTCCGTTTACACAACCTGTATAAAGGGAAGTGCTTGACCAAAAGATCATAGCTAGCCGGAGGACAGTGAAACAAAATTAAATAAAATAAAAGTAGCATTTTTTTAAACAAAAACTAATACTGCCGCAAATTGCTAACACCAGATGGAGCTAACAAACCTAACAAATGAATCACGTCACAAGATGGTTTCACCATGTTGAGTAAACACATATACACAAACATTATAAGTAATACCGTCGCAAATTGGCTACCACAACGTGGGGCTCAACAAAATTAAATAATATTACAATAAATACCACCGCAACTACTTTATTCCCATTCTGTTTCGTGTTACATTTAATGTATAGGCCGTTACAGAATACTCAGAAGGTATCCCTGAATATCCTCTGAAAGTCTGTCGATGGAGTTTTGATTCATTCTGTATATTATTCAATATAAGGGAAGATCAGAAGGTACCTTCCAGACATTTCACTCGCACCTACAGATTTCCAGAACTTTACCACCAAGATAGACCTGCAGCATAGGAGAAACGGAGAGGTCCTAGCAAACTTGTGAATAACGCCCAATAAGTAACACTGAAGGACACAAGATGATTTGCTGATCAGTGTGATAATCTAATGCAAGTTATTCTTGGTATTCCGCTGTAGCAAATAGGCAGCTTCTGGTTTGGAAATGACGAATAAAAAAATGAGAAATGTTACTTTCACATGAGTTCCTCTGCCCACTATCGTTTATATTTATATTACATACTGTTCATGTTAACTTTTGCGGAAATAGTTACATTACAGATTTCGTTGTAGGTACAAGATGGGGGACTGAAGCGATTTTCAGACGTTTAAAAGCAATTCGCTACATACTGGACATAAAATTCCATACTCTTTCCACGACATCACGAGAAACAACTGAACGTTGACCACTTAAAGGAGTGATGAAAAACATTGTAAAATGTAAATAGGTGACGCCGCAATATTTTGGAAATGGCCAATGTCACCAAAAGTTATTATAAATAAAATGTGTGTTTTGAAACCGGCATTTTTATGTAGTACGTTTTTGCGTCCCTCTTGTGGTTTACCAGTTGAACAAAATTACACAACATTCCTTCCGAATAAAGAGGACGTCATAGATTATTCCCAGAAAAGTGAAGATACACGTTTTATTTGCCATGCATCTTAAATATATTAGGATTAGGTTTAGTTGACAGAGGGGACACCTAGCACCTCGACCTGCAAGGGATCTTTTGTACACACACCCCCGAGAGGAGCGGATCAGATGAAGGAACGGAGGAGACGTATGGGCTGCAGGGCCGGCCGGCGCAGACGATAGAGACGTGCAGTTTCCTAAGAGTTACAGGCTTGATCACCCGGCCGGAGAGCGCTCAGTGGCGGCCCTCCCAAGCCACTGGAGACTGGCTCTTAAGCTCCCTTCCAGCGGAGACCGGCGAAACCTCGGCCCAGCAACGAAGGTTCAAAAGGCCGCCTCTGACGGGGCCGAGAAAGAGTTCCAACGCACAAACTTCTGCGCCATCTGTCCGCAGCCTGTCGACACACAGCCCCGGAGTCAAACTGTAACGTAAAAGAGGAAGATGAAATGAGGGAGAGACCCGGGGAACCACGAAAAACCTATGGGTTAGAGTGGGCAGTCATCGGGAATCAAACACAGGACCTCCCGGAGGTGACGACTACACCCTTCTCGGTTGGAAGTTGCTGAACTTAAAATACTAAGTCTGGTATTTGTCCGACTTAGTTTTTGAGTTACACTACACTGTTGAATACACACGACGCATCATCGTCCTCCATGGACTAGTGGTGCCGTGCTAGCCTATAGTTCCCAAGGTCGCGGGTTCATACCCTGCGGAAGGCGATGGATTTTTTCGGACGTAAAAATCCTTAGCATGGCTTCCTTCGGAAGGGAAGTAAAGTCGGTGGTCCCGTGTCTATATTTACGGCATGTAAAAGAACTTCAAGCCTGACAAAGTGGCCTCTGAGCAAAATTACCGGTCTTTCACGCCCAATATAGAACGGGACGCTAAGAACCACAGCAGTTAAAGAGCTTCCATAAATAAAACTCAATTTAATTTTCACGACGCATCTTTTTTTTAATAGCTTTCCTTTTTGGATTTTGAGGGCCTCAAAATAGATATTTCTGGTGTTATCTCGACACAGAATTTTTGGATGGAATACGATACTTCCTCTAGCTGCTAGCTAGGTACGTGGTAGAGAAAGTAAAACTCGCGTTAAGACCAAAATGTCGAGGATGTTTCCCCTTTGCATTCTCCAGACTTACGTTTGCTACACAACAAACGAAATGGTAACAACACTGTAGTTTCATTTGCTGCATGAACCAGAGAGCTTCTAGGGTCTAAAAACAAAACACAACAAAACGCGTTATGTAGAACGCGCTGCTTTGAATGCCACGAGGTTGTAAATGCGCAGCTCTTTTCACCAACTCTGCCCTCTGTTCTCTCATAATTCTGCGTATGCATCCATTTTTCTCTGGTTTTAATTCAGTAAGAACACAAAACAAACCCGTTCTCTGATGAGAACTGTTACTGGAACACCGAGAAGCTTGCCATGTTACATCACAATTTCGCATGTCAAACCGCTTCAGCTGCTTTCTTCGGTGTAGGTAGGTGCAAGGTGTAAACAGAATACCAACGTGTTACCTGATAGCTACTTGACCTGTCACGTAAAGGACCGTAGTTCTTTGTCAGACATCCGACTCCTTATTTTTCAACTTATTTTGGCACACTATTTTCCCTTATTTTATATCGCTCTCCTTATCGCGTGTATAGTGGAGACCTCTGCTTGCAGCCCACTTCAAATCTGCTGTGCACGTTTCTGTCCAAAGTATACTGACGTGCATAAAACGTGGCCCATGAACGCAGGTGTTTATGTTGGTACTCACAAATCTAGCCCCACCCTCTGACAGCGTGATTTGCTTTGTTTTCGAGCATAATTCTAGCACCTGGATTAACAGGGTACTTTTCCCTTCCCAAAATACGGCCTAACATCCTATACTAGAATTTCAAGCAGGATTTAGAAAAGGAAGGAGAACAACAGCTAACATATTAATTATAAAGACAATGGTGAATAAATACTTAAGCATAAAAATGGGCAGGGTATACATCATTTATAAAAAGCATTCCACCTTATCATCAGGGATACATTATGGTTAAAACTAATTAAGAAAAGACTGAGCAACTGATTTATAAAGAATATAAAACATTTATATGCAAATAATGAGTGTTGTGTGAAAATAGCCAAGGGAAGAATTACTGAAGAGAACGCCAATAATTCAGGACTTAGACAAGGATGCAAACTTAGTCCAGTGCCATTTAACCTATTTATAGATGATAGTATAGAAGATATAAAAAAAACTTAATAAGCACTCACCAGTTATTAATAATATGGAAATACCAGGATTACTGTTTGCAGATGATCTAGTGGCAGGTTCTATTTCCGTTGTGGGGCTAAGTAAAGCTATTGAAGCAATTGGCAAATACTACAATTTGGGGCTGCGAATAACAAAAATAAATCGAAAGTCATGATCTCTAAGAAAGGATACAAACTAAGAAAGACTGAAAATTGGTATTGGGAAGGAACGGAGTTGGAAGTAGTGAGGAAAATTCACTATTTAGGAGTAAAGCTCAATAGTGCAGGGAATTCGAGAGAACAAGAAAAGAGTACTAGCAAAGGGAAACAAGCAATACAGGTAATCAGAGCATGTGTGAACAAAATACCAGAAATGCAAATTACGTGGATAGAGAGGATATATAGCACAGTGGTGGAAGCAAGGGTGTTATACGCAGCAGAGATATGGGGCTGGAAAAAGGGTAGGAATACGTAGATGCTATACATATGAATTTTCGCAAAATAACCCTGGGACTACCAAGAAGTTCAACGAATGGAGCAGCACAAGCAGAACTAAAGAAGGTGGGAACAAAAGTCAAAACGGTAGAAAGGGAAATCAAATAATGGTTCAGAATAAAGCTACTTGAGGAAAATGAGATACTAAAGCAATTCTTGGTTGTAAGGAGAAAAAGGGGAAAAAGTTAAGATTCACAAGATACAGACTACATTGGAAGAAATAGGAATGGGGAAACATGGCAGATAAGAAACAACTGAAGTGGCCTAACAGGGAAAAGAAGACGAGAGAAATGTACTAAATGTAATGGATTACATGACAATTGGCATTATATTCTGGAATGTGAGGACATGGATAAAGGAAGAGAGAATTTAATACTAGAGAAATGGAAAATTTTATCAATAGAACTAAAATTGAGGAAGATTTGTAATAAGATCAAATGAATATATGGAGTAAGCAGGAAAATGTTTAGAAAAATAAGGTTAAAAGAAATTTAAAGCAAATTGGAAAAGCTACAGAAAAAGGGTAATACGGTAAAAAATAAATAGTGGACAGATTACACTTCCCCATTATATATACAACAGAATGTTAAATATAAGGGGAAGAGAAATAACAACTCCGTTGTATACATTGTATTGTCACGAACGTGACTGAGGAGATCCGTATTGTAATTATTATTTTATATTAATTGGCATTATTTTATTAACCTGTCACAAGTTTCTGAATTCATATAGAATCATATTTTATATTCTTAATTCTGCTCAAGTCTTAGTAAATTGTGTATATGACAGGAAATAGCGGCCTGCTGCTTCCCTTGACATTTCCAAGGGATGTCACTATGTCAACATTTCCTGAGGAGTACGTGTCTTTCTGCAGGTTCTTAACTGCATCTTAAACCGCGTTACGTCACATAGAATGTTCTAGAACATTGACGTATCGAGTTATGATTGGCCGCTATATTTCAAACCCAGGGCGGTGGCAGAACATATTTGGTAATAGCTGCCACGGTTTTAAATTGAACCCCCCTAGGGTATTCAACTCTATATAAACAAGCGCTTGAGCTCTGCTCGGGGGACTTTGTGTTGTAACTTGACCGGGATCGCTATGGTACTCATCGACGGCCGCTGCACGACCGCTCACCTGATTGTTTCACTTGGCACCACTAACGGCTTGACGAAGTCGTGCTGAGTATTGGCTCTCCTCATCCACGACGAGACATTTCTCAAGGTAAGCACTATAAAATAAATTGTTAATAATAATGTTAGCTAGTACCATCAACATCCCTGATCTTGTAAACCGAACTATCGCACGGTAGAAATGTAACTCTTTAGAATATAGTCAGATCGCTCTAGCCAAGCGTTTTAATAATTGCCTCTGCCTCTGCAATCCCTCCTTTAGCTATTCCCCCCAGTGTCACAACTTAGCAAGTGACAGTATAAATTGTATGGCAGGTTTACAGCAGACAGTAAATCATTCATGCATTCATACTACACCATCGTTTCTTAATATCGGTTTGGCTACTGCCGTTTGATACCGGTAATAACTTTAACCTTCGTCTCTATGTCGCTAATGAAAGCTCTTATATAAATATCGTAGTATCATTCAGTTTAACCACGCATGCAAATAATCTTCACCCCTTCCTCTAGAAGGCCGAAGGGTGTTAAAATTCTTTTAGTGTTTCCTTGTACAATAATCATGACACTCGGTAACCGAACCACCCCTTCATTTAACATTAACATCATTCATTAGTTCGTTTTTGCCTCCCTGAATTGTGTTCCAGGACAGTCATACAAAGAACTGATACCGGCTGTATGGAATCAAACCTTACGGGTGGAGGACACCATTGCGATCTAGGGGAATTGACTACTTCTTATGCATGTTAGTGTGCATAAGAATAGTTTATGCAAGAAGTGGATAATCTTGATTATGGAACGCGTGAATGTTTGCTGCACTCACCGTCGTTGTGCAAGAATTTTCAGCAGTATCAAATTATAATTATCCCTGAGTTGGATACAACATGATATGCAATCAGCGTTATAAATTGTAGGAAATACATCGTTAAATAATCCATAACTGACATAAGTGAGAGCGTGTTCATACGTCCATAAATGAGACGTTAGCTTATCTCGCTGCAATTCGTTTGCATACCCAGTGTGTTGAACCGATACGCAAGACGGTCATTCGATGCATTCCCTTACCCGAAGAGAAGTGAGCAGGTGTTACTGACTGTGATGTAGCCTATTATCAATACAGTGTTGTAATTGTAAATTCAGATCTTAATTATTCTATATTTAATCCTGCACAGAAGTTTCTGTATCTTCATTACTCAAAAAAAGAATATCATAAAATGGTTTCACCTTCTCTCTATAAGTTACTGCAACTTGGAACACCTGTATTATGTAATTGTTATATATTTTGTATTTCTTGTTCTTTTTTTTTCATTTATGGGTGCTCTTTAACTACTATGGTCCTTAGCGTTCCATTCTATATTGGGCGTGAAAGACGGGTAATTTTACTCAGAGGTCTCTATCAGGCTTGAGGTTCTTTTACGTGCAGTAAATCTACGACACGGGACCACCGACTTTACTTCACTTCCGAAGATAGCCATGCTAAGCATTTTTATGCCCAAAAAAATCCATTGCCCTCCGCCGGGTTTGAACCCGCAACCTCGGGAACTAGAGGCTAGCGTGGTAACCACTACACCACGAAGGACGACGTAATTGTTAAATTTTTATAGGAAATACCCATTGATACTATTAATACGCATGACATAATGAGCCATTATGCACGATGTTGAATATAGTAACAACCTCTTTTGGCACAATTCTGGTCGTTTTCTTAGGATCGCTTCACGCAAACGGAGCATAGCTTCTAGGACCATAAGGCAGGAACTCCTGATGCACTATTCCATTGTAATCGAAGAAAACAGTGAGAAAACCTTCACATGTAATCGAACTTGTCGAATTCTTTTCGGCCTTGAATCTTCAGGCAGTTTCCATGGGACGATTGGGCCTTAGTTTCGACGTCATGCTCATATACCCATGTTTCGTCACCTGTTATAACCTTCTTTAGAAGTTCTGGGTCGTTTTCGACTTCATTCAGCAATTCCTGAGCGATGTCTACGCGACGTCGCTTTTGCTCGAAATTCAACAATTTCGGAACAAACTTTGCTGCTACACGTTTCATGCCCAAAACATCCTAAAAATTGCTTGGCATGAGCCAAAGGCTATGCCGACATCATCAGCAATCTCTCTGATGGTGATTCGTCAATTCTCCAGAACCATTTTCTTTAGTTCTTCCACATTGTCGTCAGTAATTGATGTACTAGGGCGTCCAGCACAGTCGTCGTCTTCAACGTCCTCTCGACCGTCTTTGAAACGTTTATACCACTCGTAAACTCTTGTTATACTCATAGTTGATTCACCAAAAGCCACAATCAACATTTCGAATGCGGTACTGCACTTTATTATGTTTTTCAAGCAAAATTTAATGTACATTCTTTGATCCATCTTTTTCGAAAGTAAAAATTCGCCGATTACTCGAAAACACGTATAACGTTTTCGACTGTCAACAATAAACTAAATATTCAAAACACCTGAAAATGCAAACATACATCAGGAACATGTGTACCAACAAGATAAAACAAACGTTTTGAACATCGGATGTATAAAGCTCGCGAAATTAAAAAATTGCCGTTAATTTTTTATCACACTCGCTTGAAATGGACTGGCCACTCACGAGCTCGAGTCCCAGGACTGCAGTCAAATGTGCCTGTGGTAAAGGACGGGAGGGCCCAAGTAAAATAACTGGTATAATGGCATGCTTGGATGCTGATGGGTTTACATTTGACTGCTTTGCATTAATTTTTCTGAGTGCACATTACAGTTTTATTGCAAAAAAATATTTTTACAATACAAAACAGCTATAAATAGCCTAATTTTATGGTGAAGGTTAGTATAATATGAAATTAGAAAAAGAAGCTCATTAAAAACCTATAAAAAACACCTTTGTAACAAATATGATACACCTGGCTAAGAAAAGTGGGTAGGAAAAGTCATGTTAATGTAACGTATCAGATTTTTATGTCTAATTTTGTCTCTCTTGCAAGATCCATATATTTCCTTCCCCATACAGCGTGCATGTTTCATGTTAATCATCCCAAACCTCCTGTACAGTGTAGACGGTCACTTCTTCACGCGGTGGGAAATAATTTTCCCAGGACTCAACGCAGTTATTTACGTCCTCTTGAGTTCTTTCGCTTAATGTGGCACTTTGTGCTGACGGTTTTAGTGAGTGTTAAATTATGACAGCTGGCGCTGTTCCTTTACTCACGACCGTTAGTTTCCTTCTTTTTAAATTTATTTATTTTAGGTCGCATGAACAACTAGGTCATGAGTGACCATGCAAAATACATACATTGTCTTTCAGTAAAACGTATTGGGGACATAATATTTTAAGCACTAACCAGCATTGATATATTAGAATATAACACTGCTTTAAAATAGAAAAGCAATTCAACATAGTATAATTACAATGAAAGTTAAGTATAACGTGAAGAAGATGGTTGCTTCACGTATGAAAAGCCAATTTGAAGTAGGAGTTGTATTGTATTGTAGTTCTTATGAGTCGAACTTGAAGTAGTTGCAAACGGACGTATGGTACCCGATAGCCTTCGTCCCAAATTTAAAAATATTAACTTTGTAATTTGACTGTTTCTTCAAATATTATATATTTATGTTTGCCTCGGTTGCGTGAGTATTATTGTTAGAGACATGGATTTCTTTGCAAGGCGTGGTGCGGCTGAAGAATGTAGGCTTACACAGATTATAATTTTAATTCACTCCTTTATATTAATTCCTGACACGATTTAAATAACACTTCATTGATATAGAGAGCTGTAAGATTCTTTTATTAAATACTTGCACTTTTTAAACACGTAAAGTATTTTCGTCTCACGCTGAATACGTACTAAATTTATCGAGGACGCAACTCGCGTCCGATTAGAAACACTGTCTACAACCCACGCGTCAAGTTATGAGCGCTGTCTACAAGCAACTGACTTGATTTCTACCGCCTAAATTTGTAAATTTCTGCATTTCAGGTCTCTGATTTGCTAATCCTATCCAATAGAATACCTTTATTTAAGCTTCTTTCTGGTTGTTGATTGGTTATTTTATAAACTGTCTCAAAAATTACATTATTGTTTCCAAGAATGACTAGTAGTATTATTACTTTCTAATTCATTATTGCCTCAAGGTTACCTCATTGTTAGCAACTTTTAACCTATTATTCTCACAGCTCCTACATTATTAAATTACGTGTTATATTCACATAACATTAATAATATAAAGATATACAATGCCTGTAATATACACTTTTTATATCTTGTTACATACACACATTGCTTTAAGGCGGGCTGTTATTGAATTTATATATTATATAATTAGACCTGAAATCCTTTAAGTGTTAAAAATACTGCCTCAAACGTTAACCTCTTGACAATTTTAAACAACAATGTTTGACAAACAATGGTATTACATAGATACGTAGAAAGAGGGATGTAAACATTGAAAAACAGGCATATAACAACACTGAGGAAAAAAAATCAAGTTTAATGGCATGAGTAAATTTCATAGTGTTTAAAATAACTGTGTAGTCTTCAGTGCTTTTGGCCTATTATGTTTTATTGTAGAAATTACTTTACAATACAAATAGTGGCCGGACATTTAGTTAAATGTTCAATGTGTCAGTTGCGAATTTATTGAATTCCTGATTTCCGAAAGTTTATCGCTGCATTTTTTCATCCACTCAGTATTCCACAAGTTCTTGTTTAAATTATTGAGACGTGTTTTGAGATCCGCATCAGAAATGGATTTTTCTGTTTCGCAGACCTTACGTTTTTAAATGTCGTTTATGATTTAAGAATTTCTGTAGACTGCTTTTGGGTCAAAGGAAAACAATCTTTCGTATTTTCAAAGAATGCATATTTTGTTCTTAGGATAATAACGAATGCCGAGCGAGATGGTTCAGGCGGTAACGTCTGTGCTTCAAATACGTAGGTCCCGGGTTGAAATCCGCTGGCCGAGCAATCTGACTGGGTTTTTTTTTTTTTCGTGATTTCCCTCAGTCACCAAGGTTAACACCGGGTTTGATATTTAATATCACGACCCAAAGGTCCACCTTAAATCTAAAACAATAGTAAACATGAAAATAGACGGGAATACGAATGTTCTATCTATCCACAGAACATTAAAGCAGGCAGGCTGGACAAATTAAATTAAACTGAGTTTTATTTATGGACGCTCTTTAATTACTATTGTTCTTAGCATCCCATTCTATAAAGCGCGTGAAAGATAGCAAATTTTGCTCAGAGGCCTCTTTATAAGGCTTGGTGTCCGTAAGTCTACGACACGGGGCTACCGGCTTTACTTCCCTTCGGAAGGAAGCCATGCTAGGGATGTTTATGCCCGAAAAAATCATCGCCCTTCGCCGGGCTTGAACCCGCAACTTCGGGAATCACAGGCTAGCAAGGTACCCCTAGACCACGGAGGACAACAGGCAGACTGGACGGCACCTTATTGCCATCTGCCTAGCACGTACAGAGTAGAGGTACAGTTGTTTAGCACTAAGGCCTCTAAGTTACGTGTTTACTAAGACACGTAACAAAGCAAGATGGTACGGTACAGGGATAAGACCTAGAAGATTTTATTTGCCTACACACACCGAACCACGAGGTATCTCCCAACAGATCCGTCGCGATAAGACCACGAAGTTAAAGCGACGGAAAATGAATAGGAAAAAAATTTCAAAACTGCATACTTTTCATTCGTTATTTATAATTGGCCCGAAAATGTGTTTTACACAGTATTGCAGCATATGTTTTGGGATGTCATAACCTAATCTACACAACGATTCTTTTTAAAAAGATAGTCCACTCTTTTAAAAAAACTATTAAAGATATACAGAACACAAGTTAACGAACATAAATTCTCTAATGCGTGTTATTTATGAACTTAAAGCTTCCTGTACCTCTTCAGTTACTTTCTGTTATCAAAGCGGTTGACCTTAGCGGCCAGACACATGGTAAATGGTTGGTTGAAAAACTTACTCAACGTTTCCGTGGAGATTTCTCCAAACGCTGCTATAATTTCTAAAAGAGGAGAGCCTCCAGCTTAGTTACCTTCTTGCGATACACGGCATCCTTCAAAGTCCCCTTAGGTAAAACTCCATAGGTGTTAAATCTGGTGGCTATGTTGGGGACTCAAATTAACCACTTCGCCCTATCCAGTGTCCCTGCAGATTCTTGTCCAGGAAAGCCCGCACGCCTCGGTGTAGTGTAGAGGTGCCCCGTCTTGTTGGTAGAAGAACTCAGTTGCCATAAAGTGCATGTATAACCGGCAAAATTTATATGCTTAACTTTTCCATATACCTGGCGCCATTAAGTGTAACGTCACAGAAAAAGGATCCTATTAAACCCCTATATGTTTACACAGACATAGACGGCCTTGTCGATATCAACATGTGAATCTTCTGGTGCCCATTAAACACAATGATGATTCACTGTATCGCGTTAAGCTTGAATTGGGCATCATCAGACCACACAATCTTCGTCACAAACTCTTCATCCTCATTTACCATATGCTCAAGCCTTACAATACTTCATTCGGCGATTCGAGTCGTGTCATTCAGTTTCAGAATGCGTCATTCACTTGCATTGCTAACCCCTGGCTCAGAGCACTTCGACCGCAACACGAAGTTTTTAAAGAAATAAAATCATGTCACTCCATTAAACCCATTACACGGAAAAATTATTGTTTTTTTTTTCCTAAATGGTGGGTGTAACGATTTTCATATAACTACCACATGTTTAAGGTATTTGTATAACAAATACAATCTTTCTTTTGAGTTTTCTGCGAATAGTCGTCAAGTGCTATGGCACAATTTTTTCCCCCTGTTGTCATGCAAAACCCGGAATCTCAAAACTCCGCGACACGCTCTTTAAAGTTCCGATGTATTAAATGCATTCCACCCTAAAATTTCATGTCGAGATTTCATTGGAAGTAGACCTTTTCAGATTCCTTGCATCCAAATAAGGCATTTTTAACTCCAAGTGCCTTCAAGTGATACGTCGCTATTTGTTTTTTCTCGTGGTCGAACAAAAAGCATGCAATTTCGAAGCCATCATATAGCGATACGTTTTTTTTAATCTATCATTTTAGACTACTGAATCCCTCTTATCCGAGTGGTTAGAGCGCTCGCCTCCCGCCAAAATTGCCCGGTTCGATCCTAGGGAACCGTATGGGATTTGTGGTGGACGAAATGTCGTCTGGTCGGGTTTTCTCCGGCCATTCATTCCACCAACTGCTCCATCACTGCCTTTCCTTTCATCCACTTCACCGTCATTTCATATCATCTCTTTCCTCGCTCTAAATGTCGCAGGCAAGCTTTTTAATGAATTCCTCTAGGGGTGCATTAAGAATCTTGCCTCCGACATTTATGACAAAACCGCGACAAATTACAACCCTCTTGTTCAAGCACTAGCCACTTACCACACAGACAATCTTAAATACAACCGACCTCTGCTGTTATTTGACAGGTCACTTATTGCCTCAACCACAGCCACTGACGTTGCAATCCATCTATCTCACATACTTCATCTATTTCATAATCTCTTTTCTTTTCCAGGATCTCACGCCGCACTACAAAACTGCTGACCTCTATCCACTCCACAGCTGCCCTCCAAGTCCTTGCGCTACCATAGCCAAGGCGGCTCCGGGGGATAAGGGCTCCCCCGCGAGTGGCACGGGTCCGCACCTGCACCTTAGACAGGCAGGCAACCAGCCGAGTGCGCACTCCTTGACGACCAGGCATGACACAGGCTCCGAAATCCAGTACTCGTCAACACCATGGAAATAGAACACGCCAGCCCAGCTGCATCACATGACAAATGCACACACAACACCAGAACCCCCCCAGAAATCAAACAACAGATCAGGTATTCAACACAAAAGGTAACAATACCAAACGGTAACATACAGAAACATACCCACCCTCACCATGGTATTTCGAAACTACAGCATGCATGAAGTGTAATGCTGTCTGGTCCCCTGACCCTTGCTGCATTCTGCATCCAAATTGCACGCTACTCAACTACCTACCCATAACCTTAAAGAACTCTCAAGTCAGTCTGTCCGTCCACTTACGCACTAACATCACCCATAACCACCTCTAATAAGTCAACTAACCACACTTCCTAGATCCTGTTCAGACTTCGGTATGTCAGTACCCAGAGATCCTCGCAGACGCTAGCAATGTCCGTCCGTTACTAACCGGGGTGCTCAGCGGAACCCGAATAGTAACTCATGCACTTCAGTAACAAGCCCCCTCTTGCTTGTTTCGCATCCTTAGCCTAACAGCATGTGCATGGGGAGACGATGTAGCCTCTAAGGATAATCGTCACCGGGGGCGGCGGTTGTGGGTTCGCCCCCAGAAACAAAATCATACCAGGCTGCATTAAAGCTCCCCGTCTTTAACTACATTGGTTCTTATCGCGGCCTTTCCTTTGGAACATTTTATTGCCTATAGGCAATGGTGTTAACTCCTATTCGTCGGGTTTCTTGCACTTTGGGTTTTTATCATTAGATCACACACACTCTCCCATTCATACTTAGAGACTCTGGGGGAGAATAGGGATTAATCTTGGCTAGAGAAAAATTCCCACCCCAGCCGAGAATCGAACCCGGGACCCCTCGCAGAGCAGGCAGGTGCCCTGGTTCATCTATCCGATCCAAAAGGCTGTGTGCTTCCGGACAGACGTCTGACCCCAGACATTGGTAAGTCCTGGGTGATATAAGTGCTCTAAACGGGTAGGGTAAACCGAGAAAGAGGAAGAAACCTTCTAATACCTACAAAGGAATGTAGAAATGTGTAATAAAAGTTTATCTCCATCTAACAAGAAGTAGATTGAGGCAGTACTTTTAACACTTAAATGATTTCAGTCAAATTATATAAAATATAAATTCAATAACAGCCCGCCTTAAAGCAATATGTGTATGTAATAATTTGTAAAATGTATGTAACAGTCATTATATATGTTTATACTATTGTATCCATTTGTAATAATGCTATGTGGATATATTATGATGCAGTAATTTGTATCACAAATTACTTAAATGTAAATAATGATTGTAATATGAATATGCATTTTTATGTGACATTGATTTCAGATGTTTATTAATTGTAAATATTGTTGGGAAGTAAGTTTATACGGCCTTACTGAAACTGTCAATAATGGTGCAATAATGCAATGAGGGGGGTGAGCTGTTTATCATTATTGGAAACGAGGAAGTTACGTAATGTTGGCGCGTTTTTCCGTTGAGAACCTTATGGAATGTTTCCCTAGAGCATATGTATTCATAATTTTCATTGGATATTAAAATAGACGCTAATGTTGGCGCGTTTTATTAGCCAATAGTAACTCAGTTATAATCTTTAGGCATATCGGGGAGTGGGTGTATAAAAAGCCAAGTCAGAGGTAGATTGCGGGCAGTTCATCGAAAATCTCAATACCTTACACGTCGCCTTCAGTCGTTCAGTTCATCAAAAATCTGTGTACACTACACGTCGTCTTCAGTCAGTCAGTTCTTCGAAAGTATTTGTACGGCAAACGTCGGGTATCGATTCACAAGTTACGCGCAGCAGAATTATGAATAATCTAAAGTGTTGTAAGGTTAATTATACAAAACGTTGAAGTACGCAAATTAAAAGTGATCAGTAAGAAGTTATTATAACAGTTTCAGTTTGGCGAGTGTTAAGATCAATGTATAAATGTGATAGTTAACGTGTTTGACAATAAATGTGTAAAACAAATTTCTTCATCAGTGTTATATTTGGATAAAAGATTCCTTTCCGTTTACACACTCTGATCAAGAGACATGTTCGACCGAGAGATAATAGCTAGCCGGAGGACAGTAAACAAAACTTAAAATTTTTTCAAACAAAACTAATGCTGCCGCAAATTGCTAACACCAGATGGAGCTACGAACCTAACAAATGAATGACGTCACAAGATGGCTTCAACGCGTGATGTAAACAAACATCAAGAAATACACTCACAAATTGGCACCCAGAACGTGGGGCAAAGTAACCAGGAAAGTAGCAGAATTAACCAGGATGTGGAATGAATGGAGCAGTGAATTGATCTACAAGACGCAGATTCCAGAAACAACAAAAGGGACGACAGACTACGCGGATGATTGGACATCGTAATTCCGAGATTAAAAGGCAACAGAGGAAGTCAAATACGGAACACCAAAACGACGTAGATTCATCGTAATACAACGCAGAAGCGACATATAATCTAGGAGAGAGGGGCAGAAAGCTGGACATCAAAGCAACATCAGCAGATACCATCAGAAAGGTTAGAAACGTGTGATTTTTATTCTAAAAAAAAGTGTAAAATTTTAAATGTACCTTAGGAGCGGTAGGATAAAGAAAACAATGGCTACTAATAATACAGAAGAAATAATTATGGAGGGAGATAATGTAACAGTTAGCTGTAATTCAATACAGGTTACAGAAAATAGCTCAAACTTTGTAGGATTTGAGGGTGGAAATGTTAGTGCAGAAAGTCAGAATAGAATAGCAGGAAATGTTAATCTTGATACTAGTATGATTATGGAAATGCTGAAAAATTTGAATGAGAATATGAAAAAGACTAATGAGAATATGGAAAAGAATAATAGAGAAATGAGAGAAGATCTTAGTAAGAAAATAGATCAAAACACGGAAGATATTGATAGGATTGTAGGACAAAAAATAGATCAGAGTTTTGAGGAATTGAGAGAAGCTATAAAAAAGGATCATAGGAAATCAATTGAAGATATTGGTAGGAGTAATGAGATATTAGGGCAAAAAGTAGATCAAAGCAGGGAAGAAATTGAAAAGAAATCTATGGAGCTAGATAGTAGTATGCCAAAAATGAGTGATGAAAAGGAAATGATAGCAAATGAGATAGGTGAAGTTTCAAAGAAAATGTTAGACATGAGCAGGGAAATAGGTAACAAAGAAAGCGAGGTTAATACTAAAAGTGAACATGTTGATGTAGAATGTACAGAGTCAGGTAGTAGAATGAGTATCATTTTAAGTGAGATAAGAGAGATGAAAGAGGTTATGAACGTAGATGTGAATCAGGCGCAAGTTAATTTCAGAGGGGAAATATCAGAAATACATAATGAGTCAGTAATGCAAAGAAATAAATTGTACGAAGAAGTTAAAGTTTTGCCTGTAAATAATCAAAAGCTAACTTCTGAAATTAACAAGTACCAAGCTTTTCAAATTGAAAACTCCAGTCCAGTACAGTTTCGTACAGATTTGTTAAAGTACTCTCAAATGAAAGAGATAGTAGAAGAATTGAAAATGACAGTTGTTAAAAGATGTGTTGTTCAGGAAACTTTAGATTGTTTTCAAATGTTATCATGGGACGACATTTCATATGAATACAAGAGGTTATTCAGGAACAAATTTTTGAAGGTTAGGATACGGCTACGAGTAATGTTTAGCCACACACAATTTGATCCAGGAGGGTAAATAGCAATGAGATGTAAAGTAAATGCTGGATAGTTAAAGATGACCTGCAGAGCAATGTATTGGAACGTAAGAGGGTTAACTATTTATATATGTCATTTGAAAAGAGAAATAAATGATTAAAAAAAATGTTTATTTTTAAAAAAAAAATTAAATTTTTAGTAACTGTAACAGTATTTGAAATTAAAAATGTAAAAATTGAAACTTAATGTGATATTAAAGTAAAAGTACGTAGAGATAATTCAAAGAGTATTGTTAAAATAAAGTACAAAATAACAAAAATGGGTAAAAATAATTAAAAACAAATACTTATGTAGCAAACAGAAAATGTGAAACAGTGACTAGATTTAAGAGATGTAGATACATTTATGTAAAGGGTGAATATTTTTTGGTAAATATGTTTAATAATTACAAAAATCTTAAATGTATAAATTTTTGTCAACAACTTAAGAAAGTAAACAATTTGGTAACAGTAATTAAATAATTCAGGGTACAGTATTTGCTATATATAAAAAAAAATTTGTAATGTCAGATTAAAGTCTAAACACATTAAACCAGAGCCAGTAAGCAGTGGCGAGATAAAAAAAAAAGAAAAAAAAACATATGTCGTGTGTTAAATACGTGTGAAGTGTTAAGTGAAAGTGATAGCGTGTGTTCCAAGATTTAGGAGACTAAAAACCCAATTATAAAATTTCCAAACAAGTTGTAAATATTTATAATTTTGTTTCTAGTGGGGCATATGATGCAGTAATTTGTACCACAAATTACTTAAATGTAAATAATGACTGTAATATGAGTATGCATTTTTATGTGACATTGATTTCAGATGTTTATTAATAAATATTGTTGGGAAGTAAGTTTATACGGCCTTACTGAAACTGTCCATAATAGTGCAATAATGCAATGAGGGGGGTGAGCTGTTTATCATTATTGGAAACGAGGAAGTTACGTAATGTTGGCGCGTTTTTCCGTTGAGAACCTTATGGAATGTTTCCCTAGAGCATATGTATTCATAATTTTCATTGGATATTAAAATAGACGCTAATGTTGGCGCGTTTTATTAGCCAATAGTAACTCAGTTATAATCTTTAGGCATATCGGGGAGTGGGTGTATAAAAAGCCAAGTCAGAGGTAGATTGCGGGCAGTTCATCGAAAATCTCAATACCTTACACGTCGCCTTCAGTCGTTCAGTTCATCAAAAATCTGTGTACACTACACGTCGTCTTCAGTCAGTCAGTTCGTCGAAAGTATTTGTACAGCAAACGTCGGGTATCGATTCACAAGTTACACGCAGCAGAATTATGAATAATCTAAAGTGTTGTAAGGTTAATTATACAAAAAGTTGAAGTACGCAAATTAAAAGTGATCAGTAAGAAGTTATTATAACAGTTTCAGTTTGGCGAGTGTTAAGATCAATGTATAAATGTGATAGTTAACGTGTTTGACAATAAATGTGTAAAACAAATTTCTTCATCAGTGTTATATTTGGATAAAAGATTTCTTTCCGTTTACACACTCTGATCAAGAGACATGTTCGACCGAGAGATAATAGCTAGCCGGAGGACAGTAAACAAAACTTAAAATTCTTTCAAACAAAACTAATACTGCCGCAAATTGCTAACACCAGATGGAGCTACGAACCTAACAAATGAATGACGTCACAAGATGGCTTCAACACTGATGTAAACAAACATTATAAGTAATACCGTTACAAATTGGCTCCCAAACGAGGGGCTAACAAAACATATACAAATAATGTTACTTCAATTACCTAATTTAATAATGTAGGAGCTGTGAGAATAATAAGTTAAAAGTTGCTAACAATTAGGTAACAATGAGGTAACCTTGAGTCAATAATGAGTAAGAAAGTTTAACAGTACTACTTGTGATTCTTGGAGTAACAATAATGTAATTTTAGTGACAGTTTATAAAATAGCCAATCAACAACCAGAAAAAGCTTTAGTTAAATGAAGGTATTCTATTGGAGTAGGATTAGCCACTCAGAAACTGAAATATAGCAAAATTTGCAAATCTAGAAGTCTGTTGCCTGCAGACAGTGATTGTAACCGGATCCAAAAAAGTGTCCTCAATAAATATAATATGTATTCGTGTGAGACGAAAAATAAGTTTACGTGTTAAAAGTGTAATTAATTAATAAAAAGAATCTCACAGCTCTCTATATCAGTGAAGTGTTATTTAAATTGTATCAAGTATTAATAAAAGGAGTGAAGTAAAATTATAATCTGTGTAAGCCTACATTCTTGTCGCACCAAAAACCTGCTAAGAGAAACGTGTCTCTAACAAATACTGACGCAGCCGAGGCAAACATAAACATATAATATTTAAAGAAACAGTTAAATTACAAGGTTAATATTTTTTTTTAAACTTGGGGCAAAGGCCACCTGAAAGTACATTTGGGGCGAAGGCTACCGGAAACTACTATACGTGCGGTTGCAACTACTACAAGTTCGGCTCCCCAACAGTTGAACTATAATATAACAAAATAACTTCTTCAAGATTGGAAGAATTAGCTTTTGTAAGAATAGTTAATAGGAGTAGAGAAGATCATATGAATGCAACACATCATAATGGTTTTGCTGTGTTAGTTTCCCAAAACGGCATCACGTTACATTACATAAAATTAGCGATGTTGGAAGTCACATAGTACAAGCTCTCGGAAACCAGTTCTTGGTTCAGACTTTGCAGAGTAGAACTGTGCACTGGAAATACTTCGAGGTTGCAATGAGCTCACAAGAGGAAATATCTGAAATACCAGAGTTACATTATCCCATTAGAAGCGAACAAAATGCAAGTAATGCCGATGTAACTTTTGTATACAAGTGCTTCTCTACACTTGTACTACATTTCATAAGTGCATTTAGTGTCATGATTAACATGGGATGATGTTTATAACGCAGTTGCAAATCCAACATGAGACGTGTGTGATATAAGTATTCAGCATGTTTTAACTTCTTTAAAGTTTTAAAAACTCCAATTAGATAACACTTTATTTTCTCTGTAACGCTACAGCAAAACTCCAAACACTATTGCACAGCAAACGCCACGCTGCGTAATTACATGACACAAACACTGCTTAGTAAAGTGTACTTAAAACGCCTCCCATGCAACAGTTTTTTGGTTTCACGTTCGTTACAGCACATGCAGCTCAATGTTGATTTAGTATAATTGATGTTTATTCAACCGGGATCAAATTTGACGTAAAAGACTCGATACACATGGAAAAAAAATCTGATGTGTTGCATTCCCATGACTGTCTACCACTCTCCTACAAATTATTCTTGCAAAAGATTATTATTCCAACTACTTCTCGTTAATACACACAAATTTTCAATTCACTTTGAAGTAGTAGTTTCTGCCCCACGTATGGAAAGCCAATTTTAAGTAGATATTATCTTTACGTTATTTGCACCACGCTTTCGGCGTCAATTTGAAGTAAGTTGTATTGAAGGAGTTGTATTATATTTCAACTGTTGGGAGCCGAACTTGAAGTTGGTTGCAACCGCACGTATAGTACCCGCTTTCCGGTTGCCTTCGCCCCAAATGTTTAAACAAATTTTAACTTTGTAATTTGACTTTTTCTTTAAATATTATATATTTATGTTTGCCTCGGCTGCGTCAGTATTTATATTTTTTTAGAGACAAGAATGTCTTTGCAGGGTTGTGGTGCAAATGAAGAATGTAGGCTTACACAGATTATAATTTTACTTCACTCCTTTTGTTAATGCTCGACACGATTTAAATAACATTTCACTGATATAGAGAGAACAGTGAGACTTTTTTTTTAATTAATTGCACATTTTAACACGTAAAACTATTTTTGTCTCACACGAATGCGTATTAAATTTCTCGAGGACGTGTCTCGCATCCAATTAGAAACACTGCAGGCAACGCGTCCAGTTATGAGCACTGTCTACAAGCAACTGACTTGAATTCCTACCGCCACATTTGTAAATTTCTGTATTTCTGGTCTCTGATTGGCCATTCCTAATCCAATAGAGTACTTTTATTTAACTAAAGCTTTTTCTGGTTGTTGATTGGCTATTTCATAAACTGTCTCAAGCATTTACATTATTGTCGCTCCAATAATGACTAGTACCATTATTAAACATTCTTACTCATTATTACCTCAGGGTTACCTCATTGTTAGCAACTTTAAACCTATTATTCTCACAGCTCCTACATTATTAAATTACGTAATATATTCACATAACATTATTACACATGGATACAATAATATAAACATATACAATGACTGTAATATACACTTTTTATATATTGTTACATACACATATTACTTTAAGGCGGGCTGTTATTGAATTTACATATTATATAATTATACTGAAATTATTTTAGTGTTAAAAATACTGCCTCAACGTCTACATATTTTGTTGTATGACACAGTAGATAAAGCGATAGTCAGATTTTTAAAGAGTGTGTCGCTAGTGATGGCTTTGAAACTCCATGTTCTTTGCGTGGTCACGTGGAGGGGGGACGAATGACGACTTTTCATTTGAAAATTCAAGCCAATAGTAAGGAAGAAGGAAATTGTTACCTCCGCAAAAAAAAATCAATTGTGTGCTTTTAATAAATCTACATTTTTTGTAGAAAAACTTTGTGTCCCTCTTACAGGTTCCCAATTATGACTACTGAGGCTATCCTCAGAAAATTAAAGATACCTATACATTTTATTTGTCATGTAAATACCTTAAATATATCGAATAGTAATCAAAATCGTTAGCGCCGATTTAGACAAAATCGCAAATTTCGAAAAGTCTATCCTTGTAAAGGGTAGCTTGGGGGGGAAAATGCTCTTCAAAAGCTTCGTGTCGCATCTTTGGAACATCTTGAACCAAAATACCAAGTTTAGTATTTATTGGACATATCGTTTTTAAGTTATACTGTTCACAGACAAACACAGATACACACGCACAGACCTTTTTGTGAAAATGTTGTTTCTACTTTCTCTACTACGTATAGTAAATAGGGGAAGTATTGTATTCCACCAAAAAATTCTATACCGAGATTTCAACGGAAATATATGTTTTGAGATGCCCTGAATCCAAAAAAAAAAAAAATTTTTGGAAACATGTCCGTGTGTCTGTGTGTGTGTGTCTGGTGTGTGTCTGTGAACAGCATAACTCAGAAAGAACAGTCGGATAAACACCAAACTTTGTATTTAGGTTCAGTATCTTCCAGAAATGCGACACGAAGGTTTTCAAGAAAATCCCCAACCCCAGATTACCCTTTACATGGAACATTTTTCAAAAATTTTAACTTTCTCAAAAATGGCTCTAACGATTTTTATTAAAATATCATATGTTTAAGATATTTTTATGACAAATGAAATTTATATCTCGAATTTTCTGACAATGTCTCCAAAAGTATTCTTCATTGTGAACGACTTTTGCATAACTGGTAAACCATAAGAGATAGACAAACTTTTACTACACAAAAAATGTAGATCGCATTAAAATACACAATTTAGTCATACACATTTTTTTTTGAGTGAACCGTTTTCGAGATATTGCTTGTTATTCCCTTAAATTTTCCAATACTTATACTTTTTCTCAAATTCCTTATTCATTTTTTTATGTCCTGGACATGCAAAGAGAATGGAATACTCCACATAGCAACCAGCTCTTAAAATATTTGACTATCGCTTAAAACCTACTAATTCCCCTTGCACCTACAAGAAAACTAGCAATAAGATTAACATCTCGATTAACATGAAGCATAATGAGAATAAGTGTTTGTAAAAATAGTTTGTACAAGAGTAGAGAATGTCATGTGAGTGTAACACATCACATTTTTTCTTCTTCTTTTTGTAGAAAAATGTGTCTCTCTTACAGATTACCAGTTATGCAAACTGAGGCTATTCTCAGAAAATTAAAGATACCTATACATTTTATTTGTCATGTAAATACCTTAAATATATCGAATAGTAATCAAAATTGTTAGCGCCGATTTAAAGAAAATCGAAAATTTACAATATCCTTGTAAAGGGTAGCTTGGGGTAGGGAAATGCTCGGAAAAGCTTTGTGTCACATCTTTGGAAGATCTTGAATCCAAATAGCAAATTTAGTATTTATTGGACATATCGTTTTTAAGTTATGCTGTTCACAGACAAACACAGATACACACGCACAGACCTTTTTGTGAAAATGTTGTTTTTTTATTCAGAGGACCTCAAAACAATATTTCCGATGAAAGCCCTATATCGAACTTGTGGGTGGAATGCAGCAGCTTCTCTACCTACAAATTATATACTACCTACTTCTGTTTACCATCCCCGTATGTAGGGCTTACATGCGGATGCCTGGGGTCAGGGACCTGTCGAGGAGCAGACACTTTCGATCAGATAAAATATCCATGATGGGTGATCAGCCTGATGCCTGGTATGAGAGCGAGGAAGTACATATAAAATGGATGAAAGGAAAGGTTGTGATGGAGCAATTGGTGGAATGAATGGCGGGGGACCCGGAGAAAACCTGCCAAGTCACCGCTTTGTCCACCACAAATCCTACATGTGGGTTTCTGGGATCGAATCCGGGCCGCCCTGCTTAAAGGCGAGCTGTCTAACCACTCGACCACGGCGCCGCTACAAATGTCAATTTTATGTTTGGTGTTTTATAGAATAGAATTGGCTTTCCTTGGTTCACAATGCTATTTACAGAATGCCATGGCTGGTATTGCGTGAAAATGTGTCAGTCGTCATGAAAGGAAATATATTATACATATATACAGGAATTGTAATATGAAAGGGGAACCATACATATAAGAATTGTACAGTAATACTTTAATTCACCAACATGTTAAAATATTCAACATCTAACATTTGTACAGAGCTGATTGTAAGACACGGGCGAGCTAGCAAGAATTCCAAGAAATCATAAAGAGCGTACCTATCAACGAGCGGTACAACGCTACATGATGGCGCCTAAGTGCACGGATCTGAAGCCACACATTCTCATACATGTCAGGGTAACGCGGCCTGAGGGCCAATAGGAAACGTCGTTACATTTTCAAACGCAGAGGTGAGCGTCACTAGGCTCCCGTATATAAGCGCAGGCAAAGCCTCTTATTGTAAATGTATCTCATCGAGAAGTCACGTCGACACGAGGTGCTACAGATGCACGTGGGTGCACAAGGGTGGGGTGTGTGTGAATATAGCTAGGCTCCTGACTAAATTACAGTGGTGGGATTATAACAATAATGGGAAAAGCTAGCCGCCCATAAATTTTCAAGCAGTGAAATAAACTTCATTGATTAAGGGAAACTTGCAGTGTATTTTTTAACTTGCCTCACCCACAAGAACCTGAGATTTAATAATTAGATATAGTTAGGGATGGAATACTCAACAACCGACGAGCACCAATAGCCGAGGAAGAAGAACGCTGCAACAGGCAACAACAACAACAACCCAAGGATCATCTATTTCCAACTACAGTCAGTTATAACACACAATCACAAAATGGAAGCTACAAAGTTTGAGATTAGAGTCCTAGGTAAAGCTGCTGCCTCGGCTCAAAAATATGTGAAGTGGAAGCAGAAGGCGTCGTTAGTGAGCGTATAGCACAACGATGGTTTCAAGGTTTCAAACACTGGAGAAGAAAACACTAAAGGTTTACCACGTTCTGGAAGACCTAAATTATGGGATATTGAGAATACACTCACAGTTTAGGAAGAAAATTCACAAAAAAAGTACTCGTAGACTGTCAGAAAAATTTGATCCATCAAAAGATACCAAACATCGCCAGATTAAGAAACTTGGAAAATCAAACAAAAGCTGTAAATTGTACCTCGTGAATTGACACCTCAACAAGCTCAACATAGGTAAATAAAATAAATTGAGGAACTAGAGGCTAGCGTGATACCCCTAGACCACGGAGTACGACGCAGCGTGAATCTCTGTCGTCAGCTTATCCCTACTCCCATGGATGATAGATCTATTAGGAGAATTGTCACATGTGATGAAAAATTGGTGTATTAACACAACCCAGACGCCTCGAAACAGTGGCTCAGTCCCCGTCAACCTGTCAAAGTCGTCGTTAAAAAAATCTGATGTGTTACACTCACATGACTTTCTCTACTCTTGTACAAACTATTTTTACACTCTTATTCTCCATCTATTTCATATTAATCGACATAAACATTTGCAGAAACGATCTTTTGACATGCAAAGAGAATTACATTTTACACATAGCGACCAGTTCTAAAATATTTGACTATCGCTTAAGGCGTTCTATGTTCCCCTTGTTTTGTATTTGCAAGGGCAATATAGAAATACAGTAGCCTTTAAGCATCGACATATCTCTTAATAGCTGGTTGCTAGGTGCAGCATCATTCCCATTGCCACAGATTAATACTCTTTGCATATTCAAGACAAAAAATGAATAACGAATTCCCATTTGAGAAAATAAGTATTGAAAAATTTAAGGGAATAACAAACAATATCTCGAAAACGGTTCACTCAACAACAAAAATGTATATGACATAAATTGTGTATTTTAACGCGATCTATATGTTTTGTGTAGTAAAATTTTGTCTATCTCTTATGGCTTACCAGTTATGCAAAAGTCGTTCACAATGAAGAATACTTTTGGAGACATTCCCGGAAAATTCGAGATATAGATTTCATTTGTCATGAAAATATCTTAAACATATGATACTTTAATCAAAATCGTTAAGAGCCATTTCTTAGAAAATAAAACTTTCCGGAAAATGTTCCATGTAAAGGGTAGTCTGGGGTGGGGGAATTTTCTTGAAAACCTTTGTGTCGCATCTCTGGAAGATACTGAACCTAAATACCAAGTTTGGTGTTTATCCGACTGTTCGTTTCTGAGTTATGCTGTTCACAGACACACACACACACACACACACACACACACACACACACACACACAGACTCACACACGAACATGTTTCCAAAAATACTTTTTTTGGATTCAGGGGGTCTCGAAACATGTATTTCCGGTAAAATCTCGGTATTGAATTTTTGGGTGGAATACAATACTTCCCTACTTACTATACATAGTAGAGAAAGTAAAAATCGATTCGGCCCCGAAGTAATATTGTGTGTCTAGTGGAATTTTGAAGGATGTGATTCACTGGGAGTTTGTTCCAAACGGGCGTGCAGTCAATGTGGATCTTTATTCTCAACAACTGGAGCGAGTTTATGAAGTTTTGAGACGGATATAACCAGCATCATTTAACCGAAGTAGAGCTCTCTTGCAGAAACACCCCATACTGCACGAACAACCATGTCAGAAGTTCAGGAATTGGAAGGAGCCAAGCTGTTACCACATCCAGCATACAGCCCTGATCTTGCGCCTTCAGACTACCGACTGTTTCGATCTATGGTCTATTTCTTGCGTGGAAGAAACTTCGAAAACATTGAAGTGTAAGTGGGTCTCACCAAATTCTTCACATCAAAAACCAGAGACATGTACCGTCGCGGGATAATAAACTTCGCTTAAAATGACTAAAGACCATTGAATTTGATGGTGTCTGCTTTGAAGGGTAGTTTAATTTGTTGTCCGAAAATGTTCCAAATAAAGTTTTCCTTAAAAACTGGCATAACTTATGAGACACCATCTATATATACATGCTAGAGAAATTATAAAGAAATCATAGAGGGTGAATGTAACCCATCAGATTTTTCTCGTTGAAGGTCATCAACTGTAGGTAGAATCACTAATTTAGAACGGCGCATATCCGTATGCGAACTCTGAAACATATTCTGAGGAAATGTTTAGATAACCCTCAACGGTAGTGTAGCACAAATTCGCTGTAGATGTGCAGAGCACTTAAAATCCTGGTCGCCTCTCCGAACAGCATAACAGAGTATATTTCAAGAAGCCAATCAGCGCTAAGTTACGCGGAAGAAGCGAAATGGATTTCCTTGCGTGCTCCGTGTTCCCAAGTCAAGCTAAGAGAAGAAACGTGGCCGTTTGTCTTCACTCACGGCACTGAACAGAAGTAAGGTCCGGCAAATCCTCGGGAAACCTTAAGACATCGCACTGCAACACAGTTGCCACGCCAATGAAACTGGTCAGAAAAATCTGATGTGTTGCACTCAAATGAATTTCTCTACTCTTGTACAAACTATTTTTACAAACCGTTATTCTCCATCTACTTCATATTAATCGAGATATCGAGACGTTAATCTTATTGCTATTTTTCTTGTAGGTGCAAGGGAAATATGGTAGGCTTTAAGCGATAGTCAAATGCTTTAAGAGCTGGTTGCTATGTGGAGCATTCCATTCTCTTTGTATGTCCAGGACATAAAAAAGCGAATAACGATTTCCGATTTGAGAAAAAGTGTAAGTATTGGAAAATTCAAACAAATAACAAGGAATATCTCAGAAATAGTTCACTTCACAAAAAATGTATATGACATAAATTGTGGGTTTTAACGAGTTCATTTTTTGTAAAGTAAAATTCTGTCTATCTCTTATGGTTTATCATTTATTCCAAAGCCATTCAGAATGAACAGGACTTTTGGGGACATTCCCAGAAAATTAAAGATATACATTTCATTTGCCTTAAAAATATCTTAAACATATGATATATTAATCAAACTTGGTACTGCTATTTTTGAGAAAATCAAAATTTTCGAAAAATGTTTCATGTAAAGGCTAGTCTGGGGTGGTGGATTTTCTTAGAAAACTTCGTGTCGCATCTTTGAAAGATATTGAACCTAAGTACCAAGTTCGGTATTTATTTGCCTTTTCATTTTTTAATTATGCTGTTCACAGACACACACAGACGGACCTTTATCTAAAAATCTGATGTGTTGCACTCACTTGACTTTCTCTACCTTTCTACAAACTATTCTTACAAACGTTATTCTTCATCTACTTCATGTTAATCGAGGTAAACACTTGTAGAAACATAAAAAAACGAATTACGAATTACCATTTGAGTAAAAATATAAGTATTGGAAAATTCAAACAAGGAACATCTCGGAAGTGGTTCACTCCACAAAAAAGGTATATGACATAAATTGTGTGTTTTAACGAGATCTACATTTTTTGTGAAGTAAAATTTTGTCTATTTCTTACGGTTTACAACTTATGCATGCCATACAGAATGAAACCTTTTGAGGACATTCCCAGAAAATTCAAGATACACATTTCATTTGTCATCAAAATATCTTAAACCTATGATGTTTTAATAAAAATAGTTAGAGCCATTTTTTGAGAAAATCAAAATTTTTGAAAAATGTTTCATGTAAAGGGTAGTCTAGGGTGGGTGAGATTTTTTTGAAAATCTTCGTGTCCTATCTTTGAAAGATACTGAACCTAAATACCAAGTTTGATACTTATTTGAATTTTCGTTTTTGAGTTAAGCTATAGAATTTTTGGGTGGAATGCAATACCTTCCCTACTTACTATGCGTAGTAGAGAAAGTAAAAAGCGCCTCTTTACAACGAGGCGAGGGGGAGCAGGTATATCCAGCTGCTGCTAATATTTGTTAGTCCACTAAGAGAAACTGAAGACAACTAATGGCAGGTTTTATAACCCGGTTTAGAATGCTTTAATAGTTAAACACTGTTTCTTATAACCTTGTCCCGCTGGTATGTATTCTTACGCGCTCCTTTCCCAGCCTCCTTGGATAATGTGCACCTTTGAATGGTGATGTATGACAAGCAAGTCCCGAGAAATGCAAGTCAGGGGATAAAAAAAACACTGCCACTACACATCGAATTTGTACACAAATGTATATCTAGTTTGTTTTTATTGTGATATGGAAATAGGTATTTTCAACAAATTTATGTTCTTCTATGGTTATACCGCGTCTTCAGGTTTATTTGGATTTTACCAGCAGTCGGTTTAAATGAATGATATCATTATTAGTTCACCAAACCCTTATCCCAAAGGGGAGGTGCTGAATTTGAGCCAGTATTTTAATATCTGAATAGTTTCAATTGTAATTTAAAATAGGTAAATTTAATAACAGCCCGCCTTGAAACAATATGTTTGTAATAATTATTTGAATTGTATTTAACAGTCATTGCAAATGCTTATTTTTATTGCAAACATATATTATTAATGTTATGTGAATACTTTATATACTTTAATAATGCAAGAACTGTGAGAATAATAAGTTTTAAGTTGCTAACAATGAGTAATAATGAGGTAAACTTGTAGCAATAATGTGTTTAGAGTTTGAAATGTACTGGTCATGATTAGAACGACGAAGACGTAAATTCTGTAACAGTTTTAAATTAGCCAATCAACAGCAAAGAAAAGTTTTAAGTTAAATGCAGAAATTCTATTGGACTAGAATTAGCCAATCAGAGACTTGCAATACCGAAGCTTACAGATTTTGACCGTTGAGGGTTACTCAGTTGCTGGCGAGACTTGGTAGAGTATAGATGGGAAAATGTGTTCTCTACGGGTGATTAGTAAAAACAGATATACGCGTTAAGTGAATGTGTAAAAGTTTCTCACAGTTCTTTTAAAAGTGTAGTGATTTATAAATATGTGCAATAAATTAATAAAAGAAGTTAATTTAAAACTTTAATTCTGTGATGTCTACAATAATTGTCATACCGCGCCCTTGACTCTAAAGTAAGACTGACGCAGCCGAGGCAAGTTCAAATTTAAGAAATATTACGTAAGCATAAAAATTCAAACCGACGTCCAAAGCGTGTAACAAACTACATAAAGCAACTATTATTACATAGAACAATTCTTTAAGTTTGCGTAAACATATATTACGTAACATCATATCAACTACTTCAAGTTTGACTTCCAAGCATGTGGCTAACAACAACAACAACAGTTCGTAAACAGGTTGATGTACTGCGGCGGTTCAGTTCTGTTTTCTCTATGACATTTTGTGCTTTCTTTACACGCGAGATTGAAGTGACCACCAATTTGCATGGTTGAGTGCTAAGCCAAGACGTCTACGCTACAAAAACCGTCCAATTATTTGAGGTACTATCAGCATACATAAGGTTTCAAAAAAACAATATATACATATATATACACTATAAGCAAAGAAAAAAACTGTGTTAACACAACAAAGCTAAATTCACACAAACAGAAAATGATTAGCACTAATCATCTTAGACTTTTACGGTTACAAAAGCTGCTCAAAATGCCCAACATCTACGTCGATACACTTCTGAGTACGTTGAAGTACTGATCGACCAGCGTTTGCGAAAGTGTCCTCAGCGATTGCAGCACACGTTTCAATGTCTTCCCTAAGTACTGCCAGTGTAGCAGGTGTTCTACAGTATACAGCATCCCCCATAAGTAGAAGTCCAACGGAGTTAGATACGGAGAACGGCGATGGAAACTCGATCGAACCCCTTCGTCCCATCCAGTGTCCCTGGAGGATCGTCATCAAGGTACGCACATACATCTCGGTAGTAATATGGTCGTGCACCATCCTGTCGGAAGTAAGAGTCCTCATTTTCATAGATATCCACAAGGCATTTTCAAATTCATTTAAGATAACATAACCCAATGACGAACTTACAATAAATTAGAGATATCTTTCTAGTTTACCGAAAAAATGCGAGTCTGTTGGGGAATTTAATATCATGCCGCATGTTGTCCTCGTGGTCTAGGAGTTCTATGCTAGCCTCTAGTTACCGAGGTCGCGAGTTCAAACCCGGCTGAGGGTTTAACATGGCTTATTTCAGAAGGGAAATAAAGCAGGTGGTTCCGTGTGAAGAAGTTATTTATTTGTATTATTATTTGCCCCACGCTTTGGGAGCCAATTTGAAGTTATTTTGTTGTAGGAGTTGTATTGTAGCTCAGCTGTTGGGGAGCCGAACTTGAAGTAGTTGCACCGCACGTATGGTACCCGGTAGCCTTCGTCCAAAAATTTAAAAATATTAACTTTGTAATTTGACTGCTTCTTTAAATATTATATATTTATGTTTGCCTCGGCTGCGTCAGTATTATTGTTAGAGACATGTTTCTCTTTGCAGGGTTGTGGTGCGACTGAAGATTTAGGCTTACACAAATTATAATTTTTACTTCACTACATTTATTAATCCTTGACACAATTTAAATAACACTTCACTGATATAGAGAGCTGTGAGATTCTTTTATTAAATACTTGCACTTTTTAAACACGTAAACTATTTTCTTACACAAAATACGTATTAAATTTCTCGAGGACACATCTCGCGTCCGGTTAGGAACACTGTCTGCAAGCAACTGACTTGATTTCTACCGCCTAAATTTGCAAATTTCTGTATTTCAGGTGTATGATTGGCAAATCCTGGTCCAATAGAATACCTTCATTTAACTAAAGCTTTTTCTGGTTGTTGATTGGCTATTTTATAAAAGTCACAGAAATTACATTATTGCTTCCCAGAATTACAAGTAGTATTGTTAAACTTTCAAATTCATTATTGCTTCAAGGTTACCTCATTGTTAGCAACTTTTAACCTATTATTCTCACAGCTCCTACATTATTAAATTACGTAATACATTCACATAACATTATTACACATGTATACAATAATATAAACATATACAATGACTGTAGTATACACTTTTTATAGATTGTTACATACACATTGCTTTAAGGCGGGCTGTTATTGAATTATATATATTATATAATTCGACTGAAATTATTTAAGTGTTAAAAATACTGCCTCACGTGTCGTAAGACTTACGGCAAGTAAAAGAAACTCAAACCTGATAAACAGGCCTCTGAGTAAAAATTCCAGTCTTTCATGCCCAATATAGAATCTTGCCATGGTAGTTCAGTTGTTTAGAGCAACCAGACGGAAGCGGAAGATCCATGGTTTAAATCCCGGCTAAGGCATTGAATTTTTCAGTCGGATTCTACTGTTCCAACCTTGTAGTACACACGGCTTATGTGAAAGAACAATTAATTACCATTGATTGACATAATAGTTGGTTAAAGTATGAAGCCCAGGACTTAAAAGTATTTACGGCACTGTAAGGTGCCACATCATCTACTCGCTTGATCCTGTGGCTCTAAAACATGCCAAAGGAAATGGAGAGGAAAATTCGCAGCATTATATGTTTTATGAAGAACTGGCACATTTCTCTCTTTAATTATTCTGTTTGAAATTGACTCAATGACGCAATTTTAGCACCAAATTAATCAGAATATTCTGGAATCTCGATTGCCTGTCACTAGATGCGCAGATGTTCATGTTTTATTCGTAATTGTTAGTTTTATTGTCCTCAACTGTTTTGAGATTTTGTTCTAGTCAATGTGAAAACGGAGTACACATTAAATGTACGACTCTTCCTTGTAAAGCAATACTAGATTACTATTTAAATTACAGCTACTCAAAGGGCATATCAGAAAGAATTTGGTGTTTGGAATCCTCCCCAAAGAAACACAATACTAGTACTGGTAAACAAATTGGAAACAACTGTATCTCTGGTGAGTGAAAAAGGCAAAACTCGTTCATCTAGACTTCCCACGGTTGTTGGCGTAAGAGCACGACTGGATTAGTCACCCATAAAATCATTAAGACGTTCGTCGCAGGAGACAGGGTACACCTACTCAATGTGTCAGAGAGCTGTGAAAAGTGCAGGCTTAAAGTCGTATAGGATTACTGTTGTCCATCAGTTACAGAAACCAGATAAGGATAGACAACTGAATTATTGTCGTTGGTTTCAGGTGTTAATTGTGCAAAATCCTGCCATATTGTCCATTATATGGTTCACAGATGAAGCATGGTTCCATTTATCCGGCTATGTGAACTCAAATAACTCAATTAAAATTAAAATTGGAGTTTGGTGCGCAATATCTGCACAGAGAATAGTGGGACCAATTTTTTTTCAAAACAATGTGAACACTGCAGAGTACCGACGGATTTTCATGGAGTTTGCTGAGCAACTAGACGATGTAGAGCTGAGTCAAGGATATTTTCAGCAGGATGGAGCTAAATGCAATACATCAAATGTAAGTTTCTTTGACGACCGGATAATTTCCAAGAACCTGTGGCCACGGAGGTCTCCGGATTTGACATCGCCGGACTTCTTTCTATGTGGTTACTTAAAAGACAGGGCTTGTGCCACATGTCCCCAGACATTGGACGATCTGAAGCACAACAATACACAGGAGATTCAAGCTATTGACAACAGTGTCCTCCAACGAGTGGTCAGTAACATGGAACGACGAGTTGAGTTGTGCCTTATGCAGGATGGAGGACATTTTCAATATTTGCTATAGAGGTAAATAATATCCCAAAATTCCTCTGCATTTCAGGTATAAGTTGTCGCTAGCATAACTCGTTTGAAACAATTAAAGAAAGAAATATGTCAGTTCTTCATAAATCACCCTGTAGAAACCATCCCAGTATTCGGCTACTCTCTAGGAAAACCGCAAAAAATAAAACAGTTTGAATGGACGGTCCAAGGGGAATCGAACCCACGTCCTCCCGAATGCGAGCCTCACACGCGAGCTATCTCGCTCGGTGAAACATGTCATTCTAAGCAACATAATCTAAATATTTTACTCAGCAAAATCGAAAATCTGAGAAGAAATTGCACCCCGAAGTGTACATTTCCTAGAGGTAATTGAAAGATTTCATTTGTCTCGTCAGCTTTGCACTGTTTTGATGTAATTGGTTTCTGGTAGCGGCATCTCCTTACCTCACCCTAAGTATACATTACTCTATATTGTTTTAGGACGGTTGATGGGTATTTAAATGGCTGCAAGTAAACGGAATTGCCTCCTTAATCTTCCCGTCACGCTAAGTCAAGAATACACATTGAGTATATGGAAGCCTGAGTCTATTTAATTTCCGCAACGGACCCACTCAATTATCACTTTGAGTTCTCTAATTTTCTCTTATAAGTAAGCATGTTTCTTGATGGTGTAGCTACCCGTCTTTTGCTTTATATTCCTACAGCCAGAGGTGGAACTGGATGCGGACAAAGTGGCGCCAGGGCGGTCTTCTTCCAAGTATTTCTTCTCCATCATCATCCAATCACCGTCCTAAGATCTAAGAAATCGTCATAAAATGGAAATAGCTAATGGATAGACTACAATCAGAATTTCATGCCATTCCACTCCTATTCTTACATAGATCGCTTCTGTATACTCCCTGCAGGCTATCCCTACTCTCATCTGCTCCCGGATATTGCAAATTGCAGTTTAAATCTTCATTCTTTCCTGATCCTTTTATTTTGATCGCTGATTCAAATGAAAATGTTTCTGCAGGATGATATATTGTGATTGAGTGAGGTAAATGCATCATTGGATTACGAGAAAGAGTTTGAAAATACGAGATGAAGCCGAGACTTTCCAATGAACTTAACGCATGCGTGCTGCATACTATTTCTTCAACGACAGTAAATAATAGAAATACTACTTACGTGAAAACAACATTGATAATTTACTAACAGCTGTTCAACATGGTGGTTGTAGCACCAAGGTTACCAACATTAATCTATTATCCACTTCTGGTTGTTGACCTTAAAAAACAATAACTGTAGCTCATACTTACTGCTGCATGAGTTAACTCAGCATTAAATTAAACATTAACATACAAATATCTGACGTATTATATTCACATGAGTTTCTCTACCCTCTATTGCTTATTAGTAGATATACTAAATAATCCTTATCTTTTTATCTACCTCATTTTAATCCAAATAAACCTTCCAGAAATGGCAACACTGCACATTTCGCTATACATACAAAGAGAACAGCGATAGTCAAATGTTTGAGAAAAGGACGCTATATGCTAGCTTTAAAATTCCATACTGTTTTCATAACATCGCGAGAAACAATGAATGTTGACAGGAGTTTAAGAGAATAACCAAGAAATGAACAATTCGTACCTTTAATAACGGATATCTCAGAAACGGCTTAAGCCACAAACATTTATTTCAAATAAATTGTGTGTTTTAAAACATCTACATTTTTTTTGTGTAGTATGTTTTCGTCTATCACTTAAAGTTTATCAGTTAAACGAAATTATACAAAATTCCTTCCGAATGAAGAAGATTTTACAGACTATTTCAGAAAATTCTAAACATACCTTTCATTTGTCATTAAATATCTTTAATGTATGGTATTTTAATCAAAATTATTAAAGCCATTTTTTGGAAGACAAAAAAGATTTCTATAAATGTTCCATTTAAAGGGTAGTTTGGGGTGGAGGGATTTTCTTAAAAATGTTCGTATCGCATCTTTGGAAGATACTAAACCTGAATACCAAGTTTGGTATTTATCCGAGTTTTCATTTTTGAGTTATGCCGTTCACAGACAGACACACACACACACACACACACACGGGTATTTTTCTAAAAATACGTTTATTGCATTCGAGGGTCCCCAAAACATGTATTTCCGGTAAAATCTCAGTATCGAATTCCTGGGTGGAATGCAATACTTTCTCTGCCTACTATGTACGTAGTAGAGAAAGCAAAAAGGAAGTAAAAACGCGGATAAGATTTAAATGGTACAATTTAAACCACCAAATATAATTATCATGTCTGCAATAATGCATATATCAAAGTTAAGAGGATTTCATACAGTTCATGCACATAGGTGTAACAAAATGAGATAGGTTACCAGTACTAAGTGGATGAAATAATACTATCGTCGAAATATGTTTACCAAAAGGCATGAAGAAGAGCGTTGGTGTGAAATCGCAAAAATCGACAGGGTATATTTCCTTTTCACAAGGATTAAGATCAGTCTAAGGGTCCGGGACAACTTAAGATTGAAGTGAAGTATACTGCATGTCGAGTAGGGTGGAATGATGTGGCGCATTGGGGTGTTGTTTACCTTTGAGGTCGTGTACAATCTGCTTCGTGACTAGAGGTACAACACACTTGTGTCTCTCATTCCGAGGTGTGTGTCGTACTTCATTTTCCACCATCACTAGACTGTACTGTTTACAGTAGCAAATAAGACAGAGCATTGGCGTGTTTGTTTATATCAACAGTACTGTGTTTACGAACTCTATAATAAGGTTGCACATGCATTCGTTGCTAACTTGTCCCGGATCCTTAACGTGCAAGTTCATCAGAGCTCAGAATCTCCACAAAATATCCAAACCGCGAATTGCCTCTTTATCACAAACGATTCAGGTTTTGACTTTCACTTACACATCAGACGTTGAACACGTTATGAATTTTTAAGTAACCAGAGAAACAACACAATCTTTTCTAAAGAAAAACATTCTAATGCGTTACACTCGCATGACTTTGTCTACCCACTATCGTTTATTATAGCTTCCACAAAATATCCTTACGAAAGCTTATTTCTCTACCTACTTGATATTAATCGAGATAAACTTTGCAGAAATGCTTTCATTACGTATTTCGTTGTAGATACAAGGGGGATAGAGGTAATCGAGTCCATAGTTAGATGTTTAAAAGCTAGTCGCTCTCTGCTGGACTATAAATACCACACTCTCTGCATGACATTGCGAAAAACAACTGAACAGCGACAGCACTTTAAAAATTACAAAAGTATTGGAAAAATTCAAACCAATAACAACGTTAATGCCAGAAACGTTATTTGAAATACATTGTGTGTTGAGACATAATTTTTTTGTGTAGTATGTTTTTGTTTATGCTTATGGTTTACTAGTTATACAAAATTCCTTCCGAATGAATATCTCACAAGCTATTCCCAGAAAATTATTCATGATATAGATTTTATTGGCCATGTAAATATCTTGAACATATGGTATTTTATTTCAAAATCGTTAGAGTTATTATTGAGAAAATCGAAAGCGAAAAATTTTTCATGTAAAGGTAGTTTGAGGCAGGAAGATTTTCTTAAAAGTCCTCGTATCCTTGGAGGATGCTGAACTTAAATACGAAGTTTAGTATTTATCGGACAATTCGTTTTTGTTTTATGCTGTTCACACAAATGTACCTTTTTCTAAGATTCCTATTTTTGATTTAGGAGGCTTCAAATCTCAAATCTCAAATCTCGATATCGAATTTTTGTGTGGTATGCAGAACGTTGTAGAGCAAAGCAATAAAGATAGCAAATACGCTTGTTAGAAATAAAATTACTTGTTCTAATATTCAAGGATTAACAACATTGCTGTTTATTGTTTATTTAATGCTCAGTTTTGGGGACAAAATCCAAATTCAACCACGTACCAATTCAGAAGTTATTGCAGAAGAGAATAAAAGCTCTCGGTGAGTTATAGTTTGTGTGCACCTCTAGCAAAGGAGTAATTTTATTTTGAAACAGATAGTGGTAATCCTAAATACTCGATCGCTTCAACTAATTGGCATCGCATGTGGTTCTCTTTCGTATATTTCTTTTCGTTATCCACGTACATCGCGTTGTGAGATAATTGTTTGCGGTGAGGCGGACAGAAGAGATGAAGTTCTAGTCGCTCCTCGGCCCAGGTTAAAATTACGATGACTACACACGAAACAAGGGGAAATGATTTCGTCCTTGGAAAGCCGAAAAGGAGGCCCAGCAAAGTGCGAGATGGTGGAGTTCCCATTTAGCGCCACTTGTTTGACCACATTACCTCGCCCAGTCGCCACCATAATGAAGTGATGCTGTGTGGGTCAGCCAGAAATTACATCTTGTACCTCCTCGGCATCCACTTAGCGAGCGGTAGCAGCCGGCTACTGGACAGGTTCGGTGTAAAACAAACCTGAGCTCATTTCACGTCGATAATAAACAAATCTCACCAAGTCACAGTCGCGCGGCAAAAAAACATTGTCACAACACACTGAAGCTTTAACTGTTCTCTGCTTCACAGATGATAGAGTGGTAAAGATACTTGTGCAGCAAATGCCTTATCAATGATGGTGTTTCGTCTTTTATAAGAAATTGGTTTAAAGCTGAATAAAACTTTATAAGGGCATTCTTATCAATGGTTCAATAATTAAGACAGCGTATGTCTATATAACAATCATAGTGAGGCCATATTAACGAGGTACATTTCAAATGTGTATTTCTAAGAATGCATAATTCACATTTATTAAAAGGCTATAAGGTATTGGGTTACCAAAGTACTGGAGTTAAGCACTGTAGTCATCGTTTGAATATCACACCCCTTAGATTGGCACAATGTTGACGAAGATATTTTGGGCTCTATTAATCATTCTCTCGGTTGTGGTGAATCAAATCGGTTGGAATGCTCTCTATATCCCTTCGGGTGTTTTCGTTGGGCTTAACAATCTTGTGGTTACATCCTTTCCTTCGGGTAACCCTTCAGGTTGCAAGAGCATTCCAACCTACTTTAGGAGAGTCCAAAAATATTCCCGTCAAGGGACGTCACGTTCAAACGATGAGACAGTGCTAAATTCCATTTACTATTTGTTTTCTTATAAACGTTTAACGCACGTTCTTACTACATACAATGAAATGATACTTTGCCTAAAGAAAATTCGGAAGGAAACGTTCCAGGCCTAAGTTTAGAGCACCTCCCCAACATTTGCTAGTTTCAGATACGTGATGCACATTTTCTTTAATAAATGTACTTCATTCATTTCTGGAAATACATATCTGCAATGTATATGCCAACCTTATATTTCCACAAATTTAGGTGAATATCTTAAGATTTCTTTCAATCAAGGATTGATATTTGATCCAGCCTGTCTTAATTAAATTGACAAATAATTTAGATACCCTTGCATCAACGTATTTATTACAAGCTCAACAAAATGTCAGTGATAAATAAATTAATTGATTTTTCATATAGCTCCAGTTGAAAAAATTTCCAAAACCTTTATTAATAAAGCTGATAAATTCATTTGGAGTGTAAGAAATTTTACAGTTTCCTAATGATACGCCAAATAATATGATTTATACAAACAGCAAGTACAAAAATGTTTCTATTTTAGGAACTTCTTGAGAAGCATTTGTTCAGAAAAGCAATAGCATGCTGAAATCCGTCGATGACCCACATATTAATATAATTTGGGATTATAAGATCACGCAGAAATTCAATTAGATCAAGCGGAAGGTAAAAAAATTACCTAAACTGAGCTCAGGAAAAGGAATTTGCTATATGGTGCTCTTATACCCATAAGGGTAAAGGAGTCGAACTATTTTCTCAAGTTCCATCCACAAATACCTGGATCATAAATAAGAAACAGCCTTAGCACTTCTGAAATGGAAAGATATAACGAAGATGATAGCAACTTGTCGCTCCGGTACGATGTCTCCCTGGACGCTCATCCAACATAACCTACTACAGACACTGCAGTGCGTATAGAACAGTTCCTCATGTATTGGGAAATTGTCTACAAGGAGAACTCCTCCGTATCAAACGTTGTAACCGGCGATCCTTACTTGCTAACGTACCACTAGAAAAAGCTTAGACGTCTGCAAGGAAGTCCACCGTCTATCAGATGAAGGAAGCACAAGGCGAATAGATATAATTGCCAAAAACAGATCAAAATCTTCAGCTGAAATAATTGATACGATCATAAGTTTTTTACTTGCGAACTAAACAACCCCAGGAAAATGATGCCGAGAAGAGAAAAGCTTAAAGCTTACGTGCCCACTTTGCCATATTTTATCGATACGTTGCGCTCACACAACATTCTCTACTCACTCTTCTACAAACTATTATTTCGAAAGCTTATTCTATTTCTTGTTAATCCAGATAAAATTTAAATTCACATCTGCACTTTTCGTTTTAAGATGAAACAGGTAAAGTGATGGTCATATTTTTAAACAGCATGATGAAACTGAAATGCTCTTTGAATAACCACGAGAAAAAAATCTTATGTGATACATTTACATGACCATCTCTACTCTCTATCTTTATTAGTGGATATACAAACTATTCTTACTAAAGCTTATTTTTCTATCTACTACATTCAGATCCAAATAAACCTTAGCAAAAATCGCTACATTACACATTTTGTTATACATACAAAGAAAACACCGATTGTCAAATGTTTAAGAACTGGACGCTATATACTGGACTTAAAGTTCCACAGTGTTTTCATGCAATCGCAAGAAAAAACTGAAAATCCATGGGATCTAAAATAATGACAAGTATTTAACAATTCGAACCTTTAATAACGGGTATCTTAGAAACCGCTTATTCCACATTAAAAAACCTATTTTAAATAAATTGTTTGTTTTAAACATATCTACATCGTCCATCGCTTAACGTTTATTGGTTATACAACATTATACAAAATTCCTTCCGAATGAACAGCACTTTCTAGGCTGTTCCCAGAAAACTCAAGATATACGTTTTATTTGTCATATAGATATCTTTAATTTATAATTTTTAATGTCAAAATCGTTAAGGGCAACTTTTTAGAAAATCAAAATTTCTAACAACCTTGCATGTGAAGGGTATTTGCGGATGGGAGGATTTTCTTGAAAACTTTTGTGTCGCATCCTTGGAAGATACTGAACGCAAATATCAAGTTTGGTATTTATTCGACTTTTCGTTTTTTGAATTATGCTGTTCACAGACAAACACACACACACGTACATGTTTTCAGAAATGCTTTATTTGCATTCATGGGGTCTCAAAACATGCATTTTCGGTGAAATCTGGTATAGAATTTTTGGGTGGAATACAATACCTTCTCTACCTACTACGTACATGGCAGAGAAACTAAAAAAAAAAGAACAAACATTGAAAATTCAAACCAATAACAAGAAATATCTCTGCAATGGTTAACTCCACAAAAACGTTTATTTGGCATAAATTGTGTGCTTTAACGAGATCTACACTTTTTGTGTAGCAGTATTTTATGTATCTCTTACTGTTAACCAATTATACAAAAGACATTCGGATAAAGAGCACTTCATAGGCTATTCACACAAAATTCAAGATATACGTTTTATTTATCATGCAAGTATCTTAAGTATATCGTATCTTAATCAAAATCGTTGGAGCCATTTTTGAGAAAATAAAAAATAACGAAACATATTCCATGTAATGTATGTTTCGAATTTGGGATTTTCCTGAAAATCTTCGTGTCGCATCTTTGGAGGATGAACTTAAATACCAAGTTTGGTATTCAGCTGACATTTAGTTTTTCAGTTAAGCTGTTCACAGAGAGAAACACACATAGATGACCCACACATGGACCTTTTTGTAAACGCGGTTTTCTTGCGCCTCAAAACGTGTATTTACAGCGATATCTTGTATCGAATTTTTGGTTGTAATGCAATACTTCTACTTACCATAGGTAAGCAGTAAGTAGGATGTATGTATCGGAGGGGAACATCTCACCTCGCCACTGCAACCAGCTTGATCCATCGTGGCCACATTCCCCGGTAGGCAAGGATGATGTGAAGAAGACGTAGGAGGTTGCAGGTGCGCAAGCAGACAGTCCACAGAGACGCGCAGAAGTCCCTAATATTTCCAGTTTGAACACCCGCGCACCGATAAAGGCGAAGAATCCCGAGAAAGGGCGACGAAGTGACCCTAACGGGCGCGACAACGCACCGTGGCGTTCACGGGGAGAAACATTTACAATGCGCAAGCAACTACACCATCTATCCGAACACCGCCAGCAGCGTAGGACCCGAAGACAAACCTGAAACTGAAATAATATGGGAGAAAGGGGAAATAGTGGTAGAATACACCACCCCGGCATTCGCCTCTAAGCGACCAGGGTAAAATCATGAAAAAAACCATGGTCAGAGTGGGCAGTCACCGGGAATGGAACCGGGGCCTTCCGAAGCTGTTATGCTGTTTGCTGTTCTTTCTAAACCAGCTGTTTCACCTCATCTTCCCTGTGTATTGCCGTTCTCCCACAGATTTTAAAGTTAACCCATAAAAAAATACAAACCACATTTAATTTAATCGCACAATATTCTTTTTAAAATAATTATTCCCTCATCTAAGAAAGTAACGAGCCGATGAAGTCTCCTGTTGAATATTTCATAATCGCCTGTGAATTTTTAACGAATACACGTAGGTATATTATTTGCGCAGTCATCCAGGACGCCATAACTTAAAAGCCACCACGCAACAACAAATGTAATTACTTCCACAGCTTGCTCACCAATAAAGAGGCCCAGCCCACAGAATTGCCTGCTATATCTGAAGATGAACAAAAATTAAATTGGAGTTTCATAAAGTGCTTCTGGGTTGCCAAATGCTACCGGCTCTGCTCGTGGACCATGTTACTGCTGAAGTATCTCGGACCATTTTTGTAATCTTTTCTTAATCAGGACCAGATATTTTTACTTTCTCTGCCATCTATCTACTTAAAAATTCAATGTAGAGATTCCACCGGAAATACATGAGGCCCCATAAAAAAAAGCATTTTTAGAAAGATGTATGCGTGTGTGTGTGTGTGTGTGTGTGAGTGTGTGTGTGTGTGTGTGTGTGTGTGTGTGTGTGTGTGTGTGTGTGAAAGAGAGAGAACAGCGTAACTCAAACACGAAATGTTGGATAAATAGCACACTTGGTGTTTAAGTTCCGTATCTTCTAAGATACGACACTAAGATTTTCAAGAAAATCCTCCACCCAAACTACACAGAAGATTTTTCGAAATTTTTGATTTTCTCAAAGGTGGCTTTAACGGTTTTTATTAAAATAACATGTTTAAAATATTTGCAAGGCAAATAAAACGTATCTTGATTTTTATAAGAGTCTGTGAAGTCCTCTACCAAGGAATTTGGTATAATTTTGTTTAACACGTAAACATTAAGAGATTCGTAAAAACGTACTACACAAGTGGTGTAAACTCTTTGAAACAACGTATTTCGAATAAATTTTTGTGGCATCAGCCACAACCGATAAATGTTATTATTGCTTTTAATTGTTCAATACTTAATTTTTTTTAAAGTTCCGTCGCTATTCGGTTGTTTCTCGCGGTGTTCAAAGGCATGGCGTTTCAATTACAGCCATAGCGGCATACATTTTAACAGCCGCATCCCCCTTGTACTAATAACCGCTGTATAATTTATTTCTGCAAACGTTTATATCGAGTAACGTGGAATAGACAGACAAATAAGCTTTCGTAAAAAGAGTGTGTAGAAGTTATATAAAACTAAAGGTAGAGAAAATCAAGTGAATGTAACAAAACCACTTTTAGTGCTAGCAGTATCCCTAGGTCTGCTGAGTTGTTTGGTTGTCATCTGAGATTAAGTTTGGTTTATTCTTTGCTCATGAAGATGCATGTACGAACTGGAATGATCTTTGGCAGCTTTTACCCTTTATTTTCGACAGGGATACGATTTTGGATTTTCCTGTTTTTACACGGTTGGCACTAAAAGTAGAGTTTTTAACACGAGACACTCAAACTATAAATTGAACATTATAACATTTAGTAGAATAAAAGTTTATAACACTCCATTGTTACCACCATTGATTCTTGCAATGGAAATTATAGCATGGCATCTACTGGTACTGAAAATATACTTGCATTTCTTTTTTTTACATACTGGATATACTGAAATTAGGAATTACATACTGGAAAAGTTGGATGAAATATCCATACAATATTGATTTGTTTCAGATTAAATTTTCAGGTGATTGGTTCTTGGAAAATCATGTTAATCAGATAAATATTTTTTGATCTATTGTATGATTTTTCCCAATAATTTTTTTGACTTATGTAAAAATGACTCAAACATGGATAATCTTTCACCACTATAAACCTTCTAGGGGTATACAACATTTTCAGAATTTTTAAGATGTTGCGGGAGAGGCTAAGATTAGAATTTAGAAACTCCGCTGATATTTCATTTCCATTTCTGGGAATATCGGTGAAACTTTGGTCCATTATTATGAATAGAATGTGATGGTAATTTTATGAAATTACAGTTCTAAGGGGTAAGGCGGAGAATTTAGCGTAAAATATTATAGATAATTTCATAGAGTGAGGCAGTATTTTATATCACAACACTGTGAATGCCAGAGTGATTGTAGTGTAACTGAGCATTATTGTATGACAATGATTTGGGATGTTTGTTAATTATAAGCATTGTTAGGAAATAAGTTTACACGGCCTCACTGAAACTGATAATAAGAGCCGGCAACAATGTAGCGAGGGGGTGAGTTGTTTATTAATTAGAAGAGGCAAGCAAATGACGTCAGAGTAGCGCGCATTTCTTTAGAAATGGAGGGAATTTCTTTCCTAGAGCATATGTGTTCGTAATTTTGATTGGATATAAATATAGACGCTAAAGTTGGCGCGTTTTATTAACCAATAGTAGCTCAATTATAATCTTTAGGCATATCGGGTGAGGGAGTATAAATTCCGTGCCAGAGACGGGTAACGCGCAGTTTGACAGAATAATTCACAAGGCAAACGTCGCTCAGTCCAACAGAAGCACTCGCGGGTAATACGTCGTGCAGTCCAACAGAATCATACAAAGGTTATACGTCGCACAGTTTAAGAGAATCATTCACGCGTTATACGTCGCGCAATTCTACAGAATCTTTCGCGTCGTAAAGTTAGTTATAAATGTGAAATACGCGAATTAATAATGTGCAGCAAATAAGTGATTATAGTAACATCAAAAAATATAACAGTTTCAGTCGGGCGTGTATCAAGAATAATTATGTGAAATGAATAAAGTGTGACGGCAATAAAAGTGTAAAAACAAATTCTTTTATCAGTGTTATCTTTCAGTAACAAATCCTTTCCGTTTACACACCCTGTTCAAGAGATATGCTCGACTGAGTAGTAATAATAGCTAGCCGGAGGACAAAGAACCCAAAATTTAAACTAGTATACAATAAAAGGCGCCCAGCAATAGATAACACGAAGTGACCGCGACAAATTGGCTCCCATGCGTGGGGCAGATAAACATGAAGCATCTTCCAACTACTACCAACAAATATCTACTTCAAGAGTAAGGCAGCCAGGATAACAACTTAGTAAAACCCATAGGTCTATGGACTGCGCGAGTATTCAGGAGGGATAAATCGCCCCTACTCTACTTGCCCTTTACCTTTAATTATCGAGTTATGCAATGAGGTGTCTTAAAGAAGATGTAGACTGATACGTGGGAAACAAGTGTCACGTCGCTGTTGTGAACACAGCAAATTTATAGTGTACAAAAATTTAATAGGATCTCGTTTACATCGTGATAACTCAAAAACTAAAATCCTTATTCCAGTTCTGTAAGAGGTATGTTAAAGAGCATATTTTCGAGATGATGGTGATGTTGATGATGACGTGTGATTGGTCTCCTGCAAAAAACTTAAAGCCGCTAGTTTTCTTTGTAAAACTTCAATTGAAATACTTTGAATTATGAAAAACAAATCAGCGAGGAATTTTTTTCATTGAAGAGATATATGGCGGACTGAAGGCTGTGAAATATCCTAAAAAGTGTGAATTAACTTTTGGAACATATCCCATGATAATACAGTATATATGTGAAATGCTATCGCTAGTTATATGCAAACATTTGTTTTCACACCCGCCGCATCTTGCTCTTTGAGTGACCTGTCACGATAAACGATTTTGTGATAATAAAATACGAGATAAAACAAGAGCTAGGCGAAATTATGGCGTGTGGAGCTTAAGCAGTGACTCAGAGTCAGAATAGGAGAGGCATGCCCGTCCAAGGCAGTTAAGCCGCTTGTACACGATCAAACTTTTTTTCAATTCAAGTGTTTACAAGAAAATTGTGAAATAGTTTTCAATATATGACAAGATTTGAAAAGACTTGGCAAGTCAATATATGACAAGATTTGAAAAGACTTGGCAAGACCTGGCAAGACTTGACAATGTCAAAAATGTGTATTTACAGGTTATCTCTTCACCAAACTGAAACCCTTCAGAACACATTGATAATATATCACGCGCAAAGCAATTTGGTATTTGCGTCACGGTATAACAATTCGCAATGAAATATTGTTCTTTACTAATATTATGTAGCACTTTCACGTATTATGTCCAATGAAATCACATTACGAGTGTGGAATACAATGAAAATAACACCAACCGATAGGTTAACCAAACTATATAACATTGCATTAATGTATACTTAGTTCGGAAATCTGCCTGGCAATTATTTGTTTATAATTGCCTTCATCTGCTCCATCTTGTGGTAATCCACGGAGCTCTCGACGTACAGACCTGGCCAGTTTATGTATAACCTAATCAGTTCGCACACGACATACCTTGGCCGGGTAGCCATTTTGTTTACTTTTGCTTTCAGCCATATTGCAGATTTCGTGACGCACTGTGAATACTCGCATTTCATTGGCCAAAGCCATCAAATCATTGTCAAATCTTTGATCGTTTAGAGCATGTCCTTATTCGCTTTCAAGACTTTCAAAGACTTTAAAAGTATTGGAAGAAATTTTACAAGAAAAGTTGTGAAGTTGTACAACTCTTGAAAAGTCTTGTAAAGTACTGAATTTTACAAAAATTTGATCGTGTACAATCGGCTTTAGAGAGGGGGAATACATGACCAGGTGAGCTACCCCTCCCAAGGGTGTTTTCTAAGTTGCTAAGCTATAGTAATAAACAACTTCATATTGTGGCTGCGAAAACAAATAAAACAGTAAAGATGTTAAGCTAGCCACAACATGCATTTGAATACTGATGTACTTATAGTGCAATATGACTTGATGCAGTCTGGAGTTTTATCAAATCTTCTACGGGAAATATACTGGAATTTTAAACCTTCAAGGCAATAGACACTCTATATATGTATATTAGGGGGAGGTCTTGTATCGATCAGTGTGATGGCGGATTATTTGAATGACTCGCAAATGTATTCGGCAGAAACAGAAGAAATTTCGCAAGCAACGGAGAGGATAGCGTTGGAAATTTTACCTAAGAAGTCGAGGAAACAGTATTATATTGCATACAGCATCTTTCGTCAATGGTGCAAGATAAAAAAAAAAGCAGAATGATTATGTAGAGGAGAGTAGAGTAGCGTTGTGTATTTATTGGTCTTAAACATCTATATGTCCAAGCTCATACATCCCACGGATCAGAACAGGCCGTACGTGCTAATACAATAGACTGTAGTTCATATTTTTCGGGCTATGTTCATCACACTAATCTTTAAAGTTAACAATATTTACAAGAAATGAAAAGAAAGAAAGAAAAAACCAGATAAACTAACAACAAAAATCACAAAAACAAAACAGAAGAGAAAAACTTGTTCACAAGCACACGCGATTGTTTACAAAACAAACAAATACCCGCCCCTAAACCACTAATCCTTCCCCTCCCACCCTTGACACTCTCTATTACACTTCGATCTGAGGTGCATAAATGTAGCAATTGGTTCCCCCTCCCAATCAGCAAGGTCCAACAAGATTGTTTCCTTGAGTTAACAAAGGAACCTGATAGATACTTTCTCCTGAAATGTTCTAGCGATCATGTTGTCAGCACTGGTGCTATGAAGGTCAAACAACAACAAGGCCAAACAACAACAAATCTCATAATAGCGCGTGTTCGAATGTATACTGCTATTTCTACACATATTTCAGCTGGATGCTTTATAACTTAATATTCAGGGCTATCTGTATATAGTATATGATAAAGGGTGTTAAAAGTATTTTTATTTTACTCGTAGGACTTCTACTCTCGGCTATCAGCCTCGTTTCACAAACATTCTTACTCTCAAAGTTAAGTTCCACTTTTTACACTTGTATCATAAAGAACTGTCATATACGCGTTACCTGTCTAGTTTAAATTTGGCGTTAAGTCTGCTTGGTCCATTTAATGTGTTGTCCTGTTTTGACTCCAAGGATGAACAAGTAGGACATGCAGCGCGCAATGTAATTCGGCATTGATTGATTGCGATATTACCGATATGGAATAGCTGAAGTCGTTAGGGCACGGGTTCGTGATCTGGAGGTCTGCGATTCATATCCCTGATTCAGGTTTACCTCAGTCCTCATAACCGGCAAATACTACGAAGTGTCCTAAACTTCGGCCTGAAACGTTTGCTTCCCAAATTTCCTTTCTCAATTATCATTTCATGTCTAATTCATTCATCAGTGTCCATCGCCTGCGGTGCGTTAAACACTATTGAAAATATTTTTCGATCAAGTATAATAATTCCTCTTCTTGGAGCTAAGGTAAAAGAAAGCAAAAAGCCACGTTTACTGTCTACTCTGCAAATTAATTGCCATCTTCTCGCCTTACAGTTTAATAAATGCTTTTCAAACCTCGAGTTCTTCTGTACTCCTTGGTTGCGGGGATAAAGAGAGAGTATGAGCTGTTTCTGGCAAGGACACCTCGCGTACATTATATACACCAGCTTCTTTCTTGGAGCAGATGAAGGATGGCGGACAAGGTATATACTGTATTTGTAGATTTTAAAATGGCATTTGATACTGTGGAACGCAGTGCTTCTGGGAGAAATTAACACGAAAAGGAATTTCCGGGAAAATGATTAGAGCACTCAGGGCAATGTATAAAGAAGTTAAGTTTGTTATCAAGACCGATCAGCACAATGCATCAGAATGTAACATAGCACAGATGGGGGTCAAACAGGGCTGTATACTATCTCCGCTACTCTTTAATTTGTTTATTGATGATGTTGTTTACGTGATGACGGAGGAAGACATAGATGCACCGACAATCGCAGATCAATTATGTAAAACCACGGTTAAATGCCTAAATATCCGTACCAGACAAATTCTGAGAATATGTACGTAGATGAAACGCAATACAGTGCGGTACTGCCGATTCTTGGCTTTATAGTTTTGCTTATTATATTTTCTTAAGGCAATTCATCGGTGAAATTTTGTAAAAAAGTGGCAAAAGATAGTCAGTTTTCAAAATTCAGAAATGTAAAACTTGGTTTGCCTGTATTTTGCTTGATACTCCAATATTCAAATCTGTTTTCCTCCAGTAATTTTTTTCAACATTTTGTAATATTCAAATTCCTACATGTGATATAAATGTCAACCAGTTTTCCTGAAATTTTCGACAATGGTAGGAAATTGTTGAAAAAAGTAACTGATTTTGAAGTAGTTTGTATTGTAGGAGTTGTATTATACGATTATCGTATTTCAACTGTTGGGGAGCCGAACTTGAAGTAGTTGTAACCGCACGTATAATACCCGTTTTCCGGTAGCCTTCGCCCCAAGTTTAAAAATATTAACTTTGTATTTTTACTGTTTCTTTAAATATTATATATTTATGTTTGCCTTGGCTGTGTCAGTATTTATTTTTAGAGACATGAATGTTTTATCAGGGCGTGGTGTGACTAAAGAATGTAGGCTTACACAGATTTTAAGTTTTTCTTCACTCCATTTATTAATGCTTGACACGATTTAAATAACACTTCACTTATATAGAGAGCTGTGAGATTCTTTATTAATTACTTGCACTTTTTAAACACGTAAACTATTTTTTTACACACAATACGTATTAAATGTTTCGAGGACGCATCTCGCGTCTGATTAGTAACACTGCCTGCTAGCAACTGACTTGAATTCCTACCGCCACATTTGTAAATTTCTGTATTTCAAGTCTCTGATTGGCTATTCCTAATCCAATAGAATATTTTTATTTAGCTTAAGCTTTTTTCTGGTTGTTGATTGGCTATTTTATAAACTGTCACAAAAGTTACATTATGTTGCTCCAAGAATGACTAGTAGCATTATTAAACATTTTTACTCATTATTGCCTCAAGGTTACCTCATTGCTAGCAACTTTTAACCTATTATTCTCACAGCTCCTACATTATTAAATTACGTAATACATTCACATAACATTATTACACATGTATACAATATAAACATTTACAATGACTGTAATATACCTTTTTTATATATTGTTGCATACACATATTGCTTAAGGCGGGTGTTATTGAATTTACATACTATATAATTAGACTGACATTATTTAAGTGTTAAAAATACTGCCTCAATTTTGGCTTTGTTTTATATTGATTGTGCAGTTAAATATGTTATGTAATACTTAGTGTAAAAAAATGAGGGAAACCGTGAGAATATTTTAGACTTTTTACAGTAAAACTAATCAACATTTCCCAAAAAGCCCACAACAGATTTTCATTATGGTTTACTGTTGCAGAAATTAAATTTTGAGCCAGAAAACTGTAATCGTTCATCACGAGGAGCATTTTGAAAATTACAAAGTTAGAACCTAAAAATTTAGTAAATAGTTAACTCCTAATAATTAAATTAGAGGTACCAAATTTAGAATTTTTATTTGTAGAGCACATGCCAATTAATAACAAAGGTTTGAAGTTGCTAGACAAGAACTGCGCACTGTAGTATTTTCACCAATGGGTTGCCTTAAAGGACGCCAGGACGCTAAAAACAGAGTTGGGGAGAAGGAAACCAGCAAACTCGTATTGCAGGTGCCCTGCTGCGGTACTCACTGCGTCCCGTAATGGCATCATAATGAAATGTCAACCATTTACTGCATTCTTTTATATGACTGCTGGTCCACACTCGGAATGCGAGACAAGCTAAAATTTGAGTCAAGAATAAATTCGGTTGCAAACATTGCTTCACGAGGAAGGTTCCGTTTACTCTTATCCATTGCTTACAAAGGCATGCCGCTCTAACAAAAACTCGATAGAATACGCAATCTTCATGAACGTAAAAAGGGATGATGTATAAAAGTGAGTAACAGCAGAACGAATAATTCAACATTCACATGGCGAAAAAGAAACGTCAGTATAATGTTTAAAATGACGTGCCACAGAATACATTTCAAACGTTCGGTTGAACTGCATTTTTGGAATTTTGAGTGTAACCTTACGACTACCATATTGTGACGGTTATAGTTCTAATTTGTTTGGATGTTTATGTAGGCAGGTATGATTTTTAGGAGTATAGTTACCTCAGATTCAGAGTTAGACGCGTGGAGAAATTATGCAAACCATGCTGACGCCACTTACATCAGTGTTATCTAAAGCACATGGTCAGCATACTCCGCGGGTATTTAAACTTAAAGAGTTTTTTGACGGCTCGGGCTCTGCTATGGTTTACCTAGCAGGATTCTGTGACGGTCGGCTCTTTAAGTTTATTTTGTGCTAATTTTGAACTTCGACATAGGCCCTATGCACGACGAAGATGGAACGCCGGACTTCTTCCATCTATCACATAAACTCAAAAGCTACCCAACTCTGCCCTTCTTGCAATGCAGCTTAGATCATTTATTAGAAAGATTAAAGTCTCTTGGAATCAGAATTACACATATAATAGTGTCACCCTTCACCACCGCCTCCAGCTCCCCGCAACCGATACCCCTCTAAACGAAATCCCTGAACTACTCCTCTCGCCCATTCCTTCCTGTCACCCCGCTAGGGGATGCAGAAGTCGCGTGTGGTGAAGACACGTGGCGTCGTTACATCTGGTGTAGGCGCCGGTTTGGTAAAGTGACTTTCCGTCACATCTGATGGAGCCTCCAGGAGTCCGTCACATCATACTACTTTATACAGTGTGTTCGTTTGGATGTGTAGCCGGCCTAACGGGTATTTTCTTGGCACCGGGAAGCATTCTGTTTGCCGGCGTAACCGGATATTTATATCCTCTTAAATTCAAGAACATCGTTTTCTTATGCAAAGTATAACTACAATAACCACATACCTTTCATAGAAGATGTTGGAAATTATGCCCTTGTGTCACCACGCATCTCTCACACCTTTTAAGAAAGGTAAGACATTAGCACATTGTTAAATGTGAAATCTCGAAATCGAATTTTTGGCTGGGATACAATACTTTCTCTCACCATAGGTAGGTGGCATAAAAATAAATATATCATGAGTAATATGACGTGCATAGAAAAATAAGTTTCAAATGCATACTATAACATCTAAAGGATATATATGAATTTGTCGTTGGGAGAAAAAGTCGCGTGAATGCATCATATAAGATTTTTTTTACTTCAAAGTTTTAACTTTCACAATCCTCCATGTCTTAGAATTTCTTATGTTTAATACATAAGTAGATACCTAAAAGTTTTACATTTAGTTATAATTATACACATATGCAACAAAAGATGCACTTATGAACAATACCTTGAAGTAGCAATAAACAATTTCCTCCACACAAAATACATCTACCGAGCGGGATGGCTGAGGCGTAACGCCTGTAGCCCGCATTCGGGAGATCCCGGGTAAAATCCTTGGCCGACCAACATAAAGGCTTTTTCGTGATTTCCCTCAGTCGCCAAGGTAAATGCCGGTTTGGATATTTAATAACGCGACCCAAAGTCCCACCTTAAGTCTAAAACATTAGTAAAAATGAAAATAAATATTAGCGAATGCTGTCATCTATCCACAGATACTAAAAGTAGGTAGATTGGACGGCACTCTAATGCCATCGGCTCGGAACGTGTGGAAGCAGAGGTACAGTGGCTGTACACATGCCTCTGTGGGCACGTGACGAAGCAAGATGGCATGGTACAGGGATGAGATCTAGAAGGCTTACTGTCCACCACACACCGAGCCACGAGGTGTTCCCAATCAGAACCGTCGCGTTATGACCGCGAAGTTAAAGCGTCGTAAAATAAATGTTGAAAAATTACATGGCTTTCTCTACCATCTATCGTTTATTAGTGGGTATACAAACCATTACTAAAGCTTATTTTTCTATCTGCTACATTTTAATCCAAATAAATTTTTGCAGAAATAGCTGCATTACACATTTCGTTATAGATACAAAGAGAACAGTGACATGTTTAAGAGCCGTACGCTATACGCGACCCTAAAATTCCATACTGTTTCCATGACATCGCGAGAAACATCTGAATGTTGAAAGGACTTAAATAATGACCAAGTAATGGACAATTCGAACATTTAATAACGGATATCTCAGCAATGGCTCACATAAAAAAACTTATTTGAAGTAAATTGTATGTTTTAAAGAAATCTTTTTAGTACATTTTCATCTATCGCTTAACGTTTACCAGTTGTACATGATTATACAAAGTTTCTTCCAACTGAAGTGGACTTCGCAGGCTATTCCCAGAAAATTCAAGATATACATTTTATTTGTAATGTAAATATCTTTAATAGATAGTATTTTAATCAAAATAGTTCGAGCCATTAGAACATAAAACATTTCGAAAAATAGAGTGGAGGGAGTTTCTTGAAAATTTTCTTGTCGCATCCTTGGAAGGTACTGAACCTAAATTAAATTTGGTATTTATACAACCATTAGTTATGCTGTTCACAGACACGTGCGCGCGGACCTTTTTCTAAAAATGCGCTTTTTGGGTTCAGGGGGCTTCAAAACATAAATTTCCAGTGAAATCTCGGTATCGAATTTTTGGGTAGAATACAATACTTCCCCTACTTTGTATACGTAGTAGAAGTAAAAAACAATATATACACATACATCTGTTTGTACACCTTAAATATATGTGTTAGTTTACTCTAGCATTCCCATTAACCGTGTTTATATAGGTTCCGAATAACATCGTTAATACTTTAATATTATTTTTATCTTTTAGGCAGTTCTCTGAAGGGAAAATTCACATTCTTTTATAATATGCTATGCGTTCACAGCATCTGGCTTCAGATACAGGATTTGCAATGTTTTTCATTTTAAAAAACAATCACATCATACACACTTCCAGGTGCAATCAATGAATCAGGTGAAAGTGAATGGGCGACTTCAAACAAAATATGCACTTTCCCCAAGTCCCAGGCTTTTTGGACTAACATTAATAAGATTTTTAAAACGACTTTTTGATTCGCCTTACTTGAACCTTATAGATACGAGTTTTTTTTATTAAATACTGTTTTGAGAGCTGGTCCATCCATGTCCACTTTCCACTACAGTATTTTCGTTCGAGCGCCTTATTCCAATTTATTGACTTTCGGAAGGTCGTAATGCACAACGGAAACGCTCCAACTGTAATGAAAAGAGCGCATGGTATTGGCAGCTAGAGAGTAAAGGGCTGTGCGTGACGGTATTGCTATCCCGGTTGGAGTCAACCTTCCCTAGTCCTCTCGTCAATGTCTGTTCCAAGTTAAATTGAAGTCCTTGATCGTCTTGCCATCATAATTATTTATTTTGAAAAAAACATACTTTCTCATTCCGAAACTGCTGACTAAGCATAACAAATAAAACAGATAACGAAACATATTAACAAGAAAAAACTTCAAAAATAATCATACTTATATACAAAGTGCATAAAAATGGTATAAGGCAGAATAGCAATAATTATTTTAAAAAATCTGATGTGATACAATCACCGACTTTCTCTACCCTCTATCGTGTATTAGTGAGTATATAAAGTATTCCTACTAAAACTTATTTTTCCATCTACTACATTTTAATCCAAATAAACCTTTACAGAAATAGCTACATTACACATTCCGTTATAGATACAAAGTGAACAGCGACAGTCAAATGTTTAACAACTGGACGCTATATGCTGGCCTCAAAAAGCTATCCTGTTTCCACGACATCGCGAGAAACAACTGTATGTTGAAAGGAATTGAAGAGAATGACAAAGAAATGAACAATTCGAGTCATTAATAACGGATATCTCAGAAATGGCTTACTCCACGAAAAGCTTATTTGAAAAAAATGTTGTGTTTTAAAGATATCTACATTTTTTGTGTGGCACGTTTTCGTATATCGCTTAACGTTTACTAGTTATACAAGACTATACAGAATTCCTTCCGATTAAGAGGACTTCACAGGCTATTCCCAGAAAATTCAAGATATACACTTTATTTTTCATGTAAATATGTTTAATATATGCTACTTTAATAAAAATAGTTAGAGCCATTTTTGGAAAATAAGAAATTTTGAAAAATATGATGTAAAGTATAGTTTTAGAATGCTATTTTCTTGAAAATTTTCGTGTTGCATCTTTGGAAGGTACTGAACCTAAATACCAAGTTTGGTGTTTATCCGACCTCTAGTCTTTGAGATATGCTGTTATCTCTCTCTCTCTCTCTCACACACACACACACACACAAAGGACCTTTTCCTAAAAATGCTTTTTTTGGATCAGGGTTCCTCAAAACATGTATTTTCGGTGAAATAACATATTTACTTTTTGGGTGGAAAGCAGTACCTTCTCTACCTACCAGGTGCGTGGTAGAGAAAGTAATATATCTCCTGAAAAGTTGCATTTTTTTATCTATAACGAAATGTGTAATGCAGCTATTTCTGCAAAGGTTTATTTAGATTAAAATGTAGTAAATAGAAAAACAAGCTTTAGTAAGAATACTTTGTACACCCACTAATAAGCGAGGGTAGAGAAAGTCATGTGAATGCATTACATCAGATAAAGAATATAAATCAAATAGACTGTGGGTATTTTACACATATTTATAATACTAAATAATCTGCCTTAATTAACTCTTAAAATAAAAATCTGATGTGTTACACTCACATGGCTTTCTCTACTCTTGTACAAACTATTTTTACAAACGCTTATTCTCCATATGCTTCATGTTAATCGAGATGTTAATCTTATTGCTAATTTTCTTGTAGGTGCAAGGGGAATATGGTAGGCTTTAAGCTATAGACAAATATTTTAAGAGCTGGTTGCTATGTGGAGTATTCCATTTTCTATGCATTACAAGGACAAAAGAAATGAAAAAGGATCTTGATAAACATTACAAGTATTGGAAAATAGGGAATAACAATCAATATCTCGAAAATGGATCACTCAACAAAAACAATATATATGACATAAATTGTGTATTTTAACGCGATCTACATATTTTGTGTAGTAAAATTTTGTCTATCTCTTAAGGTTTACCAGTTATGCAAAAGTCGTTAAAATTTTCGAAAAATGTTCCATGTAAAGAGTAATCTGGGGTGGGGGGATTTTCTTGAAAACCTTCGTGTCGCATCTCTGGAAGATACTGAACCTAAATAGTAAGTGTGGTATTTATCCGACTGTTCGTTTCTGAGTTATGCTGTTCACAGACACACATACACAAACACACACACACACACACACACAGACAGACACACACACAGACACAGACACACACACATAAACAGACACACACACGGACATGTTTCCAAAAATGCTTTTTTTGGATTCAGGGGGTCTCAAAACATATATTTCCGGTGAAATCTCGGTATCGAATTTTTGGGTGGAATGCAATACTTCCCCTACTTACTATACGTAGTAGAGAAAGTAAAAATGTTTCGCAGAAGTCAACATCTACTAATTTTGCCATAATTTCCTAAACGTTTTAATCAAATTTGAAAGAAAAAATAATTCTTTGTCATTTAGTAAAAAAAATGTGAAATAATAAATCTCATTTTTGAACAAGTGTTAAAACAAACAAAATAATAATAATAATAATAATAATAATAATAATAATAGAGTAATAAAGGAAATAGGGCACTTCATTCATAAACCCAACATAATTCCCTAATAAGAAGCTCTGCAAAAAGCTACACAGACAGCAGCATCTTCCTCGTTCTTCTTACTATCCCTGTGCACATCTGCATAAAATTACAGCTTCTTCTGAAGACAAATCAAAGTACTTGAGTATCTTTATGTCATCACACATTTTTCACTAACGTTATTTATGAATGCAAGTTCCACAGCTCTGGCTGCATTCTCGGCTTCAACTTCAATACTGTACGTCGTTTTCACGGGTACTTGTGCTTTCTCATGCTACAGCATACGGACGTTAGTCATTTTGAAAAAAATTTCTTCTTCGAAATTTCTTGCGATTTATATTTAAAATCAAATATATGCCAGTGTCTACCAAGAACCAGGCAGTTACTTGCTTTCCTAATATCACATGGTGTTCTGAAGGTAAAGTGTGAGTCATGTCTAGGACCCGGATGTTTAGATTTTAACCTATATTTTTCCTCGGTATTTAATTAACACGTTTCAAGATATATACTCGTTTCACTTTTCCTGCAAATTACACTACACCTAAAAATACCTAAATGAGGAGTTGACACCTAAAATAACCTAAATAGCTGTTTTTACTTTTTAGAAACGAAGAACGTTATTTTAGGATTGAAACTCATTATAAAATTATTTCCACCAGTAGATAGTTCAAGTCACTACAGTTAAACGCAACACATGTGACGTGGTGACACCTGGATGCAGCTGACAGCAGGTCAGGACTTGGCTGTCTGCTGCCATTTACTACGCCGAGCACTTATAAGATGTTAAAAATGTCGTCAATGAATTGGATGAAACAGAAGCTTCCTGCATTGCCAAGGCTAAGAAATCACTCGAGTGCCCCACTCTTGCCGCTTCCCTTGTGTACATTAGCACGCATTTTTGTTTTATACCAGAAGCTACTCTCGGGTTAGAAAGTACAACTTTGCCACTGAAAGATGCTCTAGATAAAATTGGCAATGTTTCCAGTAAAGAAATACCTGGACCAGTGGGAGTTGCGTGTTCTTCGAAGTTGCAGAAGATTCTTCAACGAAATCCTACTTTTGAAGATATGAAAATCATCAAGTCAGTATTGCAGGGAGAAAATTATACAGGAGAACTACCCCTAGAACCCGCTGCACTGGCATCTATGTTCTACGCTCCAATGACGTCATGTTCCGTTGATAGAACCTTTTCTTCATACAAGAATGCGTTACGTGATAATAGGAAATCGTTTACGCCAGAAAATATCTAAATGCATGTATCTATTGCAATGCCAAAAAATAAATCTTACAATTAAGTATCAGAAAATCAAAATTATTGATACCTGTATTGATCCACGAAGCAAAACATAAAAAACTATTTTAATCAAGAAAGACCCAAAAAAAACCTATTTTAAGCAAATAAGAAACCTAAAATGAAGGCTTATTCCACCTAAAAATCCGAGCCCTAGTCATGTCTACTCTTCGTCAATATCTCCGAAGATGCAGTCTGGAGGAAGATAACTGTGATCGCGGATGGGGAAATAATAGAGAATCTTCAAAACAATAGACTTATTTTCATGAGAATGGACGTTACAAGAATTTTGCTTTTGTAAGGTACATGAATCAGAGAAGAGCCGAAGAACAAGGTTTCCTTTCTAATATTTTCTTTCTTCAAGTTATGTTTCCAATTGTTTAATGATTCAGTGCACCTGCGATTTCATTCGATCCACAACTTATGTATACAGAAGCTACTATACTTAATAGTACCACTTTGTAGAGAAAAATTCCTCTAAATGGTGGACTAAATTTTAGTTTTCTACTCCAAAGCCTGTATGAGAACTGCGATTTGTTTCTATGAAGTGGTACAGAGTTTACAGTATGACATATGCACTTTTAAAATATGTTCAAAACATGTGCCCACAGTGATAAAGTATATATCAAATTAAACAGGAAATTTCAAATAATAAGACTGCACAAAGGAGAAAAAAATGTAATTTTTAGGCAATTTTCGCCAATTTAATCTCCCTTAAGGATGCTTTCTTGTTTGAAAGAAAGATTTTTTTCAGTAGTTTATTATCTAAACAAAAGCTATTAAAACCTTTTATGTAGAAATGCCTTATATATAATTCATAGGAAACGTACAAAACTTATCAAATCCATAATTTTATGGATGCTTATGTTCAGAACGGTCAAGTTAGTTATACTGGTTCTAAATTTTGGTTTATGTAAAGCTACTACCATGACAATTGTAGGAGCCTGGCGTTTGGTGTGTGATGGGCCTTGCGAGAGACAGCTGCATGAAGAGGAGGAAGTCTGTGACGGTGGAGTTTGCTTTGAGGAATTGCCTCTCATGGCGTTTGGTGGGCCCTTAGAGGCACATCTCCGTGAGGGGAGGTCGGTCTGTGACGGTGAAATTTGCTTTGAGGAAGGTCTCTCTTGGAGTTCGGTGAGTGGCGGGCCCTCAGAGAGGCATCTCCGTGGTGAGAGGAGGTCTGTGATAGTGGAGTTTGCTTTGAGGAACTGTCTGTCTTGGAGTTCGGTGAGTGGCGGGACCTCAGAGAGACATCTCCGTGGTGAGAGGAGGTCTGTTACGGTGGAGTTTGCTTTGAGGAATTGCCTCTCATGGCGTTTGGTGGGCCCTTAGAGGCACATCTCCGTGAGGGGAGGTAGTATGTGACGGTGAAATTTGCTTTGAGAAAGGTCTGCCTTGGAGTTCGGTGAGTGGCTGGCCCTCAGAGAGACATCTTCGTGATGAGAGGAGGTCTGTGATGGTGGAGTTTGCTTTGAGGAACGTCTGTCTTGGAGTTTGGTGTGTGGTGGGCCCTTAGAGACACATCTCTATGGGGAGAGGTAGGCCTGTGATGGTGGAGTTTGCTTTGAGGAACTGTCTGTCCTGGCATTTAGTGTGTGATGGGGCCTCAGAGACACATCTCCGTGGAGAGAGGTGGATCTGTGATGGTGGAGTTTGCTTTGAGGAACTGTCTGTTCTGGCGTTTGGTGTGTGGTAGGCCCTTAGAGACACATCTCTATAGGGAGAGGTAGGTCTGTGATGGTGGAGTTTGCTTTGAGGAACTGTCTGTCCTGGCGTTTGGTGTGTGGTGGGCCCTTAGAGACACATCTCTATGGGGAGAGGTAGGCCTGTGATGGTGCAGTTTGCTTTGAGGAACTGTCCTGGCGTTTGGTGTGTGGTGGGCCCTTGGAGACACATCTCTATGGGGAGAGGTAGGTCTGTGATGGTGGAGTTTGTTTTGAGGAACTGTCTGTCCTGGCGTGTGGTGTGTGAAGACACCTCAGAGAGATATCTTTGTGGGGAGAAGTAGGTCTGTGATGGTGGAGTTTGCTTTGAGGAACTGTCTGTCCTTGCGTTTGGTGTGTAGTGGGCCCTTGGAGACACATCTCTATGGGGAGAGGTAGGCCTGTGATGGTGGAGTTTGCTTTGAGGAACTGTCCTGGCGTTTGGTGTGTGATGGGGCCTCAGAGACACATCTCCGTGGAGAGAGGTAGGCCTGTGATAGTGGAGTTTGCTTTGAGGAACTGTCTGTCCTGGCATTTAGTGTGTGATGGGGCCTCAGAGACACATCTCCGTGGAGAGAGGTGGATCTGTGATGGTGGAGTTTGCTTTGAGGAACTGTCTGTTCTGGCGTTTGGTGTGTGGTAGGCCCTTAGAGACACATCTCTATAGGGAGAGGTAGGTCTGTGATGGTGGAGTTTGCTTTGAGGAACTGTCTGTCCTGGCGTTTGGTGTGTGGTGGGCCCTTAGACACACATCTCTATGGGGAGAGGTAGGTCTGTGATGGTAGAGTTTGCTTTGAGGAATTGTCTGTCCTGGCGCTTGGTGTGTGGTGGGCCCTTAGACACATCTCTATGGGGAGAGGTAGGTCTGTGATGGTAGAGTTTGCTTTGAGGAATTGTCTGTCCTGGCGCTTGGTGTGTGGTGGGTCCTTAGACACACATCTGTATGGGGAGAGGTAGGTCTGTGATTGTGGAGTTTGCTTTGAGGAATTGTCTGTCCTGGCGTTTGGTGTGTGGTGGGCCCTTAGACACACATCTCTATGGGGAGAGGGTGATGGTGGAGTTTGCCTTGAGGAACTCTCTGTCCTGGCGTTTGGTGTGTGGTGGGCCCTTGGAGACACATCTCTATGGGGAGAGGTAGGCCTGTGATGGTGGAGTTTGCTTTGAGGAACTGTCTGTCCTGGCGTGTGGTGTGTGAAGACACCTCAGAGAGATATCTTTGTGGGGAGAAGTAGGTCTGAGGGGTCCTGCCGGCGTCAGAACGTAATCTGCACACGTTAGGAACCCCGCCTATGTCCGAACCTGCCGCCCTGGATCTGGTCACCCTCTGTGCTCTTCAATTCAACCCTTCCAGAACTACAATGTCTTCATGTGCCGAAAACCTCCTCCGCTTTCTGATAATTTCATAACCGTAAAAATTGCAAAAATTCACGCCTAACAACTCCACGAAATTTCTAATTAATAGCTGCAATAGTTAAAAGTCTACACATCTGCATTGCATTTTGTATCACGTGTCCTCTAGTTGTAGAAATAGCACCAGCTGGTCCCTGTATTCTAACCATCACAACCCCCACGCAAGTGCCAGAGAGTTTAAAGGTAATAAAATGCCGGAACAAGGGCCCAACCTACCCGCAAATCTCATTTCAGCCCAGAATTGTGCGGCTAAGAGCGAGGGCGAGAATTACTAAACATACCTGTATTCTTATGCATTAGCCTTGCATCATTTAAAGAGCGCCTTCTGCTTTAAAATGACAGTTTAACAGCTATGTCGAATTAGCTTAACGTGTTGAAAGGATGCTTAATGCAATGTTTCAAGCGCTAGCTGGTCGTAAACGTAAACCTTTACGACACTGGTGTCATAATATACACAGCTTTGTCACAATGAGACCTTTCGTAGGAGGTCGAGGTCTATTTCATTCAAGGGTCGTGCATGATTACTTGCAACAACACATCCCGTTTCTTTAAGTGTGTTGACATATAATATTTTTTCTTTCTGAAATGTTATGTTCTTCTACAGTTCAAGGCATATGCAATAAATTGCCTATTTTGCCCTCAAAGATTCCCTTTTTACTTATTCTACTACGTATAGTAAGTCGGGAAAGTATTGCACACCACCCAAAAATTCGATACCGAGATTTCACCAGAAATACATGTTTTGAGGCCCCCGGAATACAAAAAAAGAACTTTTAGAAAAGCGTCCATTGTGTGACTATCAATGCGTCTATGTGTCTGTGTGTATCTGAGAACAATATAACACAAAAACGAAAAGTCGGATAAATACCAAACTTGATATTTAGATTCAGTATCTTTCAAAGATGCAACACGAAGATTTCAATAGCATCCCCCCACCTAAGACTGCCGTTTACATAGAACACTTTTCGAATATTTTGATTTTATTAAAAATGACGCTCTCGATTTTTATTAAAACATAATATATTTATGATATTTTTATGGCAAATAAAATGTTTATCTTGAATTTTCTGGGAATATCCCCAAAAGTTCTCTTCTTTCTGAATGATTTTTGTGTAACTGCTAAACTGTAAGAGATACACACAATTTTTCTACACTAAAATGTAGAACTCGTTAAAATGCACAATTTATGTCATAATTTTTTTTTTTGAGGAGTGACCCATTTCCGAGATATTTCCCGTTATTTGTTTAAATTTTCCAATAATTATACTTTTTCTCAAATGGGAATTCGTTATTCGTTTTTTTATGTCCTGGACATGCAAAGAGACCCGAACTACTCTTTACATAGAACAGTTTTCGAAATTTTGATTTTCTCAAAACTGGCTCTAACGATTTTGATTAAAATATCACATGTTTAATATATTTTCAATATAAATGAAACTATATCTTGAATTTTCTGGGAATGTCCCCAAAAGTTCTCTTAATTCTGAATGACTTTCTCATAACTGATAAACCCTAAGAGATAGACAAAATTTCACAGCACAAAAAATGTACATGTCGTTAAAACACACAATTTATTATCATATACTTTTTTTGTCGAGTGAACCACATCCGAGATATTCCTTATTATGTATTTGAATTTTCCAATACTTATACATTTTCTCATATGGGAATTCGTTATTCGTATTTTTATCTTGGACAGGCACATAGCAACCAGATCTTAAAAGATTTGACTATCGCTTAAAGCCTACCATATTTCTCTAGCAACTACAAGAAAATTAGCAATAAATTTCTGAAAACGTTTCTCTCATTAACATAAAGTAGATGGAAATAAGCGTTTGTAAAAATGGATTGCACAAGAGTAGAGAAAGTCGTGTGAATGTAACGACTTTTATCGAATTGTAACCTCTATGAACCGTATCTTTGAGGCAGTATTTTTAACACTTAAATAATTTCAGTGTAATTATATATGTAAATTCAATAACAGCTTTAAACTTAGGGCAATTTGATTAGTATTTACAGAATTAGTTACATTTACATTTACCCTTGGTACACTTGTACTTAAATTTTCAAAACTATTTCTAAGTTTATCAATTTATTTGCTACTTTGTTGTACTTTATCTTTGATTTCATCTATCATTGACTTGTGTACTTCTTTAATTGCATCTGCATTTGTTTTTGCCATTTCATGCATTTTATTTATTTCCCCAGTTAAATCTATTTGTACTTGTACAAGATCTGCATTTGTATTTTCTACCATTGTTTTCAATTCTTCACTCTGTTTATCTAACTTATTACAAATACCTTGCTTAGTATTACTAAGTTTTAACTCCATTTCAGTTACATTTTTATCAGTATGACTTTACAATTTCTGTTCTAGCTGCTTACAACCTTTGTTTACTTTTAAATCTATATATTTTCCTATTTTGATTTCTAACCTCTTGCTTTCAGCTTTGCTTTCTTTCATACAATTTTCTATTTGCTTAGCTAGATCTTTTTTTATATTACATAGTTCTGTATTTGTTTCAGTTAACTTATTATTACATTCTTTACTTAATTCTACTTTCAGCTGTGTACTAGTTTCAGTTATCTTATTATTAGTTTCAGTTATCTTATTATTTAACCGTGTACTAAATTCAGTTAGCCTATTAGTTTGTTCAGTTATTGCTTTTAGAAGGCACATAAAATTCTGTTATGACAAGTTTAGATGCTCTTGTTGGCTAGATGTGTGAGGGTTTCTTTCTTTTGTTGTTCCCTGCACTAATATGTGTAAAGGTGATTGACCTTGCATACTACTGCTATCTTTTTCTATGCCTACCTGCATCTAACCTATTTGTTTCCTCTAGCTCTGATTGTAAATTTACATTGTAGTCTGTAATGGCTGACCTATCCTCTCCTACTTCCATATTTTCATTCTTTTTGGTTTCCATTTTATTTTGTATATTTGTTTTTGAATTTCTCAATTTTAATTCACCGCTTAACAGCGTGAAATTATCTTAATTACAATACATTTTCTTAACTATCTTTACAATGAATATATATATACATATATAATACTGGAATTTTCTGACCTTTTGTTTTAGCTGTTACAGTAAACCTTTTTATTCCGGTGCTCCCTTGTTGATTGTTGTTGAATTGCTGACTGCGTGCCCCGTACTCCTGAAAGAATTTTTGTTGTCCTTGGATGATATTGATGATTTTGAAGTTCTGAGATGAAGTCTTGTAGTTTCGTCGATTCTGGTAGTTCTATGTTGTTCGTTGATCTCTTCTTTTCAGATGTCGCCAATTCCTGTCTCTTCGAGCCCCACGTTGTGCGCCAATTTGAAGTAGGTGGTTTGTTAGGTTATTTGCAACACGCTTTGGGCGTCAATTTGAAGTAGTTAGTTGCCGCTACGTATTGAAATTCAGTTTGTAGATGCTTTATTATATTTCAACTGTCGGGGAGCCGAAATTGTAGTAGTTGCAACAGCACGTATAGTAGACAGTAGCCTTCGCCCCAAATGTATTTTCAGTTGGCCTTTGCCCCAAGTTTAAAAAAATATTAACTTTGTAATTAAACTGTTTCTTTAAGTATTAAATATTTATGTTTGCCTCGGCTACATCAGTATTATTGTTAGAGACATGGATGTCTTGGCAGGGTGTGTTGCGACAAGAATGTAGGCTTACGCAGATTTTTTAAGTTTTAATTCACTCCTTTTTACTAATCCTTGACATAAATTAAATAGCACTTCACTGATATCGAGAGCTGTGAGATTCGTTTATTTAATACTTGCATTTTTAACACATATACCATTTTTCGTTTCACATGAATACGTATTAAATCTCTCGATGACGCACAAGCATCCGGTTACATCACTGTCTGCAGACATCTGAATAGATTTCAACCGTCTAAACTTGTAAATTTCTGTATTTCAAGTCTCTGATTGGCTGATCTTACTCCAATAAATACCTGCATTTAACTAAAGCTTTTTCTGGTTGTTGATTGGATATTTTTATAAACTGTCTCTAAAATTACATTAATGCTTTCAAGAATCACAATAACATTTAAACTCTCAAACTCATTATTGCCTCAAGGTTACCTCATTGTTAGAGCAACGTTTAACTTATTATTCTCACAGCTTCTACATTATTAAATTATGTAATATATTCACATAACATTATTACACATGGATACAACAATATAAGCATATGAAATGACTGTTACATACATTTTACAAATTATTACATACACATATTGCTTCAAGGCTGGCTGTTATTGAATTTACATATTATATAATTAGACCGAAATTATTTAAGTGTTAAAAATACTATATCATCTTTCAACCTAAATACTGCGAATTCGTACATTATTTTAGACAGTACAAAATAAAAGACAGTTACTATTGGAAGCACAGAATCCATCCATAGGTACACGCTTGAGCGTGTATAGCAAACTGAAGCATATGAAAGCCTTCGTATAAAATTTTATGAACGAATGTAACATAAAAGAGTAACGCAATAGTCGCAATTACTAACTCAATGCAATAATTATAACGAATACTTGACGTGTCGAAACGCTGTCACACAACCATGAAAGAGCCATAACGAGGTTGTTGAAAGCATCCAGTTGAAAGAGTGGGACGCATGTAGCTGTCGCATTTCTCGCGCCAATTAGCCATGATGAACCACGGCATTACTCAGTAACGTTGAGAAATAAATTAAAGGAAACCGAAAACGGAATTTCTCCTGTTAATGAGGCCAGAGAATTTAGCCAGCATTAATCGGCTTCTGCCGCTTGGATCCATGATTCATCTGCTGACCTGAGGCCATTGCCCACGGCAGCCCTCTTCGCGTGGCGGACACCGACAAAAACAAGGTAACAAGAGCATTGACCGTGATGTTGTTGTTGTGATATGTGAAAATAAACATGTTGCCTTTCGTGAGAAGGTTGCCCAAGGAAGACAACGCGGATAAAGAACCAAGTTTGGGAAGAACAGAGGTTGCGAAACTGAAAAGAGAACAAAAAATGTTCGATATTCGTAACAAAGTCACATTCAGGATTGAGACATTTGTGGGAAATTAGGATGACGATTATGTTTAAACGGGAGTAACATAGTGACTATAAATAGCTTTCGTCTAACGATGCAGAAAAATGAAATATAAACACAATTCCATCTCCACTTAATTTTAAAAACCTTTCGCAGCGTAAAACTTAATTTCGTGAAAAAGAGGATGATGAAATAATAACAATAATAATCCTATACTCGTCAAATTATGAGTAGATGTATTTCTTCCGCTTACACTTACGGAAATCAGATCAGATGATTTCCAAAAATTGAGACACAAACCATTAGTTGCAAATGTCATCAAGTATTTTGGAAGAGATTACCCCACTGAATAGAAAACTCGTCGGTTTTGTATCACATTAAAATGTTTCACGCTATAGTTTCAGAAGCTATAGGTCTAGGTGATGGTATTTAACTATTGTGACAAAGCCGGGCCTTTGCTTACTAGATAACGAGCGTGTTCTTCAGCACTAGCCGTCGCATGATTGGTTGGGGAGAGAGAGAAGGATGTCGCGGTAACCTGTTCGTGTTATCTTTCTTACTTGGCGCCTGTTATTGTTTTACTATTTTGAATTTTGGGTTCTTTGTCCTCCGACTAGCTATTATTACTCAATCGAGCAAATATCTCTGAGCAGGGCGTGTTAACGGAAAGGAGTTGTTACTAAAAGATAACACTGATAAAAGAATTTATCTGACTGAAACTGTTATATTTTCGAATGTAATTACTGTCTTATAGTTGCCGCGTACTTCAAATTTTGTAAATAACTTTACGAGTGAGAGATTCTTTCAAACTCTATAATGTGTACTTCACGAAAGATTCCTCAAGACTGCGTGATGAGTTTCTCGTGATAGATTTCTTAGAACTGCGTGAAGTGTAACTCGCGAATGATTCTTTAGAACTGCCTGACGTGTACCTCGCGAGAGATTTCTTAGAACTGCGTGAAACATGCTTGTAGCTCGAGAATACATACTCCTCCCCGAAATGCCTAAACATTATAATACAGCTACTATTAGTTACCAAATCGCGCCAACATTAGCGTCTGTTTTGTAAGCCAATCACAATTACTAATACATATGCTCAAGGAAAGACATTCCCTCCATTTCTAAAGAACGGTGCGCTACCCTGACGTCATTTGTTTGTCTCTTCTAAGTGATAAACAACTCACCCCATCGGTTCATTGTTACCCACTCCGATTGTCAGTTTCAGTGAGGCCGTGTAAACTTATTTCCTAACAATCCTTATAGCTAACAAACATCTAAAATCATTGTCATACAATAATGTTAATTTACACTACAATCACTCTGGCATTCACAGTGTTGTGATATAAAATAGCCTCAAGGAGGAGACGCTCCCAGCATCTGGAAGGCCAATCGAGGAAAACGGCCAAATTTGGAGAGCTGACCTTTCCCAGCAACGTAAGAACTTTCTCGGAGCTCTTACGGGTACACCTAAAAAAACAGTGAATTCGCCGCGGCACGAGGTTGTTTATTGACTTACAGCGCTGTTTAGCGAGTATCGGTGAGCGATAGAGGGGAGAAGGGAAGCCTATATTCAACACTCCTGCAAACGACCGGAAGAGACATGAGTCCACGTTTGACACTGAATAGAGAAGACCTATGTTCAACATTCTAGTGAGTGATCGAAAGAGAGAAAAGGCTACTTCGGCATGGTTTATTGCAAGGTTACACGTAAGAAAAAATTAAATAGTGACTGGAGAAAACTGGACAAAGTTTCAATATGCTTAAATGCGATACCCTCATACCGAAGATATATCAGCATTATAAAGGAACCCATATGGGGCAGAACTACAGCAATGCTGATATTGCCTTGATAAATGCGTCGCTAAACCAGCTAAATCCTTATCTTGTTTAAGAGCTTGCAAGTAGCTTTGAGATCTCAAGATACCATTTAGATTGTTTCAAACCCAGCGAGTAACCGAATTAAAGGCCCACACCTTTCACTAATATGTGTATTACCGCATTCCAGAGGTATGTTTGTAAAGAAGTAATGGAGGAGCAGTTTTTGCATTAACAGAAGTTACATGCCAGGACCACCATTCCACTTCCTGGACATGATCACAACCTTTATTGAAAATTAATTAGTTTGCTTACCGCCGTGTGGTAAGAAAACTAGAAACATAAAAGGTTAAAACCAAGTGAGCAAAACTATAAATTACATGATTATATGATATTAAACCGATCGTCCATATAAGAAATATTACTTCTTAGAAGTCCTCTATGAGATAGTAAGTCCCTTCGACCCGATAAAAGCTGGTGCATTTTCAGCTCAATCTCGTAACTGCCTTTTCCCTCCGCTCAGTTACAGTTCACTGACAGCTTAAGGTATTTTTCTATCCGTCGATTTCCTCGAAATAGCTGAAGCAGTTACTGCTAATGATACATTACATACTTGTCTTTACGTTCCTGGAAAAAATGAAATTACTTTCTTAATTCGAGCCTCTTCGGTGCACTTTATTCTCTGGTAGACAATCGCTTTCACGGCATACAGGACACGTTTCTTGGCTCTAGACCAACAATCATTGCAAAATGAATTAAATGACAGAAATTCTTGGGTCACAACGACCTGGGTACTTGTTTCCTGATATACCTTGTCTGTTTTGAAAAGATTCATTTAATTTTATGTTCGTATGCTATTGCGAACAGTTATTTGCGTCGTTCTGCACGTATAATGCAAGTAAAAAATTAAGATTTCATGCATACAGGGTGAATCATCTAACACTTGAACCGCAAATATTTCGGAAATGGAAAGTGCTATTGATGTGCAGTTTTCATAGCATTGATCGGTAGTTAAGGGCTGGTACATTTAGGCTATAAACAGATTTTAATAATACTGAGAAAGTGTATTTTTGAGCAAACATACCATTTTTAAACGCAACAATGCCTAGCTACATCAATGGAATAAATGTAGGGTAAATTAGAATGTCAGTGGCGTTTGTTGCAAGATTCTAGTGCAAGTGGTTTACGAGAAATCTTATTTTGAAACTTTTACGCACCGATATTTGTACAACCTGTGGTAGCACAAACTAAAGGAAAACAAAAGGGAATTACAATACTTCTGTGGATTCTTACAAGTAAAAAGAACTTAGTCCTTCAAGAGTTGTGTTCAAAATGACCACAGGCAGCTTCAATACACGCTTCCAGTCTGCTATAGAAAGACTGCTACACACGTTCTAGCATTTCAGCGGAAATTTCAGGGCAGACAGCAGTAATCCGTCGTTTCACATCATCTGGTATAGTTGGTACATCCTTAGACAGTGTCTTTCAGCCCTCCCCTCAGAAAAAAGCCTAAAGGGGCCAGATCCGGTGAACGGTCCGGCCAAGTTACAGATCCTCTTCGACCAATCCAATTATTTGGAAGCAATCCGTTAAGACAAGCTGTAGTACTTCGTGCACTATGGGCTGGACTATGTTGGTACCACAGGTTCCTCCTAGTCTGCAAAGGAACGTCTTCTAGCATCTGTGGCAGATGGTCTGTCAGGAGGCTGCGATACTTGTACGAGTTCATTGTTCCTTCTATGAACAAACGTCCTATGAGCTGATGGTTGACTATCCCACAACACACGTTTAAACTCCATGGACGCTGACGTTCCACTTGAAGACAATGGGGATTGTCAACAGACCAATAGTGCAAGTTTCTGCGGTTTACCTGGCCATGAATAGTAAACGTTGCCTCGTCACTAAACAAAATACATGATGAATCTGGGGTATCATGTCTTAATACCCATGTACATACATTAACATGATTCTCAAAATCGTTTCCATGCAGCTCTTGATGGAGAGAGATGTGATAGGGATGGAATCTATGTCGATGGAGAATACGCAGTACACTTGCCTGACTTATGCCACTTCCACGTGCGATTTTGCGGGAACTAATTTGCAGATTTACTGCAACGGCAGCCAAAGCATTAATTTTTGCCTCTTCTCCAGTCACTTCTTTGTTTCTGTTACGTTTTGTAGGTGTTACAGTACCATTTTCTTGTAATTCTTTGAAGAGGTTGATAAATAATTGCCGAGATGGTTGACGTCTATTGGGATACGTTTCCGCATGCACCGTACAGGAGCGAACTGCATTCTTCCTACACTCTCCATACACCATGAGCATGTCGGCTTTTTCTGCATTAGTAAACACCATCTTCTACTCACGACTTATACTTGCACTGCCACAAGCTGACCAGAATGTCGCAATGTAATCAATGAACAGAAAACACAATATAAACATAACAACATCCTACTTAGCAACTAAGCAGGTTGTATGGGACAAACATTTGTCGGGGTGGAAACTTTTCAAAATACGATTTCTCGTAAACCACCTGCACTTGAATCCTGCAACAAAGACCATTGACATTCTAATTTACCCTATCTTTATTCTGTTGATGTAACTAGGCATTGTTCCATTTAAAAAAATTATGCTTGCTCAAAAAATACACTTTCTCAGTATTATTAAAATCTGTTTATATGCGAAATGTACGAGCCGCTGACTACCAATAAACGCTGTGAAAACTGCACATCAATAGCTCTTTCCATTTCCGAAATATTTGCGGTGCAAGTTTAAGGTGATTCACCCTGTATATTAGATAACTCTTGCAAATAATTCGCACAACCTTAATAAATATCTAAATAGGCCATAAATTCAACCCAAGTACAAATGGTTTTGGTGAACCTATTTGCCTATGTGTATTTTACAAACGTAGCTACCCATTTGGGGGGGGGGGGGTTTACGGCTGCATTGTGTTATAGGGTGTTTTGTAAATCTATAGCATACCACACTGATTTATTTATTTTTAACGCAGCATTACACTATAGAGGGTGGTGTAGGTAAATGTGGCTCGCCTCGCGTTTGAATGCAAATGGGTATATTTTTTCTTTGTGTATTAATATAAACTTATGTTAACCATGCGGGATGACTCAGGCGATATGGCCCGCATTTGGGTGGTCCCAGATTCGATCCCCGGCAACCGCCCTCTCTGACCCATGGGTTTTTCGTGGTTTCCCCGGGTGGAAACTACCCCAGATGCTGGGTGGTTCATCTTCTACCACGACTCTCCTTCCACTCATTTCCTGTACCCATCATCTTCCTTGCCATGTGTTTCAGGGTTGTAGGACCAGGCGGCGGTGTTCTGCGGGTTGCGGCTGGGCGGTGGCTCGCGCTCTGTAAAGGTTTCTTCCCTGGCGTGGCTGCGGTACCCTTCAGTTAGATCTCTGTTCAACGTGGGGCTCCGCTCTCGAGAACCCTGGAGGTTGGTGACTTGTGGGCAGGGGCCGTGTGGCGTAGGATGCATTCTATCTGGAAACGTTAGGGACCCCGTCCATGCTTTCCCCCGTCGACAACCGGATCTTGTCGCCCTTCGGGTCTCTCCCCTCATCCCTCCCTCTTAGTGGTCACGTTGGAAGCACAATAGGCCGACTGGCCTGCGTGCGGTGATCTGCCCCGCTTCCGGTGGCCCCTCCGTGATATGTACCTTTAACTTTAAATTTCTGTTAAAATTGAATCGAGCTACAGTACAACAACGGAAAATTTTATGCAAATGAATAATCGACAGTTGGCATACTTGACGCAGTAGCCGGTGTAAGTATAGAGTAAACAGACAAACGAATTGCTGAAATGGACTCGCCATTTATTGAAGATGTTGAAAGTGGCCCCCTGCAGCATCAATACACAGCTGTGCATGCATGTCGCCATATTCAGATTCACCTGGCATAAGGTTCTGATATAGATGGCGGCAACCTCACGTCTGATGTTGTCTTTCAGTTCATGCATTGTGTGTGGATTTGTTTCATAGAACTTGAGGCAGTATTTTCAACACTTAAATGATTTCAGTCTAATTATATAATAAATAAATTCAATAACAGCCGCCTTAAAGCAATATGTGTAAAAAGTGTATATTACAGTCATTGTATATGTTTATATTATTGTATACATGTAATAATGTTATGTATACGTAATTTAATAATGTAATAAATTATAATTACGTAATTTAATAATGTAGGAGCTGTGAGAATAATAGGTTAAAAGTTGCTAACAATGAGGTAACAATGGGGTAGCCTTGAGGCAATAATGAATTAGAACGTTTAATAATACTACTAGGCATTCTTGGAAACAATAATGTAATTTTTGAGACAGTTTATAAAATAGACAATCAACAACCAGAAAAAAGCTTAAGTTAAATAAAAGTATTCTATTGGATTAGGAATAGCCAATCAGATACTTGAAATACAGAAATTTACAAATGTGGCGGTAGAAATCAAGTCAGTTGCTTGTAGACAGTGCTCATAACTGGAAGCGTTGGTTGTAGACAGTGTTCCTGGCGCGAGACACGCCCTCGAGATATTTAATACGTATTTTGTGTGAGACAAAAATAGTTTACGTGTTAAAAAGTGCAAGTATTTAATAATAAAAAATCTCACAGCTCTCTCTATATCAGTGAAGTGCTATTTACATCGTGTCAAACATTAATAAAAGGAGTGAGGTAAAATTATAATCTGTGTAAGCCTATAATTCTTCAGTCGCACCACAACCCTGCAAAGAGAAACATGTCTGTAACAATAATACTGACGCAGCCGAGGCAAACATAAATATATAATATTTAAAGAAACAGTAAAAATTACAAAGTTAATATATATTTTTTAAAACATTTGGGGCAAAGTCCACCGAAAAGTACATTTGAGGCGAAAGCTACCGGAAACTTTTTACTATACGTGCGGTTGCAACTACTTCAAGTTCGGCTCCCCAACAGTTGAACTACAATACAACTCCTTCAATACAACCTACTTCAAATTGACGCCCAAAGCGTGGTGCAAATAACGTAAAGACAATAACTGCCTCAACCTTGCTCTTCAAATAACTCCACAGGAAAAGATCACGCGTTGTTAGATCCGAGGAACGTAGTGGCCACAACTGTTCGCTAACAGTTCGTTCCGCAGAGAAGATATGGACTCGTTCGTTAATCGAACCTGTTTTCACATATGCTTCCACAATTAGAATTCTTTCTTGTATCGAGAAAGTGATTTACCAGAAGACGAATAGCAACACGATTGTTGCTGTTATACTGTAGCTCCATTCAATTTTAACAGAAATGTATATTAATACACAACGAAAATATGCATTTGCAATCAAACGGGAGCGGGCTACTTTTACCTGCACCACCCTGTGTTTTAGAAAATGTTCCGGCACTCCTAATATACCTGGGGGCATTTTCAATTCATCTCAATAAATGCAAGATGGAAGGTGTAATAATTATGCCGTCGAAAAAATAGCAGATGAATGAGAATACGATAATCCTTAAGAACTAATCGGGAAGGGAAGACATAACTTACATTATCGTATCGAACTCCGGCTAGCTCTTGGAACCCCTGGGTTGATATGTCGTAGGATTGGTCTGGAATCTTAGGCACCCGTCCTTACTAGTGCACATCGTTTCCGGATATGGTTGCACTTAGGGTTTCCCCTTTATCCTTTCCTTCCAGGAGTCACTCAAGACACAAAGGTCTTATAATGACCTATGTGCGTGCGTCTGACTAATCCTAAAGCTATCCAACACTAATATTGATCATTTTTGGTGCAATAGATTAATACTTTGGACCACTGTGTACGTCGAGCTGCTAACGGCAGAAGTTAAGGGTCTACCAGAGGCGCCGATACTTCCAGATATGTGTCATGCAAATTCTATACTGTGCACAGTATCGCATTATACAAAGAATTAACTTGATTAGCCAATCGCAGTGCTCTAATTCCAAGTTCTGTACAGTCACAAGCTTCATGCAGTCCACTGTCACAGGTGACATCAACCAGCTGGTGTCTCCTCTGTTGCATCAGGAACGACGTTTATCCCAACCCTCGTGTCTTGTAATTAATTCATTTAACTCTGTGATCAGATTCTCTTCCCTCGCTTTTCTCTCCTAGCCCCAGGCAAATATCCGTAACCGCATTCCGTAGACAAGAGCGCACTTGCTGTATACATTCTCTGCTTACAAACCTGCGCTGTTCTTTGTAGGCATGTTCAGTAATTAGCAGGCAAGGGAAGCGTATGGTAACACGCGTTCTGACATCCAACGAGCATGAAATAGCGCTTGCCTGAAACAGTCAATGCAATGCAGCGTATGCATTTGCCTTTGTAAAATCTCAAAGAATGTTTGTCCCTGTTTTTAGTTCAATGTCTACTATTTTATTTATTTAAAAGTCTGTGTTATATACTACACAATCTTAAACTTCTGTTTATTGATTTTTATATTTTGATCCTCAGTCAAGAAGAAATTTGGGAATTGTCTCACGGGAACCAAATAAAGGACCAGTAACATTTTTGGATGTCAGCTTGTAGAATCCTATAAAATATGGCTAAGTGGGTTAGTCAATTGTTCAACTCCTAATTCAAATCTTATGGTCGGATCAATTCTTCAGCTGAAGATGTTCTGTTTATGTTAATGTGTTCATTTGTCTTGTACTTCCTTCATCCGAGAGACAGCGATCCTCCTCGTGGACTTCTAAGCCTTTTCCACGCATTTGCAAGTAGGGATCATACTATGTTATTGCGTTTGATACGGAGTTCTCCTTGTAGAGAATTGCCCAATACATGAGGCAGTCTTTCACACCCACTACAGTGTCTGCCATGAGTTGTGCTGGATGAGCGTCTATTATAGGGAGACGTCCTAATGCAGCAACCATTCCATTCAGAAGTGCTAAGGCTTTTTTTTATTTATAATCCAGGAATTTGTGGATGCAGCTTGAGAAAATAATTGAGCTCCTTATGGGTAAACGCAACTATGCACTATGTAGCAAATTCCTCTCCTTAGTTGAGTTCAGACGGCTTTCTGACCATTAGCTTGATCTAACTGAAGTTGTTAAAGACATTTTTGCCTGATTTCATAATCTTGAATTATAACATGTAGGTCAATAATGGATTGTAACGTGTTATGTTCGTTTGCTGAAGAAATGCTTCCCAAAAGTTCGTAAAGTTCGTTAGTTCTCCGAAAGATCTACCTATCTTAGCCTCATTGTTGTAAGAAATAAAACTGAAAATATTTACAGTAGTAATCAAGACTGATGTTAGCTGATAAATACAATTATTTTTCGTTTTGACTTCTTTAGATTTATATTGAAGAAGTTATTGTCTTTACGTTATTTGCCCCCACGCTTTGGGAGTCAATTTAAAGAAGGTTTGTTGCTGCTACGCACAGATTATAATTTTACTTCACTCCTTCTATTAATGCTTGATACGATTTAAATAACACTTCACTGATATAGAGAGAGAGAGAGAGAGCTGTGAAATTTTTTTATTAATGCTTGTACTTTTTAACACGTAAACTATTTTTGTCTCACACAAAATACGTATTAAATTTCTCGAGGACGCATCTTGCGTCCGGTTAGGAGCACTGTCTACAAGCAACTGACTTCTGAATTTGTAAATTTTTCTCTATTTTAGTTTCTGATTGGCTAATCCTAGTTCAATAGAATACCTTCATTTAACTAAAGCTTTTTCTGGTTGCTGATTCGCTATTTTATAAACTGTCACAAAAATTACATTATTGCTTCCAAGAATCACAAGTAGCATTATTAAACTTTCAATGTCATTATTGCCTCAAGGTTACCTCATTGTTAGCAACCTTTAACACATTATTCTCACAGCTCCTATATTATTAAGTTACGTAATACATTCACATAACATTATTACACATGTATACAATAATATAAACATATACAATGACTGTAATATACACTTTTTATATCTTGTTACACATATTGCTTTAAGGTGGGCTGTTATTGAATTTATATATTATATAATTAGACTGAAATTATTTAAATGTTAAAAATACTGCCTCAATATTCACAGAAATAATAAGTTATTGATAACTGTTTTACTCCCATTTCTGTTTCCCCAGAAGATTTCAGTTGACTGATAAGAGCAACAACTTCCTTCATCTACTAAATTCAGTAATGCTCCAATGAATATGACAAGCCATACGAGGCACGACACTCGTTTATATCCTAACTAGCACGATTGTGAAAAGTATAAAAGGATACTTACTGAGCACTTATTTTTACTTAAACTACAAAATATCTGCGCTTATATTCCTCCCATTTTGTGCAGTACCATACCTGTCCTAAAAGGAGAAATGGATACAGCATTTAAAATTAATATTTCAGGAACCTTACTAGGCCAGAGAATTATCCATATTGCTTCACTTGTATACAATCAGCATTAAAAACAAATGGGTCACTTAAAACTTCAAAGTTCGAGTTAAAACGTATAGAGCATGTACATTAGGAAATATGAGCGCCTTTGAAAAAATTATCCTGAACAGAATTATGCAAATGTATTATTCTACCAAGAAGCCAAATGATTCTTCAAATTTGTTCCAACACAAAGTATTAGATCGCCATTGTGGAAACCTTCAAGTAACCAACCTTTGTCTCCATCCAATAGGTATCAGTTCTTTTGAGACTGATCTGAAAAACTATTCAGGGGCAAAACAACTAACCAATAAACAATGCTTATTAATTAATCCATGTGGAATGAAGGGGTAGTTTGGATAACACCTCTACCAAAGAGTTACGCTATGATTAATACACAAGGAAAGTTTAAAACAATTACAATATAATTCGGTCTTCTAAAGGAAGGTATGCAAAATTATTTGCATGTGTGGTTAAACTGAATGACAGCTACGACATTTACATACATGAGAGCTTTCATCAGAGACATGGAGACGGAGGTTAAGTTATTGCTGTTACTAAATAGCAATAAGAAAACGGCAGTGTATCATAATATAAGTTTAAGATGTAATGTTGCCCTTCAACAGTTCGACATACCTTGGGGCAAGTGAAGTAGCTTACCAATCCATTGGCTAGAATTATGCTCCAAAAAACAGAAGTAGTCACGCTGGTAGGGGTTGGGGGCTAGATTTTGTTAGTACCAACATTAACAGCCCAGTTTCATCATGGGCCACATTTCATGCACGCCAGTATACTACGTAATCATGTATCGTCCAATACGGTTGCAACACATGCCAGAAGCTAAGTACCAATTCTGAGTTTCTGATTGGATCAGACGTATAGACGATCACGCAACTTAGCGTAAAACGGTTAATGCGTAAGAGTTCTGTTAGAACAACACTTGCAGGCAGTTCCTTCAATGGGCACATTCAGATAATGATATTGATTACAAACTGGATTTGCTTGCAGTACACGCATATTAAAAATGGCACTTGAAATTAATAATACAGAAAATTATTTTATCATCGAAGCCTGAAATACAAGCTGGTAGCGATTTTATCCAAATACGAGGGCTGATCAACAAAGACTGAGACTGATTTTTTCCTGTAGCTTCCGTGATAGTTTCGTATCTGTAACATAAATATTTGATAAGAGCGGGTTTTAATGTATAATGTTGGTAGGCGGCAGCATTCTCGTATTGGTAAGTTGGTAGTAATGCTCTATTTTGTAGACCCTACGTGCATTTCGCATACCAGACAATGGAGGTGATGCATTTTTAAATAGATTATCACCGGTGATGAGTCATGGCTGTATCATTATGATCCTGAAGGAAAACAAGCCAGCACAGTGTGGAAATCGCCAGGTTTTCCAACACCAAAAAAGCAAAAGTTGTTCCATCTGCAGGGAAAGTGATGGTGATCACATTTTTTTATTGTAATGGAATGATTTACCAGCATGCAGTTCCCCCTCACACTACTGTTACAGCAGCATACTACACGTCAGTATTGGCTACTCTGAGGAAGCACATTGCAAAGAAACGACCAGAGCTTTCTCGGACTGGGTGGCGACTTCATCAGACAATGCACGGCCTCACGTCGCAAATCAAGTCATGCAGTTTCTGGCTCGATTCAACATTACCTGTATACCACATCCACCTTATAGCCCCGATCTTGCACCCTGTGACTTTTTTTTTATTCCCATCACTAAAGGCAAAGCTTAGGGTTATTCGATTTGAGAACTCTGAAGCAGTGTTCAAGAAAAGTGAGGCGATTCTCAAGGACCTGACAAAGAATGGTCTGCAGCACGTGTTCAAGGACTGGCAGACGCTATAAAAAGTGCATTGAAGTAGGAGGGGACTACTTTGAAAAAGATCATGTAAACATTGAATTGGAGTAATAAACATCTGTGAAAAAAAATCAGTCTCAGTCTTTGTTGATCAGCCCTCGTATTTGGACTTCAGAAAAGCAGGTATCCAGTTAACTTTTTCACAGAAGAGCGAAAGAATAATGGGAGCTTTGAACAATTTTTCATACACCTACGCGGTTTATTAGTACAGTTTACAAAACTTACTGGCTGATATTTAAAAAGTAGCACTGGCACCAATTCGTATTTCTAGAAACGATGCACAAATTTTTATTGTAATAATGGCTATAGTAACTTTCGCCCTTCTGCAACATTTAATGTTGCCGTTAAAGCAATGAATAAAGGGTTAAAATATCTGAAAATGACCTGTTGAGAACCTGTGCTTCACTTCAGTCCTTAGGTCATCACTTCCACAGAAATCACGGAACGACGTGCTGTTTAGTTTGTCCTTATTACCTCTGTGTGTTTCCGACTCCAAACGCTACACTCAATGACTTCTATTGGCAAGTTTTCTCTTACCCTGCAAAGACAAACAAAGATAAACATAAGTGTTTCGGGGCATCAAAATCACATTTTCAATGTATTCAGCACTGTTCATCCAACATATATGTACATACATACTATTACTACTAATAACAATAACAGCCAAATGGCTAACTTACTGTATTTGCACTTCAAAAACTAAACATTAAAGCTTTACAGACTATATCTAATATCGTAATGAAAAGAATATACAAGACTTCTACCCTGCCACAAATTAATGTTCTCAGTCACCTTGAGCACCACTGTCGGCCTACGGGATTGTAACAGAATGTGGAAAATACTGTCTTCGGTATAAAACTTGACCGCTCGCACGTTGTACATCAGAGCCAATGCCGATGCTTCCCCAATCCCCAGACCCCGCACTCACGACAGGTTTTCTGTCCTTCATTTACCACGTAGTCATTAGCTTCAGTGGTTCACTTTCATTTGCGAAAATGTGAAGTCAGTTTTCATTAGAACAAACTATATTTGTATGTAAATGTTATTTTAAATACGAATCGGGTCATCGCATTCGTGAAGAATTCATCCCAGAGTTTCCTACTCAATTCCTTCTACCAGAACTTCAGTTCACGATCTTCTGGATGAATTTGAGACTACTGGTTCAGCGCAAAAATAAGAAACACATGCGAAGACGTACGGTGTTAACAGAAGAAACATTAGACGAAATTGGCGAAAATCTTGAACGTCCTCCACGAAAACTACTACCACCGTTAGCACAAGTTGGGGTGTCAGTTAATTTTGTTACATTTTATATACAGATTTAAGAAAGAAAAAGAATGTTGGGACGGCCGGCTTGGGATGTCGTCCTACCCAGACGCAAAGCCCCGTGCGAGCGGTCACGTTTTGTATTGAAGACCCTATGTTCGCACTTCAAGGTGGGTAGCTTACAGCCTTCATTTTTATTGTAGTTTGTTCACGACATTTAATTTAAATTGAAGGCTTGTTAAGCCTAGTTCTTATACCCCGTAGCCATTAAACAAGGTAAAAGTCAACTTACGTAAGGGACTTGGCTTTACAACTCGTGTCGTCTATTGCCGAATGTTCGCGCCCATTTACTTCTCATCGCTTACCGCTGTTTATTATCAAAGCTATACAATCAATCTCACAAAAGGAACTCAGCACGCTATCCATTTTGTTGTAGTCCAGTGAAGGGGGACCATGATCGTGATGAACGGTAGACGTACAGATAAGATCTGGCCATGTCTGTTATTGATTTGTTATGTAGCTTCGATCCACACATATCGGGAGAGTCTTCTCAGCCTGCGGATTGAGAAGTTATGCAGTCCCGGTGTTGTACAGACTATGTCGTAAACACTGTCCACTACATCGCGTCGTATCAATTTCGGCCGAAATGAGTGATTTGCTCCGCTATACGTGCAGTGACTTGCAGTCGTAGCGCAAGTGTGCGCGTTGGCCTGTGGTGAAAGTGCCGGGTTGAAATATTGCCAATTGAGGATACTTTTTATATTTATTAAATTTAACGAGAACTGAAAGTTTGGCATGGAAGTGTCGTTTTACTTAATTAGTTTAATTACCTGAATTTCATTAAAACACAAATTGTTACTTGTTAGAATATGCTTTAATGAACACCATAAATAAATGAATAAAAAACTCACTTATTCGCAGGCGAGGGCTGGCGAATGCGGTGTAAGCACGTGCGTTTCGCATCGTCTGTAAAATGCAGGGTTGCCTAGTTACCAATCCGCAGGATGAAAAGACTCATGCGGTATATACACATATAAAACCAGTCTACAAGTTTAACATAACTATTGTTTTAGTTCATAAAGTGTTTAATCCAAACCAGATTGACTTGGATTAATTGTATTTCTGCAGTTCATCATATCGCCTATCCTAACCCTACAGAAAATGGCATCTTCTGCCAGTGCTACCAGCTACGCAACAGCCCTCAAGCACCACCAACAAAAGAACAAGCCATCGTAATTGAAACACATGATGGAATACCTATTAGAGATTAAATACTCGCAGTGTAAACTTTAATGCTTATAATATTAGATTTGCTTCCCGCATTTCGAATAACAGGATATGCATGTTTCTAACCAATGCTAAAATCACAGAAGAGCTTATACCTAAACATAGTAAAATCATAGTAAATAACGTATCTCTTCCTCTAAGACAACTAATTGCTCCAAATAAGCGAGTTGTGCTCTCCAACATATGCCCGGTCATACCTAATCATGTGCTAGAGCAAGGGTGGCGAAAACGACTTCCTTCCGCGAGTCACCAAATATACAACACTCTCTGCGTCACTCAGCAGCATGTGAAAAACAAAGGGACTGTTGCAGAGAGGGAACGACGCCTACGAGTCAAAATGACTCGCGAGTCACGTTTTCGCCACCTCTGTGCTAGAGGATCACCTAATACAATGTGGAATAAAGCCTGTTTCCCACATCACTTACTTTAAGGCACGAATGCTGAACCTGGGTTTTTCCCACATTTTGAGCTTCAGGCGTCAAACTAATGTTCACCCTGATGATCCTACCAAACTTCCTCTAAACATTCACATCAACTAAAGGGCAGAAGCTATTGGATATTTCCTTCCACTTTGCTATCTTTGTAAAGAAGAAGGTCACTTAGCTCGGGATTGTGATGTCTCTGACCCTTCAATCCTGCCGGTTACCAATGAACTTCACACTCGCAGTAAAATTGATAGCCATATTGAAGACTTAATGTAGACTTTGTAGCGCGAGAAGCTAATAGTACTGACATTCCTGCAGAATTGAATCCTCAAACACAAATGAGAGTAATTCAGACATGAAATGCTGAGACTCACAGGATAATAATCAATAGGGGCAAGTACATACCTCCCCTCCCCACTTTAAGTAAAATAAATAAATCGCAACAGACAGCTGGAATAAAACGCCCTGTCTCTACATCAAGTACTTCATCTAAAAATCCTATACACAGTGATTCAATACAACGCAATATGATGCAAATTTCCCCCCTCTGTATCCCAAACATAGTAGTAAAAAGAAGGAAAAGAGTGGCAAATCCAGCACTACAGGAGACAAACCAGCTCCACTCAAAAAAAATCATTGATAATGATCCCCAATCGTTTCGCTTACTTACCTACAGTTAAAGGGCTGTTATGAAAACGCGGTCGCGGCCTACTAGCCCTGAAACTGAGGCAGTATTTGATATCACAACACTGTAAATGCCAGAGTGATTGTAGTGTAAATTAGCATTATTGTATGACAATGATTTGAGATGTTTGTTATTTATAAGCATTGTTAGGAAATAAGTTTACACGGCCTCACTGAAACTGACAATAGGAGCGGGTAACAATGTAGCGAGGGGGTGAGTTGTTTATCAATTATAAGAGACAAACAAATGACGTCAGAGTAGCGCGCTTTTCTGTAGAAATGGAGGGAATATCTTCCCTAGAGCATATGTGTTCGTAATTTTGATTGGATTTAAAATAGACGCTACTGTTGGCGCGTTTTATTAACCAATAGCAGCTCGATTATGATCTTTAGGCATATCGGGGTGAGGGAGTATTATCAACATACAATATTAAAATGACTGGCCATGGTTACCACACCTTCAAATAAAAATGAACAACCACAGACAAATAACCCTCATCCTAGTCCCAAGACAAATGCAAACACCAGACCGAGAAGTGTGTTCTATTTACAAAATATATATATATATATATATATATATTAAAAAAAATTAAATAAACAAAAAAAAGGCATACAAAACTATGATAGCCTTAATTAAAAATATATATATAATAATAATTAAAACTCAAATAAATAGACACACAAACTAAGAAGCAATGGTGACCACAGTAAAACCCAAGACTCGACACTCGGCACCTGCGCGCTCCTCATCTTCTCCTTTGCCCCCTCCCCCAAACCATCATTACCATCAAGCTGCTGTTGCCAAGTGACTGCGGAGGGTCGAAGCCACCCCAAATAAAAATAACCATTTGGCTGAAGAGGGACATAAACCCTAACCGGCCATGGTTAGCCTAGGCTAACCTAAATTACGCATTTGTTTGTTTGTTACAAGTATTGTCCAATTCATCAGAATCATTCACGCGTTACACGTCGCCTAGTTCAACAGAATCATTCAAGGGTTACACGTCGCGCAGTTCTACAGAATCTCTTGCGTCGTAAAGCTAGTTACAAAAATGTGAAATACTCGAATTAATAATGTGCGGCAAATAAGTGATTATAGCAGTTTCAGTCGGGCGTGTATCAAGAGTAATTATGTGAAATTAATTAATTGTGACGGCAATAAAAGTGTAAAAACAAATTCTTTTATCAGTGTTATCTTTTAGTAACAACTCCTTTCCGTTTACACACCCTGTTTAAGAGATTTGCTCGACTGAGTAATAATAGCTAGCCGGAGGACAAAGAACCCAAAATTCAAAATAGTAAAACAATAACAGGCGCCCAGCAATAAGATAACACGAAGTTACCGCGACAAAACACGCAACAGATTTGAAGTCCTTGCTGCTCACAATGCAAAACCTCTATCCTTATCTCACTGACAACCATATCAAACCTAGAAACACTCTGATAGAAAAGAAACTGTTAGACAACCTGAATCCGGCAAATAAGCCACCCTTGCCAGTGAAACCAATTAATCTAATTGTGGAGTGAAGCAAATTTATTTATTGAATTAATTCCTAGCACAATCTTTAGCCAATGCCTAATTAATTCCTAGAAATGTTCATAACTTCAAATGCAGAACGTAATACTTTACTTTAAGTAGCATATGAAATTGTCTTGAATATTTTTTAAATACTTCACAAAATGAGCAATATACAACTAATGACGAAATCAATTTTGCAAGGAACATAAATAGTTTCAGGGCACATTACAAAAATATTACAAATGTCATTACACGAACAAGATCCTGATATTATATGTCTCCAGGAAACATTTTTCATAATGATTATGGTAGCCATATTAAAGGATATGATGTGTACTACAAAAACTGAACAATAATGCGCCAGTGTAGTGGAGGAGTGGCAACCCTTGTTAAATCTAATTTGCCACAAAAAAAATCATATCTATCAATACTAACTAGAGGCAATAGCCATTTCTGCTTACTTTGCTCCTCATATGATATGTATTTGTAATATCTACTGGCCGAACAGTCAGGAAGTAGACATTCATGGATTCCGCAGCCTGTTAAACCAGCTCCCAAAACCTTTTAATATAATGGGTGACTTAAATAGCCTCAATACCTTATGAGGCTGTAAGAAAACCAGTACCAGAGCAAAACTGATTGAATCACCTGTTGAAGAATTTGATCTAGCTATACTTAATTTAGATGAACCCACTCACCACGACCTTGCACATGGCTCATAAGCAACATTGATTTAAATATTTGCTCTCCTGACAATCCCCATATATTATATTATGAGCTATGTCCCACATTATACGGCAGTGATCATGCTCCCATAGTACTTCAGACACACTTTCTCTACTCTTGTACAAACTATTTTTACAAACGCTTATTCTCCATATGCTTAATGTTAATCGAGATGTTAATATTATTGCTAATTTTCTTGTAGGTGCAATGGGAATTGGTAGGCTTAAAGCGATAGTCAAATGTTTTAAGAGCTGGTTGCTATGTGGAGTATTCCATTCTCTTTGCATTACCAGGACAAAAAAAAATGAATAACGAATTTCCATTTGAGAAAAAGTACAAGTATTGGAAAATTTAAGGGAATAACAAGGAATATCTCGAAAATGGTTCACTCAACAAAACAAATGTATATGACATAAATTGTGCATTTTAATGCGATCTACGTTTTTTTGTGTAGTAAAATTTTGTCTATCTCTTATGGTTTACCAGTTATGCAAAAGTCGTTCACAATGAAGAATACTTTTGGAGACATTCCCAGAAAATTCGAGATATATACATTTCATTTGTCATGAAAATATCTTAAACACATGATATTTTAATCAAAATCGTTAGAGCCGTTTTTGAGAAAATTAAAATTTTCGATAAATGTTCCATATAAACGGTAATCTGGGGTGAGGGATTTTCTTGAAAACCTTCGTGTCGCATCTCTGGAAGATACTGAACCTAAATATCAAGTTTGGTGTTTATCCGACTGTTCGTTTTTGAGTTATGCTGTTCACAGACACGCACACAGACACACACACGGACATGTTTCCAAAAATGCTTTTTTTTTTGATTCAGAGGTCTCAAAATCTCGGTATCGAATTTTTGGGTGGAATACAATACCTCCCCTACTTTCTAAAAATATCATTAAATCGTTGAATCCACCCATACCTCAATTGATTCAATGGTGAAAGTTTCACAAATAAAATCCTTATAGCAGCTGAAGACAGTATTCCAAACAAACTTTTAAGAAGAACTAAAAGGTCAGGTGGACCGATGACTGTAAATCTGATATCTAGGACAAAAATAAAGCATTTAGAATTTATAAAAGAACCTCCACAACGGAAAATAATATTTCTTATATGAAATGTAGAGCTAAGGTCCGAAAAACTATCAGAACTAGTAAGAAATCATTATGGATACAATTCTTATCAACAATGACTAACGAAACAACGTAAAAGAAATATGGTCTAAAATCGAAAGCATATACCCTATAATTCTTCAACCTGATAAATCAAACTTCCCTATTACAAAGTTTCAGACAGTAGCTGATATTCCTACAGAAACTTTTGCCAACAACTCCAGTGACTCCAATTATAACCCAGAATTCCTCCATATTAAGTCTCAAACTATTGAACCCGACCTTGGCCACGTTTCTAATGGCCAAGAAAAACCTTATAATAACGAAATTGCTCTTACAGAACTTAATGAAGCACTCGTTTCCAGGAAAAGAGTAGCGCTGGTCCAGATGGAATTGCCTATGCTTTTCTCCACCACCTTTTGGATGGCATACGCTATGTTTTAGCAATCTACAATCGCATTTGGATCGTGAGAGTTTTAATATATGGACCAAGTATTGGTAATGCCGATTCTGAAAACTAACAAGGATAGCAACATATTTTCTCCTAAGATCTTTAACCTCTAAAGAATCTCCTAAGTGTGTGCCCTTCACTGATTCATTAACATTGTTCTTTAATTTCTTGTATGCAATGACACGCTGACTATTCATTTTGAATGGTGACCTAGGTTTTAGTACTTCTTTTGCACTATCCTTTAGGTTTTAAATTTTGCAGGCTTCGTTAAGAACTATCAGGTTCAGGCCGTGTTCTTTTAAAATGTCATAATATTCTTTAGAAGACATGATATTTCTTTTCTTTCTGTATGATTTCTCAAATTTACCAAAACCTCAGCATGGAGTCATATAGCTATATCCCCCGGAATGGAAAGAAATGAATATTCTTGAATCTTGAACTCCGTTTCAAGAATGCTATAAGTGTCGTTTCATGCAACTATTTTTATTTTGACTGCTGCAGGAGTCGGAGAATAGATGTATAGTGGTGGGACATTAACTTGGCAGTTTCATCTCTAAGTCAAAAAGAAAATTCAGCAAAGAGGATGCAACCTGGTTGCATCAAACTTGCCTAGCATAGAAAATTTCGCTCAGTTACGGTTTTGGAAGCGGCTGATTTTGCTGCACATCGAAGGCAATCTTTATGACACCTGGATTTTCCTGTTTCATTATTCTATAAAACTGCTTGCACGACATTTCTGCAATCTGCGACTAGCTCTTAATTTTTCTCCAAACACTTCTCTAATTTTATTTTCATTGGACCAACCTTACAAGCGGAGCATGTATCAGAGGGAGTGAAATATTTATAAAATACGTTCTTGTATTTTGATAAGAGATTGCTTAAGTACAAATGTTTTCCTTTCTTCCAGAATATTTCCCACGACTTTTTGATTGAGAGTTCTGAAGGTAAATAACACCTGCTAGACTTACTCCTGCCATGATGACTCTCCCTACATTTGTATTTCCTTATGTCGTTCTCAATGGCAATAATTAAATCCTTATGATCCTTTCCTGTCCTGTCTCCGCCTCTCATTTCCTTTGGCAACTTCCTTCTTGTGAAACCTGACTTCTAGATAGGATAATCTATCTTTCGACATACCAGAAATTCCTTGAAAAGCAGCAGCACAGACAGGTGCTACCTCGCCGCTTTTCTTCGCAATGCTAATTTACCTGAAACTGTTTTCTTCCTTTTTGCTTTCTCGTTGTTCACTACTCTGCGCTTAGGTGAAGTAATAGCCATAAACTTTAAGAGAAATTTATCTTGGTCTGTCGTGCTTAAAGATGTCACAAGATGATGAAACTGGGTGATATCTTCCTAGCATAGTTCGTCAGCTTTGCATTGTTTCTTTCCTTTAGCTTTTGTATTTGAAGGTGAAAACTGCAAGTTCATGATTGCGTTTAATATTAGGGTTATTTATATATACCTCTTCAAGGAGAGTGACACCGTTCTTGTCTCTAACTCTTCTGTCACATGAAGATACTTTTGCGTATACACAATATTCAGTCAATAGAATCACTGTTCAGTTCATACCTTCTCTAAAAGTAACCCGGAAATACGCTGACGACAATGAAGTCTGCTGGCGGGATTATAAGCAGCCAATAAAGAACAAGCATTGTTACAATAATGAACATCACATCCTGCAATCGCGCGCTACCTAATTGCCAACTGCTCAGTTGAAATGAAAGTAAAGAAAAATGTATTGCATTTGTTGACTCTCAGAGAGCATATATCGACTTTTGCTGAAACCCCGTGAATTGGCCTGCTTGTATACACGATATTTATCGACTTTTGCTAAAAACCCCGTTCACATGATGATGTAAAAGGTCAAAATTATATCGTTACGATATTGGATTGGATTGCATTCTGTGAGTTCACTAGCAGGCACAAAGGCTTGTGAACATAGAACACGCCAAGGAAATGTACAAAAATTACATATAAACATAAATATTACACAGAATACAGAACATTTAAAATAAAATAAAGACTTATTATATACAAAATGAAACAAATCAGGTGTAATTTTGTACAAAATCGAATACCTCCCTACCGTTATAAGGTTAAAATTATATTTATAGACAAGAACAGTTATTTTTACTTTGCGACGGTATACTTATAATGTTTGTGTATGTGTGTTTACTCCGCGTGGTGAAACCATTTTGTGACGTGATTCTTTGTTAGGTTTGTAGCTCCATCTGGTGTTAGCAATTTGCGGTAGTAGTAGTGTTTGTTTGAAAGAATGCTACTGTTATTTTATTTAATTTTGGTTTACTATCCTCCGGCTACCTATGATCTTTTTGGTCGAGCACATCTCTTTATACAGGTTGTGTAAACGGAAAGGAGTCTTTTATCCAAAGATAACACTGATGAAAGAATTTCTTTTATACTTTTATTGTCGAACACTTTCACTATCACATTTACACATTGATCTAGACACTCGCCAAACTGAAACTGTTATAATAACTTATTTACTGATCATTCTTAATTCACGTACTTCAACTTTTTGTATCATTAACTTTACAATACTTGAGATTTTTCATAACTCTGATACGCGTAACTTGCGAATCGATAGCCGACGTGTAATATTTCTGCTGGACTGAAGGCGACGTGTAGCATACAAATATTTTCGACGAACCGACGGACTCTACCTCTAACCTAGCCCTTTTATACTCCTACACCCCGATATGCCTAAAGATTATAACTGAGCTGCAATTGGCTAATAAAACGCGCCAACATTAGCGTCTATTTTTATATCCAATAAAAATTATGAATACATATGCTCTAGGTATAATGTTCCAGCAATTTCTACAGAAAAACGCGCCAACATTACGTAACTTCCTCGTCTCTAATAATGATAAACAGCTCACCCCCTCGCTGCATTATTGCACGCTATTATTGTCAGTTTCAGTAAGGCAGTATAAACTTACTTCTCAACAATAATTACAATCAATATACTTCTCAAATCAATGTCACATAAAAATACATATTCATATTACAATCATTCTTTACATTTAAGTAATTTGTGATACAAATTACTGCATCAACTTTCACTAGGCTTGTACCTTTGTTCGTCTCATCATTTTGTTCTATTTGATTTGTAATGCATAGCATTTACTGTCAGTTCTTAATATACATACATTTAAATAGCTTCATTAATTCCAGAGCAGGCATCAAATGTAACTGGCAATTGTCATTAATATTTACTAATACTACTTACAGAGCTATATATGTATTATCATCAGGATAATTTGTCATTCAGATAATCTTGTACAGAATAATATGCTTTTGAGCATAGGTACTCTTTAACAGCAGTTTTAAAGACATTGAAATTGTCAACTTTTCTCTTAAGATCATTAGGATGAGTATTAAATAATAAATAATATATAACTCAAGTTCGAAACAAATTGCATTTATCGAGCTTTGAAAAAAAATGTTTCAGAAGGTACTGCTGCTAGATTACGAATCGGACATACAAAACTTAGTCACCTCTACCTCATCACCAAGAATCAACTCCTGGGAGAGGGAATTTATTAACAAATTCAGCTTCCCCCAATTGGAGGCTGCCACAAACAAAACATACCTTATTTTCTGCACTACAAGTCTCACTGTTGAACATCTACTATGCAAATGCCAACAATACAACTACCGCAGAACTGAAAAGATTTTCTCCTACCTCCAGCAATAGATACTCAAGTGGCCTAACTAAAATTAAATTCCTGCGGAATATCGGTCTTAATGAAATATAAAGTGTTTCAATCCAATATGTAATATTTTCTCGTTCATATTTATGTAAATATTGATATGATGTTAAACTTATAGCTGTAGCTACATTCTATATTTTTTGTTCTCTTTATATTCAGTTACTTGTGTTCTAATATGTTCTAATTTATTGGTTTTGTTAATTTTTGAGAACTACCATTGTAACTGCTTGTGTTATTATGAATTAATGTAATTAATTGATGAGCAACATTTGACCTTGTAGTTAGCATGACTTTAAATAAATTAAAACAAAACGCCATATTAACAATTAGCGCGCGCTTTAATCTTACGAGGAAAAATCTTATCTTATCAACAATTAAATAACGCAACAGAATTTAATGCTTTGTCCTGTGCATGGTGAAAATCTGTAACACTTTAAATCTGGCCACAAAGCCGTAAAAACTCCCCCATTACTGCAAAGTCGTAAATAGGACTCCGCTCCGGTACAGTTTACGGGAAAACCGCAAAAGTAGGCAAGCATACGCAAACGAATGTCTATGTATGCAGGCGAAGCTGCGGGTAAAAGTTTGTAGGAAATAATTTGAAAACATTATTTTCATGAAAAATAACTTTCAGAACGTTGTTCAGTTAAAATAATTTCAAGTTCCGTGCCCAATTTTCAACCACCTACTGTTTAACGGAGGCCCCCGAGTAGCCGCGGTCGCTGGAGCGTTTGACTTCGGTATTCTTGGCGTAAAGGATCGCGGGTTTGAGCCTCGCCATGGGTATGAGTATTTGTGCCCATGAGTTACCATACTGGGCATAAGAGAAGGCAAAAAAATTAAATACTTCTAATGGTCGCAGTGCGAGGGTTTCTGAACACTCCAACGTCCCTCAAACTACACTACTACTGTATTATACTATAAACCTTGTAATCATGCAGTTTAGGAATAGCTGACATGTGCGTTTAAAAATGAATTTAACATTTACTTTATTTTAGAGATATTTATAAGAAAACCGCCATGCAATTGGCAGCACTGTATGTGTTGGAAGAATTACATGGCCGATAGTCTCTCTACCTAGTCTGGTGTGTTTCGTTTTTTAAACTATGAGGTAAGTTTGAAAATCATTTATCTTGATGTTATTTTTCGAAGTTTTAGAAATGTGAGAGAAAGATGGGACTTATATTTTAGCACTATGTCATTTCACAGACAAATTTCTGTAGCAACATGTCGTGGCTTGGTCATTATGTGAAACTGGCCACAGGAGGCAGCACAGTCTCGGAAATGTTTCAGATGACAACGGGGCAAGAGTACCAACTGTGGAGTGGGGCAAAAGTACGCATTTGTACAATAAATTTAATTCAAATGCTGTACATATATTTATAACGTAGCTAATGAGTATTTCTCTGATAATGCTTGTATTTATATGCAAATTTCATACAATGTAGGGTATATAAAAGTAAAACTGACCGAAAACCATATGACAAAGATATTCTTGTCATTGCAAAGCAGAAGCTACAGGAAGGTTTTTCGAAACAAAATGTTCCACAGCAGTTTGGTATATCCCAAGTAACATTACGAAAACGACATAAACTGGTATATGGTATTTTACTTTGTTGTATAGAATCTATGCTATAGATAAATATCTTACAATTTTCTGATGCAATAGTAGCTAAAAGAATTAAAATGCCAATAGGCAGTTATAGTTTATTTTCCAAGTTAAAAATATAATCACAATATGTATGTTGCACCTGCTGAGTGTTTCTATTCTTGCAGAGTTTCGGCGTGTCGAAGTTGGGACGTTTTGCTGCAGTGTTTACTGAACAGCAAGAGAAGGAATTGTCACAGTTGCAGACTCCTTGACTCTCACTTCTATGGTTTAACATTGAAGGATTTGCATAGATTGGCATTTCAATTTGTTGACATTAACAAAGTAATCCATCCATTTAACAAGGAGAGCATATTAGCTGGTAGAGACTGGGAAATGAAATTTATGAAACTGCACAAACTATCACTCCATGTCTTCACCAAAACAAGTCTTGGTCGTGTTTGGGCTTTAATAAAGCTCAAGTTTCCTTGTGTTTATAATCGTGAGCAAATAATGGATAAATACAACTTCTGTCCATCACGGATGTATAATATGGAGGAATCAAGACTAAGCACTGTCCCTAATAAGACTCCTAATGTTGTCTCACTCACTGGTAAGAGAGCAGTTGGAAAAACTGTTTCTGTAGAAAGAGGAAATTTAGCAACTGTTATTTGTGCAGTCAGCGCCAGTGGAATTCTGTTTCCTCAGACATAATATTTGCACGAAAGGAGCTAAACAATAACTCGTGCACAGAGCTCCACCAAGTTCAATCATGATGGCTCAGACAATGGATACATCAACAGTGAGCTATTTTCTGAGTGGCTGAAGCATGTAAGCGGAAGCATGGAGAATCCAATATTTCTGGAGCTAGATAATCCACATCCCATATAAACTTAGAAGCAATTGTCTACTACAGACAGAATGGGATTAATATATAATCGATTTCTCCCCATATTTCACATAGGTTGCAGCCTCTTGACAAATCATTCTTAAGCCGTTAAAATATTCTGCACCGTGTGACAAATAGTTACTAAATAACCCAGGACGTTTAATAACAGCATTTCAAATTGCAGAGTTGTTTGGTGAAGCTTATGAAAAATGTGCAACGATTGGTAAAGGAATGTGGGTTATATTCAGTAAATGTACATGTATTTTCAGAAGAAGATTTTTCTGTCCAGTTCTGCCCTCAGCTGATGTAACAGAAGAGGCAACAGACAGTGAAAGGTATATTCCAAACATCAGGGACAGAGACCACAGAACATTCTGCTCAGACAAATGACTATTCGCCTAACGCAGATATTAAGACCAAGGAATTTATTCCTCCACCAATGAGGAAAGACAAACAGCAAAGAAGGAAGAGAAGTCAAAAATCAGAAGTACTGACTAGCTCACCCTTTAAAAGAAACTTGGAAATGAATCAAGCCGTAAAATCATCCAGTGCTTCAAAGTATATCAAGTGTGATAACAGTGTGCACACAACGATATGAGATCCAAAAAGACCAAATACCACTCAACCCTACCCAAAGCATAAACTTTAGCTTCAAGTGAGAAAATCCACTGTCCAGGATGCGAGGAAGAGTATGTTGAACCACCGGAAGAGGATTGGATTCAGTACAAAAAGTGTGCAGAATGGTGCATGTAGCTTGTTCCAATCATGAGGGAGGCAGAAAATTTATCTGCGACTATTGTTGAGGATGACTTAAACAATGAGAAAATTTCAATCTTTTCTTTATTCAAATATTTTATATCTATGTTATCGTCTTAATGCATGTGTGAATGATGCTTAATGTTTGTCAGACTACGGTACTGTATGTATTCTTATATTGTAATTAAAGTTATAGCATTAAGCATTACAATTAAGCATTTGTATTTTCTATGTACTCTTACCCCATCTATGGCGAAAAAGTTTGCATGGGTCATATCTTAATTAAAAAATTTTAAAACAATCTTTGGAATGCAAAAACAATTTAACCACTACTTGTGGTAAACTATAGAATACATATTTCACAATAAAAATGTCGCATACACCAATTAAACACTAGCCATTGCTGAGGTCCTGAAAGCTTAAGTGCGTACTCTTGCCCCACGTTATTCTACAAGGAAATCACCTCACATAATGTACTTTTGATTTCGGCCCATACTTTCATGCAGAATGACCCTTCTTTAAACATAACTCTATAGCACCTTAGAGGAAAGAAAACTGCGGAAGACATTTATGCAAATGAGTCATGTTTAGAGTAAAAATGCACGTGCTCTTCTCTCTTGTGCGTGCGTGCATGTGTGTGATTGCGCGCGGTATTATTAAACAAGCGATTCAGGTAAACATCATATTTCATATTGATGTATATTAACAGTGCAAGGGGGACGTTATCAGAAACAACCCCGCCGCAATGCCGTTACATGGAGCAATTTCCAATTAAAATGTCACGTTTGAGATGCTGGTGCGATCCATAAAGTAAAATTATATATTATATTATTGTTCACAATCTTCCGAGTCCTCTGGAATACTGGAAACCATAAGCGATAGACAAAAATGATATATAGTAGATATAATTAAATTATAAAAATATGGCATACTATTCTTAGCAGTTACAGTATTAGGTACCCGTTTCTTCCTTGCTTTGTCTTCATGAATATATCATCAGCATAAATGCATATATTTGTATGGGTGTTGTTCACCACCTTCGTTACATTCCTAGGTTGAATAGCAGGGGGTTTAACAGATTCCCTTGCAAAACCCCATTTGTTTGCTTGATGGGTCTGGATTGTGATGTGCCATTGTATTGCTACCAGATTGTACTGTAGTATCGATCCTATAATTCGCGTCTGGTAGTTGTCCTTTCCGATCCAGCTTTGGCATAATCTTATTCCTGTCAAGAAGATCAAAAGCTTTCTGGCAGTCCACAAAATTGGTGTTCAGTTTGCCTCCTGCTCTTGTAAGGCTTCCTTTATGTCTCTTAGTAGGTTGACGACTGCCTACAGGGTGGATCCACCTGTCCGAAATCCAAATTGCTCCTAAGATATTTCCTCTTTAGTGAACCGAGTCAGGATTTTTGTAAAACGTTTGAAGGTTGTATTCTCTAGAGCTATACCTCTGTATGTGTCTGGTGCTGTTGTGTCGCCCTTTCCTTTGTATAGCACCTTGATGTTTGAGCTTCTCCAATTTTTTCTGCTATTTCTCGCAGCTCTAGGCACGTGTTGAACAAATCTACCCAAAACCATTTTTGAGTCTTTTAAGTGTTCATTGTAGATGGTGTCTAGTCGGTTTCGAACTCAGATTTAAGAACTAGTATGTTAACCACCAGTACACAGCGACAATCTAGTTTGCATTGGCTTTCCCCTTAACCTCAAAACTCAATAGCACAGCTGGGCTAAATGTTTGCTCCATTTCGGGAAGCATTAGGTCTGTCGTGATACTGCACCGAAAAGCAATGCTCCTCTTTCCCAAAACATGTCCCTATTTAGCGTTTAATATCGATATATTAACTAACTACATTTAATTCTCTCTATATATAAATGATATATCTTATTTTCTCTTAATTCACCGCATTGCAAAGCTTTAACACGTCCAAGCTGAGAAACCTTGCATCGTGAGCACGCGAACTTGGCCATTAGGAGCAAGAAAAGATACGCGCCACCCAAGATGATTCATATTGCAAAACATCGGTTGATAATGAGATTCAAAGTTAGGTTTTATCGTTGAATTAAATCACTCCCTTCAGCAACATATTTGCTTTGGACGCATTCGCTGTCTAATTTATGTAGTGCTGTTGCTTATTTATTAGTCATTCCATCAATAAATAAGAGTAAAGTCGCTCTTTACAGTGTCAAAGGTGACACTGTAATATACAAGAAGTGACTTTTACTGTTGCACTGATGGAAACAAGAAACCTATACACGACTTGGCTTTCTTGTGCCGCAATTAAATATTAGGCGCAATCTTGCTCGTATTTATGTTCTCTTGCAACTCCTGATGATCCAGTTTCTGACCACGCAGTGCTTCAAATATCCACATCAATACCTTTAAAGGAGATTTATGCTAATTCATTTGAAGCAACGACATTGGAGTTACAAATAAACATCACGGAGGAATGCTGTACTTCTTCGGCAGATTTGTATCCTTCTGCAGACAGACATGCAACAGTAACAAACTCGAAGTAGTTATTTTACACTGAAAAATCTCTGATGTGATATATTCCCATCACTTTCTGTACCTCTTTTTTTTTTAATTTATATACGCTCTTTAACTACTATGGTTCTTAGCGTCCCATTCTATATTGGGCGTGAAAGACCGGGAATTTTGCTCAGAAGGTACTTTTACATGCCGTAAATATACGACACGGGACCACCGCTTTACTTCCCATCCGAAGGAAGCCATGCTCAGGATTTTTACGCCCGAAAAAATCCATCGCCCTCCGCCGGGTTTGAACCCGCGAAGAGGCTACCACGATACCTCTACTTCACGGAGGACGACTGTACCTCTATCATTTATTAGTGGGTATACACACTGGTCATACTAAAGCTTATTTTTATATCTACTTCATCGTCATCCAAAACTTTTGCAGAAATAGCTACAACACACATTTCGTTATAGATGCAAAGGGAACAGCGATAGTCAAATGTTTAACAACTGGACGCTATATGCTGGCCTTAAAATTCCATACTGTTTCCATGACATCGCGAGTAACAACTGAATGTTGAAAGGACTTTAAGCATTAATAACGCATATCTCGGAAATGGCTGATGCCACAAAATTGTTACTTTAAATACATTGTGTGTTTTAAAGAAATCTACATGTTTTGTGTAGTACGTTTTCGTCTATCGTTTAACGTTTACCGATTATAAAAGATTAAACAAAATTCCTTCCCAATGAAGAGCACTTCAAAGGCTATTCGCAGAAAATTCAAGATATACATTTTATTTGTCATGTAAATACTTTAAGGTGTGGTATTTTAATCACAATCGTAGTCATTTTTTAGAAAGTCGAAATTTTCGAAAAAATGCTGTATGTAAAGTGTAGTTGGGAGTACGGGGATTTTGTTGAAAATCTTTGTCTCGCATCTTTGGAAGTTACTGAACTTCAATAGCAAGTTGGTGTTGATCCGACTTTTGGTTGTTTAGTTATGCTATTCACAAACACACACACATTAACGGACCATCTAAAAATGCTTTTCGTTTTATTCAGGGGTCACAAAACATGTATCTTCTGTGAAATCTCGGTATCGAATTTTTGAGTGGAATGCAATACCATCTCTACCTACTAGGTACGTGGTAGAGAAAGCAAAAACAAAATTATTACATTGTATAAAGAAGCAGTCATCGTATATCTTTCCCTACTTGTTATCTATGGTAGGTGTAGGTATAGGTATATGTATAGATATGCAACGGAGGGGGACACTTCCAACTCCGACTGGCTGCTGGCAGGCTAAGTTTTAGCCCGACTGAATTTTGCTGCGTACCCACCCTCAACATGGTTTAACCGCAGGATGACTACTGTATAGGAAATGATGGTTAAGGATGACAGTTTTTGTTTTTAGATAGAATAGAAAGAAGGGTGATAGCATGTAGCTCCTCGATGCAGCGGCCCTTCTGTACCCTGGTGTATGTGTAGTTATCAATTTTCTTTGGTTGGGATTGAATTTTGAGACCAATCATCTCTTGGGTAGGATTACTGTGGAGTTCAGCTTTAGCTGATGTTGGTGTAACTCCTTCGTTATCTGGTGTGCCCGCATGCCATGCGGGGAACCCGATGACGCCGAAGACGGCGAGTTCTAGGGTTGTAATCCCCAAGTCATCTGACCAGGAAACTAGCGTAGAATTTAGCAGCCCGGCGCCTAATTTCATCTTCCACGTATGGAAGAGATGAGGCTTCGTGTAGTAGTCTCATGGGGAAGGTGCGGCCGACAGAGTATATGGACCGGGGTCCCCAATTCTGCGCCCGTTGTAGCCATAGCAGCCATGCCCCAGACCTCGCAGGCATACAGCATAAGGGGGACTATCAGGGCTCGGAAAAGGTGTATCTTTAGGCGAACAGGCATCCTGGATCTCCGCATCCGGTACAAGGAGGCAATTGCCCCCTGCGCCCGGGCCGAACCGTCGTGGATGTGCTCGCGAAAAGTTAGACCCATATCCAACTTCACTCCAGGTAGGTTATAGAATTCCTCCATTCAATCCTCCAGCCTCGAAATTGTAATGTGGAGCAGTCTGCGGGGATGTGGCTTTTTGTTAGTAGCAAGGCGTGGCTCTTGTCCGCGTTAACGCACATGCGCCAACGCTGGCACCACTGCTAGATGAGGCAGAGTGGTCTTTGAATTGGGTTGAAGGTTCTGAGTAGGTTTTTGTTTGAGCAGTACAGCAGCACGTCGTCAGCATACTGGGTCATTTCGACTTGCTGCTGCGTTGGAAGATCTGCCATAAAGACGCTAAAAAGCGTGGGGGATAATACAGAGCTTGGAACTGTTAGGAAGCTTCGCGCGTCTCTGTGGCTTGTCTGCCTGAGACATGTAGCCTCCTGTGGTTCCTTCACTACATCCCTTGCAGCAACCACAATAGATTTATACAGGTTGCAGTGCGCGAGGTGTCCCCTCCCGGACTACCAGCTTGGATTTCGTCCTGGGCATCCGACATCTCAGCAGCTGCTGCGAGTGGTGGAGACGGCCGCCCTGGGTTTCCAGGATGCCGCGGTGTTGCTGGATGTCGAAAAGGCCTTCTAAACGACGTGGCATGCGGGTCTCCTGTATAAATTCATCCACCTGGGATTACCTACACAGTTCAACAACATAATACACAGCTATGTCGCCGCACATGTCATTTCACAGACAAATTTCCGTAGCAACATAAGATCCTGGCTTGGTCATTGTGTGCAACTGGCCACAGATGGCAGCACGGTCTGGGAAATATTCCAGACGACAATTGGTCAAGCTCAAAGACCGGTACCCCTGCTGGAGCTACCAAGAGAGAGCGATGAACGACCTGTCGACCAAGCAGCCCTCTAGTGTCCACGGGGAGTGTTCTTTCTTTTGAGAAGCACCAAACATGTACGGCACCGCCATAAGCATAAACCTTGTAATCATGCAGTTAAGGAATAGCGGATATGTGCTCTTGAAAACGAATTTAACACTTACTATGTTCTTTGCATAGAAATGTAAAGTAGTGTAGGGCAAAAGAACGGAGAGGGTAAGAGTACCCATAAGGGATATTTATGAGAAAACCGCAGTGCAATTGGCAGCACTGTATATGTAGGAAGAATTACATGACCGATAGCATCTTTTACATAGTTTCGTTTGCTGGTGCTTTTCGGTTTCAAACTATGAGATAAGTTGGGAAATTATTCATCTTGATGTTATTACTTTCTCTACTACGTTTAGTAAGTAGGGGAAGTATTGCATTACACTCGATACTGAGATTTCACCGGAAATACATGTTTTCAGGAGCCCTCAGTCCAAACAAAGCATTTTTGGAAAATGTCCGTGTGAGTGTGTATCTGTGAGTCTGTCTGTCAGTCTGTGAACAGCATAACTCAAAAACGAAAAATCGGATATATACCAAATATTTGAGTTTAGTATCTTCCAAGATTTTCAAGAAAATCCTTCCAACCCGGCTACATTTCCATGGAACATTTTTCGAAAACTTTGTTTTTCTCAAAAATGGTCTAACGATTTCGATTAAAATGTCCTATGTTTAAGGTATTTTCATGGCAAATGAAATGCATATCTTGAATTTTCTGGGAATGTCCCCAAAAGTCCTCTTCATTTTGAATGACTTTCGCCTAACTGGTAAACCGTAAGAGATGGACAAAATGTTACTACACAAAAAATTTAATCTTGTTAAAACACACAATTTATGTGATACACTTTTTTTTCTTTAGTCCAGTGAATCACTTCCGAGATATTTGTTCTTATTTGTTTGAATTTTCCAATAAATATACTTTTTCTCAAATGGGAATTTGTTATTCAGTTTTTTAGGTCCTGGACATGCACAGAGAATGGAATGCACCACATAGCAACCAGCTCTTAAAAGATTTGGCTATGCTTAAAGCCTACCATAATCCCCTTGTACCTATAAGAAAATTAGCAATAACATAATTTCCGCAAATGTTTATCTGGATTAAGATGAACTAGAGGAGAATAAGCGAATGTAAAAAATAGTTTTTACAAGAGTAGAAGTAGAAATAGAATAGCGACTTGAGCACAGAGAGAGATGCCGACAAGCGATAAGGTTCTTTGTTCTACGCCGACAAGCCCCGCCCCCGCCCTTTGAGGGCTTACATGTCGCCAGGTCTCGTGTCGTTAGGCTCCGCCCCCTCTCGCTTTGTGTGCTTACCTAATGACGACAGTGTCTGTGCTAACAGGTCCTACCCCCTCCCCCATGCGTTCTACTGTGGCGTCCTGACTTGAGGGAATTGTTTTCTCGAGGCCTGCCGCCCCTCGGCAAATTAATTAGATAATGTTCGTCAAACATTCTTTTTATGACTACTAAGGTCTGCACATTGCATCCTCGAGCAATTAAGTTTTTTGAATAATGAATTGTTGACTCGAGCGTGAGTATAAGTAGTCTGCTCACGGGGACAGTCTGTCATGTAATGAGAACACTGCAGCCTTCTTCTATCTGGGGAAAGCGCTTGTCCATTAGCTGAACATGTTAGACGCTTTCACCACATTAATAGGCTTTTAAGTTTACATTCTGGATCTGTTTACATACATTAGCGATCAACGACATACTTCCGCCTGGATGTAACGGTGACCTCTATTAGCTGACAACTTTAGACGCTTTCACCCCATTAGCGAACAATGTCAGTAATTGTTTTCCTAAGTGCTCTGCCCAACACTCAACACTTTAGATTTTAGCGATGGAAATGATATAAAAAGCAGCAGCTTCTCCAACGAGTTCCACGTTGACCAGGATGGCCGGGTTCGAATTACAAATTCAGCTTCTAATATCTCAGAGACTAATTACGATAAAGACGTCAAATAAAGTTTATTACATTAATGTCATTAGATAGTTTCTTGTGAATGTATATTTGGGTACATGGTGCCCAGGGTTCGAATACCGATAAAATGTAATTTAATTATAAATTTAATAACTCCTAAACTAATTAAGATAAAGACGCCAAATAAACTTTATTGCCTTTATGTTATTAGGTAGTATCTTGTGGAGGTGTAATTAGATACCTGACGTTCTGCGTTCGAGCCTAATTTTAAATCGTCATTATCTCAGAAACTAAGAGAGGTAGAGGAATTGACCAAAGCATCATTGATAGCTCCTATGGTGGGTAATTAATACTGTATATAATTTTCAATCAGTTGTCCTTATTTCGAATCCAGATCTTTCAATCACTTACTTATTTTTTTCTATACTCTAGAATATGTCACTTAGATTGATGCTGTAACTGCATACAGCACCTTTAAACATATCAAACTAATATTGTAAATAATTTTGTTTTTGGTGTCCAGGGTTCGAATACCGATAAAATGTAATTTAATTATAAATTTAATAACTTCTAAACTAATTAAGATAAAGATGCCAAATAAACTTTATTGCCTTTAAGTTATTAGGTAGTATCTTGTGGAGGTGTAATTAGATACCTGACGTTCTGGGTTCGAGCCTAATTTTAAATCGTCATTATCTCAGAAACTAAGAGAGGTAGAGGAATTGACCAAACCATGATTGATAGCTCCTATGGTGGGTAATTAATACTGTATATAATTTTCAATCAGTTGTCCTTATTTTGAATCCCGATCTTTCAATCACTTACTTATTTTTTTCTATACTCTAGAATATGTCACTTAGATTGATGCTGTAACTGCATACAGCACCTTTAAACATATCAAACTAATATTGTAAATAATTTTGTTTTTGGTGTCCAGGGTTCGAATACCGATAAAATGTAATTTAATTATAAATTTAATAACTTCTAAACTAATTAAGATAAAGATGCCAAATAAACTTTATTGCCTTTATGTTATTAGGTACTATCTTGTGGAGGTGTAATTAGATACCTGATGTTCTGGGTTCGAGCCTAATTTTAAATCGTCATTATCTCAGAAACTAAGAGAGGTAGAGGAGTTGACCAAACCATGATTGATAGCTCCTATGATGGGCAATTAATACTGTATATAATTTCCAATCAGTTGTCCTTATTTCGAATCCCGATCTTTCAATCACTTACTTATTTTTTTCTATACTCTAGAATATGTCACTTAGATTGATGCTGTAACTGCATACAGCACCTTTAAACATATCAAACTAATATTGTAAATAATTTTGTTTTTGGTGTCCAGGGTTCGAATACCGATAAAATATAATTTAATTATAAATTTAATAACTTCTAAACTAATTAAGATAAAGACACCAAATAAACTTTATTGCGTTTAAGTTATTAGGTAGTATCTTGTGGATGTGTAATTAGATACCTGAAGTTCTGGGTTCGAGCCTAATTTTAAATCGTCATTATCTCAGAAACTAAGAGAGGTAGAGGAGTTGACCAAAGCATGATTGATAGCTCCTAAGGTGGGTAATTAATACTGTATATAATTTTCAATCAGTTGTCCTTATTTCGAATCCCGATCTTTCAATCACTTACTTATTTTTTCTCTATACTCTAGAATATATCACTTAGATTGATGCTGTAAATGTATACAACACCCTTAAACATATCAAACTAACATTGTAAATAATTTTGTTTTTGGTGTCCAGGGTTCGAATACCGATAAAATGTAATTTAATTATAAATTTAATAACTCCTAAACTAATTAAGATAAAGACGCCAAATAAACTTTATTGCGTTTATGTTACTAGGTAGTATCTTGTGGATGTGTAATTAGATACCTGACGTTCTGGGTTCGAGCCTAATGTTTAAATCGTCATTATCTCAGAAACTAAGAGAGGTAGAGGAGTTGACCAAAGCATGATTGATACCTCCTATGAGGGGCAATTAATACTGTATATAATTTTCAATCAGCTGTCCTTACTTCGAATCCCGATCTTTCAATCACTTACTTATTTTTCTCTACACTCTAGAATATATCACTTAGATTGATGCTGTAAATGCATACAGCACCCTTAAACATATCAAACTAATATTGTAAATAATATTGGTTCTGGTGTCCAGGGTTCGAATACCGATAAAATGTAATTTAATTATAAATTTAATAACTCCTAAACTAATTAAGATAAAGACACCAAATAAACTTTTATAGGGGAAAGGATGCTCTCCTGAAACATTAGGTCTCTAGATAGAAGTATTTATAGGGGAGAGATAGGGAATACCAGGGCTGATGCTAGGCTAGTCAGATGCTAAAGGAGGGAGGGATATGCTTTATACGAGAGAGATAGGGAACACAAGGAAAGATGCTATACTAAACAGGACTTGAAGGGTAGAATATGAGCGATATAGCAAACCGAGGAGAGGTATTAGGATAGGAGTTTTGAATGATGGAGTAGGCGTTTATATGCAAGAGATAGGAAATACGAGGGTCGATGCTAGGCTAGACGATGTTGAATGAGGGAATGTATCTTATATGAGAGAGGTAGGGCAATATGAGGAGAAGTGCTAGGCTAGTCGGGAAGGTCTGAATGAGAGAGTATACGTCTATATGGGAAAATATAGGGAAAACGAAGGTAGGTGCTAGGTTGAGAGAGTCTTCAAGGAGGAAAATGCATTTATATGAGAGCGGTAGGGTATACGAGGAGAGGTGCTAGTCTAGACATGGTTTGAGGATTAGAGTATACGTTTATATGGGAGAAATATGGAAAACGGGAGAGATACAAGGATAGACAGAGATTGAAGGAGGAGGAATGTAGGTTTATACTGTAATATAGAGAGTAATTCGATTATAAAACTTTTCTCATCCAGCCTTACAACACTTTTATATACTTAATTTCTAAACCTTACAAACTTTATATTTGTTAAACAGTAGTGCGCGAGACGGAGAGGGACAAACAGTATATCGGTTTACAGTGAAGTATACGTCCTAACCTATTCCCACCTTGTTTGTTCTGGATCTTCTCATTGTCTATCATCTAACGTAACCACGTAACAAGACGTAACACAGGAAATCATACATATGGCACATTAAAAAAAATAAAGGTATATATAATGAAACATAAACAAGTAGACAGAGGGTCATCGATACATAGAAAACCAGGAGTTGTATGTACTGAGACCATAGATTAGTATAGGCAAACAACAAAGAAGTGAATTTATAGTGTAAATAGCCTAATATTTTCAAATATTATTATAGTCTAAAAGTATATAACTTAATTATGTATCGAGTATTGAGAAATAAACGTTATTCATTATTCACTAATCTCAGATCACTGCAATTGTAGTGAATCAATTCACAATTGCTAATACCATTCAACTTTCATTCGTCTCTGATACATAAAGAAATTGCAAAATGGAGAAGGACGAAAGTAATAAAAAGACTCAGGCACCAAATTTTAAGAAAGAAGAGAAAGATATATGACCGACATTGTTTTGGAACACAAATTAGTGTTGAAAATAAAATGACTGATAGCTCTGCTAAGCGTAAGGAAGAGACATGGAAATAAATTGCAAATGAATACAATTCTAGGTTAGAAAAAAGAAGATAAACAACATTCATGTAAACCAATTTTTAAAAATCAGTTTAACTGAATACATGTAAAAAAACATATCACTTTACAAAAAGTAATGCAGACAACATTTATTTTTTATAAACATTATCCTATTACATTCCTTTACAAAAAACCATACATATTTCCTAAAGGCAAAGGTGATAGTCTAGACATTCTAAACACTCAGTTATATAATCATATACATCACGCAGAAAGTGACCTGCATTATCAGTAAAAAAAACTAAATATCTCAACAATGTCTGAATGATGTATTTTATAAGTACAAGTTTTTTGATATTTCAAAGCTCCTGTTAACCATGGCAGTAATTGATTAACACAATTTCTCGATCCTGTCATGCTATAACTTTAGATGCTTTCAGCTTACTTATAATTTCCTCAATCTCTTGTGTGTGACTATTATTACCAGCATCCCTCGACGCAATTAGTAACCTCAATATATTTACTAGTCTATTTGGATTTTCAAGCGTTGATATCACTGAATCATCATCATATGAAGATTTCATATTCTCGCAACTTCCGATGTATCCAGATTTTTCACCAACAGTAGTCTCCAGTGAAGGACAGAGGCTTGATCCGGTATAACATTCCCCTCTATACATCTTCGGATCTTCAAGTGCAGGCGAGAGACTCGATTCAGTATAACATGTTGCTCTATGAAACTTAAATCTTGACAAAGAACGATTCTTAAAAATCCGCCCGCATACACAGCATCTAATAACGCGTTTTCCTTCATGTGTAATGTATGAAAAATCGAGTTTCTCATTCGTCAGTTGCACAGATTTTCTCGGGCAGTAGCTCATGCTAAAACTAAAAGAAATTAAATGAATACGTGAATGCTAACGCTCGAAGGAATTAAAAGCGAATGAATGAATTCATAACACGCACCTATGTATATATCCAGAATGAGGACGATGGAGGGAATTGCGATCAATGCATAGCAGGGAGAAAGGATACTCTCTTGAAACATTAGTCATCTAGACAACTATTGTTCACGGAGCCCGTAGACGTCAGGTTGAATGGGACAGACCTCAGGTTCAAATCTTTAAGGGTACGGACCCCTGGCTTTTGCCTGGCATGTATACTAAACCATCCTAACAGCGAAACATTACATTACAACGACACGTAACCAGAACATGACGAGTGCGAGCATGGAAAAAGGATGCTCTCTGGGAACATTAGTGGAAAAGGATGCTCTCTGGAAACAGTCGCCATCCGCACAACGGATTGTCCCTAACATTTCCAGATTTCGGAACGTTCAACATCGTGACGCGCTCCTGTCATCTACATTTCGACGAAATTTTACCTCCTGAATTAGTTTGGTGCTCTGTATAGAACCTCAGAATATGCATTACGCTGCGTGTCCCTAGCGTTTCCAGCTCCTGAATCGTTCCAGCTAGTGGAATGCCTCTACCATCTTCATGTCAACGATCTGTTACTCTGAATTTAAGTTTGGTGATCTGTATAGACCTGTACAACATGCATTACGCTATGTAACAGACTCATCACGCTATGTAACAACACATCACGCTATGTAACAACATGTTCACGCTATGTAACAACATGATCACGCTATGTAACGACATGATCACGCTATGTAACAACATGATCACGCCATGTAACAACATGATCACGCTATGAAACATGATCACGCTATGTAACAACATGATCACGCTATGTAACAAAACGATCACGCTATGTAACAACACGATCACGCTATGTAACAACACGATCACGCTATGTAACAACATGATCACGCTATGTAACAACCTGAGTACGCTATGTAACAACATGATCACGCCATGTAACAACATGATCACGGTATGTAACAACCTGATCACGCTATGTAACAACATGATCACGCTATGTAACAACATGATCACGCTATGTAACAACATGATCACGCTATGTAACAGACTCATCACGCTATGTAACAACATGATCACGCTATGTAACAACCTGAGCACGCTATGTAACATGATCACGCTATGTAACAACATGAACACTCTATGTAACAATACGATCACGCTATGTAACAACATGAACACGCTATGTAACAACATGTTCACGCTATGTAACAAACTGATCATGCTATGTAACAACATGATCACGCTATGTAACAGCATGATCACACTATGTAACAACATGATTACGTTATGTAACAACCTGATCACGCTATGTAACAACATGATCACGCTATGTAACAACCTGATCACGCTATGTAACATGTTCACGCTATGTAACAAAACGATCAACCTATGTAACAACATGTTCACGCTATGTAACAACATGTTCACGCTATGTAACAACATGATCACGCTATGTAACAACCTGAACACGCTATGTAACAACATGATTATGCTATGTAACAACTGATCACGCTATGTAACAACCTGATCATGCTATGTAACAACATGTTCACGCTATGTAACAACACGATCACGCTATGTAACAAAACGATCACGCTATGTAACAACACGATCACGCTATGTAACAACACGATCACGCTATGTAACAACTGATCACGCTATGTAACAACATGATCACGCTATGTAACAACCTGAGTACGCTATGTAAAAACTGATCACGCTATGTAACAACATGCTCAAGCTATGTAACAACTGATCACGCTATGTAACAACATGATCACGCTATGTAACAACCTGAGCACGCTATGTAACAATCTGATCACGATATGTAACAACACGATCACGCTATGTAACAACTGATCACGCTATGTAACAACATGATCACGCTATGTAACAACCTGAGTACGCCATGTAACAACATGATCACGCCATGTAACAACTGATCACGCTATGTAACAACATGCTCAAGTTATGTAACAACTGATCACGCTATGTAACAACATGATCACGCTATGTAACAACCTGAGCACGCTATGTAACAATCTGATCACGTTATGTAACAACTGATCACGCTATGTAACAATATGATTACGCTATGTAACAACATGATCACGCTATGTAACATGTTCACGCTATGTAACAACATGACCACGCTATGTAACAAAACGATCACGCTATGTAACAACACGATCACGCTATGTAACAAAACGATCACGCTATGTAACAACACGATCACGCTATGTAACAACACGATCACGCTATGTAACAACTGATCACGCTATGTAACAAAATGATCACGCTATGTAACAACCTGAGTATGCTATGTAACAACATGATCACGCCATGTAATATCTGATCACGCTATGTAACAACATGCTCAAGCTATGTAACAACTGATCACGCTATGTAACAACATGATCACGCTATGTAACAACATGAGCATGCTATGTAACAACATGATCACGTTATGTAACAACTGATCACGCTATGTAACATCCTGATTACGCTATGTAACAACATGATCACGCTATGTAACAACATGTTCACGCTATGTAACAACATGATCACGCTATGTAACAACATGTTCAAGGTATGTAACAACATGATCACGCTATGTAACAACATGATGACGCTATGTAACAACCCGATCACGCTATGTAACATATTCACGCTATGTAACAACTGATCACGCTATGTAACAACATGATCACGGTATGTAACAACCTGAGCACGCTATGTAACAACATGATCACGCTATGTAACAACATGTTCACGCTATGTAACAACACGATCACGCTATGTGACAACACGATCACGCTATGTAACAACATGGACACGTTATGTAACAACATGGACACGCTATGTAACAACATGAACACGCTATGTAACAATACGATCAAGCTATGTAACAACCTGAGCACGCTATGTAACAAATTCATCACGCTATGTAACAACATGAACACTCTATGTAACAACCTGAGCATGCTATGTAACAACATGATCACGCTATGTAACAACCTGATCACGCTATGTAACAACACGATCACGCTATGTAACAACACGATCACGCTATGTAACAACCTGATCACGCTATGTAACAACATGTTCACGCTATGTAACAACATGATCACGCTATGTAACAACATGATCACGCTATGTAAATAGGGTGGACCATTTAAGTTGAGGCTATACAATATATCCAAAACTAAGCGTTGTAGAAAGAAATGTCTTTAATAAAACTTGATTGATATTATGACGAAAGTAAATGCCGCTAGTCGTATTTCGTTTGGAGGACGTAGTGAGGGTCATTTCAGGGTCTTTTTAAATGGGACCCTAATTGTAGGTTCCCATTTAAAAAAATAAATTGACCCAAAATGACCCTCATAACGGCCTCCAAACGAAACACGACTAGCGGCATTTACTTTCGTCATAATATCAATCAAGTTTTATTAAAGACATTTCTTTCTACAACTCTTAGTTTTGGATATATTGTATAGCCTCAACTTAAATGGTCCACCCTATTTACATAGCGTGATCATGTTGTTACATAGCGTGATCAGGTTATTACATAGCGTGATCATGTTGTTACATAGCGTGATCAGGTTGTTACATAGCGTGATCGTGTTGTTACATAGCGTGATCGTGTTGTTACATAGCGTGATCAGATTGTTACATAGGTGATCATGTTGTTACATAGCATGCTCAGGTTGTTACATAGAGTGTTCATGTTGTTACATAGCGTGATCATGTTGTTACACAGCGTGCTCAGGTTGTTACATAGCTTGATCGTATTGTTACATAGCGTGTTCATGTTGTTACATAGCGTGTCCATGTTGTTACATAACGTGTCCATGTTGTTACATAGCGTGATCGTGTTGTCACATAGCGTGATCGTGTTGTTACATAGCGTGAACATGTTGTTACATAGCGTGATCATGTTGTTACATAGCGTGCTCAGGTTGTTACATACCGTGATCATGTTGTTACATAGCGTGATCAGTTGTTACATAGCGTGAATATGTTACATAGCGTGATCAGGTTGTTACATAGCGTCATCATGTTGTTACATAGCGTGATCATGTTGTTACATAGCTTGAACATGTTGTTACATAGCGTGATCATGTTGTTACATAGCGTGAACATGTTGTTACATAGCGTGATCATGTTGTTACCTAGCGTAATCAGGATGTTACATAGCGTGATCAGTTGTTACATAACGTGATCATGTTGTTACATAGCATGCTCATGTTGTTACATAGCGTGATCATGTTGTTACATAGCGTGATCAGTTGTTACATAGCTTGAGCATGTTGTTACATAGCGTGATCAGATGTTACATGGCGTGATCATGTTGTTACATAGCATACTCAGGTTGTTACATAGCGTGATCATGTTGTTACATAGCGTGATCAGTTGTTAGATAGCGTGATCGTGTTGTTACATAGCGTGATCGTGTTGTTACATAGCGTGATCGTTTTGTTACATAGCGTGATCGTGTTGTTACATAGCGTGATCGTTTTGTTACATAGCGTGAACATGTTGTTACATAGCGTGATCATGTTGTTACATAGCGTAATCATATTGTTACATAGCGTGATCAGTTGTTACATAACGTGATCAGATTGTTACATATCGTGCTCAGGTTGTTACATAGCGTGATCATGTTGTTACATAGCGTGATCAGTTGTTACATAGCTTGAGCATGTTGTTACATAGCGTGATCAGTTGTTACATGGCGTGATCATGTTGTTACATGGCGTACTCAGGTTGTTACATAGCGTGATCATGTTGTTACATAGCGTGATCAGTTGTTACATAGCGTGATCGTGTTGTTACATAGCGTCATCAGATTGTTACATAGCGTGCTCAGGTTGTTACATAGCGTGATCATGTTGTTACATAGCGTGATCAGTTGTTACATAGCTTGAGCATGTTGTTACATAGCGTGATCAGTTTTTACATAGCGTACGCAGGTTGTTACATAGCGTGATCATGTTGTTACATAGCGTGATCAGTTGTTACATAGTGTGATCGTGTTGTTACATAGCGTGATCGTGTTGTTACATAGCGTGATCGTTTTGTTACATAGCGTGATCGTGTTGTTACATAGCGTGAACATGCTAGATAGCATGATCAGGTTGTTACATAGCGTGATCATGTTGTTACATAGCGTGATCAGGTTGTTGCATAGCGTGTTCATGTTGTTACATAGCATGATCGTATTGTTACATAGCGTGTTCATGATGTTACATAGCGTGATCATATTGTTACATAGCGTGATCAGTTGTTACATAGCGTGATCGTATTGTTACGTAGCGTGATCGTGTTGTTACATAGCGTGATCAGTTGTTACATAGCGTAATCATGTTGTTACATAGCGTGATCAGGTTGTTACATAGCGTGATCATGTTGTTACATAGCGTGAACATGTTGTTACATAGCGTGATCAGGTTGCTACATAGCGTGATCGTGTTGTTACATAGCGTGATCGTGTTGTTACATAGCGTGAACATGTTGTTACATAGCGTATTCAGGTTGTTACATAGCGTGATCAGGTTGTTACATAGCGTGATCATGTTGTTACATAGCGTGATCAGTTGTTACATAGCGTAATCATGTTGTTACATAGCGTGATCAGGTTGTTACATAGCGTGATCATGTTGTTACATAGCGTGAACATGTTGTTACATAGCGTGAACATGTTGTTACATAGGTTGATCGTTTTGTTACATAGCGTGAACATGTTACATAGCGTGATCAGGTTGTTACATAACGTGATCATGTTGTTACAAAGCGTGATCAGGTTGTTACATAACGTAATCATGTTGTTACATAGTGTGATCATGTTGTTACATAGCGTGATCATGTTGTTACATAGCGTGATCAGTTTGTTACATAGCGTGAACATGTTGTTACATAGCGTGTTCATGTTGTTACATAGCGTGATCGTATTGTTACATAGCGTGTTCATGTTGTTACATAGCGTGATCATGTTACATAGCGTGCTCAGGTTGTTACATAGCGTGATCATGTTGTTACATAGCGTGATGAGTCTGTTACATAGCGTGATCATGTTGTTACATAGCGTGATCATGTTGTTACATACGTGATCATGTTGTTACATAGCGTGATCAGGTTGTTACATACCGTGATCATGTTGTTACATGGCGTGATCATGTTGTTACATAGCGTACTCAGGTTGTTACATTGCGTGATCATGTTGTTACATAGCGTGATCGTGTTGTTACATAGCGTGATCGTGTTGTTACATAGCGTGATCGTGTTGTTACATAGCGTGATCGTTTTGTTACATAGCGTGGTCATGTTGTTACATAGCGTGATCATGTTGTTACATAGCGTGATCAGGTTGTTACATAGCGTGATCATGTTGTTACATAGCGTGAACATGTTGTTACATAGCGTGATCAGGTTGTTACATAGCGTGATCGTGTTGTTACATAGCGTGATCGTGTTGTTACATAGCGTGAACATGTTGTTACATAGCGTATTCAGGTTGTTACATAGCGTGATCAGGTTGTTACATAGCGTGATCATGTTGTTACATAGCGTGATCAGTTGTTACATAGCGTAATCATGTTGTTACATAGCGTGATCAGGTTGTTACATAGCGTGATCATGTTGTTACATAGCGTGAACATGTTGTTACATAGCGTGAACATGTTGTTACATAGGTTGATCGTTTTGTTACATAGCGTGAACATGTTACATAGCGTGATCAGTTGTTACATAGCGTAATCATGTTGTTACATAGCGTGATCAGGTTGTTACATAGCGTGATCATGTTGTTACATAGCGTGAACATGTTGTTACATAGCGTGAACATGTTGTTACATAGGTTGATCGTTTTGTTACATAGCGTGAACATGTTACATAGCGTGATCAGGTTGTTACATAGCGTGATCATGTTGTTACATAGCGTGATCAGGTTGTTACATAACGTAATCATGTTGTTACATAGTGTGATCATGTTATTACATAGCGTGATCATGTTGTTACATAGCGTGATCAGTTTGTTACATAGCGTGAACATGTTGTTACATAGCGTGTTCATGTTGTTACATAGCGTGATCGTATTGTTACATAGCGTGTTCATGTTGTTACATAGCGTGATCATGTTACATAGCGTGCTCAGGTTGTTACATAGCGTGATCATGTTGTTACATAGCGTGATGAGTCTGTTACATAGCGTGATCATGTTGTTACATAGCGTGATCATGTTGTTACATACGTGATCATGTTGTTACATAGCGTGATCAGGTTGTTACATACCGTGATCATGTTGTTACATGGCGTGATCATGTTGTTACATAGCGTACTCAGGTTGTTACATTGCGTGATCATGTTGTTACATAGCGTGATCGTGTTGTTACATAGCGTGATCGTTTTGTTACATAGCGTGGTCATGTTGTTACATAGCGTGATCATGTTGTTACATAGCGTGATCATGTTGTTACATGGCGTGATCATGTTGTTACATAGCGTGATCATGTTGTTACATAGCGTGATCATGTTGTTACATAGCGTGATGTGTTGTTACATAGCGTGATGAGTCTGTTACATAGCGTAATGCATGTTGTACAGGTCTATACAGATCACCAAACTTAAATTCAGAGTAAAAGATCGTTGACATGAAGATGGTAGAGGCATTCCACTAGCTGGAACGATTCAGGAGCTGGAAACGCTAGGGACACGCAGCGTAATGCATATTCTGAGGTTCTATACAGAGCACCAAACTAATTCAGGAGGTAAAATTTCGTCGAAATGTAGATGACAGGAGCGCGTCACGATGTTGAACGTTCCGAAATCTGGAAATGTTAGGGACAATCCGTTGTGCGGATGGCGACTGTTTCCAGAGAGCATCCTTTTCCACTAATGTTCCCAGAGAGCATCCTTTTTCCATGCTCGCACTCGTCATGTTCTGGTTACGTGTCGTTGTAATGTAATGTTTCGCTGTTAGGATGGTTTAGTATACATGCCAGGCAAAAGCCAGGGGTCCGTACCCTTAAAGATTTGAACCTGAGGTCTGTCCCATTCAACCTGACGTCTACAGGCTCCTTGAACAATAGTTGTCTAGATGACTAATGTTTCAAGAGAGTATCCTTTCTCCCTGCTATGCATTGATCGCAATTCCCTCCATCGTCCTCATCCTGGATATATACATAGGTGCGTGTTATGAATTCATTCATTCGCTTTTAATTCCTTCGAGCGTTAGCATTCACGTATTCATTTAATTTCTTTTAGTTTTTGCATGAGCTACTGCCCGAGAAAATCTGTGCAACTGACGAATGAGAAACTCGATTTTTCATACATTACACATGAAGGAGAACGCGTTATTAGATGCTGTGTATGCGGGCGGATTTTTAAGAATCGTTCTTTGTCAAGATTTAAGTTTCATAGAGCAACATGTTATACTGAATCGAGTCTCTCGCCTGCACTTGAAGATCCGAAGATGTATAGAGGGGAATGTTATACCGGATCAAGCCTCTGTCCTTCACTGGAGACTACTGTTGGTGAAAAATCTGGATACATCGGAAGTTGCGAGAATATGAAATCTTCATATCATGATGATTCAGTGATATCAACGCTTGAAAATCCAAATAGACTAGTAAATATATTGAGGTTACTAATTGCGTCGAGGGATGCTGGTAATAATAGTCACACACAAGAGATTGAGGAAATTATAAGTAAGCTGAAAGCATCTAAAGTTATAGCATGACAGGATCGAGAAATTGTGTTAATCAATTACTGCCATGGTTAACAGGAGCTTTGAAATATCAAAAAACTTGTACTTATAAAATACATCATTCAGACATTGTTGAGATGTTTAGTTTTTTTACTGATAATGCAGGTCTCTTTCTGCGTGATGTATATGATTATATAACTGAGTGTTTAGAATGTCTAGACTATCACCTTTGCCTTTAGGAAATATGTATGGTTTTTTGTAAAGGAATGTAATAGGATAATGTTTATAAAAAATAAATGTTGTCTGCATTACTTTTTGTAAAGTGATATGTTTTTTACATGTATTCAGTTAAACTGATTTTTAAAAATTGGTTTACATGAATGTTGTTTATCTTCTTTTTTCTAACCTAGAATTGTATTCATTTGCAATTTATTTCCATGTCTCTTCCTTACGCTTAGCAGAGCTATCAGTCATTTTATTTTCAACACTAATTTGTGTTCAAAAACAATGTCGGTCATATATCTTTCTCTTCTTTCTTAAAATTTGCTGCCTGAGTCTTTTTATTACTTTCGTCCTTCTCCATTTTGCAATTTCTTTATGTATCAGAGACGAATGAAAGTTGAATGGCATTAGCAATTGTGAATTGATTCAATACAATTGCAGTGATCTGAGATTAGTGAATAATGAATAACGTTTATTTCTCAATACTCGATACATAATTAAGTTATATACTTTTAGACTATAATAATATTTGAAAATATTAGGCTATTTACACTATAAATTCACTTCTTTGTTGTTTGCCTATACTAATCTATGGTCTCAGTACATACAACTCCTGGTTTTCTATGTATCGATGAAGGTCTGTCTATTTGTTTATGTTTCATTATATATACCTTTATTTTTTTTAATGTGCCATATGTATGATTTCCTGTGTTACGTCTTGTTACGTGGTTACGTTAGATGATAGACAATGAGAAGATCCAGAACAAACAAGGTGGGAATAGGTTAGGACGTATACTTCACTGTAAACCGATATACTGTTTGTCCCTCTCCGTCTCGCGCACTACTGTTTAACAAATATAAAGTTTGTAAGGTTTAGAAATTAAGTATATAAAAGTGTTGTAAGGCTGGATGAGAAAAGTTTTATAATCGAATTACTCTCTATATTACAGTATAAACCTACATTCCTCCTCCTTCAATCTCTGTCTATCCTTGTATCTCTCCCGTTTTCCATATTTCTCCCATATAAACGTATACTCTAATCCTCAAACCATGTCTAGACTAGCACCTCTCCTCGTATACCCTACCGCTCTCATATAAATGCATTTTCCTCCTTGAAGACTCTCTCAACCTAGCACCTACCTTCGTTTTCCCTATATTTTCCCATATAGACGTATACTCTCTCATTCAGACCTTCCCGACTAGCCTAGCACTTCTCCTCATATTGCCCTACCTCTCTCATATAAGATACATTCCCTCATTCAACACCGTCTAGCCTAGCATCGACCCTCGTATTCCCTATCTCTCGCATATAAACGCCTACTCCATCATTCAAAACTCCTATCCTAATACCTCTCCTCGGTTTGCTATATCGCTCATATTCTACCCTTCAAGTCCTGTTTAGTATAGCATCTTTCCTTGTGTTCCCTATCTCTCTCGTATAAAGCATATCCCTCCCTCCTTTAGCATCTGACTAGCCTAGCATCAGCCCTGGTATTCCCTATCTCTCCCCTATAAATACTTCTATCTAGAGACCTAATGTTTCAGGAGAGCATCCTTTCCCCTATAAAAGTTTATTTGGTGTCTTTATCTTAATTAGTTTAGGAGTTATTAAATTTATAATTAAATTACATTTTATCGGTATTCGAACCCTGGACACCAGAACCAATATTATTTACAATATTAGTTTGATATATTTAAGGGTGCTGTATGCATTTACAGCATCAATCTAAGTGATATATTCTAGAGTGTAGAGAAAAATAAGTAAGTGATTGAAAGATCGGGATTCGAAGTAAGGACAGCTGATTGAAAATTATATACAGTATTAATTGCCCCTCATAGGAGCTATCAATCATGCTTTGGTCAACTCCTCTACCTCTCTTAGTTTCTGAGATAATGAGGATTTAAACATTAGGCTCGAACCCAGAACGTCAGGTATCTAATTACACATTCACAAGATACTACCTAGTAACATAAACGCAATAAAGTTTATTTGGCGTCTTTATCTTAATTAGTTTAGGAGTTATTAAATTTATAATTAAATTACATTTTATCGGTATTCGAACCCTGGACACCAAAAACAAAATTATTTACAATGTTAGTTTGATATGTTTAAGGGTGTTGTATACATTTACAGCATCAATCTAAGTGATATATTCTAGAGTATAGAGAAAAAATAAGTAAGTGATTGAAAGATCGGGATTCGAAGTAAGGATAACTGATTGAAAATTATATACAGTATTAATTGCCCATCATAGGAGCTATCAATCATGCTTTGGTCAACTCCTCTACCTCTCTTAGTTTCTGAGATAATGACGATTTAAAATTAGGCTCGAACCCAGAACTTCAGGTATCTAATTACACATCCACAAGATACTACCTAATAACATAAACGCAATAAAGTTTATTTGGTGTCTTTATCTTAATTAGTTTAGAAGTTATTAAATTTATAATTAAATTACATTTTATCGGTATTCGAACCCTGGACACCAAAAACAAAATTATTTACAATATTAGTTTGATATGTTTAAAGGTGCTGTATGCAGTTACAGCATCAATCTAAGTGACATATTCTAGAGTATAGAAAAAAATAAGTAAGTGATTGAAAGATCGGGATTCGAAATAAGGACAACTGATTGGAAATTATATACAGTATTAATTGCCCATCATAGGAGCTATCAATCATGCTTTGGTCAACTCCTCTACCTCTCTTAGTTTCTGAGATAATGACGATTTAAAATTAGGCTCGAACCCAGAACGTCAGGTATCTAATTACACCTCCACAAGATACTACCTAATAACATAAAGGCAATAAAATTTATTTGGCATCTTTATCCTAATTAGTTTAGAAGTTATTAAATTTATAATTAAATTACATTTTATCGGTATTCGAACCCTGGACATCAAAAACAAAATTACTTACAATATTAGTTTGATATGTTTAAAGGTGCTGTATGCAGTTACAGCATCAATCTAAGTGACATATTCTAGAGTATAGAAAAAAATAAGTAAGTGATTGAAAGATCGGGATTCGAAATAAGGACAACTGATTGAAAATTATATACAGTATTAATTACCCACCTTAGGAGCTATTAATCATGCTTTGGTCAATTCCTCTACCTCTCTTAGTTTCTGAGATAATGACGATTTAAAATTAGGCTCGAACCCAGAACGTCAGGTATCTAATTACACCTCCACAAGATACTACCTAATAACTTAAAAGCAATAAAGTTTATTTGGCATCTTTATCTTAATTAGTTTAGAAGTTATTAAATTTATAATTAAATTACATTTTATCGGTATTCGAACCCTGGACACCAAAAACAAAATTATTTACAATATTAGTTTGATATGTTTAAAGGTGCTGTATGCAGTTACAGCATCAATCTAAGTGACATATTCTAGAGTATAGAAAAAAATAAGTAAGTGATTGAAAGATCGGGATTCGAAATAAGGACAACTGATTGAAAATTATATACAGTGTTAATTACCCACCATAGGAGCTATCAATCATGCTTTGGTCAATTCCTCTACCTCTCTTAGTTTCTGAGATAATGACGATTTAAAATTAGGCTCGAACGCAGAACGTCAGGTATCTAATTACACCTCCACAAGATACTACCTAATAACATAAAGGCAATAAAGTTTATTTGGCGTCTTTATCTTAATTAGTTTAGGAGTTATTAAATTTATAATTAAATTACATTTTATCGGTATTCGAACCCTGGACACCATGTACGCAAATATACATTCACAAGAAACTATCTAATGACATTAATGTAATAAACTTTATTTGACGTCTTTATCGTAATTAGTCTCTGAGATATTAGAAGCTGAATTTGTAATTCGAACCCGGCCATCCTGGTCAACTTGGAACTCGTTGGAGAAGCTGCTGCTTTTTATATCATTTCCATCGCTAAACTCTAAAGTGTTGAGTGTTGGGCAGAGCACTTAGGAAAACAATTACTGACATTGTTCGCTAATGGGGTGAAAGCGTCTAAAGTTGTCAGCTAATAGAGGTCACCGTTACATCCAGGCGGAAGTATGTCGTTGATCGCTAATGTATGTAAACAGATCCAGAATGTAAACTTAAAAGCCTATTAATGTGGTGAAAGCGTCTAACATGTTCAGCTAATGGACAAGCGCTTTCCCTAGATAGAAGAAGGCTGCAGTGTTCTCATTACATGACAGACTGTTCCCGTGAGCAGACTACTTATACTCACGCTCGAGTCAACAATTCATTATTCAAAAAATTAATTGCTCGAGGATGCAATGTGCAGACCTTAGTAGTCATAAAAAAAATGTTTGACGAACATTATCTAATTAATTTGCCGAGGGGCGGCAGGACTCGAGAAAACAATTCCCTCAAGTCAGGACGCCACAGTAGAACGCATTGGGGAGGGGGTAGGACCTGTTAGCACAGACACTGTCGGCATTAGGTAAGCACACAAAGCGAGAGGGGGCGGGGCCTAACGACACGAGACCTGGCGGCATGTTAGCACTCAAAGGGAGGGGGCGGGCTTGTCGGCGTAGAACAAAGAAGCTTATCGCTTGTCGGCATCTCTCTACTGAGCCAGAACATACATACTATATCTACTAGTAGAGAAAATCGTGTGAGTGTAACACATCAGAATTTTTTTTTTTTTTTTTTTTTTTTTTTTGTAGTTTGATAATGTGAAAGAAAGATGGGACTCGTAATTTAGCACATTTAAAGTTTCAGTCGCGGGGAAAACATCTACACTTAGGCCAGTCAGAGTCCCTGAAGGTTCTATTACATTGTATAAGGAAGTATACATCGTATACCTTTCTCTACTTATTACCTATAGTAGGTAGAGGTATAGATTATGCAACAGAGGAGACACCTCGCGCAGTGCAACCTATATAAATCTATTGCGGCTACTACAGGGGATGTAGGGGCCTAAACCTCGCGAGAAACAGCTGAAAATCGACAGAACTTTAAACTAATAACTAAGTGTTGAACAATTCGAACCACTAATAACGGATATCTCAGAAATGCCAAAAAGGAAATCTATTTGAAATAAAATGCATTTTAAAGGGGTCTAAAATTTTTATGTAGTATGTTTTCGTCTATCGCTTAATGTTTACCAGTTATACAAAATTACATAAAATTCCTTCCGATTGAAGAGGGCTTAACGGGCTATTCCTAGAAAATTCAAGATATACATTTTCTTTGCCATGTAAATATCGTTAATCAAAACTGATTTTTTGAACACCGTGTCGCATCTTTGGAAGTCACTGAATTTAATACCAAATACGAATGTTCGTTCAGACACACACACACACATACACACACACACACGAATCTTTCATTAAATGTTCTTCTGGGGAGGGGGGTTCAGGGTGCCTCAAACGTATATTTCCGGTGAAATCTCGACATTAATTTTTGGGTGCAATACAACACTTCCCCTACTTACTACACGTAGTAGAGAATGTACCGAGTATAGTGCATTGCCTGTGTGACTGTAGCATGCCACGCATTAAATAAGTAAACAAAAAATCTGATGTGTTACACTCACATGACTTTCTCTACTCTTGTACAAACTATTTTTACAAACGCTTATTCAACAATATAGAAAAACAGTTGCCTTTAAGCACATACATACCTCTTAATAGCTGGTTGATAGGTGCAGCACCATTCGCTTTGCCACAGATTAATACTCTCTGCATATCCAAGACAAAAAAAATGAATAACGAATTCCCATTTTAGAAAATAAGTATTGAAAAATTTAAGGGAATAACAAGCAATATCTCGAAAATGGTTCACTCAACAACAAAAATGTATATGACATAAATTGTGTATTTTAACGCGATTTACATTCTTATGTAGTAAAATTTTGTCTATCTCTTATGGTTTACCAGTTATGCAAAAGTCGTTCACAATGAAGAATACTTTTGGAGACATTCCCAGAAAATTCAAGATATACATTTTATTTGTCATGAAAATATCTTAAACATATGATATTTTAATCAAAATCGTTAGAGCCGTTTTTGAGAAAATTAAAATTTTCGAAAAATGTTCCATTTAAAGGGTAGTCTGAGGTGGGGGAATTTTCTTGAAAACCTTCGTGTCGCATCTCTGGAAGATACTGAACCTAAATACCAAGTTTAGTGTTTATCCGACTGTTCGTTTCTGAGTTATGCTGTTCACAGACACACACTCACGGGCACGTTTCCAAAAATGCTTTTTACTTTCTCTACTACGTATAGTAAGTAGGGGAAGTATTGTATTCCACCCAAAATTTCGATACCGAGATTTCACCGGAAATACATGTTTTGAGACCCCCTGAATCCACAAAAGCATTTTTGGAAACATGTCCGTGTGTGTGTCTGTGTGTCTGTGAACAGCATAACTCAGAAACGAACAGTCGGATAAACACCAAACTTGGTATTTGGGTTCAGTATCTTCCAAGGATGCGACACGAAGGTTTTCAAGAAAATCCCCTCACCCCAGAGTACCCTTTACATAGAAGATTTTTCGAAAAGTTTAATTTTCTCAAAAATGGCTCTAACGATTTTGATTAAAATATTATATGTTTAAGATATTTTTATGACAAATAAAATGTATATCTTGAATTTCCTGGGAATGTCTCCAAAAGTATTCTTTATTGTGAACGACTTTTGCATAACTGGTAAACCATAAGAGATAGACAAAATTTTACTACACAAAAAATGTAGATCGCGTTAAAATACACAATTTATGTCATATACATGTTTTTAGTTGAGTGAATCATTTTCGAGATATTGCTTGTTATTTCCTTAAATTTTCCAATACTTACACTTTTTCTCAAATTCGTTATTCAATTTTTTATGTCCTGGATATGCAAACAGAATAGAATGCGCCACATAGCAACCAGCGCTTAAAAGATTTGTCTATCGCTTATAACCTACCATGTTCCCCTTGCATCTACAAGAAAATTAGCAATAAGATTGACATCTCGATATCTCGAGTAACATGAAGCATATGGAGAATAAACGTTTGTAAAAATAGTTTGTACAAGAGTAGAGAAAGTCATGTGAGTGTAACACATCAGATTTTTTACTTTCTCTACTACGTATAGTAAGTAGGGGAAGTATTGCATTCCACCCAAAAATTCGATACCGAGATTTCACCGGAAATACATGTTTTGAGACCTCCTGAATCCAAAAAAAGCATTTTTGGAAACATGTCCGTGTGTGTGTCTGTGTGTGTGTGTGTGTCTGTGTGTGTGTGCGTGCGTGTGTGTGTGTCTGTGTGTCTGTGAACAGCATAACTCAAAAACGAACAGTCGGATAAGCACCAAACTTGGTATTTAGGTTCAGTATCTTCCAGAGATGCGACACGAAGGTTTTCAAGAAAATCCCCCCACCCCAGACTACCCTTTACATGGAAGATTTTTCGAAAAGTTTAATTTTCTCAAAAATGGCTCCAACGATTTTGATTAAAATATCATATGTTTAAGATAATGTCATGAGAAATGAAATGTATATCTCGAATTTTCTGGGAATGTCTCCAAAAGTATTCTTCATCGTGAACGACTTTTGCATTACTGGTAAACCATAAGCGATAGACAAAATGTTACTACACAAAAAATGTAGATCGCGTTAAAATACACAACTTTCGTCATATACATTTCTTTTGTTGAGTGAACCGTTTTCGAGATATTGCTTGTTATTTCCTTAAATTTTCCAATACTTGTACTTTTTCTCAAATTCGTTATTCATTTTTTTATGTCCTGGGCATGCAAAGAGAATGGAATGCGCCACATAGCAACCAGCGTTAAAATATTTGACTATCGCTTAAAAGCTACCATATTCCCCTTGCATCTACATGAATATTACCAATAAGATTGACATCTCGATATCTCGATTAACAGGAAGCATATGGAGAATAAGCGTTTGTAAAATTAGATTGTACAAGAGTAGAGAAAGTCATGTGAGTGTAACACATCAGATTTTTTTATGTCCTGGACATGCAAAGAGAATGGAATGCGTCACATAGCAACCAGCGTTAAAATATTTGACTATCGCTTAAAAGCTACCATATTTCCCTTGCATCTACAAGAAAATTACCAATAAGATTGACATCTCGATGTCTCGATTAACATGAAGCATATGGAAAATAAGCGTTTGTAAAATTAGATTGTACAAGAGTAGAGAAAGTCATGTGAGTGTAACACATCAGATTTTTTTGTCTTGGATATGCAAAGAGTTATAATCTGTGGCAAAGGGAATGGTGCTGCACCTAGCAACCAGCTATTAAGAGATATGTATGTGCTTAAAGGCTACTGTATTTCTATATTGCCCTTGTAAATATATATTCCCCTTACATCTACAAGAAAATTAGCAATAAGATACGGTCTGCAAATGTTTATCTCGATTAACATGAACTAGATGGAGAATAAGCGTTTGTAAAAAATACTTTGTACAAGAGTAGAGAAAGTCATGTGAGTGTAACACTTCAGATTTTTTTATTCAGGGGGTCTCAAATCATGTATTTCCGGTGAAATCTCGGTATCGAATTTTTGGGCGGAATGCAATACTTCCCCTACTTACTATACGTAGTAGAGAAAGTAAAAATCAGTTTCTGCAGTTACAAGCATACTGCTAACTATTACATATGTAGGAACGTTTTCCTAGGTCACAAAAAACGTCGAAAGAGAAAATATGGGTGATATGCACATCAAGTAAACTGCCGTTGCACTGCAGCTGTGGTGTCACAGTCATTATGCAGCGGAGGCTGCGGGTAGAACTCGCCACAAGTGCCCGGAACGATCTCGTGGTTAACGTTATAGCACAGTCAATAAATAGCAGCTGGTGCGGATTACTATTCATTCTGAGGTTATCCGGTGTGTTTATCTCGGACAAGGCGCCCAAGCTGTCGTCTTTATGTGCTTTTGCTGCAGTTGTTTGTTAATGCGTAGGAGAAACTGCATCTGCGTTATACTTCAAGAGCTAGAACCACATTGGTATAAGAGGTAGTATGTAAACAGGGGGAAACATTCCATTCCTGTATAGTTTAAGTTTTTATCACAGCTGAATCATCTGAATTTTAATGTACACCGTGATATTCAACAAGAACTCAGATCTATTACCTCTAATCAAATTGCTCATTATCAGCATACATAAAGTAGCGACTTGGTTTTCTTCTGATAAACAAGAAACCCTCCCCAAACAACACCTAGAGTAGTTTTGTTTCACCCTTTTTCTATTTAACCGTTCGATGTTTGTTTTTTACAGTAAACCTTACTGAATTCTTTAAAATGTGCTATGGCATATTTTGTTAAATCCTCTTACTCTTTGAAGGAAGTACACTACGTGATCAAAAGTATCCGGGCAGCTGGCTGAAAATGACGTACAAGTTCGCGACGCCCTCCATCGGTAATGCTGGAAGTCAATATGGTGTTGGCCCACACTTAGCCTTGATAACAGCGTTCACTCTCGTAGGCATACTTTCAATCAGGTCCTGGAAGGTTTCTTAGGGAACGGCAGCCCATTCTTCACGGAGTGCGCAACTGAGGAGAGGTATCGATGTAGGTCGGTGAGACCTGGCACGAAGTCGGCGTTCCAAAACATCCCAAAGGTATTCTACAGGATTCAAGTCAGAACTGTGTGCAGGCCAGTCCATTACAGGGATGTTATTGTCGTGTAACCACTCCGCCACAGCCCGTGCAGTATGAACAGGTGCTCGATCGTGTTGAAAGATGCAATCGCCATCCCCGAATTGCTCTTCAACAGTGGGAAGCAAGAAGGTGCTTAAAATATCAATGTAGGTCTGCGCTGTGATCGTGCCACGCAAAACAACAAGGGGTGCAAACCCCCTTCAGGAAAAACACGACCACACCATAACACCACCACCTCCGAATTTCACTGTTGGCACTAAACACGCTGGCAGATGACGTTCACCGGGCATTCGCCATACCCACACCCTGCCATCGAATCGCCACATTGTGTACCGTGATTCGTCACTCCATACAACGTTTTGCCACTGTTCAATCGTGTAATGTTGACGCTCCTTACACCAAGCGAGGCGTCATTTGGCATTTTCCTGCGTGATGTGTGGCTTATGAGCAGCCGCTCGACCATGGAATCCAAGGTTTCTCACCTCACGCCTGTCATAGTACTTGGAGTGGATTCTGCAGCAGTTTGAAATTCCTGTGTGATGGTCTGGATAGATGTCTGCCTATTACTCTTTACGACCCCCTTCAAATGTCGGCGGTCTCTGTCAGTCAACAGACGAGGTCGGCCTGTACGCTTTTGTGCTGTACATGTACCTTCACGTTTCCGCTTCACTATCATATCAGAAACAGTGTACCTAGGGAAGTTTAGGAGTGTGGAAATCTCGCGTACAGACTTGTGACACAAGTGACACCCAATCACCTGACCACGTTCGAAGTCCGTGAGTTCCACGGAGCGTCCCGTTCTGCTGTTTCACAATGTCTAATTACTACTGAGGTCGCGAATAATGAGTACAAGGCTGTAGGTGGCAGCACAATGCACCTAAGATGAAAAACGTATGTTTGTGTGGTGTCCGGATACTTTTGATCACATAGTGTATGTAGATTCGATCATGGTGTATATTAAAATCTTCAGGATGTTTCCCACTGACAAAACAAGAGGCAGAGTTGGAAAGGTAGAATCAGACGATCGAAAAATTCAATGCCATAGCCGGGATTTGAACCACGGATCTCCCAGTCTCCGTCTGGTTGCTCTAACCACTGAGCTGCCATGGCAACATGTCGGTACGACATTAAATTCCCCAACTGATTCGCATTTTTTCCGGGAATTTAATGTCGTACCGTCACGTTGCCATGGTAGCTCAGTGGTTAGAGCAACCGGGCGGAGACCGGGAGATCCCTGGTTCAAATCCCGGCTATCGCCTTGAATTTTTCAGTCATCTGATTCTACCTTTCCAACCCTGTCCAACGCACTGCTTGGTGGAAGAACAATTAATTCTAAGAGGCAGAATATTCCGCAAATTTTGTCTCTGTCTTTCTTTCTATTTTGGTTTGTTTGTTTCATTTAGCTTTCTTTAACTTCTGTATTCATATCGAGGGATTTGACTTGAGAAACAATTGGTTGTATTAGTGTTTTTACACGCTGAACTGTATCTTTCTTTACGTCAGGTTTTATGACTTTTAACACTTAAACACTCACATTCATCCCACAATAAAGGGTATTTAGGGGTAGGGGCGTTTCTTAAAATTCTTCGTGTCGTATCTTTGGAATTTGTACGAGATTTCGTTTTCGAGTTACGCTGTTCACAGACACAGACACACACACACACACACACACACACACACACACACACACACACACACACACAAGCGGACATTTTTCTAAAAATGTTCCTTTTTATTCAGGAGGGCCTAAAAACGTGTATTTCCGCCGCAATATTGATATCGAATATTTAGGTGGAATCCAATACTTTCTCTCCTTACTGCAGAGAAAGCTAAAAACAAAAAAATTAACAGGTAGATGCGCCATTGTCTTCAAAGCATTCGCTCGAAGCTGTAAATCCTAATGCTTAGTTACTGCAGTATTTAGGGTGGACCTTAAAAGCTGAGACTGTACAATATTTCCAAAACTAAGCGTTGTACAAAGATATGTCTTTAATAAAAGTTGCTTGATTATTATGAGGGAAAGTAAATGTCATTAGTCGTTCATTCTAATTTTGGGTTCCCATTTAAAAATATTAAATTGACTCTAAAATGATCATCACAACTCCAAGCTAAACACGACTAATGGCATTTACTTTCCCCCATAATACCAAGCAACTTTTATTCAAGACATTTCTTTCTATAACTCTTAGTTTTGGAGATATTGTACAGTCTCGACTTAAATGGTCCACCCGTATAAGAGCTGTATGCAACAACAATCATAACAATAAATTAATCAACTGAAATATATACACGTAATTATCTTGACTGACTAGCAGTGTTTTGTACGAAACATTTCGTGTTGTGGTACGGAAAGCTACAAATTCACCAGCAATGGGTATTTAGTTTATTTGTCATTGCTGATAGCTAATCTACGTCAGAACTAATAACATGTCTTTTTCTGAATATAAATGTGGTTTACAATTAATGGTTATCTTAATATGCAATCCAAGCACATTTTCAAAAAGGGCAACTGCTTTATACTGGATCATGGATACAAATTGTCCTGAGCCATTTGGATAACTGCCAATCTTTGAGCGCAACTTTCAGCCTTGTACCATGATTTATGGGGCATGTATATTACGCATAAGACTGTTTTGAACAAAGAATGCAATGGCCAGACAAACATCTCCAACAGAAATTCCAAAGAGGATACCCATTCTGCACCCCAAAGATAGTCAGCTACACTACAACAGAGAAATACATCTGCTTGAAACTCGACGATAACTGCTATTATTTGCTCTAAACTTATGAAAAATGTATTTTATCCACAATAAACAATGTGCAAAAAGTAACTTTTTAAAATATTTAAAAATAATTATATTTACCTTCTCTTAGCTGGAGGGAAGAAATTTCCTAGGAAGGAACCCCAAAATCAAACTGATCCACCAGAGTGGAGGTTATGTGATGGAATTCGTCCATGTAAATAATACAAAATAATAAGCTCCAGTTAGGAAATAAAAACAAACAAAAAGCTTTTAAAACAGGGGTATCCTGTTTTACCATCCTTTATATATAACAATATCATTAAAGAATGGCAGAATATTTTAAACCAAATTTTAAAACGGACCCTGGATTGACCTCGCTTCTGTTTGCGGATGATCAAATAGTAATAGCACAGATGAAAATAGTCTACAAAGAAGTATATTTTGTTTAAATCAAGTAATCACACAATATAATTTACAAATATCAGAATACAAAACTAAAGTCATGGCTTTCTATGGCAAAGAACCAATGAGGATTAAGATAATTAAAAATCAAAAAACGATATAGCAAGTGAAATTTTCAAAACCTAATGTGTACATGGACATGACTGTCGCTTATAGTGGGTATACAAATTATTTTTTCCAAACTTTATTTTTTTATCTACTACATTTTAATCCTAATAAACCTTTACAGAAATAGCTACATTACACATCTCGTTATGGATACAAAGAGAACAGCGATAGTCAAGTGTTTAAGAACTGGACGCTATACGCTGGCCTTAAAGTTTTAACTGTTTCCATGCAATCGCGAGAAAAAACTCAAAATCAATGGGACTTAAATAATTACAAAGCATTGAACAATTCGAACCGTTAATAACGGATATTTTGGAAACGGATAAAGCCACAAAAAAGTAATTTGAAATAAAAATTATGTGTTTTAAAAATATCTAAATGTTTTGTGTAGTACGTTTTCGTCCATCACTTAAGGTTTACCAATTATACCAGATTATACAACATTCCTTCCGAATAAAGAGGACTTTACAGGCTATTCCCAGAAGATTAAAAATTTTCATTTTATTTGAATGGAAATATCTTTAATATATGGTATTTTAAACCAAATCTTTAGAGACATTTTGGGAAAATCAAACATTTTGAAAAAGTATTCCATGTAAATGGCAGTTTGGCGTGGGGGATTTTCTTGAAAATCTTCGTGTCGTATCTTTGGAAGATACTGAACCTAAATACCAAGTTTCGTATTTATCAGACGTTTCATTTTAGAGTTATGCTGTTCATAGACACACGCACATACATACATATACACAGACCTTTTTCTAAAAATGCTTTCTTTTTTATTCAGGACCTCAAAACGTATATTTCCGCGAAATCTCGTTATCAAAATTTTTGGTGGAATGCAACACCTCTACCTACTATGTACGCGGTATAGGAAGTAAACATGATTTTTTTGGATTCAGGGGCCTCAAAACATATATTTTCGGTGAAATCTTGGTTTCGAATTTTTTGTTGGAATGCAATCAATGCCTTTTCTCCCTACTAGGCACGAGATAAAGAAAGTAAAAATTGAGTCTATTCCAACAGATACGTGGGACAATTAAAAGCTCATTAACAAGAAACTTAAGAACAGAAAAGCTGTTGAAATTTTATTAGCGGTACCAATGCTGTTGTATGAATCGGAAACAAAGCTCTCGAAATAAGAATAGAGGTTGCTGAAATAATATTTTTACTTTCTCTACCATGTACCTAGTAGGAAGAGAAGATATTGCATCCCACACCGAATTCCAACCTAAAATACCAAAAAAAAAAAAAAAAAAAAAAAAAAAAAAAAAAAAAAAAAAAAGTTTGATTATCTAAAAAAAAAATTACTCTAACAATTTTGATTAAAATACCATATATTAAAGATATTTACACGACAAATAAAATGTATATCTTGAATTTTTTGGGAATAGCCTGTGAAGTCCTCTTCATTTGAAAGGAATTGTCTATAACCTTGTATAGCTGGTAAACGTTAAGCGACGGACCAAAACATACTACATAAGAAATGTAGATCTCTTTACAACGCACAATTTATTTTAAATAACTTTTTTGTGGCACCAGCAATTTCCGAGATATCCGTTATTAACTGTTCGAATTGTTCAATACTTAGCCGTTCTTTTAAAGTTCTGTCAACATTTAGTTGTTTCTCGCAATTCCATTGAAACAGTACGGAATTTTAAGGAATTTATGTACTTCTTTATAAATTCGCCCACTGAATAAGTGTTCATTCCCCTGCAATACATTCCGCTCTCTAATCTTCATAACGACATTATCTTGGCTACGTTTTTAGTTATTCGAGAGATTTTTAGTAAAAGGTCCATGTGTATGACCCAAAAACGTAACGTCCGATAAATACGTAACTTGATATTTAGGTTCAGCATTTTCCAAAGATGCAACTAGAACATTTTCAAGACAATTCCCATGCGCCAAACTCCCTTTACATGGAAAAGGGTAGTTTGAGATGGGAGGATTTTCTTCAAAATCTTCGTTTCGCATCAATGATAGACGCTGAACTTTAATACCAAGTTTGGTATTTAAACGATTTTTCGTTTACACATATACACACGCGGAATTTTTTCTAAGAGTACTTTTTTCTGCATTCAAAACTACATTTCCAATGAAATGACCCCGCAGGAGGAAGGGATGAAGTGAATGCCACAGAGACACACGGAAGTCCCTAACAGTTTCAGGTTCGAAGACTCGTTCCACTGCTGGAGTTGCCTAGAGAGGGTGATGAAAGATAAAGTAGCCCTCAGTGTCCACGGAGAGTACTACTTCCTTTGAGCAAGCTACCACGCCGTCTGCCCGGAAGCGCCATACACCACGAAGTACATTTGGAGGAAACGTAATGAAAGGTAAATCATGGAGAAAGAGAAACGCCCCAGCATCGCTTACGAACAAGGGAAAACCACGATAACCACAAGCTCAGAGTAGGCAGTTGACGGGAATCGAACACAGGACCTCCCGAACGCGAGCCGCACACGTCACCATCTCGCTAGAAGTGTAATTCAACGTGTATAAATTCAACTGCACTACCTGATGTAAAATTGCTGTGTTTTAATCATAAAGTCTTGAGGACGTTGAGGATACAATCAGGTTTGGCAGTGCTATCACCCTTCAATCAGGTTTCACGGTCACACGACAAATGCAGGATGTTCTGAGTCTCCTGACGGCCAATACTGAGGCACTGCTTGACCTCAATTCCTTTTTACGCTGATATCAGCTGTAGTTCAAGGATGTTGAAGCCGTTCAGTAAATTATTGCTATGTTCTGCATGTCACTTGCTCCAGCGTTGTTGACGTTTGTTGTACTCGACATAATATCGACGAAGAAACAAGCCTCTTCCGTGCTGGTAACCGACAACTTTCTCTTAATAACGTGATTCAGAGAAAGCTATAAGAAAAGGTTATGCAGAATCGCGGCAGTGCAGGGTTCGATCCACTATCCCCGAGGCTAAGACTAGCGTGTTGCTGTCGATAACCCAGTCGATAAAGTTACATGTTTCCCAGGGCAGCTGAGGGCGGACTCAGTTTCATGTAACCTCGCCAACTTCTTATCCTCGCTTCTTCACTCCACTTTTTCATGAATTTGATATCTTTGCGTTTCACTGCATTTTGTAACGGAAAATATTTCGCAACTCTTGGCTCTTTCCGTTTCTAACTCTAATCATCGTTTCTAGACCGCAATAAAAGTGTTCAATTAATAAAAATCTTATGATAGATTCATATGACCTTCTCTACCCTCTGTTGTTTATTACTTTCCCTATTGTGTACTTACAGTAACGTATAGGAGTATTGTATTTCACCCAAAAATTCGATGTCGATATTTCACCAGAAATACATGTTTTGAGGCCCCGTAAACAAAAACTAATTTTTAAAAAAATCTGTTTTACCCATGACTATCTCTACTCTTGTACAAACTATTTTTACAAACGCTTATTCTCCACTACTTCATGCTAATCCAGATAAACATTTGCAGACTCTTATTGCTAATTTTCTTGTAGATGTAAGGGTGAAAATATATTTACAAGGGCAATATAGAAATACAGTAGCCTTTAAGCATAGACATTACTCTTATTAGCTGGTTGCTATGTGCAGCACCATTCTATTTGCCACAGATTAATACTCTTTGCATATACAAGAAAAAAAATGAATAACGAATTCCCATTTGAGAAAATAAGTATTGAAGAATTTAAGGGAATAACAAGCAATATCTCGGAAATGGTTCACTCAACAACAAAAAAAATTTATATGAAATAAACTGTGTATTTTAACGCGATCTACATGTTTTGTGTAGTAAAATTTTGTCTATTTCTTATGGTTTAGCAGTTATGCAAAAGTCGTTCACAATGAAGAATACTTTTGGAGACATTCCCAGAAAATTCGAGATATACATTTCATTTGTCATGAAAATATCTTAAACATATGATATTTTAATCAAAATCGTTAGAGCCATTTTTGAGAAAATTAAAATTTTCGAAAAATCTTCCATGTAAATGGCAATCTGGGGTGGGGGGGTTTTCTTGAAAACCTTCGTGTCGCATCTCTGGAAGATACTGAACCTAAATACCAAGTTTGGTGTTTATCCGACTGTTCGTTTCTGAGTTATGCAGTTCACAGACACACACACACGGACATGTTTCCAAAAATGCTTTTTTTTTTTAGATTTAGGGGGTTTCAAAACATGTATTTCCGGTGAAATCTCGGTATCGAATTTTTGGGTGGAATACAATACTTCCCCATCTTACTATACGTAGTAGAGAAAGTAAAAAATGTAGACCGCTTTAAGACACACAATTTATTTCAAATAGCTTTCCTGTGGACCAAGCCATTTCCGAGATATCTTTTAAGTACTGTCGAGTTTCAGTTGTTTCTCGCGATGTCGTGGAAACAGTATGGAATTTTAAGGCAGTGTATAGCGTCCAGTTCTTAAAACATTTTACTATCGCTGTTCTCTTCGTTCTTATAACGAAACATATAATGCAGCTATTTCTGCAAATGTTTATACTGATTAAAATAAAATAGAAAAAATAATCCTTCAAAAGAATCGTTTTTATACTTACCAATAAGCTACAAAAAGGTAGAGGAAGTCATGTGAATGTAACATCAATTTTCTTTTATTTACTATCCTACGAAATACACATTTTGAGACTCCCGAACCCAAAAATTAGTTTCTAGATAAAGGTCCTATACGAGTCTCTGAGCGTATGTATTTGTGTGAACAGAATAGCTCAAAAACGAAAAGTAGGTTAAATACCAAACTTGGTATTTAGGTTCAGCATCTTCCAGGGATGCGACACGAAGATTTTCAATAAACTTGTCCCACCCTAAACTACTCTTTAAAAGAAAATTTTCGCAAATTTTAATTTTATAAAAAATTCATTCTAAGTTGATTAAAATACAATATGTTTAAGATATTTTCATGACAAATTAAATCTTTTAGGAACAGCCTCTGAAGTCCTCTTTATTATTTTTGCATAACTGATAAAGCGTAGGATATAGAGAAAATCTTACACACAAAAATGTAGATCTCCCTAAAGTACAAACTTATATCAAATATATTTTTGTGGCATTAACCATTTCCGAGATATTCTTTGTATTTTGGTTTGAATTTTCAAATACTTATACTTTTCTCTAATGGTAAGTCATTGTTTTGGGGGGCGGGGGTCACGACCATGCAAAAAGCAAATAGCATAGAATTTTAAAGCCATCAATCTTGACACAACCTTTAAAAATCACTTACGTGTGTATTGAAACGAAATCTGTATGTCTGAATTGAAAGGTATCTGGATTAACAAAAATGGGATAGAAGAACACATTTTTGTAAGAATAGTTTGTATAAGAGTGAGTAGAAAAAGTCGTGTGAGTGCAATATAGAAGGGTATTGGCCTTGAAGGTTTAAAATGTCAGTATATTAGTATATTTCCGGAACACGTTTTGACAAAACTCCAGACTGCATCACGTCATAAAGCAGTAAAAAAGGCAGCAGTATTCAAATGCGTGTTGTGGTTAGCTTAACGTCTTTACTGGTTTATTTGTTTTCCGTAGCCATAACATGAGGCTGTGTTTACTACTAGCTGCCATACCCGATGTTGAACGGGTGGCTTTTTAAATCTCTGATGACGATTTGATTAAATTAATCTCTGTTCCCTTTATCAAATTATTGTGCAGTGATTTAGAAGAGTTTTATACTGAATTATCCCCTTTACCCCTTATAACTGTAATTTTATAAAACTCCTAACCCATCCCATTCATAATAGTGGACTAATAATTAATTAATATTCATAGAAATAGGAATGAAATATCAGCAGATTGTTTTGCTTCTAATCTTAGCCCTCCCCATTCCCTCCCCCGTAACAACCTTAAAAACTGGAAATGTTAGAATTTATGGGTTGAAAGATTATCCAAACGTTTGGGTCATTTTTGCAGAAGATAAAAAAATTATGCAGAACAATAACATTCAAAATATACTTATTTAATGAACAAGATTTCCAAGAACTAATAGTCTCAAAATTTAATCTGAAATAAAGCAATTTTATACGGATATTTCATCTAATTTTCCAGTATGTAACCACAAATTCCAGTATAATTTCAATATATCCAGTATATAAAAACAATTCAAGTACATGTCCAGTATAAACAGGGTTATTCAAAAATAAGGAACAGATTCTAAATATTCATTTTAATGAATGACAATAGATAGCGACACATACCACACATCATTGAATAGAGGAAAGTTCAATGTTTTAAGCCCCACCTATTAGTTCCATTCAGTGCCTACAGGGGCGCTGTTTGTTTACGAGAAAATGGCGACGCCACAGGAAAAGTCGTTTTGTGTGCTGCATTATGCAAAGAGTGAATCCATTGTTTCATTGCAGCGTGCATTTCGTTGTAAGTTCAACAACGAGCCGCCTCGTCATAAAAAATGTGCAAATGATAGAATAAATTCGTAGGAGATGGTTGCGTATGCAAACGGAAAAGCACTGGTCGTCCTCTCATGACACATACTGCTCATTTTCAACACATAAAATAAAATTTTGAACTTTTCTCTATTCAGTGATGTATCGCATGTGTTGCCATCTATTGTCGTTCATTGGAAATAAACATTTAAAGTCTGTTCCTCTTTTTGAAGAGCCCTGTATAACACTTGCAGTATCAGTAGACACCTGGTATTATGTGAAACCATGAAAAGTCACCGAGCGGTTCATAGATAAGATTCCTGAGATCGAAGCTCGATTTTTTCACACATCTGACCAGAGTTAGAATAAATTGAATCAGCTGTAGAGATATTGAATCTCTCTTCAGGAAAATTAAGCACTCTAATTGCACATCACCAGCTACAGCGAAACGGGAGAATAAAAACCCAGTAACTACACGTAGCGATCTCCATTTGACAGGTCTACACCATTATTTCCTTCATTAAACCTGTAAGTGGAATCCTTAAAAATTCGTTGGGAGGGCTAGACAAATTCACTTATCCAAGGTTTAAAACACATCGTAGGAAGATTAATCCTTGGTTGCTTCCCAGTTCACTAGACATACAGTGCTAGGCAATGATTTATTTCATTTTCACTGCTTTTAGCTACAAGATTCTCATTTTTAAACTTATAACTGCACCGCCGAAATAATAGGTGATCTCAGAATGGTTTCATCTCCACCATCTTGCGATGCTATACCCGTGAATTTCCAATTATGCATACGTACTTCACTTCGTTCCCCCTTTTTGTGGCAGATGTTATTTATGTCTATATTTTCTCTCAGCAGAAGTTTCCAAAGGCTGATTTCTTTGTACGTAAGTTAACTTTTTGCTGCCGCAGGAATTTTCAGAGGATTAAATGGAAAATGCAGCAGGGCAGGAACGATGTACTCGCTCACAAAACTTGTAAAATGAGTTCTCTTGCAAAGAGGTACCAAAGGAGAGAAAAAAAAGGATCAAATTAAACAGCCTTTGAGAGCCAAAGCCGCGCAGATCATTCCGCCTGGAGGTTCATCCTCTCCCAATGGACACGGTGCACCTCCCTTTGGGGGGGGGGGTTTTTAACAGTGTTTGATATTCGCTTTCAAATCAAAGGGAATACTCATAAAACTTGGCTAGCATTTAAGCATCTGATAGGCTACAATTAGCCGATATTGAGAGAAATAGCATCCAATGAATTATTACTTTCCTTGTTCTGACAAAAAGTTGAGTAGGTATTCTCCTAAATATTATACCTGCAAACGGTTTTATAAATGTTAAATTTAATGTTAATTGTTCTTACACGTACTGTTTGTAGAATATATTTGGAAAGTTAGAAAAATATAATGCCATAGCATGGATTAATCAACTTTGATTCATTTAATAGCGGTTAACTATGAAGCCTGGGATTTAAAGTACTTAACGACACTGTAAGTTGCATAGGGGTGAGTTATCTCAAAAATTAATTTGAGAACTCCAGCAAAAATATGAGTCAGTTGGGAAATTTAACGTCGTGCCGGCATGTTGTTATGGTAGCTCAGTTACTTAGAGCAGCGGCATGGTAAGCCAAACATCCGAGTTTTAAATTTCGACTCTGTCATTGAACTGTTCAATCTTCTTATATTTAATGTTTAACCATGGTTTCCACGTCTCAAAGGCGGCGGGTTCAAACCCGGCGGAGGGCGATGGATTTTTTTTCGGGCGTAAAATTCCTTAGCATGGATTCCTTCGGAAGGGAAGTGTGTGGTCCCGTGTCGTATATTTACGGCAGTAAAAGCACCTCAAGCCTGATAAAGAGGCCTTTGAGCAAAATGTCCGGTCATTCACGCCCAATATAGAATGGAACCCTAAGGACCCTAGTAGTTAAAGAACGTCCATAAATAAAACTCAATTTAATTTAATTTGCTTTTATTCTTTACAGAACTGCAGAGGTGTGCCGATAAGTCACATGCAAACACAAGCACCAAAAGAGTTCTTTATTTCCCGTATGCACTACACTGAAATGTAGTATATACTGAAATAATGGTAATTTTTTTCGCAAACCGTGTGTAGCACAAGGCTGGAAAGGTAGATAAAGAATGAAAAAATTCAATGCCATAGCCGGGATACGAACCAAGGATTTTCCGCTTTCGTACGGTTGCTCTAACGAACTAATCTACCATGCCAACATACGGGAACGACATTAAATTCCCCAACTGACTGGCATTTGTTTCCGATAAACCACAAGGATATCTGTAATTCATTTTGAGATACCCTAATGGGACTTACAATGTTGTGAGTACTTTAAGTCCCAGGTTTTATAGTTTAACCAACTGTTAGGTCAATCAGTGGTAATTAATTGTTTGTTCACACAAGCCAATACAGGCTAAGGTTGGAAAGGTAGAATCAGACTGAAAAATTCAATGCCGTAGCCAAGATTTGAACCATGGATCTTCCGCGTTCCTTACGGTTGCTCTAAACAGTTGAGCTACAAATAGTAAACCATAAGACACAAACAAAAACTGAGGCAGTATTTTTAACGCTTAAATGTTTTTCAGTCAAATTATATAATATGTAAATTCAATAACAGCCCGAAGCAATATGTGTATGTAATAATTTGTAAAATATATGTAACAGTCATTGCATATGCTTATATTATTGTATACATGTTCAATAATGTTATGTGAATGTACTACGTAATTTAATAATGTAGGAGCTGTGAGAATAATAAGTTAAAAGTTGCTAACAATGAGGTAACAATGAGGTAACAATGAGGTAACCTTCAGGGAATAATGAATGTGAGAGTTTAACAATACTACTTGTGATTCTTTGAAGCAATAATGTAATTTTACTGACAGTTTATAAAATAGCCATCAACAACCAGAAAAAGCTTTAGTTAAATGAAGGTATTCTATTGGACTAGGATTAGCCAATCAGAAACTGAAATATAGCAAAATTTACAAATTTAGAGTTCAGTTGCCTGCAGACAGTGATTGTAACCGGCTGCAAGATGCGTCCTCGGGAGATTTAATGTGTATTCGTGTAAGACAAAAAATAAGGTTACGTGTTAAAAAGTGCAAGTATTTAATAAAAAAAATCTCACAGCTCTCTCTCTATATCAGTGAAGTGTTATTTAAATCGTATCAGCGTAATAAAAGGAGTGAAGTAAAGTTATAATATTTGTAAGCCTACATTCTTAGTCGTACCACAACCCTGCCAAGACATCCATGTCTCTAACAAAACTACTGACGCAGCCGAGGCAAACATAAATATATAAATATTTAAAGAAACAGTAAAATTACAAATTTAATATTTCTTTTTAAACTTGGGGCAAAGGCCACCTGAAAGTACACTTGGGGCGAAGGCTACCGGAAACCGGGTACCATACGTGCGGTTGCAAACAAACTTCAAGTTTGGCTCCCCAACAGTTGAAGTATAATACAACTCCTTCAATACAACCTACTTCAAATTGACGCCCAAAGCGTGGATGCAAATAACGTAACAAACTACCTACTTCAAAACGTACAACACAAAAAGTTTAGATTTCCTTAAAGCACGCAGTTTGTTTCAGGCAACGTTTTTGTGGTATCAGCCATTTCCAAAATATCCGTCGTTATTGGTTTGTATTTTTAATCATTTGACATTTTTCTAAAATGGTGTAGTTTTTACTTTCTCTACTACGTATAGTAAGTAGGGGAAGTATTTTATTCCACCCAAAAATGCTATGTCGAAATTTCATCGGAAATACATGTTTTGAGGTGCCCTGAATAATAAAAAGCATCTTTGGAAACATGTCCGCGCGCGCGCGTGTGTGTCTGTAAACAGCATAACTCAAAAAAAGAAAAGTGGATAAACACCAAACTTGGTATTTGAGTTCAGTATCTTCCAAGGATGCGACAAGAAGATTTTCAAGAAAATCCCCGCACCCAACTACCCTTTGCATGCAAAATTTTTCGAAAATTTTGCGTTTGTAAGAAATGGCTTACGATTTTGATTAAAATACCATATATGAAATATATTTAGATTACAAATAAAATGTATATCTTGAATTTTTTGGGAATAGCCCTTGAAGTCCTCTTCATTCCTTAGGAATTTTGTATAAACTTGTGTAACTGGTAACCGCTAAGCGACAGGCGAAAATGTACTACACAAAAACTGTAGATCTTTTTAAAACACACACTTTAATTAAAATATCTTCTTTTTGTGGCAAAAAGCGTTTCTAAGATATCTTTATTAAAGGTTCGAATTATTCAATAGTTGCCATTCATTTAAAGTCCTGTCAACATTCAGTTGTTTCTCGCCATGTCATGGAACCAGCATGGAATTTAAGGCCAGCATATAGCGTCCAGTTTCTAAACATTTGACTATCGCTGTACTCTTTGTATTTATAACGAAATGTGTAACGTAGCTATTTTTGCAACGGTTTATTTGTATTAAATGTAGTAGATAGAAAAATAAGCTTTAATAAGAAGATAGAGGGTAAAGAAAGTCATATAAATATGTCACATCAGATTTTTCCAAACATATATTTCCTTTTTCTTAAAAACTATAAACGCTCCAAGGCTGAAATATTTCACAGTTGGATGGATAATCTATTACATGCACTGAACTAGAATTATACTTGTATAATATATTATTTTTAAATCTGATCATATGACTTTCGCTACGCATTTTAAAGAGCGTGTCGCTATGTAATGTCTTTGAAATTCCGTTCTCTTTGATGGCCATGGTGAAAAAACAATTAGTAATTTTGCATGTCCGAAAAGCATAAGTATACGAAAATTCAACAAATAACAAAGAATATCTCGTAAAAGGTTAAAGCCACAAAAAATGTACTTAGCATAAACTGCGTGGTTTAACGAGGTGTACATATTTTGTTTTTTGTATTAAGATTTTGTCAACTTCCTACGGTTTATCAATTATGCAAAAGAAATTCAGAATGAAGAGGACTTTACAGGTTATTTTCGGAAAATTCAAGACACGTTTTATTTGTTATGAAAATATCTTAAACATTCGGTATTACCTATAAATCATAATCGCTAGAACAATTTATGAGAAAATCAAAAATAACGAAAAATTTTTCATGTGAAGGGTAATTTAGGGTGGAGAGTGTTTTCTTGAAAATCTTCGTGTCACGACACTGGAAGGTGCTAAACTTAAACACCAAGCATGTGTTTGTTGGATTCTGTTTTTGAGTTATGTTGTTCATAACATAAACATGCTTAGGGATCTTTTTCTATCTTTTTGGATCAGAGGGTCTCAAAATGTGTATTTCCGGTATCGAATTTTTGGGTGTAATGACTATGACCAGGGAACGGAGGGTACAACTTGTTGCAGTAATTTGTATCACAATAATGTAAATGCCAGAGTGATTGTAGTGTAAATAAGCATTATTGTATGACATTGATTTGAGATGTTTGTTAATTATATGCATTGTTAGGAAACAAGTTTACACGGCCTCACTGAAACTGACAATAAGAGCGGGTAACAATGAGCGAGGGGGTGAGTTGTTTATCAATTATTAGAGACAAGCAAATGACGTCATATTGGCGCGCTTTTCTTAGAAATGGCGGGAATATCTTCCTTAGAGCATATATTTTCGTAACTTTTGATTGGATATAAAAATAGACGCTAATGTTGGAGCGTTTTATTAACCAATAGCAGCTCTGTTATAATCTTTAGGCATATCGGGGTGTGGGAGTATAAAAAGCTAAAGCCAGAGGCAAGTATTGCCCAGTTCAACAAAATCATACACGCGTTACACGTCGCTGAGTCCAACAGAATCATTCAGAAGTTAAACGTCGCTTAGTTCATCAGAATCGTTCGGGAGTTGCACGTCGCAATTCTACAGAATCTCTCGCGTCTTAAAGTTTGTTATAAATGTGAAACACGCGAATTAATAATGTGCAGTAAATAAGTGATTATAGTGATATTAGAAAATATAACAGTTTCAGTCTGGCGTGTATCAAGAGTCAATATGTGAACTTAATTAATTGTGACGGTAATAAAAGTGTAAAAACAAATTATTTTATCAGTGTTATCTTTGAGTAACAAATCCTTTCCGTTTACACACCTTGATGAAGAGATATGCTCGACCGAGAAACAATAGCTAGCCGGAGGACAATGAACCCAACATTCAAAGTAGTAAAACAATAACAGGCGCTCAGAAATAAGATAACACGAAGTGACCGCCACAAATTGGCTCCCATATGTGGTGCAGATAAACATGAAGCATCTTCAAAGTACTACCTAAAAAATATACCACTTCAAACTCGCACCTCAACCCAACCCTCCACCCTCAGGAGGGACGGATGAGATGAGGAACCGAAGGAGGCTACAGGCCGCAGACAGTCTGATAAAGACGCGCACTGGTCCCTAACGACTACAAACTTCATGACCCGGCCATACTGACGGTGCAGAGAAGGCTGTCTACCTGAAACTTGGAAGGCGCAGTCATATGATAGGAAATGAGAGAAAGGAAATTCGTGGCAGAAAAGAAACCACCCCAAAATTTGCCTTGCCAGCCGAGTAAAACCATTATAAAGCCCATAGTCAGTGTGGTCGGCCTCAAATCGAGTCCAGGTCCTCCCGAATACGGAGCCAACTCGCTTGGTTTGGGTGGAATGCAATTACTTCCTCTATGTAGTAGAGAAAGTGAAAATTGATTTTGTTTTAAAAATACATATGTAACCTTCGTTTCGTTCTCTTCACAAAGAAAGTAACTTAGAACCAGAAATACTATTGAAAGCTTAATGATCTTAGGTGATTTGAGGCGGAACGTCTGTCTTCTGTTTCTTCTTCTGAGAAAAAGGAACCTAAAGAATCCAGTTCCTGCTCTCTATGTAGCAAAGGCTTTTTTGAAGTCAATGATTTTTTTAAGCAAACTACAAATCATAATTATGAAAATTCAAAGAGCGATACAGGCACATATACTACCTGTTTTACAAGGACCTGTCGGTCACAACAAGAGATGGGTTCGCTGTATGCCCTCATAACACTCCCATTCCACTTCATAAAGATGGGATTTTCATTGCGTGTGTTGCTTCCAAAGATGAAATGTATCCAAATATGGATAACCAGACAAAGTTTGAACATTAATAAGTATTTCAACCAAGCAGAGAAAATCGTGTCTACTATTATAGTAATGCCATATCGAATGAGAGGAAAACCAGCATCCACTGGGCTTGATTGTTCGCTGCTTAATCATACTGGTGCTTGTACAAATTCTGCACCATAAACAGAAAAGTTACCTTATCTTAATTTCTATTAAAAACATAGAACAGATTTAAAATATCGTTTATTTCCTAAAGAAGTACGTATATTGGTAATCCATAATGGATCGGAGCTAATGTTAGTGCTGACAAAATCTAGCCCCACCTGCTACCAGCATGGCACCTCTGTTTTTCGAGCATGTTTCTAGCCACTGGAACGGAAGGGTACTTTACCTCCCCCAAAGTATGGCGAAACTCCGAAGGGTAACATTATAACTTAAACCTTATATTTTCATACTCACTACCGTTTTCTTACTGCCGTTTAGTAATAGCAACAACTTAACCTCCGTCTCCATGTCGCTGATGAAAGCTCTCATATATGTAAATGTCGTAGCTTTCGTTCAGTTTAACGACACATGCAAATAATTATTCTCCCCTGTAATTGGTTTAGCCTTTCCTTGTGTACCAATCATACCGAAACTCTTTCATAGAGGCGGTATTCGAATCAGTCTTTATTCCAGATAGACTATACACACCTTTCATTGGTTAGTTTGTATATGCATGTGTTGTTTTTCAGGCCAGTCACATAGATAACTGATACTGGCTGGATAGAGTTAAAGTTAGTTACCTGAGGATGGAAAAAAAATACTATGGCGATACAGGGGAATGAGCCACAGTGTACATTATAGACTCTGTTGCTATAGCACCATTTTCTTGATTGGTTTACTGTGAGGCAGTATTTTTAACACTTAAATTATTTCAGTCAAATTATATAATATGTAAATACAATAACAGCCCGCCTTGAAGTAATATGTGTATGTAATAATTTGTAAAATATATGTAACAGTCATTGCATATGCTTATATTATTGTATACATGTTCAATAATGTTATGTGAATTTATTACGTAATTTAATAATGTAGGAGCTGTGAGAATAATAGGTTAAAAGTTGCTAACAATGAGGTAACAATGAGGTAACCTTGAGCCAATAATGATTTTGAGAGTTTAAATGTTACTTGTGATTCTTTGAAGCAATAATGTAATTTTAGTGACAGTTAAAAATAGCCAATCAACAACTAGAAAAAGCTTTAGTTCAATGAAGGTATACTATTGGAGTAGAATTAGCCAATCAGAAACTGAAAGGGGGAAAAATTTACAAATTTAGAGTTCAGTTGCCTACAAACAGTGTTCCTAACCGTACGCGAGACACATCCTTGAGAGATTTGATGCGTATTCGTGTGAGACAAAAAATAGTTTACGTGTTAAAAAGTGCAAGTAATTCATAAAAGAATCTCACAGTTCTCTATATCAGTGAAGTGTTATTTAAATCGTACCAAGTATTAATAAAAGGAGTGAAGTAAAATAATAGTCTGTGTAAGCCTACATTCTTGTCGCATCACAACCCTGCTAAGAGCAACGTGTCTCTAACAAATACTGGCGCAGCCTAGGCAAACATAAATATATAATATTTAAAGAAACAGTCAAATTACAAAGTTAATGTTTTTTTTTAAACTTGGTGCAAAGGCCATCTGAAAGTACATTTGGGGGGAAGGCTACCGGAAACTGTTTACTATACGTGCGGTTGCAAGTACTACAAGTTCGGCTCCCCAACAGTTGAAATATAATACAACTCCTTCAATACAACCTACTTCAAATTGACGCCCAAAGCGTGGTGCAAATAACGTAACAAACCACCAACTCCAAATTGGCGCCAAAACGTGGGGCTACTAATAACTACTTCAACTGATACAGAAGAAAAATATTCTTGCCTTCGTGATATGCACTAGCAGACATTTCTTGCAAATTAAGTTGCTATTGAAAGGGTTGAAAGTTCAGATGACGATAAAGAAACCAACAGACCTTAATCTGCTTCAACAAACAAGCTATTTTTGTGGTATATAAATTAATCGAAATTATAAAATAAAATTATTTTGGGATATCTCTGGTTCATTTGAAATATCTCAACTAATGCCCAATAGAAAAACTATATCAAATGCACGTGAAAGTATAAGGGATTAAAATAAATCATATTAGACAGCGTAACGGGAGAAAAAAAACATATATATATAATATTTTCTTCTTATTTTAACATTTTAACAGCGCTAAATAAAGGTAAATAAACCTGGAAAGTATTTTATGAGGAAAATTATATTTGTTACACTTTGTCTCTGGTCAAAAGTCGCGTTAATTTCCAACGTCCAACAACCTTTTTCTTTGTTTATTTATTTGTATTCTTTGTAGCAGAATTTAGCGTCCGTTCTTACTATATACGGCCCCACAAGCAGTGGACACTGGTGATACATGAAATGAAATGATAATTGGATAGGAAACGATCCATGACTAAGTTAAGGGTAGCTCCCCGGCACTTGCAGTTATGAGGACTGGGAAAAACCCTCAATCACTGTGGCGGAATTTTAGTCCGTGCCTTAAACCTCGGTTACCTGTGTCGGTGGAACCAACTCGTCTGTAGCTACAAATGCCTGATGGTGGGGTCACTCTCCATTCGCATAATGTTGGCAGATATTTCAGCAAAGGTAAAACATTCTAATATTAAATAGTTGTCAAATGATGCAGTATGATTACACAAAATTAGATCCTCATCTGTACTGAACCAATCCCAATTAAATCTATTCCCACGTGCAATATTCTGACAGTTCAGGACGACAATGCTGTGATCGAGAAAATGTGAAACAAATCTGATGTTACACTCGCATGACTTTCTCTACTCTTGTACAAACTATTTTTACAAACGCTTATTCTCCATCCAATTCATATTAATCGACATAAACATTTGCAGAAACGATCTTTTGACATGCAAAGAGAATTACATTTTACACATAGCGACCAGTTCTAAAAATATTTGACTATCGCTTAAGGCGTACTGTGTTCCCCTTGTTTTGTATTTGCAAGGGCAATATAGAAATACAGTAGTCTTTAAGCATTGACATATCCTCTTAATAGCTGGTTGCTAGGTGCAGCACCATTCTCTTTGTCACAGATTAATACTCTTTGCATATCCAAGACAAAAAAAAAATGAATAACGAATTCCCATTTGAGAAAAAGTATAAGTATTGGAAAATTTAAGGGAATAACAAGCAATATCTCGAAAATGGTTCACTCAACAAAAAAATGTATATGACAAATTGTGTATTTTAACGCGAACCACATTTTTTGTGTAGTAAAATTTTGTCTATCTCTTATGGTTTAACAGTTATTGATGCAGTAATTTGTATCACAAATTATTTAAATGTAAAGAGTGATTATAGTATGAATATGCATTATTATGTGACATTGATTTGAGATGTTTGTTGATTGTAATTATTGTTGGGAAGTAAGTTTATACTGCCTTACTGAAACTGACAATAATAGCGTGCAATAATGCAGCGAGGGGGTGAGCTGTTTATCATTATTGGAAACGAGGAAGTTACGTAATGTTGGCGCGTTTTTCTTTTAGAATCTTCTGGAACATTTCCCTAGAGCATATGTATTCATAATTTTCATTGGATATAAAAATAGACGCTAATGTTGGCGCGTTTTATTAGCCAATTGCAGCTCAGTTATAATCTTTAGGCATATCGGGGTGTATGAGTATAAAAAGCCAAGTCAGAGGTAGATCGCCCTCAGTTCATCAAAATTCTTTATACACTACACGTCGCATTCCCGTCAGTTCATCGCAAATATTTGTAAAGTACACGTCGCCTTCAGTCAGTCAGTTCGTCGAAAGTATTTGTACGGCACACGTCGGATATCAATTTGCAGGTTACGCGTAACAGAGTTATGAAAAATCTCAAGTGTGATAAAGTTAATTATACAAAAAGTTGAAGTACGCGAATTAAGAAATATCAGTAATGAAGTTATTATAACAGTTTTAGTTTGGCGAGTGTCAAGATTAATGTGTAAATGTGATAGTAAATGTGTTCGACAATAAAAGTGTAAAACAAATTCTTTCATCAGTGTTATTTTTGGATAAGAGACTCCCTTCAGTTTACACAACCTGTATAAAGAGAAGTGCTTGACCAAAAAGATCGTAGCTAGCCGGAGGACAGAGAACCAAAATTAAATAAAATAACAGTAGCATTCTTTCAAACGAACATTAATACTGCCGCAAATTGCTAACACCAGATGGAGCTAACAAGCCTAACAAATGAATCGCGTCACAAGATGGCTTCACCGCGTGAAGTAAACACACATACACAAACATTATAAATTTACCATCGCAAATTGGCTACCAGAACGTGGGGCTACAATAATGTTAAATAAATAACAAATAAACCACTCTCATTATGCAAAAGTCGTTCACAATGAAGAATACTTTTGGAGACATTCCCAGAAAATTCAAGATATACATTTTATTTGTCATGAAAATATTTTTAAAATATGATATTTTAATCAAAATCGTTAGAGCCATTTTTGAGAAAATTAAAATTTTCGAAAAATTTTCCATGTAAAGGGTAATCTGGAATGGGGGGGGATTTTCTTGAAAATCTTCGTGTCGCATCTCTGGAAGATACTGAACCTAAATACCAAGTTAGGTATTTATCGACTGTTCGTTTCTGAGTTATGCTGTTCACAGACACACACACGGACATGTTTCCAAAAATGCTTTTTTTTGGATTCAGATGGTCTGAAAACATATATTTCCTGTGAAATCTCGGTATCGAATTTTTGGGTGGAATACAATACTTCCCCTACTTACTACACGTAGTAGAGAAAGTAAAAATGAAATGACACCTTGACATCGCCTCCATTCAGTCCATTCACAATGATATTACGTAATATAGATAATGATACTTCTAGTATAATAACCCTTCCTACCTGCAGAGAGTTCCAAAAAAATCATAGATTTCTAGAATTATAACTGCTTAATTATTAATATCTGAGTTTTTACATTCATATTATGTATAAACGATCGTCTATTTTTATATTATATAACCTCTAAAAATATTCTTATGAGACGTTATCTGTCTATCTACTTCGTGTTAATCGAAATAAACAAATTGCAGAAATAGTTTCATTACAAATTTCGTTGTAGGTGTACAGGCGAACACGAAACAGAATACTCAGATGTTTAAAATCGGGTCGCTATATGCTGGCCTACAACTTCCATACTCAAGTAAATCACAAGAAACAAGTTAATGGTGACAGCATTTCAAAATTACAGTGTATTGAAAGTTTCAAACAGATATTATCGGATATCTCAGAAATCGCCAATGCCACAAAAATTATTTGAAATAAACTGTGCTGAGGTCTACATTTATTGTGCTAAGTTTTTGTGTACCTCTTATGGTTTTCCTGTTTGCAAGATTATATGAAATTCACTCTGAATGAAAAAGACTTCACGGGCTATTCCAAGAAAATTGCAAAACTGCATTTATTTATAAAGTAAATATCTTAATAAAAATCGTTAGTCGTTTTTTAAAAATATACCATATAAGGGGTTTATGGGGTGGGGGAATTTTCTTGAAAATTGAGGCAGTATTTTAACACTTGAATAATTTCAATTAAATTATATAATATGTAGATTCAATAACAGCCCACCTTGAAGCAATGTGTATGCAATAATTTATAAAAAATGTATGTAACAGTCATTGCATATGCTTATATTATTGTAAACATGTTTAATAATGTTAGGTGAATGCATTACGTAGTTTAATAATGTAAGAGCTGTGAGAATAATAAGTTTAACGTTGCTAATAATGAGGTAACAATGAGGTAACCTTGAGGCAATAATGAGTTTGAGAGTTTAAATGTTACTAGTGATGATTAGAGCAACGATAATGCATATTTTGTGACTGTTTAAAAATAGCCAATCAACAGCCAGAAAAAACTTTAATTAAATGCAGGTATTCTAATGGACTAGGATTAGCCAATCAGAGACTTGAAATACAGAAGCTTACGGGTTTTAACGGTTGAAATATGTTCAGTTGTCTTTAGACCTTGATAGCAACCGGATGGAAAATGTGTTCTCTAAAGAAATATTACGTATTCGTGTGAAACGAAAATTATGTTTACGCGTGAACAAAGTGCAAATATTAAATAAAAGAAGCTCACAGCTCTTAATATCAGTGCAGTGCTATTTAATTTGTGTCAAGGATTAATAAAAAGAAGTGAATTTAAACTTAAAATCGGTGTAAGCCTACATTCTTGTCGCACCATGCCCTGAATAAGAGAAACGTGTCTGTAAAGTAATACTGAAGCAGCCGAGGCAAAAGCAAACATAAATAATATCTATAGAACCAGCTTAATAACAAAGTTAATATATATTCTTTTTAAACTTGTAGCGTAACAACAAAAATACATCTTCAAATCGGCTTCACATACGTAGTAGCATATTACGTAATAAACAATCTACTTCAAATTAACGCCCAAAGCGTGGTGCAAACAACTCCAACGTAAAGACAATAACTTCAAATTGCTCCCATACGTGGGGCAGTTAAAATAACAACAGAACAATATTTTCTTCAAAATCTTCGCTTCTTTGGAAGATACTAACTTTTGTTTTAGAGTCATGCTGTTCACAGACGCGCGCGCGCGAGCGGACCCTGTTTTAAAGATGCGTTTTTGGGGTTTTTGTGTTTGGAGGTCTCAAAAGGGTATTTCTGGTGAAATCTCTATATCTTATTTTTATCAGCTATAGTTAATGTACATGTTTCATATGCATATACTTTATGAAACTTACTGCTAGTTTTCTTTCTGGCTTTAGTTTTTAGACTTCCGTTTTTGTGCCACATATTTGCTGAAACACAGGTGTAATTATTAAAATAGTTTTCATATTTACAGCTGGCATATGTTCCTAATCGTTTAAAACTCGTGACTTGCACTAATGTAGTATATTTCGTATAATTTTTGTTCTAACAGAATATTTACCTGGTTATGCCATTGTTTTTGTTCTATTTGTCGAAATTTTAAAACTATAATTGTCACATAGCTTCTGTTTGCAGTTCGTCCTCAGTGTTAATTGTGATTATTTGATCATATTATTGTCTTAAATATAAAATTTGATGCAATACAAATGACTCCATCATTTTAAGCGTCCGTTCTCCGATCAGATCGTCCACGTAAATTGACAACAAAACGGGATTAGAGATTGATCACTATATCTCATGGCTGCATTTCTATGTTTACTTCATTAAATGGAGTCGAAAGTTAAAATATCACGTTTCTAAATGAAGGGAAATTGACTCTTGTTATACATTTGACACAAGTGCGTTTTACAATGTGAAGCTCATTAAAGTTTACTGCAGTGAAAAACACTGAAACGGGCGATGTGTTTAACAAAGCCATTCCCTTAAGCTGACACTGATGTTATTCACACTGTAGGAAGGATGGAGCATAACAAAAACGTCTTAAACAACTGAAGACGAAAAAAAAAAAAAAAAAAAAGCTGAGTACATAGTGACTCGCTGCAGGGCTGGAAGAAACGGAAAGTGGTTTCGCCCCCGGGGGTCTGCACCGCTTGATAGAAAACTGCATTAAATAGAGGCTTGCGTTGCTTTCCGACACCCGACTCTGAATCATTCCCCAATCGTACAACTAATGGGGCAAACCCCTTTAACGTGCTGTATTACAGAAGTGAGAAGTTACTGGGCAAGATGCATTGGTCTTCGTTGGTGTATCTATAGCACATTATACAGAAGGTCCGTTTGAGATGTCAGAAAAGTAAAACGTAAACGTTATATTGAGGCAGTATTTTTAACACTTAAATAATTTCAGTCTAATTGTATAATATGTAAATTCAATAATGTAACAGTCATTGTATATGTTTATATTATTTTATACTATTATATCCATGTGTAATAATGTTATGTGAATATATTACGTAATTTAATAATATAGGAGCTGTGAGAATAATAAGTTAAAAGTTGCTAACAATGAGGTAACCTTGAGTCAATAATGAGTAAGAAAGTTTAACAGTACTACTTGTGATTCTTGGAGTAACAATAATGTAATGTTAGTGACAGTTTATAAAATAGCCAATCAACAACCAGAAAAAGCTTTAGTTAAATGAAGGTATTCTATTGGAGTAGGATTAGCCAATCAGAAACTGAAATATAGCAAAATTTACAAATCTAGAAGTCAGTTGCCTGCATACAGAGTTACTAACCAGACGCAAAAAGTGTCCTCAAGAAATATAACATGTATTCGTGTGAAACGAAAAATATTACGTGTTAAAAAGTGCAATTAATTAATGAAAAGAATCTCACAGCTCTGTATATCAGTGAAGTGTTATTTAAATCGTATCAAGTATTAATAAAAGGAGTGAAGCAAAATTATAATCTGTGTAAGCCTACATTCTTGTTGCATCACAACCCTACCAAGACATCCATGTCTCTAAAATAAATACTGACGCAGCCGAGGCAAACATAAACATTAACTATTTAAAGAAACAGCTTAATTACAAAGTTAATATTTTTTTTTAAACTTGGGGCAATGGCCACCTGAAAGTACATTTGGGGCGAAGGCTACCGGAAACTGTTTACTATACGTGCGGTTGCAACTACTAAAAGTTCGGCTCCCCAACAGTTCAAATATAATACATCATCTTCAAACTGACTTTCCAAACGTAGCAGCAACAAACCTTTCTCAATATGTAAGACGTTAATGTGCACAACTCTGAGCTGTTTGTTGTAAAATAAGCGGAAAGGATGGAAGTTAGCAATGGGTGTTGTTTCAGACCTCATCTGCATGGCATGGCAGCACTATCGTGCATAGAAGACAAAATGGTAGTCACAACATAACGTGCGCTCAGTGTGTCATGTGATATGCAAAATGTTCAAGTGTAACATGGACCAGCGAGCTTTCAAATGCCAGTACACTTCTCGGTATGCCCCATACATCGAGACATTGTTAACTGATACATGTGCTTAGCGAATAGTCCCTAACTGCCTTACGCAGGCGGAATGATGTGTGAGAGGTAGGAAGCGGCGATCAATGATAAATCGATGCATGTTCCTGAATAAAGCCACATTTTATGTGAGTGGCCGAGTCAACAAGCCTAACTGCATTACTTGAGAAAACCGAGAACCCACACATCTCATACGAGACATTTCACATGCCATACAACACACTGAGTACGCTGCTGTGTCATGACCACCATTTGTCTCCTATAAACAATAGCGCTGCCGTTCCATGTGCATGAAGTTTGAAACATCACTCATGTTAACCTCCATCATTTCTGCTTATATTACAGCAAACTGCTTAGAGATGTGTGCTTATCCTCTTATAGATAACGTTTTACTTTTCTGATATCTCAAACGGATCACGCTGCATTCTTGCTTGTGGTTGTTTGAGGCTCTTGCGTTTAAGGTGTACTTTTATCGAGCAAGATGGCTTCGCGGTAAAGTGTGAGGCTGGCATTCGGAGGCATTGGGCCAGACACTTTGACCTTGGTTTCTTCGTGGTTTTCCCTGGTTGCTAGGAGAATTCTGGGATAGATTGTGTAATGCCGTGAATTTCCCTGTCCCTATTTCCTTATGATTCGTGGTTAAGGGATCAGGCGAGTTGACTGCGGGCGAGGCGTGTGGCGGAAGTTTGCTTTGTGAAACTGTCTGCCCCGGCGTTCGTTGTGACACCCTCAGACACCTCTCCGTGGGGAGAGGTAGACCTTTGGGAGAGTCCCGCTGGCGTTTGCATATACCTGGAAACGTTAGGGGCTATGCCTGATTCCCGCCCCGGATCTGGTCGCCCTCTGTGTCCTTCGCTTCACCTCCTCTACCTCCTGGAGGTTTCCAGAAACACAATAGGCGAGTGCGTTAAAGTGCCGAAATCCTCCTTCACTTTCTGATAACCAAAGGGTACTTTAGAGCGCATAACGAGTTTTGAGCATAGAGTATGGAGCGAGTGTAATGTCCAGCTTTAACCCCGTAGTGCCCGGTGTAGCATTTTTTACACAAAGGTGTTTTGTTAAGTTTTAGATTTTGTTTAATGGCTTTGTGCGTTTTTTTTTAATTTCGTATTGTACTACGTTCAACAATCAAATGCAAGCATTTATAGCTATTATATGTTGTAAAAATGTTGTATTTATTCGAAAAAATTGCAGTTCTTTTATAAAGAATAAAAAGCAAAGTCCATACAACGGCAGACAAATGTAACCTTGTCAGCAACAAAGTGTGCCATCACACCGATTATTTTACTTGGGCCCTCTCCGTCCTTTATCAGAGACACATTTTACTGAAGTTGCTGGTATTGGAATTCCAGAAGTTTGGCTTTGAATGGATGATAGTTCGTTTCGTCTCGCCTTAACGATCACGGCCATTCGAATCGCTTCGGTTGTGGTGCCTGTGAAAGGGATTGGAAGCCGGTTTAGGAATTACAGAAAGGGTGCATTATGTAACAAAGTAATTTTGGCATGAAGGGGTTAAACCATGAAGAGAATTCGCCCCAAAAAGGTCCTGAACACTTTTAGTTCGTCTCCAAGCATTTTCCTAAAATTAAATGATATTGAATGCGTCGGACAGCACGATTTGCCCCGGGCTCGTGCAAAGCACGCGTCGCACCAAAAGAGTTAGGGTATCTATCATAGCTCAGACGTAGTTTACAGATTGACTCTGAGTGTGCCTAACAGCCCTTCTGGTCGGACAGGAGTAAGGTTTGTGTACAAAAGTGTTCATTGGATAACAGTTGAAAGTATCACCTCGCGTTACTTCGCAAACACTTTACGGCACACCCTACCATTGACAACGAATATATTACGAAGATTGCTAGCAAAGCGTCAGGATGTAACTGTAGGAAAGTTTACAGAATGCATAAAATATGAAACACTGACTTACAAGAAAAAGCCCTTTTCGTTCTTATCTTACAGTACTTTCAATAGCAAATAAATTAACAAGGAACTGCAAGCAAGGCATCACGCAGTAAGACAAAATAAATATTCAATTTTAATACTAACGAACACATTGCATGAGTAAAAGATTTACATAATTTGCGACACAACGTTCTTGAAAATTCACTTTCCTTGGCGTGCTTATTCTCATGTGCTCACTCTGTGAAACCTGAAGGCATCACGTTTTACAAAAACACTTCATCTGCCACTATGACTTCAAATTAAAAAATGCGTGTTTGATTACCTACCTACAACATGACCAAAGAGCATTCGAATACTTAATCGTGGTAACGAACTCTCGCGATGGAAAAAAAAATTAAGAATCGTAAAGTCTCAAACATGTCCGTCGGATAATTGAAAAAGCGCAAACATGCAACATGAAATATTTCTGAAATAGCTAACGCAACGAAAAATAGTATTGGGTTCAAACTGTTGTAATATTATATTCTACATTTTTTCTGCAAGTTTTTTTTTTCAATTTGTTATACTTCACCAGTTAAACAATTATACGATTCCATTAGCATGAAAAGGACTTCAAAGACCTTTTTTTGGGGGGGGGCAAGAGCTTCTATCTCTCTTATGGTTTACCAATTATACAAACACATTCAGAATTGCGTACTTCACAGGTTATTCGCAGAAAATTCAAGATATACATTTTAATTGTCATGCAAATATTAAAGAATATTATGGAATTTTAAAGATTGTCTACTGCCTTGAGGGTTTAAAATTCCAGTATATTTCCAGTGTAAGGTTTTACAAAACTCCAGTGCTGCATCGAGTCATATTGTAGCAAAAATTCAGTAGTAATCAAATGCATGTTATGGCTAGCTTAACATCTTTATTGGTTTTGTTTCCGTAGCCATAACATGAAGCTGTGTTTATTACTAGCTGCCATATCCGATGTTGAACGGTTGACTTTTCATATCTCGAATGATTTAATTAAACTTACTCTATGTACTATTTATGAATTAATGATTACACAATGATCTAGAAGATTTTTATGCTGAATTTTTCCCTTACCTCTCAGAACTGTAATATAAAACTCTCGTGTTATTCATAATAATGGGTCAAAAATTCACTGTTATTCACAGAAATGGGAATGAAATATCAAGTAGATTTTGTATTTCTAACCTTAGCTTCCCTCTACCTTCTCCCCCGCAATAATCTTCAAAAGTTTAGGGGTGAAAGATTATCAAAGTGTTTGAGTCATTTTAAATAAAATAAAAAATTATGGAAGGGAGATATCATGCGAAACAATAGCGTTTAAACAATACTTAACTGTAACAACATTTCCTAATAATCAATCACCTGAAAAGATGATCTGAAACATTGGATATTTCTTCCAATTATTCCAGTATGTAAAAAAATTCGAAGGTGTTTCGGTATCAGTAGACACCGTATTTAATCAAAATCATTAGTCACTTTTATAAAATCAAAAATAACGATCCTTGCAGAGGGTAGTTTGAGGTGGCAGTATTTTCATGAAAATCTGCGTCGCATCCTTGGAACACGTTGCATAGGAACGACTCTATATTGAAGAAGTTTATTTTTAGGAGTTGTATCGTATTTCGACTGTTGGGGAGCCAAACTTGAAGTAGCTGCAACCGCACGTAAGGTAAAAGGTTTCCGGTAACCTTCGCCCCAAATGTACTTTCCGGTGGCCTTTGCCCCAGGTTTAAAAAATATTAACTTTGTAATTTTGACTGTTTCTTTAAATATTATATATTTATGTTTGCCTCGGCTGCGTCAGTATTATTGTTAGAGACATGAATGTCTTAGCAGGGAGTGGAGCGACTGAAGAATGTAAGCTTACACAGATTATAATTTTACTTCACTCCATTTATTAATGCTTGACACGATTTAAATAGCACTTCACTGGTAGAGAGAGAGAGAGTGAGCTGTGAGTTTTTTTTTTATTAATTACTTGCAATTTTTAACACGTAAACTATTTTTGTCTCACACTGAATACGTATTAAATTTCTCGAACACTGTCTACAACCAACGCGTCCAGTTATGAGCGCTGTCTACAAGCAACTTTCTACCGCCTAAATTTGTAAATTTCTGTATTTCAAGTCTCTGATTGGTTATTCCTAATCCAATAGAATACTTTTATTTAACTTAAGTTTTTTTCTGGTTGTTGATTGGCTATTTTATGAACTCTCACAAAAATTACATTATTGTTGCTCCAAGAATGACTAGTAGCATTATTAAACCTTCTAATTCATTATTGCCCCAAGGCTACCTCATTGTTAGCAACTTTTAACCTATTATTCTCACAACTCCTACATTATTAAATTACGTAATACATTCACATAACATTATTACACATGTATACAATAATATAAACATATATATACATACAATGACTGCAATATACACTTTTTATATCTTGTTATATACACATATTGCTTTGAGGTCGGCTGTTATTATATTTTATATTATATAATTTGACTGAAATCATTTAAGTGTTAAAAATACTGCCTCAGTATATTTCTCTATATCAATAAGTATAAAATAACGCGCTGGAAACACAACATAAATAACATGTGGACTAGATTAAGAAGCTCGGAATTAAATGTGTGCTTCAGAATGATAAATGCAAACATTAAGAAATTCGGTCAACACTGAAGTTAGCAGGTGCACACTTAATTAATGGAAATCAACAGCACAGCCAAATGTCAACATTATCTGTATTAGATAGGAGGACATGACTGCGATCTTGTGCGACTAGAAGCAGGTGTGAAGCCTGGAGTCTGAACGTTGTGAAGGCCATCACTTTCAAGATGAATCCGATATTCATTGAAAGAATTTACGAGATAACAACACCAAGCCAACAAAGCAACCCCAGTAATAAACCGCTGCCCGTCATCCGTAAATGTAACTTTCATGTTTACTCGTAAAGCTGTTGATGTAGAGAAAGGTGCTGCTGGATTATGGCATCAATGAACGTGACTTCCTCACGCCCTCTGGTGTAATATGCTGAAGATAACTGTCACGTCTCAGGGTACAAATATAAAAATATATCTGTTTAAGTATAGTCTTCTTTCAATCGGAGTTAAATGTCAGTTTCTAGGTTACCAAAAACCGGAGAGAAATATCACATTATCTCCTTAAAAATGAAATGTGCTTTACTGACCCAAGAGGAAGTGGATTGAATACAGGAATAATGGCAGATTTCTACTTGAGAATATATTACATAATTAATTAATAAGCCGACTTTCTTTCATATAATAAACTTGCACTTCAATAACATACATAATTGCCTTTTTAAAAACCCTTATTCTTTCACAATTCTTTACATTTTTTTACGACTTCAATACATTAAATTAAATTAAAACAATTTCGTACTTGCTTCCTACTCTCACATTTAGCGATATATTTGGAATCTAACCCCAATAAGTATATAGTTCGGACGATCAAACTTTCCCCGGTGAATAATTACTAAAGAGAATTTTGTATAGGTTAAGCCAAAAAGGAATTTAGAAGTACCGTCCGGAAAGCCTTCTGTCCAAAAGTTGTCCTGCTGTTTTCCTCGTGACCTCTCTCGCCGTCGAAGAAAGACTTATCAGCCTTGTGGACAGCACGTTGAGGAGAGCTACAACTGATCCGGCGTCTCCGCAGTCGACGATCACCATCACCTGACGTACTGCACTACTCAAATCAACTGCGCGCTTTCTTCATGTTGTTGTCGTCTCCTTGACAAACCTCTACTATAGTCGTTTCACTTCTGTTCCCGTAAATGTCAACCTTCCTTTAGTGGAGCCCGTAATCGCCAAGGGTAGATTTCTCCGGGGAGGGTCAATTTGGCACAAAGAACTCCACTTTTACATATTTTACACCGATCTTACCTTAATATACTGATGTGCTAACCTCTAGTTCCCGAGGTCGTGGGTTCAAACACTGTGGAGGGCGATGGATTTTTTTCGGGCGTAAAAATCCTTCGGAAGGGAAGTAAGCCGGTGGTACCACGTCGTAGATCTACGGAACGTAAAAGAACCTCAAGCCTGATAAAGAGACCTCTGAGCGAAATTTCCGGTCTTCCACGCCCAATGTTGAATGGGACGCTACGGACCACAGCAGTCAAGGAGCGCCCATACATAAAACTCAATTTATTATTTTACCTTAATCAACAAATGCACGTCGACATCCATTCATATCGCAGAACATACACTCTACAATATGGGCGTAGAATACATAGACAGAAATATATATTTTACGATATTTCCTATTTCCGTTAAATAAACCGAGGCGTTTTCTGAATACATTTGTACATTCTTCAGTAAACACCATGTTTTTCTCTACTATGTATAGTAAGTAGAGCAAGTATTGTATTCCACCCAAAAATTCGATGTCGAGACGAAAATTCGGACAAGTACCAAACTTGGTATTTAAGTCCAGTATCTTCCAAGGACGCGACACGAAGATTTTCAAGAAAATCCCCCACGCCCAACTACTGTTTACATGGAATATTTTTCGAAACTTTCGATTATCTAAAAAATGATTCTAACGATTTTGATTAAAACATTTTATATATACTAATGTTTACGACAAATAAAATACATATATTAGATTTTCTGGGAATAGCCTTTGAAATCCTCTTCATTCGGAAGGAAGTTTGTATAATATTGCATAATGGTAAACGTTTAGCGATGGACGAAAACGTACTACACAAAAAAAATGTAAATAATTCAAATAAATTTTTGTAGCATAAGCCATTTCTGAGATATCCGTTATTAATGGTTCGAATTGTTCATTTCTGGTCACTCAAAATCAGTTGTTTCTCGCGATTGCATGGAAACAGTGTGGAATTTTAAGGCAGCGTATTGCGTACAGTTCTTAAAATTTGACTATCGCTGTAAGAATAGTTTGTATACTCACTAACAAACGATAGAGGGTAGAGAAGTCATGTGAATGTACCACGTCCGAAATTTTTTAAACGAGTGTACGCTCCTTCGTACAATTTTCTGTATTTTTTCGGTAACAACCACTAACTCACTAGCAGCACCGTTATATCTTTTGGATCTTCAAAATTATCCATTTTACATTTTAATTCGCAATGTAAACAATTAAATCTATATAAACAACAATGCTGCTACACGTATTCTTTCAATCATTCCAAAACCTTATCCCTTGTCAACATTTCCAAACCCCTCACAAGAAATATAAGGGTCATTCAAATGAAACCCGGTCACTTGTGTAAAGTAACGATAACGATTTTATTAACTCAAAAATAGTCGCCAAAACTTTTGGCACATTTATCCGATTGCGACACTAGCCGGTCGATTCCATCTTTGAAGAAGCTAGTAGGCTGCTGTCGGATCCAGGTCTGGATCCATTCACACACTTCGTCGTCCGTTGTGAATCGATGTCCGCGAATAGCTTGCTTTAGAGGTCCATAAACATGAAAGTCACACGGTGAAAGGTCTGGACTGTACGGTGGATGTTCCAGCGTTTCCCATCGAAACTGCTGCAATGTCGTCTTCATCGCATTGGTAGTGTGTGGGCGGGCATTATCATGCAGGAGAATAACGCCATTGGACAACATGCCTGAGCGTTTCGACTTGATGGCTCGTCTAAGGTTCTGTAAAGTGGCTTAACAACGCTGGGCATTGATGGTGGTTCCCCGTTCCAGGAACTAGACAAGCAGTGGGCCCTTGTGGTCAAAAAAGGACATCATGACCTTAGCAGAACTGGTGTGCACAGCCTTTGATTTCTTTGGAGGTGGTGAAGTCGCATGTTTCCACTGCTTGCTCTGACTCACTCCTCGTTGTTCCTGCTTACTCGCCAGTAGTGGACGATAACTTGTGTGACCACCTTCTCTTCGGCGTGAAACCACACTGTCGCTATGCAATGTCAAACGTTGCGCACGCTGTAGTCGCTCTACCAATAGATGGTGTCACCAAACTCGCAGTTTCGTGGTGCCACCTTACGTGTAGTGCAAAGCTAGACGCACTGACCAGGTTTCATTTGAATGCCCCTCATAGTTCCTGAGAAATTCAATAAATGTAAATGCGACAATTTAGCTCCGGTCTTGGAAAAAGTAGTATATACACCACGGGATCGAAACAGATTTTCCCCCAGTGCATTTGTAGCCCTCGGGATCCAATTATGTACCTCGTGGAAAAGCATCTGTAACATCCTTAATGTATAATACACTATTCCTTAGCTGTATATCATTCTTGTGCTTATAGCGTTAACTTAATCAGGATGTTAAAAATTTAATGTGTCGCATCATATCCCTTTTTCTACTCACTTTTCTACTAACTATTCTTACAAAAGTCTATTCTTCTATCCACATCTTGTTAATCGAAATAAACTTTCATTAAACATTTCGTTGCATATATAAAAGGAATACAGTCGCTATGAGATTTCTTTAAAATTCCTTGCGTGCGCCTTGCGTGAATACAAGAAAAACAAATCGTGATTTACCACTTGTAAATAAAAGTATTTGAGGTTTCAAACCACATCCAAAGACTATCTAGGAAACTTTTAATGTTACAAAAAATGTAACATAAATTGTGTGTTTTAACGAGATCTACATTTTTATGCAGTAAGATTTAGTCTCTCATTTAGGATTTACCAATTATACAAAAGTTATTTAGAATGAAGAGGACTTCACATGCTATTCCCAGGAAATTCAAGATATACGATTTATTTTTTCATGGAAATATCTTAAACATATGGTATTTTATAGTTTATTTTAAACAACAATCGACTTGTGAAGTTACTGGAGAGCTTGTTTTTGTGTGGTATCCCTGGCAACCTTCCCTCCGTTATTGCTCTAGCCAGTAAGGTTCTACCATCCTCGTTTCCCTTCGTCTACAAGCTGAACTTTAAGGGGTGGCGTGTTGCCATATTGTACTACATCGTAGCTCGTGCTTTCACACTGCTTACTGGCTTTCTAATGCAATGTGGCAACGCTGTCCCTCCACTTCCCTGGTACGAGTGAACTGTCACAAGTCCCTGCTTGTTTAAATGCTGCTGTAATCACAACCGTTAAGGCTAATTTTGAGAAAGTCAAGCACCTTGAAAAAAGAAATCCATGTAAATGGTAGTATAGGGTGGGGAGACTTTGTTTTTAAAAAGAATGTTCGGGTCGTATCTTTGGGTGACACTAAACTTGCATATTAGAGCAATTTAGAAATCACACTAATAATATTACCTAATATTGTCAGACCTTATTATCGGTTAATGAAGTTCTGTTTCATACGTATTCTTGGCAACTAATAAAAGGACACCTCACTAATATTATTAGTTATTCTCTTACGACTGTGCTTTGTTTTAGTTTTCCTTTTGTTTCTCTATCCATTACATATTGGACATCTTGGTTACTTCTGTTGACAAACTTTTATGTTTTGAATAAAAACGGAATGATGTACCTGTATAAAATAAATAATAATCATCTGTTAGAAAGTAATTTAATATTTGAAAGCTCTAAGCATACGCTGACAAATTGACACACTTTATGCGGATCATTTTTTGGGTCTAAAATTTGCTTATACTATAATATTATTAAATTCCTATTTTAAATTGTTGCATGGTGATCTGAGTGACCTGTATTCTCTCCCTTGGTGCTATTCTAAATGGCTGATGATCTTATCGCCTTTTTACTTTCTCTACTACGTATAGTAAGTAGGGGAAGTATTGTATTCCACCCAAAAATTCGATACCGAAATTTCACCGGAAATATATGTTTTGAGACCCCCTGAATCCAAGACAAGCATTTTTGGAAACATATCCGTGTGTGCGTCTGTGAACAGCATATCTCAGAAACGAACAGTCGGATAAACACCAAACTTGGTATTTAGGTTCAGTATCTTCCAGAGATGCGACACAAACGTTTTCAAGAAAATTCCCCCAACCCTGGTTACCCTTTACATGGAACATTTTTCGAAAATTTTAATTTTCTCATAAATGGCTCTAACGATTTTGATTAAAACGTCATATGTTTAAGATATTTTCATGACAAATAAAATGTATATCTTGAATTTTCTGGGAATGTCTCCAAAAGTATTCTTCATTGTGAACGACTTTTGCATAACTGGTAAACCATAAGAAATAGACAAAATTTTACTACACAAAAAATTTAGATCGCGTTAAAATACACAATTTATGTCATATACATTTTGGTTGCTGAGTGAACCATTTTCGAGATATTGCTTGTTATTCCCTTAAATTTTCCAATACTTTTTCTCAAATGGGAAAGTGTTATTCATTTTTTTATGTCCTGGACATACAAAGAGAATGGAATGCGCCACATAGCAACCAGCTCTTAAAAGATTTGACTATCGCTTAAAACCTACCATATTCCTCTTGCATCTACAATAAAATTAGCAATAAGATTGACATCTCGATATCTCGATTAACATGAAGCATATGGAGAATAAGTGTTTATAAAAATAGTTTGTACAAGAGTAGAAAAAGTCATGTGAGTGTAACACATCAAATTTTTTATATAATAGTGTTTATATATTATTACTTCTTATTACAGTATAGTATTTACATTTAGATAATGCTGTTTTTCCGCCCTCATTTCATTTGTATTACTCAGAGTTTATGATCTCTGGCTCAGGACCTAGTAAAATAAATAAATAAGTGGTTTAAAAAACCAATTTTTCTTTCGAAGGTGCTCGAAATCATAATAATGAACTCTTAAAGCTTATTCTTGGCCTAAAATGTCTTAAATGACGAAATGTACCATGTTTTCATCACTATTTGAGTCAGAATTATACACCATACTGATTTTGTGAGTACTGTTGTGTAAATATACACCAACTCAAGCGCCGTCCACTAATAAAACTATTATTAGTGTGCACTTGCTCATGAAATTGAACCTAATAAAATTAGCCAATTTATTACGCTTGCTCTTTTATACCAAGGTTATACTGATATTACTAAAAGGTAGTAGTAGTATTATTAGGTAATATACTGATAACTAATGTTATTCCCTAATACATTTTTCAAACCAGATGCTAATATTATTAGGTAATGTTATTACTTTCTTACTAATAACACCAATGTGAAAGCTCTATGAAACATTCCCCACGTTTGGCAAGTATCCGACTTTTCGTTTCTAAGTCATTCTGACCAGTTACACAGAGACACACACAAGCGCGGACTTTTTCTAAAAATGCTTTTTCTAGATTTTGGGACCTCAAAATATATATTTCCAGAGAAATATCAACATCATTTTTTGGTTAAATACCATATCTACTTCCTCTTACTTAAAGTTAGTGGCAGAGAAAGTAAAAAAATTCTGATGTGATATATCCACACGACCTCTGTCCTCTGTCGTTTACTAGTGGGTATACAAACCATTCTTACCAAAGCTTATTTTTATATCTACTATATTTTAACCAAATAAACCTTTACATAAATAGCTACATTACACGTTTCCTTATAGACATAAAGGGATGCAACTGCGAGAAACAACTAAATGTTGAAAGGACTTAAAGAGAATGACTAAGAAATGAAGAATTCGAACCATTAATAACGGATATTTCAAAAATGGATTATGTCACAAAAAATTACTTGAAATAAATTGTGTGTTTTAAAGATAATTTACATGTTTTGTGTAGTACGTTTTTGTCTATCGCTTGAGGTTTGCCAGTTATACAAGTCTATTACAAAATCCCCTTCTTCACAGGCTATTCCCAGAAAATTCAAGATATACATTTTTAATTGTCATGTAAATTCTTTTAATATATAGTATTTAATATATAGTATAGTATAATATAGAGCCATTTTTTATAAAGTAAAAAATTTCGAAACATTTTCCATGTAAAGAGTTGTTTGGGGTAGGGAATTTTCTTGAAAATCTTTGTGTCGCATCTTTGGAAGATGCTGTACCTAAATGTCAAGTTTGGTATTTATCCGACTATTCGTTTTTTAATTAGGCTGTTCACAGACACACATACACAGGGGCCTTTTTCTAAAAATGCTTTTTTTTTGGATTTGGGGCCTTAAAACATGTATTTCTGCTGAAATCTCGGTATCAAAATTTTAGGTGGAATGCAATACTTTCTCTACCGACTATATACGTGTTAGATGAAGTAAAAAGACTGAAAAATAGACCGAATTGACGACCAAATCTGCAAGATTTGGCTTAAAAGGTTAATACGTTCTTCTGTATACACGTATAAGCTGTCAGATCACTTTATTAGAAGACACATAACAACGAATTTCACTTAAAGCTAATTTTAATGCTACAACTTGTTTTATTGTTCCGGCCCATAGAGTGCTTTGGTTTACTGATGCGTGATCGCCCACATGTGTATCTTTTGCTATCGATACATCAACACCGTCTCTGCCAAAGATGGACTGGAATGGGGCAGAGATGCCGCACCGATAAAGCGCGCTGAATAAAAAATAAATATTCACAGCTGGCCACACACGCGTGCACACACACAACCGATGTATAAGGGGCGACAGAAAAAACAAAAGTGTGGTCCGAACCACTTTGCTGACTCCTAGTTTGGATTAGAGAACCTGATGTGAACACAATGACTTTCCAAATTTTTTGTTTGTATACCCTCTTCTCCCGTATAAACACACACATTCCTATGCCCTGTCGTCATCTTTGGGTGACAACGGCGACACTAAGAAGGAATTTCCTCTACTGTAAGAATAGAAATAAGTCCACTCTGGCGTGCATTACCATCTACAATCTTTCCTTCTATTAAATGCAGTGCGTCTTTACGTTTAAAATTACGAATTCACATGCAAACATTATTAGGAATGCATTTCTGTTTTATATTTCATGGAGTAGCCTGTTGTCGGTTGTACGTATTTAGAATGTGAAATTTGAGTTAATATACGTGTTTATACTCCTACTGGTTTTTGAACTAATTTAAAACTAGTCGGCTTAATCGACGCTACACGGTTACATTTTTAAAACTCGAATGACGAATTAATAGAATTTCACTTACGTCCCCCCGTTATTATTGTACAATGTTCTAGAGCAAGGGTGGCGGAAACGCCTTCCTTCCGCCAGTCACCAAATATGCAACACATACTGCACTCAGCAGCATGTGAAAAACAAAGGGACAGTGGCAGAGAGAGAGAGAGAGAGAGAGAGAGAGAGAGAGAGAGAGAGAGAACGGCGCCTACGAGTCAAGATAACTCGCGAGTCTCGTTTTCGCCGCCTCTGTTCTAGAGAATTCTTACAGTTTGGGGCAGCATTTTTAACACTTAAATAATTTCAGTCTAATTATATAATATATAACCTCAATAACAGCCCGACTTAAAACAATATGTGTATGTAACAATATCTAAAAATCTGATGTGTTACACTCACATGACTTTCTCTACTCTTGTACAATCTATTTTTACAAACGCCTATTCTCCATATGCTTCATATTAATCGAGATATCGAGATGTCAATCTTATTTGTAATTTTCTTGTAGATGCAAGGGGAATATGGTAGGTTTTAAGCGATAGTCAAATATTTTAACGCTGGTTGCTATGTGGCGCATTCCATTCTCTTTGCATGTCCAGGACATAAAAGAATGAATAACAAATTGGAGAAAAACTATAAGTATTGGAAAATTTAAGGGAATAACAAGCAATATCTCGCAAACGGTTCACTCAACAAAAGAAATGTATATGACATAAATTGTGTATTTTAACGCGATCTACATTTTTTGTGTAGTAAAATTTTGTCTATCTCTTATGGTTTACCAGTTATGAAAAAGTCGTTCATAATAAAGAATACTTTTGGAGACATTCCCAGAAAATTCGAGATATACATTTTAATTATCATGACAATATCTTAAACATATGATATTTTAATCAAAATCGTTAGAGCCGTTTTTGAGAAAATTAAAATTTTCGAAAAATGTTCCATGTAAAGGGTAGTCTGGGGTGGGGGGATTTTCTTGAAAACCTTCGTGTCGCATCTCTGGAAGATACTGAACCTAAATACCAAGTTTGGTGTTTATCCGACTCTTCGTTTTTGAGTTATGCTGTTCACAGACACACAGACACACAGACGGACACACAGACAGACACACAGACACACAGACACACAGACAGACACACACACGGACATGTTTCCAAAAATGCTTTTTTTGGATTCAGTGAGTCTCAAAACATGTATTTCCGGTGAAATCTCGGTATCGAATTTTTGGGTGGAATGCAATACTTCCCCTACTTACTATACGTAGTAGAGAAAGTAAAAAGTGTATATTACAGTCATTGTATATGTTTATATTATTGTAGCCATGTTCAATAATGTTATGTGAATGTATTACGTAATTTAATAATGTAGGAGCTGTGAGAAATAGGTTTAAAGTTGCTAACAATGAGGTAAGCTTGAGTAAGGAAGTTTAAATACTACTAGTCATTATTAGAGCAGCAACAATGTAAATCTTGAGACAGTTTAAAAATAGCCAATCAGCAACCAGAAAAAACTTTAGTTCAATGAAGGTATTCTATTGGACTAGGATTAGCCAATCAGAGACTTGAAATACAGAAATTTACTAATTTAAGAGGTGGAAAACAGTTCAGTTGCCTGCAAAAGGTGCTCATAACCAGACGTGTTGCTTCTAGACAGTGCTCATAACCACACACGAGATGTGTCCTCGAGAAATTAATTACGTATTCGTGGGAGACGAAAATAGTTTACGTGTTAAAAAGTGCGAGTATTAAATAAAAGAATCTCACAGCTCTCTATGTCAGTGAAGTGCTATTTAATTTTTATCAAGGATTAATAAAAAGGAGTGAATTAAAACTCAAAATCTGTGTAAGACTACATTCTTGTCTCATCACAACCCTGCCAAGACATCCATGTCTCTAAAATAAATACTGACGCAGCAGAGGCAAACATAAATATTAAATACTTAAAGAAACAGTCAAATTACAAAGTTAATATTTTTTTAAACTTGGGGCAAAGGCCACCTGAAAGTACATTTGGGGCGAAGGCTACCGGAAACTGTTTACCATACGTGCGGTTGCAACTACTACAAGTTCGGCTCCCCAACAGTTGAAATATAATACAACTCGTTCAATACAAACTACTTCAAATTGACGTCCAAATCCTGTTGCAAACATCGTATCAGAAATACATCTTCTTCAAACTGGCTTTCAATGCGTAGCAAATTGGCTTCCCAAACGTGGGGCTAACATCAACAACAAAACTACTTCAAATTGACTTCCATACGTGGGGCTAATAAAATAACTCAACTTCAAGTTTATCCTCCCCTTTACCCTTTATAATTGTAATTTGTACAGCTCCGGCTATTCCTAACAAGTAAGAAAATGATTATTATTTACATACTAATTTCATCCCCCACGTATGGAACGGATGAGACTTCACGGACAGGAGCGCCCATCAGAATAAATGGGCCGAAGTCCCCGTTGTAATCACAGTAGCCAACTGTCTGCGGCCATGGCCCAGATATCACAGGCATAAAGCATGAGGAGGATGATCAGGGCTCTAAAGCGAACGGGCATCCCGAACCGTAGCATGGAGTACAGGGAAGCCATGCCCCCCTGCATCCGAGCGGACGAGTCTCGAAGGCATTCTCGAAAAGCTAGACCTTTATCCAGTTGAGATCCTCTATTCTATCGTTGATGCCTAAATGTGGTGCGCTGGCTACAGGAAAATTGTTTACTGTTGACGCAGCACCGAGCCAAATACAAACCGCACCAACCAGGCTATAATCTTCTCCTTCCAGCTCCGGTGGAGGGGTTTTAATGGGTAGTGTGATTCACAGATAGTGAATCCCACACTCTCAACTTATCTGGGGAAGTACGTAAAATGTATTTCCCCTCCACTCAAAAACTGAAGAAGAAGATTGAGCCCATCTACATCTGCATTCAAGGGTAAATTATTAAGGATGATTTAACCAAGTTACACCTTTTAAGTTAAACTTAAACATTTAGGTATTTTAGAAGATGCCTTTGTTACTGGTCATATATAAAGGTCGCCTTTTACATTTCCATGACTTTCTCTACCCATTCTTCTACAAACTACTCTTACAAAAGCTCATTCCTCTATCTGTTCATATTAAACGAGATAAACATATGCACAAATTGTTGCATTACACATTTCATTGCAGGTACAAGGAGAAAATACAGTAGGCTTAAGGATAGTCAAATACATCGCTATGTGATGGCTTTGAAATTCTGCTGTCTTCACACGACTACGGGAAGAAAAAAAAACAAATAACGACTTACCAGTTTAAAAACGTATGAAACATTTAATAAATCAAAACAACAATAAAGAATATTTTGGAAATGGTTAATACCACAAAAAGATGTATTTCACATAAATTGTGTGTTTTAACGAGATTTACATTTTTGTGCAATAAGCATTTGTCCATCTCTTACGATTTACAAGTTTCACAAAATTCATTCAGAATGAAAATTCGTTATATACATTTTATTTGTCATTCAAGCATTAAATATACCGTCTTTTAATCAAAATCGTTAGGCATTTTTGAGAAAATCAAAAATGAAATTTTCTCCATGTAAAGAGTAGTTTGGGGTGCGAAGGTTTTTATGAAAATCATAAGCGCGCGCACACACCCACATACTCCGTTACATTTTTACTTTCTCTACTACGTATAGTAAGTAGGGGAAGTATTGTATTCCACCCAAAAATTCTATACCGAGATTTCGCCGGAAATATATGTTTTGAGACCCCCTGAATCCAAAGAAACATTTTTGGAGACATGTCCGTTTGTGTGTCTGTGTGTGTCTGAGTGTTAGTCTGTTTGACTGTCTGTGAACAGCATAACTCAGAAACGAACAGTCGGATAAACACCAAACTTGGTATTTAGGTTCAGTATCTTCCAAGGATGCGACACGAAGGTTTTCAAGAAAATCCCCCCACCCCAGATTATCCTTTACATGGAACATTTTTTGAAAACTTTAATTTTCTCAAAAATGGCTCTAATGATTTTGATGAAAACATCATATGTTTAAGATATTTTCATGACAAACGAAATGAATATCTCGAATTTTCTGTGTATGTCTCCAAAAGTATTCTTCATTGTGAACGACTTTTGCATAACTGGTAAACCATAAGCGATAGACCACATTTTACTACACAAAAAATGTAGATCGCCTTAAAATACACAATTTATGTCATATACATTTTTTTAATTAGCAATAAGATTAAGATCTCGATATCTCGATTAACATGAAGCATATGGAGAATGTGCGTTTGTAAAAATAGTTTGTACAAGAGTAGAGAAAGTCATGTGAGTGTAACACGTCAGATTTTTATTCATGGAACAGTCTTAATAAATCCCATTCGAGATTAAGAGTTTCATCAGGTAAATTCTCAACCTCTCATGGCAGGCTGAAGTTTCAAATGTTCCATTTGGTGGGAATCTACGCAGTCCATATAAGAAAATGAACAGAGTTCACGTTTATTGCTAAGTATGCGTGTATTTATCATATTTTAAGTAAAAACAAGCTCTGTCAAGCATGTGTGAAAAGAAAACACTTTGGTCTGCTATACGGGTCTTGCTACTGAACATGAAGATCGCTGGTGGTCCCAAGTTTGCATGTTGACGCGTGGATACAGCGGAGGAAACTGTAAACATGTATCTATGAGATAACAAGTGCTGCTCCATCCAGTGACGGATTTTCCACATGTGCTGCTGTAGTCCGTGCGCGCGTTAAGAAAGTGATTGGCATTAGCGGAATAGAGCTTTAAAATGATGGGAGGGGCTTGAAACGTCACAGCAACGTGTAAATGAACCGATTAGTGCTAGGACGTTCCCATAAAAATTATACGTCATCACTGTGTTGTCAAGACTTAACACTGACTTCGCTGAGGTATAAACAAATGATACTTTCCTGTAGCTCCTGCTGCGTTCTTGCATCAGTTTAAAAGTCCCTTGTGTCTTTGCATAATCCCATTTGTGTGTTAACTTAAATTAAATTGAGTTTTATTTATGGGCGCTCTTTAACTGTGACGCAGTATGTTATATCACAACACTGTGAATGCCAGAGTGATTGTAGTGTAAACTTGCATTATTGTATGACAATGATTTGAGATGTTTGTTAATTATAAGCATTGTTAGGAAATAAGTTTACACGGCCTCACTACAATAGGAGCGGGTAACAATGAGCGAGGGGTGAGTTGTTTATCAATTATAAGAGACAAGCAAATGACGTCAGATTAGCGCGCTTTTCTGTAGAAATGGAGGGAATATTTTCCCTAGAGCATATGTGTTCGTAATTTTGATTGGATATAAAAATAGACGCTAATGTTGGCGCGTTTTATTAACCAATAGCAGCTCTGTTATAATGTTTAGGCATATTATGGTGTGGGAGTATAAATTCCGTGCCAGAGACGGGTAACGCGCAGTTTGACAGAATAATTCACAAGGAAAACGTCGCTTAGTCCAACAGAAGCATTCGCGGGTAATACGTCGTTCAGTCCAACAGAAACATTCGTGCATTACACATCGTTCAGTCCAACAGAAGGATTCGCGGGTAATACGTCGTTCAGTCCAAAAGAATCATACAAAGGTTATACGTCGCACAGTTTAAGAGAATCGTTCACGCGTTATACGTCGCGCAAATCTACAGAATCTCTCGCGTTGTAAAGTTAGTTATAAATGTGAAATACGCGAATTAATGATGTGCAGCAAATAAGTGATTATAGTGATATTAGAAAATATAACAGTTTCAGTCGGGCGTGTATCAAGAGTCAATATGTGAAATTAATTAATTGTGACGGTAATAAAAGTGTAAAAACAAATTCTTTTACAAGTGTTATCTTTCAGTAACAAATCCTTTCCGTTTACACACCCTGTTCAAGAGATATGCTCGACTGAGTAGTAATAATAGCTAGCCGGAGCACAATGAACCCAAAACTCAAAGTAATAAAACAATAACAGGCGCTCAGTAAAAAGATAACACGAAGTTACTGCGACAAATTGGATCCCATACGTGGTGCAGATAAACATGAAGCATCTTCCAACTACCAACAAATATCTACTTCAAGTGATGTGATCCTTAGCGTCCCATTCTATATTGGGCGTGAAAGACCGGTAATTTTGCTCAGAGGCCTCTTTATCAGGCTTGAGGTTCTTTTACGTAAATCTACGACACGGGACCACCGGCTTTACTTCCCTTCAGAAAAAATCCATCGCCCTCCGCCGGGTTTGAACCCGCGACCATAGGAACTAGAGGCTAGCATGGTATCCACTACACCACGGAGGACGACTCATATGTGTGTGGTTATTACCTTGTAGGCTAAGTGTGTTGCGAGTATCTACAATTTGAAGTTATAATTTATTTTGTGCATAACTAAGGCAAAGAAATATTAATAATAATTTAATCATTTTATATAAATAACGAATGAATGAGTGCTTAGAACGATACCAGGGAATATGATTAGGGCATGTAACTTATTATTTTTGTTATATGCTTAATAGGATTGATTATTGTTATATACATACAGAATGTAACAAAAATGTACGACACAAATTGCAGGACACATTCCTCACACATAGAAGAAGAAATTATGTTATATGAACATCGGTCTGGAAACGCTTTGTTTTCATGTTACAACTCGTTTTCTCCAACACATTAATCATGGGAAACACTCACGAACAGAACGTTAGAATCATGGGGAACAAGCACTCTTGGTTACGTTGTCATTATCGTAGGTGCACCGCCAGTGTTTTGTTTTGCATGTCCCTGTTGCCATGTGACTTACGTCATTGCTTGTTTACAGGTAACATCAACTGTTCCAGTGAGCAGTATGACCTTGGCAAGCACACCGGTTACTGCGTACTAGTAGAGTTGTCAAATGATCGAGCCAGTCATTTGACTACATGAAAGTGTATAAATGTTAATTTGAAAGGAACAAGCTTCCTAAATTATACATAGCAACAACCAGCAACCAATATAAATTCTGTAAGTAAAATATTTAGGTTCAAATCAGTTTTAAACCAATCAGATCGCATGCATTGTTTGTCCGAGTACAGCAAGAAAATTTCTACTCTCTCTCTCTCTCTCTCTCTCTTACAAAGCTTGGTGTAGGAAGACGTAAAAATAAGCAGCAAGACATATTTTTATTACTGATGCAAATATCGGTCATCCTAATTGCAAATGGATGCCAATGCATCTTTAAGATGCGTAATTGTACAGGGAGAGTCAAAAAACTACGAACCGGCTGCGCGGTGTTTTTCCTGTCCGCGTCCTCGGCGCTCGCTGCAGTCTGTCGCTATCATAGAAAGGCGCGGATGAAAGCATACAACATTTTTAAAACTACTTTTAAAGGTTTTACTTACCAACTTTATGAAAGGAGATGCTGAAACTGGTCACCGTCGTTGTGCATACATTTTTTGGCACCTCTTTAGGAAACTATCCATCACTCGCCATAGTTCACGTTGAGAAATGCTGGTAATTTCCTGGCGGATATTTTGTTTTAATTCTTCCAGGATGTGTGGGTTTGTCTTGTACCCTTTGTTTTAAGTTACTCCAGAGGTAGAAATCGTCGGGGGACCGAGGGGGTCACAAATCTCTACTAATCATTCTGTCCTCAAACACACCTTCAATTGTTCTCGTAGAAATATTGCCCGTATGAGCTGTTGCAGAGTCTTGTTGAAAAAAAAGCAAAATCACGGTCCCTCTCTGTTAATTCTCTAAAAAAAAAACAGGGGGGGGGGGAAATTGTATTCACGTATGCACGGGCTTCAACTATTGACTCGAAAAAAATTGGCCCTATAACTCTTTCATCCGCGCCTTTCTATGATAGCGGCAGACGGAAACGAGCACCGAGGATGCGGACAGGAAAAACACCGTGCAGCGGGTTCGAAGTTTTTTTGGCTCTCTCTGTATAAAGCAATAATAATTATACCATTAAATTAAAACGTCATTATAACAAAATGCAAGAAAACATTAATTTTAATGGGCAAATAGCATCATTTCGTAAAGCAATACAATGGATTGCTATTCGTTGTATTTGTATTAATAATTAAGTGCGAAATACAATCTACTTAAAGCATAAACATACGTCGTGTATTGATTTTCAACATTTCCTCTGCATCGTTCTAAGCATTACTTAAGTTAATAATTATTTTATATATAACTGCACAATCTAATGATAGAAATAATATACCATATAATTATTATTGCAAATTTTATATCTTAACGGATCTTTGATCATGTCCAAAAATGGTGACAAAGATTAAGCAGGCAAAAGAAAAACTGAGTTCTCGGGACCCAAGAAAAATGTATTTGGTAAAGGACAGGCGGGGGAAATATGCTCTTTTAGAGAATATTTAACATGAGAAATTAACCGGAAGCCTCTTATTCCGGTCTTCTCCAAGGACCTCGCGTGCTATAGGAACCAGTAAGAATACCTTGGTTAAAGATAAAGAAAGAAAAGCACGATAAGGAAGAAAATCAGCCATCGTTGTCTAGATTAGGAAGTAAGAAAAGGTTGTAAACGTGTCACCAGCTTACATCCTTCCCAGCAGGATGCAGACTTATTATAAGAGAAAGGAACATCCTACTATTTTAATATTACATATTATGTCCTTAAAACGAAGCCTAGCTATTTCAAGCCAGCAAGACATATTTGCGTGAAATGGTGACAAACTTAGATTTTCGCTACAAAAGAATTAAAACCAAAAAATAATTACCGACACGGGTGGTCAAGGTCGTTAAGGCACAGACTCGTGAAGTCCGCGGTAAAATCCCCTCTTCCCTGACTATTTTTTTTTCAGCCAGGTTTTCCTCAGTACCCATAACTGGCAGTTATTGGAGAGTTACCGTAAACTTAGACCTAGAACGTTTCCCTCCCAAGTTTCCTTTCCGAATTATCACTTCATTTCTTGCAGGTATCATCAGTGACCGGTTATATATAGTAAGAACGGACGTTGACTATCATGCTAGCAGTAGCAAGTGATGAAAGTGACTCGTATATCAGCGGGAATTTCCCATTAGAATTAGCATCAATGTTTCACATCTCCTTTGTAAACGTGCTGCTTTAGGCTGTTTGCATCCTTTGCATGTACACACCCATTTTGTTACCGCCTTCGTGTGCATCCGATATGACTGTAGCGTACATTAATAATAACAATTATATTATTATTATTATTCCTTTCTACAATGTAGCTATTTCAATGCAACACGATTACCTTTGCATACACTAATCTCAGCGTGCTCTTCATGAGCTCTTGATAATAGGCAACGTCGCGTTCGCTTTATGCTCACCGTTTTCCTCGCTATTTGATACTGCTCTCACATTACTTGTCTCGTTTACACTCTCCGATAAGCCTGCCAACTCTGCTGAATGTTGACTGGCTCCTATTCCCTTCTGTGAATGCATGCGGCACCGCCCCAGTGGCGAAGTCAGAAAAATATTAAGGGGAGGGGGCTCTGTATGGGGACCCATTTTTTAAACAATCTTTATCAACTCAAATGATAAATATGGATTGATCCTGAGTTGAAATATTTAAGTAAATTGATTTATATTGACAGCTTAAGGTGTAGCCATTGGAATTAAAATTAGGATAGGATATTTGCGTATTTTAAGCGGTAAACGTGTTGTGGAATGAGAATGAATGACCCGTGTGAAGTATTTCATATTACTACTTCAGAACATTTTATTTAACTACAAAATAGGGTTTCTAGTTATGTTCTGAGCTGGAGATAATGCACTCATTTGGAACCCTCTCAAATTTAGCACCTGAACGAAAACATGTCCTTGATATCTTAACATGATTGTACCCGCGCCATCTACAGTTGCTGTTGCTGTCACCTTTGGCGTTATTGTCCAAGTCATGTGGCGTAAATATACAGAGTGTTTACTGTCTTGAAAGTTTAAAATTCCAGTATATTTCCAATACAAGTTTTAACAAAATTCTAGTACTGCATCGAGTTATATTGAAGTGAAAATGCAGCAGTATTCAAAAGCGTGTTGTGGCTAGCTTAACATATTTACTGCTCTGTTTCCGCAATACGAAGCTGTGTTTATTACCGACTGGCATACCCAATGTTAAACCGATGGCTTCTTAAATCTCGAATGATTTAATTTAATTCGTTCTCTGTATTCTTCATGAAATTATTGTACAATAATACAGCATTTTTATGCTGGATTCCCCCCTTTACCCCTTGATAACAATAATGGACCAAACGTTAACTGGTATTCAAAAAAAAAATGGGAACGAAATATCAGCAGACTTTGCATGTCTAATCTTAGTCTCTCCCACGACGATCTTCATAATTCTGGAAATATTGTATAGCCTGTAAAATACCTTTAGGAGTGAAAGATGATTCAAATGTTTGAGTCATTTTTACATAAGATAAAAATTTATGGAAACAACATCGTGCGAAACAATAACGGGACTTAAATGAGGTAAAGTTTATTTACATACGAGAGCTTTATATTGTAGGTAGCAGAATCCAAAATCAAAACCAAAAAAAGTAACCAAAGTATAAACACGAAGCATCAGAGAACAAACAGTGTATCTCAGAGATGCCGCGAAAGAAGACGGTGCTCCGACCCATATATATATATATATATATATATATATATATATATATATATCTGCTACATTTACCTAATTCGCCGCATATTATGTTGCTTATACTAAGGCCGGGAAGATGAGGAAAAACCATTCTCTTTTCGAGTGTCCAAAGAAGAGGCCCTACATGTATGTACGTTTTGGGTCACTGTAGGCAAGAAAATGGTGGATTTTATGTCATATTTTGCCTTTTTCAGCAGTTTGTTTTTCTTTCTTATTGCTCTTTTTTAGCTCTTAACGGCTTTTTTGTAACTTCACCTTCTTTCAGCTATATATTTACTGCTGTTTCTCAATATGAACAGACAACAATGTTTTATACAGATCATCATGATCTAAAATATATGACTGAAAGAAGAAGCGCTTTATTCACAAAACATTTCGCACTGTTATGTTTCATTCCAACATTTTGTGTCTTTAAGCAAAAATATTGAACCCTATTTCAAAGAATAACATTTGGGTGCTAAATGATAAATTAAGTAAATAAATCTCCCATCGCAATATATTTGTATTTATGTATATCAAGAGTTCATAAATAGCACAATTTGGGGGAAAATTATATAACAGGTGATGTAAGGGTTTTGATGGTTAATGTCCGGTATTATATTCACTTTTAAATATATAATTTAAATTATTGAAAATATAATTAACTTTCATCACATGTTTACGTAATTTCTTCCAGTTATTAGATGTTTTAGACCTTTTACAGGCCTTTTTAGGCAATTTATAGGTGTTCAACTTCCGAGCCCTACTATGACAACCTGAAACGTGCTGGTTTTGAGTTTTTGCTCTAACGTAGCAGGAAGAATAAGACTGCACGTGCGCCGCTTGACAAGGACAAACGCATCAGTTTCACCTGCACTTCTCAAGAGCAAGGCTAAGTTTAAGAAAGTAATCTGTCTTGCTTTGCTACTAATTGGCGTGCCGTCAGTGAAATGGCATGCAAACATTTAAGAGAACGGATGTAGCCAATCTCAGCAAGAGCAATGAAGTATGCCTGCCAACTTATGAACACAATGCAAAACAATATGACCTTCTGTTGAACCTCGGCAACTGAGAAATTAAAAGCATTTCTGTTCTCGCTAACACTTACGTACAGTAGAGCAAGTGCTGCATCTGCCCCCAAAAGTTCGTCACGGATTCACTGAACCCAGGAAACACATTTTTAGAAAAATGTATTGTATTTCTAAACAGCATACTAAAAAAATCAATTCCGAGGTCTTACAAGTAAATAAGGTTGACGATTTTCATGGAATGTTTCCTATCTCAAACTAGCCTTTATATGAGAAACTTTTTTAAATTTGTTATCTTCTTAAAAATGGCTCTAACAATTTTGATTACAACAATATTTAAGACATTGTGACGCAGCGGCTGTGGCCCAGGGTTATCGGGAGATCGGCGCAGGCAGTCGCAAATAAACGAAGATAAGTCGCGCTTTCGCCCGGCGCAAACACCAAAAGCACTAACGGCAGGTAACCAGAATCTTCTGGAAGTTTCTTTCCCTCCGCCTCCAGAACGTGTGTCCAGATAGTTCTGGAATGCTCTATAGAAGATTCCATTGTATATATAAACGAGAGATTGTAAAATTCTTGTGTTCGACTTCCCAGCTAGTGAACCGTCCGGAAGAAGAAGCTACGTCAAGAAGGAAAGTGAAGTGGCGGGGAAATTGAAATAATTCATATTAGTGAAGTGACATTGTCAACTAAATGAAGTGGTAGTGAAAAGTTTAACCAGATTAAAACAGTGACATGACAACTGAGAGAAGTGAGAGTTGAAAATTGGAAAAAGTCACAATATTTACATGATAAAATGTGTCTTAAATTTCCTGGGAATAGCATGTGAAGCCCTCTTCATTGGGAAGGAATGTTGCATAACTGGTAAACTGGAAGATATAGACAAACTGTTCTTCTTTAATCGATTACCCTGCTCTTTGTAGGACTTACACCCCCAAGGACTTACAAGCCTATGCCTTGGGTCAGTAGCCTGTCGAGGAGCGAGCAAAAAAAATGTTGCACTTTGAAGTAGTATTGTTAGTATTACGCTGTTTGCACCACTCTTTGGGAACCTTCGCCCCAAAAATTTAAAAATATTAACTTTGTAATTTTTACTGTTTCTTTCAATATTATATATTTATGTTTGCCTCGGCTGCGTCAGTATTATTGTTAGAGACATGAATGTCTTGGCAGGGTTGTTGTGCGACTAAGAATGTAGGCTTACACAGATTATAATTTTACTTCACTCCTTTTATTAATTCTTGATACGATTTAAATAACACTTCACTGGCATAGAGAGCTGTGAGTTTCTTTAATTAATTACTTGTTAATTACTTGCACTTTTTAACACGTAAACTATTTTCGTCTCACAGGAATACGTATTAAATTTCTTGAGGACACTTTTTGCGTCTAGTTAGTAACGCTGTCTGCAACCAACTGAATAGATTTCTACCGCCTAAAATTTGTAAATTTCTGTATTTTAAGTCTCTGTTTGGCTATTCCTACTCCAATAGAATACCTTCTTTTGACTAAAGCTTTTTCTGGTTGTTGATTGGCTATTTTATAAACTGTCACTAAAATTACATTGTTGCTTCCAAGAATCACAAGTAACATTATTAAACTCTCAAACTCATTTTTGCCTCAAGGTTACCTCTTTGTTACCTCATTGTTAGTAACTTTTAACTTTTTATTTTCACAGCTCCTACATTATTAAATTACGTAATATATTCACATAACATTATTACACATGTATACAATAGTATAAATATATACAATGACTGTAATATACACTTTTTAGATATTGTTAAATACACATATTGCTTCAAGGCGGGCTGTTATTGAATTTACACATTATATAATTAGACTGAAATCATTTAAGTGTTAAAAATACTGCCTCAACTTCTGCTTTTGAACATTTTATTGGCAACATTTTCAAATAATTTTTAAGTTATTTGCTTATTTTCTATTCATGTGCTTCTCTTTTGTTAAACTAGAGCCTAACATATCTTACAGGTGAAATAGGATTATTCAGTTTGAAATATATATGAATAATATCTCGATTAACAAGTGGTAGATAGAAGAATAAGTTTTTGTAAGAATAGTTTGTAGAAGAGTGGATAGAGAAATCATACAAATGTAGTATTTTTTTCTTTTCTCCTTCTTTTCCCTTCTTGGCGATGCTTTCGCTTTGAGAAACTAAAGCATTCCGTGATTGCTCTTGTGTATTGTTTGCCTATAAAAGCTTGAAACTGCGGTGCTCGCCTATACGAGAATATGTGGAGCAGCAAACCGTAAGTATGGGGGGCTTCAATGCATATACCCAGAGTTAGAAGTAGTAATCCGCCACTGAAGCTGTTAACAGTACGTTGAAATGATCGCACACATGCGATGTGGAGAACAGGTGGGGTGGCTGCGGGCTAGAGAAGAGGCAATATCATCCTCACCCTAACAACAGTAGCATGTTCCTGGAGAAGAGAATCGCTTCTGAATGAACAGGTGCGGCAGCCACGGGCAACAAACCGTTTCCGCTACATAAAAACCCAATGTAAAGCATCTTAAATCTGTAGAAAATACGCGATAAGTGCGCTTACTCCGGTCGTGTATTTCCTAACCCAGGGAGAAGAAGCAATTTGCCACACAGGTATCATTTTCATTGAGGCTGGGGCGACTTTTCGAGACAGACCACGTGTTCAGGTTCTGTTTTACTAACTAAAATTCCAGATTATGAACATAAACACATTTAGTACCCATTTTGTTGCAAATGCTTTTTTTTCGAAGATTGTGTTTATTGATTCACTTCTCGTTTATGTTGCTGTGGTGGAAAGTTGAATTTCCTACATTCAGTGCTGGCAACCAATCTATGTGTTTTGTCCATTTTACTGCATTTATGTGCATGAACTATATTAAATCCTCTTAACTTTTGATGTACTTATTATTGCAGGCATGGAATATAATCATATTTAATAGTTTAATTTTACAATTTAAACATTACCTGTATGTTTGCTTTCTTTTTATTTGTTAATATTCACTTACTAAATAATTCATGCAGGAGCTAAGTACGAGCTGCAAGTTATTGACATTTTTAAGGTCAACAACCAGGCGTGGATAATCGATCGCCAGTTCGCCACCAAGGTTAATGTTGGTGACCTTGCTAAGGAAACCGATATTAATTTTATTTTCATGTAAGTACTATTTTGTCATTCACTGTCGTCGAAAAATAGTATGGTAACACATGCCTCTCACATTTTCACATTCTGCCTCCAATAATGCATTCCAATTACCGCGCTCGTATCACAACATACTATAACTGCGAAGGGATAATTGCACATTTCATTCTTATATATAATATACCGCATGAGTCTTCTCAGCCTGCGGATTGAGAAGTTATGCAGTCCCGGTATAGTACAAGCCATGCCGTAAACACCGTCTACTGCATCCCGTGCTATCAATTTCGGCCGAAATGACTGCTTTGCGCCACTGTGTGTGCAGTGACTTGCACTCATATGGCACCAGTGTGTGCGTTGGCCTTTAGTGGTGAAGGTCCAAGGTTCAAATACTGCCACTTGAAGGTACTTTTTATGTTTAGTTAAGTTTAACGAGAAATGATAGTTTGGCATAGAATTGCCGTTTCACTTAATTAGTTTAATTATGTGAATTTCACTAAAACACAAATTGTTACTTGTTAAAATATGCGTTACTGAACGTCATAAACAAATGCAAGAAATTAATAAAAAAAACTGATGTGTTACACTCACATGACTTTCTCTGCTCTTGCAAAAATTATTTTTACAAACGCTTATTCTCCATATGCTTCATGCTAATAGAGATATCGAGATGTTAATCTTATTGCTAATTTTCTTGTAGATGCAAGGGGAATTGGTAGGTTTTAAGCGATAGTCAAATATTTTAAGAGCGGTTGCTATGTGGAGTATTACATTCTCTTTGCATTACCAGGACAAAAAAAATGAATAACGAATTTAAGAAAAAGTATAGGTATTGGAAAATTTAAGGAAATAACAAGCAATATCTCGAAAATGGTTCACCCAACAAAAAAATGTATATGACATAAATTGTGTATTTTAACGCGATCTACATTTTTATGCAGTAAAATTTTGTCTATCCCTTATGGTTTACCAGTTATGCAAAAGTCGTTCACAATGAAGAATACTTTTGGAGACATTCCCAGAGAATTCGAGATATACATTTCATTTGTCATGAAAATATCTTAAACATATGATATTTTAATCAAAATCGTTAGAGCCATTTTTGAGAACATTAAAATTTTCGAAAAATGTTCCATGTAAAGGGTAATCTGGGGTGGGGAGATTTTCTTGAAAACCTTCGTGTCGCATCTCTGGAAGATACTGAACCTAAATACCAAGTTTGGTGTTTATCCGACTGTTCGTTTCTGAGTTATGCTGTTCACAGACACACACACACAGACATGTTTCCAAAATGCTTTTTTTGGATTCAGGGGGTCTTAAAACATGTATTTCCGGTGAAATCTCGGTATTTAATTTTTGGATGGAATACAATACTTCCCCTACTTACTATACGTAGTAGAGAAAGTAAAAATTCACTTATTCGCAGGCGTGATTTGAACTTCCGACCTTCAACATGACTGTTAACCGTTTCGCTACTAGAGCACGTCAACAACGAGCACCTTCGTAGCCCTAATCAGCGGGCTGGTGAATGCGGTGTCAGCACCTGCATTTCGCATCGTCTATAAAATACACGGTTGCCCAGTTACCGATCCGCAGGATGAGAAGACTCAAGCGGTGTGTGTGTGTATTACATATAATATGAATGAAATATACTAAAGTTAGCACAAACACACACAGATAGTACTCTTGAAGTACACGCAGAGGACACGCATAGGCTTTTATATGCATAGTTGGCTTTCTGATAGGTCCATGTTCGGTTATCGATCCGATCCATTTGATGGTTTATTCCAGCCTATCCGGAAGCACTTAACCCCTGTGTAGGTTTGTAGGGTTACCGTCTGCCCTGCCAAGGTCCAGTGATTCAAACAGCACCTCTAGTGTAATTTTGTCTCCAAGTGCTGGATTATTTCTAATTTTGAATCCGAAAACGTTTTCAACAGTTCAGTTTTAGCTGTTCATAATATTCACCTCATTATAACAGTTCCATCATACACACACAAACTGCTGGCAGGCTGAGGTCAGCCCGAGTGATCTTGTTGCGTGCCTACCGCAGGATATAAATAGGACAGGAATATTGTATGACAGTTTTGCGTCGGGTTGATGTGTTGAACAGGAGGTAGCATGTTGCTTTACGACGGCTGTCGGTTGGGTGCAATAACTTTCGCTGCTGATGGAGCTGCCCCAGTGTTACGAGATGTGCCATCAAACCATTCGGCCTAAAGAGGCGAATTCGGGTGTCATAATCCCCAAGAGACGTAACCAGGACATTACGATGTTATGACAAACTGTCGTAGTATTTTGTAGCCCGACGCCTAATTTCATCCCCCACGTATGGAACGGATGAGATTTCACGGACAGGAACGCCCATCAGAATAAATGGGCCGAAGTCCCCGTTGTAATCACAGCAGCCAACTGTCTGCGGCCGTGGCCCAGATCTCACAGGCATAAAGCATGAGAGATAGTCAGGGCTCTAAAGCGAACGGGCATCCCGAAACGTAGCATGGAGTACAGGGAAGCCATGTCCGCCCCCCTGCATCCGAGCGGACGAGTCTCGAAGGTATTCTCAAAAAAGCTAGACCTTTATCCAGTTGAATTCCTCCATTCTATCGTTGATGCCTAAATGTGGTGCAATCAGCAGGGGTGCGCTGGCTACACAAAAAGTGTTTACTGTTGACGCAGCACCGACCCAAATACAAACCGCACCAACCAGGCTATAGATCTCCTTCCAGCTCCGGTGGAGGGGTTTTAATGGGTAGTGTGATTCACGGATAGTGAGTCCCACACTCTCAGCTTATCTGGGGAAGTACGTAAAATGTATTTCCCCTCCACTCAAAAACTGAAGAAGAAGATTGAGCCCACCTACACCTGCATTCAAGGGTAAATCATTAAGCATGATTTAACTAAGTTACACCTTTTAAGTTAAACTTAAACATTTAGTATTTTAGAGGATGCCTTTGTTACTGGTCATATATAAAGGTCGCCTTTTACATCCATATCACTTTCTCTACCCATTCTACAACAAACTACTCTTACAAAAGCTCAATCCTCTATCTGTTTATATTAAACGAGATAAACATATGCCGAAATTGTTGCATTATACATTTCCTTGCAGGTACAAGGAGAAAATACAGTAGACTTAAAGACAGTCAAATCCATCGCTATGTGATGATTTCGAAATTCTGCTGTCTTTACATGACTACGGGAAGAAAAATAAGAATAGTGACTTACCAGTTTAAAAAAGTATGAAACATTTAATAAATAATAAATAATATCTCGGAAATGGTTAATACCACAAAAGGATGTATTTGACATACATTGTATTTTAATGACATTTACATTTTGTGCAACTTCTTACGATTTACAAGTTTCATAAAATTCATTCGGGATGAAAATTCAGGTTATACATTTTATTTGTCATCCAAGCATTAAATCATCCCAGATAAAATAAAAAATGAAATTTTCTCCATGTAAAGAGTAGTTCGGGCTGCGGAGGTTTTTCTGAAAGTTATAGGCACACACACACACATACATATGGGTCTTTTTCTGAAGTTGCTTTTTTTGAATGCAGGTAACCTCAAACGGTGTATTCTCGAAGAGATCTCGTTATCCAATTTTTGGGTGGAGTGTAATACTTCTTCTACTTACTAGAGGTAAATAGTACATAAACTAAAACTAATAAAAAGAAAACTTTCAAGTAGTATCAAAGGCTGAAGAACTAGCTGCAAAAGACTTATAGTAGCTATATGTTGGGTGTGATTTAAAAGATCAAAGCTTCACTTTCCATGCAAAGCACGATTTTGTAATATTATTGCGCCTAAAACTTCTGAAAATGGCATAATTTTTCTCTTTTATTGGAAGTTAGTCTCCCATTTGCTAATGATCTAGAGTGAATATACCATGCTAAGATCTCACTTTAAAACGTCTCACAGAGAAGGCAAATAGTTCGCAGCTTATTTGCAAATCAGCTTCTGAGGAATAAGAGCGCCCAGAAAGCGATCTGATATGCTGTAAGTGCTTTTATGAGGCATTAAAACAACGTGCTATGTAAAGATGAGAGGAACGAGGGGGGGGGGGATCACTTGGCGGCGTGACAAGCCCCAGACAGTAGTAGCGAGCCATTTAAAATCCAGCCGTCCCGACGGCCTTGGCGCTACCGGTGACCAAGGGCACTAAAATTTATTCCTCCTCTCGTAGAATACCGGTAGACCAGCACCTGATGCGAGGACGACAGACACCAACTGATTGGGAGGAAAGTTCCTCCACCGTTAGCAGCATATGACCTTCAGATACAGGCCGTTCCATCTCAAATCGCTCCAAGCTCAGGCATTTTTTTAAACGAAACGTAAACTTTCGTACTTTGAGACAAGCCGCAAACATTGTTTTATGTAAAGTATTAAAATTCAGAATATCGTAGTAATTTTATAATTAAAATTGCTCAAATTTATCGCATCTTTCTAAAATTTCCAACTATAAGCTGTTACAGCTCTGAAACCCTTAAATCCAATTATTGTAATCGAGTTTTATTTTGTTTCCTAAAACTTTAATTTTATACTAATACTTACACCTCTTCTCTTTATTTTTAAGGAAGCAACTTCTATTTTGTTTTTCGGGTACAGGTAAAGTGAGTCCATAATTAGTTGGTTACCATTCTCTTAGCGGTAAATTGAGTCTGCTACGGTTGGCTATACCGATCGCCCCCAGCACGCTGTGACTAAATTAAATTAAATTAAATTAAATTGAGTTTTTCTTTATGGACGTTCTTTAACTGCTGTGGTCCTTAGCGTCCCATTCTATATTGGGCGTGAAAGACCGGTAATTTTGCTCAGAGGCCTCTTTATTAGGCTTGAGGTTCTTCTACATGCCGTAAATCTACTACACGGGACCACCGGCATTACTTCCCTTCCGAAGGAAGCAATGCTAAGGGTAATATTTACAGCATATGCAGCATAGATCAACGTACAGCCAGCATTCATACCGTTAGTGCAGCGAACAGGTAGTGAATGGACCAGTATGGAAGCGATGATCAGTGGGGAAAATAAAACACTATTGTTGGTGCTTATAAGTTTCGATACCATAAAACATTGAACGATAGAATTCAGCGGTGGGCCTGTTTCTTGAACTCGTGTGTTATATAAAATTAGGTGAAAATAATTCTATCTTAGAAAGCTTTCAGGTTCACAATCATGATAGACCAGACTTGCAGAACCTAAATAGACAAAAATTTAGCAATAATTTAAAGAGAAAAGCAAGACAGATGTTTGTAGTAAGTAAATCATCAAAACTGTTACACAGCGAACTAAAACAAGCTGACATAGAAACTTTAACGATGGCAGATGCGACCCTCATTAAAAGGAATATATGAACGTAATGAGGATGCACGCGCACGCACTTACCCCAAAAGTGCCACAAATACACATGTCGTACTGCAAGAAATGGAAATATTCACCAACACGGTGAGCCTTTCCTGGTGATAAATCATAAATAAACCTATATAATTGCCTTCTTAACTACAATAAACTTAACCGTTCTTTGTGGAAGGCCCACAGTTTACGTAGATGGCACATTTAAAATCTGTCCCAAATTTTATACAAAATTGTTTCCACTCCTGCATGATGTTTACGTACCACTTGCATTCTTTCTGCTGACGAATAAAGCAATTGAAACCTATGTAAAAATGTTCCGTCATATTGTAACCCATTGTGCGATACTTGGCTTAACATTTTCACCAGAAGTGAGTTTTATAGTCTATGAAGCAGTTATTCACAAGGCCGCAACGCTTGTTTGGCTTCACTTGTGATAAAACAGTGTCGTTTCCATTTAAGACAAAATTGGTGGCGTAAAATACAAGCTCTTGGTCTATCAATGGAATACAACTCAGAAAAAGGTAAATTTTTAAAACCATTCTTTTGGACTTTCCTTTTTAAACGCTGACGACGTAGAGGACTGCTTTGTCGAAAATATGAAGGTTGTACAACCAGGAGAGACCAAAATACAAGAGCCTGCGACTATATCCTGGAAACATGCATTGCGGCAGATTCAATGTTTCCCCTTGCTATTTGGGCTGATTTCACAGCTACCACAAATCCAACAACAAATAACTGTGAACATTTACAGCTTCGTAGACGTTTTCACCGGCATTCAGTCAGATGTATATGTTCAGTTACGAAGTACAGGAAAAAAGAGGGAAAAACATGACAAAGTTGAGTGACTAGGACATACTAACATTTCAATTTGTGACAACTCTTTCTTTTAAATGTTTACCTATATGACAAAACTATTGCAAGTTGTTCATACGAACGATTTTATGTTGTAAAAGCTTTATGGGAGTATGCACTCTATCAAGGCAAAAAATTTTACGACACCAACCTGCTAAATGGTTGCGCAGTCTGAAGGGGAAATTTTGTCACCTAACATTACGGTTCGAGGGACTTAACTTATCCATCACGAACATTTGGGCGGGACTCAATTATCCTAGAAATATTCAAATGGGACTCAATTTACCAAACCCGTGTTTTTTAAATTTAAAATTTGTTTGGAGCATAAACATTACTGTTAGCTTTAGACATAGGAATTTCTAACCATTAAATCCAGGACGAAAGGAAATGAAGTAAATTGGACTTTGCTGGACTTTACGCAATGACGTCGCAGGTTACAAACCACACCATCCCTCGGCGTTTGCAGACAGCAAAGAGGAACTTCAGAAGATTCTGGCTAACAGCCCATAGCGCTTCTGATGTTTACGCTGGACGAGAACGGGACTTATCTTTGTTTATCTCGGCGCCGACCTCCCGATAACCAGGGCCGCTGCGTCAAAATATTATCAGCACAGCACGCTAAGTAATTATAAATTCAGGTAGATATTCTATATTTAATAAAGTACAGCGGTTTTTGGAACTTCGTTGCATATCACTTCATTGCTATTATGAGCCAATTATGCACGATCTTACATAAAGCAGGATGCAGGATGTATTTATCGGAGGGGGACACGTCGCGCACTGCGACCATTTTGATCGCACCAGTGGCGAGGAATTCCAAGAGGGCGACGGGCGGGACAGCTCACTCTAGCGTTCACGGGCATGCATCCACGCCATCTGCCCGGCACCGCAGGACCCGAAAGCACACCTTAAACGTGCAACGGGAATGAAATGAGAAGAAATTGGGGTAAAGGAGAAATCGTGGTGGAATTCACCAGCCCGGCATTCGCCTTGGTGACCTGGGGAAAATCAGGGAAAACCCACTGCCAGAATGGATGGTCACCGGGACTCGAATCCGGGACCTCGAATGCGGGGCACAGACATTGCCACTTGAGCCATCCCGCTTGCTACTACATACAGTAGCAATCTACTTACAATGATAGGATTAAGTCTATTACTTTAAATACCAAACTAACTACCAGCAAGCTTTCATTCCTTCCTTCCGTGGTGTAGTTTTTCTAGTGGAGCTGTCTTCCTCTGTTCCATTATTTTATACGCATGTTTATACGTGCTCGTTATTGTTTATGTACTTGTCCCAGGTGCAGTAGAGAAGATGCTTGGCAAAAAGTGCTGCGATATCATCTATCTAGCCAGGCGCTACTCAACAACATTTGTGTGCTGCTTTCCACGTGATTTATGACAACTTTCCTCTCGGTAATTCATACAACTTCAAGACTTTATTTTTCCGTCCGTAATGATTTACTTTTCAGAGGTTTAAATGGCAAAACAAGTTCTCTTATCTTGTGTCAGCTTTTATTCCTGAAGTTCAGCAAATGAAGGCTACTTTTCGAAGCTTAAAGAAAGATTTATTGCGTAATGAACATTCCAGAGAACGCATTTGAAAGGTTTTGTAGCTTATCGTGTATTAAGAGATGTCAAGTGATTTGTTTCGTTCGTACCCTTCCTAAGCAGTTTGAGTCCAGGCATGAGCTAATAAATTTCCCGTTTCCCAGTTTTGGGTTGTTGCTGCATGGTGAGTTTCAAAAAAGCCAGTTAATTTGAACACAATTTCATATTAATCATTGCTGTTTTTCCTGTTTTGAGGCATAAGTAAATATGTTAGGGAATCAAAAGAAACAAAGCTGATAGTCTATGTGCATCTAGGACCAAACTAATGTACTCAACACGAAAAAAATTAAGTAGCTGGCAGCAAATGCGAGCGAGGAAGTTGCTTACCCAAACTCGAGCACATTTCTCTCGTTTCGTTGTCTTTTTATTTTATTTGCAAGCTTTAACTGGGAACCGCAACGCCAAGGAAAATAAGGTTTTGGCGGAGATATCCATATCAGACTGCGTGTAGACGCACATCTTATCTACTTTTACCCAATAAATTTGTTTATGAAGGAAGGAGGGGTTATTTTCTTATTTATTGAACTATCTATTGATTAAAATGTAATAGAATTTTTCAAAGGTCTTATTAACACAAAAATGGATCCACAAAAGCACTTAGATTTGGTTTTTATTATCCTAATATTTAATTTAGCTAGGTTCAATAGTTTCTGAGAAAATAGGTTATTTATACCTGAAAATGTCTACTGCAATGTGTAGGAGTTAACTGTGAAATGATGAGAATTTACGATAGTAAATTGCAGGTTCAGTACAATGTTTAAACATGTACGAGGGCTGTCCAGAAAGTAAGCTCCGTCCATGCATAGCACGAGAAGTAGTGGGGGTAGCGCCGCCATTTCGACATCAGCGTGCGCAGTGGCTCAGTACGCTTCTAGCTGTCCAAGGTGGAGCATCGTACTGTCGCGTGTTTGCTAGTTACCTACAACCTAACAACATGAGCGCCGAAATAACAAATTCCGCCACTGTGAAGTGTGAGAAGGCTAAGAAGAACAATCCAAAACAGGCGTCGTGCTTCTATGACATCTGGTGTTGTGTTTTTGCATGATAATGCTCGCCCTCACACAGCAAACAACACAAATGAACTTTGGCCAAGTTCAAATGGGACGTTTTTGACCATCCCCGTACAGTTCGGACTTGGCCCCTAGCGACTTCCATCTGTTGCCCTACATGAAAAAGTGGCTTGCAGCTCAGCGCTTTGGCAATGACGAAGACCTTCAAAACGCCGTGACAGGTTGGCTTAGTTCACAGGTGGCAGAATTCTATGCAGAGGGTATTTCAATGACTGCGAAAAGGTATGACAAGTGCTTGAATCTGTTTGGAGACTATGTAGAAAAATAGAGAAAAGCTGTAGTTTTCAGATGTCTATAATAAAACTTTTGTGTGTATACCGATTTCATATTTATTTCAAAACGGAGGTTACTTTCTGGACAGCCCTCGTATTTAAAATATAAGCATTGCGCCCCTAAAATGATAATATATATCAAATTAAACATTTCCATTAATAAAATCACAATTTTTTTTAGCTTTAACAATTTACTCTCCCAATAATGTCAGACTTTTTTAAAGGTTTACAATACTGAAAAATAAATCTTTATTCCCACTGTAAATAAGACGTCATGCTCATTGTATCGGTTTGGACACATATTTAAAATGGTGATGCTTTACAGGTTAAAGACCATCACAAGAAACATGAGTCAGTGAACAATTACTTGCATACAGAGAAGATGGCGTTTAAAAATGTAGCATTCGAATTCTTAAACTTATTCTGGTATTAAAACCTAAAATTAAAACTGCAAAAGATTCAGATGAAATACTCTTTGTCTAGTAGCACTCCCTTATAGATCCTATGTATTTTATTTGGTTCGCATACTTTACCAAATACTAACTAAAAGTATTGGTATCCAGCATATTTTACTGGTAATAATAAAAGGTTTTAACCATTGCAGTTTTCAAGTGTAAAGGTATACCTACATGAAACCAGCATTATGTCCGAAGTTATTTTATTTCAGTATCTCTGGCTCAATATCCCACTAACTGGCTTAAAGCCCACTTAAGTGAGAAATTTAGTAGTTAAAATGAAGATGTTTGGTAACTGTCATCCTTATAAGCCATAAGAGACATAATTGGATCACCTCTACACGAGAATTGAACACAGGGCGCCAAGTTAAAAGCAATCTACAGCCTGGCATAAATACGCTGAATGTAACACCCGAAATATTAAGTACTCAAGCACATGTATCTGTGAATGTAGATGTGCAATACCACAGTGCAGGCCTGGTGAAAATGCCTTCTTTCCGCGAGTCACTGAATAAGCAACACGCGCTACACCAGTGCTTTAGAATGTGAGAAACAACGGACAGCCTCGCTAGTCTTGTTTTCGCCACCTCTGCCTTAGGTGTGTGTTTATACGGTAAGGACATTTTTCCCCTCCTGCTGTTGAATATACACCTAGCGATCCAAATGGCAAATAACTACACAAATGCATTAGTGAATACATTTATTACTAAGAGTCTTCCATCCATACAGCGCGTATTTGATACTGATCAGTAACGTTTAGCAATGTCTCGGATGTCGATCACTCACAGTCTTTTATTTTATAAATATATATGTGTGCTTATTTTGAGGTCAACTATTTTCTCATTCCCAATGTTGGTAGCAGTATGCTCGTAAGCCTTATTCATTTAGTAATGCTGTCATCTGACAGCTGACACATGGTGATTTAATTTCAACACAAGAACGTAATTATTATCCGTTGCATTTTATTCATGGAACAGTCTTAATAAATCCTAAATCGTATTCAAGGTGGGATTACATCTGATAAATGAGGTCTCAAAATAAAATTATTGTTCAGCCATGAAGAACTGTAACAGCAAAGGACGAAATCCAGAATACCATTTCTTCACTTTCTCGATGGGTCCAGAGAGTTAAGGACCAAAGGACTATTATTGATAACTTAGAATTACTACATTCTTGCTTGGTTTAGTTTTTGTGTTTAACATTGTTTTAAAGTCTTCAGGTACAAAATGTGGGTGAGATGACCTTTAAAAATACAACTTTAAATGCAATATATGGGGAGTTTGCACCGAGAGTAATTCTAGTTCCAAGAGCTTCTAAGACTCTGACAGGAAAATGCAACGACTAAGAAATAAACTAACTTCTTTTAAGAAATATATTTCCCTCCGTTTTTGGATACACGCATGTACAGCAACAACATATAAGTGGGTAAAAGCTGGTATATAATAGGTATATTGTAACGAAATATGAAGTACGCAAATAAACACTAATATAACATTATATAGTATAACAGTATTCAACTGTTGGTCATCAGCACCTAGACACTGCTGTAATCTAGCTTTGACACTCAAGCAACTTTTACTACTCATTTCTTTATTTGTATCAATTCCTTGGTATATCTCCGCATAGCATCAACAGTAGGGCCTTCTTGCAAAAACTTTATATTTAAGAACATTCCTAAGAAAGAAATCCATAGGGGTAAGATGCGGAGATCTTGGTGATCATTCAAGCGATTCCCTTTTCCTAGTCATTTATTTGGAAATTCTTCGGCTAAAATTCTCCCACAATTCCGTGCTTAATGAACAGAAGCCCCATCTTGCTGAAAACAGAACTCTTCTTCACTGTGCTGCTCATGCATAGAATTACGTGTATACCCACTTATACCCACCCCTGTATGTTTACGTTATACTGTCGTATCAAAACAGCTAATTTTATGAACTAAATCAGCAATATTAATTGAACCTTTCCGGGTCATTTGAAACTTGCTGTATGAATACAGCCCACAGAGCTATTTTGTTTAACATATCATCTATTCTCACATAAACTTCAACGCTATCCTTATTCATTTTGCATACGATAATGGAAAAAAAATTCTGATGTTATATTCACATGACTTTCTCTAACCTCCAGCGCATTATATAGGGTGTATAAATTATTCTTACTTTTGTTTTCCTATCTTCTTAATTTTAATCGGGATAAAACTTTCCGAAAATCGCTGCATTACACATTTCGTTATAGATACAAAGGGAATAGCGATAGTCAAATGTTTAAGAACTAAACGCTATACGCTGCCTTAAAATTCCATACTGTTTTCATGACAGCGTGAGAAACAACTGAATGTTGAGAGGATCTTAAAAGAATGACTTCTGAAAATATTGAACAATTCGAACCATTTAGAACGGATATCTCGGAAATGGCTAATGCCACAAGAAAATTTATTTGAAATAAATTGTGTGTATTAAATACATCTACATTTCTTGTGTAGTGCGTTTTCGTCTATCGTTTAACGTTTGCCAGTTACAAAATATTATACAAATTCGTTCCAAATGAAGATGACTTCAAACGCTACTCCCAGAAAATTCAAGATATACATTTTATTTGTCATCTAAATATATTTAATATATGATATTTTAATCAAAATCGTTAGAGCTACTTATTAGAAAATCAAAGATTTCGAAGAATATTCCTTGTAAAGCCTAGTTTCGGGTAAAGGTAATTTCTTGAAAATATTCGCGTTGCATCTTTGGAATGTAGTGAACTTAAATACCAAGTTTGGTGCTGATCCGAATTCTCTTTTTTGAGTTATGCTTCACAAACACACCAGAAAGACACACGGACCTTTTCCTAAAAAATCTTTTTTTTTATTAGGAAACCTCGAAACAAGCATTTTCGTTAAAATCTCGATATCGAAATTCTGGGTGGAACGCAACACCTTCTCTACCTACTATGTACGTGGTAGAAAATTTAAAAAAAAAAAATGAATACGCATGCATTTTATTTGAAATTGCCTGTTCCCCAAATAAGTAGATGCAGTCAGTGAACACTAGGTGTGGTCATATCTAATGTAAAGCTCTAATAAGAACCAGAAAAACTGCCTGCTCCCTCTCACTTCATGTGACTGGCAACTGCGTTACACGGGAGCGAGAAACTCGGGTTCAAACTAGTCCTTTCTCCTTTTTCTTCTGCTCCTCCTCCTTCCTCTCCTTTCCCTCTTTCTTCTGCTTCTCTTCCTCATCTGCCCCTTTCTTCTTCTTCTTCTGCGCCTCCTCCTTCCTCTTCTGCTCCCCCAGGTTCTTTTGCTCCTCTTCCTTCTTCTTCTTCTGCTGCTCCTCCTTTCTCTTCTGCCCCTCTTTCTTCTTCTACTCCTCCTGATTCTTCTGTTCCTTTTCCTTCTTCTTCTGCTGCTCCTCCTTCCTCTTCTGCCCCTCTTTCTTCTTCTGCTCCTCCTGATTCTTCTGTTCCTTTTCCTTCTTCTTCTGCTTCTCCTCCTTCCTCTTCTGCTCCTCTTCTTTCTTCGTCTCCTGCTCCTCCTTCCTCTTCTGTCCCTCTTTCTTCTGCGTATGTTCCTCCTGCTTCTTCTACTTCTCTTCCTTCTTCTGCGCCTCCTTCTGCTACGCCTCTTTCCTCTTCTGCTTCTCCTCCTTCTACTCTTCTTCTTCTCCTCTGCTCCTTCTGCTAATCCTCCTTCCTCTTCTGTCGCTCTTTCTTCTCTTTCTTCTACTCCTCTTTTGTTCTCTAATCCTCCTTCCTCTTTTGCTCCTCTTCCTTCTTCCTTTCTTCCTCTTTCTGCTACTCCTTTTTCCTCTTCCTTCTCCTTCTTCTGCTCCTCCTTCTCTAATCCTCCTTCCTCTTTTTCTCCTCTTCCTTCTTTTCCTACTCCTCCTCCTTCATCCTCTGCTGTTACTCCTTCTTCTTCTACTCCTCATTCTTCCTATTCTTCCCCTCCTCCTTCTTCTGCTACTGCTCCTGTCTCTTCTGCCCCGTTCTTCTCTTTTTTCTGTTTCTCTTCCTTCTTCTCTAATCTTCCTTCCTCTTCTACGCCTCTTCCTGCTTCTTTTCTTCCTCCTTCTGCTACTCGTCTTTTCTCTTCCTACCTGTTCTGCTCCTTCTTCTTCCTCTGCTGCAACTCCTCCTCCTCCTTTTTCAAATTCGCAATACTATTACGCCGTTAACTTTGGCTTATCCCAAAAATTTCACAAATTGTGACCTTATACTAGCTTTAATTTATATCTCAGGTTGACTTTTCGTAAGAGCAGTAACAATGACTGCGCATTACCTTAGTAAAAGTCTAAGTTCACAGGGCACATAAAAGATTAGCATAACACCCCAAAAATTATCTTTTCATCCTACGAAAGTTATTTTCCCATTGTTTTGATGAAAGCTGTTCTAATAGATTTTCTTAACTCTCTCAAAGCTTTGCCGAATAGAAAACAAGGTTTATTAGCAGCTTCTTTCACATTGCACCAGTGAGCGTGTCACTTCAGCCAATGAAACCAAAGAAATCGTTTCACTCCACGTGGAGTTAACAGTGCCTGACAGGTTTTCGAGAAGCAAAGGCTAGCCACGTGTTAAAAGTAAGACTAACACAATAATAACTAAATTTCTAGAATACTATTCATTTTGTTTACTTAATCTGCTAGGTTCTTGTTTGTAAAAATGCTAAGCAAGGCTCTTAAACAGCCTCAAAGACATTTGCGCAAAATATTCTGTAATATTTTAGTTGGAAATGGCATTTCATGCTCAAGAGATGTAACAGTTTACGCTGTAGTTCATTTTCCCCTTTAATTAAGTATTCCAAACCATGCACTTAAACATTTGGTGACAAATGCCTTGAAAATAGTTATTTATGACACAATTGGAGTTTTATTTTGCGAGTAGAATGTTTGCAGAACGAGCTTAAAGCCGAGTGCAGCAATCCCACGATCAAAATAAAATCAAATTTTACACGTGCTGTTATATACTATTTTTAGACAACTCTGAGTATTAAATTATAAAGTATCCAGCTGAAATTTATGTGGAAATAGCATTATACATTCGGGCATGTCCAATGGCGAGCTCTAGTCTGTTGTTGTTTGGCCTTCGTTGTCGTTTGACCTTCATGGCACCAGGGCCGACATCATCATCATCATCATCATCATCATCATCATTTATACAGGAATCTGTTGTATGCAACACGTTTCTTTAATAACATAACAACATTATCCTCTCCGCTGCTTGCAAAACTTCTTATGGTTCTGTAAAATCCATTTCCTAGTCCTTCAAATGATCCGTTGTTACATTAATCGATACAAGGCCTCCGCTTAATATACATACAGTGCGTTTCAGAAGTCCCGCATATTTCCTGCTACAGCTGAATGCAAATGTTTTTCAAAAAACTCTCGGACATGTCAAACAGTATATCTTAAAATACTTTTTAGCAGAAACAAACCCTTTTAATATCACTGTGGGCAAGTTGTGACGTTATTGGGAACATTTTTAAAAGACATCCCCCTTTTTTCTGTATACCATCTCAAAGAGTTTATTATTGTACAAGTTATCAATTATTTTATACAATAAACATTGCTATGGTTACCAAATAAATATTTGGATTTCCTGGTGTTGTTAATACAGTTTATTTGTAGAAATTAACACAAGATAACAATGATTTAAGTGAAAGTGAGGGAATTGGAGATTTTAATGATAACTGGATATGGTGATAGGAAAGGTATATAAAATAAAAGACAAATAGATGTGCTTATAGCATTATGATTTGCATTTGCAACTTATTTATTTTAATGTTAGCGATATTATTGTTCGGTTGATATACATAAGGTTCACTTTCAACTATGATACCGTAATTACTGACAGGAAGATATAAGTAATTAAATAAATAATAGTAACATAGATAAATAATTGAAATAAATAATTTCCGTATATTAAATCAGTGTATAATGCAATAAGCCTGAATTAAAAGATTTGTCCGAGAAAAAGGTCATTAGCGAAGCATGTTAAGATAAGTCATTAGTAACGGCCGAGTAGCGAACGCGTCAGCATAAAAGTTCCTGGAATGCAGTTAGGGTGTAGTTCAGTACGTAGATGGGAATTCTGTAAATTAGAAAGGGAAATGGCATTCTGAGATTCGAGTGAGGCACCGCATGGAAACTGTCAGATACGCATGCGTGAAGTTTTAGAATTGGGTCGCGTTGATGCGGGTAGTGATAGGGACGCGGAGCTTAGTTAAGAAAAGAGCATGCATTCTAAACCAGACTTACTTAATCTTACACTTACGTACTTGATCGTGTGACTTATTCGGGTGACGAACGTTTGTGATTACACCTGTGGTGTTTAGTTTCATTTTTAAGTTGCGTACCGCTTGAGTGAGAAAGATTTAGCGGTTGTTGTGAGGGATCTTTCTCAGTAACATTTCTGCAACTTATGGCTGACCCTTCGCTTCATTATTGCTGTTGTTTTTATTATTATTGAAATAATTTAATTCCTTAATTGAACAGTCAGCGACTCTTCAAACTGAATATTTGAATCAGCATTAAAATTTATCAGCTCACTAAAGGTGTTATCCTTTCAGACTACACTCACGCATACCCTGAGACAAAGAACTCACAGCAATACAGCTGAAGCAGCTGGCGGAACGAACTTAGATGACGACATCGTAGAACTCTCAATAAAGCAGGTAACATTAAACGTTATCTCATGGATGAAATTTCGAGATAGCAACGTCAGAATTTGAAGGAAAGGGTACAGCTTGAAAATTATAGGACCACGAAAGGCTTAAATATTTTCTTGTTTACCATAGCAATGTTTGTTGCATAAAACAATTGACAGCTTGTGCAATCATACACACTATAAAATCTTTAGAGATGGTTTACCACAAAGAAAGTGTCATTTAAACATGCATAACAGTGATATTAAGGATGGATGCGCTCGCAGTATACGAGCGTTGTTTGAAAAACATTTCCATTTAACTGTAACAGAAAATATGCGGGACTTTTGAAACGACTATATAATTTCCATAGCAAGAAACAAGGGTCGTAACAATGGAGAGTTGTAAAAATGTTATTCCACTGAGAGTTATAGTCTTCAATTTCTAGTACGACGGGTTCGTGTTAAAAGCTCCACTTTTAGTGCCAGCTGCAAAAAAATTCTATTTTAATTCGGTTTATTAACTTCGCTCAAGACTGGCCTGATGCTTAAAGCGCACTTTGAACGTGGATTCGCTTCCCTACGTGGAGATTTTCAGGAACAAAAAGCTCGTGCTCATTTTCTCATCGCATAATGCTGCCTTGAAAGTATGGTGATAGAACCGGCATGTTACGTACTTAAAATGCCCTTCATTGTGAAAAAGTTTTATATCAGAACAATGCCATCGAGAGAGATAATGCAAAAAGTAAAAAGTTTTAGATTAGATTAGATAGTAGTAGATTAGTTGGGGGGCAGAAACCTACCCGTCGATCCCAGGATTTATTAGTTCGAATCTCATTGATACTGGAGGCGAAGGCGTTGGCCCTGAGCGAATCTGGTTAATTACTTCCATACACGTGATTACACTCGACCACTTGTCGGTGCAAACGATAAGCATGCCCAAGGTTTCATAAGCAATAATCCTGAAAGAAAAATGTTGAACAGAAAATAGAAAATAAACGAACTGCAAAAAGGCGAAATAACTATAGGCAATATAACAGTTCACTGTTTTAATATCAAACAGCAATATAATTTTTCTTTTCTTTCTTTCGTGCTCTAGTGCCTTTAATAGCTCAACTAACTTTCTTAACAAAAAAAATCTGATGTTATACGTTCACATGACTGTCTCTACCAATGATTAACTCATAGATACCTGTTGTAAATGTTATTCATATAAAAAGTGATTCTTCTAACCACTTATGTTACCCAAAACATTGTAGCGACCCTTAAGGGCCGTCTGCGGGTTGCATACAGTGCGGGGGAATAGGTTTAGGTGGTAGAGCTGGTCAGTACCGGATGCAAGGCGGCATAGTGGTTGTTCGGGTTTCTAGGGTGAGTTCAATAAAAACTCAGGAGTTATATAAAAAAACTGATGGCTATATTCTCAAATAACTTAAAATGGTGTTGGGAATCCCACGGTGGAGAGTTCGTGCGTGCAAAAACTTAAAACTGTATCCACATATTCCTTAGCTGTCAAGCTCTAAGATCTTATCGATGCACAGGGTTAAATGTTAACTTATTAGGGTGGGGCTCGGAGCCCTTGACTGACGTGATCTCGGCGTCGTTCGTGTCGCGAAGAGAATTGAGAGAGTTGACCTACATTCGTGGTCAATAATATGATTCCAGGTGACGACTCAGCACTCTGATATCCTCAAAGCCGACGTTTCGAAAATTAACGTAATCTGATGCAACCTCCCGTCCGCGGATCGAACTATGCGACGGACTGCTACAATATATATTTACCTAGGAATTATTTCAAATTAAGCAAGATGTGCCCGGTTACAACATGCAGGAACAATATTTAAATGTTTATTCATAGTAACAAGATCTCGCCATGGAAAGAAAACCGGTTGCTATACGCAGGCTTTGAAATTCCACTCTTTCCTTGACATCGTGAGAAATAGCTGAAAAGCGACAGAACTTGAAAAATCTGATCTGTTGCATTCAAGTGCATTTCTCTACTCACACCTCTATAACTAATCTTACAATAGCTTATTGTTTTCACATTTAGACATTTCGTTATAGCATACAGCAGGTAAGACGATAGTCAGATTTTTAAAGAGTGTTTCGCTATGTAATGGCGTTGAAACTCCATGCTCTTTGCATGACCACGACAAAAGAAAAAAAAAAACGAATACCCACTTCTCAATTGAGAAAAGTGTGTAATTGTGAACGGCATAACTCAAAAACGGAATGTCGGATCAACACCAAACTTGATATTTAAGTTCAGTATCTTCCAATGCAGCCACACGACGGTCTTAAGGAAAACACCCCCACCCCAAATTACACTTTACATGGAATAATTTTTTCGAAATGTTTGATTTTCTAAACAATGGTCCTAACGATTTTGAATAAAGTACCATATATTAAATACATTTACATGAAAAATAAAATGTGTATCTTGATTTTTATGGGAATAGCCCTTGAAATCCTTTTCATTCGGAGGAAATCTTATATAATCTTGTATAACTGGAAACTTTAAGGAATAGACGAAAACGTACTACACAATAATGTAAATCTCTTTAAAACTCACAACTTATTTCAAATAACTTTTTTGTGGCATCAGTCGTTTCCGAGATAACCGTTTTTAATGCTTAGAATTATTCAATACTTAGTCATTTTTTAAAGTCCTGCCAACATTGAGCTGTTTCTCGCAAGCAAGGAACCAGTATGGATTTTTACTTTTATCTACTACGTATAGTAAGTAGGGGAAGTATTGTATTCCACCCAAAAATTCGATACCGAGATTTCACCGGAAATACATGTTTTGAGGCCCCCTGAATCCAGAAAAATCATTTTTGGAAACATGTCCGAGTATGTGTGTGTCTGTGATCAGCATAACTCAGAAACGAACAATCTGATAAACACCAAACTTGGCATTTAGGTTCAGTATCTTCCAGAGATGCGACACAAAGGTTTTCAAGAAAATCCCCCCACCCCAGATTACCCTTTACATGGAACATTTTTCGAAAATTTTAATTTTCTCAAAAGCGGCTCTAATGATTTTGATTAAAATATCATATGTTTAAGATATTTTCATGACAAATGAAATGTATATCTCGAATTTCTGGGAATGTCTGCAAAAGTATTCTTCATTGTGAACGACTTCTGCATAACTGGTAAACCATAAGAGATAGAAAAAAATTTACTACACAAAAAATGTAGATCGCGTTAAAATACACAATTTATGTCATATACATTTTGTTGTTGTGTGAACCGTTTTCGAGATATTGCTTGCTATTCCCTTAAATTTTCCAATACTTATACTTTTTCTCAAATTCGTTATTAATTTTTTTTCTCTGGTAATGCAAAGAGAATGGAATACTCCATATAGCAAACAGCTTTTAAATTATTTGACTATAGCTTAAAGCCTACCAATCCCCCTTGCATCTACAAGAAAGTTAGCAATAAGATTAACATCTCGATATCTTGATTAATATGAAGCATATGGGGAATAAGCGTTTGTAAAAATAGTTTGTACCAGAGTAGAGAAAGTCATGTGTGTGTAACACATCAGATTTTTTAAATCAGCATCTACCGTTCCGTTCATAATATTAGACTATCGCTATTCCCTTTGTATCTATAACAAAATGTGTAATGTAGCTATTTCTGCAAACGTTTATCTGGATAAAAAAAGACATTTTTGAGGAAATCAAAATTTTCGAAAAATATTCCATGTGAAGGGTAGACTGGGGTGGGGAGATTTTCTTGAAAATCTTCGTGTCGCATCTTCGAGAGATACTGAACCGAAATACCAAATTTGGTATTTATCCGAATTTTCGTTTTTGAATGTTGCTGTTCACACACACACGCAGATCTTTTTCTAAAAATGTTTTTTGGGGGAATTCAGGGAGCCTCACATAGTAGAGAAAGTAAAAATGATGTAGATAGAAAAATAAAGTTTCATAAGACTAGTTTGTATACCCACTAATAAACGACAGAGAGTAGAGAAAGTCATGTGAATGTAACACATACTCAATAATTATTATTTTTAATGCTTTGTATTCAGGGAGCCTCAAAACTAGTATTTCCAGTTAAATTTCGGTATTGAATTTTTGGGTGGAATGCAATAGTTCCTCTCGTTACTATAGGTAGGCAGTAGAGAAAGTAATAAAAAGGAACGTCTTTGGAATACGACTAATAATCGTGCTTGACTGTATGCCTACGTAATGAGTATTGGTCAGTTCACTCTCTCGTGCAAATGCTAAAGAGGAATGCGATTTATATCGCTGAACATGGAATGCCTGAATGTCAGTGCACATTACTCAAGGATCTCATCTCGGTGACATCCAGGGCGCCAGCTACCGCTTGGATGTTGTGATGGCCATAAATATCATGCAGCCATCAAGGTCTGTCTCCCTGAAGGCATTCAGCATGAGTGAGCAAACCATTATTTTCCTGCAAATTGTCATGCAGATGCAGCAATATCCAAGTTATTACCCTTTCAGCTGTAGCCACTACATCAAAACCCACTTGGCTCTTAAAGTCCATTCCATAAGTTGCTCTTCCGCTTGAATTGCCAATATAATAAAAGTTCAAGGATCGTTTATTATCACACCTGAAGCATTCTAAGTGTTTAGTCGTATAACACAAGAAATTAATGTCAGATGTCGAAGCGACTTTGCTCCAAGCAGGATGTGCAGACGCTGCTCAAGAAACAGAACTTGTTCTTCCCACTAATGATATGCGTAGCTCAAGTATTTGTGTAAACAACATTCTCCTCTATCTATAATAATTACAATTTCATGTTTCAGTGCACATCAATCGTTGAAAACCGATTTATCTAAATAATAAAATGTAAGGAAGTCAACAAAGCTCTGGGGACAATACGTGAAAGAAAACATAGACGCATGCGTCGAAATCATTTCAACTTTACTTTTTAATTTCGTCTTTTTATTTATGTAGGTTGAATGAATGAATAAAATTTATTTGTACATTTTTACTTTCTCTGCTACGTATAGTAAGTAGGGAAAGTATTGCATTCCACCCAAAAATTCGATACCGAGATTTCAGCGGAAATATATGTTTTGAGACCCCCTGAATCCAAAAGAAGCATTTTTGGAAACATGTCCGTGTGTGTGTCTGTGAACAGCGTGACTCAGAAACGAACAGTTGGATAAACACCAAACTTGGTATTTAGGTTCAGTATCTTCCAGAGATGCGACACGAAGGTTTTCAAGAAAATCCCCCCACCCCAGATTACCCTTTATATGGAACATTTTTCGAAAATTTTAATTTTCTCAAAAATGGCTCTAACGATTTTGAATAAAATACCATAAGTTTAAGACATTTTTATGGCAAATGAATTGTATATCTCGAATTTTCTGGGAATGTCTCCAAAAGTATTCTTCATTGTGTACAACTTTTGCATAACTGGTAAACCATAAGAGATAGACAAAATTTTACTGCACAAAAAATGTAGATCGCGTTAAAATTCACAATTTATGTCCCATACATTTTTTGTTGAGTGAACCATTTTCGATATATTGCTTGTTATTCCCTTAAATTTTACAATACTTATACTTTTTCTCAAATGGGAATTCGTTATTCATTTTTTTGTCTTGGATATGCAAAGAGTATTAATCTGTGGCAAAGAGAATAGTGCTGCACCTAGCAACCAGCGATTAAGAGATATGTCTATGCTTAAAGGCTACTGTATTTCTATATTGCTCTTGCAAATACAAAACAAAACATAGTACGCCTTAAGCGATAGTCAAATATTTTTAGAACTGGTTGCTATATAACGAATGTAATGCTCTTTGCATGTCAAGAACATAAAAAAATAACAACGAATTCTCAGTTGAGAAAAAGTGTAAGTATTGAAAAATTCAAAGCAATAACAAGGAATATCTCGAAAATGGATCACTTTACAAAAAAATGTTTATGATATATATTGTGTGTTTTAATGATATCTACATTTTTTTATGATCTGAACATACAAAGAGAATGGAATGCTCCACATAGCAACCAGCAGTTAAAACATTTGACTATCGCTTAAAGCCTTCCATATTCCCCTTGCACCTACAAGAAAATTAGTATTTAGCTTAACATGAAGCAGATGGAGAATAGGCGTTTGTAAAAATAGTTAGAAGTTTTACAAGGGTAGAGAAAGTCATGTGAGTGCAGCACATCAGATTTTTTTATGCACAATCCTTTATTACAATATTCCATTTGTAAACTAACTTAACCTATACAAATTTTCTTACCAGTAATGTTCTACAGCTCATTTTGCCTGGCACATTAGCCTTATGGCTCAGCTGAGCAGCCCTTGCTACCCTTAATCATCTATGATCCATCCTCTCCCTCCTCTGTTTGCCCATCTACCTTTGTTATCTCTCTTACTTTTCTAATCCATGTCTGCTTTACTTCCTTTAAGAACTCCCCCATATTCTTATTTTTCTTTTCTTCTTTTCTTGTTAACATTTTAATTGCTACTATTTTTCTTCATTTTTCACATTTTTCCTGCCATACTTTTTGTCTCTATTCTGCTAATTCTGTCATATAATGATCTGTGCTTTCACTACCTCCGCATAGTTCACAAATTCCGCTTTTTCTGCCTCTTAGCCCTCTCAGGTACACTGATCCTGTTCTCAATTATGTAAATGCTTCTTTTTCGGCTCTATTACAATAATCCACATACCCTTCTCTTCCCCATTTATTTTTTTACTAATCTATAGAACCCTAGTAATGTTTTATTCTCTAAGCTTCCCCAAATCTCTTGTCTTTCTATGTCCTCCACTCTGTTTCTTACTCTTATCCAGAAGCCGTTGCTATTTCTTTCTCCTGCTCTCCAAATATCTCCCATTCCTATCTTCTCCATAATTTTTTCTACCCCTGTCCAAGCTATTTTTATTTGTTGTACTCTTTTATTGTTCCATAAATATCTTTAAAATTTACCCTTCAACTTTTTTCAGGCATCTAAACCTTTCCGTATCACTCCCTTTCTTCTTGTTCTTCCTACATGCGTATTCCCAGCACATACTCTATGATTTCATATACCGTGTCTTCATATTTCTTTTGTCCTCTCTCAGCCCAAATATTACACAGTTTTTTTCTTCTCTTATCTATTTCGTATCTTTTTTCAATCCCAACTACTCTTTCTCTACATTCTGATATCTGTTTCTCCATTTCTTCTCGCTGTATTTTCATTGCATCTTTCAGCTCTCTTGTATTATTATCCATCCTTTTTCCTAGTGGATTTCCCATTTCCCTTATTTCTTTCATTAACTTGTTCACTTCCGCTGGTCCTGGGCTCTTTTATTTATGTAGGAAGTTATTTACTTATTCTTTCATCAAATCATTTACTCTTCTGATAAGTCCAGGGCGATTACAATCCAAAAACATAGTAGTTATCAGAGAAGAATAATGAGACCATTATGCTCACTACCTGGTCATTACGTCAATGAGTCACAAACAAATATAAGCGGCTCAACTCCTGCCACGGAGGCAGCGTAGCTGTTTCACACTCGAGGTCCTGGATTCGAATATCGGTTGGGATGTTCCCTACAAAAGTATCTCTGTTTCTCTCTCGCCCGGAGTTTTCCCCTTATCCTAAGAAGAGGAATGTCAATTAACCCGAATCTCTATGAACTCTGGATTCATTTGAGCATCATTTCGTCCATCATCCAATCACCGTCCGATATCACCTACCTGGCTAAAGGACGCGCAACTATATCAACGGGTATACAGGATGCGGAAAAACAATGCACAGAAAATTGTAGAGAAGAAAGCAGTACTAAACTAAACATATTGCGGTTAGGAGCTTGGGGTCGCAGATACAGTATAATAACAGGAATGCTGCATGAACATAATTAAAATCTGACCTTATGAAACGTCAAAATCAAATGTAACTCACACAAGTGTGAGATCGACGAGAAGACCAGCGCCAGAAAGGGCTTTATAGCCTTTACCTCTCGGAGTTTTTCGGTATGTAGATGTAAATCACTCTTCTTGGCAATGAAGAGATAGCTTTCTGCGCAGAAAATCCTTCAAATGCGTGGTTAAGCAGCGAATAACGCGTTCATCAGAATATAGAATCGCGTCCTCGCTACCTGATCTGCTTGTTCGTTTCCTGCAATTCCACGATGCCCCGGAACCCAAGCGAATACCACTCGTAAGCCAGCAAGATAGAGTAATCCGAAGATGGATTTTCTGCAAACTATACAGATCCGGTAAACTAAGTACAAGTATTGGAGACAGAACAAATGACACTGGATTGCATGGAAGAGCAAAAGTCCATATAGTAATTGCGAAGAGATATGATGCATTTTCACACCCACAGAGACAGGGACTGTGTGACTAGGTGCTAAAATACATGTTATAACCACCATACTATGGCTTCGTTACGGGCAGTGGTCTATCGTTTACTATACCATTGTTATGTGCTAATGAACATAAGCTGAAATACCGCTTAAAAGAAACCACCTAAAATTACAGAAATTAATTCCATTCATTTGCATGGGTAGACGGACTTGCACACGTCGAGGAACACAAAAAATTAATACATACAACCACCCTTATTTCACATACAAAAATCACGCCAGAATATTTCACAGTAAGCAAGAATGCATGTAAACATTAACACTGGCTACTTGCTACATCAGCACGTATGGTGTGCCTGTCCCCGGTCGAGCTGAACGGTAACATGGCTTTCCTCTTATACTTCCAAGCAGATGTTACCATTTAAAATTACAGGTAACGAAATTTATTATTTCAGTATTACCAGCTAGTACACCTTTATCTGATGTTTCCTTCTTTTGTTGAGTCACACTTTCATATTTTAATCTATATTCCATACAGACTAACTCCCAAAACATCCATTAGAGAACTATAACGTTAAGAATGCTTCAGATGCTGACTGTGGAAGTACACCTCTGGAACAAGGACAATCTTCAATAGGAAAGTAATGCACTGCCCTATTGTTTAATTTTTACTTTCTCTACTACGTATAGTAAGTAGGGGAATTATTGTATTCCACCCAAAAATTCGATACCGAGATTTCACCGGAAATATATGTTTCTGAGATCCCCTGAATCCAAAAAAAGAATTTTTGGAAACATGTTCGTGTGTGTGTCTGTGAACAGCATAACTCAGAAACGAACAGTCGGATAAACACAAACTTGGTATTTACGTTCAGTATCTTCCAGAGATGCGACACGAAGGTTTTTAAGAAAATCCCCCCACCCCAGATTACCCTTTACATGGTTCATTTTTCGAAAATTTTAAAATCTTCAAAAATCGCTCTAACGATTTTGATTAAAATATCATATGTTTAAGATGTTTTCATGACAAATGAAATGTATATCTCGAATTTTCTGGGAATGTCTCCAAAAGTATTTTTCATTGTGAACGACTTTTGCATAACTGGTAAACCATAAGAGACAAACTTTTACTACACAAAAAATGTAGATCGCGTTAAAATACACAATTTATGTCGTATACATTTTTTGGGGGGTGAACCATTTTCGAGATATTGCTTGTTATTCCCTTAAATTTTCCAAAACTTTGACTTGTTCTCAAATTCGCTATTCATTTTTTTTCGTCCTGGTAATACAAAGAGAATGGAATACTCCACATAGCAAACAGCTCTTAAAATATTTGACTATCGGTTAAAGCCTACCAATTACCCTTAAATCTACAAGAAAATTAGCAATAAGATTAACATCTCGATTAAGATGAAGCATATGGAGAATAAGCGATTGTAAAACTAGTTTGTACAAGAGTGGTGAAAGTCATATGAGTGTAACACATCAGATTGTTTTCGTAAATAAACAGTAAATAAGTTTGCAAACTATGCAGTTCTTTAAGAAATTCAACCAGCATCATTAACGGGATGCTTGTGGACATGTCCTAGAATGAAACAAAGCTTGGTCCTGGATGAACAAATGCCATCGTGAATCAATACAAGTATTATAAAACAGAGAGAAGACGGCCCAGGTAAGTTTTGACAGTGATGCCAGGCTTAACTGTAACTCAGATGTGAAGGAATTTCAGTTTAGTCGCTAAGGGGTCATGCATTAACATGGAGCCTCAAGAACGCGAGCAACATAACTGTCATACGTACGACTATCCTACGAATTAGGAATGACAAAGTAGTTTACGAAATCAAATGAAATTACCCTTTCGCAAGAAACAACAACTGATATCCCCAAAAACCGTAATACCTACCCCATATACGGTCTTATGTATCATATATACATATACATTTTACGATAGAGGTTTTTGATCCACTCCTCGTTCATACTTTCATGGAGGAAAGCTGAATTTCCTGCATTCATGCTGCTAACCATACCTACCTGCTAGCATTGTCTATTTCTGCAAGTATGTATAAGAGCTATATTAAATCTTCTAACTTTTTAATTATTTATTGTTGCAGCCAGTCGTGGAATATAATATTTTAAACGGTTGTTAATACACCTAACGGCCGGTAGATTGCGGCTACTTCCCCGTGAAACGATGTCTCACCCGCCAGTGCCGGTGCCGAGCATGCGGTTATGTAGTCAGTTGGGTTCAGCTGAAGTTCAATTCCATGGGGAATACGATCCGCGTTTCCATGTTAAATTCAATACGTAATGAGATCGATTTGGATACACAAAGTTCGAGAATAAATTATTCAAACTTTTATGTTGGTCAACTTGGATTTATGTTGGCGAACCTGTTAAACATATGTTGGTTTGTTTTTCGTATAGTTTAAGTAGATTTTGAGAAGAACAAATTGCGAATTATGGAAGCGATAAAAGAGAATTTGCTGTGTGTTTTATTACACGTGAGATTAACGAAAAAAAAATTAGAGCGTGCAGCATGTTACAACGAGTACAGTAGAAGATAGTATCTTTGGCGTATTCAATACGATTTGAATACGGTAGGTGTTTTCATGCAATAAATTTCGATCTTATCCTCCTTTCTAAGAGTATCGGATCCAAGGTTCAATACGATCTCATTAAGATCCAGATCCGCGTTTCCATGCAGTATTCATGCGGAAAGTGTACTCAAATCGATTTCAGTTCCCCATGGAAACATAGTGATTCTCAAGGACTGACCATGTTAAACGCACTTGTCTGTTTACATTGTGTGTTACCTAGCGTTATTATTGTTCTTTGTTAATTGTGCCGCCATTCAGTGTTGAACAAAAGAATCTTTATGTACAATAATTACGTGAAAACTGATTCTTGTAAAGAAGTGATAAGGCGGATTGCAAGAGAATGCTCTGATAATCGTGTTCCAAATAGAGAAAATGTTCGAAGACTTGTTACAAAGTTCTGAGAGACAGGATCTGTGAATGATAGGAAACGGGTTACGAGGTGCCCTGTTCTTACTAAAGAGAAGTTGGACACAATAACCCCTATACACCTGAGGATCTAAAAGCAATTACCACAGAACAAATTCCTGCAATTATGTCTCAGGAGCAAATGGAAGTGAACGGGAATTTCATACGCAGATGTCATCGATGTATTGCTGCTGAGAGAAATTTTCAACAATGCTTATAACCAGGTTAGTGTTCAATTATTATTTTCAGTAATGCGTTCAGAACACATTTTACCCCCGACGATTCGAAGTCTCTCGCATAACCTATCGCGCTCTGCCGACCACTATTTTGTTTTTATTTAAGTCGTTTCAACTCGTTGGTCATATCGTAACTCCATAAGGGTACAAATCAGCATATAATAAATTACATTGTAAATGTGCATACTCAGACAGCATTATAATTTGGCAATATCTTAGTTTGTTTAATGTACAGGTGATTTTAAATGATGGACCCATTTTATAAAATTCGTATTTATTAAAACAAAAATCCAACATGAACAATCTGTATAACAATGAAACCGGAAGTTTCAAAGTTCTGTTCGGCGGGCGGTGATGGTTTTAGAAGCGGCCGGTAGAGAGCTCGCGCAATAGGCCACCATTGCGTTTCACTGTCAGTACGTAGTGAAATGGCTACTGTGGAGCACAAGGTTTACTGCGTTATTGAGTTCGCAAAAAGTGAGTCGCAAATTGTAGTGCAACGGGCATTTCGTAGCAAATTCGGTACTGAACCACCAACTAGAAAAAGCATTAGCCGTTGGTTTACGCAATTTAAACATACTGGAAGTGTGTAAAGGAAAAAGCACAGGCCGACTGCATGTGTCAGAGGAGGATGTCAGACGGATTGAAGACAGTTTCGTTCGCAGTCCACGTTAAGTCTATCCATAGAGCTAGTAGAGAACTTGGAATACCAAAACAACTGTATGGAAAGTTCTGAGACGGCGTTTGCTGTACACGCCCTACCGATTACAACTTGTGCAGGCTCTTAAACCTAAAGACAAAGAGAAGCGTCTCGAATTTTGTGGTTATGGCTAGGAATGATAGAGGATGACGCGTTTCTACAGCAAAAAAAATATTGAAGACCGAGAAAAAAATTCACCTTTTGAATGTGGATTTGATCCACATTCGTTTTTAGCGATGAAGCGACTTTCCATCTTAGTGGAAAAGTCAACAGACACAATGTTCGCATATGGGGTTTGCAAAATCCACATTCAACATTGCAACACGAAAGAGACTCACCGAAGGTAAACGTGTTCTGTGCCTTATCCCGTACAAAGGTTTATGGACCACTTTTCTTTGCGGAAAAAACTGTAACTGGAATAACGTACCTGGAAATGTTGGAACAATGGCTGTTCCCTCAAATTATGGAAGATTCACAGGACCTCATTTTCCAACAGCATGGAGCTCCGCCCCATTGGCACAGCGATGTACGAGGCTTTTTGAATGAATCCCTTCCTCAGCGCTGGATAGGTCGCAGCGTAAATGAAGACCTCTACACTTCTGGCCACTGAGATCTCCTGATATCACCCCATGTGACTATTTCTTATGGGGTTATGTTAAGGAAGCTGTTTACGTCCCACCTCTACCTACAACTCTGGATGACCTGCGGAACCGTATCACTGCTGCCGTGCACTCAGTAACACAAGATACGCTTGCTCGTGTGTAGGACGAGTTTGGCTATCGCGTAGATGTTTGCCGTGCAGCAAACGGTGGACGCATTGAACATTTATAATGTATTAAACAAAACTTTGAAAATTCCTCTGTTTATTGGTATAAAGATGGTTCATGTTGGATTTGTACTTTAATAAATACGAATGTTATAAAATCGGCCCATCATTTAAAATCACCCTGTACTTAAATATCATTTCTTTAAACACTGGATTGCTGATGGTGTGACATATGTTGTCCGGAACTACAGAACCTCGTCTGGTGATGACAACCTAGAAACAAATGAGGTGCAGTAAGTGGACAATTACAGAAGTTACAATATGACGTTTGTCGGTAAACACAAGTCTGCATGTTGAGAAGGATCTTACCAACTTTACGGTAAATAATTTCTTATGTATAGTCACTTAATCACTGTCACTAGCAACACATGGAACCACATAAAATTTAAACTTTATATTTCACTATCCTCAAAGTTTTCTTCGCAGACTCTGCGCTGCTAGTACTTTCTGTATAATTACCAAAATGAATCATCATTTCCATACATTCATCTAAAGATTCCTTCAGTCGTGATGTATTCGTCCTCTATCATTTTACAGTCCACACATTTGTTTCCACATTTCTTGAGAAGTGGATGTAAACTTTTCATCTGCCAGTCGAATAGCACATCCATTTTAAACACGTCACATTTTCTCTGCAATCCAGTTCTTCACATTTGCCCATATCAGCTCTATAGGATTTAATTCTGGGTGATAACGCGGTAAAGGTCACTATGTCCATGTTCAGCTAATAACCAATCTATTTTATATGTACGATGGGTTGGTTTACTTCCCTTGATTATTTTTATTGCTGTTTTTTTCAAGGAAAGGAGGGCAATAAATGCCCTATGCACTGTAACCTTTTGTGATCTATTGTTCTTACCTGCATTTATTCTCCTAAGATCTTTGCCTCCTTGGCAGTCTGCAAGTCCCTTAGTAGGAGCTTCTTAAAATCCTTGCAATTGCATGATTTCCTGATTAAAGTATTTAACCCTCCATCGGTAATTCTGGAAGTCAATATGGTGTTGACCCACCCTTAGCCTTGATGACAGCGTTCACTCTCGCGGGCATACTTTCATTCAGGTGCTCGAAGGTTTCTTATGGAATGGCAGCCCATTCTTCACGGAGTGCGGAGCCGAGGAGAGGTATCGATGTAGGTCGGTGAGGCCTGGTACGAAGTCGGCGTTCCAAAACATCCCAAAGGTGTTCTATAGGATTCAAGTCAGGACTCTGTGAAAGTCAGTCCATTACAGGGATGCTTTTGTCGTGTAACCACTCCGCCACAGCCCGTGCAGTATGAACAGGTGCTCGATAGTGTTGAAAGATGCAATCTCCATCCCCGAATTGCTCTTCAACAGCGGGAAGCAAGAAGGTGCTTAAAATATCAATGTAGGTCTGCATTGTGATCGTGCCACGCAAAACAACAAGGGGTGCAAGCCCCCTCCAGTAACAACACGACCACACCATAACACTACCACCTCCGAATTTCACTGTTGGCACTATACACGCTGGCAGATGACGTTCGCCGGGCATTCGCCATACCCACACCCTGCCATCAGATTGCCATATTGTGTACCGTGATTCGTCACTTCACACAACGTTTTGCCACTGTTCAATCGTGTAATGTTGAAGCTTTTTACACCAAGCGAGGCGTCGTTTGGCATTTTCCTGCGTGATTTGTGGCCTATGAGCAGCCGCTCAACCATGGAATCCAAGGTTTCTCACCTCACACCTAACTGCCATAGTACTTGGAGTTGATCCTGGTGCAGTTTGGAATTCCTGTGTGATGGTCTGGATAGATGTCTGTGTATTACTCTTTACGGCCCTCTTCAAATGTCGGCGGTCTCTATCAGTCAACAGACGAGATCGGCCTGTACGCTTTTGTGCTGTACATGACCCTTGACGTTTCCACTTCACTATCACATCAGAAATAGTGGATCTAGGGATGTTTAGGAGTGTGGAAATCTCGCGTACAGACTTTTGACACAAGTGACACCAAATCATCTGATCACGTTCGAAGTCCATGAGTTCCACGGAGCGTCCCATTCTGCTATTTCACGTTGTCTAATGACTACTGAGGTCGCGGATAATGAGTACCAGGCAGTACAATGCACCTAAGATGAAAAACGTATGTTTGTGGGGGTGCCAGGATACTTTTGATCACATAGTGTACTGTTTCATTTGCTCTCCTGCATCTTCTACATGGTCGACTGCTTTGCGGATTTTGTACAGCTGCCCATGCAACTAATAGTAGTATCCTGTTAATAGACCAGTTGTTCGTTTTAGTGCAGTTTCACTCCTTTTAAGCATTGAATGTGTTCTGCTTTTTATTATCTCTTTAATAAGAGCCTTGGAGTCTTTGTGTCCTGATAAAGACTTCCAGTACTTATTGTGCTTTTCCTGATCCATGCCCGGATCGGCCAGAACTAGTCCATAGGATAGCTGAGTCTAGATTCAGGACCTACAAAAGGATTTTCTCCCCCTTCCTTCGTCAAATATCTGCTCTTTCACTATCATGAATTCTTGTGTCCCGGTACGCACACCAACTCCAATGAATTGTGCAGGATCAGTACCATTAGAGCCTGCATACATTCCCAGACCAGTTTTGATTTGATTAATCTACCCTCAAGAGCCTTTAAGGCTTCTGAACTATCGGAAAGTATAGTAATATGTCTATTTTTATAGTCCTTACTTAAGCTTTACCATACACAAGCCAATATGGCACACGTTTCTCCTTGAAAGATAGTGGCATATTGTTCGAGGCTGAAAGAAAGTTTTCTACCACAGCCAAATAGCCGTGCTCAAATTCCATCATTAGTTTTGGATCCATCAGTACACCATATTGGTCCCTTTCGGATCCTTGGACTAATTCCTTGTTCCCATTCCCTTCTTTCTGGAAATGAAATACTGAATTTCTTTCCTTGTGTCCGTCTTGGTATCATTTCGTCTGTATCACACACAATATATAATCCAGACCATTAACCCTAGAAAAATTCAAGTGTGCATAGCGCCATTGCACATTAGTCTGTATAGAACAGACGAATAATAGGAGTAGTCCTAAATGGTTTGGTTATACTAATGCAGGTAGCCGTTGCAATTTAGAAAGTCCTTTCCTGCAAGTGCTAAGTTAATCATAGGCCACCAAATTACAGCACCATGGGAGACTGTAGGTCCAAACATTGAGATGTATACCCAATACATAACTCTAGGTTTTAGTTGCCATGTTTTTTCAAACATACTACTACAGATCCCTAAGGACCTGTAGGCCCTATTAATGCTTGCCTCCAAATGTTTCTTCCAGGTTAATCCCTTGTTCAGAATTATACTTAAGTATAACTCATCAAAGAATTGTATCCTTGTTCCTCTGAGACTGTGTTCGTTAAGATCTCTGAGTCTAGTAAAGGGTACAATTGTCATTTTAGCTAGGTTTACAGGTATTCTTACCTGTCACATCATTGCTGAACTTTTCTCAGAGCTGTTTGTAGCATCTCTGAAACTTCCGGGATTCTCCTTGATTAATGTGTACAGCAGAATGTTGCACAGATGACTCACTAAGCTACACTTGTAGAAGATATTGTCTTTACGTTGTTTGCTGCTAGGTACGAAAAGCCGATGTGAAGCAGTTTGTATAGAAGGAGTAGTATTGTATTTCAACTGTTGGGGAGCCGAACTTGTAGTAGCTGCAACCGCACGTATAGTAAACAGTTTCCGGTAGCCTTCGCCCCAAATGTACTTTCAGGTGGCCTTTGCCCCAAGTTTAAAAATAATATTAACTTTGTAATTAAACTGTTTCTTTAAATATTTAATATTTATGTTTGCCTCGGCTGCGTCAGTATTATTGTTAGAGACATGGAAGTCTTGGCAGGGCCTGATGCGACAATAATGTAGGCTTATACAGATTTTAAGTTTTAATTCACTCTTTTTTATTAATCCTTGACACAAATTAAATAGCACTTCACTGATATCGAGAGCTGTGAGGTTCTTTTATTTAATACTTGCACTTTTTAACAAGTATACTATTTTTCGTCTCACACGAATACGTAATTAACTTCTCGAGGACACATCTCGCATCCAGTTACAAACACTATCCACAGGCAACTGAACTGATTTCAACCGTCTAAACTTGTAATTTTCTGTACTTCAAGTTTCTGATTGGCTATTTTTACTTCAATAGAATACCTTCATTTAAATAAAGCTTTTTCTGGTTGTTTATTGGCTATTTTTATAAACTGTCTCTAAAATTACATTAATGCCTCCAAGAATCACAAATAACATTTAAACTTTCAAACTCATTATTGCATCAAGGTTACCTCTTTGTCACCTCATTGTTAGCAACGTTTAACTTATTATTCTTACAGCTCCTACATTATTAAATTACGTAATGCATTCATATAACATTATTGAACATGTTTACAATAATATAAGCATATGCAATGACTGTTACATACATTTGACAAATTATTACATACACATATTGCTTCAAGGCGGGTTGTTATTGAACTTACATATTATATAATTAGACTGAAATTACTGCCTCACACTTAAATCTACAAGTTTAAACATAAAACAACGAATGCTTCGGAAAGCTACCTACCTCAAGCAATCGGTATATTTCAACCAGATCGTTCATTTTAAAGTAAGATTATATGTGTCTTATGACTGCTGCATTAAGTACAGTGAAACGTCATCAGCTCTTTTTAGGAAATTCAATACTTCCATTTTATCGGTCACACTACTTTTGAAATATTTAACATGTTAATAAAATGGAGTGATTTTTTGAAGAGGATAAAACTAACGAACAATTTTTCAATTATAAATGAGCTCTATGGGATGGGCGAATTCCTGAAGATCTTCATCTTCGATCCTTGAAACAGTCTGTGGCGTCCTGTGAGTACATATACATTTTGGTTGTTCACAAAATGTTAAGATTCAGATAGCCCTGTAAATGTGAACTAGCATCTACTACTGATGGTTATGATTATGAACCGATTTATACAACTGCAGTCGCTCCCAATAATAATAATAATAATAATAATTCACAATTTGCCTGACGAAAAAAATGTTTTATGGATTTTTTATTGTTTTTCATATAATTAAGCACGGCTAAGGGCAAGAATGAAGTAACATATAAGCTTTCACTACTCTTCATGTGCATTCTTTCGTCACCAAGTCTCATTTTCTGAAGCAGTAAAACAGCGTTTCTTCTTATAAAAGAAATAAACTGTCCCTCCACGTAGTGCAACGAAAGTTAATCAATACAAGTACACGTTACACTGCACTAAGGTTGAGGCCGTATTTTTAACACTTAAATGATTTTCAGTTTAATTATATATTATATATAAATTCAATAACAGCCCGCCCTAAAGCAATATGTGTATGTAATAATTTATAAAAAGTGTATATTACAGTCATTGTATATGTTAATATTATTGTAACATGTTCAATAATGTTATGTGAATGTATTACGTAATTTAATAATGTAAGAGGTGTGAGAAATAGGTCAAACGTTGCTAACAATGAGGTAACAATTAGGTAACCTTGAGTCAATAATGAGTAAGAAAGTTTAACAGTACTACTAGTCATTATTGGAGCAACACTAATGTAAATTTTGAGACAGTTTAAGAATAGCCAATCAACAACCAGAAAAAGCTTTAGTTAAATGAAGGTATTCTATTGGATTAGGATTAGCCAATCAGAAACTGAAATATAGCAAAATTTACAAATCTAGAAGCCAGTTGCCTGCAGACAGCGTTACTGACCAGACGCAAAAAGTGTCCTCAAGAAATATAATATGTATTCGTGTGAGACGAAAAATAAGTTTACGTGTTAAAATAGTGTAAGTAATTAATAAAAACAATCTCACAGCTCTCTATATCAGTGAAGTGTTATTTAAATCGTATCAAGCATTAATAAAAGGAGTGAAGTAAAATTATAATCTCTGTAAGCCTACATTCTTAGTCGCATCACAACCCTGCTAAGAGAAATGTGTCTCTTAACAATAATACTGACGCAGACGAGGCAAACATAAATATTTAATACTTAAAGAAACTGTCAAATTACAAAGTTAATATTTTTAAAAATTGGGGCAAAGGCTACCGGGTACCATACGTGCGGTTGCAAACAAACTTCAAGTGTTCGGCTCCCCAACAGTTGAACTATAATACAACTCCTTCAATACAAACTACTTCAAATTGACTCCCAAAGCGTGGTGCAAATAACGTAACAAACCACCTACTTCAAAATCGGCTTTTAACAACGTAATAACAAACCAACTTCTCAAATTGGCGTCCATACGTGGAGCTAACAAAGTTACTTCTTCAAATTGGTGCAAATAACGTAACAAATATTATCTACTTCAACTTGGCTTCCATACGTGAAGCAACCACCTTCTTCAAGGTACACATTAAATAGGGAAAACCATAGGTTTATATACTGCATCATGGGCGTTACTACCTATGTATAAAGAAAATCGTTGTGCATGCTTTTCAATGGACCAAATGTCTCTATCGCCCTAAGATTGAAGTTTTAGTATAACATAATACACCATAATTCACCCAGAAATCCATTATACACACACATATATATATATATATATATGTTTATATATATATATATATATATATATATATGATAGACTTTTGTATCCTTATAATCATAACATATGGTACTCATGTCAGATCTGAATTTCACTGTACAATGAGTGCATTGGTATAACTGCTCTGTATGCTACCATCTAGCGTGATCAAGCCTAACTATAAAGCGGTGTTGACGTAAACGTGTTGTTGAGAGATGGACGTTAAGGGCCAGTGCACGTCTTCAAGTGTGCACGATCCGTATGTATTTCACCCATAAGGTAATTACCTCATACCAGTTGCGCATGCGTAAAAGCTTCCTAAAACGTGCACAAATCAAGATGTGCTCATGACTGTTGCCATGTCTCACCGAATTTAGAGGAGAAGCGCGGTAGATTTAAACGCCGTAAATTTTAAATCATCGCGTCTACGTAAAATAACAAATAAATCCACAATATGCAAAAACTTTATGATGTTCACTTGCTCTTGTGCACTTACACAGCAAAATAATGGCAATATTTTTTGTCGAAATACGGAATTCGGTGTTAATCTAATTTTAAATACACAAACACGCACTATTTTAAATACGATTTAGTGGGTCTCAAAATGCGATATGCAATACTCCCCCTACCCTTGGTAGGGCGTGTTCCCTAACCACCGTATTTAATAACCCTTCAGCGACGTAAATGTGATGGTAAGACTAGCTTAGCTCCATTTATTTCTTACACGTTTATTCCCCTTGATGTTTCCAACACCATCGATATCGTCATCAACTGTGTAGAGGCGATAATCCTCCAGAATTCCAATGTAAAGTTTCTTTAGCTATACAGGCAAAATTAAACAATTTTTAACATGCAGACGTTGTGTTTCACAGGAGAGGCGCGGACATGACAGCTAACAGCAGTACGTGTGTAGATGTCTTAATAGACAGCATGAATCACACACTAGCTGGACTCCATGGCGACAGTGTAAGCATCATCTCAGGAAGAGAGATTCCAAAGTGAAATTAAATCCAGTAACAGAATGAAGCAAGTCTTGATTTAGGCCCATTTCTGGAAATATCCGTTGTGATCAGATTACTTATCTGAAGTATTTTAAAATACTTTACAAAAATTGAGCGTATTTCAGTTTTGTTGGAAGTGGCAAACATACGGCAGGGTCGGCCAACCTATTTTGAACTTGGGCCAGTAAACTGATAGTATTATTTGCATTAATACGTATTTTAAATATAACTAAAGTATTATTAGTAAAGTATCTAGGTTAAGTGTAGCTGTAGGCCAATATATAAAACTATTTTAAAATTCAATCAGTTTATTCACTTTTTCTCTGGTCAAAGAAAATAAGTGTCACACACGCGAATCATTTAGTTATAATTGAAATGCGTTGTTATTTAGGCACATTGTTAGAATTTGTATTCATGTGCACTTTGAAAACAAAAATATGGAAACTTTTGGCTCTTAAGAGATATTCTCTGGTAATTTTATAGTCCCACCAGCCTCAGAAGGAAACAAAAAGGATGTGGCAAGCTGCGTGCATTGGCCGTGGATCACAACAACGTAGTTCCATGTCGGACTACGGAAATTAAATTTGTTTTATATTATTTAAGACTTTATTTTGTTACAAAGCATTGTTAGAATATTAAATTTTATCTCACACTGCATCTAAAAACATATATATGTAATTAATAATATGGTCAGTCTTATTGCATTTAACAGCGCTCGCTTGTTTTCAGATTGTTCATTACAGTGAGGTTAATGGTGGTTAATATTAATAATTATTATGAGTAATAAAAATGTATATGCGAAACATCCCAAAGGCAAAATTTTAAAAAGTGGTGAAGAAACTATTGTATGAATGTGTTCATTAAGTTTTGTGAGAAATATCCGGATTTAGCCATTAAAACATTATTGATTTAACGTCCGGGTTTACTATTGTTTCCGTAAAAAGTGATAACTCCATTCGCGTGGAAAGCTTTTATCACCGTCAAAGTAAAGGAATCGCGAAGTACTTGGCACGAAATGTAATAATGAGGGGGAAATGGACGGGACTGCACCACTTTCATACTCTGATTAATAAGGTAGATTTCAAACATTTCATTCCGGTTATATCATTACATATTGTTTGCATTACTACTTCAATATTTTAAACAGTTTATAAGTCACACTCGGTCTGCAGGAAACGTGTTAATTAAAGTACATAGTTCTTCAATATTCCAATGCACCAACACCAAATTATTCCAAAAAATTTTTGGTCATAGGTTAGAGTACAACAAATTTAAAATAGTCATCTGCTGCCAAACCAAGTGGCAGTGTTAATGAAAAGAGAATAATGCGAATGTTCAGAAATAAACAACGCTGATGTGCATTTATGCCGGTCAGATGGTTCACAACAGAAGCACGTGTCTTCAGATAATGCTTAAGCTCCGCACAGGGCGTAGTAATACAATTTGCAGACCACTATTTAACGCGCTTTCTTTCTTTTTACTTTCTCTACTTCGTATAGTAAGTAGGGGAGGTATTGTATTCCACCTAAAAATTCGATACCGAGATTTCACCGGAAATACATGTTTTGAGACCTCCTGAATCCAAAAAAGCATTTTTAGAAACATGTCCGTCTGTGTGTCTGTGAACAGCATAACTCAGAAACGAACAGTCGGATAAACACCAAACTTGGTATTTAGGTTCAGTATCTTCCAGAGATGCGACACCAAGGTTTTCAAGAAAATCCCCCACCCCAGACTACCCTTTACATGGAACGTTTTTCGAAAATTTTAATTTTCTCAAAAATGGCTAACTATTTTGTTTAAAATATCATGTGTTTAAGATATTTTCATGACAAAGAAATGTATATCTCGAATTTTCTGGGAATGTCTCCAAAAGCATTCTTCATTGTGAACGACTTTTACATAACTAGTAAATCACAGAGATAGACAAAATTTTACTACACAAAAAATGTAGATCGCGTTAAAATACGCAATTTGTCATTTTTTTTTTACATTTTTTTTGTTGGGTGAACCATTATCGAGATATTGCTTGTTATTCCCTGATGCAGTAATTTGTATCATAAATTATTTAAATGTAAAGAATGATTACAGTATGAATATGCATTTTTGTGACATTGATTTGAGATGTTTGTTGATTGTAATTATTGTTGAGAAGTAAGTTTATACCGCCTTACTGAAACTGACAATAATAGCGTGCAATAATGCAGTGAGGGGGTGAGCTGTTTATCATTATTAGAGATGAGGAAGTTACGTAATATTGGTGCGTTTTTCTTTAGAATTTGCTGGAACATATTTCCTAAAGCATATGTATTCATAATTTTCATTGGATATGAAAATAGACGCTAATGTTGGCGCGTTTTATTAGCCAATAACAACTTAGTTATAATCTTTAGACATATCGGGGTGTAGGAGTATAAAAAGGGCTAGGTTAGAGGTAAAACCCGTCAGTTCGTCGAAAATATTTGTATGCTACACATCGCCTTCAGTCCGTCAGTTCATCGAAAATATTTGTACGTTACACGTCGCCTTCAGTCCAGCAGAGTTATGAAAAATCTCAAGTGTTGTAAAGTTAATTACACAGAAAGTTGAAGTACTCGAATTAAGAATGATCAGTAATGAAGTTATTATAACAGTTTCAGTTTGGCGAGTGTCAAGATCAATGTGTAAATGTGATAGTGAATGTGTTCGACAATAAAAGTGTAAAACAAATTCTTTCATCAGTGTTATCTTTGGATAAAAGACTCCTTTCCGTTTACACAACCTGTATAAAGAGAAGTGCTCAACCAAAAAGATCATAGCTAGCCGGAGGACAGTGAACCAAAATTAAATAAAAATCACAGTAGCATTTCTTTCAAACAAACACTAATACTGCCGCAAATTGCTAACACCAGATGGAGCTAACAAACCTAACAAAGAATCACGTCACAAAATGGCTTCACCACGTGGAGTAAATACAAATAAATAACCTTACAAGTATACAACTTCATCCCTTAAATTTTCCAATACTTATACTTTTTCTGAAATTTGTTATTCATTTTTTTTGTCCTGGTAATGCAAAGAGAATGAAATACTCGACATAGCAACCAGCTCTTAAAATATTTGACTATTGCTTAAAACCTACCAATTCCCCTTGCATCTACAAGAAAATTAACAATAAGATTATAATCTCGATATCTCGATTAACATGAAGCATACGGAGAATAAGCGTTTGTAAAAATAGTTTGTACAAGAGTAGAGAAAGTCATGTGATGTAACACATCAGATTTTTTGTTTGTTTAATAATTAGGTTTCCTTCTTAAGCTCCTTGTACACGATCAAATTTTTGTCAAATTCAATACTTTACGACTTTTCAAGAGTTGTCACAACTTTACTTATCAAATTGCTTTCACTGCTTTTAAAGTGTTAAAAGTCCTGAAAGCAAATCAGGACAAACGGTCAAATATTCGATAGCTTTGGCCAGTGAAATTGAGTATTTACAGTGCGTCACGAAATCTGCAACATGGCTAAAAGTGAAACGAAAACAAAAATGGCTACCCGGCCAAGGTATGTTGTATGCGAACTGATTAGGTTATAGGTAAGCTGGCCATGGCTGTACGTCGAGGTCTCCGTGGATTACCACAAGATGAAACAGAAGAAGGTGATTATAAAGAAATAATTCTGAACTAAGTATGCATTAATTCAATGTTATTTAGTGTGGTAAATCTATCACTTGGTGTTATTTCCATTGTATTCCATAATTGTAACGCAATTTCATAGGATATGATACGTGAAGATGCTAAATAACATTAGTAAAGAACAATATTTCATTGCAAATTGTTATACCGTGACACAAGTAGTAAACTGTTTTGTGCGTGATAAATTATCAATGTGTTCTGAAGGGTTTCAGTCTGCCAGAGACAACTTGTATGTACACATTTATGACATTGTCAAGTCTTGTCCAACCTTGTCTTGTAAACTCTGGAATTGAAAAAAAAAGTTTAATCGTGTACAAGGGGTTTAAGGCCGGCGAGCTTTTAGAAGGTCCATGCCTGCTTTGCAGCATTGTTGCGGTACACCTATCAAGCTTTACAAATACGCGCTTTTCCGCCACTACGACATTGTTGTGATTACAAACAAATCGTATTACACATTGTGAATGTGCATTCATTATTCTTTAGTGTCGAGATATTGTGCGCCGAAAGATGTCTTTGAACCCTGTTGATTGCGCAAAAACTGTATTTGTTGAAAATGGGCGAAAGTTTTGGGAACAACTCCCACAAGTATTCTGCGAGCTAAGACGATTTCGCGAACATAGCTTCCTGGATCAGGATGTCAGAGATGTACATCGGAAAGGGATGACTGTTTTTTTACCTTGGCGGTTTAAGAGATTGTCACATGACAGCAGCTGGGGCGAGAAATCGTCTGGAAAATGCTCGCAATGTTAACATCAGCGAATGGACGTGCAGAAGAAGACTCAGAGAGGTGAATTTGTACTCAATGAGACCAGCCACATGACCACTATTAGCCCCTGAACCCCGAAGAGATCATCTTCATTTTGCTCGAGAGCAGGTGGATTGGACAATTCAGCAATAAGGCAAAGTTCTCTCTACACACGAGTCCAAATTCAACTTTAGGGGCTCCAGATGGAAGAGGTAGAGTATGGAGAACGCTATGCTACTTGCACGACTTCTCCAAGGGTTCCTTATGAAGGAAGCTCAGCTATGGTGTGGGGTGGTGTAAGCATATATGCAAGTGTTACGCTTTCTTTGCCCGGCAATGTGTTTTGAAAGAACGTGCATATAGTTTTATACCTATATCTTTTAAAATTATCATAACAGGAAACACTTTGAATTATAATAGAAATACTGCTAACTACAGTACTTAATAAGAACATTCCAATGAATTCTGAAGACCTATAATGTTTTGAACTTGCTTTTCATTTATTAATTCCTCAATATTGGGTTTAAGTTTTGATATGCACAGCACAAGTATATTAGAGATGTGCATCTGTAATATTTGAATGTAATTTATTCTTACTGACATTCATGGCAGAAAACGTTTACTCACAAATGTATGGGAGCCAAATCTGCACGCGCGATTTAAGATTGGGAATTCAGGGAACCCGTCTGAAGGGACATATTTTCAAAATTCAGTCAAAGGAGAAGAGGTGATCCATAAATTCCTAATTTTGGATTACTATTACAGCGTGCCTACTGCCTTGAATATTTAACATTCCAGTATATTTCCAGTACCAGTTTTGAAAATTTTCAGTAGAAATGCAACAGTATTCTAATGCGTGTTGTAGCTAGCTGAACATCTTTAGTGTTTTTGTTTCCTCGTTCTCACAGAGAGAGAGAGAGATAGAGAGAGACGCCCTGTCTTAAAATCGCTTTGTTTATTCAGGGGACCTCAAAAACATGTATTGCCGGTGAAATCTCAGTATCTAATTTTTGGGTGGAATGCAATACTTGTTCTACCTACAAGGGACGTGGTAGAGAAAGTAACAAGACAAACGTTATTATTAAACCCATTTGCTCTAAAATAAAAGCGAAGAAAAAATATAATTCCTGAAATTAATCAAATATGGGGCAAGAGCGTGTGACAAAACAACGCTAAGCATAAATTAAAGATACGTTGACTTCAAAACAAACCAGAAAACCACCTGCGTACCAACATCGGTCTTCATGCGGGTATCAGCTTCTTTTGAGTCACAGCCCAAGGGATGGGGGACGGCAAGTCATGGTACTCCCGGGCGCCAGATGACTAATACACTAGCTTCTAAACCAGAATCAATGTTGCTAATTGCAATGCTGCTTCCGTTCAAAGAAGTACAGGATTTAATACAATAATTTGCTTCACCAAGGTAGGAATCCTCCATTTAAGGTGAAGCGTTTGTCAAAACAAGATTCCGTAGCTATAACACTTCAAATACCTTGCCGTGTAAGAGCATTAGTGTTTAATGTCCTCTCTGGTGAAACGAGGAAACTGCGCGCGGCTAATTAGATCGTTACTGCAAACACGAATGCCATCTCACAAGTGCATCTCTTGCATTAACATGACTTTCTCTACTCATTCTTCTACCAATTAGTCTCACAAAAGCTTATCATTCTACCTACTTGTTGTTAATAGAGATAAACTTTCATTAGACATTTCATTGTAGCTAAAAGAAATACAATTGGCTAAAGCAGTAGTCATTTTTTTACTTTCTCCACTACATATAGTAAGTAGGGGAAGTATTGTATTCCACCCAAAAATTCGATACCGAGATTTCACCGGAAACACATTTTTTGAGATCCCCTGAATCCAAAAAAAGCATTTTTGCAAACATTTACGTGTGTGTGTGTCTGTGAACAACAACTCAGAAACGAACAATCGGATAAACACCAAACTTGGTATTTAGGTTCAGTATCTTACAGAGATGCGACACAAAGTTTTTCAAGAAAATCTCCCCACCCCAGATTACCCTTCACATGGAACATTGTTCGAAAATTTTAATTTTCTCAAAAATGGCTCTAACAATTTTGATTAAAATATGATATGTTTAAGATATTTTCATGACAAATTAAATGTATATCTCGAATTTTCTGGGAATGTCTCCAAAAGTATTCTTCATTGTGAACGACTTTTGCATAACTGGTAAACCATAAGAGATAGACAAAATTGTATACACAAACAATGTAGATCGCGTTAAAATACACAATTTATGCCATATACATTGTTTTTGTTGAGTCAACCATTTTCGAGATATTGCTTGTTATTTCCCTTAAATTTTCCAATACTTATACTTTTTTTCTCAAATTCGTTATTCATTATTTTTTTGTCCTGGTAATGCAAAGAGAATGGAATACTCCACATAGCAACCAGCTCTTAAAATATTTGAATAAAGCTTAAAGCCTACCAATTCCCCTTGCATCTACAAGAAAATTAGCAATAAGATTAACATCTCGATATCTCGATTAACATGAAGCATACGGAGAATAAGCGTTTGTAAAAATAGTTTGTACAAGAGTAGAGAAAGTCATGTGAATATAACACATCAGATTTTTTTACTTTCTCTACTACGTACAGTAAGTAGGGGAAGTACTGCATTCCACCCAAAAATTCGATACCGATATTTCACCCGAAATTCATGTTTTGAGAGGCCCCGAATCTCAAAAAACGCATTTTTAGAAAAAGGCCCGTGTTTGTGTGTGTGTGTGTGTGTGTGTGTGTGTGTGTGTGTGTGTGTGTGTGTGTGAGAGAGAGAAGCATAACTCAAAGCGAAAAGTCGGATAAATACCAAACTTAACGCCAATGCCAATACGCAATAAGATCCAAAGGAAAGACCGCCGATAAGACCAATGTAGTTAAAAGCAAGGTACAAATGGAACTAAAAAAAAAATTCGAACCTTTAATAACGGATATATCAGAGGTGGCTTATCTACAGAAAAAACTTATTTGAAGTAAATTGTGTGTTTTAAAGAGATCTACATTTTTTGTATGGTACGTTTTCATCTATCGCTTAGCATTTACCAGTTATAGAAGATTATAAATGAAATTAAGTTGAGTTTTATTTATGGACGCTCTTTAACTACGATAGTTCTTAGCGTCCCATTTTATGTTGGGCGTAAAGACCGGAAATTTTGCTCAGAAGCCTCTTTATCAGGCTTGAGGTTCTTTTACGTGCCGTAAATCTATGACATGGGACCATCAACTTTACTTCCCTTCCGAAGGAAGCCATGCTAAGGAGTTTTACGCCAAAAAACGCATCGACCTCCGCGGGTTTGAACCCGCAGCCTCAGGAACTAAAGGCTAGCATTGTACGGGTACACCACTGAGGAAAAGATTATACAGAATTCTTTCTGAATGAAGAGGACTTCACAGGCTATTCCCAGGAAATTTAAGATATACATTTTATTTGTCATGTAAATATCATTTTCTTCGAAATCTTCGTGTCGCACTGAACCAAAATACCAAGTGTGGTATTTGTCTACTTTTCGTTTTTGAGTTATGCTGTTCACACACACACACACACACACACAGTGACCTTTTTCTAAAAATGCTTTTTTACTTTCTCTACTACGTATAGTAAGTAGAGAAAGTATAGTATTCCACCCAAAAATTCGAAACCGAGATTTCACCGGAAATGCATGTTTTGACACCCCCTGAATCCAAAAACAGCATTTTTGGAAACATCTCCGTGTGTGTGTGTGTCTGTGTGTCTGTGAACAGTATAACTCAGAAACGAACAGTCGGATAAACACCAAACTTGGTGTTTAGGTTCAGTATCTTCCAGAGATGCGACACGAAGGTTTTCAAGAAAATCCCCCCACCCCAGATTACCCTTTACATGCAACATTTTTCGAAAATTTTAATTTTCTCAAAAATGGCTCTAATGATTTTGATTAAGATATCATATGTTTAAGATATTTTCATGACAAATGAAATGTATATCTCGAATTTTCTGGGAATGTCTCCAAAAGTATTCTTCATTGTGAGCGACTTTTGCATAACTGATAAACCATAAGCGATAGACAAAATTTTACTACACAAAAAATGTAGATCGCGTTAAAATACACAATTTGTCATATGCATTTTTTTTGAGTGAACCATTTTCGAGATATTGCTTGTTATTCCCTTAAAGTTTCCAATATGGGTTTCCAAATGGAAATTCGTTATTCATTTTTTTTTGTCCTGGTAATAAAAAGAGAATGGAATACTCCACATAGCAACCAGCTCTTAAAATATTTGACTATAGCTTAAAGCCTATCATATTCCCCTTGCACCTACAAGAAAATTAGCAATAAGGTTAACATCTCGATATCTCGATTAATATGAAGCATATGGGAATAAGCGTTTGTAAAAATAGTTTGTACAAGAGTAGAGAAGGTCATGTGAGTGTAACACATCAGAATTTTTAGATTTAGGACCTGAAAACATTATTTCCGATGAAACCTGGTGTTCAATTTTTGGATGGAATGCAATACTACCTTCTTTACCTGCTATATACGAGATAGATAAAGTAATATTCCCTCCCAAAACGTAATTTTTCAAACCTCTGAAGCCGAGTGAAGTGCTAGAATCTCTTTTAACCAAGTGAAGTAAAAGCACAGTCGGAAACAAAGAGAAGGAGACCTGTTGGCACAACTCACTGTAACTTATAGGGGTTTCTTCGCCATCTGCACCCCCAGCAAGTGCCGCAATGCAGAGTCAGCAAATATAGGACCACGAGCAGGAAGATAGCGATCGCATCGATAGGCGCAGCGATACGGCCCTTTAACTAACGGGTTCTCCCATCCCTCATAATTCCTGAAGGGCTGGGCGGAAGTGGCTACCTGTGACCCGTCCTCACCGATCCGAGATAATGTGCTGCGAAGGATGGGAAGGTCTGAGAATGAAGCGCGACAGAATGCTCTTGAGCAAATGATCCGAAAGATGCAGTACGGGTTTAAGGCTGCTATGGGAAAATCAAAGACGAGGGTTCCTGTGTGTAATAACTACAGATAGGCAAAATATGAAATTGTGAAAAAAATATCCCAACATTTATGAAGCATATATTTTAAAAACCAAAACAGTTTATATTTTCAGGGTTTAGAGCAACACCTCATTAGTTTAAAAAATATCTGATGTGTTACATTTATGACTTTCTCTACCCTTTGCGGGGGTATTATTGTTGTTCGCCCCACATTGGGGAAACAATATGTAGTGGTATTAATGTTGGTAGTTTAAAGATGCTACTGTTTATCTGCCGCACGTATGAAAGACAATTTGTCGCGGTCACTTCGTGTTATCTTTTACTGAGCGCCTGTTATTGCATTTAATTTTGGGTTCACTGTCCTCCGGCTAGCTATGATTTCTCGGTCAAGCACTTATCTTATACAGGATGTGTAAACGGAAAGGAGTTTTTATCCTAAGATAACACTAATAAAAGAATTTGTTTTACGCTTTTATTGTCGTAACAAATTATTCACTTTCATCTATTAATCTTGACAATCGCCAAACTGAAACTGTTATAATAACTTATTTACTGCCCATTATTAATTCGCGTAATTCAACTTTTTGTGTAATTAACTTTACGACACGAGAGATTTTTCACAAATTTGCTACGCGTAACCTTGATGAACTTCGTGCGACGCATACACCATGAATGCCTCCGTTGAACTACGTGAAACTTGACCCTGACACTGGATTTATACTTCCTCGCCCGATATGCCTAAAGATTTATAACCGAGTTGCTATTGGTTAATAACACGCGCCAACATTAGCGTCTATATTTATATCCAATGAAAATTACGAAAACATATGCTCTAGGGAAAATGTTCCCGCAAATTCTAAGAAAAAACACGCCACTCAGACGTCATTTGCTCGTCTCTAATAATGATAAACAGCTCACCCCTTCGCTACATTATTGCACGCTATTATTGTCAGTTTCAGTAAGGCCGTATAAACCCACTTCTCAACAATGCTTACAATCAACAAACGTCTCAAATCAATATCACACAACAATGCATATTCACACTACAATCACTCTGACATTTACATTTTTGTGATACAAATTACTGCGTCACCTTTACTGTTTAATAGTGGGTATACAAATTATTCTTGCAGAAGTTTATTTTCCTATCTACTTCATTTTAATCGAGATAAACCTTTCCTGAAATAGTTGCATTACACATTTCGTTATAGATGCAAAGGCAATAGCGATAGTCGAATGTTTAACAACTGGAAGCTGTATCTGGCCTAAAAATCCCATACTCTTTCCACGACATCGGGAGAAAGAAATTAAAATCAACACGACAATAATGGATATCTCGGAAATGGCTGATACCACAACCGTTATTTAAAATAAATTGCGTATTTTAAAAAGATCTACATTTTATGTGTAGTACGTTTTTGTCTATCGCTTAAACGTTACCAGCTATACAAAATTCCTTCCGATTGAACAGGACTTCACAGCTATTTCCAGAAAATTCAAGACGTACATTTTATTGCTGTCTCTACTACTTATGGTAAATAGGGGAAGTATTGCATTCCATCCAAAAAGTAAATACCGAAATTTCACTAGAAATACATGTTTTGACGTGCTCTGAATCCAAATAAAGCATTTGTGGAAACATGTCCGTGTGTGTGTCTCTGTCTGCCTATCAACAGTATAACTCAAAAACGAAAAGTCGGATAAATACCAAATTTGGCATTTGAGTTAAGTATCTTCCAAAGATTGCGACACGAACATTTTCAAGAGGATCTCCCACCCCAGACTACCCTTACACAGAACATTTTTCGAAAATTTTTATTTTCTCAAAAATGGCTGTAACGATTTTAATTAAAATATCATACGTTTAAAATATTTCATGGCAAATTAAATGTATATCTTAAATTTTCTGGAAATGTCCCCAAAAGTCCTCCATTGTGAATGACTTTCGCATAACTGATAAACCGTAATAAATAGACAAACTTTTATACACAAAAAATTGTAGATATGGTTAAAACATACAATTCATTTCATATACGAGTATATTTTTTACGGAGTGAACCATTTCCGAGATATTCCAATACTTATAATTTTTCTCAAATGCGAATTCTTATTCCTTTTTTACTTTCTCTACTACGTATAGTAAGTAGGGGAAGTATTGTATTCCACCCAAAAATTCCATACTGCGATTTCTCCGGCAATACATGTTTTGAGGCCCCCTGAATCCAAAAAAGCATTTTTAGAAAAATGTCCGTGTGTGTCTGTGAACAGCATAACTCAGAAACGAACAGTCGGATAAACACCAAACTTGGTGTTTAGGTTCAGTATCTTCCAGAGATGCGACACGAACGTTTTCAAGAAAATCCCCCCACCCCGGATTACCCTTTACATGCAACATTTTTCGAAATTTTTAATTTTCTCAAAAACGGCTCTAACGATTTGGATTAAAATATCATATGTTTAAGATATTTTCATGACAAATGAAATGTTTATCTCGAATTTTCTGGGAATGTCTCCAAAAGTATTCTTCATTGTGAACGACTTTTGCATAACTGGTAAACCATAAGAGATAGACAAAATGTTACTACATAAAAATGTAGATCGCGTTAAAGTACACAATTTATGTCATATGCATTTTTTTGAGTGAACCATTTTCGAGATATTGCTTGTTATTCCCTTAAATTTGCCAATACTTTTACTTTTTCTCAAATGGGAATTCGTTATTCATTTTTTTTGTGTCCTGGACATACAAAGAGAATGGAATGCTCCACATAGCAACCAGCTCTTATAAGATTTGACTATCGCTTAAAGGCTACCATATTCCCCTTGCACCTACAAGAAAAGTAGTAATAAGATTAACATCTCGATTAACATGAAGCATATGGAGAATAAACGTTTGTAAAAATAGTTTGTACAAGAGTAGAGAAAGTCATGTGAGTGTAACACATCAGATTTTTTTATTTCCTGGACATACAAAGAGAATGGAATGCTTCACGTAGCAACCAGCTCTTAAAACATTTGACTGTCGCTTAAAACCTACCATATTACCACGATTAAGATGAACCAGATGGGGGATAAGTGTTTGTAAAAATAGTTTGTACAAGAGTAGTGAAAGTCATGTGAGCGAAACACAAGATTTTTTCATAGTGTTATCCTAAATGTGTATTACTTTAATAAAGATTGTTAAAAGGCTTTTTGAGAAAATCAAAAATATCGATTTTTTTCGATATAAAGGAGGAATGTTCTTGAAAATCTTCGTGTCGCATCTTTGGAAGATACTCCACTTGAATACCAAGTTCGGAATGTATCGATTTTTCGTGTTTTAATTATGTTGTAAACAGACATACAGACAGGCACACACACGGACTTTTTTTGCAAAAAAGGGCTTTTTATTCGTGGGACATCAAAACGTGTATTTCCAGTGAAATCTCGACATCCAATGTTTGGGAAGAATACTTCGACTACAACAGGTAGGTGGCAGCGAAAGTTTAATATGTTGTCTTGATTTTATTTATTTAACGGCCGATAATAATTCAAAGCGTTACTAGAACTATGTTTAGAAAATTGTGAAGTTGTATTGTGGTAGTGTTGTATTTCGACTGTTGGGGAGCCGAACTTGAAGTACTTGAACCGCCCCAAGTTTAAAAATATTAACTTTGTAATTTGAGTGTTTCTTTAAATATTATATTTATGTTTGCCTCGGCTGCGTCAGTAATTATTTTTAGAGACATAAATGTCTTAGCAGGGAGTGGTGCGACTGAAGAATGTAGGCTTACACAGATTTTAAGTTTTTCTTCACTCCATTTATTAATGCTTGACACAATTTAAATAACACTGCACTGATAGAGAGAGAGAGAGAGCTGTGAGATTTTTTTATTAATTACTTGCACTTTTTAACACATAAAACTATTTTTGTCTCACACGAATACGTATTAAACTTCTCGAGAACGCATCTCACGTCCGATTAGGAACACTGTCTACAAGCAACGCGTCAGGTTAGGAGTGCTGTCTACAAGCAACTGAACTCTGAATTTGTAAATTTTGCTATATTTCAGTTTCTGATTGGCTAATCCTACTTCAATAATTCTACCTTCATTTAACTAAAGCTTTTTCTGGTTGTTGATTGGCTATTTTATAAACTGTTACAAAAAATTACATTATTGCTTCCAAGAATTACAAGTAGTATTGTTAAACTTTCAAATTCTTTATTGCCTCAAGGTTACCTCGTTGTTAGCAACTTTTAACCTATTATTCTCACAGCTCCTACATTATTAAATTACGTAATACACTCACATAACATTATTAAACATGTATACAATAATATAAACATATACAATGACTGTAATATACACTTTTTATATCTTCTTACATACACATATTGCTTTAAGAGGGCTGTTATTGAATTTATATATTATATAATTAGATTGAAATCATTTAAGTGTTAAAAATACTGCCTCAAGTGATAGAACGAAAGCTATTTTGTACAGTGGTTCGTATGTTGATCCACTGCGGGAGATAAAGGACAACCAATTTACAAAGACAGCATTTTATTTCCCGAGCGTATGTCATTCAAACATTATCAAATTCTCATTTCCTATTTCCAACGACAATACTGGTACTCTTAACTCTGTAAATAGTCCAGAGGGAGCGATCACAGCATTCCCTTTTCACACTTACAAAATACGAGAGGAAAAAGTTGATACGAATGTGAGATTACAATACAGCATGGAACATCTCTTTGTAGAAGTAGTGTGTTGTGCAAGGGGAGAAAAACCCAAGAACGGTTTTAAAGTTTCTTTTCTTACTCTCAGTAAAACAAGAAACTTTATGATATTGAGTATCATCACAACTACTCATCAAAAGAAAGTTTCAGAGTTTTGTTGAGAACAGAAGTTTACCGTCGCCAAAACGGTGAAGTCGTTCGTCGCCAGAAAAGGGTTTAGAATTATGAGACGAGCTCTTTTTTCGCTCCACCATCCGGCTTTAGGGTGAATGGAATGCAGGTCTTTCTTCTTTGAAGCCCAATAATAATAGTAATAATAATAATAATAATAATAATAATAATAATAATAATAATAATAATGGCATAGCCCCATGAAGGGCCTGCATCTACAAACCCGACTGCCGGACTCACGCCCTCATAAGCACGACAGAGGTGGGTGATCATCCAACCAACGGGTAGGTAATATGGCCAGCGTACGCATCTCCCAGCCAGAAAGTTGTCCTCCGTGGCTGGAATCGCTACCTATCGCAGCTCCTCACTTTCCTCACGATGCTGAGTGGGCCCCGGTCCTATACCCAGGATTTAAAATCCACACCCCATGGGTGGGATCGAACCCGGACGTATCCTTGGCCAGAACCAGAGCTCCACACTCTAGCCTACAGCGCCAATAATAAGGGTTACACATTTGATAATATCACACACATTACTATATGAAATTTCATTGTATCTATATAATATTAAAAAAATCGGATGTGTTACACTCACATGACTTTCTCTACTCTTGTACAAACTATTTTTACCAACCCTTATTCTCCATATGCTTCATGTTAATTGAGATGTTAATTTTATTGCTAATTTTCAAGGAATATGGTAGGGTTTAAGCGATAGTCAACTATTTTAAGAGCTGGTTGCTATGTGGTGCATTCCATTCTCTTTGTATGTCCAGGACAAATTTATGTCGCATCTGTGGAAGATACTGAACCTAAATACAAAGTTTGGTGTTTATCCGACTGTTCGTTTCTGAGTTATGCTGTTCACAGACAGACAGACAGAGAGATAGACACACACACGGACATGTTTCCAAAAATTCTTTTTTATAGATTCATGGGGTCTCAAAACATATATTTCCGGTGAAATCTCGGTATCGAACTTTTGGGTGGAATACAATATTTCCCCTACTTACTATACGTAGTAGAGAAAGTAAAAAAGGATTGATTGAGCTGTGATAATTTTAACCATGAATAAGTTAAAAGATACGAAAGAATTTTTAAAAGCTCTGATGTGATATATTCACATGACTTTCTCCACCCTCTATCGTTTATTAGTGGGTATACAAATTATTTTTCTATCTACTACATTTTAATCCAAATAAACCTTTACAGAAATAGATACTTGCACATTTCGTTATAGATACAAAGAGAACAGCGACAGTCAGTGCTTAAGAACAGGGCCAAAAATTCCATACTGTTTCCATGCAATCGCGAGAGACAAATGGAATGTTGAAAAGACTTTAAGAGAATGGCCAAAAAATAAAGAATTCGAACCTTTAATAACGGGTACCTCAGAAACGGTTTATGCCACAAAAAACTTATTTTAAGTAAACTGTGTTTTAAAGGGATTTAAACGCTTAGCAGTTATACAAGATTGTACAAAATTCCTTCTGAATGAAGAGGACTTCATACGCTATTCCCCAAAATTCTAGATAAACGTTTGATATTACATGTAAATATATTTTATACATAATATTTTAATCAAAAATGTTAGAGCCTCTTTAAAAAAAATAAAAAATTTCGGAAAATGTTGCATGTAAAGGTTAGTTTGGGGCCGAGGAATTTTGTTGAAAATCTTTGTGTCGCTCTATGAAAGATACTGAACCTATATACCTAACTCGGTATTTATCCGGCTATTCGTTTTGAGTTATGGTGTTCACAGAAACGCACATGGACATGCTTCTAAAATGCTTTATTTGGATTCAGGGGCCTCAAAACGTGTATATCCGGTGAAATCTCGGTATCGAATTTTTGGATGGAATGCAATACCTTCCCTACTTAATATACGTAGTAGAGAAAGTAATTACACAACATGTACAGATGGAAGGGAAAATACAACATTAATTTAAAACCGAGCGAGATACCTCTGCGGTAACTGGTGTAAGGCTCGCATTCGGCAGATCCGGGGTTCGATTCCCGTCGGAGCGGCCACTCTGATCTTAGGATTTTTCACGGTTTCTCCGGGTCCGTAAACAAAGAGGTTCCTCTTCTACCACGAATTTACTATCCATCATTTCCTTTCATCTGTTTCAGGGTTGAAGGACTAGGGGACGGCGTTCGGTGTGTTGCGGCGTGACAGCGGATTGTGCGCTTTGGAAAGATTTCAGATTTCTCTCTGGGGTTTGGTCGGACTGCCAATGACTCCTTCCTGAGGATGGCTCGGGTGTCTGAGACTGTCCGGTCGATACCAGGCTACGGCGTGGCTGGCTAGCGTCAGGATGTGTTTCATCTGGAATCGTTAGGGACCCCGTCCTTGCTAGCGCACTTCGTCGTTCGGATCGGGTCTCCCCCCTCATCTCCCCTCCAAGAAGCCACGTTAGAAGCAAAAGGGCCGTTACGGCCTACTTGCGGTGCTCTGTTCCATGTTTCTGGAGCCCAAGATCTGTTTACTCCTACTCCTACACTAGTTTAAACCAGTTATAAATCCAATTATTTTGAGTATATTTTACTAAAACAAAAGTTTCACAATGGCCAATGTTTATTGAGATATTTTGAGTTTTTCGAAAACTGAAAAAGCAAAAGTTGACATAGGTGCAAACTGGTTACTCGAATACGGATGGTTGATTTCATCTGTTTTTCTTTCGTTATCAGTAAGCCTGGAGGTTTGGACAGGAAAACATTCGATAGAGGTGGCGTCATGTACTGAGCTATAGTTTGTTATCCTGCACTACTTATACGTCAATGCTGTGCGCATCGGAATTGACAGAGTAGTGCAGTCGGCTACGATATTAGTGCGTGCGGCGGGAAGGGGAACTTAGTAACGAAGCATGTGGGTGGGGCATTGGAATTGACAGAGTGTGGGTTTTTTTTAATTGCATATACTGCATTTTTCTATTATTATTATTATATATACCCGCTATATTAACAAATTTAAGACACTGTGATCAAATAAAAATAACAAGACTCCGCATTGGGCACACAAGTCCTACACACACTGCAAGGAACCGCAACCTTAAAATCAACATTGTTATCAAACCTTAAGCACCAAGTACATGTTCACAGAACGCCCAGCATACGAGGATATAATATAGCAGCTGAACTTCCAACAGCATTCAATAACTCAAAATTATCCAAGTCATTCTTAAATTTCTTCACAACAAGCGTATAGAATTTATTTTGTAAACTGTTGTATGTTGTATTATGTTGAATTAATTTGTTATTATGTATATGCTGCACTCCAATAATATTACTACATAATATTGACATTTTCGCATTGTTCTGTAATTTGTATGTCGCAATATATGCGGGACATAGCCTAACTCGGGCTACTAAAAACCTAAAATGGCTGATGCCGCATGTCAGGACTGTCAACGTTCTAACTTTAGTCACCAGATATATAACTAGAGGTATCGCCACACAATATTTTTACAAAAGGCACATTATTTCGGTCTTCTGCTTATGTTATGAGTCATTGTCATATCATATATATTGCTCTCTAATACTTTTTTCTCCTTGGTGCAAAGATTTGGTCATCAATTTCCTTCTGCACCATAAAGGCTAGTTACTTATATCCTGAATGCACCTTAAGTGTTAAATTAAGGACTGAACGGTGCTGTGGACTCAATTCGTATAACAGGTGTATGTTATTAAACGTTACAAATCACTGTATTGTAATAGTATGAAGAACAGATTCCTCTCTACTGCTAAGGTGAAGAACGTAATATAAAGAATCCCTTAGGAAAAAAAGCTCCTGGATACGTACAGCCTCTACTGAAAGCCTTTTCTAAGGATACACCAGTTTCCTTAAGAAAAATTTACAATGCTGTTGTTAACACAACACATTTTCCCAAACAGTGGCAACATACAATAATTATCCCCTTCGCTAAACCTAAAAACGCACAAAACGACCCACGAAATTATCGCCCCATAAGTCTGCTGCCGTTAGTCTCCAAATTATTTGAACGATTAGTTCTTCCCTTCCTCCTTCCTCATCTTCAAGGAATCTGCCACCCACACAGTTCGGATCTAGATCACATCACTCTTGTCTGCAACAGTTACATCGGGTAGTCGATAAAATATTCGACGCTCATGAAGAAAAATCTGTATGTCTTAGGCTGTTCCTTAATACTGAGAAAGCTTTCGATAAGGTTTGGCATGAAGGTCTGCTTTACAAACTGAAATCTCATCTTGCGGATATTCAATGCATAATAGTTCAGTTTTACCTATGCAAGCGAACTTTCATAGTCAAATATGAAATTGCGCAATCAACTTCCAAACCAAATCACTCTGGTGTTCCACAAGGCAGCATCCTGAGACCAAATATTCTCTATATACATCTGACTATCCACAAAGAGACAACCTGATAACAACACAGTTTGCCGACGGCATAGTTATTCTAAGAAAAGGCACCTGCGACTCTACTGCTAGACAACTTCAGAAATTCTGTAATGACATTCATACTCGGTGTATGTAATGGAGGATTCAAATGAATTCACAGAAATCACATCTGTTAAATTCTCCCATAAGAAGAAAATTACACATCATCCAGTAACGCTACATAATGTCCCAATTTCTACGTCTGTCAGTGAAATATCTTGGTGTCATTCTAGACAGCAAACTCACATGGCCAAAACACATTACATCAACTAGTAAAATCCGTAACCACATTCATCATCTGAAACATCTAATATCAGCATCTTCACTACTCTCTCTTCATAATAAACGTCTATTTTATCTTTCGTCAATAAAACCAATCTGGCAATATAGTTGTGCTATATGGGGTTCACAAGTGAAAAGAATCCAGGTTCAACAAAACATAATCTTAGACCCATAACTGATGCTCCGTGGAATATACGAAACACCTCTCTGCACAGCGACTTAGGCATTTCTGAAGTGACGTCTGTCCTTCACATCAGCTACGCCAGGCTATACCGACGTTTGCTCCAACATAAGAATTCTTTACTGTAGAGAATGGCTCACAACAAGCCACCTAACCGGCATCTAAGAAGACTGAAGAGAAAGACACACACAGACATGACCACTACACTCTCGGGCTTATCAATGAGTAATGTCCCAAATACACGCATCATGCTATCGACCTCTGTAGTGTAGTGGTTACCATGCTACCCTCTAGTTCCCAAGGTTGCGGGTTCAAACCTGCGGACGGCGATGGATTTTTTAAGGCGTAAAAATCCTTAGCATGGCTTCCTTCGGAAAGGAAGTAAAGCCGGTGGTCCCGAGTCGTAGATTTACGACACGTGAAAGAACCTCAAGCCAGATAAAGACGCCTCTGAGCAAAATTACCGGTCTTTCACGCCCAATATAGAATGGTACGCTAAGGACTTCAGCAGTCAAAGTGCGTCCATAAATAAAACTCAATTTTCATGTTAACTACTATGTACTCTATTAGCAAAACTATAATGCATCTTTATGCAGCAAAGTTTCTATTAAATAAAAACATAACAGCTTAGTTATCTTTTAATGTGATTTCGGCGTACTTGCCTAAACCAAGCAATTATATTTCTTTTGTTTTCTTTTACACAGATAATCTTCCTCTAAAAATAAAACTCCACACAAACATAGAACACTTACAACAAAACTTAAAAAAAAATCAAATTTCTAGTTAACTGCAGGTAAGCCATAATAATAGCGTAGTAATGTAACACAATATTAATTAATAATTAAATGTTCTTATGATTAACCTAATTAATATAACTTTAACTAACCTAATATAAAAATGTATAAAACAATATTATAATCAGTGCGTCATTAGTGACTAAATACTTGGCGTGCAAAGATTGAACACCTGTGAATATAAAAACAGTTCGTCAATGCAGGGCATATAATATAACTAACCTTCCCAAGATATGTAACAGGTGCATATTCGCAGGAGTTGCCGGTTATGAACCTAGCGTCCCGAATACCACCAGATTCTAGTGACTTATACCATAATGGTGGAAAAATGTCAAGTTGTGTTTTAGTAACCTCTATAACCGTTTGTAGTTAAGCGACAATAAACAAAAAAATCTGATGTGTTACACTCACATGACTTTCTCTACTCTTGTACAAACTATTTTTACAAACGCTTATTCTCCATATGCTTCATGTTAATCGAGATGTTAATCTTATTGCTAATTTTCTTGTAGTTGCAAGGGGAATATAGTAGATTTTAAGCGAGAGTCAAATCCTTTAAGCGCTGGTTGCTATGTGGCGCATTCCATTCTCTTTGCATGTCCAGGACATAAAAAAAAGAATAACGAATTTGAGAAAAAGTATAAGTATTGGAAAATTTAAGGGAATAACAAGCAATATCTCGAAATGGTTCACTCAACATAAAAAATGTATATGACATAAATTGTGTATTTTAACGCGATCTACATTTTTTGAATAGTAAAATGTTGTGTATCTCTTATGGTTTACCAGATATGCAAAAGTCGTTCACAATGAAGAATACTTTTGGAGACATTTCCAGAAAATTCGAGATATACATTTCATTTGACATGAAAATATCTTAAATATATGATATTTTAATCAAAATCGTTAGAGCTATTTTTGAGAAAATTAAAATTTTCGAAAAATGTTCCACGTAAAGGGTAATCTGGGTTGGGGGGATTTTCTTGAGAACTTCGTGTCGCATCTCTGGAAGATACTGAACCTAAATACCAAGTTTGGTGTTTATCCGACTGTTCGTTGTTCACAGACACACACACGGACATGTTTCCAAAAATGTTTTTTTTTTGGATTCAGGGGTCTCAAAATATGTATTTCCGGTGAAATCTCGGTATCTAATTTTTGGGTGGAATACAATACTTCCCCTACTTACTATACGTAGTAGAGAAAGTAAAAATAAATTCATTTGCATAACCTTAAATCAATTTTATCTCTTGTTGGAATACACGTTAATTGTGAAGCAGAATACAATAGAAAAAGCTGTGAGAGTGTGAAAATAAAAGTATGACCCTGCAAAATTAACGAGAAGTAACGTTGGTCTAAAGTGGAATGAATTAAATATTCCCTGAAATTCAGCATGCACTTATAGGGGTAGTAATACAAAGCTCAGGGAAGTATCCCCACCATGTATTTGAACTTCACCAAGGATCGAATACTAACTTTCGAACAATGAGACTAGCATGTTTGCCTTTGCGTCACTAAGGCGGCGATTTATTTCAGGGATGTAACCATCACGAGGTCCCATTAATCATCCCCATCCATTAGTTCTCTGAGGGCTACAAAGGATTTTTTTTTTCTGAGGTTAAGAGGAATTTAATTCTGTTTGACAAGTACGAGAGAATGGAAAATGAAGGATTGCCAGGAAAGTGACGGTGACAGGAAAGAGGAATGGATGAACCATACACAAAATGACGAGATCAGAATGTAAACGACTCCATGAAGCAAGCGCACTTGATTATGGATGATCTGGCGACCGGTTGTAATGCGAGGTTCATCGGGCACGTCTAGCATGGAAAACAGCGAAGTTCATTAACATTCTGCTGCAAACGTTCATTCAATTACTTGCATTCCTCTCAGTACAGATGACTAATTCTTGCATATCAATAATTGCCATAAATCGTACTTCACCTGCTGTTCCAGTCTGCTTTTTTTTCTTCTTTTTAATTTTCCAAGTTTATAGTCGCTTTAAAATGTTAGTCATATCGCGACTTTACAGCTTCTAAAATAAATACTTAACAATAAAACAATGAGGCTGTTTAACATAAGCTGTGACTCAATATTATTTGCAGATGCCACCTCACTCTTGAATAAGCCTTACCTTTAATCGATATTAATCGATCTATGGATTCCTCTTTTCATGAAGCTGCTAGATGGCTTGATGTCAATGGCTTTAAGCTCAACACTGAGAAAACCCAGAGTATATATTTTACGCTTAAGCAAACTTCTCATGATATGTTCCCTGAAGTTAAATTATTAGGCATTGTTTTGGATTCCAAGCTTACTTGGGCTGGCCATATTTCCTATGTCTGCAAAAGGTTGTCTCGTATACTATTTTTGTTGAATCATTTGAGAAATCACATTCCCAGACACCATCTTAAGCAAGCTTATTACGCTTTCTTTCATTGCATAATTTCTTAAGGTATCCATATTTGGGGTAATAGTGCCAATATACACAAAGTATTAACTCTGCAGAAAAAGGCCTTAAGGATTATATCTGGTTCAGCGTTTGATGCCCATTGTCGACCTATATTTAAATATTTTAAAATCCTGACAGTAATTAATGAATATACGAGGGCTGATCAATAAAGACTGAGACTGATTTTTTTCACAGTATTTATTACTCCATTTCAATGTTGACATGATATTTTTCAAATTAGTCCCCTCCTACTTGAATGCACTTTTTAAAGGTCTCTGCCAGTCCTCGAACACATGGTGCAGGCCATTCTTTGTCAGGTCTTTGAGAATCACCTCACTTTTCCTCAGCACGCTTCAGTACTCTCAAATCGAATGCCCCGGAGCTTTGCCTTTAGTGATCGGAATAAAAAATAAATCACAGGGGGCAAGATTTGGGTTCTAAGGCGGATGCAGTACACGGGTGATGTTGAATTCCTGGACTTGATTTGCGACGTGAGGCCATGCGTTGTTGTGATGAAGTCGCCACCCATTCTGACGAAGTTCTGGATGTTTCCTTGCAATGTGCTTCCTCAGTGTAGCCAATACTGGTGTGTAGTACGCTGCTGTAGCAGTAGTGTGAGGAAGAACAACAATCACAGCAGCTGTGTTGATGTTGACTTCAGTCATAGCAGAAGCCGAAGCACCAGGCCCACCTTGCTTAGCACAGAGGACTCGCCCTTCTTTGAAGTCATTGAACCACCTAAACACTGTTGCACGAGATAGTGCATCTTCACCGTATGCTTGCTTCAGCTTTTCCAAAGTTTAAGAGACTGTATAATTTAAACGAAAACAAAATTTTATTGCTCCTCTCGTGTCGAGTGGTATGCGAAATTCAAGTAGGGTCAACAATATCCAGTTATTTCAGCTTTTCCAAAGTTTCAGAGGATGTATGATTTAAACGAAAACAAAATTTTATTGCTCCCCTCGTGTCGAGTGGTATGCGAAATTCAAGTAGGGTCAACAATATCCAGCATTACTACCAACCTACCGATACGAGAGTGCTGCCGCCTACGGACATTATACATGGAACCCCGCTATTTTCAAATATTCATGGTAGAGACAGGAAACTCTCAAGAAAACTACAAGAAAAAATCAGTCTCAGTCTTTATTGATCAGGCCTCGTATATACAATTGTTTATTAATTATTAAGACTACCTTGAATAATCATGTATTTCGTCATCAGCAACATGAACATTATACTAGAAATAATTATTTTATTGTCACACACAAAGTAAGGTTGACTAAATCCAAGAAATGGTGTAATAACATCGGCATCAATATGTTTAACAGATTACCAAGAGCTGCCCATTCAGGTGGTCTAGATAGAATTAAAGTTGCTTTAAAAGTATGGCTTGCTGCTAACCCATTTTATAGCTTGAACGAATTTTTTCAAGCCAATATTGACATTGCATTTTGAAGTGTTCTTTTTCACATTTTTGTATTTTTAGTGTCTGTTTTATTGATTTATTTTATCACCTTTATTGTACCATTTACTTATGTTAATAACTGCTCATGACGCAGTTCCACATCAATAAATATTGAGTAACATACTGGCAGTTTTGAACCATTACAATGAACTAGTATAAAATTGTGACACTATAATTAATCAAACTGATTGAACATTATTTACTTTTATATAAATTTATGCTTTAGAATTCAACTATCATCAAATAGTTGAGTGCTGTTTGTAAATAATTGGGTATCTGGTAGTACTGTCTCCATTGATCGTATTGTGGACATTCTACGATTATGTGTTTCGTCGTTAGCAGTATGTTACACTGGTGGCAGATGGGTGGTTGGTCCTTTGAAAGAAGATAGCTGTGCGTGATCTTGGCATGGCCCATTCTCAGTCGGGATATTAAAACCTGATCTTGTCTGGAAAGAGAATTACTGGGAAGATGTGTCGAAAAACTCGATGTTTTAACACGGAGTTTGCTTCTCGTGGAGTCAAGCCGTCCTGTCGTCTACTGTTGGTAGAGTTTCTTTTTAATGGTTGAGAAAAAAACATAATGGGCTGGTGTACTTATAGTTGGGTCACTTAGTGGATGTTTAGTGTCTTCTTTTGCTGCCTGATCGGCCAATTCGTTGCCTTGTATTCCAATGTGGGATGGAATCCATACTAAAGACACTTGCTATCCTTGTTTATTGGCTCTATGAAGTAGTGATTAAATTTCTTGTGTAAGAATATGGGTTGGTGACAGATTGTTTATTGCAAGAATCTGAGTATATGACAATAACTTTGAGCATCGAGTATTCAAAACATAAATCACAGATTATTTAATTGCAAACAGTTCACTTGAGAAGATGGTATAAACATCAGGAAGTCTGAATAACATAGTGTGGTCTGGATAAACAACACCACAAGCATTTCTATCATTACGCTTTGATCCATCTGTGTACATTGCTGTATGTTTTCCATATCTGTCATGTAATTCATTAAATGCCTTTGTCCCCGAGATACGCTGCTCTGACTAAATACCGTGACAATGCTAAAATCAGGTGATTATGTTTTAACTCTATCTGTATGGTTAGAAAATATAAACCCTGGTAATTTCAGAAATACTACTCTTTGCCTACCTAGTGCAAAACTGAACCCCTGTTACATTATGGTGTTAGAAATGAAAAAATATGCGCTATATTCACATGGCTTTCTCTACCCTCTATCATTTATTAGTGAGTACACAAATTATTATTAGGAAACTTTATTTTCCTGTCTACTTCATTTTAATGGAGATAAATCTTTACAGAAATAGCTACATTACACATTTCGTTATATATATACAAAGGGAACAGCGATAGTCAAATGTTTTAAAACTGGACGCTATGTGTTGGCCTTAAAATTCCACACTTTCCATGACGTCGCGAGAAACTGCTAAAAATTGACAGGAATTGAAAACAATGACTAATTATTGAACAATTCGAGCCATTAATAGCTATCTCAGAAATAGATTAATGCCACAAAAAAACTGAAATAAAGTGCACATTTTAAGTTTAGATAAAATGTACCTCTACGTACATATCTTGTACAGCAAGTTTGGTCTATTATTAGATATACACAATTATATACATTTAACCGAGAATGAAGAGGACTTCAAAGGCTAATCCCCATAAAAGTTTAGATATACATTTATTAGTCACGCAAATGTCTTTAAATACACCGTATTTTGATCAAAGTCATTGAGAACATAAAAAAATCTGTTACAATCACATGACTTTCTCTACTCTTGTACAAACTATTTTTACAAACGCTTATTTTCCATATGCTTCATGTTAATCGAGATGTTAATCTGATTGCTAATTTTATTGTAGATGCAAGGGGAATATGGTAGGTTTTGAGCGATAGTCAAATCTTTTAAGCGCTGGTTGCTATGTGCGCATTCCATTCTCTTTGCATGTCCAGGACATAAAAAAATGAATAACGAATTCGAGAAAAAGTATTAAGTATTGGAAAATTTAACGGAATAACAAGCAATATCTGAATATGGTTCACTCAACAAAAAAAAATGTATATGACATAAATTGTGTATTTTAACGCGATCTACATTTTTATGCAGTAACATTTTGTCTATCTCTTATGGTTTACCAGTTATGCAAAAGTCGTTCACAATGAAGAATACTTTTGGAGACATTCCCAGAAAATTCGAGATATACATTTCATTTGTCATGAAAATATCTTAAACATATATTTTAATCGAAATCTTTAGAGCCATTTTTGAGAAAATTAAAATTTTCGAAAAATGTTCCATGTAAAGGGTATTCTGGGGTGGGGGGATTTTGTTGAAAACCTTCATGTCGCATCTCTGGAAGATACTGAACCTAAATACCAAGTTTGGCGTTTATCCGACTGTTCGTTTCTGAGTTATGCTGTTCACAGACAGACACACACAGACAGACGGACATGTTTCCAAAAATGCTTTTTTGGATTCAGGGTGTCTCAAAACATGTATTTCCGGTGAAATCTGGGTATCGAATTATTGGGTGGAATACAATACTTCCCCTGCTTACTCTACGTAGTAGAGAAAGTAAAAATGACGAAAAATGTATGTTAAAGGTGATTTGGAGGTGGGGAATTTTCTTGAAAGTTCCAGTGTTGAATTCTTAGTAGATACTGAACTAAAATATCAAGTTGGTAATTTTCCGACTTTTCGTTTTGAGTTAGGATGTTCACACGCAAACGGACCTTTTCCTAAAAATAAAGTTTTTCCTCGGGATCTCAAAACATGTATTTCCTGTGAAATAAGTGATCGAATTTTTTTGTTATAATACAATACTTCCTGTATCTACTATAGATAGGAGCTAGGGAGAGTAAAACAGAAACGCGTCATACTATAATGTTTGCAACTCTCTACATTAGCCTTTAAGCTTAATGCTTTAGATTGGCTCTATCCACTTTCTTATATAAGTTTCAAGTCATTCCAGAGTACTAGAGTGTATACAATTATAGTATGTATATCCGTGTAAAACAAACAAGCAAAGACGCTTGTATCACGGTGTCGAAACTGGATAAGCCGAATAATAACATCATCTCCTAAGCGATATCAACAACCCTGTTAAAAAGCATTAATCTGTTTTGTTCCGATATATTTAAGTTGCTAATAACATATTTACGGCAGATGGTTCAATACAATTATGAATACGCATTGGTCTATGCGCCTGTACAAGGCCGGGCGGGCAATCCCGCACAGCTGCGCAGCTGAAGAAGTTGCCTACCATTCACGGGTTGCCTCTTTCTCAATGTACACACTTTTACTCCCAATGTTTAGTTACGTAATGAGAATAGCTTCGAATAAAAGCACGTGCACAAGGTGCAGCTCATACCGCAAAGTGACACCTTCAATAACAATTTGCTTTCAGGTATCACCGCGCAGCTACAGTGCCATCGGTGGTTGAATTTCCAGTACCCAAACATGCACATTGCTTATTGTTGTCTAGATCAATGCCTGCCCGCTCCAAAGTTCACTTCTACTACGATGAGACAGGGCTCAGTTTGCAATTTGATCAGTTGTTAGGATACCCATCTATGAAATGTCTAAAATCGACAGCTTCAGTTTGATTATTGTGAAATTTTAATACGGAAATCATGGTTTCATGTATAATACTTACAGCAAAATTCATGGATATTTTTAAATTAAGTCCCGAAATATTACTTGGAAAAAATCAATATTTTATAATTAAACTCTTTTATAGTTTGTTAATAAATTGCAGTGGTTAATGGTTAATTACCCTAATACTTTATCAGAAATAAATTACAAATTTCTATGACTTCAATTGTTTTTGCTGAAAATAACACATAATATGAATATTAATCTTTAATAACATCTCAACTAAGCAAGTTAACAAAACCTCATCTCGTGATGTTTTTATCCTTATATTTATGAAGAGGTATATCAAGTTTCATTGATTTATACCGAAAAAAATCCTATAGTACAATTAAAATGTGCCGACAACTGAAAACCGGAGAGAAAAGAGCTTAAAAATTGCTCGTATAACGGTAAAATAACCATCGCTATTTACAACACATAGAAAGATGTGACATCCCCAACAGCCTACCAGACGCCCTAAATTCAGCACAACAAAGAACTTTAAACTTTATGAAAGCGACAAAATTGTATAACAATGTATAGCACACCTATTTAGAGAATTTAGTGTTGTATGTACTATTACTGTTTAAAATATTGTGTTTTCGTTGTAATTATGTTCTGTAATCTAAAACAGTCGCGATATGACTTTATAGTTGAAGCGACAATAAACAATATACAGCTAAAAATCTTATTTGTTACACTCACCTGACTTTCTCTACTCTTCAACAAACTATTTTTACAAACGATTATTCTCGTATGCTTCATGTTAATCGAGATGTTAATCTTATTGCTAATTTTCTTGTAGATGCAAGGGGAATTGGTAGGCTTTAAGCGATTGTCAAATGTTTTAAGAGCTGGTTGCTATGTGGAGAATTCCATTCTTTTTGCACTACCAAGACAAAAAAATGAATAACGAATTCCCATTTGAGAAAAAGTATAAGTATTGGAAAATTTAAGGGAATTACAAGCAATATCTCGAAAATGGTTCACTCAACAAAAAAAATGTATATGACATAAATTGTGTATTTTAACGCGATCTACATTTTTGGATAGTAAAGTTTTGTCTATCTCTTATGGTTTACCAGTTATGCAAAAGTCGTTCACAATGAAGAATACTTTTGGAGACATTCCCAGAAAATTCGAGATATACATTTCATTTCTCATGAAAATATCTTAAACATATGATATTTTAATCAAAATCATTAGAACCATTTTTGAGAAAATTAAAGTTTTCGAAAAAATGTTCCATGTAAAGGGTAATCTGGGGTAGGGGGATTTTCTTAAAAATCTTCGTGTCGCATCTCTGGAAGATACTGAACCTAAATACCAAGTTTGGTGTTTATCCGACTGTTCGTTTCTGAGTTATGCTGTTCACAGACACACACGGACATGTTTCCAAAAATGCTTTATAAGCATTCAGTGCACCTCAAAACATGTATTTCCTATGAAATCTCGGTATCGAATTTTTAGGTGGAATACAATCCTTTCCCTACTTATATACGTAGTATAGTAACATTTATAGGAAGTTGTCCACAAACTTCATTGGAATTAGCTCTGTATTTAAACCCTTTTGAATTTGTATTTCAAGTAGTTTTCTTCGAAGGCATAGGCGGTTCGTACCAAGAAGTCAACTGCGTCGAGAGTAGCATTGGACCAGTGTACCATCCAATATACAAGATGCAGTTGATTGGAATTTGAACTGAAGCTTCAGACAAGCAAACTACCTATGAAGAAATCTTCTTTTAAAGTCTTCTTGCATTATTTGGAAATATATCATTGAACCACTGTAACATATTGACAAATCTGGCGCTCCTTTAGTTAACATTCATCATCATATTCTTATTCTTCCAGGAGGCCTATCGGTCTGTTCCGCCTCCATTCAAGTTGATCTTGCCAGATTTTTATTGGCCTTCCAATTGATCTTCTTTATTTTGGGTTGTAGTTTATTGCTGTTTTTGTTATCCTTGTGATTGGCATTCTATTAAGTCATCTTTCCAATTATACTGATATTCTTTTATTATTTTGTAGAATATTTTCAATATCCAGGTATTAATCTGAGAAACTTCATTTCCCCTGCCTCCCTCCCTCCCCCTTTCTTGGGTTAGGATCCATGGCATGATTCGCAACCGTATTAGAAAATCGGCAGTGCGATCATGTTAGAAAACTTTAGTAAGGTTTCCATTTTCACCCTTTTCCCCAATGTTCTTCGCATTGTTCCACAAAAATGATTAAACTTGTTTGATTTTCATCAATTTTTGTTTCATATTTTATTGAACATCCCAAATATTTAAAAGTATTAACTGGTTCTACTATTTTGTTATCTATCATTAACTTAGTGCGTGACTGAAGTGGCATGTTTCGTACTTGCTCTCATCGAAAGGAAACGAACCGAATAGAGAAAAATAAATGTTGCAAGGATACATTTATCTACTGCAACTCGAAGTCCTCCGTGGTCTGAGGGTGCCACGCTATCTTCTAGTTCCCGAGGTCGCAGGTTCATACCCGGCGGAGCGCGATGGTGTTTTTCGGACGCAAAAATCCTTAGTATGGCTTCTTTCGGAATGGAAGTAAAGCCGGTGATAAAATCTCAAGCCTGATAAAGATATCTGAGCAAAATTTCCAGTCTTTCATGCTCAATATAGAATGGCACACTAAGAACCATAGTAGTTAAAGAACGTCCAAGTTTAATTTAATTTTTAACTCGGGGTCTAAGCCTTAATTGGTCACATGGAAATGAAGTCATGCCACATGTTAACCTAATGAGTGTCAAGATACTCCGTGTAACAGTAGTAGTTTTATGTATTTATATACAGAATTATAATGTTTATACATATTTCTGTGCCTAAAGTTTTATTTTCCTTCTCCATTCATACATGCCTTTCCATTCCTCCTCCTCCTCTAATCATTTTGCCTTCATCCCCCTCCTAATTTCCTGCATATTTCTGGGCATTATTCTCTCTGACATTCTCCTAATATGCCCATATCAGTTTAGTTGTTTATATCTTACAGATTTACAACAGAGTTCCTAACCTTCATTTCTTTCTTAATAATAGTCTTCCTAATTGTTTTCTAATTTTAATCTTCTTAAATAGTCCCTTTCGATATATAGGTATAACTTCGATATTAAAACTTTATTAAGTTTGTAAATTTCTGCACTATATGTGACAGTACTTCCCACTACTGATTTGTATACTTGCAATCCAGTTTCTTTGGCTATATTTCTGTCCCATAAACTACTGTAACTAATGAGAACACTAGTTACTCCAAAAACACACTTTATTTATCATTTAGGCACTCAACGTAACACAACGTTACACTTTAGTCACTTATGGCACACACTCGAAACAGAACACAACTGATCCGTCGAATCACAACTCGCAACTGAACTGTGACGGCACTGTCCACTTTTCACTTCGTAACTTCTTAACTAATTGCATTTAACATCACTCACTGGGCAGAGCAGCCCCTTATATAGACACCGCCTACAAAGCGGAACTTTCTAGAAGAGGAACCTACTCGAAACGTCCAAAAGGAAAGTGAAGAAGCGGCACACGATGACTACTGTTCCGCATACTTATCGTTCTGGAGGGGACCGGCTATTAGCACCACCCGCAGCCAGTTATACGAGGCGGGAGGTGCTTGCATGGGTGTGCGGAAACTGTACACCGTTTTTGGGGGTCCCAATAATCCTATCCGGATACTGCATACTGATTCAGAAGGGTTGATCCTACTCAAAACTGCACACCTATAAAAATATACTTCGTTAAACCAAAATCTAATTACATCTACTTACAAATTGTGTATACGTACTTTGTTGGCAACATAAATCACTGTATTCTTCCTTGGTGTACTTTGTAGTGTAGCTGTAGACTATTAGAAGGAAATGTAGTCGCCCACGTTACAAAGCAGTTGAACATAAAAATAGTCATAAAAACGAGTTAAGTTTTTAAAAATTATCACAGTACTTCATACGTTTTCAATTCCCTGCCTTTATAAAATTTGCAGTTCTCATATACTAACACAAAATTTCCCCGTTCACTTTCACTGTCCTTAAAGTCGTCCATAAGGAAAATTATTGCGCAACAACCAAAGTATTTACGTAGTGAGTAATACTGAAGCCGCAATGCCGGGCGAAGGCTTTGCAAAGTAAAATTGTGCTCCATCTCGGCTTCCGGGCAACAGGTTGACATTTTCCATATGACCGTGATTGGGGGCAGAAAATAGTGAGCGCGGAAACTGCACACCTATGAAAATGTGGGATCAATGTTGATTAAAACTGATTAAAGTGCTTGGGAAATGATTCACAGCCAATTGTTTTGCGAGAGATAGATTCATCCGTTGCTCTCCAGACATTGGCAGTAAAATTAGCATCTTCGGAAATTTACGTTTCTAGCACAGAATTAGCAAATTTCTCAACTCCGGTATCTACTGATTTTACTGCAGCCCGTTCCATAGAAAAGAAATCCTTTGGATTCAAATACATTATTCCAAAGCTATCCTGAGGAATTTCATTGCGATCTAACTCGGCTGGCGGGCGACAGGTTTGCGAACTAATGCGGCGAAAAATTGTTTAGTAAATATTATTTTACAGCGGGGTGAGGCCAGAAGGATTGCAGCTAAAATATTAAATTTAGTTACCCCGGCATAAACATTGGGGAACGTAACTCATAAGCACACGAGAGGTACCAAGAACTTGCTGCACAAACTAAGCGGGCGTGGGATATTTAGAACATTAGAAATATATAAATTCACATTTAACTCTGATTTATTAGACTAAACAAGGTGCACTACATTATACACAAAGGATTGCAGAAAAACCTAGAGGAGACGTCCCATGCACACACATCTATCAAGCACTCTTACACACATATGCTAACACTCAGAAGACTCACGCCCGAATGACGCTATTAAAGACGCTACTGCTAGGCCCACGCTATCACACACAGAGAGAGCTATTACCTCAATTGTCTTCACCCTCCAACTAGGAAATGAAATTGCCGCGGCAGACAATAATTAACACACAAACACAACAATTAGCTCAACAATATTATACACGCAATAATGTGTGACGCGACAATACACACACATACACATACATTACAACATATGCATTTTCCATATGACCATAATCAAGGCAGAAAATAGTGTGCAGTTTTCAAATTAGCACAAACCAGGTAGAAATTGTTGGTGTGCAGTTTTCGACGCCCGGCTCGCACTACCGGGTAACTTCGCGCGCGCGTCACAATACTATTTAACATGGCTGTTGTTACTCCACATTTGTTAATTTGTTCTTTTATGTCACTCTTCTATCTCCCTTATCAATTCTAACTCAAATTCTTCACAACTTTTTATGAAACTATTTTGACTTTCCAAAATAAAATATTTAGTCTCTGTTCCATATCCCATATAATATGTTTTATCTAAATTTACTTTGAATTTTTCATATCCTTCTAACAATTTTCTCACCATATACTCCTTATCTTCAGTTTCCTGTACAATGACTACCTGCATACTTAGTCCTCCGCAGATAGATGATGGTGATGATGATAATAACAACAACAATAATAGATCCTTGTGGCAGAATGCCACGTTAATCCTATTTGAAAGATCAAATTCATCTTTGAGGACATTCTTGCAAGCAGCACATTTTGATGAAAATCAGAATATAACGTCATTTCTGAAACAGTACTCGATTATTAAGAGTAGACAAAGGCCGTAATCACCCAGCGATGGCAACAGAAACTATAAATTAGAGAGCGTTAGGGAGGTAGCCCTTCTTCATGTGTCCCAAAACCCCGAGGGTGTGATAGATAGGGGTGAACATGGACAAGGGCGACTTGGCGAGAAGGGAGGTGGCCAGCTAGTCCCGGCTGGCCCGACGCCATATGTTGTCGATCAGAAACTAGCAGTAGGAAAGGTGCATGGCTTACATTCTATAATTTATTCGTTGATATTACAAGTACAGTAAAACCACGCTTAACCCAAGCCCAGCTTAACCGAAACGGCGGAGAAAAAATAAATGAAAAAATCTGATGTGTTACACTCATATGATTTTCTCTACTCTTGTAGAAACTATTTTTACAAACGCTTATTCTCCATATGTTTCATGTTAATCGAGATGTTAATCTTATTGCTAGTTTTCTTGTGAGTGCAAGGGGAATATGGTAGGATTTAAGCTATAGTCAAATCTTTTAAGAGCTGGTTGCTATGTGGCGCATTCCATGCCCAGGACATAAAAAATGAATAACAAATTCCCATTTGAGAAAAAGTATTAGAAAATTTAAGGAAATAAAAAGCTATATGTTGAAAATGATTCACTCAACAAAAAAAAATGTATATGACAGAAATTGTGTATTTTAACGCGATCTACATTTTTGTGTAGTAAAATTGTGTCTATCTCTTATGGTTCACCACTTATGCAAAAGTCGTTCACAATGAAGAATACTTTTGGAGACATTCCCATAATATCAGAGAAAAGAAATCGTGTTTTTCTTCTTTTTTTCCTTTTAAGTTTAACGTCCTTTAACCGGGTAGGTCATATGAAATGGGTGAAATGAAAGCCCAAATGAGCCCGGTGTCCATCGAGCTTAGAGCTACCCGACATACCCCAGAAAAAATCTCATCCTGGTAACATACCTTAATCGAGATTCGAACTCGGGACCTCTTGAGCATGAGGCGCACACACGCTACCCCTACACTACGGTGGAAGGCAAGAAAACATGTAGTATTGAGCATTGAACAGAAACTCGAAATGGTTTGCGACACAGTGGCAGGGGACGTGGTATTCAAAACATAGAAGTAAGAAAGACTAAAACTACGTATTCAGATCTTAATGTGAAATACTGAATTACGGCAGTATCACTGCTACAAAACTTTTTGTTTTTAAGTTGCCTTACGTTTTGTAAAAACAAAGCAGTAATCAACACCAACAGTGACGTAATATACCTGCTTGCAAGTGTTGTGAAATCGAAGTTCAGAAAGCAGAAAATATGCTGTTTTTTATGAAATCATTGCAACTACTGTAATGCAGTATCAGTAGTAGATGTTTATTTTCTTTACCACGTACCTAGGAGGTAGAGAAGGTCTCTGAATGTGTCTGTGAACAGCGTAACTCAAAAGCTAAAAGTCGGATTAACACCAGACTTGGCATTTAAGTTCAGTCTCTTCCAAAGATGATACACATTTTCAAGAAAATCCCCCCAACACAAATTACTCTGTATATGGAAATGTTTTCGAAATTTTTTATTTTCTAAAATTGGCTCTAACAATTTTGTTTAAAACGCTTAAAATATATTTACATAACCAATAAAATGTATATCTTGCATTTTCTGGGAAAAGTCTTGAAGTCCTCTTATTCGGAAGGAACTTTGTATAATCTTATACAACTGGTAAACGTTAAGCGATAGATGAAAACGTATACACAAGAAATGTAGATCTCTTTAAAACACAATTTATTGCATATAACTTTTATATGGCAACAGCCATTTCGGAGATATTCGTTATTAATGATTCGAAATATTCAACAATTAGCATTTCTTTTATAGTCCTGTCAACACTCAGTTGTTTCTCGTAATGCCATTGAAACAGTATGGAATTTTAAGGCCAGCGTATAGCATCCAGTGCCTAATTGTATTTATAACGAAATGTGTAATGTAGCTGTTTCTGCAATAGTGTATTTAGATTAAAATGAAGTAGATATAAAAATCAGCTTTAGTAAGACTAGTTTGTACACCCACTAATAAACTATACAGGGTAGAGAAACTCATGTGAATGTATCACATCAGATTTTTATTAAAACTACATACATTTGGAATACAATTATTTTCTACCTTTTGCTGCTTAAAATTATTACCAACGACTATCCGAAAAAGTGCGTTATCCAAAAGGCTCTGTCTCTCTAGTTCGGTTAAGATAGGTAATGTATCTGTGAAATTTGACCAAAACTCTTAAAAATTAGAGTATTAGCTTTTTCATAATAAAACAATATGCATTCTAAACTTTAAGAAAACATATCCTTTTTCTCCACTTGGCGCATTTAAACTACCAATTAACTGAAGCTATAAATGGACAGACGCGCGTGCTATTATTTGGCTCCAACTTTATACCTTGTTTTCTCGTAAACATTTTTCAGCGTTTTCCACACTCAAAATGTCCCCATGGTTAATTGTTTTACTAATTAATTTCAACATTTTTGTACTGCCTCTCAAAATTATATAAAAGTAAATGACCATATAGCTTTTTAAAATGATGCTCCAATTTTGAAAAATACATTAACATTTGAAAAATCAAAACTTTTTGCAGAGTACAAAAAGTACTAATTTTCTACAGTAATTAGCGGTTAATATAAAAGCTCGAATGTGATATATCTTTTTATGAACTCATTCACTGTAAAACCTGAATTTGTGGTTTGAATATTTTTAAAAATCTGATGTGATATATTCACATGACTTTCTCCGTCCTCTATCTTTATTAGTGGGTATACAAGCTATTCTTACTAAAGCTTATTTCTCTATATACTACATTTTAATCCAAATAAACATTTGCAAAAATAGCTACATTACACATTTCGTTATAGATACAAAGGGAGCAGTGATAGTCAAATGTTTAAGAAATGGACGCTATATGCTAGCCTTAAAATTTCATAATGTTTCCATGCAATGCGAGAAACATCTGAAAATCGATGGGACTTTGAAAGAATGACAAGCGTTGAACAATTCGAACCTTTAATAAGCGATATCTAAGAAACGGTTTATACTAAAAAAAAAACTTATTTTAAGTAAATTCGTGTTTTAAAGAGATCTATGTTTTTGTGTGGCACGTTTTCTTCTATCACTTAACGTTTACCAGTTATACAAGATTATACAAAATTCTTTCCGAATGAAGAAGTCTTGCAGAAAATTCAAGATATACATTTTGTTTGTTATGTAAATATCTTTAATATGTGGTATTTTCAAAATCGTTACCCATTTTTAGAAAATCAAAATTTTGGACAATGCTGCAAGTAAAGGGTAGTTGGGATGGGGAAATTTTCTTGAAAATCTTCGTGTTGCTTCCTTGGAAGATATTAAACATGAGGCAGTATTTTTAACACTTAAATGATTTCAGTCAAATTATATAATAAAAAATATAATAACAGCCCGCCTTAAAGCAATATGTATATGTAACAATATATAAAAAGTGTATATTACAGTCATTGTATATGTTTATATTATTGTATACATATTCAATAATGTTATGTGAATGTGTTACGTAATTTAATAATGTAGGAGCTGTGAGAATAATAGGTTATTAAGTTGCTAACAATGAGGTAATCTTGAGGCAATAATTAGTAAGAAAGTGTAATAACGCTACTAGTCATTCTTGGAGCAACAATAATGTAATTTTAGTGGCAGTTTATAAAATAGCCAATCAACAACTAGAAAAAAGCTTAAGTTAAATAAAAGTATTCTACTGGATTAGGAATAGCCAATCAAAGACTTGAAATCCAGAAATTTACAAATTTAGGCAGTAGAAATAAGTCAGTTGCTTGTAGACAGCGCTCATAACTGAACGTGTTGGTTGTAGACAGTGTTCCTAACCGGACGCGAGGTGCGTTTTCGAGAAATTTAATACGTATTCGTGTGAGACGAAAAATAGTTTACGTGTTAAAAAGTGCAAGTATGAGTGAAGTAAAAGTTATAATCTGTGGAAGCCTACATTCTTCAGTCGCACCACCTCCCTGCTAAGACATTCATTAATTCTCTGTTTAACCTCCTCTTACACCCCCCAGGACTTATAGGCGGGTGCCAGAGGTCAGAGGCCCGTCGAGGAGCAGAACTCATGGATCAGACAGAATATCCAGGATGGGGGATCAGCCCTGGTATGGGATGAAGGAAGTAGATGAAACGAAATGATGGTGAAATGGATGAAAGGAAAGGTGATGATGGAGCAGTTGATGGAATGACGGCGGGGGAAACCGGAGAACTCGGAGAAAACCCGCCCAGACGCCGCTTTGTCCACCACAAATACCACATGCGGGTCCCTGGGATTGAACCCGGGCCGCCTCGGTGAGAGGCGAGCGGTCTAACCACTCGGCCACGGCGCCGCCTGCTAAGACATTCATGTCTCCAAAAAATAAATACTGAGCTATACAGCCGAGGCAAACATAAATATATATTTAAAGGAACAGTCAAATTACAAAGTTAATATTTTTACTTTCTCTACTACGTATAGTAAGTAGGGGAAGTATTGCATTCCACCCAAAAATTCGATACCGAGATTTCACCGGAAATACATGTTTTGAGACCTCCTGAATCCAAAAAAGCATTTTTGGAAACATGTCCGTGTGTGTGTCTGTGTGTGTGTGTCTGTGTGTGTGTGTGTCTGTGTGTGTGTGTCTGTGAACAGCATAACTCAAAAACTAACAGTCGGATAAACACCAAACTTGGTATTTACGTTCAGTATCTTCCAGAGATGCGACACGAAGATTTTCAAGAAAATCCCCCTACCCCAGACTACCCTTTACATGGAACATTTTTCGAAAATTTTAATTTTCTCAAAAATGGCTCTAACGATTTTGATGAAAATATCATATGTTTAAGATAATGTCATGAGAAATGAAATGTATATCTCGAAATTTCTGGGAATGTCTCCAAAAGTATTCTTCATTATGAACGACTTTTGCATAACTGGTAAACCATAAGAGATAGACAAAATTTTACTACACAAAAAATGTAGATCGCGTTAAAATACACAACTTATATCATATACATTTTTTTTGTTGAGTGAACCGTTTTCGAGATATTGCTTGTTATTTCCTTAAATTTTCCAATACTTATACTTTTTCTCAAATTCGTTATTCATTTTTTTTATGTCCTGGACATGCAAAGAGAATGGAATGCGCCACATAGCAACCAGCGATAAAATATTTGACTATCGCTTAAAAGCTACCATATTCCCCTTGCATCTACAAGAGAATTACAAATAAGATTGACATCTCGATATCTCGATTAATATGAAGCATATGGAGAATAGGCGTTTGTAAAAATAGATTGTACAAGAGTAGAGAAAGTCATGTGAGTGTAACACATCAGATTTTTTAAACTTGGGGGCGAAGGCTACCGGAAACTTTTACCATACGTGCGGTTGCAACTACTTCAAGTTCGGCTCCCCAACAGTCGAAATATAATACATCTTCAAACTGACTTTCCATACGTAGCAGCAACAATACAACCACCTACTTAAAACACAAATAACAAGTTCGGTATTTATCCGACTTTTCGTTTTTGAGTTATGCTGTTCACAGACACATAGACACACACGGAATGTTTTCAAAAATGCTTTATTTGGATTCAGGGCGTCTGAAAACATGTACTTCCGGTGATATCTCGATATCGAATTTTTGGGTGGAACCTAAATGGTAGAGTAAGTAAAACTGAATACTCAAACAACTACACAAGCTAGAATGTTTAAACATGACAAGGACATTACTGTTATTGTGCGTAATAAGCAGTATAAATTTCAACACGGTATCTTACATACTGTGGATTTTCCAAAGTTCACAGATGCATCACCTTAAACGGGCTTGTACAGTAACGAGGAGTTTGAAACGTGTTAGGTCTGCCAGTCAGCTCTTCAAACAGCGAAGATGAATCAGTAATACACACGGAAACCTCCCAAACCTGGGGCGTACCATGAATCCTGAGAGTGAAAGTCACCCAATAAGCTTTCTTCACTCCCGCCTTTAATTTTTTTCCCATCAGTGCGGAAATGAAAGATGATTTCATAGTCTGCTTTTTAGCGCTGGAAACATTTCTTTGAGAAGGTCAGGCTTCGGGCTGTAATCCACTTTTTGCTGTCTACATCTGTGAAAGTACAAACGTCCATCCAGCATACGCCAGAGGGAGCTAACTAACCTCCTCGCAGAAGTTTTGTATTATTCCATTAGCGTTGTTTCAACTTATGCCCAAACAGCAATTTTGCTAATGTCTCAGCACACAAATTACAGGCGCAGTAATCCAAGACGTATTAACTGACGTGATCAAATTGCAGAGGCTATTGTGTGTAGATAACTGATGCGCTGAAGTGTCCGGTTTGATTACCGAGCGGAATGCAAATGGATGCCCACACCCTCCATCAGCGTAGTTATGTGGGTGGATATTACAAGGGACTTAGATGTTAATCACACTTCTTCCCCATCCCCAGTGCATAATACCACCTTGTAAATAGTTCATTTTCAAATAAAATGCACTACAAATAGCATGTAATCCTAAAAGAAATTACATATTTTCAGTGAATCTATTGACTCGAAATACTGTTTTACAAACACAAGAGTAGATTTTCTTTTAAATTGCATTATTTTAATGTTCAAAATACTTATAAAAGCATAGGATTCCATACACTCGTATGAATTTCTCTACTCGTTCTTTTACAAACTATTTTTATAAAAAATTATCCCTATATCTACTTCTTGTAAATCCAAATAAACTTTCATTATACATTTACACATTACGTTTTAGGGTTAACAGGGATACAATAGCTAGTCAGATTTTAAAAAAGTGATTGCTATGTGATGACTTTTCCATGCTCTTAGCATCATCACTAGAAAAAACGAATAGCGACCTACCACTTGAAAAAGTATAAGTGCAATGACAAGTCAAACCAAAAATAAGGACTAGTTCGGAAATTGTAATGGCACAAAAAACTGCTTTAACATTAACTTGTGTGTAATAAGTGTTTGCCTATATCTGAGGTTTACAAATTATCCATATTTTTTGTTTTATTCAAGGCTGAAAATATGTATTTCCTGCGAAATATCGATATCTAATTACTTTCTTTGCCACGAACATTGTCGGTAGAGGAGGTATTGCATTCCACCAAAAAAATCCTATACCGAGAGTTCACCGGAAATACATGTTTTGAGGCCCCTGAATCCCAAAAAGGTGTTGTGTCTATGTGCGTGTGTCTGCGAACAGCATTACTCAAAACCGAGAAGTAGAATACTTACCAAACTTGGTATTTGGGTTCAGTACCCGCCAAAGATGCGACATGAAGATTTTCAAGACAATCCCCCAATCCCAAACTAGGTTTACATAGAACATTTTTCGAAATTTTTTATTTTATAAAAAATGGCTCTAACGATTTTACTTAAAATTTCATATATTAAAGAATATTTACATTACAATTAAAATGTATGTCTTGAATTTCCTGGGAATAGCCTGTGAAGTCCACTTCACTCGGAAGAAATGTTGTGTAATCTTGTATAATTGCTAAACGTTAAAGCGATAGACGAAAATGTACTACACAAAAAATATATACCTCTTTAAAGTACACAATTTATTTCAAATAACTTTTTTTGTTGCATCAGCCATTTCGAGATATCCGTTATTAATTGTTCAAATTGCTGAATACTTCGTTATTCCTATCAAGTATGTTCGATGTTCAGTTGTTTCTTGCGAACTGCACACAAAGAACTTTGAATTTTAAAGCCAGTACATAGCGCCCAGTCCTCAAAGGTTTGACTACTGCTACTATTTTTTTATATTTATACGAAATGTATAATGCAGGTACTTCCGGAAAGTTTTATCTCGATTAAAAAGAAGATAGGTAAATAAACTTCCGTGAGATTAATTTGTATACCCACTAATAAGCGCTAGAGGGCAGAGAAAGTCGTGCGAATGCAAAACATCAGATTTTTTTGGGGGTGAAATGCAATATTACTTCCTCTTCTTAAACTAGGTAAGCAGTAGAGAAAGTAAGAATACTGCGAAAAATGGACTATGGAATGTTGCTTTCTTCCATGTCTTGTGTGTATAGCTTAAGGAGAAAGAACTGATATGTTAATGTTTATTGCGAAACTAAATGTTTAATTATTTTACGTATTCTAATGACTGAAGCACAGTTTTCTGTTAAACATTGTTCAAACTATCTTAGACAAAGCTGATGCGGGCCATGGAGTGATCTCTTATTGATATAAACGTTAGAAAATTCCAAAAACATTCGCAAACGGACACAGATGCAAGAATTTTAGTTATATAGTAACACTGTACTTCACCGAGTGGTGAAGTACATTCGAGAGCCTGCATTCGAGAGGTCGTGGGTTCGATTCTCGTGGCCGACCTTCCTGACCCATGGGTTTTTTCGGGTGTTTCCTCGGGTCACCAGGCGAATGCTGGGAAGGATGAGTACATCCGCCGAATTGCCTGTCCCTCCATTTCATCTCCATTCTCATTTTGCTCCATTGTTAATCTTCTTGGTCTCCTTCAGGGTTTCAAGTGTCGGCGTGAGGTCTCGGCGTGTGCATGGTAAGAGCAAGGCTTTTTTTCTACATGCTGCAAGGCTAACCATGCGAAACTTGCAAGGGCAAGGGGTGCTTATTAGTGTAGTGCATGCGTTAATATTCGGGTTCCGCTATAGCACCCCGGTTAGTAACGGATGAACATTGCTACGCACGCAGGCGTCTGCGTAGATGTCTGGGTACTGAACATACGGAAGTCTGAACAGGACCCAGGGAATGCGGTTACTTGTACTTGGAGGTGGTTATGTGTGGTATTAGTACGATTTTTGGACTGACTGACGATTGAAGGATGCAGAGATTTGTAATGATTGAAAGGGATGCCCTGAGCAAACTATCCCCCAGACTGCGAGCGGTCTCCGGGTCCCGAGCCCTCCAGGGGATGCGTAAGCTGACAAGGGGTAGGCTACACCAGTCAGCACCCGGGGAGTTCAAATCTGTGAATGGTAGGAACCCTGCCCTCTGCTTGTCGTGCCTCCTGATCCGGCCGTCCTCTGTCTCCTCTCACCTCATCTCGCTCGGTCAGGAGCCTAGCCACAATAGATCTGCTTAGGTCGAGGTGCTGAATCCCCCTCCGCTTCTAGTCCTATCCCAACACTGTACTTCAGGTTAGGCAGAGTTGTAATTTGCACAATTGCTATCTAACGTGAAATTTTAAATTTCTCCAAGAAGTGTTTTGATAATCATAATAAAATTTACATACAGCATGCGTAATAATATAATAAGTGTTAAATGTTGCAATATTTTATATTTAGAGAACTAATAATAATAATAATAATAATAATAATAATAATACAGTGATTCGCAGGTAAGTGAAATACTACTGCAAAAAGAATTTCCGTTCGTTTCACGCATTTAACATTCAAATTTTATAATTTAATTGGAATATCAAAAAAGTTTTAATATAAAATATCTGGATGACCGAGCTAGATCTGTTATACTTGCCTCATAGAATTTTGAGAAAATGTAATGCCAATCCTTCTGTATTAAGTCATAATCATCAGCAGAATTGGGATATATAGATACATCGTAGTTTTAATTATTTTAAAATTGAGTTCAGAATAACTTAGGCCAGGTATTCCCAACATTTTGGATTCGTAGAACCCTTCTTGAAATAAACTCCTATGGCGGCCCCCCCCAGTCCTTACCACGCAAGAGGAGAAATTGAAATTAGAGAGATTCTACTTTCTGCTTATTAATTTTTAATTTATTCATTTTCCTAGAGCAGCCACGTTGTCTTAAAAGCTCCGCGGAGTACAGTTTGGGAAACTCTAACAAGATTATTTGTATTTTATGTACCACGTACCTAGTAGGTAGAGCATGTATTCTATCCCGCCCAAAAATCTGATACCTAGATTTCACCGAAAATACATTTTTCAGGCTACCTGAATCCAAAAAAAAGCATACCAAAAACACGAAAAGTCGGATATGCACCAAACCTGGAATTTAGGTTCAGTATCTTCCAGTGATGCGACACGAAGATTTTCAAGAAAATTACCCCACCCCAAACTACCCTTTACATGTAACATTTTCGAAAATTTTTATTTTCTCAAAAATGGCTCTAACGATTTTTTTTAAATATCATATGTTTAAGATATCTTATGGAAAATTAAATATATACAAAATTGTACTACACAAAATATGTAGCTCTTGTTAAAAGACACAATTTATGTCGTATACTTTTTTTTGTCGAGTGACCCATTTCCGAAACATTCCTTGTTATTTGCTTGAATTTTCCAATACTTACACTTTTTCTCAAATGAGAATTCGTTATTCGTTTTCTTATGTCCTGGACGCACAAACAGAATAGAATGCTCCACATAGCAACCTGCTCTTAAAAGATTTGACTATTGTTAATCTTATTGCTAATTCTCTTGTAGGTGCAAGGGGAATATGGTGGGCTTTAAGCGATAGTCAAATGTTTTAAGAGCTGTTTGCTATGTGGAGGATTCCATTCTCTTTGCATGCCCAGGACATAAAAAAATCTAACGTGTTACACTCACATGACTTTCTCTACTCTTGTACAAACCATTTTACAAACGCCTATTCTCCATATGCTTCATGTTAATCGAGATGTTAATCTTATTGCTAATTTTCTTGTAGATGCAAGGGGAATTGGTAGGCTTTTAGCGATAGTCAAATATTTTAAGAGCTGGTTGATATGTGGAGTATTGCATTCTCTTTACATTACAGGGACAAAAATAATGAATAACGAATTCCCATTTAAGAAAAAGTATAAGTATTGGAAAATTTTAGGGAATAACACGCAATATCTTGAAAATGATTCACTCAACAAAAAATGTATAGGCTATAAATTGTGTATTTTAACGCGATCTACATTTTTATAGTAAAATTTTATCTTTATCTTGTGGTTTACCAATTATTCAAACGTCGTTCACAATGAAGAACACTTTTGGAGACATTCCCAGAAAATTCAAGATATACATGTTATTTGTCATGAACGTATCTTAAATATATGATATTTTAATCAAAATCGTTAGAGCCATTTTTTATAAAATTAAAATTTTCTAAAAATGTTCCATGTAAAGGGTAGTCTGGGGTGGGGGATTTTCTTGAAAACCTTTGTGTCGCATCTCTGGAAGATACTGAACCTAAATACCAAGTTTGGTGTTTATCCGACTGTTCGTTTCTGAGTTATGCTGTTCACAGACACACACACACGGACATGTTTCCAAAAATACTTTTTTTGGATTCAGGAGGCCTCAAAACATGTATTTCCGGTGAAATCTCGGTATCAATTTTTGGGTGGAATGCAATTCTTCCCCTACTTGCTATACGTAGTAGGCAAAGTAAAAACGAATTCCCACTTGAGATAAAGTACAAATATTACAACATTCAAACAATATTCCGGAAATGGTTCACTCCACAAAAAGATATGTATAACTTAATTTGTGTGTTTTAACGAGATCTACACATTTTGTATAGAAAAGGTTTGTCTATTCCTTATGGTTTACCAGTTATGCAAAAGTCATTCAGAATGAAGAGGACTTTTGCGGCATTCTCAGAAAAGTTCAAGATACACATTTCATTTGTCATGAAAATATCTTAAACGTATAATATTTTAATCAAAATCCTTAGAGCCATTTTTGAGAAACTCAAAATCAAACAGTTTTACATGTAAAGGCAGTTTGGGAGGAGCATTTTCTTGAACATCTTCTTCTCGCATCTTTGAAAGATGCTGAACCTAAATATCAAGTTTAGTATTTATCTGGCTTTTCGTTCACAGACACACAGACAGACACATGGAGCTTTTTCGAAAAATACTTTTTTTGGATTCGAGGCCTCAAAACACGTATTTCCGGTGAAATCTCGGTATCAATTTTTGTGTGGAATGCAATACCTTCTCCGAAGAATGTTGGTAGAAACTATAAAAAACAAACGATAATGGGTAGAGAAAGTAGTGTGAATGTAACACAAAAATTTTCAAGTTAACAGCTATATGCATCAGGATTTCAAGCTACAAAAAGCACGTGAGTAGTTACGTGAAACTGTCTTCGTTACTGTCGATTTCCATTGGCGTTGTTCAAGTATTTCTAATAGACGGGATAGTTGAACCAACTAGTGTGTTTTATGCTTCTCCATGGACAAAGCTTTTAGTTAGCCTCATTCGATGAATTACGTGTTACACGGTATGGGTGTGATTCTGATGGTTGAAGAACAAAATTATGTTCTTGAGAATAGAATTCTGTCATGGATTGAGCAAAGTAATTTCTACAAGACACAGCCGTTGCTGGTGATAACTTTGAGCAATCATATCTTGGTCTGTTGCATCCATTTTATGAAATATCTCAGTGAGCAATCGAGCATTTACTGTGCATAAACAAGGCAGTCTTGCACGAACTAAATATACAAAATAGTTCGTAACGTCAGTGGAATGTAGTCTACTAAATCCAATGTTAACGAGAAAGAATTTCAAAAATACAACAGTTGATTTTGAAATATGGGAAATTAAATAGTTTTATAGGTATAGGATACAGGATGTAGAATACTCCAAAGATTGCTTCTAGTGGTCAGCGTTGAGGCTTCTCAACTCAGAGAGGCTGGGGGGCTGGGAGGGGGTTTCTTTAATTAGAATCATTCCCTACCCTCCGCAGAGTCTGGAAATATGAAGTGGAGGTTAATGTGTGTGTGTGATTTTTTTCTTTCCAAATGTAAATCAGCAAAACCCAAGAGCTAAAATCTAGTCAACAAGTTAGTTGTTCTAAAGTCAAAGCCCCCATATGACCACAGAAGCTGAAGGGGCTGCACATATGAAATTATGACAATAATAACTAATATACATTCTTATATTCCAAGGTCAAACTGCATAACCATTAATTAAACTGTATATTTACATTTACGACATAGGTAATAAATTTTAAATTTGTATATGCAGAAAGAATAGCGATATTACAAATGCTGTTTACAAAATTATTTAATATGAGTTTTTTTTCAAATAAGTTTCAGCAGACCGTCTAATATATTATCAGTGTAACATTCAGGATTACTTCAGCTTCATATAAATAATAGGTCTTCTGGGAAATATATCGTGTGGTTCATCCCTCCATTATAATTCTTATGATATACTGTTCCGAAGTAGATTAGCTCGATACTGCGCACCGTAGCCACGTATTTCATCCTTCTGTTTAAACAAAACCGTGTCTTAGCAACAGTCATTGCGTTTCTGAGACATTGCAAAGGGAGCATAAAGATTATAGTGAGAAGAAACCTAAGAAGAGCACACACTGTCGACGCCTTTTAAAGTAAATTAAATGTGGCCCCTGTAGGTGGTTATTTACAGAGCCCCTGGCAGTGTTAGAGATATTATGATATAAACATACGGAGAAATAATTTTTACTTTCTCTACTATGTATAGTAAGTAGGGGAAGTATTGTATTCCAACCAAAAATTCTATACCGAGATTTCACCGGAAATATATGTTTTGAGACCCCCTGAATCCAAAAAAAGCATTTTTGGAAACATGTCCGTGTATGTGTCTGTGTGTCTGTCTGTGAACAGCATAACTCAGAAACGAACAGTCGGATAAACACCAAACTTGGTATTTAGATTCAGTATCTTCCAGAGATGCGACACGAATGTTTTCAAGAAAATCCCCCCACCCCAGATTACCCTTTACATGGAACATTTATCGAAAAAAATTTAATTTTCTCAAAAATGGCTCTAACAATTTTGATTAAAATATCATATGTTTAAGATATTTTAATAAAAAATGAAATGTATATCTGGAATTTTCTGGGAATGTCTCCAAAAGTATTCTTCATTGTGAACGACTTTTGCATAACTGGTAAACCATAACAGATTGACGAAATTTTACTACACAAAAAATGTAGATCGCGTTAAAATACAGAATTTATGTCATATACATTTTTTGTTGAGTGAACCATTTTCGAGATATTGCTTGTTATTCCCTTAAATGTTCCAATACTTATACTTTTTCTCGAATGGGAATTCATTATTCATTTTTGTCCTGGACATACAAAGAGAATGGAATGCGCCACATAGCAACCAGCTCTTAAAAGATTTGACTATCGCTTAAAGCCTACCATATTCCCCTTGCACCTACAAGAAAATTAGCAATAAGATTAACATCTCGATTAACATGAAGCATATGGAGAACAAGCGTTTGTAAAAATAGTTTGTACAAGAGTAGAGAAAGTCATGTGAGTGTAACGCATCAGATTTTTTCTTTTGCTCTGTCTGATCAACATTTATTTTCACCGTATTTTAGGGTATTATATAAATAATGTGCTCTACTACATACATATGTATTAATTTTGTGAACATCACCAAATAAATAGTTAAAACTGGGTGCAATTTTCAAAAATTTACAAATTCGATAAGATTAAAAGCCTTGAACACGTAAACTGTAATATCGTTTCGTAGTTCCGCGGTTCGTCCTTTCTGAACTGAAGATTTTTCCAGATTTTCCTCATGCAAATTCTGGGGAGGTACTGAAAAGTTAGACCTAGAAAGTTTACTTCCCAAATTTCCTTTTGCAATTATAATTTCATTACCATTACTATTCACCGGATAATGTCTTTGACTAGTTAAAAATGGCCAATCAAATAGGAAAATGTAGGTTCTTATGGCTGTGAATTGAATAACATATATTGGAATATAAGGAGCATGTTTGTAAGGCCATTAACGGCAATAAAAAATCTGTGTTGCATTCACATGACCTGCCCTACTCTCTTCTACAAGCTATTATTTACAAAAGCTTATTAATTCTAATTCTTTTTAATTACACATTTCGTTGTAAGTGAAAGGACAAAGTGACATTCAATATTCAAATCTTCTCAAAGTCACTCGCTATGTCATATCTTTGAAATTCTGCCTTCTTTGCATGAATGCAAAAATAACAGCTATTTGCAGTTGCGAGAAGTGTAAAGTATTTGAAAATTCAAACCAATAACAAAAATATCTTCGATATAGTTGCCACCAAAGATTTCATTTGACGTAAATTATGTGTTTTAGCAAGACCTACATGCTGTGTGTAGTACAATCTTATCAATCGCTTACGATTTACTAATTATTCAGTGCGGTCGTTTTATGGTGAGGCCACGGATTGCGCATTACCATGCCCCGCATGCGGCCTGTTACACTGGGGGTTTTTCGTACCGCAACTCTCGCGTTACTTACGAATGATAGTACCTACATGCCCTATTAACAGCGGTTCCCAAACTTCTTGCACTCATGACCTTTTCGATAATGAAATTATTGGCGACCGCTCATTAATTTGCAAGTTTTCGCGTACAGTTCAACAACTTAAGTGCGAAGTTAAACGATAAATTAATTGAGATTTCTTCAGACCAAAGTTTAAAACTGACTTTCCAGAAAGAAAATGTGTATCAATTCTGGCTAGCAAGAAGAACAGGATACCCTGGTGTCTGCCGCATATCTCTGCGAAATTGGATTTACGTCAATGATGAACATCAAGAGTAAATCTAGGAATAGATAATGTGTGCAAGTAATATACAGTCAGACATTGAACGATTAATTAATAGCAAACAGGCTCATACTTATCACTAATCACCCTGATATGCAGTGTAATAATAAATGGTTTACATAAAATTGTACATGTGCATTTACTGTGAAATTCTAGTATTAATTCATTCATTCATTCATTATCTGTTTACCCTCCTCTTATGTAGGACTTACACCCCCCAGGACTTACAAGCGGGTGCCTGGGGTCAGAGGCCCGTCGAGGAGCAGACACTCATGGATCAGACAGAGCATCCAGGATGGGTGATCAGCCCGATGCCTGGTATGGGATGAAGGAAGTAGATGAAACGAAATGTTGGTGAAATGGATGAAAGGAAAGGTGATGATGGAGCAGTTGGTGGAATGAATGGCGGGGGAAACCGGAGAACCCGGAGAAAACCCGCCCAGACGCCGCTTCGTCCACCACAAATCCCACATGCAGGTCCCTGGGATTGAACCCGGGCCGCCTAGATGGGAGGCGAGCGGTCTAACCGCTCGGCCACGGCGCCGCCTTCTAGTATTAATATGCTTCTTAAATACAAAAAATGATTTTGTTTAAATGTAATATGTAATTGGTGACTAAAATTTCATTTTCCCCATTGTTATAATAACTAACAATAAAAACTATTTATTAATAACTCCAAATATCCACTGCGACCCCCCAGAAGGAATACCGCAGCCGCCTTGAGGGTCGCGGCCTACAGTTTGGGAACCGCTGCTCTATAATGAGTATTAAGCTTGTTATAAGTGGTGTATATAGCGCATATAACCGGGCTGTGGCCATATCTTAAAACGACCGCACTGTACAAAACTCATTCAGAATGAAAGGCCTTCAAAGGCTATTCCCAGAAAATTTAAAATATGTATTTTATTTGTCATACAAGTAGCTTAAACATATGATACTTTAACCAGATCCTTAGAGTCATTTTTGAGAAAATCATAAATAATGACAAGGATTGTTTGGGATGGGGGTATTTTCTTGAAAATCTTCGTGTCCCATCCCTGAAGCCCTTTTGTTTAATTTTTTTTTTGGGGGGGGGGATTCAGGAAGTCTCGAAACGTGTAAAGAGAAAGAAGTAAAGAGAAAAAAAACACATTTCACCTTGTCATCGTTTTTGTTGGAATCTTCGCTTACGCCTCGAAAGGTGTCCTTGGCATTGGTTCCTCGAACACCCGTGAAAACAGTGAAAGCAATTCGGGTGACCTTGTGTAAGAACCTAAAGCATATCAATAGCAAAGAGTATCCCGTGAGGGGGTCATTTAAACCAAACGCAAGTGGAAAAGAAAGTCGATTCCCCGATTCAACACTTGCCCTGTCCTCAGTTTTGCATAGGAATAAAAATAAACTGCAGCGCTGTCCCTGAAAGCTAGGCAGCCTCCAGCACTCCTCCGTAATGCCTTCCATCTCCGTGTTTTGTTTACCTTTAAAGTCGTATTTGTCAGCTTCTATAGAACTGGGTCATTTTAACCGGCACCTTTCTTTAAGACCCTGTTTGTCAAAAGAGTCCAGCTAATTACCAAGATGCAGTGGTCTGTTCTAGATATTTAAGGGTCTATGACCCGTCACATGCAACAATAAACCCAACAAAAGGATTATCTACGTGTATTGATTTCTATAGGTCGTGTAATCTGGTTTTATTGGATAGTATCATCAAAAATGAACTGTGCACAATTGCAACACGTTACACTATACTATAGTATGACATTTATTATACCAACCTCCCGTGATTACATACTGCAAGGTAAAATAAATAATTACTCATAATTTCATTTTTAAATTATTTTAAGTGGCAGTAGTTACTTGTGCAACTAAAGTATAAGAAGTTTTAGATATGCTATCTAGAATTTTAGTGTGATTATCATGATATCACTAAAGTTGAAAGCTCTTCCAAGTGTTGACGAAATGCCAAGGTATGATTCGATAATAAATGCTACAATACAACTGGATAGAAGAATTTATTATACATACCGCTAATTTTAAGTAGAATAAAATTAGCAAAGCCTTATTTTAATTCTGTATTTTACGTACTAACAGCTGTTTAGCAAATTCTCTAACAATCACACACAGCGTTTTGCACTATATGAACGATATATACAAACGAATTTTTCTAGTATATATTTTCTGGGTATCATTTTCATTGCATATAAATAAACAAAACATCTCTAAAGCTCCGAAGTGTAACGCAAAGGCATTATAACTTAAACTGTGATATGTGCGTAGATTGTGTCATATTATTTATAAGAGGCAATAGCTTATTCCAAATTTTTATAAGTTGTTTCCTGTGCAGTCTGAATTCTCGCCTTTTTGTTTCTCTTCCGCATTTTATTATCGAAACCAAAGTCATTGCCATAAATGACGTTACTATAATTATGTTTTTTATAGATACAAATTTCGGGTTATACTTTATTGTTAAACAAATGTACATTATATAATTTTTCTCATGTGTATGGGTTAGCTGTTATTTTAATTTGTAATAGATTACCCTTCCGTTTGCATTTATATATATTTAATTTTATCTTTGTAATAGCTTCTACATTTTATACTATAGCTCCCCGCCGTATAAAACGAGATCACGATTACTACACAGTATTGTTGTACTTTAATAATATAAACAAAGCCGACTGAGTGATTGTTGACATGTGTACTTACCGACAAGATGCAGCTAAGGTTCTGTTTAGCGATGAAGTTCACACTAAGCACACTGTTATTCTGTCACTAACACAATAATCACGTCGTGAGCGTGTGTTTACATCCCACGCACGATACACTCGGCACTTTCTCCAGACCAGCTGATTCAACCAGCCACTCTGCCGGCTGTCGTACTACTGACTGGAGTCTCCAGCCGGCCGCACCAGTGCCGCATGGCGCTGCTGTCGGAACGTTCTTTCGAGGAATTACAAACGCGCTCGTATTAAAAAAATACGCTCCATCTGTAGCCTTCGTTTTTTTAAGTATGATTTTTCTTCTCCAGTTTTACTTATCCATGTGTATCACTGTGAAGTTTCTGGATCTGGAAAAAAAAAACATAATAAATCGGCTAGAAAGTGCTCACAACAGGCTTTAGAGGGAAGTGGAATTCATTTTCGAGGCTGATGGTCCGTGGGCCACTGTAAACCCTTCCTGCACTTACACTGCAGTCCCGAAAAATGTATGGTCGCTCCAGAGTTAACACAGCTGGAAAAGTTTCCACTAATCCTAATCATAAACCGGAAGAAAGTTCAATTCTGTTGCAGAACATAACAAAAAGGTATATCATGAGGAATATTAGTAGTAGTAATAGTGGTGGTGGTGTTAGTAGTAGTACCGAACATCTATAGCCCGCATTCGGGAGATCCTACCGAGTTCGATCCCCGGTAACCGCTCACTCCAACAACAAGCGAATGCTGAGGTGGTTAATTTCTACCACGACTCTCCTCCCTCTCATTTCCTGTACCCATTATGTTCCTTGCCATCCCTTTCAGGTTTGTGGGACCAGGCGACGGTGTTCGGCGGGGCGCATTGTAGAGATTTCCTCCCTGATGTCTCTGCGGGATCTGCTCAGTTGGGTCTCTCTTCCGAGTGCTCTACGCCCCGAGGGGGTCTGCAGGAGGTTGGTAGCTTCTGTGAGGGCCCGAAGGCGGCGGATACCTTATATCTGGAAACGTTAAGGACCCGTCTGAGCTTGCGCCCGTTGTCATCTTGTTGTCTTTCGGGACTTTATCCTCATCCCTCCCTCGCGGGGGTCGCTGGTAGAAGCACAAGGGGCCGACTGGCCTGCGTGCGGTGCTCTGCCCCTGTTTCTGGGGCCCCCCTCTTGATTCGTACCTTTATTAATAGCATCAATAGTAGTAGTAGTAGCAGTAGTAGTGTTAGTAGTAGTGGTGGTGGTGGTGGTGGTGGTGGTGGTGGTGGTGGTAGTGGTGGTGAGGTGGTGGTGGTCGAGATATTGTCATTAGGACTTACTAGATATTAATGGAATTAAAAATGTAATATGTCATACTAGTACGAGCGAGTGATTGCATAATAATTTGTGTATGACTGCCCCTCTTGTGTAATACGCGCACTGCTAAGGGATCACATACAGACTACTCTGGCATGATTATTATTTATCGATATAAATATCATAATATGTTTACATACCGATTTTTTGTTCTTCGTAAGCAATCGCATTTTATTATATAACATTATCGTCTATTTGTGGGATGACTACTAAGCGACGATACTCATGTACCACATGAAATGTCAAAGTTACTTTAATATATTTTTTATTGTTATAGGGCATTTACTAATTTTATTATTACTCGTATTATAATTTTAGAACATCGTTCACTGTTGTAAGCAGCACATGTAGATAGGTAAGACGGCGATATTGAGTGTATAATCAACATTCTTATCTCAAAAAGAAGCAGTTATGTATGCTTGCCCAGCAAATGAAACACCAAGTCAATGTCCATTCATGTGGTAGGATCTGTACATGTCTACGTTCGCATTATATGAATGCAATGTTTTTAATTATAGGCCTAATTGTTATTCAACTTAAGAAACGCGCGGCTGTTTTAAATCAGGCGCCTGTCATTGTGGGTTATAATATAATAATGAGATAGGGGTTACTTTAAGCACAGCAGTTTTATCTACACAAGCTTTCACGTGTCATATAGTGTCAGAAATAAGTTACATACATGTTTCAAGACCTCTACGACAAACTCTGAGGGCAATAGATCTCACAGAGAGGAACATTTTTACTTTCTCTATTACGTATAGTAAGTAGGGGAAGTATTGTATTCCACCCAAAAATTCGATACCGGGATTTCACCGGAAATATATGTTTTGAGACCCCCTGAATCCAAAAAAAAACATTTTTGGAAACATGTCCGTGTGTGTGTGTCTGTGAACAGTATAACTCAGAAACTAACAGTCAGATAAACACCAAACTTGGTATTTTGGTTCAGTATCTTCCAGAGATGCGACACGAAGGTTTTCAAGAAAATCCCCCCACCCCAGATTACCCTTTACATGGAACATTTTTCGAAAATTTTAATTTTCTCAAAAATGGCTCTAACGATTTTGATTAAAATATTTTCATGACAAATAAAATGTATATCTTGAATTTTCTGAAAATGTCTCCAAAAGTATTCTTCATTGTGAACGACTTTTGCATAACTGGTAAACCATAAGAGATAGACAAAAGTTTACTACATAAAAAAATGTAGATCGCGTTAAAATACACAATTTATGTCATATATTTTTTTTGTTGAGTGAACCATTTTCGAGATATTGCTTGTTATTCCCTTAAATTTTTCAATAATTTTCTCAAATGGGAATTCGTTATTCTTGTTTTGTCTTGGATATGCAAAGAGTATTAATCTGTGGCAAAGAGAATGGTGCTGGACCTAGCAAGCAGCTATTAAGAGATATGTCTATGCCTAAAGGCTACTTTATTTCTATATTGCCCTTGCAAATAAAAAACAAGGGGAACATAGTAGGCCTTAAGTGATAGTCAAATATTTTAGAACTGGTCGCTATGTGTAAAATGTAATTCTCTTTGCATGTCAAAAGATCGTTTCTGCAGATGTTTATCTCGATTAATATGAAATAGATGGAGCATAAGAGTTTGTAAAAATAGTTTGTACAAGAGTAGAGAAAGTCATGTGAGTGTAACACATCAGAATTTTTGTCAAGCAACCACCATCCTCCGACGCATCATTACAGAGTTCAACACTCCTGTTTGAAGCGTATCCGTAGGATAGGTTTAAGAGGCACAGCCAGTATACTTTGAATCTGTTTACAACCGCTGAATCAAGTGACATCGCCTGTTTCTTGTCCCTTGCATTTGGTTAGGTTTGGTAGGTCCGAGACGCATAGCCCAATTTAACTCAGTATTTGTGAACAACAGCTCCACGCAAACCATCTCCAGAAAGTACAGGGACTGGGGCGAACGACTTCGCACCTCGTGTTCAGTTTGTCCAGTGGTTTCTGTCTCGAAGTATTACAGATCCTAATTTCCCGCGCACGTCTTGAGGCCTGCTTCACACGAGACGGATACCTCACAACAAGAGCAGCCGCATCTGGGATGTTGAGAAGCCTCATGCAGTGTTCGTTAGACATCACCAACAAAGGTATTCCGTAAACATCTGGGCTGGAATCGTTGGTGATCACCTGCTGGGACCTTTCGTTTTGTCACCCCGTTCGAGTTAAATTGGGCTGTGCGTCCCAGACCTACCAAACCGAACCAGACATAAGAGAGAAGAAAGAGGCGATGTCACTTGATTCAGCGGTTGTAAACAAACAGTCAAAGTGTACTGACTGTGCCTCTCAAACTGATTACCGGATACGCCTCAAACAGGAGTGAATAACTCCGTAACGATGCGTTGGAGGATGGTGGTTGCGTGACAAAAATGTTCCCCTCCGCAGGATCTATCGTTCCTCAGAGTTTGTCGCAGAGGTCCAGATACACCTGTATTTTTCCGAGTAGGTACCAATCGTTCTTTGAAGTCTAGGAGTACCATGCTAGCCTCTAGATCCCAGGTTGCAGATTCAGACTTAGCGGAGAGCGATGGATTTTTTTCGGGCGTAAAATCCCTAACATGGCTTACTTCGGAAGGGAAGTAAAGCCGGTGGTTCCGTGTCGTAAATTTACGGCACGTAAAAGAAACACAAGCCTGATAAAGAGGCCTCCGAGCGAAATTAGGGATCTTTCACACCAATATAGAATGGAACGCTAAGAACCATAGTATTTAAAGAGCGTCCATAAATAAAACTTTTTTTCTTTCCTTGGGAGTAAAATAATTATGTTGATATTAATATAAAGTAAATAACGTATTGTAATACACTTTATGACCTGTGAAAGTGGCACCCGAGAGAATGAACCACACAATTTCCATATAGGAATTAATATTTACATTTTGTTAGTTGCTCAGGTAGACACGTATTCATTAACATTTTTTCCGGAACTGAGAGGTTCAAATTTGGTCCAATTTGTTTACAGTTCTGTTATGCTAAATATATTTGCCACAGCATTAGCCACTTCTGAAACGTTCGCTACTGTAGGTTTAGCTTTTTTGTTTTCAGATTCTAAGTTTAATACAGTTTTAAATGTGCTGTGTGGATTCTCTTATTTCTTATGGTATGCTGGCTTCTTCTTTTGACAGTTCTTTAGTCTCCTGTGCACTTATGAAATATTATCTTTATATAAAAAAATCTGATGTGTTACACTCACATGACTTTCTCTACTCTTGTACAATCTATTTTTACAAACGCCTTTTCTCCAAATGCTTCATGTTAATCGAGAAATCGAGATGTCAATCTTATTGCTAATTTTCTTGTAGATGCAAGGGGAATATGGTAGGTTTTAAGCGACAGTCAAATATTTTAAGAGCTGGTTGCTATGTGGCGCATTCCATTCTCTTTGCATGTCCAGGACATAAAAAAAATGAATAACGAATTTGAGAAAAAGTATAAGTATTGGAAAATTTAAGGGAATATCAAGCAATATCTCGCAAACGGTTCACTCAACAAAAGAAATGTATATGACATAAATTGTGTATTTTAACGCGATCTACATTTTTTGTATAGTAAAATTTTGTCTATCTCTTATGGTTTACCAGTTATGAAAAAGTCGTTCATAATGAATACTTTTGGAGACATTCCCAGAAAATTCGAGATATACATTTTATTTGTCATGACAATATCGTAAACATATGATATTTTAATCAAAATCGTTAGAGCCGTTTTTGAGAAAATTAAAATTTTCGAAAAATGTTCCATGTAAAGGGTAGTCTGGGGTGGGGGGATTTTCTTGAAAACCTTCGTGTCGCATCTCTGGAAGATACTGAACCTAAATACCAAGTTTGGTGTTTATCCGACTGTTCGTTTTTGAGTTATGCTGTTCACAGACACACAGACAGACACACAGACAGACACACACACGGACATGTTTCCAAAAATGCTTTTTTTGGATTCAGTGAGTCTCAAAACATATATTTCCGGTGAAATCTCGGTATCGAAATTTTGGGTGGAATACAATACTTCCCCTACTTACTATACGTAGTAGAGAAAGTAAAAATCGCTATATTACGATGGTAATAGGTAGCAAAGTATTGCGATTGTTAAATACAAAATTTGATTTGTCCTTTCTAGTGATTCTACACTTAAGATGTATTTTCAAGGTATCGAAAGAACGAAAGAAAATAAAATAAAAAGGAAAGAAGGAAGAAAAGAAAGAAGGAAATAAAAAAAGGTGCATACACTTCTATAGGGCAATCAGAACCAGATAACCAAAAGGTTGCTTTTTGCATTACATAACTGCAATTTTTAATTTCTCTAATAGTTACCTACAATAAATATAGCGTTCCACCCAAAAATTCAAAAGAAGACTTCATTGGAGATACACTACTCTGGTACTCCCAAAAAATCAATCTTATGTAAAATTTCCATATGTGTGTATGTGTGTGTGTGTTTGTGTCTGTGAACAGCATAACTCAAAAACAAAATCTGGTTAAAAACCAAACTTGGTATTTAAGTTCAGCATTCATCAACGATGCAAGACTAAAATTATAAGAAAATCCGCTCACTACAAACTACCCTTTATATGGAAAAAGATATTTATTTTTTATTTTCTTAAAAATGGCTCTAGTGATTTTTATTAAAATACTTAAGATATTTGCATGACAAATGAAACATCTTGAATTTTCTGGGAATAACTTGTTAAGTCCTGTTCATTCTGAATGACTTTTGTATAATTGGTAAAACGTAAGATAGAAAAAACCTTACTACACAAAAATTATAGGTCTGGTTAAAGCATTCAATTTATGTTTTTTTTTTTTTTTTTTTTTTTTTTTTAGAGTTAACAATTTCAGAGATATTCCTTGCTATTGGTCCGAATTTTCAAATGCGTATAGTTTTCTCAACTGCTAAACCGCTATTCGTATTTTTCTCGTAGTCAGTCAAAGAGCATGGAGTTTCAAGGCCGTCATATAGCAATGTGTTTTTTAAAAATCTGATTATCGTCTTTACCTAGATACATTCAACAACGACTGTATTGAAGGTTTATCTGGATTAACAAGTAGTTAAAAGAATGAGCTTTTACAAAAATAGATGTAGTACATCAGAAACTGCCGCCTTCTGTTGGCCTTCTGTTCTATAAGAAATGCCGACTGTCCTGCAGAAAGGACTGGTCTGAAATGACACAAACGTTTGTATGAAAACGTTGTTGCAATTGACTTGGTACCGCATTGCAGTTTTACATCAACTTTCATATCATTCTCCGGAAATGTCCTTTCACATTCCATCTTTTCACTCGGCTGTTTTCCTTTAATGTAATGCGAAAACAATGCACAATAAAAGCTCAGCTCCGCCTTCGGACTGTCAATTCTGGCAACAATAGTGATGCAATTTATATTGTCTCTCAAATGGAATGCAAACATTCTATACCTGAGTACGCACGAAGCTCTCAAGATGCGATGCGGAATTTATTTAATGTGAACATGCAGACAAAATATGTATCATGCACTCTTTGTAAAACCTGATTCCATTCATACGCTGTGTAGTTGATATTGACCAATAGGCAATAACGTTTAGTAATGTCTCTTGTATCGACTAAACACGGCCGTTTATGCCATAATATGCTTACAAGGATGCGATTTTATCAGCTCGTTACTGAACAGTAGTAGTATCAATGTGTAGTCATTAAGGCATAAGACCAAAGTGCAAAACGTTTTTTCCGTTGGGTGAATATACAACTGTTTTTGAAACAGAAATTTATGCTATTATTCAACGCATACATGAAAACATAAGGAGAGCTTAGACTGGTAAACAGATTCTTATCTTCTCAGATATCCAGGCTGCACGTAAGGCTTTAACTAGTCATAAGGTAACGTTAGGACTGGTTTTAAACTGCCTAAACATGTTCACAAGGTTAGTAGAACAGAATGAAGTTCAACTCATTTGGGTACCAGCCCATAGTGGCATAACGGGAAATGAAAAAAAACTGATGAACTTGCAAGAAATGAGCAGCTTCACAATTTATTGGGCCATCTATGAACATCTCGATGTTTAGTAAGAGAGGCTATTAAGAACTGGTCCAAAGTAATCATAAAACCTGGCTTAAAACTCCAGGAAACAAACATGGTGTACTATTTATTACAAAACCATGTAAGAAAAGAGCTGAAAGCTTACTTAAATGTAACAGATTTCAGCTGAGAAAATTATTACATTTCTCGCAGGATATGTTCCTGTGCAAAAGCATCTTAACACAATGGGAGTGTTTCAGGGTAACTTAGATTGCAGATTGTGCAAGAAAGAAACTGAAACAGCCCAGCACATTATATGTTCTTGTGAAGCTTTGGCTTACAGGAGATATATTCCTTTTGAGGATGTTTCTAGAACCAGAAGCATATTTAAAACCATATCTGTTATAGGTCTGTATTCCTTGGTAAAGGAAGCAGGTATAATGAATTGGCTTTAAAACGACACAGGTAGCACAATAAGCCCAGGGATGAAGTGTGTCCGGAGCAATGACGACAATCTGCATCGAACAAAACAAGAAAAAATGCAGTGATTAATAGCCTACGTCATCCAAAGGTGTTTTTGTTGATGCACATTCAAACAAGGTCATTTTCCAAATAAATTCTGTTCTTGAGAAGAAATGTGTCTTTATAGTGTTCTGATTTTAACTTATTTGGACGATAACTATTTTCTTATTTCCACTTTTGGCAGCATTGGTTAGTGTTCCGTAACACATCCGATTGTTCATTCATTTAGTATGCCGTGATCTCAGCTGACACAACAACACAAGTAATAAAGTGATTATTGTTTATATAATCTATTACATTTTATTCATGAAATACTCGTAATAAATCCCATTTGAGGTTAATCGTCAGATAAACTCGTAACCTATGGGATTACTTACGATAATTTCGGAAGCGACTAATACTGAGAAAAAATTTATTTTACACAAACTTTATGTTGATAGCAAAATTCCAATGTCTAGTGGCTTCATACTTACATAAATTGACGATTTCTGAAACTTAAGGAGTTTTACTGCAGACTGCTGGAACAGTTTTGAGAAAATCAAAAGCAGGGTACATGGTTTTACATTAATGTTGTTTGGAATGGAGAAACTCAAGGAAATTCTTCTATGTCATAGAACACACCCTATTTAAATAAAAATGTTGGCACTTAACTAACTTTTCAGTTTTTAATTACGTTTTTCGTAAGACACACGCATTCTCACGCGCGCACTCCCTCTCCCTTTTTCTCTCAGATTGGCGGGTTATCTTAAGAAATAAGAGCGACTAAGGAATCGACAACATGTCTTTTTAAAATTAACAAATTGTTATGTTTGGTAACTAAGCGTCAGGTAATTCTACACTGCAACTCATAAACTTATTTTGCACGTAGATAGGTTTTGCCTCAGACAGCAGTTTTTTCATGTTTAAGACCAGTGACGGCTCGTGATTACATATTTTGGTTGTTCACAAAATGTTAGATTCAGTCAGCCCTAAAAATGTGAAGTAGCATTTATAGCATAATAGTTATGATTATAAACAAATTAATACAACTGCAGCAGCTCCCAATAATAATAATAACTTATGCATAACTTGTCTGACCAACGAAAGGGTTGCTTTGTGGATTATTATTGTTTTTAACATAATTAAGTACAGTTCAGAGCAACAACGAAGTAATGTGTAAGTTTTCGCTACCCTCCATTTGCATTTTTTCGTCAGCCAAACATTAATGTTACTAATTTATTAGCACTTTCCAAGTTTAATTTTCTGAAGCGGGAAAGCAGCATAATTTCTTATAAAATGTCCTGTCCTTCCATATAGTGTACACAAACGTTAATAAATATAAATACACTTTACATTGCATTGTAGGTACACTTAAATAAGGAAAACTATACTGCATCATTTATAAATAAAATCTGTACCTAAATCTTTCAATCGCCCACTACATGATTGAAGTGTTTAATATCATAATATACCATAACTCATTCATAAATGCATTATATATACATAATAAAATAACCTTTTCTATCCGTATAACTATAACATATGCTCACATCAGATCCAAATTTCGCTGTGCAGTGAGTGAATTGGCCTAACTGTTGTTGAGAGTGGTTTAATGTTATTTATTTAATTTGTTGAGCCCCACGTTTGGAAGCCAATTTGAAGTAACATTATTTGTATATGTTTGTATTTGTTAGCCCCACATTTGGGAGCCAATTTGCGATGGTAAATTTATAATGTTATTTGTGTATGTGTTTACTCAACGTGGTGATGCCATTTTGTGACGTGATTCTTTGTTAGGTTTGTAGCTCCATCTGGTGTTAGCAATTTGCGGCAGTATTAGTTTTTGTTTGAAAGAATGCTACTTTTATTTTATTTAATTTTTGGTCACTGTCCTCCGGCTAGCTATGATCTTTTGGTCAAGCACTTCTCTTTATACAGGTTGTGTAAACGGAAAGGAATCTTTTATCCAAAGATAACACTGATGAAAGAATTTGTTTTACACTTTTTATTGTCGAACAAATTCACTATCACAATTTACACATTGATCTTGACACTCGCCAAACTGAAACTGTTATAATAACTTCTTACTGATCACTTTTAATTCACGTACTTCAACCTTTTGCATAATTAACTTTACAACACTTGAGAATTTTCCTAACTCTGCTACGCGTAACTTGCGAATCGATAGCCGACGTGTAATATTTCTGCTGGACTGAAGGCGACGTGTATCATACAAATATTTTCGACGAACTGACGGGAATGCGACGTGTAGTGTACAAAGAATTTTGATGAACTGGCGGGGTCTTTACCTCTAACCTACCTTTTATACTCCTACACCCAGATATGCCTAAAGATTATAACGAGCTGCAATTGGCTAATAAAACGCGCCAACATTAGCGTCTATATTTTTATCCAATGAAAATTATGAATACATATGCTCTAGGGAAATGTTCCAGAAGATTCTAAAGGAAAACGCGCCAACATTACGTAACTTCCTCGTTTCCAATAATGATAAACAGCTCACCCCCTCGCTGCATTATTGCACGCTATTATTGTCAGTTTCAGTAAGGCAGTATAAACTTACTTCCCAACAATAATTACAATCAACAAACATCTCAAATCAATGTCACATAATAATGCATATTCATACTATAATCACTCTTTACATTTAAATAATTTGTGATACAAATTACTGCATCACTGTTCAGTATGTTACCCTCTAGCGGGATTTATGTGAAACCGAAAAGCGAACGGGGTTTTCCAAATCCCCGCCCTTGCACTTCCGCATAAATGAAACTTCTGCAGTAATGTGCTACCACCTAGTGGCATTGACGTAAACCTGTTGCTGAGGGATGGATGGTAAGGGCCAGTGCACGTCTTCAAGTGTGCACAACCTGTATGTTCACCTATAAGGTATTTAGGTCATGCCATTTGGGCATACGCAAAAGCTCCTAAAGTTGTGCTTGAGACTCTGTTGACATGTCTCGTCGAGTTTAGAGGAGAAGTGCGGTAGATTTAAACGCCGCATATTTTAAATTACCACATCTATGTTATTGTATCAGCATTCAAAGAAAAAATAACCAATAAATCAGCAAGGTGTCAAAAACTAGGGTGTTCATATACTCAGTGCTCTTATACAGCACCCGCCACTGTGTAAGACAATTCCTTGTTGACTAACATTTGCAGTTCTGATTTGATTAAATGCCTTCTTTCGAACGTCTGCCCAGGTGTTGTACATGAGAGAAAGGTATTACCTTTGTATTATCTGGCAGTATGTTTCCCAGCCTTTCCAAACTAGCCTTACATACGGTTAACGCTCAAATCCGTTTCTGGCAAGCATCAACTTCTGCAAAGGCTGCACATTTTAATGCATCACTCATTATATAAATCATATTCATGTCTAACAGCCTTTAGTGAATCATAAATAAAATATTTTAAATAAAATTAAATATTTTTTATTTTCTTTAACACGTAAATAGCAGGTAGAGAAGGTATTTCATTCCACCGAAAAGTTTGATATCGGCATTTCACTGGGAATACATGCTTTGAGGTAACCTGAATTCAAAAAAAAATATCATTTTTAGAAAAAGGCCCGTGTGGTGTGTTTGTGCGCACGCATGTGTCTATGAAGAGCATAACCCAAAATTGAAAAGTCGGATAAATACCAACTTGGTATTTACGTTCAGCATCTTCCATGCGACCGAAGATTTCAAGAAAATTCCTTCACCCCAAACTAGACTTTACATGCAGTTTTTTTTTCGAAATGTTTTGTTTTCTGAAAATTGGTTCTAACGATTTATTCTAGTCCTCTTGACAATACGATCCCTACTTACTATAGGTAAGTAACCCCCCCCCCACAAAAGAAAGACATTTTTAGAAAAAGATCATATGTGATCCTGCTGATACGTGCTAAATCCATTAAATCCTTATCTATATAAGACACAAGAGCCATTGTTTTACTTCCTCTGCCATTTAAGTATAGTATTGCATACCACCCAAAGATTCCTTATGGAGGTTTCACTGGAAATACAAGCCTTGATGCAACCTGAATAAAAGTTTTTATAGAAAGGTCCGCGTGCGCGTGTCTATATATCAACAGCATAACTCAAAAATGAAAAGTCGGATAAATACCAAACTTGGTATTTAAATTTAGCATCTTCCAAGAATGCGACACGAAGATTTTCAACAAAATCCCTCCGTCTCATGCCACCATTTACATGGAAATTTTTATTCGTTAATTTTTTGTTTTCTCAAAAATTGCTTTAACAATTTTTATTAAAATACCATTTGTTTAAGGTATTTGAACCACAAATAAAATGTATGCCTTAAATTTTCTGCGAAAAGCCTGTGAAGACCTCTTCGTTGTGAAAGAGTATTGCATAATAATCGGTAAACCGTAAGATGAAGAAGAAAAATTTGTTACGTTATTTGCACCACGCTTTGGGCGTCAATTTGAAGTAGTTAGTTGCTGCTATGTATTGAAAGTCAGTTTGTAGATAATGTATTATATTTCAACTGTTGGGGAGCCGAACACTTGAAGTAATTGCAACCATACGTATAGTAAACAGTTTCCGGTAGTCTTCGCCCCAAATGTACTTTGAACAGTCGGATAAACTCCAAACTTGGTATTTAGGTTTAGTATCTTCCAGAGATGTGACACGAAGGTTTTCAAGAAAATCCTCCCACGCTAGACTACCCTTTACATGGAACATTTTTCGAAAATTTTAATTTTCTCAAAAATGGCTCTAACGATTTTGATGAAAATATCATATATTTAAGATAATGTCATGAGAAATGAAATGTATATCTCGAATTTTCTGGGAATGTCTCCAAAAGTATTCTTCATTGTCAGCGACTTTTGCATAACTGGTAAACCATAAGAGATAGACAAAATTTTACTACACAAAAAATGTAGATCGCGTTAAAATACACAACTTATGTCATATACATTTCTTTTGTTGAGTGAACCGTTTTCGAGATATTGCTTGTTATTTCCTTAAATTTCCCAATACTTATACTTTTTCTCAAATTCGTTATTCATTTTTTTTATGTCCTGGACATGCAAAGAGAATGGAATGCGCCACATAGCAACCAGCGTTAAAATATTTGACTATCGCTTAAAACCTACCATATTCCCCTTGCATCTACAAGAAAATTACAAATAAGATTGACATCTTGATATCTCGATTAATATGAAGCATATGGAGAATAGGCGTTTGTAAAAATAGATTGTACAAGAGTAGAGAAAGTCATGTGAGTGTAACACATCAGATTTTTTTTTATTCAAGGGGTCTCAAAACATATATAGTTCCGGTGAAATCTCTGTATCGAATTTTTGGGTGGAATACAATACTTCCCCTACTTACTATACGTAGTAGAGAAAGTAAAAAGAATACTAGTTACTGCTATTGTCTATAAACATTATCTTCCTAAAGAAGATAAGACCATTATAGTTAAAGGCAGGATATAAGTGGAACTTAAAAAAAAGAACATATCGTAAAGCACACAATTCATGCTTGTTGAAGTGTTAACCACTTTCGAGATATTCTTTGTTATAGCTTTGAAATTTCAAATACACTTCTTTTTCCGTATGGTAAGTCGGTATTCATTTTACTTTGTCTACTACTTATAGTATGCAGAGAACGTATTTCATTCTACCCAAAAATTCGATATTGAGATTTCGCCGGAAATGTATGTTTTGAGGCCCGCTGAATAAGAAAAGTAGTTTTAGGAAAACGTCCGCGCGCAGATAAATATCAAACTTGGTATTTATGTTCAGTATCTTTCAAAGATGCGACATGAAGATTTTCAAGAAAATCCCGCAACCCCAACTAACCTTTACACGGAAGATTTTTCGAAATTTTCGATTTTTTCAAAGATAGCTCTAATGATTTTTATTAAAATATCACATATTAAAGATATTTACATGGCAAATGAAACGTATATTTTGAATTATCTGGAAATGTCCCCAAAAGTCCTCTTCATTCTGAATGACTTTTGCATAACTGGCAAAGCGTAAGAGATAGAGAAAGTTTTACTAAACAAAAATTGTGGATCTTGTTAAAACACACAATTTATGTCATATGCATTTTTGTGGAGTGAACCATTTCAGATATTCCTTGTTATTTGTTTGAATTTTCTAATTCTTGTAGTTTTTCTCAAATGGGAATCCGTTACTATTTTTTTTATTTTTTTTAATGTCCTGGACATGCAAAGAGAATGGAGTGCTCCACATAGCAACCAGCTCTTAAAAGTTTGACTATCGCTTAAAGCCTACCATATTCCCCTTGCACCTACAAGAAAATTAGCAATAAGGTAGTTTCTGCAAATGTTTAGCTCGATTAACATGAAGTAGATGGAGAATAAGCCGTTGTAAAATAGTTTGTACAAGAGTAGAGAAAAACATGTGAGTGCAACACATTAGACCTTTTTAAAGTCCTGTCACCATTCACTTGTTTCTCGCGATTGCATGGAAACAGTATGGAATTTTAAGGCCAGCATATAGCGTCCAGTTCTTAAACATTTGACTACCGCTGTTCTCTTTGTATCTATAACGAAATGTGTAATGTAGCTACTTTTGCACGAGTTTATCTGGATTTAAATGAAGTAGCATAGAAAAATAAGATTTAGTAAGAATAGTTTCTATACACACTAATAAACGATAGAGGAAGTAATGTGAATGTAACATATCAGATTTTATTCTCTGGTCATGCCTACTGTATCCTTCTGATATCTACAATGAAATGGTCAATTAAAGCGCATATCAGTTAACGAGAAGTGGATAGAAGAATATACTTTTGTAAGAACAGAGCGTGGGCAAGTAGAGAAGGTCATGTGAGTGTAAAACAAGAGATTTAACTAGTTTAGGTCTACGAATGCTACAGTCCTCGTATAGTACGAAGGTAGAGACTCGGTCGTTGACTGATGCCTGTAAGTCAATGACGCCAGCAGATCTAGTGTGGACAGAATATTATACAACTTGTTGCTGTCTCCTTCTCTCATCCTCTCTTTGTTTAAACGTGAAAGTGCAACAAATCAGTGGCTCTACCGATCATGTCCCTGCAGCGCACAACTGCAATTTGTAGCCTTGCGTCTCGGAGGAATAACTGTCCAGCAGAACTCCGAGATTTCTCTTGTTTTATACTCCATTGTTTCATAGAATAAGAACCCGTTTTCCTGCTCCGGGGGGTGTGGATAAAAAGGGATTCAGCACAGTAAATGCTAATGTGGACATAACAAATTTCTAATAATAAATGTAAAAATACTTTGAAGGATGTTTCTGCCATTTGGGGCGTAATATCTCCGCGTATACGGTCATAGATAATGGGCGTTACAAAGCAGTAATCATCGAACAGGTTCGTTAAGGCAGAAGGAACAGAAAAACAAAATCTCATAAATGTCAATAAGGGTGTACTTGACTTACAATTAGTACCAGTGTAGCCATTCCACAACCAGCTCTAGTGCTTCTAATTTCAGCAACATAAAGAAATCAGGGTGTTATAGTTCCTAGTACTATCATACACAGCATGCTATATGGACGTTTTAATCCTCCCTACCAACACATCACTTATATATCTAATGCTTTTGTGTACAGTCCATACGTTAGGTTTTATTTACCTCAGCCATTGCACAACTCTTGCATTCCACTCAAAAATTCTATATTGCTGTTTTACCAAGAAATCATTTACGCAGAAAGAGAGTAACTGTGAGCTAAAATGCTCAAAAATGGGTTTATAATAACTAGAGTCTGGATGATCTCTGTATCAGCTCTCCTCTGTCTTGTCTTTCGAGAATGTTCTCTGTGCGAGCTCTTCTCTGTTTTGTTTTACGAGAAGGTTCTCTGTATGAGCTCTCCTCTGTTTTGTTTTACAAGAATGTTCTCTGTGTGAGCTCTCCTCTGTTTTGTTTTACGAGAATGTTCTCTGTGCGAGCTCTTTTCTGTTTTGTTTTACGAGAATGTTCTCTGTGCGAGCTCTTCTCTGTTTTGTTTTACGAGAATGTTCTCTGTTTGAGCTCTCCTCTGTTTTGTCTTTTGAGAATGTTCTCTGTGTGAGCTCTCCTCTGTTTTGTTTTACGAGAATGTTCTCTGTGTGAGCTCTCCTCTGTTTTGTTTTACGAGAATGTTCTCTGTGCGAGCTCTCCTCTGTTTTGTTTTACGAGAATGTTCTCTGTGTGAGCTCTCCTCTGTTTTGTTTTACGAGAATGTTCTCTGTGTGAGCTCTCCTCTGTTTTGTCTTACGAGAATGTTCTCTGCATGAGCTCTCCTTTGTTTTGTCTTACGAGAATGTTCTCTGTGTGAGCTCTCCTCTGTTTTGTTTTACGAGAATGTTCTCTGTGTGAGCTCTCCTCTGTTTTGTCTTTTGAGAATGTTCTCTGTGTGAGCTCTCCTCTGTTTTGTTTTACGAGAATGTTCTCTGTGTGAACTCTCCTCTGTTTTGTTTTACGAGAATGTTCTCTGTGCGAGCTCTCCTCTGTTTTGTTTTACGAGAATGTTCTCTGTGTGAGCTCTCCTCTGTTTTGTTTTACGAGAATGTTCTCTGTGTGAGCTCTCCTCTGTTTTGTCTTACGAGAATGTTCTCTGCATGAGCTCTCCTTTGTTTTGTCTTTCGAGAATGTTCTCTGTGTGAGCTCTTCTCTGTTTTGTCTTTCGAGAATGTTTTCTGTGCCAGCTCTCCTCTGTTTTGTCTTACGAGAATGTTCTCTGTGTGAGCTCTCCTCTTTTTTGTTTTACGAGAATGTTCTCTGTGTCAGCTCTCCTCTGTTTTGTCTTTCGAGAATGTTCTCTGTGTGAGCTCTCCTCTGTTGTTGTCTTTCGGGAATGTTCTCGGAATGAGCTCTCCTCTGTTTTGTCCTTCGAGAATGTTCTCTGTGTGAGCTCTCCTCTGTTTTGTCCTTCGAGAATGTTCTCTGTGTGAGCTCTCCTCTGTTGTTGTCTTTCGAGAATGTTCTCTGTATCAGCTCTCCTCTGTTCTTGTCGTCTTTCGAGAATGTTCTCTGTGTGAGCTCTCCTCTGTTTTGTCCTTCGAGAATGTTCTCTGTGTGAGCTCTCCTCTGTTTTATCTTTCGAGAATGTTCTCTGTGTGAGCTCTTCTCTGTTTTGTCTTTCAAGAATGTTCTCTGTGTGAGCTCTCCTCTGTTTTGTCCTTCGAGAATGTTCTCTGTGTGAGCTCTCCTCTGTTGTTGTCTTTCGGGAATGTTCTCGGAATGAGCTCTCCTCTGTTTTGTCCTTCGAGAATGTTCTCTGTGTGAGCTCTCCTCTGTTTTGTCTTACGATAATGTTCTCTGTATCAGCTCTTCTCTGTTTTGTCTTTCGAGAATGTTCTCTGTGCCGGACCATGTGGCGTACATATAACCGCCACAATTTTTATCAATCGCACGAGTCCAACAGATTGAATGTGCTTTTATAACACAGAGAGTAATAAAGCAAGACCAACGACTTCATATAGAAAAAAGGAAAAAAACACTGATACAAGAAAATTCCATTGCCTGAGAAAGGTAAGACAAACATATTCAAATGTAGCATCTTAAATAAAAATTACCCCCAAAACAACGATAAACCGATGCATTTAGATCCAATTATATTACCAAAAACAATAATAAAGAAATATAAATAAACACAACAGATTAATAGCAAGTAAAAAGTGATGTGAAATAACACAAAAGTTTAGCTCTGATAAACCTACCTACCCTACTACCTTATTTGATCAGATTTTAGGCCAGACTATACTTCCAACGAAATCTTCTCCATGCATTCCACAAAAATTGTTTGTTACTTGTCAATAACACAAAGATGGTTCTTAATCTTTCTCCACGCCCTCCGCCTGTTTCCCTGACCCGCCATCCAAATGTAGCCGATCCATAGGTTTTCCAAACCCTTTGCTGATCAACTTAAAGAGTATGAACAACTACTTTTACAGAATGGGACAGCTCAGGCGGTAACCTCTGAGACCCGCATTCGGTAGGTCTTACCAATCTGATCGAAGGTTTTTTCGCGGTTTTCCTAGGCTGCTAGGCGAATGTTGGCTTAGATATTTAATCTATGAAATTTTCTATCATCCCTAAGTTTCATTTCTTCCTTCTTCTCTGCCATACCAGGCATTGGGCTGATCATCCATCAGTTATGCTATGATCCAGAGTTTTTCTTGCTCCTCGACAGGCTACTGACCAAAGGTATTGGCGTTTAAGTCCTTGGGGGTGTAAAGTCCTACAAAGATGAGGGTAATCGGGTAAAGAAGAAGAAAGAACAGCAGCTTCTAGATAAAGCATAATTAATCTAACTAGTTGTACAGTTGTGTTTGAGTGCCTCTTCGCTATCTAAGAACAAGTGAACAAATTGTTTGAACAAAATCAGTTCTCCCTTAGATAATGGCCTATAGGATATCCTAAGGTAAGTAAGCGAATAAAAGAAGTATTCAGAATTAGAACCGGAATTTGAGCCACGGATCCCGCGGTTTCAGACCGGTTGCTCAAACCACTGAGCTACCATGGCAACATGCCGGTACGTCATTACATTCAATTAATTCGCATTTTTTCCGGTAAACCACACAAGGAGTTCTCAATTTGTAGTGAGAGGAGTTATCCTAATGGCAATTAATGGCAGTAATTGAGCTAATAGTGGTTAAAACTATGAAGTCCGGGACTTAAAGACTTACAGCACTGTAAATCGCCATTGGGATAAAACATTTCAGTACAATTTGAGATCTACTTGTGTGGTTTACCGGAAAAAATGCCAATGAGTTGGATAATTTAAGATTGCACCGGCATGTTTCCATGATATCTCAGTGGTTAGTGCAACCGGATGGAAAAGGGGGGATCCGTGGTTTAAATCCCGGCGATGGTATTGAATTTTTCAGTCGACTGATTCTATCTTCCAACTGAGAAAATTGTTTTTGTCAATGTCGCAGACTATGTACTTTTTTACAAGACGGTTACTTGGTATGTGGAGTCTATATATTACCAGCTTCACCTCTATTTCGTTCTTAAAGTTAAGGCTTTCTGTATTATGTGAAAACTGTATATCTTTTATGTTATTTAATAACTACGGGACCAAAGAGAAGGTCAAAGGTTTAAAATATTACCTATTGTAATTACCTAGAAAGTTACTCGACCATTCCGACTGATGATTATTCCACCGGCAAAGGTTACTTATATGCAGAATTTCCAGAACTTGCAAGACTGTCGGGGAGAGGTTAAGAAAGTCAGACGTTCCTTTTGCGTGAATATCAGGGGATTTTTCCATCCGTCATACCGAAGAGCCTGGTGTGTACGAAACAACTATCATTTCATGTAATATCAGCATCACCTTCTGTGGTGCCGTAAAATAAGATCGGTCGTTTAATACTGTTAAGAGAGAGAGAGAGAGAGAGAAAAGTAGAAAAAAAATATTCGAAGGCCAGGGGAAAATCTTTTACATAGCACAAACTTCACCATCCCATATACCGATCGACGTCCTGCTCTACAACCCTGAAACTTATGAAGGTGAAAAAGATGGAAGGAAATAATGGGGACAGGAAGTTCGTGGTAGAAGAGAAACCACTCCAGCATTTGCGTACCGCCTTGGGAAAACCATGAAAAATACGAAAATCAGGTGACCAGCCCAAATGGATTGGAACTTGGGACATCCCGAATGCAGGCCTCACACGTTACTATGATTGGTCAGTAGCGCAGTAAACTCAATAGAGAACAAGGTTGGAAAGATAGAATCAGACTGAAAAATTCAATGCCGGGATTTGAACCACGGATAGGCCGGTTTCCGTCGGTTGCTCTGAGTTACCATGGCAACATGCCGGCCGGCATTAAATTCTCCAACTGCCTCGCATTTTCCCGGTAAACCTCAAGGAGGTTTCCAATTCATTTTGAGATGACATACCCCAATGGCAACTTACAATGCCGTAAAGTTCCGAGTTCACAGTTTAACCAACTATTAGGTCAGTCAATGGTAATTAAGCCATGTGTAGGACAAGGTTGGAAAGATAGAATCAGACTAAAAAACCAATACTATAGCCGGGATTTGACCACGATTTGACGTTACCGCCTGGGTCATCCCGCTCGGTCCATTACAATACAGAGGATTGAGTTCGTGCCCTTGCTTCGGAAGCAGTAACGTTACAACAACATCACTGAGTAATTGCGACCAATTATTTTCTTCTTCTTGCAATGCAACGGTTATTTTTTAAACCAGTTCCGAAGCCAAAGTATTATGTGAGCTGCCATCTCCACTTCTTTCTTGACCGTCTCATATCCTGTCTTCCTGTTTGATTGCAACGGCAGACGATCCGGGGACATTCTTTGTACATCTCGATATCTTCTGGTAATGTACCACTTCTTCCATCGATTTCATTTCTACCTCAAGTTCTCTGATTTCTTGTCTTCTTTAATATCCAAGGTTCACACAGATTATCGACCTGAGAGTCTCATTTTGGCTGTTTCGATACTTCTTTTATCGCTTGCTCTTAAACCCATGTCTCGCTGCCATGCAGCAGAGACGGTTTTGAGACAGTTTGGTGGTTTTAATCGGAATTATTTATTCATATTTTCCCCTAATATTGTTTAATATGTTCCTTTTATGCTATTATATATTGCGGATACTTTATAAGCCTCTATTTGTTTTGTGCATTGATACTTCACACTCCAACTATCTGAATCGATTAGACAGTTCTATTATATTATTATTTATGACTGTTTTTCTATTAATATACCTCTCGCAGCCACCACGTTTGTCTTTGGAATAGATATTGTAGCGTATGTGTGTGCATTGTCACGTCGGACACATTATTACTGTGTATAATGATATTGTTGAAGTAATTATTTCGTTTGCGAGTTGAATTCTTGTCCGATGCGGCATATTTCCCTCCAATCCCTAGTCAAAGGGGTGAAGGCAAATTGAGGGAAGAGCCTCTTTGTCTGAGAGCGTGGCATCACCAGTAGAGTCAGTTTAGTGTATATCTTCAGAGTGTGTGGATGTATGTGCGTGCGTAGTCCGTGTGAGTGTGGGGCATCTCCCCCGGTGTTTGTCTGTAACCTTTTGGAAATTAAGTAGCAGCATCAAGGTAACTTTATAATAAACCAGAGTTAAATGTGAATTTATATGTATTATTTATAAATATCCCACGCCCGCTTTAGATTTGTGCAACAAGTTCCTGGTATCTCTCGTATGCCTCTGTAGTTACGACCCCCCAATGTTTATGCCGGGTAACTAATTTTAATAGTTTAGCTGCAAAACCTTTTGGCCTCACCCCGGTTATAACAATATTCTTCTTCTGCACTATAGGAATTAGGATGTGCTGCCTGTTTCGGCGTCAAAACGTGTCTCATCATCATTTTCTTGGTCTTCCGGATGCCTAGGTGTATAGTACACTTTTCTTGGGATTCTCTCTTTCGAAAATCTATCAACATGTTGCCTCTATTCATTTCTATAATATAGAATTTTTTTTCTTTCAAAGAATTTATTTCTAACGCTTCCCTTATTTTTTCATTTGAATTTTATCCAAAAGTGCACATCCCTTTACCGAATCTTATCTCGGTAGCCTGTGTCTTATTTTTATCAGATTTCGTCAACGCCCATGTTTCAGATCCACAAAGAAAACCATTAGCTTGTAAAACTTCATTCGTGTTTGTTTTCTGGTTTTAATTTTTAAACTTCTATTTGTTATACAGCATATTTGTTGAAACATAGATAATTAGTTTTTAAACTAATTTTCATGTTTCCTAAGTAAGACGTGTGTTCCTAAATATTTAAAACGAAGGCCATTATTTTTGTTTTATTTGTCGAAATTTTAAAATTATAATTATGAAATAACTTCTGTAACATATACACAGCTCTTTACAGCTTGTCTTCAATTTTACTTATAATTATCTGTTTCATCTGCAAATAGCATTGTCTTAAGCGTAAAATTTGGTGCAATAAAATGCCTCCATAATTTTAAATACCCATTATTAACAGATCGTCTATATAAATTGAACAAAAAGTAGGAGATAAACTACAACCCTGGCTTACATCTTGATTTATATGGATCTGTTTACTATATCTTCCATTTACAACATGTACTCTGATTGTTGTATCCTTATACCGGGTGTTAAAAAAAGGTATTCCGTGTTTTAAGAGGTGCTAGTATGGACCAAAACAAGAAAACAAATGTCCAGTAAATATGGGCTCTAAACGCATATCTTAAGAGTTATGAGCACTTGTTCATCCTCACTACTATGAAACATCTCTTCTACTGCAAGCTCTTTGCTATTATGTACGACCTACAACAGGCAGCAAAAAAATGAGGACATTACTCTGTTATTGTCCATGTATACACCATGCAGTAAACATCTATTAGTGCTGTTACTGTAAACTGGAAGCAGTTTGTGTTTTGATAAATTTGTGAAATGCTTTTACATTCTAGTTCTATCTTAAATCTTTAGTGTATGCAGCACTCATTAATGATGTACAAACACTACAGGAAAGCGTCATCGATGCCTGCCGGAGCATCCGTGACCAACCTAGAGTCTTTCAGAAAGTTTTTTTATGGACGCTATTTAACTGATGTGATCCTTAGCGTCCCATTCTATATTGGGCGTGAAAGACTGGTAATTTTGCTCAGAGGCCTCTTTATCAGGCTTGATGTTCTTTTACGTGCCGTAAATCTAGACACGGGACCACCGGCTTTACTTCCCTTCCGAAGGAAGCCATGCTAAGGATTTTTACGCCCGAAAAAAATCCATCGCCCTCCACCGGGTTTGAACCCACGACCTCGGAACTAGAGGCTAGCATTTATTTCAGAGAGTGTGCGATTCCCTATGACGTCGGACAGAATCATGCCTTACTAAGAATGGGCATCATATTGAGTTCTCCTTTAGCAATGGTTCACAGGTGCATGTCATCGCAAGCAGATTACATTAGAAGCTATGCTGATTCACAGCAACAGTGTGATGTGTCCTCGTTTATTTACTGCATTCTGTAGGTCATACGTAATAGCAAAGAGCTTGCAGTAGAAGAGGTGTTTCACAGTAGCGAAGATGAACAAGTGTTCATAGCTCTTAAGGTATGAATTTTAGAGCCCATGTTTACCGGACATTTTTTTCATGTTTTGGCACATACTGCCACTTAACAAAATATTTTTACACCCCGTAAAATGTTTTTAGTACTTTTATTAAATTATTCGGATATCCTCTTTGAGTCATGCTTTCCCATAGTTTCTCCCCGCTTACACGGTCAAACGCTTTTTCTTAGTTAATGAAACCTACAGAGTTTGAGGTTAAATTTTCTTCTTTTTTCTATTATCTGCTTAGCTGTAAAGTGGCATCCGTACAGGCTCGTCTCTTTCTAAATTCGTTTTGTTCTTCTAATAATAAAAGGTATGTAATGCCTCGCAAGCTTTTACTTAATCTTTTTGCACATATGTTATACCTTGTAATAGTTATTCCCCTATAGTTTTCACGTCCGTAGACATAACTTGCACACGCGACCAGGATCTTAGAATCTGGCATCCATTCCAGCAATTATTAATTAGATTCAGAAGTCTCTGATTTAATACCGACCCACCATAATTATTTTCACAGTTCTGCATTTATTTTCTCTTCTCCTGTAGCCTTCCCGTTCATTTCTTTTAATGCTGTTTAATTCCTCTAAGATAACGAGGTCTACATTTCCATATACAAGTTCATCGTTTTTCTCTTCCTCCAGGGAATTATTAAGCCACAAGCCTTTGTAATATTGTATCCATTGTTCTTATCTGATTGCATTTACATTGCTGCATCTCTTTCTTTACTATCCAGATGCTTAAGCACTTTAAGCCATATTTGTCTCTCATGTATATCTTCAACAGTGCTGATAAATCTGCTCCAGGATTCTTGGTGAGCTTTCCTTACAATATTGTTCGCTTAATTTATTTTTTCTTTCCTATATATCTCTCTTACTTCATAGATATTCATATTGTAATTTTGCAAAATTGTATTTAATTTTGTCGCATTATATTTGAGGCAGCATTTTATATCATAACATGCTGTGAATGCCAAAGTGATTGTAGTGTAAATTAATATTATTATATGTACAGGATTTTAGATGTTTGTTAGCCCTAAGTATTGTTAGGAAATAAGTTTACACGGCCTCACTGAAACTGACAATAGAAGTGGGTAACAATAAACCGAGGAGGTGAGTTGTTTATCACTAAGAAGAGACAAACAAATGACGTCAGGGTAGCGTGCCTTTTTTTAGAAATGGAGGAAATATCTTCCCTAGAGTATATATGTTAATAGTAGTGACTGGCTGACCAAAACAGACGCTAAATTGGGCGCAATTTGGTAACCAATAGCAGCTCTATTATAATGTTTAGGCAATTCGGGGTGAAGGAGTATATATTCTCGAGCCATAAGCAAGTATCGCGCAGTTCGGAAGAATCTCTCACGAGGTGAACGTCACGCAGTTTTGAAGAATCATCACGTCACTCAGTCCTAAGGAATCTCTTACGAGGTGCACGTCGCAATGTTAGTTACAAAAATGTGAAGTACGCGAAGTAATTGCCGTGCGGCAACTAAAACAACTGTAGTTACATTCGGAATTATCACAGTTTCAGTCAGGCGTGTATAAGGATTAAGTATGCGAATTATTAATTAAGTGTGACGGCAATAAAAGTGTAGAAACAAATTATTTTATCAGTGTTATCTTTTAGCAACAACTCCTTTCCGTTTACACGCCCTGCTTGGAGACATTTGCTCGACTGAGTTGTAATAGCTAGCCGGAGGACAAAAAACCCAAATTTAAAATAATAAAACAAGAAGCGCCCAGTAAATAAGATAACACTAGCTATTGAGAACTGCGACATATTGGAGATGGTCTTACAGTTCTGATCATCTGAAAATAAGACTGTTGTTCCAATAAGTACACATTTGATATTTTCTTTCTTCCATATTTGTATTATCTTCTTCATGTATTACCCAAAAACTATGGGTGAGAGACAACAGCCTTGCTTTAATCCCTGATTTATTTTATGCAGGTTTTATTTATTTCCAGGTAGTATTATCATAAAGGATTTGATCGCATTTAAAAATTTTACTGGGATTTTATATTCATTTAGTATTTTCTATAGCATCTGTCTGTTAACCCTAGCATAGGTCTTTATATAATCTAGGAACAGTAGATACAGTGGCAAATTGAATTCTCTTCTTTTCTCTATTGTTTGTTTGATAATAAACATTGCGAATAAGTGTTACTCATTGTTTCATATATTGTACGTTCAGCCATGTAACCCTAACGTTGGCAAGAATAAGGACAATATTGTTATACGCCGGGGTGAGGCCAAAAGGTTTGCAGCTAAAACATTAAATTAGTTACCCCGGCATAAACATTTAGGGACGTAGCTACAGAAGCAAGCGAAAGATACCAAGAACTTGCTGCACAAAACTAAAAGCGGGCGTGGAATATTTATAAATAATTACATTTGAATTCACATTTTGCTCAGGTTTGTTATAAATTAAGGTGCTCTACATGGTACACGAAAGGTTACAGACAAAACACTGGGGGAGATGCCCCACGCACACACGTGGCAACACGCACTCTTACACACAAATGCTTACACAATATCTTCCAAACAACGCATTTGTGCCTGCTTAACTAATAAAACGTTGGATTAGGTTGTAAAGCGGAGGGGATTCGGCACTTATCCAGGGATGAGGACATTGTAACGAGGGGTCGCCCAAGCGGGAAGGATGGGAGACACCGAGTGGCCAGAACCAGGAGTAATGGCACAGCAATGACAAGTTCTCTATAGTTTTCAGATTGAGAAGGCAGAACGGGGGCCCGCCTCACACATGGTCCAACGCGCTCCATGAAGGGGCGGTCCTTATAACCGGCAACCAGCCGAAGGCCGAGAGACGGAGTGAGTAGACAGAGAGCATCCTTTTTGCTGCACCATCACCGATATTTGCAACCCCGAAACAGGCCAAACAGGGTGAAGGATGAATGAAATATTAATGGAACGAAATGAAGGGACAGCAAATTCGGCGGATGAAAGCAATCACTCCAGCATTCGCCTGACGATCCACGGGTCAGATGGACGGTAGCCAGGAATCAAACCCGGGACGTCCCGAACGCGGGCCACACGTTACCGCCTGAGCCATCCCGCTGAGTCATCTTCACTGAACTAGCTCAGGCTGAAACTGGTAATCAAATCCAGGAACGCTATTTATAGCCAGAGACACCATTATCTAATTTCAAGCGGTTATAAAATTTAAATAGAGACGCAGATGCTGTGAATTTAAGCGCATTGGCAGCAAGATCACGTATCCTTTAATAAAGCACTTTCTGTGCAATGCATTGAACGGTGCAGTGTAAACAGCGCCTGCTACGGAATACGGCGAGCGGCGAACTTCGTGAGAGAATTGCTAATGAAAGCATTACTTGAAATTGCTCTGCCTATACATTTCATTAACATCAGGTAAAGAATAACTTCGACCCCGATATATCGCAAATATCCGAGTAATTATTGTGCGTTAAGCCATTAAAAGACATCGCGTTCCCTTGCATGAATTATACCGTCCCGTCGGATACCAGTATTATGAAAATTATAAACAGTTACACAGCCAGAATTAAGCACTTAATAGGTTGCATGTTTTTACTCGAGCGTGCAAATTCCTGGGGTGCAGTCTCATTCATCAAGTGAGGAATTTGGTGCGGATAATAACTGATCCACGTTTAGTTTGCTATTACTCTTCTGTTTTTTTTTTTTTTTTAAGAATAAGTTAATGCCAATAGGCAGACAATTACCCCCACAAAACCTGACTGGCAATATCATTTTGCATTTTTCGAATATGTTTTTACTATACAACCTAGATTCAAGAGTTTCATTACAAGCTGTTTCTCAGAGCTTATAAGAAGACTTGCTCTAATAACTAAGTTCTACCTGAAAGTACGTCATCTCGCCTAAACTTTAACACTGGAGAGGTTTAGAAGGTAAAGTATAAATATAGAAATCGGGTGAGATGGCTCGCACTAGGGAGGTTCCCAGTGACCGCCCACTCTCACCATGGGTCTGTCGTAGTTTTCCTGGTTGACACAGGCGAATGTCGGAGTGATGTATTCTACCACGGATTTCCTCTCTCCCCCATTTCTCTTTCATGTTTCAGGTTCGGTCGGGTTCGGGCAGATGCCATAGAGGCTTGCGATTTGGAACTTCTTCTCGGCCCCGCTAGAGGAAAGCCTGGCGAGCTTCCATCACTGGGTCGTGTTTGCCCGGTCCCATCAGAGAAACGTCTCGTCAAGAACTCTGCGCGTCTCTGTCGACTTGCGCCGGCCTCGCTCTGCAACCACCTCATTCGTTCCTCCCGGATGTGTACGCACAAAAGATCCATTTGGGGTTGAGGTGCTAGGGCTCCCCTCCGTTAACTAGCGCTATCCTAAAAGCATACATCATTACACGAATCCTAAACTGTGGGATAACATCAAGATAGTAAAACAAAAACATGAGGTTATCGTCAGTCTTAAAGAAAGTTTCTCAAATTCTGAGAAAATCATTTTAAAGGTTCAATTGTTAGTTGGGCATGATAGCCACTTATAAGTTTTGTACTAAAATTCTAAGAACCGTTAGTTAAAGAGCGTCATAAATAAAACTCAATGTTTGTGCTATAAATCACAAAACGAAGTAAATATATTTTTCTTTGCATATTTTGGATTAATTTCAACGTACGAGAAAATATACACAACCTATATACTTGAAAAACATGAGTTATCTGGTTTAAAAAATAATGGTCAAAATTATGAGCAGATTTACGAGAAACCTATCTCCAATTTGTTGTGAAAAAATGGTGGCGAAGCATAGTGAGTAAGGGCAGTATTACATTCCACCCAAAAACTCGATACCGAGATTTCACCGCAAATACATGTTTTGAGGCTCCCCTGAATAAAAAAAAGCATTTTTAGAAAAAAGAATGTCCGGGTGTGTGTCTATATGTCTGTGAACAGCATAACTCATAAACGAAAATTCGGATAAATACCAAACTTGGTATTTAGGTTTAATATCTTTCAAAGATGCTACGCGAAGATTTTAAAGAAATCCCCTCTCCCCAAACTATCCTTTACATCGAACAGTTTTCGAAAAATTTTATTTTCTCAAAACTGACTCTAATGATTTTGATTAATATATCAAATGTTTAAGAGATTTTCATGACAAATAAAATGTTTATCTTGAATTTTCTGGGAATGTCCCAAAAAACCTTCTTCATTCTGAAGGCTTTTTGCATAACTGGTAAACCGTAAGAGTACAAAAAAACGTAGATCTCGTTAAAGCACACAATTTACGTCATATACTTTTTTGTGGAGTGAAACATTTCCGAGATATTCCTTGTTATTTTTTGAATTTTCGAATGCTTCTACTTTTTCTCAAATGAGGATTCGTTATTCGTTTGCTGTTTTTTTTTCCTGGACATGCAAAAATAATGGAATGCTCCACATAGCAACCAGCTCTTAAAAGATTTGACTATCGCTTAAAACCTATCATATTCCCCTTGCACCTACAAGAAAATTAGCAATAAGATTAACAGCTCGATTAACATGAAGTGTATGGAGAATAAGCGTTTGTAAAAGAGTAGAGAAAGTCACGTGAGTGCAGCACATCAGATTTTTTGTTAGTAGTATTTAACGCCTACTTTACTACATACAACACCAAAGGCGGTGGACAGCGATAACACATGAAATGAAATGGTAATTGTGAAAGAAAATTTAGGAAAGAAACCTTCTAAGCTTAAGTTTAGGGTACCTCACCGGCATTTGACAGATATGAGGACTGAGGAAAACCTGGGGGGAAAAACAATCAAGGAGGACGGTTCTGGAGGAATTTAAACCGCGGACTTCCCATTTATGAGTCCAAGCATTAACAACCTCGACCATACACTCGGTGGGTGAGGGGTTGGTCTGGAGAGATAGAGAATTAAAAGAGGCTTTGGAAAGAAATAATATTGAAATTCAAGAAACACTTGGTAGTTTAAAAAAAAATTCTGTTATGTTAAATTCACAGGTCTTTCTCTACCACTATATTCTGATATAACTTCTACAAACCATTCTTATTAAACGCTTATTTTTCTATTTTCTTCATGTTACTAATCTCTGCAGAAACAGTTACTTTACACATTTCGTTGTGTATACAAGGAGGATAGAGTAAACCGAATCGATAGTCAGATATTTAAAACCGGGTCGCTCTATGCTGGCCTAGAAATTCCATACTCTATGATATCACGAGAAAAAACTAAATACTGTACTGAAGAGCGTATTTTAGGCACCTTAACTGCACTTTATACAACCTAAAAGTTCCGTGGTTTAGTTGTAATTCTGCGATAAAACAATTTTGGCACAATCACTTTGACAACATAATATTTTATGAATTCGGTTCTTCGTTATATTCCGCATCAGTTTTACACAATGGTATTTGGGGGGTTAAGGGCGCTCAACTGCTACGCCATTAGCACCCTTGTAAAACGTATCATAGTAAAGGCCAGAGATAGATATCAATATAAAAATAATAGCACAAGTCATTAATAAATATAAATATATAAAACTAAATCGAGCAGTATAAACACCTGCTATTTACGTAACTAAATCCACATTTGGAAATTTACCTTTGACACAAAATTAAAAATCCTATCAACTGCTTATCATCCGCTAAGACCTCAGGAAGACTGGCCGGCAGTTGCAGAGTGTCCCGAAGATGTGCTAGAGCAATACACTCCAGCAACACGTGACGGACCGACACACCTTCGCTACAAAGCGGACCAGTAGGAGCAGGGTCACCCTTAAAAAGATAACCGTGCATAAAGATGCAGGGACCAATACGCAACCCAGCCAAAATCACCTCCTCACGACGAGATACACGAGAGGAAGTTACCCAGTTTATTGGAATGTACTTCACTACTCTAAGCTTATTTCCGGAGAGCTAACCACTCCTCACGACAGCACAGCTTTCCGCACAAAAAGCCTAGGCTTCTTCCCACGTTACCCGAGGTACTGTAACACTGGGTTCTGCGGTTGCTGCCTTAGCTGCCAAATCAGCAAGTTCATTTCCAGGCAAGCCAACGTGACCAGGTACCCAAGCACACTCTACATTAACGCCAGAAGCGTGTAAAACATAGAGGGCATCCTGGATTCGCTTAGCAATAGGGTGGTAGTTGTACAGCTCACGAAGGCTCTGAAGTGCACTAAGAGAATCACTCAAAATGAGACAGTCTCCCAATTTTCGACGGCGCACATACAAAATGACTGGGTATATAGCATACAGCTCTGCACTATAAATGGATGTGCTATCATGGAATGTATAGGGTTCGGTTTCATGAACATAAGCACATCCAACACCGTTAGATGCCTCGATGTAGATCAAAATTCGGTCACTGTAACCGTACAGAAATTCTAAAAAACTAGATGCGAATGGTAGCATCATATTGGTTTTAGCATCAAGGGAATTCTCGAATTATATTAGCCATTGCTGGATAAAATAAATTGGTTTGTTATCTTCTGATATACATTACATGGAATTCTTAAGAAGTGAAGTGCAAATAATAATGATTCATTTTGCTCTGATATTTCTAGAAGTTAAACTTTTGTAATTTTGTCTTTAGCAACTACATACTAAAGTCCGTTCAAATGATGTTGATAAAGTTGGTTCGTTATACCGCCTTCATACGGTACATGACGTTAAGTGCCGGTCACTGACATCATTACATTGCTGCTAGCCACCCATGTACCTGCGTATTGATCATATAAAGTCACTACATTGTAGCAAGTAGCGAGGACAGTTTCTGCATTACAGCCATTATGTGGTCGCACAAGATGCTCATAAATGACCATAAGAATATTCTACAGGAATGAAACGTTGCCTTCTGCTAGAAATAATCAAATATAAACGAGTAAGTTAATGCTTTTACAGTTTCCTGCCTTCTTCCCTGCTATCGAAATTCATTTTTAAGCAAATGGAGAGTTTTTCCACACCTTATTCCAGAAAGCACGAGTGGAAGACTGCAAGCACTTGTGCACCATACCATCTTAGCTTTATAAATAAAACCACGTAACAAGGGAGCACCTAATTGGCTGGTGAAACTTTTCCTGATTTAGCATGTGGTCTCTTCTCCTTCATAAAACAGTTGGTTTCAGGCGAAACCCTTTTGCTTTCTCTACCACGTAAGCAGATAGATGAAGTATTGCATCCACCCAAAAATTCGATTCTAACATTTCACCGGAAATACATACCTTGAGGCCACCTGAATAAACAAAATCTGATGATACATTCACATGACTTTTCTACCCACTATTTTATAAGCGAGTATACAGACTCTTCCTACTAAAGCTTATTTTTATATGTACTTCATTTTAATCCAAATAAACCTTTGCAGAAATAGCTGCATTACAAATTTCGTTATAGATACAAAGGGAACAGTGATAGTCAAATGTTTAACAACTGGAAGCTACACTCTGGCCTTAAAATCCACACTGTTTCCATGGCATTACGAGAAACAACTGAATATTGACAGGACTTTAAAGAATGACCAAGTAATGAACAATTCGAACCATTAATAACGGATATCTCAGAAATGGATTATGCCACAAAAAAGGTTATTTGGAATAAACTGTGTGTTTTAAAGAGTTCTACATCTTTTGTGTAGTACGTTTTAGTCTATTGCTTAACGTTTAGTAGTTACACAAGATTATACAAAATTCCTTCCGAATGTATATTTGAACGAATGTTTTTAATATAGTATGGTATTTAACCAGACTCGTTAGAGGCATTTATTAGAAAATCAAAACCTTCGAAAAATGTTCCACGTATGTATTCGACTTTTCGTTTTTGAGTTATGTTGTTCATAAAAGCGCGCACGCGCGGTCCTTTTTCTAAAAATGCTTTTTCTGGGGTTCAAGGGGCCTTAAAACATACATTCCTGATGAAATCCTGATATCGAATTTTTGGGTGGAATACAATACTTCCCCTACTTACTATACGTAGCAGAGAAAGTAAGGAATTTTTAGAAAAAAGTCAGTGTGAGTGAGTGGCATGTGTGTTGAACAGCGTACTTCAACAACGAAGGCTCTTACTACCACACTTGGTATTTAAATTCAATATCTTCCAAAGATCGATACGAATATTTTCAAAACCAACTTCGCCACTTCAAACTACCCTTTACATGGAAAATTGTTCGATAGTTTTTATTTTCTCAAAATAGTTCTTAACGAGTTGATTGAAATTCCATATATTTAAGCTGTTTGCATTATGAATTGAAGTAGTTCTTATTTTTATGAGGAGTTGTATTGTATTTCGACTGTTGGGGAGCCGAACTTGAAGTAGCTGCAGCCGCACGTATGGTAAAAGGTTTCCGATAGCCTTCGCCCCAAGTTTAAAAATATTAACTTTGTAATTTGACTGTTTTTTTAAATATTATATATTTATGTTTGCCTCGGCTGCGTCAGTATTATTGTTAGAGACATGTTTCTCTTTGCAGGGAGTGGTGCGACTGAAGAATGTAGGCTTACACAGATTATAATTTTACTTCACTCCATTTATTAATTCTATAAACGATTAAAATAACACTTCACTGATATAGAGAGAACTGTAAGATTATTTATTAAGTACTAGCATTTTTTTAACACGTAAAGTATTTTTTCTTCTCGCACTGGATATGTATTAAACTTCTCGATTACGTGTCTCGCGTCCAGTTAGGAACGCTGTCTACTAGCAACTGACTTCTGAATTTGTACAATTTGCCCTATTTCAGTTTCTCATTGGCTAATCCTACTCCAATAGAATACTTTCATTTGACTTGAGCTTTTTTCTAGTTCTTGATTGACTATTTATAAACTGTCTCAAAATTTACATTATTGTTGCTCCAATAATGACTAGTAACATTATTAAACTTTCTTACTCATTATTGCCTCAAGGTTACCTCATTGTTTACCTCATTGTTAGCAACTTTTAACCTATTATTCTCACAGCTCCTACATTATTAAATTACGTAATACATTCACATAACATTATTATACATGTACATAATAATATAAAGATTAATAGAATGACTGTTACATGCATTTTATACATTATACACATATTGCTTCAAGATGGGCTGTTATTATATTTTATATTATATAATTTGACTGAAATGATTTAAGTGTTAAAAATACTGCCTCAAAATAAACTGCATATCTTGAATTTTCTGCAACAGACTGTGAAGTCCTGTTCATTCAGAAGGAATTGTGTGTAACCATAACAAACAGATAAAAACATATTACACAAAAAATATAGATATCTTTAAACCACACTATCTATTTCAAATAAGTAACCTTTTTTGTGGCAGCAGCCGTTTCCAAATATCCATTATTATTGGTTTGACTTTTTCAATACCTTATCACTTTATAAACGGCTGTCGCCATTCACTTGTTTCTCGTGATATCATAGAGAGAATGTGGAATGTGTAGGCCACTCGCTTTTAAACATCTGCCTACAAGGAAATGTGTAATGAAATTATTTTTGCCAAAGTTATCTTAACATGAGAGGCTCCTCTATTTCTCCCCGGCACTTTAAATTTTCCTCCGTGCGTTTATATTGTAAGAATCACTAACACAAGCTATCCTCCCCAAAGTCAAAATAAAAAGTCCGAAGTGTTACATTCACGTGAGTTTCTCCGGCTTTAAAAATCAAAGGCCAAAAGCTGGCCTTAAATTCCATACTGTTTCCATGACATCCCGAGAAATAACTCAAAGCCGACAGGACTTTAATGATAAAGTATTGAACAATTTGAACAATTAATAACGAATATCTCGGAAATGGCTGATTCCACCAAAAAATATTTGAAGTAAATTATGTCTTTTAAATACATCTACATTTTTTGTGTAGTACGTTTTCATCTATTGCTTAACGTTTTCCAGTTACACAAAATTACACAAAATTCCTTCCGAATGAAGAGGACTTTACAGGCTATTCCCAGAAAATTCAAATATACATTTTATTTTTCATGCAGATATCTTTAATATAGGGTATTTTAATGAAAATCGTTAAAATTTATTTTTTAGAAAATTATGTTTTAATGTTTTATGTAAAGGGTAGTTTGGGTCGAGGGATTTTTTTGAAAATCTTCGTCTCATATCTTTGGAAGGTACTGAATCTAAATTTAAGTTTGGTGTTTATTCGATTTTTCGTTTTTGAGTTATGACTTTTATAGATACACGTATTTTTCTAAAAATGCGTTTTTTGGATTCAGGTGGCTCAAAATATATATTTCCAGTGAAATCTCGAAATCGAATTTTTAGGTGGAATACAACACTTCCACTACATGCTATACGTAGTGGAGAAGAAAAAAAAACGTGAACATACAACAGCATATTTAATCTAAGCTCAACACATTCAAGTTTTCCCTATAAACACGCGTTTTGGAGGGGAGGAGTGAAATACAGACGCTTCGACCAATGCCTTCTCTGTTGCAATCGTCAATTTGTTTTAGACCTACATGTACTGATTTTATTGGTATAGAGGGCTGTGTGTTTGGAAATCAGGTTAGGCAACATCTGAACTTTCCAGAGTCGAGGTTAAGGTATCCAAACTGTCGTCGATGAATAAGACTTTCATTTAAGTTAAACTTTCGTAACAAAGCAGTCTACGAAAAGTGTCGCTGAAAGTACCGTTTATAAATTGATGCAGTAATTTGTATCACAAATTACTTAAATGTAAAGAATGATTGTAATATGAATATGCATTTTATGTGACATTGATTTGAGAAGTATATTGATTGTAATTATTGTTGAGAAGTAAGTTTATACTGCCTTACTGAAACTGACAATAATAGCGTGCAATAATGCAGCGAGGGGGTGAGCTGTTTATCATTATTAGAGACGAGGAAGTTACGTAATGTTGGCGCGTTTTTCTGTAGAATTTGCTGGAACATTATACTTAGAGCATATGTATTCATAATTTTCATTGGATATAAAAATAGACGCTAATGTTGGCGCGTTTTATTAGCCAATTGCAGCTCAGTTATAATCTTTAGGCATATTGGGGTGTAGGAGTATAAAAGGGCTAGGTTAGAGGTAAAGTCCTTCAGTCCGTCAGTTCACCGAAAATATTTGTATGCTACACGTCGCCTTCAGTCCAGCAGAAATATTTGTAAAGTATACGTCGGCTATCGATTCGCAAGTTACGCGTAGCAGAGTTAGGAAAATTCTCAAGTGTTGTAAAGTTAATTATACAAAAGGTTGGAGTACGCGAATTAAAAGTGATCAGTAAGAAGTTATTATAACAGTTTCAGTTTGGCGGGTGTCAAGATCAATGTGTAAATTGTGATAGTTGATGCAGTAATTTGTATCACAAATTACTTAAATGTAAATAATGATTGTAATATAAATATGCATTTTTATGTGACATTGATTTGAGATATTTGTTTATTGTAATTATTGTTGAGAAGTAAGTTTTTAATGCCTTACTGAAACTGTCAATAATAGCGCGCAATAATGCAGCGAGGGGGTGAGCTGTTTATCATTATTGGAAACGAGGAAGTTACGTAATGTTGGCGCGTTTTTCCGTTTAGAACCTTCTGGAATGTTTCCCTAGAGCATATGTGTTCATAATTTTCATTGGCTATTAAAATAGACGCTAATGTTGGCGCGTTTTATTAGCCAATTGCAGTTCAGTTATAATCTTTAGGCGTATCTGGATGAAGGAGTATAAATAGGGTAGGTTAGAGGTAGCTTGAGGCCAGTTCATCAAAATTCTTTGTACACTACACGTCGTCTTCAGTTCGTCAGTTCGTCAAAATATTTGTATGAGATACGTCGGCTATAGATTCACAAGTTACGAAAAATCTAAAGTGTTGTAAAGTTAATAATACACAAAGTTGAAGTACGCGAATTAAAAGTGATAAGTAAGAAGTTATTATAACAGTTTCAGTTTTGGCGAGTGTCGAGATCAATGTGTAAATGTGAGAGTAATAGTGTTCGACAATAAAAGTATAAAACAAATTTCTTCATCAGTGTTCTTTTTGGATAAAAGATTCCTTCCGTTTACACAACCCTGTTTAAGAGATATGTTCGACCAAATAGCTAGCCGGAGGACAGTGAAACAGAATTGAATAGAAATTAAAAGTTAAATTCTTTCAAACACAAAACTAATACTGCCGCAAATTGCTAACACCAGATGGAGCTACGAACCTAACAAAGAATCACGTCACAAGATGGCTTCAACGCGTGATGTAAACAAACATTATAAGTAATACCGCAACAAATTGGCACCCAGAACGTGGGGCATAAGTGACCAGGAAAGGGGCAAAGTAACCAGGAAAGTAGCAGAATTAACCAGGATGTGGAACGAATGGAGAAGTGAACTGAACTACAAGACGCAGATTCCAGAAACAACAAAAGGGACGACAGACTACGCGGATGATTGGACATCGTAATTCCGAGATTAAAAGGCAACAGGGGAAGTCAAATACGGAACATCAAAACGACGTAGATTCATCGTAATACAACGCAGAAGCGACATATAATCTAGGAGAGAGGGGCAGGAAGCTGGACATCAAAGTAACAGCAACAGACATCATCACAAAGGTCAGAGTATTGTAATTTTTTTTAGAAAACAAAAACAATGGCTACTAATAATATTGAAGAAACAATGATGGAAGGGGATAGTGTAACAGTTAGCTGTAATTCAATACAGGTTACAAAAAAAAAGCTCAAACAATGTAGAAATTGAGGGAGGAAATGTTAGTGCAGAAAGTAAGAATAGAATATCAGGAAATATTACTATTGATGCTGATACGATGATGGAAATAATGGAATTGTTGAGAAATCTTGGTAAAACAATAGATCAGAGAAGTGAGATAATAGAGCGGGCATTCAATCAAATCAATGAAGATATGAAAAGAAGGAATAGGGAAATAATAGGAGATATAGAAAATAGAAATAGCAAAATAATAGAAGGATTTGAAAAGAAAGTTATGAAGCTAGATAGTAGTATGCCAAAAATGAGAGATGAAAATGAGGAAGTAATAGCAAGTGAGATAGGAGAAGTTTCAAAGAAAATGCTAGACATGAGCAGGGAAATAGGTAACAAAAAAGGTGAGGTTAATACCAAAAGTGAGGTTAATGTAGAATACACAGAGTTAGGAAATCAAGTGAGTAGTATTACAAGTGAGCTAAGAGAGATAAAAGAGGTTATGAATGTAGATGTGAATCAGGAGCAAGTCAATTTCAGAGGGGAGATATCAGAAATACAGAATGAGACAGTAATGCAAAGAAATAAATTGTACCAAGATGTTCAAAATGAAAACTCCAGTCCAGTACAGTTTAGTACAGATTTGTCAGAGTATTCTCAGATTAAAAAGATAGCAGAAGAATTGAAAATGAAAGTTGGTAAAAGATGTATTGTTCAGGAAACTTTAGATTGTTTTCAAATGTTATCAGGGGACGAAATTTCATATGAATACAAGAGGTTATTCATGAACAAACTTTTGAAGGTTAGGATACAGCTACGAGTAATGTTTAGCCACACACAATTTGATCCAGGAGGGTGAATAGCAATGAGATGTAAAGTAAATGCTGGATAGTTAAAGATGACTTGCAGAGAAATGTATTGGAACGTAAGAGGGTTAACTATTTATATATGTCATAGGTAAAGAGAAATTAATTATAAAAAAGGGGAAATGTTTAAAAAAAAAAATTTTGGTAACTGTAACAGTATTTGAAATTAAGAATGTAAAGATTGAAACTTAATATGATATTAAAGTAAAGTACGTAGATATAATTCCAAGAGTATTGTGAATATACAGTATAAAACAACAAAAATGGGGTAAAAGTACTTAAAACAAATATTTATGTAGCAAACAGAAAATGTGAAACAGTGTCTAGATTTAAGAGATGTAAATATATTTATGTAAAGGGTGAATATTTTTTGGTAAATATGTTTAATAATTACAAAAATCTTAAATGTATAAATTTTTGTCAACAACTTAAGAAAGTAAATAATTTGGTAACAGTAATTAAATAATTCAGGGTATAGTATTTGCTATAATTTTTTTTTGTAATGTCAGATTAATGTTTAGAAACATTAAAACAGAGCCAGTAAGTAGTGGCGAGATAAAAAAAAATATATGTCGTGTGTTAAATACGTGTGCAGTGTTAAGTGAAAGTGATAGCGTGTGTTCCAAGATTTAGGAGACTAAAATCACAATTATAAAATTTCCAAACAAGTTGTAAATATTTATAATTATGTTTCTAGTGGGGCATATGATGCAGTAATTTGTATCACAAATTACTTAAATGTAAATAATGATTGTAATATGAATATGCATTTTTATGTGACATTGATTTGAGATATTTGTTTATTGTAATTATTGTTGAGAAGTAAGTTTTTAATGCCTTACTGAAACTGTCAATAATAGCGCGCAATAATGCAGCGAGGGGGTGAGCTGTTTATCATTATTGGAAACGAGGAAGTTACGTAATGTTGGCGCGTTTTTCCGTTTAGAACCTTCTGGAATGTTTCCCTAGAGCATATGTGTTCATAATTTTCATTGGCTATTAAAATAGACGCTAATGTTGGCGCGTTTTATTAGCCAATTGCAGTTCAGTTATAATCTTTAGGCGTATCTGGATGAAGGAGTATAAATAGGGTAGGTTAGAGGTAGCTTGAGGCCAGTTCATCAAAATTCTTTGTACACTACACGTCGTCTTCAGTTCGTCAGTTCGTCAAAATATTTGTATGAGATACGTCGGCTATAGATTCACAAGTTACGAAAAATCTAAAGTGTTGTAAAGTTAATAATACACAAAGTTGAAGTACGCGAATTAAAAGTGATAAGTAAGAAGTTATTATAACAGTTTCAGTTTTGGCGAGTGTCGAGATCAATGTGTAAATGTGAGAGTAATAGTGTTCGACAATAAAAGTATAAAACAAATTTCTTCATCAGTGTTCTTTTTGGATAAAAGATTCCTTCCGTTTACACAACCCTGTTTAAGAGATATGTTCGACCAAATAGCTAGCCGGAGGACAGTGAAACAGAATTGAATAGAAATTAAAAGTTAAATTCTTTCAAACACAAAACTAATACTGCCGCAAATTGCTAACACCAGATGGAGCTACGAACCTAACAAAGAATCACGTCACAAGATGGCTTCAACGCGTGATGTAAACAAACATGATAAGTAATACCGCAACATAGTGAATGTGTTCGACAATAAAAAGTGTAAAACAAATTCTTTCATCAGTGTTATCTTTGGATAATAGACTCCTTTCCGTTTACACAACCTGTATAAAGAGATGTGCTCGACCAAAAAGATCATAGCTAGCCGGAGGACAGTAAACCAAAATTAAATAAAATAACAGTAGCATTCTTTCAAACAAACACTAATACTACCGCAAATTGCTAACACCAGATGGAGCTACGAACCTAACAAAGAATCACGTCACAAGATGTCTTCAACGCGTGATGTAAACAAACATTATAAGTAATACCGCAACAAATTGGCACCCAGAACGTGGGGCATAAGTGACCAGGAAAGGGGCAAAGTAACCAGGAAAGTAGCAGAATTAACCAGGATGTGGAACGAATGGAGAAGTGAACTGAACTACAAGACGCAGATTCCAGAAACAACAAAAGGGACGACAGACTACGCGGATGATTGGACATCGTAATTCCGAGATTAAAAGGCAACAGGGGAAGTCAAATACGGAACATCAAAACGACGTAGATTCATCGTAATACAACGCAGAAGCGACATATAATCTAGGAGAGAGGGGCAGGAAGCTGGACATCAAAGTAACAGCAACAGACATCATCACAAAGGTCAGAGTATTGTAATTTTTTTTAGAAAACAAAAACAATGGCTACTAATAATATTGAAGAAACAATGATGGAAGGGCATAGTGTAACAGTTAGCTGTAATTCAATACAGGTTACAAAAAAAAAGCTCAAACAATGTAGAAATTGAGGGAGGAAATGTTAGTGCAGAAAGTAAGAATAGAATATCAGGAAATATTACTATTGATGCTGATACGATGATGGAAATAATGGAATTGTTGAGAAATCTTGGTAAAACAATAGATCAGAGAAGTGAGATAATAGAGCGGGCATTCAATCAAATCAATGAAGATATGAAAAGAAGGAATAGGGAAATAATAGGAGATATAGAAAATAGAAATAGCAAAATAATAGAAGGATTTGAAAAGAAAGTTATGAAGCTAGATAGTAGTATGCCAAAAATGAGAGATGAAAATGAGGAAGTAATAGCAAGTGAGATAGGAGAAGTTTCAAAGAAAATGCTAGACATGAGCAGGGAAATAGGTAACAAAAAAGGTGAGGTTAATACCAAAAGTGAGGTTAATGTAGAATACACAGAGTTAGGAAATCAAGTGAGTAGTATTACAAGTGAGCTAAGAGAGATAAAAGAGGTTATGAATGTAGATGTGAATCAGGAGCAAGTCAATTTCAGAGGGGAGATATCAGAAATACAGAATGAGACAGTAATGCAAAGAAATAAATTGTACCAAGATGTTCAAAATGAAAACTCCAGTCCAGTACAGTTTAGTACAGATTTGTCAGAGTATTCTCAGATTAAAAAGATAGCAGAAGAATTGAAAATGAAAGTTGGTAAAAGATGTATTGTTCAGGAAACTTTAGATTGTTTTCAAATGTTATCAGGGGACGAAATTTCATATGAATACAAGAGGTTATTCATGAACAAACTTTTGAAGGTTAGGATACAGCTACGAGTAATGTTTAGCCACACACAATTTGATCCAGGAGGGTGAATAGCAATGAGATGTAAAGTAAATGCTGGATAGTTAAAGATGACTTGCAGAGAAATGTATTGGAACGTAAGAGGGTTAACTATTTATATATGTCATAGGTAAAGAGAAATTAATTATAAAAAAAGGGGAAATGTTTAAAAAAAAAAATTTTGGTAACTGTAACAGTATTTGAAATTAAGAATGTAAAGATTGAAACTTAATATGATATTAAAGTAAAGTACGTAGATATAATTCCAAGAGTATTGTGAATATACAGTATAAAACAACAAAAATGGGGTAAAAGTACTTAAAACAAATATTTATGTAGCAAACAGAAAATGTGAAACAGTGTCTAGATTTAAGAGATGTAAATATATTTATGTAAAGGGTGAATATTTTTTGGTAAATATGTTTAATAATTACAAAAATCTTAAATGTATAAATTTTTGTCAACAACTTAAGAAAGTAAATAATTTGGTAACAGTAATTAAATAATTCAGGGTATAGTATTTGCTATAATTTTTTTTTGTAATGTCAGATTAATGTTTAGAAACATTAAAACAGAGCCAGTAAGTAGTGGCGAGATAAAAAAAAATATATGTCGTGTGTTAAATACGTGTGCAGTGTTAAGTGAAAGTGATAGCGTGTGTTCCAAGATTTAGGAGACTAAAATCACAATTATAAAATTTCCAAACAAGTTGTAAATATTTATAATTATGTTTCTAGTGGGGCATATGATGCAGTAATTTGTATCACAAATTACTTAAATGTAAATAATGATTGTAATATGAATATGCATTTTTATGTGACATTGATTTGAGATATTTGTTTATTGTAATTATTGTTGAGAAGTAAGTTTTTAATGCCTTACTGAAACTGTCAATAATAGCGCGCAATAATGCAGCGAGGGGGTGAGCTGTTTATCATTATTGGAAACGAGGAAGTTACGTAATGTTGGCGCGTTTTTCCGTTTAGAACCTTCTGGAATGTTTCCCTAGAGCATATGTGTTCATAATTTTCATTGGCTATTAAAATAGACGCTAATGTTGGCGCGTTTTATTAGCCAATTGCAGTTCAGTTATAATCTTTAGGCGTATCTGGATGAAGGAGTATAAATAGGGTAGGTTAGAGGTAGCTTGAGGCCAGTTCATCAAAATTCTTTGTACACTACACGTCGTCTTCAGTTCGTCAGTTCGTCAAAATATTTGTATGAGATACGTCGGCTATAGATTCACAAGTTACGAAAAATCTAAAGTGTTGTAAAGTTAATAATACACAAAGTTGAAGTACGCGAATTAAAAGTGATAAGTAAGAAGTTATTATAACAGTTTCAGTTTTGGCGAGTGTCGAGATCAATGTGTAAATGTGAGAGTAATAGTGTTCGACAATAAAAGTATAAAACAAATTTCTTCATCAGTGTTCTTTTTGGATAAAAGATTCCTTCCGTTTACACAACCCTGTTTAAGAGATATGTTCGACCAAATAGCTAGCCGGAGGACAGTGAAACAGAATTGAATAGAAATTAAAAGTTAAATTCTTTCAAACACAAAACTAATACTGCCGCAAATTGCTAACACCAGATGGAGCTACGAACCTAACAAAGAATCACGTCACAAGATGGCTTCAACGCGTGATGTAAACAAACATGATAAGTAATACCGCAACATAGTGAATGTGTTCGACAATAAAAAGTGTAAAACAAATTCTTTCATCAGTGTTATCTTTGGATAATAGACTCCTTTCCGTTTACACAACCTGTATAAAGAGATGTGCTCGACCAAAAAGATCATAGCTAGCCGGAGGACAGTAAACCAAAATTAAATAAAATAACAGTAGCATTCTTTCAAACAAACACTAATACTACCGCAAATTGCTAACACCAGATGGAGCTACAAACCTAACAAAGAATCACGTCACAAAATGGCTTCACCACGCGGAGTAAACACACATACACAAATAACATTATAAATTTACCATCGCAAATTGGCTTCCAAAACGTGGGGCTCAACAAATTAAAAAATATTACAAGTATACCACTTCAAATTGGCTCCCAAACGTGGGGCTCAACAACATTAAATATAACATTACAAGTAATACCGTCGCAAAATACAGTCTAAGACCTCTACATTCCAAGTTCTTGTCTCAGTTACTGATGCACAACTAACATATATCACATCAAGAGTGATTTACACACAGCTTACATAGCTTGGGGAGTGGCGTAGACTTCTTTCAGATGCATGAATTAAAGTATCATTCGAACGCAGTTTAGAACACGTTAGGATTACTATTTATTAATGAAATGCTTAAAGTAATTGAGGTGAAATGTTTCTCTCGTAAACTTTCTGATTTGTGAACTGCAGAGCCTGTCAAGACTGGTTTTCATACAGCTTAATGAAGCTCATTTTTCATGAAATAAATGAATGTTTTTATTTTCTGACAGACTCGAGATTATGAACGAGAATATAAATAATGTCCCGTTTACTTAAATACATTTTATTATGTTTGTTAATGCTGTGAATAATGTACAAAAAGTTATTAAGCTTAAATAATGTGGTGCTAGTTCAAAATCCAGCACGCTAATCATAAAGATATTGGAGGTAATGAACCCTGTCAAGGAAGTTTTCATATAACCAGTTAAAAGCATTCCATAAATACAACTGGCAACAGTTTGTGTTCGATGAAATTGTATTAACATGAATATCACCAGACTGTTGAATGTCGAATTCACTACATGCACTAGTCAGCCACGATATGAATGTTTTGGAGGAGGCCGCTGTTTTCTTGAAAATGCGTAACGTCGTCAAGGTTGCGATCCGAAAGGTGTGAGGGGCAAGTCGATAGCAGTAACGTGCATTTGCACAATGAAAACAGTGCTACATTTGCACTCCTCGGCCTCGGAACTCGGATGCTTTCTTAACCGGACTGCACTTCCGTTGCCCCGCCCACTTGTTCTGAAACTGTTTAGTTCCTCTTCCCACCGAACGCACTCATATCGTAGCCGAGTAGTACACAGAAGTTCAGTTAGGATAATACTAATCTGCAATTTTTTATAAAAACATTAAAATCCTTTTAACATACTTTCTGCACTTTATTTTACTTAATGCTTATTTATAATCAGTCTTACTCCAGTTTTATTGAAAGTAAAAGCATTTCGCTAGAGTTATGATTAGTACAAGGTTTTAAATACGCAAGAACACATATTGCTTCATAGTTCTATATATTTGTTAAGTCGTGTGATATATTCTTTACGCAAACCTCTTCCTCAGACATGATTTTGTGCAAACACTTCGACGAATTACTGTTGAAATTCAATAAAGCTGCAATATAGCTTTTCTCTGTTGTTTAATTATTGTCTTCACTCCAGAACTTCAGAGATGCACCCTGTCTGGTGTAGATACAACAATAAGTTTTAATCATATTATAATTTAAATACAGCATTCAAATGTATTCGGATTTATCCAGCTTGCCTGGATAACCGTGAGCCCGAGTTAGAGTTACGTAGTTAAAGATTTCCTTTGCTGGGATTTCCCTTCATCTTGTAATGTCTGATGAATCTCAGCTTAATAAACACTGGGGTCCCTTAAACATCACTCTACCCTTTTTATTCACCGATTTGGAAAATCTTAGTTGTTACAAAATATGTTAGCAAGACTGTATATATCAAAACTGGTTAAATAAAAATTTGGAAGAATTTCCAGAACCAGAAGACATCGAAAAAGAATAGAAGTAACTTAAAAGTACATTAAATGAAGCTGTCTAAAACCTTGGACTGAACAAATTGAATAATGGCATTAGAAATTAAAACTGAAATAAAAAGAAAGTTATATTTGAAATATTTTAAACACAACAAAACTTTATTTATGAGTATGCTAGTATGTTTTGTGTTCAGGGGCCTCAAAACATATATTTTCGGTGAAATCTCCATATCGAAATTTTTGGCGAAATACAATACTTCCTTTTCTAAATATAGCAGCAGAGAAATTAAAAATCTGATCTATTACATGCACATGATTTTCTTAGCCGCTATCGTTTACTTCTATATAACCTCTACAATCTATTCTTGCTAGAGCTTTGGTAAAGGCAATAAATATGTAGTGTTCTGTGATAAATCCAACTGAATCGAAATTCGAAGAGTTGTATACGTACACTTATCATCAAAAATAATGGGCCGACTCTTGGATGCAAAAGCGCGGTGCACATAATGCGCAGTACCTAATGCTGTTGTTGCAGCGTACACTGGATGAAGACGGCCAGCCCAATCTACATTTATAATGTATTCCTACGAGTACGGCTCTGGCATGTATAGGTGTAGAGGTAACGTCTGTTGCTTCGAAATCAATGGTTAATGAGTTCGAAACTCCGCAACAAGATAATTTTTGTTTGTTTTCGGAATTGAATATTTCTGCTTATCTATATGCCTTTTATAATACATATTATTATGCTAACGACATTGTGATAATATTATTGCCCATCATTTTTGGGCTATTAAAGGCGACACTAAGCTTTAATGGATACAAAAATATATACTACAATAAATAAACGTTCTTCTTGTTCTTGAAAGGATAAAATAAATAAAATTCGAAACCAAAAGGAGGTGGCAGGTCTAGCATCTCGTCCACAAACCATCAGCGTCAACAACTACTCTCATTCTGCAAGACATAGAGTCGTAAAGATTGTGAAAAAGGTGCAAATCCATGGCGACCTCCTCCCACGCCTCTAACACCCTGTCCCACAACTCAACTACCGTACGGGCGAGTGGTTGTTCTTCCCAATTAGAGCGCAAGATACATTTTACTCTAGCCCCACATGTTCAATGGGATTCATATGCAGTGAATGTGGGGGGGGGGCAATCGAGCAGCTCGATGTCGCGTTTATTATAAAGCATCTTTGAATCCTATTGGCGGTGTGTACTGAATGGTTGTCCTGTTGAAACAAAAGATTCCCTTCGGGGTATCGTTCACGGGCTGAAGGAAACCTAATGTTTTCCAAAACATTTTCATAAACATCCGCCGTAAATCAACCTTGCATGCGTTCTAGAGGTCCTGCTCCCTCGTATGATACCATCCTGCGGCAGTAACTTTGTAATGTTATATTTAATGTTGTTGAGCCCCACGTTTGGGAGCCAATTTGCGATGGTAAATTTATAATGTTATTTGTGTATGTGTGTTCACTCCACGTGGTGAAGCCTTTTTGTGACGTGATTCTTTGTTAGGTTTGTAGCTCCATCTGGTGTTAGCAATTTGCGGCAGTATTAGTGTTTGTTTTAAAGAATTGCTACTGTTATTTTATTTAATTTTGGTTCACTGTCCTCCGGCTAGCTATGATCTTTTTGGTCGAGCACTTCTCTTTATACAGGTTGTGTAAACGGAAAGGAGTCTTTTATCCAAAGATAACACTGATGAAAGAATTTCTTTTACACTTTTATTGTCGAACACTTTCACTATCACATTTACACATTGATCTAGACACTCGCCAAACTGAAACTGTTATAATAACTTATTTACTGATCATTCTTAATTCACGTACTTCAACTTTTTGTATCATTGATTTTACAATACTTGAGATTTTTCATAACTCTGATACGCGTAACTTGCGAATCGATAGCCGACGTGTAATATTTCTGCTGGACTGAAGGCGACATGTAACGTACAAATGTTTTCGACGAACTGACGGACTGAAGGCGACGTGTAGCACACAAATATTTTCGGTGAACTGACGGACTGAAGGACTTTACCTCTAACCTAGCCCTTTTTATACTCCTACACCCCGATATGCCTAAAGATTATAACTGAGTTGCTATTGGCTAATAAAACGCGCCAACATTAGCGTCTATTTTTATATCCAATGAAAATTATGAATACATATGCTCTAGGGAGAATGTTTCAGCAAATTCTAAAGAAAAAACGCGCCAACATTACGTAACTTCCTCGTCTCTAATAATGATAAACAGCTCACCCCCTCGCTGCATTATTGCACGCTATTATTGTCAGTTTCAGTAAGGCCAGTATAAACTTACTTCTCAACAATAATTACAATCAATAAACATCTCAAATCAATGTTACATAAAAATGCATGTTCATATTATAATCATTCTTTACATTTAAGTAATTTGTGATACAAATTACTGCATCAACCCCCAACAAGCGACGCTAACACGACCTGACCTGTTCAGTCGTTTCACGATGCGCTCATCGTATCCGTGTCCATCCATAAGGCAAACACGGACAGGACCGTCATTGCTATTCACGACGATTACTTCATCGGAAAACATAACATTTCTCCAGTCGTAGTTCTGGCGGATAGTAGCATATGCTAGACGATCTACGATCTGTGCTTCTGTTAAACGTTACTTCCTCGCAGCTCGACGAGACTTTATTCCACACTCCCTTAAAGCGTCTCCCTACGGTGAGCGTGGAGCCGGGAAAATTGAACATCGTCTTGAGATCAAAAGCGGTTCTAAAAGGGTGCAACTCTGCTTGCCTCAACAAGTTGACATCCTGCTCCTCTGTAGAGATGCATGATCGTCCAGGACGTGGCCGATTTACAACTTACCCTTGCTCGCGAAATCGTTTAGTCCATCTTTTAGCTATTGTCAAGGGAACTCCGATTTCTGCAGCTGCCCTCGATCCAGAGTAACCTCCACGAATCAGAGCAATTAGTTAGTGAAGTAGCTGTTGTCTGTCTGCCATTTCGAAGGATAATGGCGTGAAGGAATGGTTTAAACGGGAAAGAGCTTTCTTATCTACTGAAAGTTCAGGAATATTCTCCAAGATGTCGTAACATAGCCCTAGCGTTCTACGACTTTATTAAACACCTTACGAGTAGGAAATAAACGCATAGTTACTGTGAAAGGATTCGAACCTGCTGCACGCTTATACTCAGCCTACAGGCACATGCGTTAACCATCGACGCCATTCTTATTTGAAGCATTGCATCACCTAAATGTGTAGATATTATGCTGGTATTTGCTTACCAGGCATATTTTTCAACGAGCTTCTCGTTTTAGCTATTATATGCATTGATTCTTTATAGGAGTAACTCTAAATACGTCAGTAGAGCACATTGGAAACTACAAAGTGTAGAGTGTTAAAGGTTCAGCTTCATTGCTGTTACCTTGTACACCAAGGCTTTGGCACAACGAGCATGCGCAAAGCTCCGTATCCGGAACATATAATTTAACGCTGGCCCATTATTTTTGACGAGAAGTGTACATTTGTTATATATTTTTACAAGTCCACTGGAAAGCTTGGCCACACGTGCAAACAAACCTCGGTTAGACAGAACTGGCAATGATTAGTGGAGCAAGACTCTGCTTTAGAAATTAAAACAATTGAAGGTCTACTGTTAGAAGTGTAGCATACAGAAAATTGAAAAAGACTTTAAAGGAAAGCAGGACTGCACGCTCATTGCGCCTGACCTTAAAAGGTCTAATGCTGGGATGGGATCCCGTCTGTCATAAAAGGAACTCCTTTGCTCGGACGAGCTCGTTGTCTATGTCGCGGTTTATTTGCGAATTCTGTGCTTGTCTGCTGTCGAGTTGCTTCCATTGTCTATACCGTTGCATTGTTACCAATAGTCCACGTCTGGTCTGGTACCTAACTTGTTTTTTGTAATGTTTCACGATGCCAGAGACACATTTGTTTACACGCGTTTGTCTCTGGACGAAAATGAACCTTGTTACTGTCGCGTTATTTCTAACATTAAAACAATTTATACAAAGTACAGCCACGTTTACCGAGCCAGGTGGCGTCGCCGTAACGTGTGTGACTCTCATTCGGGAGGTCCCGGGTTCGATCCCCGTCGACCGCCCACTCTGACCCATAGATTTTTCATGGTTTCCCCGGAGTCGACAGGCGAATGCTGGAGTGATTTATTCTCTACCACGATTTCCTTTCCATCATTTTCTTCTCATCTCTCAGGTGTGCTTCTGGGTTTCGTGACGTATGGTGCTTCCAGACAGATAAGGCGGATGCTTGCTCAATGAAACAGTACTGCCCGTTGACACCAGAGGGCTGTATGATTGGTGGGTCGTTCATTGTCCTCTCTCGGCGGCTCTGGGATCTTGAAAATGTTAGGAACTCTGTGGTCTGTAGCCTCCTTTGATTCCTTCACTTCGTCCCTTCCCCCTGGGGTTGGGTGGTGGCCACAATAGATCTATGTAGGTTTCAGCGCGCGAGAAGTCCCCCCTCCGTTGAATCAACTATATCTATACGGCCAAAAATGTTGTAATTTGAGCACTATGAAATGCTCGCTTTACTAATTTTTTACAAGGCATTAGAGTTATACACAAGGACCGCAAATTATTTTACATAGTATTTGTGAATCCTGTTAATTGAAACAGTTATCACAAATGTAGTCATATGAAGTTGATAGTATCTTTACGTTATTTGCACCACGCTTTGGGCATCAGTTTGAAGTAGATTGTATTGAAGGAGTTGTATTATAGTTCAACTGTTGGGGAGCCGAACTTGAAGTTCGTTGCAACCCCACGTATAGTACCCGCTTTCCGGTAGCCTTCGCCCCAAATTTACTTTCCGGTGGCCTTTGCCCCAAAAATGTTTAAAAAATATTAACTTTGTAATTTGACTGTATCTTTAAATATTATATATTTATGTTTGCTCGGCTGCGTCAGTATTTATATTTTTTTTAGAGACATGAATGTCTTAGCAGGGAGTGGGGCGACTGAAGAATGTAGGCTTACACAGATTATAATTTTTACTTCACTCCTTTTATTAATGCTTGACACGATTTAAATAGCACTTCACTGATATAGAGAGAGCTGAGAGATTTTTTTAATTAATTACTTGCACTTTTAACATGTAAACTATTTTTTATTTGTCTCACACAAAATACGTATTATACTTCTCGAGGACGTGTCTCGCGTCCAGTTATGAGCACTGTCTACAAGCAACTGACTTGATTTCTAGCGCCTAAATTTGTAAATTTCTGTATTTCAAGTCTCTGATTGGCTATTCCTAATCCAATAGAATAGCTTGATTTAACTAAATCTTTTTCTGGTTGTTGATTGGATATTTTATGAACTGTCTCAAAAATTACATTATTGTTGCTCCAAGAATAACTAGTAGCATTATTACACTTTCTTACTCATTATTGCCTCAAGGTTACCTCATTGTTAGCAACTTTTAACCTATTATTCTCACGGCTCCTACATTATTAAATTACGTAATACATTCACATAACATTATTAAACATGGATACAATAATATAAACATTTACAATGACTGTAATGTACACTTTTTATATATAGTTACCTACACATATTGCTTTAAGGCGGGCTGTTATTGAATTTATACATTATATAATTTGACTGAAATCATTTAAGGGTTAAAAATACTGCCTCAAATATGAAGAAGACACATTTTATTGTTACACTGAGCACAAACATAATACGTGTTTTTGATAGTTTTTCTTCTAGAATATTTCACACTTCTTTTCTTTTAATATGTTTAAAACCCCTTGTTCATGATCAAGCTTTTTCTTTCAATTCAAGGATTTACAAGAAAAACCTTCAAATGTTTTTCATTTTTGACAAGATTGAACAAGACTTCATAATGTCATAAATGTGTTTACACGTTGTCTCTTTGACAAACGTAACCTCCTCGGAACACATTGATAATTTATCACGAAGAAAGTAAATTACTATTAGCGTCGCTATATAACAGTTTGCAATGAAATATTGTTCTCTACGTAATATTACATACACTTTCACGTATTATCGTCTATGAAATCAGATTACGACTAAGAATACAATTGAAATAATACGATTTGATAGGTCAACTGACTATATAACATTGCATTAATGCAAAATTGTACACCTCGGAAATCTAGAGGCAATTTCTCCATATGCTCTCACTTTCATGTGCTAATCCACGAAGCGCATGACTTAAAGACATGGCCAGTTTTCGTATAACCTAAACAGCTCGCACTTGGCATCCCTTGCCCAGGTACATATTTTTGTTTACCTTTCGCTTTCAGTCATGTTGCAGATTTCGTGACGCACTGTAAATAGTCGCATTTCATTGGCCAAAGTCATCAAATCATTGCCAAACGTTTGATCGTTTAGAGCATGACCTTATTTGCTTTCAAGACTTTAAAAGTATTGTAAGCAATTTGACAAGAAAAGTTGTGAATTTGTTACAACTCTTGGAAAGTCTTGTAAAGCACTGAATTTGACAAAAATTTGATCGTGCACAAGGAGCTCAGCGCTCCTTCTTACTGTATACGGCACCACAAGCGTTGGATACTGATGATACACGAACTGGTAATTGGAAAAGCAAATTTGGGAGGGAAACATTCCAGGCCTAAGTACCTCCTCAGCATTTACCAGTTGTAACGAATGAGGAAAACTTGGAAGAAACCTCAGACGGGAGGACAGTCCTAGTGGAATTTGAATTCTAGTTTGTAAAAAAAGATAGTAGGTGGAGAAAGTCAGGTGAATGCCTAACATTATATATTAGCAGTAACAAATGATGGCTCCAATTGATGCCGAACAACTTTATTCGTCGTATAGACGCTCAGCGAAATCCAATTCCTTAGCTACTTTCAACTGTCGATTGCACTCGACCCTGACCCAACTCACTCACTTGCTGCTGGCAGGTTGAGGTTCAGCCTGAGTGTGTTTGCTGCGTTCCCACCCTCAATAGGATTTTACCGCAGGGTTTTTATTTTGGGAAGGGTGTTAGCGATGCTTTTCTGTTTTGGGATGGAGTGAAATAGATAGGAGGAAACATGTTGTTCCTCGACAGCTGCTTGTTAGGATGCAGTAGCCCTTTAGCACCCTGATGAGAGTGGTTTTAAAAAGCTGCGATTTCATTGGCTGATGGGTTGAATTTTGAAGCCAATCAGCTCTTGGCTGGATTAAAATGGAGGTCAGCTTTAGCTGTTGATGGTAAAGCTCCAGTGTTATCTGGTGTGACCGCAAGCCATTTGGGGAGCCCGATGTCGTCTGAAGCGACGAGTTCTGGGATTATAATCCCCAAGAGACCTGACCAGGGCACCCTGATAAGGCAAACACAGTAGAATTTTGCTGCCCGGCACCTATGGAAGGAAAGAGACTTCGTGTAGTAGACTCCCGGGGAAAGAACGGCGCAATATAGATGTACCGAAGTCCCCCATTATCCGTTGTAGCCATAATAGCCAGCTGTCTGTGGCCATGCGTCAGATCCCTCAGGATAAAGAATGATGGGGACTATCAGATCAAGAAAAATGTGTAATTTTAAGCGAACAGGAATCCCGGACCTTAGCATAGGGTACAAGGAAGCACTAGACCCCTGCGCCCGTGCGGACAGGCCCCGGATGTGTTCGCGAAAGGTTAGGCCCTTATCTAGCTTCACTTCCAGGTAAGTGATCGAATTGCTCCATTCGATTCTTTGGCCTCTGCATCTAAAGATGGAGCAGTCTGCCTGTGTTAACTCAACAACTCCACGTCAACAGCATCTTATACAACCCCTCAACAAAGCAGGATGTACTCTATAGGACAGCTTCTTATGGGGCGGCTTCTCATACCTGCCGCCAAAGAAAATTTCCAAAAAAGCGGATAGCTCACATAAAGTGTTTGTTGATTGGTACATTATTGCGTGGGACATTTATTCTAAAGGCCATTATTGCACGGACCATTATTGGGCCGAAGGCGCTAACAATCCAGGGGGCTAGTTAAAGCGGCCAGCATTCTCTCACACTGGTGAGGCCAGCCGGCAACAACTTTGCGCACGTGGTCACACATACACTATATATATTTGTAACACATAGGCTATAGCCCAAGTTGTCAGGAGATCGGCGTCGGGCAGAAGAAATATAAATAGAGATAAGTAGTGTTCTCGCCCAGCATAAACACTAGTGGCACTATCGAGAAATAATGAATCCTCTGGTAGTTTCCCTTCTTCCCGCTTCTCGAACGTCCTGGAAATCTGTGGAAATTACCAACGGCTATATAAGCAAGCGCTCTCGCGAGTCAGTCAGTTACTGAGTTGGTGACGTGTTTCTGATGCGACATCAAGGGCGGTTCTACGAGGCGTTTGACGATAGCTCTGATGTACAGTGAATGCTGCTACGAGCTGTCTTGTGTTCGACTCTGCAGCGAGTGAAGTAAACCGAAGAAGAGATTATGCCGTGCTTATTTCATTAGCCGCCACATCACGACGAAAGTGAACGACGGGAAAAATGAATTAGTTCACATTAGTGAAGTAATAGTGTGAACTAAGTGAACTCACAGTGAAAATTGGAACTAGATCAGGTTATTAAGTGACAGAGAGAACTTAGTGAGGTGACAGTTAAAAAGTGGACTAAGTCACTCAGATAAATGCTTGAAGATACACCAAAGCTTGATAAGTATTTCTATCTACATTCGGGGAGTTCTGTTACAAGTTTAAAAGCGAATATGACGTATAACCTTTCCATGCTGTATATGTGTGGAGGCGAGGGGCCCCTAATAGCTCCAGACGTGAAACACAAACGACACAAGCGACCCAGTCCTTAGTCCGTTAGGAAGCATTCATTTATTGCGTCGCACTATTTTTATTCATTTTAACCTCCTCCATATGACATGGTCTGTCACGTTCTATCAGAGACGTCCCCCCTCGTGTCACACGTCACGCTTGTAGCACTTTTGGTTTTAATGCTTCGTTTCTCATTAAACCGCGTAATAAGTAACGTTTTAAGGCGGATTAACATTAGTGTCCCTTCTGATCCTATAGGTTTACCCATTGTTAAGACGTTACCTCTACAATAAACAAAACCATGCATATGCCTTGCCAAAAATAGATTAAAATCACTTTAACTAGTCTCATCAACCAAATGTAACGAAGAATAAAATATTTATGTTTTTAATAAGCGAAATATTTTAATAGAGATCAGTTTTTATAAACGTTTTTCAATAGATGCAGCCAGTGTCTGCATAATCATTACTATAATTATATGAATAGAACGATGCAATTTGATTACATTTTGAACACTTTTCAATCAAATCTCGTACGAGGGGCACTATTTATATTTTGAGCCTTGGCAACCCTGAATGTTGTAGGTGCCATCTGAAGTTTCCAATGGAAAGTTTGACATTTTTTACCATAATCTGCTTCAAACATTTTGTCAATAGAGCGTCATTTATTTTGTTTACACTAACTTGAAAATTGCGTGTCAACAAAAACATGGAATTAACTCGTAAAAATGTTAGTGTAATGATTTATTACGACTTACGACGTGGATTATCAAGATAAGAGTCCATCGATCAACTAACTTCCACATTTGGCGACGAAGCTCCATCCTTTGCGACTGTGAAACGCTGGTATAACGAATTTAATCGTGGCCGCCGTTTGCTCAATGATGAAGTTCGTGAAGGTCGTCCAAAATCAGTTGTTGTCCCAGAAAACATTGTTGCTGTGCAACAACTAATAATCAAAGATCGTCATGCGACATATTGTGAGATCGAAGTAACCCTAGGCATTAGTTTCACCAGCATATATAAAATATTGCATGATTATTTAGCCGTGAAAAAGGTTTGCCCTCGTTGCATCCCACATAATTTGACGCAATCTCAAAAAGATGCTCGTGTCGATTGGTGTACAAAAATGCTCAATAAATACAATGGCGGTGCCTCAAAAGACGTATATAAGATTGTAACAGGTCGAATCATGGATCTATGCGTATGAGCCGGAACGTAAACAGTAGTCGACTGTATGGGTGTTTCAAAATGAAGCAAATCCAACAAAAGTTGTTCGCGCTCGAAGCAAATGGTCGCCTGCTTTTTCAGGCAAAACAGGCCATGTGGCAACAGTGCCTTTAGAGGAACGTAAAACGGTCAATGCGAATGGTACACAACTGTTTGTTTGCCGGAAGTCTTCGGTGAAGTAAGAGAAACCAACAGGAACCGTAGGATCGTTCTTCATCAAGACAATAGGAGCGAACACACATCTGGTCTAACAACAGAGTATTTGAAGGCTCAAAAAATCGAATTGATGGGTCATTCACCATACAGTCGTGATTTGGCACCCAATGACTTTTTTTTGTTCCCGAACATCAAGCATAAATTGCGTGGACAACAGTTTTCGTTGGCAGAAGAAACCGTTGATGCCTTCAAAAACCATGTCTCAAGAAGACTGGAATAAATGCTTTGACAAATGGTTCAAACGGATGCAAAAGTGTATTGATCATAAAGGAGAATATTTTGAAAAACAAAAAAGCAGTTTTCAATCAGAAATTACTTTGTTTTAATTATTAGGCTCAAAATATAAATAGTGCCCCTCGTATATAGCAGATATTTTTGGTCAGTTATAATATTTTTGTCAGAAAGGGAATCTCTTTTAACACTGTATAAGAATTGTTAAACAGGTATAAACAATTAGCGGAATAAACATATTGTGATGTATGTAAGAATTGTTGCGTACGTGACCTTGGCCGCCTGGATCGGGTATTACGTAAGAGAGTGGTGGGGGTAAGCAAGCTTAGATAGCGTCCCACGCCGAAGTAGCGTGGCTTGGCAGTCAGTGAGTAGAGTCGCAGCTAGCAGGCAGGTTGTGTTGTTACGCGCTCCCCATACAGACATGTATGGCGTCCTCGCCGACGGACATGAAGCTAAGGAGGTAATGTAATGTAATCCCCTTTTATTTAATAAACCCCCTTGTCATCCATTTCTATTCTGTTTAATCTATCATAGTAGAAAGATCCTTTCGTCCATCTGAACCATGTAGGAATCCTTTTATTAGATATTCTATAATATTTTTCATTTTCATTTAGCTGCGTCCCTTGTCGTGGCCTCGCCTTATTTAAATTGTTAACTTCCTGGTACCTTATTAGCGAGTCGCCCTACCTCCCATTGAGTATTTGTTTAGAGGTCACGACAATATGGCATCACATTGGTGATGATCCCCTCTCCCATTGTCACGATCTTTCTCGCTAAGTCAGTTTCCGTTCGTACCCGTTTGAGCGTGACACTCCTTTAAGCTTTTCCCTGAAGACGTCACATGATATCGTCGCTCAGAGGGCAACTCCCATGACGCTGCTTCCAGCTCATCTTGCGATCTCCTGCTGGGGCTAGAGAGAACCCGCAAAGCCTGCACGTCAACGCTATTTCACTGTCGACGCTCCGCGAAGGCCGTCAAAAGAGCAGAGCCATGGAATTGACGTTAATGAAACGAGAAGAAAGGGTTGCAGTACGTTTGAGACGAGTTTAAAGGCTTTAGATCACACATCACAATCAGGGACTTAATTACGATTATTATACTGCTGATAAAGTGATTAATGCATATTTAGCTTAGGATAATTACTATTCATTTGCGTTTCGTTTCCTCCTTTTATCATGGTTCAAAATTTTTATGCAAATGATGTTTTTTTCTTAAGCTTTTTACGAAATTAATCCGCTGTTCAATTTCGTTTAGAATTTTCAGAACCCGTTACAGACTTGTAGTGGATGTAGGATGGAAATACCGGCGGGGGACACCTTGCCACTGCGACCACTAGATCTATTGTGGTTACAACCTCCGGGAGGCAGGGATGAAGTGAAGGAGCAGCAGGAGGTCGCATGTCCGTAGGCAGACGGGATTACAGAGACGCACGGAAGTTGCTGTCATCTCCAGTACGAAACACCCGCTCTCCCAGTAGACGCGAGGAGGGCCGCGAGAGGGCGACGAAGAAAGGAGAAATCGTGATAAATTACACCACTCTAGCATTCGCTTAGGCGACCGGAGGAAAACAACGAGAAACTCCATGTAAAGAGTGGGCGGAACCCGAGACCTCTCGAATGCGGGCCTGAGCCATCCCGCTCCGTCAGACCTGTATTTGTAAAATAGCAATTTTGAAGTAGAACAACGCTGAAGATGAAGATAGATACAGAGTAATGTGTTAAAAAGAGGGAAATCTGCATTATATCTGCTCAATTAGAATAATCACAAAATCAACACAACAAGCCGTGAAAAAACAGACATCAAATTGCTGATACGTGATCTTGTTTGAAGAATGTAACCGCCTTTGCTCATTCCTACAAGCACTTATTCTTCTATCTGCTTCTTACTAATGGAGATAGACGTTTATTACACATTTTGTTGTAGATATAAGTAGGATACAATAAGTGGCTAAAGCGATTGTCAGATTTTTAAAAAGTAGGTCGCTATGTGATGTTTTTGAGATTCCATGCTCCTTGTACGAGAAAAAATGAATGGCGTTACCACTTAAAAAATCTGATGTGTTACACTCACATGACTTTCTCTACTCTTGTACAAACTATTTTTACGAACGGTTATTCTCCATCTACTTCATGTTAATCGAGATAAACATTTGCAGACTCTATCTTATTCCTAATTTTCTTGTAGATGTAAGGGGAGTACAAGGGCAGTATAGAAATACAGTAGCCTTTAAGCACATACATATCTCTTAATAGCTGGTTGCTAGGTGCAGCACCATTCCCTTTTCCACAGATTAATACTCTTTGCATATCCAAGACAAAAAAAATGAATAACGAATTCCCATTTGAGAAAATAAGTATTGAAACATTTTAAGGGAATAACAAGCAATATCTCGAAAATGGTTCACTCAACAACAAAAATGTATATGACATAAATTGTGTATTTTAAGGCGATCTACATTTTTGTGTAGTAAAATTTTGTCTATCTCTTATGGTTTACCAGTTATGCAAAAGTCGTTCACAATGGAGAATACTTTTGGAGACATTCCCAGAAAATTCGAAATATACATTTTATTTGTCATGAAAATATCTTAAACATATGTTATTGTAATCAAAATCGTTAGAGCCATTTTTGAGAAAATTAAAATTTTCGAAAAATGTTCCATGTAAAGGGTAGTCTGGGATGGGGGGGATTTTCTTGAAAACCTTCGTGTCACATCTCTGGAAGATACTGAACCTAAATACCAAGTTTCTACGTAGTAATGTTTTCTCATCTCTTCCGGTTTACCAATTGTACAGTTATTAAGAATGAAGAGGACTTCACACACTATTCTCAGAAAATTCAAGATATACATGTTATTTGTTATGCAAATATCCTAAACTATATTGTGCTTTAACCAAAATCGCTAAATTTATTTGGAGATTATGAAAATATAATAACAATTATCCATGCAAAGGGTAGTTATGGATGGGGGACTTTATTGAAAATTTCGTGCCACATCTTTGGGAGACATTGATCTTAATTACTAGGTTTGATATTTAACCGACTTTTCGTTTTTGAGTTATGCTGTTAACACACAGGGTCCCTCTTTCTAGATTCAGGGAGCCTCAAAACGTGTGTTTCCTGTGATATCTCGGTATCGAAGTAGAGAAAGTAAAAATGCAAGCGAGTTCTGCTGCAGGCGTCTGGACTGTGTGCTCCGGTTGCTGGTCCAGTTTTCGTTTGGCGAAAAACGAAACGACGCGATGGCACGAGGTAATTAATAGCAAGTAATTATATTGACCAGTGAATGCCCAGACAAGTTTAAGAGAAAAATCTGATGTGTTACACTCACATGACTTTCTCTACTCTTGTACAAACTATTTTTACAAACGCTTATTCTCCATCTACTTCATGTTAATCGAGATAAACATTTGCAGACTCTATCTCATTGCTAATTTTCTTGTAGATGTAAGGGGAAAATATATTTACAAGGCCAATATAGAACTACAGTAGCCTTTAAGCATAGACATATCTCTTAATAGCTGGTTGCTAGGTGCAGCACCACTCTCTTTGCCACAGATTAATACTCTTTGCATATCCAAGACAAAAAAATGATTAACGAATTCCCATTTGAGAAAATAAGTATTGAAAAATTTAAGGGAATAACAAACAATATCTCGAAAATGGTTCACTCAACAACAAAAAATGTATATGACATAAATTGTGTATTATAACGCGTACTACATTTTTTGTGTTGTGAAATTTTGTCTATCTCTTATGGTTTACCAGTTATGCAAAAGTCGTTCACAATGAAGAATACTTTTGGAGACATTCCCAGAGAGTTCAAGATATACATTTTATTTGTCATGAAAATATCTTAAACATATATTTTAATCAAAATCTTTAGAGCCATTTTTGAGAAAATTAAAATTTTCGAAAAATGTTCCATGTAAAGGGTAATCTGGGGTGAGGGGATTTTCTTGAAAACCTTCGTGTCGCATCTCTGGAAGATACTGAACCTAAATACCAAGTTTGGTGTTTATCCGACTGTTCGTTTCTGAGCTATGGTGTTCACAGACAGACACACACACACACACACAGACAGACACACGGACATGTTTCCAAAAATGCTTTTTTTTGGATTCAGGGGGTCTCAAAACATATATTTCCGGTGAAATCTCGGTACCGAATTTTTGGGTGGAATACAATACTTCCCCTACTTACTATACGTAGTAGAGAAAGTAAAAATATTAAATGCAGTTCAGCAAAGTAGATTACATGATATGTATTAATATTATAAAGAGCAAAAAAAAATGTATGTAGGGTAATTTCAATAACCACTCATCGATTTTGATAATTCTTTCACCATTGAAAATCCCTATGCTCTCTGACGGACATGGTCTATAAAAGCCTTCTAATTTCATTTCATAAATTATTAAAATATTAAAAAAAAACATTTATAAACCACTTGTACTTGAATAAGAACACATTGAAGTTATAACAGGTGACCCAACTGCGCCGTTTTTGGCGTGAGTAGATAACCCTTCGCGCGTTAAACAAGTTGCAGAACTCAGTGGGGCAATTCCAAGTAAACACAGGTCAGTGGAATCCTAAAAATAATACTGCTGCTGCCGCTGCTACTGCTACCAACACCACGACTACCTAACTCCAATTAAGGCAATCAGGTATCTAGGTATTATGATTGATGAAAATGTTACCTTTAATGAACATATTAAAATGATAACTGAGAAGGCAAAAAGAAAAGCATACAAATTGTGTAGATTGATGCCAAATATTGGAGGCCCTCAACCTTTGAAAAGACAAATAATATGAGGTGCGAATTACTCTATATTACTATATGCAACACCAATATGGTGTTTGGCCTTAAGGAGGAAAAAGAATGATAATGCACTAACAAAAATACAACGGAAAATGCTCCTCAGAATTGTGTGCGCTTATAGAACTGTGTCTAATAGAGCTCTGCAGGTGATAGTATTCCAGTTGACCTGCATGTAAAAGAGAGACAACTTGTATATGAAAGAGTCATTGAGAATTGTAAACAACAGAAGATAGAAGTAAGGAAAAAAATAATTACCGAATGGCAACAAATATGGGATGAAACCACGGTGTTGGGACGATGGACCAAGAAGATTATACCAGACATAAATTTGTGGCTTCAATGCCCACATAGACAGGTTGATTATTTTTTGGCACAAATACTATCCGACATGGTAGATTTAGTAATTATGCACAGAAAATGGGTAAAGTAGACTCGGCTCAGTGTCGTTACTGTGTAGAGGAGGACTCTATAGAACACACCTTCTTTCGATGTCCAAAATGGGAGGATTTTAGATTACAAGCACATGAGAAATTAGGGATGGTGCTCACTACGGCTAATGTAGTTCAAATTATGATTAAGAATCGGATGTCATGGAATGGAGTTAAAGATTTAGCAAAATCAATTTTAGAGATAAAAGAGAAAGAAGATAGAAGGTAAGGAGTGTAATAATGACAGGTATCATGCTGAAGTATGCTTATTTAAGCGGTTCCAGGATGATATGAGTAGATGGTAGGGGTTTATCAGTTGATGGAAATCCAACTCGTCACAAAGAGTGGTGTCTTTAGAAAGTTTTTCCCCTACCGCAAAAAAACCGCCGCCACCACTACCACCACCACTACATCAGCGGTTCTCATAAACGTTCATATGGGTACACAGACACGACTACAACTTGGTATCAATCAAAAAGGAAAAATTTCGAACAGCTATTCGTCAGCGAAGGCAACATAAGAGTAACGTTAGATGATGATAATAATATTAATAACAATAACATTTATAATAGCAAGCGAAAAAATGGTAGCGAAACACTGCGTGCTCTCATGATTGTTTCTTATAGTTCGTAATGTCAGACAAGAATAGTGTAAACACAATTTAAAAACAGTAATGGGTGGATACGGATACGTCAAATAAAGATATTTTAATTATTTGTCAGTCTAAAAAGTGAGTTTATTCCCTCGAAAACAAAGCCTGTAAAACTGAAGTGGAAAATAGTCTAAGATCTTTTCGGTATATTTTTGTCTATCATCACGGACAGTACACTCTAGTGGAAGGGTCTGTTTTTGTCTGTCATCACGGACTATACACTCTAGTGTAAAGATCTATTTTTATCTATCATCACGACCGTACACTCTATTGCAAGCCTGGAAGGTGCATCTCAATGAGCGCGATGCGTTAATCGTGTTTGCTGACAAGCATGAGGAGTAAAATAAAGCTTGGTTGGTCCCGTAGTTCAGTCAGTAGGGCACCTACCTGCCGTGCGAAGGGTTCCGGGTTGATTCCCTGCTGGGGTAGGAATTTTTCTTTAGCCAAGTTATTCCCTACCCTCCCCAAAGACTGGAAGTATGAATGAGAGTGTGAATGTGTGTGTGTGAATTAATGATTAAAGCCCAAAGTTTACTAGAAAACCAAAGACAAACAAATATGAGTTGACATTGCCTATGGGCAATGATATGTTCCAAAGGCGGGTTATAAATGGAGCTATAAAAAATGCATAAAAAAGCTCATTCACGCTAATTCACAAGCTTCCCACTGAACTGTGTTTACTTGTAATTGCCCCATTGAGTTCTCCAACTCCTTTAACGCACGAAGGGATATCTGCATACTTTAAATACAGCGCGGTTGTGCCTCCTGGTACAAGAACATGCTTGCGAAGAGGGTTTTAACTTTTGCCATGGAGTAGAAAATAGTTTTTACTCTACAGAATATGCATGCAAAATAGGGCAAATTCCGCGGATATCCCATTTTAAGCAATAAAGAGACTCGAATCTGCTTATAACGATTCGATACGCATGCGGTACCAATATCAATATATTTTAATAACCCTCAAGTAATACAGATTTGCTTTGCATGTTGAGATCCAGTTCGCTAGCAGGCTGTGTAAAATAAGTGTATCCAGCTAACATCAGTCGTCCTCCGTGGTGTAGTGGTTACCATGCTAGCCTCTAGTTCCCGCGGACTCAAACCCAGCGATGGGCGATGGATTTTTTCGGGCGTAAAAATCCTTAGCATGGCTTCCTTCGGAAGGGAAGTAAATTCGGTGGTCCCATATCGTAGATTTATGGCACGTAAAAGAGCCTCGAGCATGATAAACAGGCCTCTGAGCAAAATTACTGGACTTTCACGCCCAATATAGAATGGGACGCTAAGGACCATAGTAGTTAAAGGGCGTCCATAAATAAAGCTCTATTTTTAAGCTAACGTCACAAATCAGTCAACGATATTTTATAATTGACAGCCCAGAAAATCATTATTCTCGATAGTCGCAGAATGTGCGTCTTTTCCAAGGAGGTTAACTTAGTGGCCTGGGAGTGCGAAATCTTCATATTCACCAGCTTCACCTCTATTTCGTTGTATGTCTGTGTATTATGTGAAAAATATGTAGCTTTTAAGTTATTAAGTAACTTTGGGACCAAATAAACACTACAAAGGTTTAAAATATCATCTACTGTGAATATTTAACAAGCTCGGCTGTTCCGATCGATGATTGGTCCACCGCCAAATGTGATTTTTCATCTGTTATTAGCAATAGCCGGGGCTGTACGAAATTACAATTATAAGTGGTGAGGTGGAGGATTCTTCACAGGATCTTCTAGATCCTTGTACAACGATTTCATAAAGAACGGGGAAGGGTAAATGAAGTTAATTAAAACGCATTCGAGTTTAAAAAGCGACTCGTGCACGTCAACTTTTTACTAGAAAACATTCTGATGCAAACATAGTTATTGTCATTAATGAAATTTTGGGACAAAGTGCCTTAGAAAAGGTTATATTGGTTGTCTACTTTTTTAGAGCCCAGAACACCCAGCAAGCAGAGTGTTTAAATTACGCGAAATGCTATAAATGGAATAAAAGAGGCAGAAGACTGCTCTCCTGCGGCTCCTTTTCGGATAATGTCACAGCCTGCATCTTTCTTACTCAAGTTTACTCAGAAACCGAATTAATCCACTTTGGCCTGTTATGTCATATTAAGCCTTCAGTGTTTTTTACGCAGCGTGCTCTACTCTGGAAACTGGTCTGGTATTGATGATGGGAAATTGTTGCAGACGTCATTCCCAGTGCGTAGCAACGTGAAGTGATTGCAGATTTGTATTGGGTGTTCTTTGTAAATTGTCTTCCTTTTTCGGTGTATAAAGCTAACACGGCCTCTTTTGTTGGAAATACTTGCCTTGCTAAGATTATATCCTGCATCCTCTGCTTCAGTCAACGACAATCAACTACAACAATAAACAATACTGTTAATCGGATAAACGATGCATCTTTGGCCCAACTATACCACATTTGTAAAGCAATACGGAGAATATTTTATGTCATTTTTACTTTCTCTACCACGCACATATTAGCTAGAGAAGGTATTGCATTTCACCCAAAAATGCGATACCGAGATTTTATCCAAAATACATGTTTTGAGCACACGGAATCGAAATTTAGCATTTTTAGAAAAATGACTTTTTGTGTGTGACTGAACAGCATAATTCAAACAAACAAAAGCTAGATAAATACGAAACTTGGTATTTTGATTCAGAATCTTCCAAAGATGAGACACGAAGATTTTTAAAAAATTCCCCCACCATAAACTACTATTTACATTTAACATTTTTAGAAAGTTTTGATTTTCTAAAAAATGTCTAACGACTTTGATTACAATACTATTCATTAAAGATATTTACATGTCAAATAAAATTTATATCTTAAATTTTCTGGGAATAGCCTTGAAGCCCTCTTCATCCAGAAGCAATGTTGTATAATCTTATATAAATGGTAAATGTTAAGCGATAGACGAAAACGTACTACATATAAAATGTAGATCTCTTTAAAACACACATTTACTTCAATTAAGTTTTTTGTGGCATAAGACATTTCTGAGATATTCATTATTAAAGGTTCGAATTCTTCAATACTTAGCCATTCTCTTGAAGTCCCGCCAACATTCAGTTGTTTCTCGCGATTGCATGGAAACATTATGGAATTTTAAGGCCAATGAATAGCGTCCAGATATTAAACATCTGACTATCGCTCAGCTGTTTCAGGCTCTTTTGCGAGTGGCTGTTTATGCTGTTTATGTTTCCGTTTCTGGTTGTGAATGACAACATATCGCTTGAACTTTACATCGTCATGTTAATACTTAATTTTCTTTGTGAATGGTCTCTTAAGCATTAACAAATCGCGACGCAGCGGCTCTGGTCCAAGGTTATCGGGAGGTCGGCGCTAGGCAGTCAGACATAAACAAAGATAAGTTGCGTGGACACCGGAACAGCTATCGGCAAGTGACGAGAATCTTCTGGAAGTCTCCTTTCCCACCGCTTCCATAATGTGATTCCGGAAAGCTCTAGAATGTTCTGTGGAAGGTTCCACTGCCTAAATAAGCGAGCGTTCTCACGAACGTGAGTCGTTGAGTCAGTCAATTAGTGAGCGAGTTAGCGAGTATGTTTCTGGTGCAAAATCAAGTGCGGTTCTACAAGTGAGTTTGTGACGACAACTGTGACGTGTAGTGAGTGCTGCTACAGGAGAGACAGAACTCTTGTGTTCGACTCTCCAGTGAGTGAACCGTCCGGAAGAAGTGGCGATGGTCATGGCTTCGTGTGTTCCATTACGCCGCTTCAACAAGAAGGAAAAAGAAGTGACGGCGAAATTGAACTAGTTCACATTAGTGAAGTGACCGTGTGAACTAAGGGAAGTTCCGGTGAAATATGAACCAGATCAAAACAGTGAAGTGACAGTATGAACTGACTGAAGTCCCAGTGAAACTGAACCAGATCAAAACAGTGAAGTGATAGTGTGAACTAAGTGAAGTCCCAGTGAAAGTTGAACCAGATCAAAACAGTGAAGTAACAGTGTGAAATAAGTGAAGTTGAACCAGATCTAAACAGTGAAGTGACGGTGTGAACTAAGTGAAGTTCCGGTGAAATATGAACCAGATCAAAACAGTGAAGTAACAGTGTGAAATAAGTGAAGTCCTAGTGAAGTTGAACCAGATCAAAACAGTGAAGTGATAGTGTGAACTAAGTGAAGTCCCAGTGAAAGTTGAACCAGATCAAAACAGTGAAGTAACAGTGTGAAATAAGTGAAGTCCTAGTGAAGTTGAACCAGATCGAAACAGTGAAGTGACGGTGTGAACTAAGTGAAGTTCCGGTGAAATATGAACCAGATCAAAACAGTGAAGTAACAGTGTGAAATAAGTGAAGTCCTAGTGAAGTTGAACCAGATCAAAACAGTGAAGTGATAGTGTGAACTAAGTGAAGTCCCAGTGAAAGTTGAACCAGATCAAAACAGTGAAGTAACAGTGTGAAATAAGTCAAGTCCTAGTGAAGTTGAACCAGATCGAAACAGTGAAGTGACGGTGTGAACTAAGTGAACTTGAACAGATGAATACAGTGAAGTGACGGTGTGAACTAAGTGAAGTCTCAGTGAAAGTTGAACAGATGAATACAGTGAAGTGACGGTGTGAACTAAGTGAAGTCCTAGTGAAGTTGAACCAGATCAAAACAGTGAAGTGATAGTGTGAACTAAGTGAAGTCCCAGTGAAAGTTGAACCAGATCAAAACAGTGAAGTGACGGTGTGAACTAAGTGAAGTCCCAGTGAAAGTTGAACCAGATCAAAACAGTGAAGTAACAGTGTGAACTAAGTGAAGTTCCAGTGAAAGTTGAACAGATGAATACAGTGAAGTGACGGTGTGAACTAAGTGAAGTCTCAGTGAAAGTTGAACAGCTGAATACAGTGAAGTGACGGTGTGAACTAAGTGAAGTCTCAGTGAAAGTTGAACAGATGAATACAGTGAAGTGACGGTGTGAACTAAGTGAAGTCTCAGTGAAAGTTGAACAGATGAATACAGTGAAGTGACGGTGTGAACTAAGTGAAGTCCTAGTGAAGTTGAACCAGATCAAAACAGTGAAGTGATAGTGTGAACTAAGTGAAGTCCCAGTGAAAGTTGAACCAGATCAAAACAGTGAAGTAACAGTGTGAACTAAGTGAAGTTCCAGTGAAAGTTGAACCAGATCGAAACAGTGAAGTGACGGTGTGAACTAAGTGAAGTCTCAGTGAAAGTTGAACAGATGAATACAGTGAAGTGACGGTGTGAACTAAGTGAAGTTGAACAGATGAATACAGTGAAGTGACGGTGTGAACTAAGTGAAGTCTCAGTGAAAGTTGAACAGATGAATACAGTGAAGTGACGGTGTGAACTAAGTGAAGTCTCAGTGAAAGTTGAACAGATGAATACAGTGAAGTGACGGTGTGAACTAAGTGAAGTCCTAGTGAAGTTGAACCAGATCAAAACAGTGAAGTGATAGTGTGAACTAAGTGAAGTCCCAGTGAAAGTTGAACCAGATCAAAACAGTGAAGTAACAGTGTGAACTAAGTGAAGTCCTAGTGAAAGTTGAACCAGATCAAAACAGTGAAGTAACAGTGTGAACTAAGTGAAGTCCTAGTGAAAGTTGAACCAGATCAAAACAGTGAAGTAACAGTGTGAACTAAGTGAAGTCCTAGTGAAAGTTGAACCAGATCAAAACACTGAAGTAACAGTGTGAACTAAGTGAAGTCCTAGTGAAGTTGAACCAGATCAAAACAGTGAAGTGATAGTGTGAACTAAGTGAAGTCCCAGTGAAAGTTGAACCAGATCAAAACAGTGAAGTAACAGTGTGAACTAAGTGAAGTCCTAGTGAAAGTTGAACCAGATCAAAACAGTGAAGTAACAGTGTGAACTAAGTGAAGTCCTAGTGAAGTTGAACCAGATCAAAACAGTGAAGTGATAGTATGAACTAAGTGAAGTCCCAGTGAAAGTTGAACCAGATCAAAACAGTGAAGTAACAGTGTGAACTAAGTGAAGTTCCAGTGAAAGTTGAACCAGATCGAAACAGTGAAGTGACGGTGTGAACTAAGTGAAGTTGAACCAGATCGAAACAGTGAAGTGACGGTGTGAACTAAGTGAAGTCCTAGTGAAGTTGAACCAGATGAATACAGTGAAGTGACGGTGTGAACTAAGTGAAGTCCCAGTGAAAGTTGAACCAGATCAAAACAGTGAAGCAACAGTGTGAAATAAGTGAAGTCCTAGTGAAGTTGAACCAGATCTAAACAGTGAAGTGACGGTGTGAACTAAGTGAAGTCCTAGTGAAGTTGAACCAGATGAATACAGTGAAGTGACGGTGTGAACTAAGTGAAGTCCCAGTGAAAGTTGAACCAGATCAAAACAGTGAAGTAACAGTGTGAAATAAGTGAAGTCCTAGTGAAGTTGAACCAGATGAATACAGTGAAGTGACGGTGTGAACTAAGTGATGTTGAACCAGATCTAAACAGTGAAGTGACGGTGTGAACTAAGTGAAGTCCCAGTGAAAGTTGAACCAGATCAAAACAGTGAAGTAACAGTGTGAAATAAGTGAAGTCCTAGTGAAGTTGAACCAGATGAATACAGTGAAGTGACGATGTGAACTAAGTGATGTTGAACCAGATCTAAACAGTGAAGTGACGGTGTGAACTAAGTGAAGTCCCAGTGAAAGTTGAACCAGATCAAAACAGTGAAGTAACAGTGTGAAATAAGTGAAGTCCTAGTGAAGTTGAACCAGATGAATACAGTGAAGTGACGATGTGAACTAAGTGATGTTGAACCAGATCTAAACAGTGAAGTGACGGTGTGAACTAAGTGAAGTCCCAGTGAAAGTTGAACCAGATCAAAACAGTGAAGTAACAGTGTGAAATAAGTGAAGTCCTAGTGAAGTTGAACCAGATCTAAACAGTGAAGAGACGGTGTGAACTAAGTGAAGTCCTAGTGAAGTTGAACCAGATCAAAACAGTGAAGTAACAGTGTGAAATAAGTGAAGTCCTAGTGAAGTTGAACCAGATCTAAACAGTGAAGTGACGGTGTGAACTAAGTGAAGTCCCAATGAAAGTTGAACCAGATGAAAACAGTGACAGAAGAACTGAGAGAAGCACAATTTTAAAACCGATCAAACTCACAAAATGCTACAGGGCTATGTCTAACAATTAATACGCGTATGAACGCGAGTTAAGGCTAGATATAGGGTTTTAGCTGGAAAGTTGGACCTTAGATAAGGCCGACTACTGCTGCTAAGGCAAAGAAAACTGGAGCTTAAATGTGCCTAGCTATCTAGTGTCATTGTAAGAACTAAAAATCGTCTGTTTTGCACTCACACGACTTTATCTACTCACTCCTCTACAAATTATTCTTACGAAATCTAATTCTTCTATCTGCTTCTTGTTAACTGAGATGAACTTTCTTTACGCATTTCATTATACGTATAAGAAGGATACAGTAAGCAACAGCGAAACTCACATTTTTAAAAAGTCGATGGCTTTGAGATTTCATGCACCTTGAAAATTCCAACCAATAACAAATAATATCTTGAAAATGGTTAACGCCAAAAAGATTTTGTTTGAATAAACTGTGGGTTTTAACGACATCTTAATTTTTATCTCTTACGATTTTACCATCTCTTGCGGTCTATCAGTTACATAAATTTCATTTACAATGAAGAGGACTTCACAGGCTATTCGCAGTAAATTGAAGACATACAGTTTGTTTGTTATGCAAAATAACTTAAATGGTATTTTAATCAAAATTATTAAACACTTTTGATAAAACCAAAAATAACGCCATTTTGTCATATAAATAGTAGTTTGGGGCGGGGAAAGTTTTTTTGTAAATCTTCATGTCACTTGCTTGGAAAACGCTGAATTTAAATACCAAGTTTGGTGTTAATCCGACTTTTCGTTTTTGAGTTTTGCTGTTCACAGATAGACAGATACACACAAATACCTTTTACTAACAATGCCTTTTTTTATTCAGGGAGCCTCAAAACGTACATTTCCGATGAAGTTACGCTATCTAACTTTTGGGTGGAGTGCAATACTTCCTCTGCTTGCTATAGGCAAGTGAAGGACAAATCTTTTGGATGACAACACGGCAGTCTTTATTCATGTTTTGCCAAAGACTTACCACGATTAACTCAGAAATAACTGACGTTATTAGTGCACATTGTATCCACGGAAGTAAGGCAACAGTTTTTAAAAGGTTTTTGTTTCAACGAATATTTGTCACGCACTTTCTAATTAAATCTAATTACATTAAATGTGAATAACTCACATGCTATTAGTACACTCAAATTGGGCACCATTGAGGCAGTATTTTTAACACTTAAATGATATCAGTCTAATTATATAATATAAAATATAATAATAGCCCGCCTTAAAGTAATATGTGTATAATATAATATATAAAGTGTATGTTACAGTCATTCTATTATGTTTATATAATTATGTACATGTATAATAATGTTATGAGAATGTATTACGTAGTTTAACAATGCAGGAGCTGTGAGAATAGAAGCAATCTGCTTTCCGTAGCAAACAGAATTATAAAGTTACCAACAATGAGGTAAGCTTGAGACAACAATAAATTTAGAAATTTTAATGATGCTACTAATAATTCTTGGAACATTAATGTAATATTTAAAACAGTTTATAAATAGCCAACCAAAAACTAGAGAAGCTTAAATTAAATAAAAGTATTCTATTGGAGTAGGCTTAGCCAATCAGAGACTTGAAATACAGTAAATGTACAAATTCAGGCGAGAGACGCTACAAGGAAGCGTAACCAAGCAGTCCAGTTAGATTCGGTATGGTACGTGTTCTGTGTGAGACATGAAATTTCATTGCGGTTAAGAATAATATAAATTTTAGTGTTAAAAAGTAAATTAACAATAATCTCACAGCTCTATAGTAGGATACATCAGTGAAGTGTTATTTAATCGTGTGAAAGATTAATAAAACAAATTTAAATACCATTATAATTTGTGAAAGCCTTCATTCTTTAGGCATACCAGCCCTGCTAAGAGATACGTGTTCTAAACATACTAATGACGCAGCCGAGGTATACACACACATATATAATATTTATTTAAACATTAAAATACAAAGTTTGATTTTTAAACGTCGGGCGAAGGCCACCGAAAAGTTTGTATCGTACGTGGGGCGAACACTCCAAGAATCAATCTCCCGCAAATTGGCATCCATTATGTGCGTGGTATAAAAACAGCTTCAAAATTGGTGCCTAAATGTGGTGCAACCCCAACAATATAAACAACTACAAGTTTGGCTCCCATACGTGGGGCAACAACACGCTGCACCATTCACATACCACATATTCCTTCATGAACGCGCATGCACACAGCCAAAAAGGCAACCAACAGATTCCTATCTGGACTCTCTACCAGTCCAGCCCAAGTATAAAAGCTTTCGGTGAACCTTGTGTATTTTATGTTTTGCACTATCTGTGTGGAGGTTTTTACGTTTGCGGGTGTGATAAGTTGTTTTGTAAATATATGACATTTATTTCATACACTTTATTTATTTACATTTAACGGGGAACTATATTAATTTTAGAAGATATCTTAGGTAATGTCCAGGCACTCCTGACGTACTTGTGCGCATAATATCATTGCAATATGTGCAACGTAAAAAGCGAATTACCTATCGGCTTCGACGAAATGAACGAGACAGTATGTGAACAACCATCTACGTGCCAATAAGAAGAAAAAATCTGATGTAGTACACTCACATGACTTTCTCTACTCTTGTACAAACTATTTTTACAAACGTTTATTCCCCATATGCTTCATGTTAATCGAGATATCGAGATGTTAATCTTATTGATAATTTTCTTGTAGATGCAAGGGGAATATGGGCGATAGTCAAATCTTTTAAGCGTTGGTTGCTATGTGGCGCATTCCAATCTCTTTGCATGTCCATGACATAAAAAAATCTGATGTGTTACACTCACATGACTTTCTCTACTCTTGTACAAACTATTTTTACAAACGCTTATTCCCCATATGCTTCATATTAATCGAGATATCGAGATGTTAATCTTATTGATAATTTTCTTGTAGATGCAAGGGGAATATGGTAGGTTTTAAGCGATAGTCAAATCTTTTAAGCGTTGGTTGCTATGTGGCGCATTCCAATCTCTTTGCATGTCCATGACATAAAAAAAAATCTGATGTGTTACACTCACATGACTTTCTCTACTCTTGTACAAACTATTTTTACAAACGCTTATTCCCCATATGCTTCATATTAATCGAGATATGGAGATGTCTATCTTATTGGTAATTTTCTTGTAGATGCAAGGGGAATATGGTAGGTTTTAAGCGATAGTCAAATATTTTATCGCTGGTTGCTATGTGGCGCATTCCATTCTCTTTGCATGTCCAGGACATAAAAAAATGAATAACGAATTTGAGAAAAAGTATAAGTATTGGAAAATTTAAGGCAATAACAAGCAATATCTCGAAAATGGTTCACTCAACAACAAAAATGTATATGACATAAATTGTGTATTTTAACGCGATCTACATTTTTTGTGCAGTAAACTTTTGTCTATCTCGTATGGTTTACCAGTTATGCAAAAGTCGTTCACAATGAAGAACACTTTTGGAGACATTCCCAGAAAATTCGAGATATACATTTCATTCGTGATAAAAATATCTTAAACATATGATATTTTAATCAAAATCTTTAGAGCCATTTTTGAGAAAATTAAAATTTTCGAAAAATGTTCCATGTAAAGGGTAGTCTGGGGTGGGAGGATTTTCTTGAAAACCTTCGTGTCGCATCTCTGGAACATACTGAACCTAAATACCAAGTTTGGTGTTTATCCGACTGTTCGTTTCTGAGTTATGCTGTTCACAGACAGACACACAGACATACACAGACACACACACGGACATGTTTCCAAAAATGCTTTTTTTTGGATTCAGATGGTCTTAAAACATGTATTTTCGGTGAAATTTCGGTATCGAATTTTTGGGTGGAATACAATACTTCCCCTTCTTACTATACGTAGTAGAGAAAGTAAAAAGAATCACTATAATGTGGTAGTGAACCCCGGCCATTCACGCAACAGACGCCAAGCGTAACTAGTATACTGGGACAACAGGCATGTATGTTAGTGTGCTGTAGAAACATAAACCTTAAGGCCGATAGCACAGTGGCCCCACTCACGGATGAAAATTTGGACACTTATTTTAATTAGATTTTATTATTATATGGGTCTATGAAATGTTTAATTTATATATTTATCACATGCCCCGTGTCCTAACGATTCTAATGAATGTGCATTTATGTCATTCCGTTACGTAATTTCCTAATACATTTGTCCCAAACCGCCTGCATTCTTAGTGAAATACTGTATTAGGGATTTTAAGAAGAAAATAAAAGAACTACAGAGCGAGACATACGCACCTGGTGGAGAGACTCGTATTTTCATCTCCATCCTCTGTAGTGCTCAGAATACAAAGTAAGTTAGAGCGGGAAAAGAAAACGGATATTGTCCAGAATATTTCAGCGTTAGCCTACTCCTCTACCGGACAAGATTATGGACCTTTTATGGAAAACAAAAGTAGTGAAACGCGCCAATTGTAACAGATGTTAAATACTACCAGTTTAAAACATGAGGACAAATATGGCCTGACTTTAGTACGTGCATGCAATGAACATGGCCAAGGTCAGGCAGCACCTGATTGATGAGCGACGGGACTCGAGTGAAATATGCCTTCGTCCAGCTCCTCGCTAGGTCGCTGATCTCTCTCTCTCAAGACTACCGTACAAGCATACAAATATACACCACAACATCTGAAATATGTCTTCAAAACCCTAAATACATCTTTGAACTCTTGAAATATATCTTCAGACACCTGAAATACATCTTCAAAACCCTGAAATATATCTTCAAACCCACATCTTCAAAACCAAGAAGTACATCTTCAAGCCACTGAAACATCGTCAAATCCTTGAAATAGATCTTTAAAAACCCTGAAATACATCTTCAAATCCCGAAATGTATCTTCAAAGCCCTGAAATACATAATTAAAAACCCTTAAATAAATCGTCAAATCCCTTAAATATACTTCCAAACCCCTGAAATACCCGTAATTCATCATCAAACCCCTGAAATATATCTTTAAACCCCTGAAATATAGCATCAAATCCCTTAAATATATCTTCAAACCCCTGAAATAACTGTAATTTATCATCAAACCCTTGAAATATATCTTCAAAACCCTGAAATACATCTTCAAAGCCCTGAAATACATCGTCATATCCCTTAAATATATCTTCAAACCCCTGAAATACCTGTAATTTATCATCAAAGCCCTGAAATATATCTTTAAAGCCCTGAAATTCATAATTCAAAACCCTGAAATACATCGTCAAATCCCTTAAATATATCTTAAAACCCCTGAAATACCTGTAATTTATCATCAAACCCCTGAAATACATCTTCAAACCCCTGAAATACATCTTCAAAGCCCTAAAATACATCTTCAAAGCCCTGAAATACATCGTCAAATCCCGTAAATGTATCTTCAAATCCCTGAAATATATCTTCAAAGACCTGTAATATATCTTAAAATCCTGAACTGTAAGTTCAAAACCCTGAACTCTATCTTTAAAATCCTGAAATATATCGTCAAACCTTTATAAACACCTTCAAAACCATTTTATATATCTTCAAACCGCTAAAGTATACCTGTCATCAAAATCCTGAAATATGTCTTCAAAGCCCTGAAATATATCTTCATAACCATGAAATATGTCTTCAAAACCTTGAAATATATCGTCAAACTTTAACGACTTTGATTAAAACACAACATATTAAAGATATTTACATGACAAATAAAATATATATCTTGAATTTTCTGGGAATAGCCTGTAAAGTCCTCTTCATTCGGAAGGAAGTTTGTATAATCTTGTATAACTGGTAAACGTTAAACGATAGACAAAAACGCACTACACAAAAAAGGTAGAGCTCTTTGACACACACAATTTATTTCAAATAACCTTTTTAGTGGAATCAGCCACTTCCAAGATATCCGTTATTAATAATTCGAATTGTTCAATACTTAGCCATCTTTTAAAGCCCTGATAATTTTCAGTTGTTTCTCGCGATGTTATGAAAACAGCATGGAATTTTAAGGCCAGGGTTTAGCGTCCAGTTCTAAAACATTTGACTACCGCTATTCCCTTTGTATCTGCAACTAAGTGTATAATTTAACTATTTCCAGAAAGGTTTATCTCCATTAAAATGAAGTAGATAGGAAACACTTTCGTATGAATAATTTGTATACCCACTAATAAGCGATTAGAGAGTAGGGAAAGTCATCTGAATGTAGCACATCAGATATTTTTTTTCCTTAGAAAAAGCCGACCTCAGACATCCACTTTTCATCTGCCTTTGTATTTACAGCATGAGAACTTGAGACTGACGCTGCTATAGAGTCACAACAAATATTCCTTATTCTAGAAAAGTTCCTTTTGTGCAGTCTCAATGTAAACTTATACTGCTTTGTGAGGCTTTTCGTATAGTGAAAGTTGCGAAAATCATTTGCCGTTAACCCCATTGTTTTAAAACTTTTACCTTCCGTCTCCATATGGTAATTTTTTTATGATGATGACGCTTTTCAGCTATTCCTTTGTCGTCACGGAGAGAGTAGACGGGAACAAATGCATATCTACTTCTGCTCTTCCTTCTTCGTCCGTCAAGACTAGCTGTAAACAGTCGCTCTTTTCTTGCCGTGTTCCAGTCGTTAATTTTCACGTCTTGTACGGGACACTGTAATTGGCTTACCTGTTATTTCCGAGAAAACCTTTTAATGTTCATTCCGAGCTTAATATATGACAGGCAACTGCTGCATGTTCTCCGCATTCGGCTCATTCTGCAAGATTAAACAAAAACGAAAAAAAATGCGCGTGTACTTGCTGTGCTAATTAGGAAGAAGATATGTAGGTATATCAAATCACAATTTTCTGTTCGTAATTAGACACACCTGACGATTAGATAACGTATCACTATTTATGTCTAATATTTCTCTGCGTTCTAATGCAGCTTCTAAATCCAGAGGTCTCGGCTTCTTTTCCCTGCTGGAAGGAGGAGTTATTCTTTAATTGGGATTATTATTCACAGAGTCTTTAAGTATGAGTGATACTGTGAATATATGTGTACAGGGTGGAGCATTTAAGTTGAGACTATACAATATCTTCAAAACTAAGAGATGTAGCAAGAAATGTCTTGAATAGAAGTTGCTTGATATTATGGGGGAAAGTAAATGTCATTAGTCGTGGAAGAAGGCCATTTAAGGTTCAATTTAAATGGACCCTAAATATAGGTTCCCATTTTAAAAAATCTGATGTGCTACACTCACATGACTTTCTCTACTCTTGTACAACCTATTTTTACAAACGCTTATTCTCCATATGCTTCATGTTAACCGAGATATCGAGATGTTAATCTTATTGCTAATTTTCTTGTAGATGCAAGGGAAATTGGTAGGCTTTAAGCGTTTAAGAGCTGGTTGCTATGTAGAGTATTCCATTCTCTCTGTATTATCAGGACAAAAAAAAATGAATAATGAATTTGAGAAAAAGTATAAGTATTGGAAAATTTAAGGCAATAACAAGCAATATCTCGAAAATGGTTCACTCAACAAAAAAAATGTATATGACATAAATTGTGTATTTTAACGCGATCTACATTTTTGTGCAGTAAAATTTTGTCTATCTCTTATGGTTTACCAGTTACGCAAAAGTCGTTCACAATGAAGAATACTTTTGGAGAAATTCCCAGAAAATTCGAGATATACATTTCATTTCTCATGACAATATCTTAAACATATGATATTTTAATCAAAATCGTTAGAGCCATTTTTGAGAAAATTAAAATTTTCGAAAAACGTTCCATGTAAAGGGTAGTCTGGGGTGGGGGAATTTTCTTGAAAACCTTCGTGTCGCATCTCTGGAAGATACTGAACCTAAATACCAAGCTTGGTGTTTATCCGACTGTTCGTTTCTGAGTTATACTGTTCACAAACACTCACACACAAACACACACACACACACACACACACACACACACACACACACATACAGACACACACACGGACATGTTTCCAAAAATGCTTTTTTTGGATTCAGGGGGTCTCAAAACATGTATTCCCGGTGTAATCTCGGTATCAAATTTTTGGGTGGAATACAATACTTCCCCTACTTACTATACGTAGTAGAGAAAGTAAAAATTATCGAAATCTCGGTATCGAAGTTTTGGTTACAATACAATACTTCCGCTACGGAAATCAGAACGGGATAGAGAAAGTTAAAACACGTGTGTTACAATGTGAGAATTGAGAATTAATTGGAAGCTTACCTTAGCCCAGGAACGGGAAAGGGAAATACGGTCAGGATTTAACTTTTCAGTTCCCGTTTCGGATATATATTGTGAGTATCTTCATGGTGCAAAATGTTTAAGGAGACCGCCGCTAGAGCTCTCTCTAATCGCAAACCTGGTTACAACCAAAAAAATCTGATGTGTTACACTCACATGACTTTCTCTACTCTTATACAATCTAATTTTACAAACGCTTATACTCCATATGGTTCATGTTAATCGAGATATCGAGATGTCAATCTTATTGGTAATTTTCTTGTAGATGCAAGGGAAATATGGTAGCTTTTAAGCGATAGTCAAATATTTTAACGCTGGTTGCTATGTGGCGCATTCCATTCTCTTTGCATGTCCAGGACATAAAAAAAATGAATAACGAATGTGAGAAAAAGTGTAAGTATTGTAAAATTTAAGGAAATAACAAGCAATATCTCGAAAACGGTTCACTCAACAAAAGAAATGTATATGACATAAATTGTGTATTTTAACGCGATCTACATTTTTTGTGTAGTAAAATTTTGTCTATCTCTTATGGTTTACCAGTTATGCAAAAGTCGTTCACAATGAAGAATACTTTTGGAGACATTCCCAGAAAATTCGAGATATACATTTCATTTCTCATGACATTATCTTAAACATATGATATTTTCATCAAAATCGTTAGAGCCATTTTTGAGAAAATTAAAATTTTCGAAAAATCTTCCATGTAAAGGGTAGTCTGGGGTGGGGGGATTTTCTTGAAAACCTTCGTGTCGCATCTCTGGAAGATACTGAACCTAAATACCAAGTTTGGTGTTTATCCGACTGTTCGTTTTTGAGTTATGCTGTTCACAGACACACACACAGACACACACACACACAGACACACACACACACACAGACACACACACACACACAGACACACACACGGACATGTTTCCAAAAATGCTTTTTTTGGATACAGGAGGTCTCAAAACATGTATTTCCGGTGAAATCTCGGTATCGAATTTTTGGGTGGAATGCAATACTTCCCCTACTTACTATACGTAGTAGAGAAAGTAAAAATGGTGTACGCCATTTATTACAACATATTATGTCGACGCTTTCGCATGAGGAATCCGAAACGGTAAACATGTGTCTTCTAAAAATATTCATTGCATGGAATTTCGAAGTTGGTAAACCTTGCCGGGTCGGTAAAAAAAATGTATACGGACTGTAATGAGCACAGATTCCTTATTGTGTGTTAGTATTGAACTTATATCACAGGTTTAATTACAAACTTCCTCGTTTGTTTAGTTACTTTCGGTTCTGGTTGCTGTTAGCGACCAAACACATAACACAACGGCGCATGGTTACTTGAACAATGTCGGTCAGTGTACGTGGAGATTTCTGTAGATGCTGCTGTAATTTCTTGACGAAGGACCTTCACCATATGTAGTTCCTGCAATACACGGTCTGTTTTAAGGTGCCCCCCCCAAAGGCAAATGTCATGCGGTGTTAAATCTGGTCAACGTGCTGGGAACTCAAATGCACCTCTTCGTCCTATCCAGTGTTCCTATAGATTCTCATCCAGCAAAACCCTCAGTCTTGGTAGTAGCTTGGGGGTACCCTGTCTGGGTAGAATAACTCCCTCTTTCCATAAAGTACACGCATAGCTAGCAAAATTTATGTTAGTTGTGCTTCATATAAGAAGGGTCCTATTAAACCCCTAGATATATCCACATCAGGCATTCACCCCTGATAGATTGACTGCCTTGTCGATATGAACGTGTGGATTTTCTGGTGCTCAAGTAAACACAATACTTGTTGCGAATCACTGTTCCGTTAAGTTTTGAATTTGATCCTCACCAGACCACACATCTCTGTTACAAACTCTCCATCTTTATTTGCCACATACTGAAACCATTCACAAAACTCCATTCGGCGATCAGGATCAGGCTCATTTAATGCTGCATTAATTTTGTTACGCACACTTTCTTCTTGGCGGCTTTCAGAATGCGTTGTACACTCGCATTACTAGCCCCTTTCTCATCAGCACATCACGCAGGAGATTTCTGAGGCGACTTTGCGCCTAAACAACTGAGTCACTCACACCGACCGTCACAAAGGCGTGTAATTGGCAAGCATGTTGGAGGTTATGTTGTACCACACCTCCACACACATTGAACTTCAACGACATTTACAAACTTGAACCATCACTTTAAAATGGACTTATTTTCCTCAAACGCCAAACGTGCCCCGGCCATTTTGATTCAAAATGATACGTCACATATTATTCATGAGAGTCATACGGGTACCGACATCTACATATTCCACAGATAATTCAATGCAACCCTGGAAAAATTCTGATGTGTTACAATCACATAACTTTCTCTACTCTTTTACAAACTATTTATACAAACGCTTATTCTCCTGTACTTCATGTTAATCGAGATATGGAGATGTTAATCTTGTTACTAATTTTCTTGTAGGTGCAAGGGGAATATGGTAGGTTTTATGCGATAGTCAAATCTTTTAAGGGCTGGTTGCTATTTGGCGCATTCCATTCTCTTTGCTTGTCCAGGACATAAAACATGAATAACGAATTCCCACTTGAGAAAAAGTATAAGTATTGGAAAATTTAAGGGAATAACAAGCAATAGCTCGAAAATGGTTCACTCAACAAAAAAATGTATATGACATAAATTGTGTATTTTAACGCGATCTACATTTTTTGTGTAGTAAACTTTTGTCTATCTCTTATGGTTTACCAGTTATGCAAAAGTCGTTCACAATGAACAACACTTTTGGAGACATTCCCAGAAAATTCGAGATATACAATTTATTTTCGATAAAAATGTCTTAAACTTATGGTATTTTATTCAAAATCGTTAGAGCCATTTTTGAGAAAATTAAAATTTTCGAAAAATGTTCCATGTAAAGGGTAATCTGGGGTGGGGGTATTTTCTTGAAAACCTTCGTGTCGCATCTTTGGAAGATACTGAACCTAAATACCAAGTTTGGTGTTTATCCGACTGTTCGTATCTGAGTTAAGCTGTTCACACACACACACACACACACACACACAAAGACAGACACACACAGACACACACGCTGACATGTTTCCAAAAATGCTTTATATACATTCAGTGCACCTCAAAACGTGTATTTCCTGTGAAATCTGGGTATCGAATTTTTTGATGGAATGCAATACTTCCCCTACTTACTATACGTATGTAGTAGAGAAAGTAAAAAACAAATATCGAATTTCCATTTGAGAAAAAATATATGTATTGGAAAATTCAAACAAATAAGAAATATCTCAGAAACGGTTCACTCAACAACAAAAGACGTATATGACATAAATTGTGTATTTTAACGAGCTCTACATTTTTTGTGTAGAGAAATTTTGTCTATTTCTTACGATTTACCAGTTATGCAAAATCCATTCAGAAAGAAGAGGACTTTTGGGAACATTCCCAGAAAATTCAAGATATACATTTTATTTGTCTTAAAACTATCTTAAATATATGATATTTTAATCAAAATCGTTAGAGCCATTTTTGAGAAAATCAAAAATTTCGAAAAGTGTTCCTTGTAAAGGCTAGTCTGGGGTGGGAGATTTTCTTAAAAACCTTCATCTTGCATCTTTGAAAGATACTGCGCCTAAATATCAAGTTTGGTATTTACCTAAGTTTTCGTTTTTGAGTTATGCTGTTCACAGACGCACAGACATACACTCGGACCTTTTTCTAAAAATACCTGTTTTTGGATTCATGGGGCCTCAAAACATGTATTTCCAGTGAAAGTTCAGTATCAAATTTTTGGGTGGAATGCAATGCATCCCCTACTTACCCACTATACGTAGTAGAGAAGGTAAAAATACGCAGATGTCATCTGTTAAAGTGTGTATACATTTTATTGACCGGCCCTGTATATTATGCTGGCTGAATTGCAAGCGGGTGAAAAAAAATGGCATTCGTCAGTCACAACAAATGACATCCCAATGCGTACAATCAGCTTTCCACGTTGTTGTCGATAAGCATTCTTGTTTCCATCACCAGTGCACTGTAGCCAAACTTGTGTCCCTTTACTTTCCGTTCTCGTTCCTAATTTATGGTGAACCAGTTTTTAGGGCCATTGGTGGTAATAAAATGAATCTTGTACTGCCGCTCCTGTGGGCAAAACTAGAGTCAGGAGCACGCTCGAAGGCGGTTCGGTGAAGCTACTGCGCAGAGAAAGAGAGGGAGATAGATATAACATTGTGACGCAGTGGCTATGGTCCGAGGTTATCGAGACGTCGGCACCGAGCGGTCAAAGTAAACAAGATAACCGCCGCTTGCCAGCGTCAACACCGGGCACGTTATCGGGAGATAATTAGAACTGGAGGCTTTATCTCCCCCTCCTCCAGAAAGTGTGTCGAAATAGTTGTAGAACATTCGAGAATCTTCTGTGAAAGATTCCACTGCCTATTTAAGCGAGCGTTCTCGCGCAGTCCAGTCACCTTTAACCCCATTCAGAGACACCTCCGCCTCCTCCAAGGGTGGTGCAGGCGTTGGTGATTATCCATAAACCTGCAAAAAGTCACGGCATTCTCTTCACCAAGCGCCGCTTTCCCACAAACTTCCCCTCATTCAACTACCTCAGGAGGATAGAATGTACGAATGCCATCATCTAGTTAAGCTAGATAAAGGCCTAACTTTTGAGGGACACGTCAGGGACCTAGCGCATCGGGCCACTGTGGCTACGGCTTCATTGTACCCCATGCTGAGGTCGGGGATGCCTGTCCCGCTAAAGTTATACGCCTTTTTCGAGCGTTCATAGTTTCCGTCCTGCATTACGCCTGTGAGATCTGGGGTATGGCCCCAGACTCCAGTCTGCTGCTTCTGCAACGGGTGCAGAATAGGGGCCTTCGGGCTATCTATTCTGTAAACCGATCTTTTCCCGTGAGACTGCTTCACGAAGCCTCATCTCTTCCTTACATGGAGGATGAAATTAGGCGCTGGGCCGCAAAATTTTACGAGACCAGTTGCCATACCATCAGAGCGCCCTCGTTCGGTCTCTTCGGGATTATAACCCCAGAACACGCCGCTTGAGGCGTCACCGGCTTCTCCGTATGGCATGCGGGCACATTCGGTAACAACGGAGCACCTCCACCGGCAACTAAGGCTGGGCTCCTATACAATCCTTTCAAGAGTAGCTTGGAGTTTCAAAATTACTACCCCTGCAGAAAAATATGAAAAATCACTAACATCAGCGGTGCACAAGGGCCGTTGTACCATGACCGACAACCGTTAAAGAATAAACTATGTTACCTCCTTTCAACCGCCATCCTGTAAATCCCATATCCCGTCACTACGTGGTTAAGCCCTAATGAGGGCAGTACACGCCTAACACACCTTCGGGTTGCCCTCAGCCCGCCAACATGTCGTCGTCAGTCCAGTCAGTTGCGAGTCGAGTTGAGTTGTTGAGTCAGTGAGCGAGCGACATCAAGAGCGATTCTTCGGGCGAGTTGGTGACGGCTGTTGTGACGTGCAGCGAGTGCTATTGCGTAGCGACGGGTTGTGGAGGTTTGAGTTCGACTCCCGAGTGAAATGAACCGTTGTGAAGGAAGTGAAGTGACGAGGAGTTGAACTGTTCACATTAGTGAAGTGAACTCCCAGTGAAGGTGAACTACACAAAAACAAAACAATGACAGATTACATCTAAACAGACAGAATGAGAACCAAAAAACTGGACAGTCACAATACGTTGTGCCTTTCATTCTTGCTCTATGCGCTGACAGGTCGAGTGACTCAGAAGAATGCTACTGCGCAAACTACCTTTGTATGTGCTCCCGACTGTATACATTTTTCACTATAAGCTGAAAGGAAAAGTAAACAAACCACGTGACAAGACACCACCTCATAGGCTGGTGGACATATTACAACCTTTCCCGCTTAGCATGGCGTCTCTTCCTCTACAAAAAACAGTTCGGTTCCGATCGTAACATTTTGTGGTTGTTCTCGTGCAGAGAAATTTAAAAAACTCATTATTGCAACAGTTAAACTTATGAAACTAAATGTGTTTGTTCAGATCCACCTATAACTACATGAATCGTTATATCAGAGGGTTTAAGAGGCTATGCGCAGGCGCTGCAGTTCGTTTCCGGTCTCCGGCTGAGAATCTTCTGCCACTGTGGAAAACATAAACGAGGGAAATGGAAAGAAGACAATTGTGTTAAATGCTTTTAACAAATTCTGTGAAAAGTACCATTCTTTAATCGACAATGAATATGGTTGGCCATTGTTTAGCAATAATCGTTAGTGATGCAGAATTGTTGCTCGAATAGCTTGGGTCGCGTTTTTTTTCTGTTGTGTTTTAACCTATAGCGTGATCGTTATTTAACTTGTTGACTCATGAAAGGTTAAAGCAAACGTGGTATACTGATATTAGTCATTTAATGAATGATTTCTAAAGCCTGGAGATAAGAACAGTTTAATCTAGTACCCTTAATCACAGATGCCGAACTATTCAGGTACAACTTTTATTTGTCTACTCTTAGTATTATGTGTTTAGAATGTAAGGCAAAATATAGGAATAAGACATACAATGTTTAAAAGCTAATGATCCCCAAGCTGCGCAATATACTGTATTCGCATTCTGTCTGAAGCAATTTCCTCTCACGGATCTTAGTTCCCGTCATCCTCCACGTGGTGCTGCCATGTGCTCGGCGGAGTGATACATTTTAAGTTTTGTTTACTTCTCCTTTCAGCTTACAGTGAAAAGGTTATAGCATCGTAAGTAATAAAAGGTTCGTGACTTCCGATTATTGAAGTATGGCTTACCATACCGAGAGTTTAGCTTATGCAGCAATTCTGCGTGTATGTTCTATACTCTGAACGAATTATGAGTAGGGGTAGTGATAGTTTGAGTTTTAAAATACGAAACTTAGCACTTTTATTTATGTAATTTAGCATTTTGTAGCGTGTATATAGTTTCAATTTAGCATTCTATAGCGTTTTGAAGAAAGACATATAATCTGAGTTAATTCTGATAAACTATGTGTTTTAAAATAATACTAATGTGAATTATTAAAATCATACTTGTAAAGTTTTAATAGTAAGATAAACATGCACGAAGTAGATTGCGCATTTATTAAAGGAAAGAAGACAAATGTATGCTGATGCAGAACTGGAATAATAAAAAGAAAATACACACAATTAACTCAAGTCAAAGTTCATGAATCAGTAACACTGCTAGAGGAAATCATTGAAAGCACCTCAACATTTTTTTTCTGTCATTCGCGTTCTCCTGTCAGTTTAAATCGTGTTTGCTGAAATATCTATGCTGTTGGTAGGACTCCAGATAAATTGCAGAGCGCTTGGCGAACTGAGCATTTAAGCTTTACAGCCAAAAGCATAGCATTTGCAGGAAATCTACTTCCTTATTTTTCTTCATAATTTGTACCACTAGGGAATTATTCATACCCTTCAACAAAATAAACCACATTAAAAACCCCCAAAAAGTGCCATCCTTCTTTTATTTCCACATAAATATTTCATATATTGGCAATGAAGTAGGATTACATCTGTTTTGTGTCCTTCAATGAGTAATAAAAAACCTGCATTACGTTAGTCTTCAAAAGCGATGAAAGTGATGTCCTAAATCTCCTACAGATTCTTCTTGCTTCTTATTTAAAGACGTCCTGAAGACACTATATCTTCTTTGACGTCTAACTACCCTATCTGTAATAATAGTTGACTATTCCAAAAACTAAACGGGCTAAGTAATCCTAACTTATAATTTAATTTTGCATTTACGTATAGTGGTTATGATTTTTACTTTCTCTACTACGTATAGTAAGTAGGGGAAGTATTGTATTCCACCCAAAAATTCGATACCGAGATTTCACCGGAAATACATGTTTTGAGATCCCCCTGAATCCAAAAAAAGCATTTTTGGAAACATGTGCGTGTGTATGTCTGTGTGTGTGTGTGTGTGTTTGTGAACAGCATAACTCAGAAACAAACAGCCGGATAAACACCAAACTTGGTATTTAGGTTCAGTATCTTCCAGAAATGCGACACGAAGGTTTTCAAGAAAATCCCCCCACCCCAGATTACCCTTTACATGGAACATTTTTCGAAAATTTTAATTTTCTCAAAAACGGCTCTAACAATTTTGATTAAAATATCATGTTTAAGATATTTTCACGACAAATGAAATGTATATCTCGAATTTTCTGGGAATGTCTCCAAACGTATTCTTCATTGTGAACGACTTTTGCATAACTGGTAAACCATTAGAGATAGACAAAATTTACTACAGAAAACATGTAGATCGTGTTAAAATACACAATTTATGTCATATACATTTTTTTTGTTGAGTGAACCATTTTCGAGATATTGATTGTTATTCCCTTAAATTTTCCAATACTTGTACTTTTTCTCAGATTCGTTATTCATTTTTTTTGTCCTGGTAATACAAAGAGAATGAGATACTCCACATAGCAACCAGCTCTTAAAATATTGACTATCGCTTAAAGCCTACCAATTCCCCTTGATCCTACAAGAAAATTAGCAATAAGATTAACATCTCGATTAACATGAAGCATTTGGAGAATAAGCGTTTGTAAAAATAGTTTGTACAAGAGTAAAGAAAGTCATGTGAGTGTAACACATCAGATTTTTTTAAATACTTAATTGGATCATATTGTATTACATTAGTGGTTTATTGGGCCCACAAAAACCTAATTTATACAATTCTAATAACAATTTATTATTTTGTTGTTCATTAAAAGAACATCCAAACAAAATGTGTTATATATTACCAAGATTGCTACATGAGCATTTATTATTAACAGTTTTACCTAATTTATATTGAAAATCTGGTGTATAAGTTACTTGTAATCTTATTTTGGAAATAACCTTAATGTTTTCTTTCTTGATGTTAATATTACAGAACCAAGGTTTATTGATATAAAATTTCATAGAAGAATCCAATTAATGAGAATAATTATCACACATTTATTAAGGATAAAGATTTTTACATCCTTTAAAGGAAGTGGTTCTGATGAAAAATCTCCTTCATATCTTTCTGTTTGTGCCAAAAGGTCTGCTTCTTCATTACCAACAATATTTTTATGGCCTGGGATCCATATCAATTTAATTATTATTTCATCAAGTTGAGCTTGATAAATAAAAAATTTAATTTCCACTTCTAAGAGACTAATATTTTTCTTAATAGAGAAATTTTGGAGTTCCAGCAGAGATGATTTGCTATCTGTGAATATAATATTAAATTTATATCTACGAGTATGTTTTCTGATGATTTGAATCGCTTTCTTAATGGCTAACATTTCAGCAGAATAAATAGACCATTTATCATTTCATTTAATCAGAATTGATTCATTTAAATTATAATCATGTGCAGCTGCTCCCAGCCCTTCTGATACTTTTTGGGAACCATCTGTGAAGAATAAATTCCATGTCTTCTTAGGAAATTTCTGAAGAAATTGTAAAAAAATGTTGATTGTGATATGACTCTATATTGGAAAAAGTACTGGTATCAGTATCCAAATTATTGAAGAGAATCTCCCAATCAACACAGTATCGAGGATGGTGAGGAGTAAATGCCAGGTTTGGTAATGAATTATATTCTATCCAGACATCCAATTGTGATTCAAATTCGTGATTTTCTAATTTCTCCACATGAATTGAGTTATTAATTTGAGACAACAGAAGGAAAAGTTTATCTTCAGAACAATTTAATAATTTGGAGAGAAATTTATAATTTGATATACAATGAGTATCTTGATAAGTTTTAAATCCAATTTCTTTTAATGTGAGATGTATAGATGGACTACCTCTGATACCTAAAATTATTTTAGCAACATCATAAACTGCTGAGTTAAGTTTTCGAAGAGAACTTTTTAATGGATTATGAGTTATTAAACAACCATATTGTATTACTGATTTGATGAGGTTATTGAACAAAATTATCATAGCTTGAGGACGAGCTCCCAAGAAGTGCCAGAAATATACTGGAAAATATGAGATATACTTTTTATTTTATTAACTATATAATTAAAATGTTTTTTTACAAATCAATTTATAATCCAAGATAATTCCTAAAAATTGTACACATTGATTTGGTTGGAGTATTTCATTTCCTCCTTTCAGATACAAATTAGGTACAAATCTTCCTTTTTTAAATATTATCCATTTACTGTTTTGAGGATTGATGTTCAGTCCCAATTCTTCTAAGTGAAGGATACAATTGTTAAACAAATTCTCAAACTCTTCATATTATTTTTAAGTTTTTTTTTAAAATCAATATGTTGATATATAAAAATATCATCTACATAAAATAATAAATTTATTGATGCCGATTTGAGATAATTGATAGATGTATAAATTATATAAAATTGGACTGAGAGGAGATCCTTGTGGGAGTCCTTCTGATGTGAACAGTTGTAAAGTATTATGAAGCTTTCTATCCTTTAATAAGCTATACATAAGAGTTACGATCTTTGTAGGTATTTGTATTTGCATTTGTATTTTATTGTGCTAAGAGATTTACAATTTGATTGTCTACTGAAATTTGGCGCTGGCCACTCATTCTGTAGACATCCACTACAGTTTATCTACATTTTGTAATTTCCCATGAATAAATTATCTTGCTCCAGTTTTTCATGTCCCATTTCCACTTGTTTTTCACTTGTCACTTTTTAATTACTTTACCATCAAACATTCACCACAGTTTTCCAATCACAATTTCATTGAATTAATGATTTCTCACTACCTCTAACCATCATCTATTTTGTAAGCTACACTACCTCTTACTTATCTCTATCCACTGTACAAAGCCATTTATTTCTTTCTTTGCACAAAAACTGTCCAATGCTCCTAGCGTCTTTGCACATCATTTCGATTATATCTGTATTTCTATCCCCCTTCAATCACTTCTTTTTAATAAATTCACTTCTCCAATTATCTGTTCCTTGGCACTTAAATATTATGTGTTCAATGTCTTCATTACCACCATATATCGGACATTGGTCTTCTTAGCTAAGTTTAATTTCTGCAAATTTAGGGTTAAAATATTTAAATTTACTGTATCATAAGCATGAAAAACATCCAAACTGAGTCCTTGTAATGCCTTTTTCTTAGATAAAGCTTGAAGAATTTCCAAATTTAGTATACTCAGACTGTGAGTTGTTCCATATCCTAGACGAAAACCATATTGCTTTCCTGGCAAACCTCCATATCATTCCAAGAAAAATTGGATCCTTTGCACCAGGAGTTTTTCTAAAATTCTACGAAAAACACAAGATAATGCTATAGGTCTATAATTTTCTTCACTATATTTATTCCTCCCTGGTTTTTCAATTGGAATAATGTAAATATGCTGCCATATCTTCTTAGGAGTAATACCATTATGAAGAATAAAATTATATCCATGAAGTAATAAATAGAGATATTCTGTAGGAAAGTTCTGAACCATTTTATATGTAATTTCATCTGGGTCTAGCATAGAATCCTTTTGCCTTTAAAAACTCCTTGAAGTTCATTGAAAGTAAAGTTATTAGTTAACTCTCTATATAATTTTTCCAGTGGTAAATTGGATGGTTCATAAGCTGAAATAATCTGAGTAATATTACAAGAAACTGAAGCAGGCAAAGGTAGATGTAGAAATTTATTTTGTAAACGATGATTATCTGATATTGAAGAAAATTGCTGAAACTTTTTTATGAGTTAAACTTCATACCATATTCCAAATTTGCAAAACTGTTTTCTTCTCTAACGTAATAAAATTACAGTATTCTTTCCATCCATAAAATTCCGACTGTTTAATGATATTTTTGTTTAAGCATATTGTTGTCTCATTAAGAGAAAATTCTCCATTGTTTTGTGTTTCATGAAATTATAACATCTAAGCTTTCTCTCTTCAATATGTTTCTGGCAATTAGAATTCCACCATATAGGTTTATTTCTCTTTTTGGATTTAAAATTTGTTACAGGATGAAATTTGTTAATATATTCATCTATTGCTTCATAAATGAAGGAAAAACAAATTTACTTGGGATGCGGCAAGAATGATAATATTTCTCCAACATAAATATCTTAAAATTTTCCCAATTTATATTAATATTTCTTGAATGCAGTTACTTTTCAAAATGTTAAGTGAGGTGGTTGCCAGCATAATTGAGATCATAAAATATCTAATGTTTCAAGAATTACTTTCCATTGAATCAAATTTATAAGAGAAGCTGATGCAAAAGTTAAATCAGGAGAGTTATCTTGTTGACCCATTCTACCCATTCTTGTGAGTGTCCCATCATTCAATAAAAATATATTATGAGAAGCTAAATGATCAACAAATGGCAGTTTGAATATTCCATTAATTCTATCCAGCTGAGGAATATAGAAATTGAAGTCACCAAATAACAAAAGATCCTTATGAGATTGAGGTTGAAGAAGATAATTCCAGTAGGAAATAGAGAAATTTGTATTTGGTTTTTTATATATAAAAATAATTTTAATATTACCTAATACCATTGATATTCCTTGAATTGAATAATCTTCACTGTCTAAAATTTCATAAGAATTAACAATAATTGATTTTTTAATTCCTGCCAGTATTCCTCCACCAATTATAGGTCTGTCTGAATGTATGATTTTATAATTAGCAATACAAATATTACGGCATTCTTTCAACCATGTTTCTGAAATAAAAAAGGTCCAAATCTTTATTTACTATATATGCTAAAAAGTTATCTTTTTTATTTTTAAGACTTTGAGCATTCCAATATATGATATTTATTTTATTGATATTAATCGACTTAGATTTGTTCAAGAAGTCCATATTCTTACATTAATGAAATATCATTCATCTTTTTAGTTTTTCCTTTATTTGATGAAATCTTGTTGGAATCTATAGGAGCATCATGGAACTGAAGGATTTATCTTCTGAAGGATATTTTCATTAGTATTAACAGAACTTAAATTTTCAGACTTTTTAAAGACTATCTTCTGAGAATTTGAGTTATTGACAGCAGTAACTGAAGTATATGTTACAGTGGAGGAAGGAGCTCTACCATTTGGACAAATTAAAGATAATTGCAAATTAATTTTTTGGCTTTGTTTACTTGTCTTTACATTGTCTAGGGATTTCCTTTTCTTTGGAGTTTCTTTTGACAATCTAGGAATTTTAGGAGGAAACTAAGAAATACTGTTAGCTGATATTTCTTGTGAAGGAGAAAAAAGACGTTGAATGGCAACTGAACTAAGCAAAGTAAGCTTATTATCTTGAGTACTTGTCCTTTTGGTGACATCTGCATAGGAAGATTTATTTTTGATGGTATTGATAGCTTCATATCTAGATACCCTGTTCTCATATACTACTTTTATGACTTCCTAATCAAATTTATACACTGGACAATCTTGACTATTGGCCTTATGGTTTCCCTTACATAGTATATAGTAAAAATCAGAAGCTAAACAATCCCAGCTACACATTTTGCAGAATTTCTGCAAAATTTAAACACATGACCAAATTGTTGACATTTTTTACACTGAATAGGAGATTCTTTAAATTCATCTACTTTACAGCTCACTCCATAAATATATACCCTTAGAGGCAACAACTGAGATCTAAAAGTCATAAGAACTGATTGAGTAGGGAACCACTGTATGTCTCCATTGGAATTTATACTTTTCCTTTGGAATCTGTATGCATGGACAATTTCCATATCACCATTTGTTTTAGCCACTTGTTTTATTTCATCTATTGACAAATCTGTAGCAATGCCTCTAACAATGCCTTTGGTTAGAATATTGTATTTAGGGATAAATGATTTTACAGAGTATTTAAAATCAAATTCTGATAGCCTCTTGAAACATATTAAAATGAATTTCAATTTTATTCTTCCCAACTAGCATTTTTCTATATTTCATTGGATGCATCATGTTAACATTTTGATCAACTCTTTTAAATTCACAACAAAAGAGCCAGAATCTTTATAATTACACAATAATTTCGTATTATCTGTCATATTCACATTAGTTATCATCTCATTTACATCACATACCTACTGAATTATTTATTTGATTTTTTAAATTCCATTTTTCTGGACCATATTGAATCTCCATTCAAATTCCCAAAGGGGGAGATAGAAATTTCAATTATTAAATAAATAAATCCGAGGCTAAACAAAATTATTATACACTGAATAATAAAGGATAGAACTATCTAATTAATTACTATTTTAACTGCCTAAATAATTAGGATTACTTAGCTTCAATCCGGATATTTGAAAAATGACTCCAAACACACTAGTTGCTAAGCAACCTTAGGTTAAGCTTAGTTCATTTTTTTTTAATATAAGCTTAGGTTACTGATTCACGGGAAGTTACCGAGGTCGCGGGTTCGCGGAGAGCGATGGATTTTTTCGGGCGTAAAAATCCGTAGTATGACTTTCTTCGGAAGGGAAGTAAAGCCGGTGGTCTCGTGTCGTAAATTTACGCCACGTAAAAGAACCTCAAGCCTGATAAAGAGGCCTCTGAGCAAAATTTCCGGTCGTTCATGCCCAATATAATATTATAACGACTTTCTGCTTTACTTTGGTCTTCAGAAGCGATGAAAGTGATGTATTACATGCCCTACAGATGTCACTATGTGATCCTCTAGCTCCAACACAATGCTGGCAGCATATGAATAACAAATACCGCCAAAGCCAGTAAAATACGCCAGCTATCTCAGCCTTCGTTCCTATGTACTTTTTATTTTAGGTTTATTAATTTTTTTACGTTTCTAATTCACGGGAAGTTAGGTTAGGTTTAGTATTTTTTATAAGCTTGTTTTAATTAGTTACCAGTGGTTATATCAAAGCACGCGTGGGAAGAGAACGTGCATTCCTAAACTTAGGTTTCTGATTCACGAGAGGTTAGGTTAGGTTTAGTTTTATATATATAAGCTTAGGTTAACTATCTACCACTAATTATCTACCAGTGTTACTGTAAAGCAACTTCTTTATTAAACTTTTAATGCAAATTACATTTTAATATAACACAACTTTTGCCATAACAATCAAAAAATTAAACTTCTGGTGGAAAGTCTTTAAGTCAGTGGGAATACAAAATGAAGAAGTATCAACACATTGCTTTTTCCGCGGATTTCACTTCTCATTTGGGTTGACAGTTCCCATTACGCATGTGCGATAGCGACAAGATGGCTGTGTTTGTTGTCTTCACACCGTAATTTTGCTGTAAAAGTAAAACACCTAAAACGGGCGGGCAGGTGAGAAGGGGGCACCAGCTATAGAACAGACAACATCTACTTCTAAAACCCATTCCTAAGGTAATTTATTCACTTTCCTTTAGCTTTTATTAACGTTTTCAAGGAGGACCAAAGTACTGCAAAAAAAGCCAGGATAACCCTACTACAAGAATAACTTTTCGTAAGTATTTTTCTTCTGTATTGCATTATTTCATATTTGTATATTAATTTTAAGATTTTAATATTGCTTAAAAACTGGCTTAATTCATTTACTTACGGAGATATTTCTTTTCTAATACTACTAAAATTCTACAGTTCCATACTCAACAATACATTGAAATAGTTGATACTTACTCCTACAACGGTGCCACTGCACGACAAGCTCCAAGGTTACCAACATGTGTTATATCAACTCATTTCAGTAACTTTTAAACACTGAAAACTTCTGTAATAGCTGCTTTGGAAGCTCACGATCTTCGTTTGAAATGCCCTCCATGATACTTTTAGTATTACCTTCAACTGTTTAATCAATAACTTAACTGTTGGCCTTGCAATGAGTATATGAAACATATGACTACGTCCAGGTTCAACATAATATGTATACAGTACAATATTTAACCAATATATAAAGTATTTCGACATAGTATGAAACACAATATTGTATATAACTAAAGGAAGTGTTTCTTTTTCGGGATTTATTTCAATCTTACTCCTACCGAAAAAACTCATGTTCCTATAGTTACATAAATAACTATTCTAGCCTGAGCCAGTTTAAAAGGTACCGTCTTTATTTTCACTTTGATAGGTATCAATAATGCAAAGTTGTATCACTATTATACGAGCGGGCTATAACGCACCATCGCACGAACATTTAAAATAGTGCTTATGAAAAAGCTATTAAAATTTGACTTCATTAATTCATTACTATTCGCATAAAGAGAACGTCAACTCGGGAATACCATGTATGAAGTTTTAATCAAAATCTTTAGAGCCGATTTACAGAAAATAATAAAATAAATAAATGTTGCACCTGAAATACAGTTTGGGGCGAGGGGAATGTGATAAAAAGAAAGATGTCCTTGAAAGATGTTAGTGTAGACGCCAAGCTCTGTATTTGTATGACTTTTGTCTTTTGACATGCTGTTCTCTCTCTCTCCTTCATATATATATATATATATATATATATATATATATATATATATTTGGTTTCTGAGTTATGGCCTTTAAAACAGTGATATTCACCGGGACGTTTTTCTTCCCGCAGGTAGTCGCCGTGACAGAAGATATTAACAGGATACTCTGATAGTTCATTCCGAGGCGAAGGGTACATTGCGTGTTGTGTTTGGCGTTCAACTGAGCGACATGTACTCAAATCAGGATCTGCAGAAATGCACTTCATGTACAGTAAGGCGGACGGCAATGCTGTGCTAGCTCGTCGTTGCCCAGGGAGGTACCCACAGCGAAGATGTCCAGATCGGAAGACATTTGAACGTTTCCATTGCCGTCTGTGCGCTCATGGGAAGTTTACATCTCCTGGTTTGAGAGAAGACGACCAATATCTATAACTCCAGATGTAAAGGAGGAGATAGAATTCTGTGCGCAGGACTCCTATCAGTACGTGAAAGTTAGCATTGCAATCCTTATCATTTGCACGTGTACAGGCTCTGTCACCAGCAGATTACCCTGCTTGATTGATGTTCTGCCAGTGGTTCGTGTAGCAGTGTTCTACAAATCCGAGCTTTCCTGGCTTAGTATTATTTACAGATGAAGCACAGTTCACACGAGATGGCATTACAAATTTCCGCAATCAGCATGTATGGGCATATGAAAACCTATATGCAATTGTTCCATCTCATCACCAAGTGCGGTTCACTTTCAACATGTGGGCCAGTGATCGGTTAGTTGTAAACAGCTTACGGCGCAGGCGTACACAAACTTCCTGGAAAGCACCATTCCTCGTGTGTATGAAGACACTCCACTGAGCATTCGTCAACAAGCTCACTTCTTGCATGATGGCGCTCCTGCACACTTCAGTCATACCGCTCGCTGGTACTTTGATCGAAGGTTCCTGATCGATGGAGAGGCAGAAGTAGCCCAATTGCTTGGCCACCACGCTCACCTGATTTGAACTCCGTCGATTTCTACTTGTGGGGCCATTTAAAAGCGTTTATGTATTCGTCTCGGGTGCCTGTCATGGAATCCCTTCAGAACAGAATTGTGGCAGGTTGTGAGGAAATACGCAATATTACTGGAATTTGGGGTCGTGTTCGCACGGCCATGAAGCGTCACGTGAGGTGTGTATTCAAGCAGAAGGTGGACACTTTGAACGCCTTCTGTAAAGAAAAACTACCTGCGGTAATAAACATGTTCCTACGAATATCACTGTTTTGAAGTCCATAACTCCGAAACCAAGCTTTTCTGGACAAATGTCGTAACGGACATTTTTATTGTCTACATATGGGAACGCATACCGGAAATTATGACATCTATTTTTGAAACATATTTTGTGTATGTCTTTGTGTGCGTTCGTGCGGGCGTATGTGTATATATAATTGTAACACATGAGAACACCAGTTGCTGTTAAACACACGTTATTTGCACTTAGACACTCAGCGTAGCACAAACTTTACACTTGAGACACTTTTGACACACACTCAGAAAAGAAGACAGCTGATCTGTCGAATCGAATCGCTGAACTGCTGAGCCGCAACTTACAGCTGAACTGCACTCGGCAATATCCACTTTTAACTGTCCCAACTCTTCGACTTCTTGACCGCACTTAACTTCATAACTAACTGAATTCCACACGGACAAGAAGCCCCCTCCTTCATAGGCCTCGCATACAAAGCAAAATGTTCTAGAAAGGGAGGCTTCTATGGTGCCAAAGGAATATTCTGGAACAGGGAAGCTGCACATAATGGGTTATTGTTCCGCACACGCTATTGTTCCAACTGCCGGTAGAAGGCTCCACCGAGATGCTGGGCTGCGAGGTGCTTACCGGCGGCCCTCAGGTAGCTTTTCTAGTGCGGTCACAATATATACACACACAAGCTCGTGAGCATGCGCGGATCTTTTCCTGAAAGTGCTTTTTAGGAGGGTAATTCGGGTAACCTTCCAGCGTTTATTTCCCAATTAAATCTCAATACCGAATTGTTTTGTGGAGTACAATATCTTCTCTTTCCATTATAAGCGGTAGAGGAAGTGCCTAGCGTTGCATAATATAAAATAATCTTTAATTGTGTCATTCAACCTAGAACTGTTTACGGTGATACGGTTGCAAAATACATTTTAATTTGTTTTACTTGATTTAAAATGTATTTTACATTAAATTCACGTGACAGTAGGGAGAGGAAAGACAGAGAGAGAAACATTTCCCTCCTAACCCATAGTTTTTCAGTGTAAAGTTAATAGTTTAATGATTCGGAACGATGCTTTTATGGCTCGGTAAATGCAAAGAACCTGTCAAATAAGCAAATATTGATCACGGTCCCTTTCCTAAGCAAGCAACCTTCTTTAAACAGCACCTATCAATTTCCTGCTCCCTACAAGACGTCTGCGACTACCAGCTGTTGTCTAAGGGGACATTGTCTGTCTCCCAAGTTTGCTATCAATCCTTCTATACAAACCTCCAGAAACAGGATGCAGCATTTGATGTCTTTGTTTCTCACGACGATAATTTGGTTTAATTAGGGTGGACTGAAATTTAGCCATTCTATTCGATTATAGAGTGGTGTGCAATGATAGAGGGACGAGAAAGTTTATTAATTAAGAATTTACCATTTATTTGTTTATAATAAGGTTGGATCGTGTATTGTTGTGAAAAATAGAGTGAATTTCAAATTCATAAAGCTATAAATTCAAAAATTTGTAACCACGAGTGCTTATAAATGATTAACATATAAAACGCCTATGAGAAGAAAAGCTGAGTTTAATAAAATATGATCAAGAGACCGTCCCTTCATTTCAAAACGCGTTTTGACTAGGGAAGCGTTTTAACAATTATGCAAGTAAGTCTTTCAAACCTAACTACAACGTTGAAAATGCAGGCAGTTTTTCGATTTATTCCGTTAAATACAATGTATAGGTGTTTATTTCAATATTGTTTCATTGCCAGTTGCCACATTCGTTTCACTATAGTGTCGTCCTCCGTGATGTAGTGGTTACCATGCTAGCCTCTAGTTCCCGAGGACGCGGGTTCAAATCCGACGGAGGGCGATGGATGTTTTCGGGGGTAAAAATCCTTAGCATGGCTTCCTTCGGAAGGAAAGTAAAGCCGGTGATTCCGTGTCGTAGATTTAAAAGAACCTCAAGCCTGATAAAGAGGCCTCTGAGCAAAATTACCGGTCTTTCACGCCCAATATAGAATGTGACGCTGTGTACCACAGTAGTTAAACAGCGTCCATAAATAAAACTCAATTTAATTTTAGTTGCACTATAGCGGTGGGAGTGACACCAAGGATCGCTCGTCCATGTAGAAATACAAAATCATGCAAGCTCTACTTCCTCCCCAAAACCATGGTCTAGCTGCTTTACTTCCTCCACTGCCTACATGTAGTAAGAAGACGAAGTATTGCATTCCATCCAAAAATTCAATACCGAGATTTCACTCTAAATACACTTTTTGAGATTCCATGAACAAAAAAAATATACTTTTAAAACAACGTCCATGTATGCTTGTGTGTGTGTGTGAACAGTATAGCCTCAAAACGAAAAGTCGGTTAAATACCAAACTTGGTATTAAATTCAGTACCTTCCAGGGATGATGCAACACGAAGGTTTTCAAGAAAATCCCCCACCCCAACCCCCCTTTACATAGAGCATTTTTCGAAATTTTTTATTTTCTCAAAAATGTCTCTAACGATTTTAATTAAAATACATATATTAAAGATATTTACATTCAAAATAAAATGTATATCTTGAATTTTCAGGGAATAGTCTGTGAAGTCCTCTTCATTCGAAAGGAAGTGTAATCTTGTATAACTGATAAACGTTAAGCGAAAGACGAAAACGTACTACCCAAAAAATGCCCATGTCTTTAAAATTCACAATTTATTTCATAACTTTTTCTGTAGATAAGCCATTTCCGAGATGTCTGTTACTAATGGTTCGAATTGTTCAATATTTTATCACCTTTTAAGTCCTATCGACATTCAGTTGTTTCTCGCGATTGCATGGAAAGAGTATGCAATTTTAAGGCCAGCATACAGGATACAGTTCTTAAACATTTGACCATCGCTGTTCCCTCTGCATCTATAACAAATTTATAATGTAACTATTTCTGCAAAAGCCTATCTGGATTAAAATGAAATAAATAGTAAAATAAACTTTAGTAAGAATTATTTGTATACACACTAATAAACGATAGAGGGCTAGAAAAAGTCATGTGAATGTAACACATCAACATTTTTTATTGTATTCGCTAGACTCTTCCCAGTCCATACGTTGCTCTCCCACTTACTACGGGACACATTCATAATTACGTGCCTACTAAATCAATTGTTGTAAATAATAATACTCACTTCTCCTGAGCAGAGTTCGAATACAACGAAGCCATCTTCTCTAAAGGGACAAAAAACGAAATGCGTCACAAGTCAGCTGCTGTTGCAACCGAGTTTTTTAGTCGGTAATCCATCGTGGAATAGGGTAACCCTATCCTAGTAACATCTGGCTTAGTGTTTCCAGTCTGGAGAACACCTTTACGTAATGCCAATCTCTGTAAGTGCTCTGTTTGTTTTAATACTACGCAAACACTGAACTTAGCAGCTCTGGCGGATGTTCATTAAAAAAGAAAAAAGCAAGAAATGAGGTTCAACAAAGCCAGATATGAAAGAAGAGATGTAATAAAGACCCGGTAACGCTATCCTTTTGTTTGTCTTTCTTCTTGGTTCCATAAGAAAGATAGATAAAAAGTGTAAGGAAGACGCCACTGCCATACACAATGAAGCATACACGTGTGCCCTTGACAACATTGTTGCATTTTTATAACACTACAATCTCAACACACGAGGCTTGCTGTGACATATCTCTACATCCTTTGATTACCTATTTGTTTACTATAAATAAGCTAAATAAACAGGTTGCCATAGTCGTTAAAATTCATAGCATTATACACTTCAGGAGTTTGGCAACTTGCAGAGGAAAAGCTCACCTGTCAGGAAGGAAAAAATAAAAAGGAAGCTGCGAGTTGTTTTGTTATCTTATGAATAGAGAATTTAATTTGTTCCTTCCTTTCGCAAGAGCTTATTTATACGACTTCTGAGTTTGGTTATCCATGGTTCTGTTATTAATATCTGCCCTTATTCATTAGTTTTAAATCATTTCCTGGCAGAAATATATCGCGAATAACATTATTTGTACGGTAACATTTTATAGAAGTAGTAGAATATGTCATTTATGTAAATTTATAAAAGGAAGAGAAAGCCGTACGAGAGTACCATATCATTGTTTCATTGGAAGTGAGTAAAATCTAGATCTACATGTAGGTCTAGGTAATAGCAAGCCATTGTATTCCACACCATCCCTTTCACGACACAAAGAAGCGCGCCATCGCAGGTTCACGTGGCATTAGACACGTGCAGTAATAAATATACATTCAAAATGCACAATTACAAGTGGTGCATACAAAATCGGTTCAGTAGTTTAAAAATGTAAACTTATATAATAAAATACCATATATTATAGTCATATAAGAGAGTGACATTTGGACAATTCTATAAATATTAAGTACAATATTGTTAAATTCACCATTTTACTACTCAGTTAATGAAAGCATAAAATAATGTAGTGATCTCTGTTCGGTAAATAATCATTACTTGCATGTAATCATTATTTCTTGAAAATGACGTCCTTCAAATGCCCTCCACCACTATGCACACATTCTTGCAATCGCTCTTTGAAGTTTCTCATCACTCCTTGTAACATTTCGACTGTGATGTTTCCAATTTCTTCACGAACTGCTGTCCTCAGTTCTTGAATGTTTTGCAAAGCTTGTTTTCGTACTTTACTTTTTAGATACCCATGAAACCGCATTCGGGAGGCCCTGGGATCGATTCCCGACGACCGCCCGGTCTGACTCGAGCTTTTTCGGGGGTTTTCTCGGTTCGTCAGGCGAATGCAGGAGTGATTTCTTTCTCCCCCGAATTTCCTGTCCCTCCATTTCGTGCCATTCTTCTTTTCATTCATCTTTCATCCCGTTGGTCTCTTTCAGAGTCAGTGATGATGTTTCGATGCAGGGTGGCAGAGGAAAAGGATCTCTTTGTTACTCTCTCCGTTCCTCGGCTTTGAGGAACGGAGAGGTCCCCTCTGTATAGGATGGTCCCCGGTCTGCCTGTCCGTCTCCCGGGGTGTCTCTATCTGGAAACTTAGGGATACTGTCATTGCTGTGCCGTTGCTCCTGGTTCCGGTCCCCGGTGTTTCCTCTCGCCTCATCCTTCCTCCCGAGGACGTAGGTCAATATCCACTCTGGATCCGTGCCGAGACCTCTCCGTGGCCAATCCAATCCAACCCCTATAAAAAGAAATTACGTGCTGTTAAGTCGGAGATTCGTGCAGGCCAAGTAATGTCACCATTTTTCGATATGACATGATTTCTAAACAAATTTCACAATTCCGTTATAGATATGCGTGCACTATGTGCTGTTGCACCGTCTTGTTGAAACCAAGTCGTTCTGTTGATACGAAAATTTCTTCTCAATTGGTCACGTAAGAAGTTCTGAATCATTATGACATAACGAGCTGCATTCACAGTTTCCGTCCGACCATTGGCATCCTCAAAGAAATATGGAGAGAGCACTCCAAACCGTTAACTTTTCTGAATGTAGATTGGTTTGGTTTTGTTTTAGGGCGCTCAACTTCTGGGTCATTAGCACCCTTCTAAAGCACATCATGGCAAAGGCTAGAGATAACGATCAGTATAAAATATCATGGTAAAAGCCAGAGATAAATATCAATATAAAAATCGTAGCAAAAGCCAGAGATAAATATCAATATAGAAATATAGCACAAGTCATACAGAAATATAAATATATAAAACCAAACAGATCAGTATAAAACACCTTCTATTAAGATGACTAAATCCGCATTTGGAAATTTAATTTCGAAACAAAATTAAAAATACTATCAACCGCTTGCTTATCATCCGCTAAGACCACTGCAAGACTGTCCGGTAGTTGCAGAGTCCCGAAGGTGTGCTAGAGCAATACACTCTAGCAACACGTGATGGACCGAGAGACCTTCGCCACAAAGCGGACAAATAGGAGCAGGGTCACCCTTAAAAAGGTAACTGTGAGTAAAATTATAGTGACCAATGCGCAACTGAGCCAAAATCACCTCCTCACGACGAGATACACGAGAGGAAGTTACCCAGTTTATTGTAATGTGCTTCACTACTCTAAGCTTGTTTCCGCGGAGAGCTAACCACTCCTCGCGCCAGCACCAGAGAATCGCTCTCCGCACAACAAGCCTAAAGTCTTCCGACGTTACGCGAGGTATTGTAAAACTGGTTCTGTGGTTGCCGCCTTCGCTGCCAAATCAGCAAGTTCATTCCTTGGCAAGCCAACATGACTAGGTATCCAAGCACACTCCGCATTAACCCAGAAGCGTGTAAAACATGGAGGGCATCCTGGATTCGTTGAACAATGGGGTGGTAGTTGTACAGCTCACGAAGGCTCTGAAGTGCACTAAGGGAGTCACTCAAAATGAGACAGCCTCCCAATTTTCGACGGTGCACATGCAGAATGGCCCGGTATATGGCATACAGCTCGGCACTATAAATAGATGTGCTATCATGAAAACCGAATGTTCTGAATGTAGAGGACGCTCATGAAGTTGCCATAATACAGAAGATTCTCCTTATTTTCGGAGTTGAAAGCGGCAGCGAAACTCCTACAAACAGCTTGTACGTATTGTCCATGTAGATAATAAGCTTTTACAGCAAATCCTCGTCGCTCACCAGTCCAATTTTCCAGGTTTAATAAATTGCAACAATCAGTCTAAACAATGGCATAGATCTAAGCCTTCTTAAATAATTCATGTATCAACAACATCAAAATTAAAATTTCCCGTTTTTTGATCTACCCTTTATGAGCGCGAGAATACCTATTAAGACCAACATAAACAAATGCGAGTAGTGTTTGTTATGCAGCGGTATTCCCTGATTACACCATACAATATAGTCTTTCCAACTATCTTTCTGTCTATTCTCGTGAATTGTTCGCAATTCAACTCTCATTGGAACATATACTTACAAAAGATAACCCACATGATTATATAATATTCTCCTACTTTTTGAGTGCTTTAACATCCCTTCAACAACCCGCCCCCAAAAACGTCGTCAGAAACTGTACAATCAAATACTAATCTCAGGAAATCAGTATCATTCGCCTGGACTCCGTCTGATGTCGTAATTCCGGGAAATGAATCAGCTGATCAGGCATCCAAAGAAGCCACAAACATCCCCTTCAGGACATCAGGATTACACACATGGATTTCATCAACTTCATCAAAAATACTTGGATTTAATCAATGGAGACAAACATGGAAAGCCACACCTAGAAGCAAGTTACACGATGTCTACATTTCCGAGTCCACACTTCAACACTATCATTTCAACCACAAAGACCAAGTTGTATTAACTCGACTACGTATTGGACATACTTCTATGACGCCCAAACATCTCCTCAACCGTGACCTTCCTCCTGTATGCGACCTCTGCAGATCCAACCTCACAGTTCATTATTTCGTGTTGTATGTACTATTACTGTTAAAAATATTGTATTTTCATTGCAATCATGTTCTGTATTCTAAAGTAGTCTCGATATGACTTTAAAGTTGAAGTGACAATAAAGAATATATGTGGGTGTGTGTAATTAGAGAGTAATTAACTCTCCTTCCTCTAAGTTCGTGGGCGGGGGTTGTGGGCAACATATTTACACCCCTATCATTAAGAATATCGTTTTCAGCAAATGCAGTAGTCTGATAAGAATTTGATAGCAAGCGACCCAGAGCTGTGCAAAATATGATAATATCGATAATATCAGATGTTTTACACCAATACACAATGGTTTCGTCAAAAGCATTCGGGGTTAAAAACTAATGCATTATTACCTTTATGAGATGTGAAAGTCGTGTCACTGAACTTGAGACACTGGTAGTAATGACAACTGAGAGTTTCTCAGAAAACACTTGTTTTCATTACATAAAAACATGACTCTGGAGTACCACAACATTCCAACATTTGCTTGCTCCGCAAAGAACGTTTTTCGCTTTTCTTTATTTTATACCAGACAAAGCAAATACAGGAAACCAGTTGAACATTCATCGTGTTTGTGCTTGATGTGCTGGCACTGAAGTTACTTCTCTTTTTATAAAGTATTGAATCTCAAAATTCTCATGAATGTAGCTGCGCAACAACAAACGCGTTTCAATTCCAATTTAGAAGCTAATCTTCTCACAACATGTTTCAATTACTGGTGTTATTAAATATCTAATATATGTCCCCAGTTTAACATACGATTGGTAAGTTGATACGAAGAAGCAAAGACAGAAAACAATAAAAAAAGAAGACATAACCTCTTAGATTCAATTGCTCATAGATGGCGACCAATCTAGCCTTCAGGCTAGAAAAGTTTAAAATACAAGTGCAGCAGTACCAACTAACAACAGGAACGATGACCCGAGTCGTGACCGTATAAGTGTATTTGAGCTTTGTCTTATGGATGTCCAAACTTTCTGCATACGCTTTGGGTAGCAACAAAATCAGCGGCACGTGGTATGCCAATTATCGAACTATATATCAATCAGAAACTTCCATGCACCACTCTTTTAAATAACTTCATCCTTAAGGAAAATGTATTGGTATTTAACAGCTAATAAAAATATATATGCTGCATTTACACGATCTCTCTCAATCTTCTACAAACTATTGTTACAAAAGCTTATTCTTCTGCCTACGTCTTGTTAATCGATATAAACTTCCATTACATATTTACACATTCATTGTATGTATAAGAAGAATACAGTATGCTAAAGCTGTAGTCAGATTTTTAAAAACTGGATCGCTATACAATGCCTTTGCAATTCCATGCTCCTTACGTGGCCACAAGAAAAACTAGTAGAAGCTTACCACGTGAAAAAGTAGATATAATTTTTTTAACATTCAAATAAAAAAGAACATCTCGGAAATGGTTAACGCTACAAAACGTTTTCTTTGATATTAAGAAAGAAAGAGCAAGTTTTAACGAGATATACGTTTTATGTACAGTAAGATTTTATCCCACCTCTTTTGTTAGGTTTAACAGTTATAAAAAAATCTTATGTGTTACACTCACATGACTTTCTCTACTCTTATACAAACTATTTTTACAAACGCTTATTCTCCATATGCTTCATGTTAATCGAGTTATCGAGATGTCAATCTAATTGCTAATTTTCTTGTAGATACAAGGGGAATTAGTAGGCTTTAAGCTATAGTCAAATATTTTAAGAGCTGGTTGCTATGTGGAGTATTCCATTCTCTTAGCATTACCAGGACAAAAAAATCTGATGTGTTACACTCACATGACTTTCTCTACTCTTGTAAAACTATTTTTACAAACGCTTATTCTCCATCTACTTCATGTTAATCGAGATAAACATTTGCAGACTCTATCTTATTGCTAATTTTCTTGTAGATGTAAGGGGAATATATATTTACAAGGGCAATATAGAAATACAGTAGCCTTTAAGCACATACATATCTCTTAATAGCTGGTTGCTAGGTGCAGCACCATTCCCTTTGCCACACATTAATACTCTTTGCATATCCAAGACAAAAAAATCTGATGTGTTACACTCACATGACTTTCTCTACTCTTGTACAATCTATTTTTACAAACGCCTATTCTCCATATGCTTCATATTAATCGAGATATCGAGATGTCAATCTTATTTGTAATTTTCTTGTAGATGCAAGGGGAATATGGTAGCTTTTAAGCGATAGTCAAATATTTTATCGCTGGTTGCTATATGGCGCATTCCATTCTCTTTGCATGTCCAGGACATAAAAAAATCTGATGTGTTACACTCACATGACTTTCTCTACTCTTGTACAATCTATTTTTACAAACGCCTATTCTCCATATGCTTCATGTTAATCGAGATATCGAGATGTCAATCTTATTGCTAATTTTCTTGTAGATGCAAGGGGAATATGGTAGGTTATAAGCGATAGTCAAATATTTTAACGCTGGTTGCTATGCGGCGCATTCCATTCTCTTTGCATGTCCAGGACATAAAAAAATGAATAACGAATTTGAGAAAAAGTATAAGTATTGGAAAATTTAAGGGAATAACAAGCAATATCTCGAAAACGGTTCACTCAACAAAAGAAATGTATATGACATAAGTTGTGTATTTTAACGAGATCTACATTTTTTGTGTAGTAAGATTTTGTCTATCTCTTATGGTTTACCAGTTATGCAAAAGTCGTTCACAATGAAGAATACTTTTGGAGACATTCCCAGAAAATTCGAGATATACGTTTCATTTCTCATGACATTATCTTAAACATATGATATTTTAATCAAAATCGTTAGAGCCATTTTTGAGAAAATTAAAATTTTCGAAAAATGTTCCATGTAAAGGGTAGTCTGGGGTGGGGGGATTTTCTTGAAAACCTTCGTGTCGCATCTCTGGAAGATACTGAACCTAAATACCAAGTTTGGTGTTTAACCGATTGTTCGTTTTTGAGTTATGCTGTTCACAGACACACACACACACAGACACACACACACACAGACACACACACAGACACACACACAGACACACACACGGACATGTTTCCAAAAATGCTTTTTTTGGATTCAGGAGGTCTCAAAACATGTATTTCCGGTGAAATCTCGGTATCGAATTTTTGGGTAGAATGCAATACTTCCCCTACTTACTATACGTAGTAGAGAAAGTAAAAATGAATAACGAATTTGAGAAGAAGTATAAGTATTGAAAAATTTAAGGAAATAACAAGCAATATCTCGAATACGGTTCACTCAACAAAACAAATGTATATGACATAAGTTGTGTATTTTAACGCGATCTACATTTTTTGTGAAGTAAAATTCTGTCTATCTCTTACGGTTTACCAGTTATGCAAAAGTCGTTCACAATAAAGAATACTTTTGGAGACATTCCCAGAAAATTCGAGATATACATTTCATTTCTCATGACATTATCTTAAACATATGATATTTTCATCAAAATCGTTAGAGCCATTTTTGAGAAAATTAAACTTTTCGTAAAATGTTCCATGTAAAGGGTAGTCTGGGGTGGTGGGATTTTCTTGAAAACCTTCGTGTCGCATCTCTGGAAGATACTGAACCTAAATACCAAGTTTGGTGTTTATCCGAATGTTCGTTTCTGAGTTATGCTGTTCACAGACACACACACACAGACACACACACACACACACACACACACACACACAGACACACACACGGACATGTTTCCAAAAATGCTTTTTTTGGATTCAGTGGGTCTCAAAACATGTATTTCCAGTGAAATCTCGGTATCGAATTTTTGGGTGGAATGCAATACTTCCCCTACTTACTATGCGTAGTAGAGAAAGTAAAAATCTGATGTGTTACACTCACATGACTTTCTCTACTCTTGTACAATCTATTTTTACAAACGCCTATTCTCCATATGCTTCATATTAATCGAGATATCGAGATGTCCATCTTATTTGTAATTTTCTTGTAGATGCAAGGGGAATATGGTAGCTTTTAAGCGATAGTCAAATATTTTATCGCTGGTTGCTATGTGGCGCATTCCATTCTCTTTGCATGTCCAGGACATAAAAAAATGAATAACGAATTTGAGAAAAAGTATAAGTATTGGAAAATTTAAGGAAATAACAAGCAATATCTCGAAAACGGTTCACTCAACAAACAAAATGTATATGATATACGTTGTGTATTTTAACGCGATCTACATTTTTTGTGTAGTAAAATTTTGTCTATCTCTTATGGTTTACCAGTTATGCAAAAGTCGTTCATAATGAAGAATACTTTTGTAGACATTCCAAGAAATTTCGAGATATACATTTCATTTCTCATGACATTATCTTAAACATATGATATTTTCATCAAAATCGTTAGAGCCATTTTTGAGAAAATTAAAATTTTCGAAAAATGTTCCATGTAAAGGGTAGTCTGGGGTGGGGGGATTTTCTTGAAAATCTTCGTGTCGCATCTCTGGAAGATACTGAACGTAAATACCAAGTTTGGTGTTTATCCGACTGTTAGTTTTTGAGTTATGCTGTTCACAGACACACACACAGACACACACACACAGACACACACAGACACACACACGGACATGTTTCCAAAAATGCTTTTTTTGGATTCAGGAGGTCTCAAAACATGTATTTCCGATGAAATCTCGGTATCGAATTTTTGGGTGGAATGCAATACTTCCCTACTTACTATACGTAGTAGAGAAAGTAAAAATGAATAACGAATTCCCATTTGAGAAAATAAGTATTGAAAAATTTAAGGGAATAACAAGCAATATCTCGAAAATGCTTCACTCAACAAAAAAAATGTATATGACATAAATTGTGTATTTTAACGCAATCTACATTTTTTGTGTAGTAAAATTTTGTCTATCTCTTATGGTTTACCAGTTATGCAAAAGTCGTTCACAATGAAGAATACTTTTGGAGACATTCCCAGAAAATTCAAGATATACATTTTGTTTGTCATGAAAATATCTTAAACATATTATATTTTAATCAAAATCGTTAGTCATTTTTGAGAAAATTAAAATTTTCGAAAAAATGTTCCATGTAAAGGGTAATCTGGGGTGGGGGGATTTTCTTGAAAACCTTCGTGTCGCATCTCTAAAAGATACTGAACCTAAATAGCAAGTTTGGTGTATATCCGACTGTTCGTTTATGAGTTATGCTGTTCACAGACACACACACACACACACACACACACACAGACACACATACGGATATGTTTCCAAAAATGCTCTTTTTGGATTCAGGGGGTCTCAAAACATATATTTCCGGTGAAATCTCGGTATCGAATTTTTGGGTGGAATACAATACTTCCCCTACTTACCATACGTAGTAGAGGAAGTAAAAAAGTCATTCAGAATGAAGAGGACAGACTATTCCCAGAGCATTCAATATGCCTATATATTATATATATAATGCAAAAATCTTAAATATATGGTATTTAATCAAAATCACTAGTCATTTTTGAGAAAACAAAAAATTTCAAAATCTTTTATATATAAACGTAGTTTGAGATGGGCGATTTTCTTGCAAATATTCATGTTGCATCTTTGGAAGATACTGAATTTAAAAATCCAAGTTTGATACTTATCCGAGTTTTCGTGTTTCAGTTATGCTGCTCTCTCTCTCTCTCTCTCTCTCTCTCTCTCTCACACACACACACACACACACACACATACACACACACACACACACTCAAAGGACCTTTTACTAAAAATGTTTTTGATTCAGGAAGTTTCAAAACGTATTTCCGGTAAAATCTCGACATCGAAGTTTTGGTTGAAAGGCAATACTTACTAGAGGTAAGTAGTAGAGAAAGTGATAATTACAGAGTCAGGGCTATTTCGTTTTGAATCTATTTCACTGTGAATTCAACAATACAATTATCAGCTTGCACAAAGGATTTAAATATACAAATTTAATAATATAATGTTCGGTAGAATTTTACCAACACTTGCATACTCAAAGATGATGCTGGTACTAGCCTGATATCTGAATCAGCAGAATGCGGTAGGTATACCCACATGCGCTTACGTAGAAGAACCACGAAGTAAAATAGCGGCAGATGATCAGTACATCATACTAAATAATCCCATAGCCAGGAACTGCTACATACTTAAATTTAGAATATCATACAGTATACTAAATCAAGAAACTTACTGCTGTCACTATCTTACCTACATAGTAATTAACCACGGCTCATCAATAAAGTATATTCAGAAACACAGAACCTATCTGCCCCGTTACATCTCACAGGATAACATCCACGACACTGAATGTTTGAAAAATACAACATGAACATAATAATCGTGTTGAGAAAATGAAATAAGTTGAATGCCAACTGTAAATAATTTGGAATTAACGATAGAGAAGGTTACCAACTAGCAAAACCACAGGTTGTATAGGTATGCATACATATAGAATATACAATGGAGGGGAACACCTCGCAAACGCTACCTACTCAGATCTATTGCGGCTTACCTCCCCACAGGAGGAAAGGACGAAGCGAAGGAGCCACAGGAGACTACAAGCAGCAGGAGACAGCCCACAGAGACGAACAGAAGTCCCTATAAATTCCAGCTCGAAGAGGAAACGGGGAAGGAAGGGAAGGAAATAGAATGGAAAGGAATTGAGAGAAATTAAATCGAAGTAAAAGAGAATCCACCCCAGAATTCGCCTATTGACCAGGGAAATTCACGAAAAATACATGGACAGAGTGGGCGGTCGATGGGGACTGAACCAGGGAGTTCCCAAATGCGAACCTCACACGCTACCGCGGAGCCAACTCGTTCTGTAACAACTTCATATGCTTACACCCTCTTTGGACGAGGATGCTTGTCTAAAATATCAAAAACCGAATCAACGGCAGCGGATGACTGCGGTAGCACCATCTGCTGCAATCTTTGTCTTTCAATACACCGAGTTTACTCGGTATACCTTGTAGAGGCAATGAGTTAGCCGTAGTTTTACTTGCAACGTCCCTACCTCTAACTACAGCGCAGTTCAGTTCTAAATATCCGCATGTTAAATGTCCACTCTACTTATTCTATAAACACATGTAATTAAGATTACTCACACATGGAACTCCTGAAGAATGTAACATTAGAGGGAGAAACTGCTTGTAAAGGAAACTTTGGAAAGAACGGTGAATGGAGAGTGGCACATTCTCAGCTTCCATGGATCCTGTCAATGCTCCTGAAGAAATTCCATAACTTCCATGTATCCTACCAATGCTCAAAGAAATTCCACAACTTCCATGGATCCTATCAACGCTCCTGAAGAAATTCCACAACTTTCATGTATCCTATCAATGTTCCTGAAGAAATTCCACAACTTCCATGCATGCTACCAATGCTCCTGAAGAAATTCCACAACTTTCATGTATCCTATCAATGTTCCTGAAGAAATTCCACAACTTCCATGCATGCTACCAATGCTCCTGAAGAAATTCCACAACTTCCATGGATCCTATCAATGCTCCTGAAGAAATTCCACAACTTTCAAGTATCCTATCAATGTTCCTGAAGAAATTCCACAACTTCCATGCATGCTACCAATGCTCCTGAAGAAATTCCACAACTTTCATGTATCCTATCAATGTTCCTGAAGAAATTCCACAACTTCCATGCATGCTACCAATGCTCCTGAAGAAATTCCACAACTTCCATGGATCCTATCAATGCTCCTGAAGAAATTTCACAACTTCCATGTATCCTGTCAATGCTCCTGAAGAAATTCCACAACTTCCATGGATCCTATCAATGCTCCTGAAGAAATTCCACAACTTTCATGTATCCTATCAATGTTCCTGAAGAAATTCCACAACTTCCATGCATGCTACCAATGCTCCTGAAGAAATTCCACAACTTCCATGTATCCTGTCAATGCTCATGAAGAAATTTCACAACTTCCATGTATCCTGTCAATGCTCATGAAGAAATTTCACAACTTCCATGTATCCTGTCAATGTTCCTGAAGAAATTCCACAACTTCCATGTATCCTGTCAATGCTCATGAAGAAATTTCACAACTTCCATGTATCCTACCAATGCTCCTGAAGAAATTCCACAACTTCCATGTATCCTGTCAATGCTCCTGAAGAAATTGCACAACTTCCATGTATCCTACCAATGCTCCTGAAGAAATTCCACAACTTCCATGTATCCTGTCAATGCTCCTGAAGAAATTCCACAACTTCCATGTATCCTGTCAATGCTCCTGAAGAAATTTCACAACTTCCATGTATCCTGTCAATGTTCCTGAAGAAATTCCACAACTTCCATGTATCCTGTCAATGTTCCTGAAGAAATTCCACAACTTCCATGTATCCTGTCAATGTTCCTGAAGAAATTCCACAACTTCCATGTATCCTGTCAATGCTCCTGAAGAAATTCCACAACTTCCATGTATCCTGTCAATGTTCCTGAAGAAATTCCACAACTTTCATGTATCCTACCAATGCTCATGAAGAAATTCCACAACTTCCATGCATGCTACCAATGCTCCTGAAGAAATTCCACAACTTCCATGTATCCTGTCAATGCTCCTGAAGAAATTCCACAACTTCCATGTATCCTGTCAATGCTCCTGAAGAAATTTAGCAACTTCCATGTATCCTGTCAATGCACATGAAGAAATTTCACAACTTCCATGTATCCTACCAATGCTCATGAAGAAATTTCACAACTTCCATGTATCCTACCAATGCTCCTGAAGAAATTTCACAACTTCCATGTATCCTACCAATGCTCATGAAGAAATTTCACAACTTCCATGTATCCTACCAATGCTCCTGAAGAAATTCCACAACTTCCATGCATGCTACCAATGCTCCTGAAGAAATTCCACAACTTCCATGTATCCTATCAATGCTCCTGAAGAAATTCCACAACTTCCATGGATCCTATCAATGCTCCTGAAGAAATTCCACAACTTTCATGTATCCTACCAATGCTCATGAAGAAATTCCACAACTTCCATGGATCCTATCAATGCTCCTGAAGAAATTCCACAACTTCCATGTATCCTACCAATGCTCCTGAAGAAATTTCACAACTTCCATGTATCCTACCAATGCTCCTGAAGAAATTCCACAACTTCCATGTATGCTACCAATGCTCCTGAAGAAATTCCACAGCTTCCATGTATCCTATCAATGCTCATGAAGAAATTCCACAACTTCCATGTATCCTATCAATGCTCTTGAAGAAATTCATGTAATATTGCAGAGAAAACTAATTGCTAAAGGAATCATCGGAAAGAACGGTGAATGGGCAGCGGCGCTTCCACAGCTTCCATGGATCCTACGTCCCTGAAGAAGTTTATGTAACATTGGAAAGGAAAACTGGTTGTTAAAGGAACCGTTGGAAAGAACTGCGAATGGATAGTGGCGCTTCCACAGCTTCTATGAATCCTACGTCCCTGAAGAAATGAAGCCTGCAGGGCTGTCAGCTGTAATCCGGGGAGTTTCAATATGGAAAAGATAGGGACCCTGCCCTCTGCCCTGTCGTGCCTTCTGGTCCAGCCGCCCTCTGTCTCCTTTCACCTCACCCCTGCCTCAGGGGCTTAGGCATAAAAGACCTTCATAGGTAGAGATGCTAAACCCCCCTCCTAACCTAGTCGTAGTCCTAAGGCCACTTTAGCTGACGCTATTCTGGGAAATTATTGGTGTTCTTTGTTATCATATCGCACCTGACATCTCATAACTGCACCTTAGAATTCTTTCAAATGCCGGTCAAATATTAATTAACAACTTGGAAACTCGCAGTTGGCCAGAATTCTACCTGGTACCTGTCGTTAGTGTGTCAGTGAATAGCTAAGTGGGTTATACCACGTGCATCTAAACCATCCATTACCCGAGGATACTCGTGCTCCTCGGCGTTCTTGCCGGAAGATACTTTGAATAACAATGTCAGGTGTTTCTTATTCTTCACTCATTTCGACCTTGAGATTCCTTCCCCGAAGGACGTTTCGGAATTTATGGGTAAAGGACGTCAACCTCTTTTGTCATTTCATTGATTCGGAAAACACATAACATGCATTATATCAGTCATCTGTCGGCTTCGTGGGAAGCCTTCTTAATCTGGTGTTTTCATCAGCTGTTGACACATGTTACTGCATCCCAAACTGAAGTTTTTACATCAATACTTAGCATAGTATGTTATTAAGGCCGCCTTGAATTTCAATAATTAGCATGTACGAGTTAACATAATTATCATCTCTATTTTGTTACACAAATACTTCACCTCTATTTTGTTGCATATATCTTTCAATCTTTTTCTGTTTAATTCACTTCTCGCTTCCGGTCCTTTTAGTTTAATCGCTTTCTTCTTTTTACTTTCTCTACTACGTATAGTAAGTAGGGGAAGCATTGTATTCCACCCAAAAATTCGATACCGTAATTTCACCGGAAATACATGTTTTGAGATCCCCTGAATCCAAAAAAAGCATTTTTGGAAACATATCCGTGTGTGTGTGTGTCTGTCTATCTGTCTGTGTGTCTGTCTGTGAACAGCATAACTCAGAAACGAACAGTCGGATAAACACCAAACTTGGTATATATGTTCAGTATCTTCCAAGGATTCGACACGAAGGTTTTCAAGAAAATCCCCCCACCCCAGACTACCCTTTACATGGAAGATTTTTCGAAAATTTTAATTTTCTCAAAAATGGCTCTAACGATTTTGATTAAAATATCATATGTTTAAGATATTTTCATGACAAATGAAATGTATATCTCGAATTTTCTGAGAATGTCTCCAAAAGTATTCTTCATTGTGAACGACTTTTGGTAAACTGGTAAACCATAAGAGATAGACAAAATTTTACTACACAAAAGATGTAGATCGCGTTAAAATACACAATTTATATCATATACATTTTTTTTGTCGAGTGAACCATTTTCGAGATATTGCTTGTTATTCCCTTAAATTTTTCAATACTTATTTGCTCAAATGGGAATTCGTTATTCATTTTTACTTTCTCTACTACGTATAGTAAGTAGGGGAAGTATTGCATTCCACCCAAAAATTCGATACCGAGATTTCACCGGAAATACACGTTTTGAGACCTCCTGAATCCAAAAAAATCTGATGTGTTACACTCACATGACTTTCTCTACTCTTGTACAATCTATTTTTACAAACGCCTATTCTCCATATGCTTCATATTAATCGAGATATCGAGATGTCAATCTTATTTGTAATTTTCTTGTAGATGCAAGGGGAATATGGTAGCTTTTAAGCGATAGTCAAATATTTTATCGCTGGTTGCTATGTGGCGCATTCCATTCTCTTTTAAATGTCCAGGACATAAAAAATGAATAACGAATTTGAGAAAAAGTATAAGTATTGGAAAATTTAAGGAAATAAGAAGCAATATCTCGAAAACGGTTCACTCAACAAAAGAAACGTATATGACATGAGTTGTGTATTTTAACGCGATCTACATTTTTTGTGTAGTAAAATTCTGTCTATCTCTTACGGTTTACCAGTTATGCAAAAGTCGTTCACAATGAAGAATACTTTTGGAGACATTCCCAGAAAATTCGAGATATACATTTCATTTCTCATGACATTATCTTAAACATATGATATTTTCATCAAAATCGTTAGAGCCATTTTTGAGAAAATTAAAATTTTCGAAAAATGTTCCATGTAAAGGGTAGTCTGGTGTGGGGGGATTTTCTTGAAAACCTTCGTGTCGCATCTCTGGAAGATACTGAACCTAAATACCAAGTTTGGTGTTTATCCGACTGTTCGTTTTTGAGTTATGCTGTTCACAGACACATACACACACACACAGACACACACACAGACACACACACAGACACACACACACAGACACACACACACAGACACACACACACACAGACACACACACACGGACATGTTTCCAAAAATGCTTTTTTTGGATTCAGTGGGTCTCAAAACATATATTTCCGGTGAAATCTCGGTATCGAATTTTTGGGTGGAATGCAATACTTCCCCTACTTACTATACGTAGTAGAGAAAGTAAAAAGCATTTTTGGAAACATGTCCGTGTGTGTGTCTGTGTGTCTGTGAACAGCATAACTCAGAAACGAACAGTCGGATAAACACAAAACTTGTTTGTCTTGGATATGCAAAGAGTATTAATCTGTGGCAAAGGGAATGGTGCTGCACCTAGCAACCAGCTATTAAGAGATATGTATGTGCTTAAAGGCTACTGTATTTCTATATTGCCCTTGTAAATATATATTCCTCTTACATCTACAAGAAAATTAGCAATACGATAGAGTCTGCAAGTGTTTATCTCGATTAACATGAAGTAGATGGAGAATAAGCGTTTGTAAAAATAGTTTGTACAAGAGTAGAGAAAGTCGTGTGAGTGTAACACATCAGATTTTTTCTTTTCCCTTTATTAGTATTCTGATGGCTAATTAAAACTAATGATATAGTATGTCACAAAGTCTCATATTCCCGCACCGAAATGTGATAGTGATTGTCGATCCACTTCCCGCTCATACTGTTGTGATGGAAAGTTAAATGTCCTGTATTCACTGCTGGTAACCTAACATATGTGGGGTTTTTGTCTATTTCACAGCACGCATGCGCATGGACTAGGTATATTAATTTTTCTAGCTTTGATATACTTATTATTACCAATATGGAATATAATCATATTTGATGGTAGAATTTTACCATTCAAATCTTACTGTTTTTCATTCCGGTTTATTTGTTTATATTACTGAAGGTTTTATTCATGCAACAGCTAAGTATAAGCTGTAATTTGATGATTTTTTTAAAGTCAACAATCAGGCGTGGATAATCGATCGCCAGTTCGCCATCATGCTCAACAGGTACTAGTAATTAATTTTATTTTCGCGTAAGTACTACTTCTATTATTCATTATCGTAGAAAAAATAATGTACAATGCACACTTCTGACGAAACGCAGCCAGAAAAAAATGTTCACTGTAGATATCCTTCATCAAAAAGAATTATTTTAGCATTTTCATGGAATACAAAGCCAAATGTTTTATACCCTCCGTGATTTCTAAAATTCGCATAGGAATAAAACACCTTTATCTATTACGCTGCATGATACATCAGCAAACCTTGACGAAAAGAATGTGTTGCACTTCAAACCATTTAGTTCGTGCACGGTAGTGGTGATGATTGTAGTGATAGTGGTGATGGTTATAGTGGTGTGATAGTGGTTTTTTTTTTTTAGAAAGAGGGGGAAAAACCCTCATGGGCATCAGGGGAGATGCCCTGATGTGCCGGACTCATACCGACTAAAAAAAACCCTCTTTTTTTTCACTTGCTCACAATGCGGAAACTGCCTCTCAGCATTACTTCACAATGAAGCAGTCATGTTTATCTCTCGTTTTCATCCATTTCTTTAGCCTTTATAATTTTGATTATCATGTCTTGAATAGTTTTCCATTTATTCTCAGTTTCCAGCATTAATGTTATAATATTTTCAACAGTTATTTCTTGTCCAATTTGTTTAATACCTGCTTGTCTTATTGTATTCCATTTTTTACATTTTAGTACAGTATGTTCAGGTGTATCCTTTTCCTGACAATACAGACAGTTTTCACTATTAGTAATAGCCATTTTAAACAAATAGGTTCTAAAGCGTCCGTGCCCTGATAGAAATTGGGTAAAATAGTACTCAACTTGTCCATGTTTCCGGTTTATCCAGGGTTCTATATCTGGTATCAATTTCTTGGTCCATTGAGCCGTCTTGGTTTCCTGTGTCCATTCTTCTTGCCATGACTGTATCATTTTTTCTCTTATCTTGTCCTTTTGTGCGTTTCCATGTTTTTCAGTTGCGTGTACACGCTCCCGAGCCACTAGATGTATGGCTATAGTCCTGGCTATTACTTGAATTGCTCGTGTAGATACGGTCCTATACGCACTAGCAATTCGAATCGCAATCTTCCGCTGTACACTTTCCATAATTCTCCGGAAGGTCTCTATTTCCACCCATGTTTTCCAGGCAGGTACGCAGTACAACATTATTGAGTTTATTACACTACTCAGTAATCGCCTCTTTTCTGATTTGGGTCCTCTCACATTTGGCATTAATCTTCCTAGAGCAGCAATACTTCTTTCTGCCTTTCCAGCTACATACTTAATGTGTGGCCACATGCTCAGATTGTGTCCCATTTGCATACCCAAATAGTTTATGTTCTTACTGGATTTTATTTCTTGTTCACCGAAGTTAACCTTTATTTCCTTTAGAGATCTTCGTCCTTCCAGTATTATCATTTCCGTTTTGTCTGGTGCCAGGTATAATCCTTTTTTGGTCATCCATATTTCTATTTTATTCATAGACCACACAATTTTTTCTTCCACTTCATCTTTTGTTTTGCCACATACTATTAGCGCTAAATCGTCAGCATATCCTATAGTTTTTACTCCAGTTGGTAATTCCTCCTTTAACACTGGATCATAGTATACATTCCATAGGGTGGGACCTACAATAGAACCTTGCGGGACACCACAACTCATACTCATTTTTGCATTATCACCAATCAGTATATTTCTGTCTTTTAAGTAACTGCAAATAACTTTAATTAAGTATGGAGCTACTTCCCTTCTTATAAGTTCATTTATTATACCTCTCCAAGGTGTTGAATTACAGGCATTCCTGACGTCCAGAGTAACCATAACAGCATACATATGTTTTTCCTTTGCGTCCATCTGTACAATTTGTTTAACTGTCTCTATTGCATCCAGGGTTGATTTGCCTTTTCTAAAGCCGAATTGCATTTGTGCAAGTCCTCCTTTTCTTTCAATTTCTTTTATCAATCTTGTATTTATAATTTGTTCATAAAGTTTTCCTATTACATTTAATAGGCATAAGGGTCGGTATGATACACTGCCACAAGCTTTTTTGGGCTTTTCAATTAACATTAGCTTTGCTACCTTCCATTTTCTAGGGAAAATTCCTTTGACTAACAGCGTATTTATAACGTTTACAAACACTTCCGGATTTTGCGATGCAATAGCCTTTATAACTTCTGGAGGGATACCATCGGGTCCCGCTGCTTTTCCTGATTTAATTCGTTTACCTGCCTCTTTTATTTCGTCTTCCTGACATAAAGGTATTTCTTCTTTATTAATGTTAATCTCTGGCCATTCATTTATTTTATGTGCCGGAAACAGTGTTTTAGCAATATCTAATTGCTCTTCATCAGTAAGTTTTATTGATGTATTAATCCCTATCTTACCCGTCACTATTTTATACCCTTTACCCCATGGATCAGCATCCACCTCATTGTATAGCTTATCCCATGCATCTTTTTTGCTGTTTTTATAGCTCTTTTAAGAGCATTTCGGCTTTCTCGATATTGATTTTGTGTGTCCATCTTTTCACATTCTGCGATGTTACTTCTCCGGTTTGTCCTCGTAACTTTTCTGCGTGCTGCAGTACATTGCTTCCTTAATTGGGCAATTGTTTCACTCCACCAATATGCCGGTTTCTGTTTTCGTAAACCATATACTTTTCTTTTAAACGCATAATTGCATGCTCTTTCTAATATTAGATCTAATTGAACTGGTTGATTTTTATATTCTATACATCTAACTTCCTGCTGTATCTTCCCAAGCATTAGTTCTTTATTTTCTTCTTTATATATCCATCCTTTTCTTTGGCTATTTATTTTCGATACCACCACAGTTGTTTGACTATATAGTTCAATATAAATGTTTTTATGGTAGCTTAAGTTCTCTTCATCGTCCACATACCATTTATTTATTAACTTAGCTATTTCTTGTGAGCAAATTGTGATATCTATGAATGAGGATCCATCATTTCTTTCGAATGTTGGTGTTTTTCCATCATTTAGTATATTGTAATCTTTTCCATTTATCCATTCAGCCAACGTCCTACCCTTTTTATCTTCAATTGGTGAGCCCCAGCAATATGCTTTAGCATTAAAATCTCCACCTATTAATATATTTTTACGTTTCTCTCCGTGTTGGTCGATACTATATCCCATTTCATATAGGAATTGTTGTAATTCTTCTTCTTTTGCTGTGGGTGAAATATAACAAGAGTAAATTACCATCTCATCCGTTTCCATCCATGCATATCCATTTCCTTTTCCAGCTTTCTGTGACCTAGGCCCATGAGCAGGAATATAAATAGCGGCATCATTTCTTTCATCCTTTATCCACCTTGGGTTAAATTTTATCATATTCTTATTTGGTTCCGCTATTACTGCTAAGTCTATACAATGTACATTACATTTATGTATAAGAAGATCCATTGCTCGTTTGCTTCTATCAAGATTTACTTGAATTATTTTCGTGCTTGGTTCGTAAATACACTCATTTTCTCCCTCTCATGCACTTTCACAAGTCTTCTATATTCAGGACATCTCATCGATTCTGCTTTATGTTCACTGGATTGGCAAAGATAACATTTAATAGGGTTTTTACATTCTTTTGATTTGTGGCCTATTTCGCCACAACTATAGCACATTTGTACTATTTGTTCATTTTCATTGGAGCAATCTCTTGCTATATGTCCCACCTTGTAGCATTTATAGCAACGTTTTAAAACATTTACAGCCTTCACTCTCCACCTATCCCATCCATTTCCTATTTTCCTTTTATTTATCATCCTATTTGCTGCTTCCGTGCTAATGGTTGCAAACGCGTACCTTACTCCTTGTGTATTCACCTTTTCTGCCAATTTAAGCTGTGAAATCTCTTCATTTTCTTTTAATTCTTGTTTTAAAACAGCCTTAACTTCATCTTCCCGCACAGTCTCATCTATATCTAGGATCATGACTGTTTGATTTGCGGTCTTCAGTTTAACCTCTGCTACGTTTTCCAGTTTAGTGGTTAGCAGCTGCTTGAAAGCTTGTCTATCACTTGTATTTTTCCCTTTTATTTTAAGCTGTACACTCCCATCACTATTTTTGTTTTTTTTTTATTTATAATTACCCCACTGGTATCTACATTTTGTCTGATATTCTTTATAATCTCTGCATATGTTACCTCTCCAATGGGTTTCAATATTATCGTGTCTTGATTTTTAAGTTTTCTTTTCCCTACCTCACTTCCATCTCCCAATGTCTTGTTTTGTTTTACTTTATTGGTATACATTGGTATTTGGCAATCCATTTTCCTAGCAAAATACTCCAGGACTTTTCTTACGCTTCTTTCTGTTTCTTGATCTGTAGTTATACATGAGGTTTTTATTCTTCCTTTTTTTCTAGCCATGTTTAGGATCTTTTCTATATTAATCATCAGATTAACTTTGTCTGCACTTGAGTTTCCACTATTTTCTGTACCTATAATGTAAATATATCTCTTATTTATACTGGTTTCTAGGTCATCACCCAAAGTCTCGTTTGTTATTATATTAGTAACCATTTTCCCTGCACTTAGGTTGACTTCTTCTAGCGATTTTCGAATTTGTGGATTTATATACAAGATGTTTTCCACTATCTTCCCTTCACTATCATCTTTTCCTTTGGTGACTATGATTAAATCTTCATCCTCCCTCTTTAAGGCTTCTCCGCTTATCAATTGACACCTTTGGAAAGCTTCTTCAGGCCAATTTATGTTCAGTAATTTTTCCAATTCTTGCTCACTTAAGTCCTTGTTTAAGTTACTTTCTATTTCCCTGATCCAACTCTTTTTCTTCTTGTTGTTTACTTATGGTCTGAGTACTTCTCTCGTTTGTTTCTTTAACTACCGATGAACGATTTTCCTCAGCAAATTCCTCTATTATTTCTGTTATAAAGTTTATTGAACTTGGCATTCTTTTCATATAACCGTCTAGCATGCTAATTGCAGTTTTAATTTCTTTCTTGGTATTGGGAATTTCTTTAATTATCCTCCGTAGTGTATCTACCTCATTTTCCATTTTCTGTAACAGTTTCTTATGCATTTCGTGTTCCTTTTCGGCTCTCTGTAAGAATAGAGTGCGATCCTCTTCACTCTTCATTATTTGTACATAGCTTTCAGTTCTTTTTCTTTTAACATCTCTACAGAGACCTTCCGTAGCATGTCTAGACTCACTGTGTGGGCCCAGCTGACTGTCAGTTGTATATTTGCTTGCCAAAGAGTAGGACTCTATACTTGGGCTTCCGGTAGAGCCTCGCCTTGGTCCAGGCGGTGATCTCCTGATTAAGGGGCGTTTTTTAAAAGGATCTGATTCATCCATATTTTGTGCCTTTTCTGCTTCCATAGCTTGTACTTCACTTAGTTTTGTTCCAGTATCATTTCCCTGCAACCGGCCTGGTTCCCTACCACTGTTGCTTGGCAGTCGCTTGATAACGGTCGGTTGGGGCCTGCCCTCTCATCACCATCCCCGACCGGTTCTGGGGATCCGAAGCCCCTGTCCCGTAAACTACATTCCTAAATACCCTTATCCATAATTGAAAATTAGAGTTTTACCAAGTCACAGCCAATCGGCACCAATAAATCCTGCCTTGCCAGAGCCCTGTTTGCCGTCCAAGATCTCTTTTGGACGTTGCCCGCCCCACACGTGGCCGAATGTTACATGCCGGACGTAGAGTTGGTCTTTGTGGGGCTGTGATAGTGGTAGTGGTGGTGGTTGTAGTGGTAGTGGCGATGGTTGCAGTGGTAGTGGTGGCTGTAGTTGTAGTGGTGCTGACAATGGTAGTGGTGGGTTGGTAGTGTGATGATAGTGGTGGTGATAATGGTAGTGGCAGTGTTGGGGTTGTAGTGGTAGTAGTAATGATAGTGATAATGGTGGTGTTGGTAGCGGTGGTGACGGTGGTGGTGGTTTTAGTGGTAGTGGTGATGATGATACTGGTAGTGGTGGTGTTGGTAGTGGTGGTGATGATAGTGGTAGTGGTGTTGATGATGGTGGTGATGATGGTAGTGGTAGCAGTGATGGTGGTGGTAGTAGTAGTGTTGGTGATGGTGATAGTGGTGTTAGTGGTTGTATTAATGGTGGTGTTGGTAAGTGATAGTGGCGATAGTGGTGTTGGTGGTGGTGTTAGTGGTTGTGATAATGGTGGTGTTGGTAAGTGTTAGTGGCGATAGTGGTGTTGGTGGTGGTGTTAGTGGTTGTGATAATGGTGGTGTTGGTAAGTGATAGTGGCGATAGTGGTGTTGGTGGTGTTGTTAGTGGTTGTGATAATGGTGGTGTTGGTAAGTGATAGTGGCGATAGTGGTGTTGGTGGTGGTGTTAGTGGTTGTGATAATGGTGGTGTTGGTAGGTGATAGTGGCGATAGTGGTAGTGGTGGTGTTGGTGATGGTGTGGTGGTGATGATGGTGGTAGTAGTGGTGATGGTGGTAGTAGTGGTGTGAAGGTGGTAGTGGTAGTGGTGGTGCTAGTGATAGTGGTGGTGCTAGTGATAGTAGTAGTGGAGGTGATGGTGGTGGTGGCGATGGTAGTGATTGTGGTGGTGATGGTAGTGGTAATACTGATGGTGCTAGTGGTAGTAGAAGTGGAGGTGATAGTGGTGGTGGTGTTGATGGTAGTGTTAGTGGTGTTGGTAGTGGTGGTGATGGTAGTAATAGTGATGGTGGCGATGGTAGTGATCGTGGTGGAGGTAGTGATAGTGGTGGTAAATTGAAATTTAGTTTTATTTATGGACGCTCTTTAACTGCTGTGGTCCTTAGTGTCCCATTCTATATTGGGCGTGAAAGACCGGTAATTTTGCTCAGAGGCTTCTTTATCAGGTTTGAGGTTCTTCTACGTGCCGTAAATCTACGACACGAGACCACTGGTTTTACTTCCCTTCCGAAGGAAGCTATGCTAAGCAGTTTTACGCCCGAAAAAATCCATCGCCCTCCGCCGAGGTTGAACCCGCGACCTCGGAAACTAGAGGTTAGCATGGTAACCACTACACCAGGGAGGACCACATACAGTGGTGGTGATAGTGAAGGTGGCGATGGTAGTGGTGGTGGTGATGGTGGGGTAGCTTTTGGCGGTGGTTATGGTGTTGTATCGCTGTGAGATACCTATGTGAGATGCTGTTTGTATATGCCCGCTATAATATGATGTAGGACTTGTGTTCAGTGGCTGCGTCTAGACATTCTTGTTGACCAATCAATGCCTAGGTACTCTTATCTCGAGTTGGTTATGAGAGCAAACGAAAAAGCCCTTGTTTGATATTTAAGCTGCATTTATTTTAGTTACAATAATGATTAATTAGGTACTGGGAGCGGGTACTCACGTACACTTTTCCTTTCAACCAGACCTTTTACTAATTCCCCGAACTTTGTGCAGTACTCCCCATTAACACCCGCTACTTAAGAATTTTAACAAGCAACAGCTACACTTCGTCACGCGCTACCTCTCTGCACTGATGTTGAGAAGTCGGTCTCTGGATGATCGGAATTAGAAGCAAAGCAAGCCACTTTGTATTGTCCCCTTTTAAATTAACGTATTAAACGTATAATTTCTGCCGACACTTCTTATGCCCAACTCAGAATGGAGCGACATTGGCAACGCAATACTGCTGCTCAAAATCTAGTGTGCTTCTTGGTCAGGTTTTGCCTAATTGTTATAGAACTTTCCTGTTACCAGCTAAAGTCCGATTGTTAATTACTTCGTCCGGATAGCAGCTTCTCGGTACAAATTGTCTTTTTTCAATGTTCCTTTTTATCCTCTATAAAATATTTACATTATTTTGGTTATTTAAGTTTGTTCTTCTTTCCTAACTGTTCTCTTCTTATTCATTATGGGGTAGATGCCCCTTACAGCACCCAAATTCACAATTTTAATGGTGGTCATAGTAGTCAGCGTTCTGAATATCAGCTCTGTTAAAGCTAAAACCAATGATATTACCTTACATTGTGCAAGTGTAATATGGTTCTGCTTGAAGTATCTCTAATGAAGTTTCGGAAAGTTTCCCTCCACGCTGCCAGCGCAAGCCTGGAATCGTGTTAGGGGACAGAGACTTTACAACCAATTCATTACCTAGACCCTCCTTTGTTCTCTCCTGCAACAACCAATCTCACAAGAAGCCGCGGTGTATACAAATGAAAGATGTTTAAAACATACATATGTATTGCTGCGTGTGTTTTCACCCACACAAATTGGTGAGGGGTGTTTCCGCGATAGGCCCCTCTCTTTCTCTCTCTCATCCACTTTTACTTTTGCTACTAGTTAACTATAGTAAATAGAGGAAATGTATTGCACCAAAAAACTGTATATAGAGATTTTATTTGAAATACGCGTTTTAATGTCCCGGAATAAAAAAACAGATTTTTAGGAAAAGGCCAGTCCATGTGATTGTCAACAACATAGATAGGTAACTCAAAAACGAAAATTCCATTTAAATACCAAACTTGGTATTTAAGTTCAGCGTCCTCCATGAATGCTACACGAAGATTTTTCAAAAAATCCCCCACATCCCAAACTATCCTTTACAAGGAACACTGTAAAATTGCTAACAATTTTGATTATAATAAGTTATGTTTAAGATATTTGCATGACAAAGAGAATAATAGCCTGTGAATTCCTCTTCATTCAGAAGGAAGCTCATATAATTTTCTATATCTGGTAAACCATAAACTTTGATTGAAATGTTTGTTTCCCAGTCAATGCTATGAATATTTGCTCTATCTAAATATTTTTATATCAATTTTTAAAGTTTTTCATTAACTAATTTTGCATGTTATCATTTTGTTACATCAAATTCAACTTTTAGAATTCTTAGTAATTTATATTAAGTATATTTTGTTAACTAGGACAATATGCAATCATAGCAAATATAAGTGACACACTATTGGTACACTTTGTTGATTCTGGCCATCTACGTTCTGTAAAGGTTCTTAATAATAAAACTAAAGTAGGGAGATGATTTCGATTGCGACTTTGCAATTTCAGTCAGGACAATTCTGTAACTGGTTAAGAAATTGTTGCCGTTGCTCTTTAAGATGAAGAAGCATTAAAAGTACATCCATTTTCAGCCAGTAGTGGTGGTAGTGTTGCTAGTGCTAACAACACGGTCTCAGCTCTTGGTATTGTTAACCATAATTGTCTTCCTCTCAACAAGATGTTGTTACAGAACACCCAATAGCGCGTAGCAACTGGTTAGCAGCTTTAACAAGTTGTTAAACTTTAACCAGATGTTACAGAATAGGTAAGAGTATGTCTTTGGCCACTTTCTTATTGACTATAGCAAACATGTTATGGACAAATCTGTGTCATGACTTGGATGCTACGAGGAAGGCTTGACCAAGAGTGAGATATAAGGGGTTTCCTATGGCTAGTCCTATAGCTTTTTTGATAAAATTATTCTTAAAGAAGAAGTAGTTTTGCTTGACACATAGTTATGTAGGGATTAAATATTCTTTCTACCAATATTAGTTAGTCATTGTCTTAACTGTATGTCTAATCTCTCAATTATTGCATAAGTATTTTCCGTTAGAACTAGAGTTCACTTTAACTGATAACCATTTTAATATATCTGTATATTTATACCTTTGAGTGAGTTATGAGGCAGTATTTTATATCACAACATTGTAAATGCCAGAGTGACTGTAGTGTAAATAAGCATTATTGTATGACAATGATTTGAGATGTTTTTTAATTATAAGCATTGTTAGGAAATAAGTTTACACGGCCTCACTGAAACTGACAATAGGAGCGGGTAACAATGCGCGAGGGGGTGAGTTGTTTATTAATTAGAAGAGACAAGCAAATGACGTCAGAGTAGCGTGCCTTTCTTTAGAAATGGAGGGAATATTTTCCCTAGAGCATATGTGTTTGTAATTTTGATTGGATAAAAAAATAGACGCTAATGTTGGCGCGCTTTATTAACCAATAGCAGCTCTGTTATAATCTTTAGGCATATCGGGGTGAGGGAGTATAAATATATGAAGCCAGAGACGGGTAACGCGCAGTTTTACAGAATCATTCACAAGGCAAACGTCGCACAGTTCTACAGAATCTCTCGCGTCATAAAGCTAGTTAAAAGATGTGAAATACGCGAATTAATAATGTGCGGCAAATAAGTGATTATAGTTACATTCTAAAATATAACAGTTTCAGTCGGGCGTGTATCAAGAGTAATTATGTGAAATGAATAAAGTGTGACGGCAATAAAAGTGTGAAAACAAATTCTTTGATCAGTGTTATCTTTTAGTAACAACTCCTCTCCGTTTACACCCTGTTTAAGAGATTTGCTCGACTGCGTAATAATAGCTAGCCGGAGGACAAAGAACTCAAAATTCAAAATAGTAAAACAATAACAGGCGCTCACCAAATAACACTAACACGGAGTTACCGCGGCAGTTACTATGCACCTACTACACCTATGACATGTCCTTGTTTGGATTTTTCATCAAATATATTAATATAGAACTATTATATTTAAAAAATGTTAACCCCCTTCCCCCGTTGAATATTTAACTGAATTTGTTTGATGGTTTTATATTTCAATATTGATAAGCTCAAGTGATACCAAACGGTTTAAACTACTTAGTACTCTAATGAATAATATAGTTAACTTAAAATGAAAGGTTTGGTTTTAGATTGTACTTACTTCTATTGCATGTAGTATGAACATTGGAATAATAAAGTAAGAAATATGACAGCTAATAGTTATCATTATAGCTCATGTGCACTGTGTTAGAAGTTCTACTTTTAGGCCATGCTGTCTAAAAAATTAATTTTCCGTCACTTTTCAAAGATATAAAACACTAATTGCTTAAATAATAATAATAATAATAATAATAATGCAAAAACACTTTCAACATGCTTAGTTTGAACTTATTTATTTCATTTCTCTCAATCAGTAACTCTCAATAAAAAAAATCTGATGTGTAAACAGTCTCATGCCTTTCTTTAGACTTATGTTCATAGTAAGTTTACAAGTCATTAAAATGACCAATGATCTTTGTCTCCCTATTTGCTTTTACTCATCATAAATATTTACAATAAATGGTGTCATACAGGAGGAAAGCGCATCATTGGAGAATGAGGAAGAATTTAAAAATACAAGACATAGTTGAGTATTTTCTACTTCCGAGATTCTCCAGTGCACTTAATGCATATGTATTGCATATTGTTTTTTTCAATGATAGTGAATAATGGAAATATTACTTACTTAAAAATGAAATTAAATCACTAACAACTGTTGAACATGGTGGTTCCAGTAGTATAGTCACCAAAATTAACATTGGTGGTGAACAATTACCCATGCCTGATTGTTGACTTTCAATAATTTGCAGCTCATGCTTGGTTGTTGCATGAATTAAATTGTACGAGTAGGAAATTCAACTTTCTACCATTAAAGGATGAACGGGATGATGTTCTACTGTGATATTGGATTATGGTAAAAATAGAAGCTTTTAACTTACGAAATCTGAGTTTTTTGCTATCCACAAATAATTCTGGGTTAATGACGAACGTTTTGTATAGTAGATGTTGCTCCGGAGGTAATATATTGCGCACCCGACGACGACAACGTGTTGGCTGCTGAGGGCAACCCGAAGGTGTGTTAGGTGTGTACCTGCCCTAATTAGGGCTTAAGCACGTAGTGACGGAATATGGGGGTTACGGGATGGCGGTTGACATTTTTGTAGAGGAGAGAAAGGAGGTAACAAAGTTTGTTCTTCAACGGTAGCCGGTCATGGTGCAACGGCCCTTGTGCACCGCTGGTGTTAGTAATTTAAAAAATGTAGGGGTAGTAATTTTGAAGTCCAAGTTACTCTTAAAGGGATTGTATAGGAGCTCAGCCTTAGCTGCTGGTGGAGGTGCTCCGTTGTTACCGGATGTGCCCGCATGCCATGTGGAGAAGCCGGTGACGCCTCAAGCGGCGTGTTCTGGGGTTATAATCTCCAAGAGACCGAACGAGGGCGCTCTGATGGTGTGGCAACTGGTCTCGTAAAATTTTGCGGCTCGGCGCCTAATTTCACCTCCATGTAAGGAAGAGATGAGGCTTCGTGAAGCAGTCTCACGGGAAAGGAGCGGTTTACAGAATATATAGCCCGAAGGCCCCTATTCTGCACCCGTTGCAGAAGCAGCAGACTGGAGTCTGCGGCCATGCCCCGGATCTCGCAGGCGTATAGCAGGACGGGGACTATGAACGCTCGAAAAACGCGTAACTTTAGCAAGACAGGCATCACCGACCTCAGCATGGAGTACAATGAAGCCGTAGCCCCAGTGGCCCGATGCGCTAGGTCCCTGATGTGTCCCTCAAAAGGTAGGCCTTTATCTAGCTTAACTCCCAAGTAGGTGATGACATTCGTCCATTCTATCCTTCTCCTGAGGTAGTTGAATGAGGGGAAGTTTGTGGGAAAGCGGCACTTGGTGAAGAGAATGCCGTGGCTTTTTGCGGGTTTATGGATAATCACCAACGCCTGCACCACCCTTGGAGGAGGCGGAGGTGTCTCTGAATGGAGTAGAAGACTCTGCGTGGGTTTTTGCTTGTACAATACAGGAGCACAATTCAGCAAACTGTGCCATGTTGACGTGCTGCTCTGTAGGTAGGTCGGCCACATACACACTGAAAAGTGTGGTGGATAACACAGAACCTTCGGGGACTTTATGCGGCCGTTCTTATGTAGTTGCTTTTTGCGACTTTTGGAAGGAATTGCTGCCAACGTGAATTATTCGAGTTTTACACGCGCGGATCCCTCGGCTACGCTTTGAGGCTGAGGACCCTCACTCGTGTTTTCACCTATGTTGGGATTTCAAATGTTGGCAGCGGAAACACAACGCAACCAACGTTCCCATGATGCCACGGGTGAGATGCATGCGATGCGACTTCTGAGTGTTAGTAAAATGGAACAAAAGTGACAAAATATGCCATATATTCATGAAAATAAGTAAAGTACCATGTTATTCGTTCTTTATTACGTGTAATAATGTGTTGAAATCAATAAAGACCACGCAGTCTATGCGTGTTTTACATGTATATAGTGACACCGGCCATAATCCAATATCGAAGTTCATCCAATTTTAATATACAATGAAAATTCCTAGTTTTTTGTTATGCAAACATTCACAACATTCACTTTTCAAAGTCCTTTATGTCCATGCCCATGAAACAAAACAGGTTACTTCCGATAATTTTTTCTTTTAGAATATATCGTTCCCTAGGATTTCACATAACCTCTTCAAAATGTGTTGATTTATTAGGGAATTCATATAAAATATAAAGTAAACTAATATCTCTTATAGGAGAAAAGTGACAGCTTTTACTCATTTCTGAAATAAAAGAATTGTCTTAAAAAGGGTTACTATACTGTTTAACAATGGAGCATGTTTAACAACATAATATTAAAGCTCAACTCTGTTCAGAATGGCAGAAAGTTTATAACCTTTTTAGAGTACACATTGTTCATTATAAAATCTAAATACAATAGCCAGAACACTAAACACTCGTTTTGAGAATCAAGATTAAAACCAGATCACCCCACCTTACCAAGAATGTATGCTTTACCTAAAATACACAAACTGGGTAACAAGATGAGACCAATTGTCAGCAATATTGATTCTCCCACCTACAAACTGTCAAAATGGTTAGTTCAGAGATTCTCTTCACTGCCAAAATTCAATAGTAAAAACATAAGGAATTCAGAAGAATTAATACAGAAGATAAAATTCCTGGAACTCGAACCAGAAAACAGTTTAGTTTCCTTTGATGTCACTGCACTATTTCCAAGTATCCCTACAGATCAACTCCTGTGTCAATCTCCAGCAGACTAACACTCCAGAAGCTGAAATAGAAGACCTCATACAACTTACCAATTTGTGCATCACACAAAATTGTTTTAGTTTCAACAAGAAGTTCTATTAACAACCAACAGGTCTAACCATGAGTAACCCACTTTCACCTTTCCTTGCATATCTATTTATGAGTTACTTGGAAACATACATAACAACTTCCATCCCATACATTTTTAAAGTTTGGCACAGATATGTCGACCACATCTTTGCTGTTGTCCCTAATAGGTCCATACAAGACTTACTAAACCTGCAGAACCAATCAATAAAATTCACCATAGAAATAGAAAAAGAAAGCATGCTACCATTTTTAGACCTAAGAATCATCAGGGAACAAAAGAACCTAACCTTTGGTATATACAGGAAGCCAACACACTCTACTAATTACATAAAAAATAAGAGTTTCAATCCAACCACACACAAACATGCAGTACTAAACAGCTTAACACATAGACTCTTATATACTCCCTTAAATACACAAGAATACCATTTAGAATACCAGCACATAGTAGACAAGCAATAAATAATGGTACAACAAAACAACAATTGACAAAAAAAATTGCAAAATTCGAACAACAGAAACACATCAAAGACACAACAAATCTCATCCAGTATGATAAACAGCTAAAGTTCAAGAAATTCACATACCACCCAAGAACATATCACAAATTTAAGAAGATTTTCATAAAAAAACATCTACCTAGCCCCACAGAATAAATTTAACATAGAGAAATTACTTTGTAACAAGTTAAAAGACCCCATACCACAAGACAAAAAAGCTGGAATCTACAAAATCAATTGTTCAGATTGCAATAAAGTATATATAGGTAAGACAAAAAGAAACCTAGAAACTAGGCTAAAGGAGAACATGAGATGCATCAAATACAAACAAATGGACAAATCTGCAGTTTCACACCATTTTTGGATCACCAATCACAGCATCAGACCCAATATTACGTTAGTTAAACCAGCCAAATTTGCAGCTGAATTAGATGCATGGGAGAAGATCACCATTCTAAACACAACACACATCTAATGAATTTTGATTTGCCACAACCAAGTCCCTCTGGAATTACATTTCACAACCACAAGATGCCACCACAGTATCCAGTCAACAAAACGGAAACACCAACAACCGGGCCAGTCGGATTAGCTTCTGAGGATGCAAACAACCACTTCCTGAAACATGTTGAGTAAACATACATGATGTTAGTGTAACAATTCCGACTCACTTTTAAATATATTTTAAGCTAGTTTGCAGTAACATCATTTTCTGTAATTGTTTGATTTTCTACAATTTTTTCTGGAGTTAAATTAAATCTAAAACATGTTCATACAACTCTGTAACTTGAATTTATATAATGTAATTCCTACTTTCTCTAGTACCTATTGTATTCCACCCAAAACTTTCATACTGAGATTTTACCAAAAATACATGTTTTGAGACTCCCAAAATTCCCCTCCAACAAGAAGCATTTTTTAGAAAATATGTGTGTGTGTGTGGGGGGGGGGGAGGATGGGTGTGGGTGTGTATATATATATATATGTGCGTGCATGCATGTGTGTGTGTGTGTGTGTGTGTTAACAGCATAACTCCAAAATGAAAAGTTGGTTGAATACCAAACTTCATATTTAAGCTCAGCGTCTTCCTAGAATGCATTATGAAAATTTTCCAAAAAATTCCTCAACCACAAATTTCCCCTTTACATGGAAAAATGTTCATTATTTTTTTATTTTTTCAAAAATGGCTCTGACAGTTTTGTTAAAGTACAATAACTTTTTTAAGATATTTGCATGAATAGCTCAAATTTTCTGTTAACAGCCTACAAAGTCTCTTCACTTAGAATTGGTGCAATTTATAAACCAGAAGAGATAGAAAAAACTTTATTGCACAAAAAATGTAGACCATGTTAAAACCCAAATTTATGCAAAATAAACTTGTTTGTGGCAGTAACCATTTCCAAGGTATTCTTTATTATTAATATAAATTGTCAAATACTTTCTACTTTTTTCAGCTGCTAAGTCACTCCCCCCCCTCACAGTCATGCAATGAGAGTGGAATTTCAAAGCCATCACATAGTGGCCCACTTAAAAGTTGACTATCGCTTAATCCCTTGTACCTACAACAAAATGTGTAATAAAATCATTTCTGCAAAAGTTTATCTCAATTAATATGAAGCAGAGGAATAAGCCTTTGTAAGAATAATTTGCAGAATAGTTTGGTAGAGAAAGTGACTTAAATATAACATTAGATTTTTATGATAGTGTACCACCCAGAAGGATCACATACATCAACATATTTGCCTTCCTTTCTGTGTTAGTATGCAGAGTGTACAATCATTTGTAAATGTGTGGGTTCAAAGGAACTCTGATTAACCACTGGATATTCAATAGTGCAAACAAACACATGGTACTCATGTCGGTGTTCCTGCTTTGGCCTTTGTACAGTTTTTCCAGAAATTATATACACATGCATGGCCATTTGTAGCAAACTTCATTTTCCTGTAGTTTTATCCCAAATACGACAATTTGCTTTTGTTTTTTACATTAAGAAAATAATAAATGATAAGCACAATAAGCCTTTTAGGCTGACATGCAGGAGGTAAATAAAACTAACAAACAAACAAAAAACCGTCATGTAATCTAACCTCTACTTAAGAATAGAAAGATTATAAATCAGCATTTTTCAGTCTGATTCTGCTTTTGCTTCTACAGATTTTATTGGACCTCTTTACACTACTATTTTATTCCTAGCTATGTGTGCTTATTTCCAGACAGCCTGCCTTCGTTCTTCTTGTTGTATCCTTTTCTTGCCTGTAGAAGTCTTCTACAATATAGGAACTAAATTTCCTCTGGTTTATACAAAATATACATCAGTTATCACTAGGATTCCACAGTGCATACGCTTCCAAAAATACATTAAACTGGTATGATGTGAATTCGTGATGCCAGAAAGGGTTAAAAATGGACACCATGATTAAACCATTCATACTTAACAGATATACATTCAAACTGGAATATTCCATACAAGGAAGAAAAGCACATCTTAGGGTAGATGTAAATAGTATCATATACCCTTGAGCTGCTTCTCAGATGAGCTCTATGTTGCATGGTGGTATTTAAAAAGAAATAAAAAAATGTACTAAGATTTTTCATGATTTCATTAGTTAGAACTGTATGGAACACTATACATTATATCATAATTCTTTATCAATGTCCAATCATCTGCTGGTGGGCCAAAGGCGCTTACCAGCCTGTGTAAGTTTTACCAGTATAGGGTAAGAGGGGAGTTGCAAAACAATTGCGTTTTATCTATGGATGGTCTTTAACTACTATGTTTCTTAGTGTACCATTCTATATTGGGCATAAAAGGCCGGACATTTTGCTCATAGGCCTCTTTATCAGGCTTCAGGTTTTTTTTACGCGCCATAAATCTATGACAAGGGACCACCGGGTTTTACTTCCCTTCTGAAGGAAGCCATGCTAAGGATTTTACTCCCGAAAAATTCCATTGCCCTCCGCTGGGTTTGAACCCATGATCAGGAACTAAAGGCTAGCATGGTACCCATAGACCATGGAGAATGACATGGGAGCTGCAGGGTGGCAATTGTAGTATAGGTAGTTGGAGGTAGCATTGTGTTGCTCTATGACTGTCAGTTTAGGCTGCAATGGCCCAAAAGTAGACGTTACTTGCAATAACACCAAATATGCCCTTAAGTTTTACAGCATATTTGGTAAAACTGGTAACATGAATACCAAGTCTCTGAAATAGATTAGCATTCTGATTGTAGGCTTTCATTTCAACTGTCAATCTAAAAGAATCCACTATCTAGTACCTTTCATAGTAAAATAGACACCACTCCTTTCATTGGAAATGTTTAACAGCGATTATAGGTCCATCTAGTGGCTTGGAATGAGTGACTGCTTCTAGTATACTAGTTTGCAGCCTGCTCAGAGCTGTTGTGCACTAAGTTATGTATCTTAAAATCAACAAGAATGGTACATACACTGAGTGTTTCCAGCTAATAAATTGATCCAGTCATCGCTTGGTGAAACAAGGTTTCCCTAAGGTCATTGACGATATGGGATGTTGAAACAACAACAAAAGCATATTAAAGAAGCATTTACCAATACATGCAATTAATGGAACAAACTATTATAATTGGAATAGTAATTTTAAGTCTTCTCTACTTTCCATTCCTTTTATATTATTGTAATTTCTGATTAAGATGTTAACTGGAAAAGTTAATTCTGATACAATTAATTAATTTTGAAGATTGAGAAGCTAGTAACAGTGATGTGTCCTAATTTAAAATCTGATACAATTATCTTCAGATGACAGCTATGATTCTGAAAGCCAAAGGAGCAAATTTGGATACCCTAATTCAAGAGGAGGGTTTGGATAATTTCTGCAATAATCATAGAATTTGTATTCATTTTAAAATGGAACACTTTGGGTATCCAAATTTAAGATGACATGTAGGTTGTAGGAGCATTCTGCAAGTTCATATAAAAGTCACAAGGACTAGAATTTGCCATATACAATGGCTATTTACATACATAACATATATTATAAGGAGAAAGTGTACATATATTTACATAGATTCGTATCAATTATACACAGAGGTTATTTATCAACATCTAGTATCATCATTCATATTACCAGAATAAGGATTTATGAACTTCAATTTTAGCAGATACAAAGGCTATTTACTATTTTATAATATATAAGGAGCAAGTAGTCGTAAATCATAATGTTGTACGTTAGTATGATGTGTTGTTAATCATATTACTCATCTACAGATCAAGAATTTACAAAAGTAAATGTCAGATACAAAGGTCACTTACACACTCTGTACATAATAAGCAACATAATCCTAAATGGCATTTAAACATAGATTAATACTGTTTACATTTCAAAATCTATAAATCGATTTGTCATGTCATCATTCATATACTCATACAGAATAACAAGTCTTTTTATAAGGTATTTTTCAGAGCAGTTTTGAATGATTTAGCATTGTTAAGGCTTTCAGGCAATGGGAAGAGCATTATCAACTAAAATGCACTCATAATAAACCTCTTTTTAATAACAGTATAGTGCTGGCATACTAGATTTTCTTTTTACCTTCTATTTTTTTCATGAATATCTTGGTTAACTTTGAATTTTTCTTGGTTGTAACATAGAATGTCAATATAGAGAGCATATATTCATGTGGAAGAATCAATGCTTTTAGATTCTTAAATAGGTAGATCTCTGCTGAATGTCTATTATGTGTACACCAGAAATTATTCATATTGCCTTTTCAATAGAAAGACACATTCACTCTCAATAGAGTTTCCCCCAAAAACTATATCATATTTCATTATTGAAATAATGATAGGTACCTATGATTATAATACTATTGAAAATGGTTGGTAATACTGTCTATTAAATATAAAAACAAATGTTATCCCAGAAAGCAAGAATTTAAAACAGCTGTTGTCAGAAATTGCATATATTCACAGTATATGTAGCAGCTCAATTAAAGGAAAATATTAAAATGCCTTTAATGTGTACTTTGTGTAACATATACAAAATTAGTCAATAATCACATCAGTTGTTTTGAGAAGTATATTAACTATACTTAGCTTAAAATCTGAGCATCAGAAAAGAAATATGAAAGTAAACAAAATCATAGATGTGTATAACCTACAGTCTCAAGTAATGTTTATCTAGAAAATAAATAAAATTAAATGAGATATTTTGGTACTTCCTTCTTCAGTCATTAAGAGATGTAGTCAAATGTATCTGAATATAAAGTCTTTTTTCAGCAAGTGACCTTAGCATTTTTCATAAACTTAAAATGAGTATTTTGCATTAACTTCTGTGTAAAACAACTTTACATACATAAAAGTTTCCAACAGAAAAACAAATATGTTGTTGTTCACCAATGGCACTGAGGATTAATTGATCTGCATCATCTTCCCTCTGGCTTCCCAATATAAAGTCTAAGTTATCACTTTTAAGGACTTTGCATTTGGCGAGATGTTGTTTGTTCAGGATGACATCATCTTCACAGAGAGTGCACTTGGGTGTAGGTAGGCATCGTATCTTGTAGAGGTGTTCTGCGAGGCAATCGTGGCCAGTTGCCATCCTAAATAAGGCCACTGCAGTTTTCCTTGGCATTCTTTGTATATCCACTCTATTTTTAATATTCTTATAATCTTTTAATTTACCTTCTTCATCAAGTCTCTGCTGTATTTTGAAGTGTTGTTTAATGTTATTTAATTGTTTATTTATTTATACTTGTCCTGCAGGTTTTATTTGCTGTATTGCACCTTTCTTTGCTAATTGATCTGCATGTTCACTGCCCAAAAGTCCGACATGAGCTGGGATCCATTGTAGAGTGACATGATTTCTAGTTTCAACTGCTTTAATTAGGCTTCTTATGTCTTTAATATCTCTTGTTGTTTTATTGTTGTAATTTACTATTCCATCTATGGTTGACTTTGAGTCTGATAAGATGACTATTTTTGGTTTTATGTATGGTCTGTATAGAATGTTCTGCAATGCTGCTTTTATAGCTGTTAATTCTTCATCATAGTGATTTGACATTTCATCTAATATTAGATACTGTGCAAAGCGTTTACAGTATACTCCTGCACCAGCGTTTTTTGTTTTCTTTATTGATGAGGGATCCATCTGTATATATTCAGAGCCATTCTTTTTCTGGATATCTTTCATTTTCCGTAGTTATTGCTATGACTCTCATTTCATCTGGTATATTGTTTTGTTTGTGTATTGTTCAGGTCATTCTGATATTGTATATCAAGATGTTCTGTTGGACTCATTACCTCTGTTGCTATTGTATTTGTTGTAATTATATTCTTGTATTTTAAGTTATTAACATATGTTCTGAAGCTTATTTGACTTTTTAAATTGCTTGTATTGGTTGCTGTGTGGTACCACTTGTATCTGTTTCCATTGACTTGCAGATTTTGTGCTGGAGTAATTGTTTTCAACTCATGTTCCAATTCTATAGCCATGTTTTTTGTGAAGCTTTGCAGTACTGTAATTGGTGTAGTTTTTACAGCTCCTGTTATTATTCTTAGTGAATTATTTTGTGAAATTCCTAGTTTGCTTTTAAGTCTCTTGTTTACTGTTGCTAGTAGTTCTCCTCCATACAATAGGTTAGGTTTTATGTATGTTTTATATGTATTATTAAGGAAGTCCATGCTTTTAACTTATTTGGCTTGGGAAGCATGCCTGTGTTGTAGTCCATTTAGTGTTACCCAGGGAACACCATGTGGAGGCGGACTACATTGTTCCCCAGAAAAACAAATATAACAAATGCCAAAATGCAAAATGAATACTCGCAGAAGATTTCTATGGCTATTCTGTAGTGTGTTTGGCAATACCAGCTACAGGATATTTTTATGTGTACGTATCAGCCATTAACTGTATCACATTATGTCATTGCTATACTTGCTTATGGAAGGTGATGTATATTAACATGTTTCTGTTGGACCCCTCAATACAATCTGTCTGATGTCAGAGTTGTAACTGTTGGCAGTTTTATCATTGCTAAAACATGGAAGTGAACAGCACTTACTATAAAAGATGTTTGATGCTACCCTACAGCCAAACAAACACAAAAATGCAAAGGACTGTTTTATCAGTATATATTGCAGAGTTTATTTGCCTCGGTTGCTAAGGAAAATAAGCTTTTTGAGTGTGGCAATGTTTTTAGCTGCTATTAATAATAAGTTTTTTACTCAAAATATGTGTAATGGCTGATTCTGTTATCAACTAATCGGCATACTGGCTTCTCAACCCAGAGGTCTCAGGTCTGATTCCTGTTGCAGTGGAGAATTTTTCTCTAATGGGAATCATTTCCTAACTGAACAAGGTAGTGCAGTGGTAACATGTGTAACTCCCATTAGGGAGGTCCCGGGTTCAAACCCCAGGGGCCGACCAACCTGACTGACTTATTCCACAAATTTTCCTGTCATTCCTTTCATCACTGCATTTCATTTCCTTCCACTTCACTGTGATACTAGGCATTGCGCTGATCACCCATCCTGGATATCCTATGATCTAGTTTGTTTGCTTCTCAACAGGCTACTGACACCAGGCATTGGCTTCTAAATTCTACAAAGAGGAGGGTAATCCATTAAAGAAGAAAGAATTATTATTATTATTTCTCTTTTTAATGCAACAATGAATTCTTACAAGACATTTGAAAATATCATTATACAATTCTAACAGTCATACAACAATACAATTGGTTATTCACAAAAATCAAATTATTTCAGTTTTATAACTAAAAGTACATATATTTTCATCCATCAGTTCTGCAATATTATACAATTCTCAATAATTAAAGGTTTTAGAACATTTTTAAATTTTATATCTACACTATTCTTACTGGCAATGACAACTTATTGCACATTATAGCTTCAACTTTATAACATTCTTTATTGGTATTAGTTTTATTCGTGCTCATCCTATAGTAATCATTTGTCTTTCTTGTATTTTACATATGACAGTCTCTTTATTATGCATGTTAAATTCCTTCTTATCCTTAACAAACATAGCAGTATTAAATACATATAGGTCATATCGAAAAAGCTGTATAAAACTGCATTTGTGTATCATTTGAATGTGTAAAAAGGTTATATTGATGTGCCATTTAAATGTATTTAAAATGATTAAAATAAAATTAAATTAAATTCTACAGTTAATGTAATGCTTATTACAACAAAACCAAATACATGTTCTATGACAAGACTAAAAATCTAATATGTTACACTCACATGACTTTCTCTGCTCTTGTACAAACTATTTTTACAAACGCTTATTCTCCATTTACTTTATGTTAATTGAGGTACCAAGATATTAACCTTATTGCTAATTTTCTTGTAAGTGCAACGAGAATATGGTAGGCTTTAAGTGATAGTCAAATGTTTTAAGAGCTGGTTGCTATGTGGAGCATTCCATTCTTTTTTCATGTCCAGCACATAAAAAACGAATAACGAATTCCCATTTGAGAAAAAATATAAGTATTGGAAAATGCAAACAAATAAGGAATACCCTGGAAATGGTTCACTTCACACATAAAAATTTATATGACAGAAATTGTGTGTTTTAATGAGATCTACATTTTTTGCGTAGTAAAATTTGTTCTATCTCTTATGGTTTACCAGCTATGCGAAAGTCATTCAGAATGAAAAGAGCTTTTGGGGATATTTCCAGAAAATTCAAAATAAAGATTTCATTTGACATAAAAATATCTTAAGTATATCAAATATTAATAAAAGTTGTTAGAGCCATTTTTGAGAAAATACAATTTTCGAAAAATTTTTCATGTAAAGGGTAGTCTTGGGTAGGGAATTTTTTTGAAAACCCTTGTGTCACATCCTTGGATGATAATAAACTCAAGTACCAAGTTTGGTATTTATCTGACTTTTCGTTTTTGAGTTATGCTGTTCATAGACTGACAGATAACACATGGACATGTTTCCAAAAATGCTTTATTTGGATTCAGGGCATCTAAAAGAACATATTTCCGGTGAAATATTGGTATCAAAATTTTGAGTGGAATGTAATACTTCCCCTACTTACTATACGCAGTAAACCTTGATGAAGATAGGTTTTGTGGAGATTTGGAGAGCTAAATAATTATTACAAATAGGTTTCTGGAATGAAATTAGGACAAGAATAGAGGATATGGAAAAAAAAGATTTATTAGCGAGTTTTACTTTTAAGAGCTCATTGAGATTATGCAGAGAAATGAAAGTAATATGGAACAGGGAACAGTATGTTGATATATGTGATAAAACAGCAAGAGCAGGATTTGCTCGGCTAGGACAGGGGTAGTGAATTTGAAAGGTTTGAGAAAAGAGATTGATTTGGAGAAATGCCCACTATGCCACCGGAAAGTTAAAAAGTGGCATATAGTTTTAGAGTGTGAAGAAACGAAGTTGCTTAGAAAGAGGATACAGAAGAGAGAATGGTTAAATTTACCAATAGAAATTCAAGCTAAAAAGTTCGTAAATGTAAAATCTAGGAAAAATATAATAAAGTATGAAACTTTTTGGGCAGAGTAAGAGCAAAATGGATGAGAAAAATTAGCAAGGAAGAGGTAAATGAGTATTAAATTACAGTAGTTTTTATTTGATATGTTGCAAGTAGGACCCAACAACTCGACAACCTCAAGGTTTGAGTTTGTTGGGGTCAAAGGTAAAGCAACTCAAGGCAGAGTTAGAGTTAGTATTGGAGATTAAATAAATTAATAATTGTACTTTTAGATTAGGAGGAATGCTGGCTACCAGTAGTTAAGAGGTTAGTTTTCTTTATATTTCATTTTATTGTTATTTTTAGTAACTGGGTTAAGAATAAATTTGTAAAATTGTTGTAAATTTGTACAATTAACTGGGTTAACAATAAAATTACTTACTACTTACTACTATACATAGTAGAGAAGGTGAAAATGCATTACTCAGCAATGCATGATAATGTTACAGAAAGAGTTACTAATTTTACGTACCTAAAAAGTTTGTATTTTGCTCTTATACATTCAAACATCTTAAATATGAATGTAATCTCTTGCAATAGCAATAAACACAAAGAACTTGCCAAACCTCAATCACTTCAAAAATAAATTATTTAAGTATTTAATGTACAGATAGTGCAACCCAAACTAAATCCTAGCCTTACGAAGAAAATACATGTATGAACTGTAAAATTGTAATAAACTGTAACTATGCATAAGATATAAGTTAGTATGCATATAGCACCAATTTCTTGCTTAGTTTTACATAGTCTGGTTGTCTTTTGACCTTGTTTTAAATTCTCTGGAAAAAAGAATCAATATCCAAATGAACAAATGCTATGCACTAAGAGGTAAATAATTAATTTGTGCATCTTATACTTTACTCCAAGTAGTTATAATAAATAAATTAGCCTGTATATTATCTCCTATATTCACCTCATAGCATACTTAGATTACAGTAAATTAACGTGGTTTTGTTTGTTTTTCCCTTTGTAGTAGTAGCTTATCCACATATTTAAATAAATAAATATTTTATGTTTCCCTACAGGACTGTCAAAAGTGAACTTCATATATACATCTGATACACCTAATTTGTACTTTAATAATCTTTCTATTGTCCCCATACCCCAAATATCAATTTGATTTGCTAAGCATGGGTAAATGATGTCACAGTTAGTTGTTTTTAGAATATGTGTGTTTCCATACTTTGCCAGTTGCCTCAGTAGGTAATATAGTACGAGTTATTTAAAATAAAAGAGTTGGAGGTTGTTACACTACATCACTTAAAGGTTCTTACTTTGAATGTGTTTCGGGAGAACAGTTTGCTCCCATCGTCAGCTTGTTTCCAACTGATTTTGCTGGTTACTGTCTGGAGGATGTGTGTGGCTAGTGGTGTTCCCTGGTGCCGGGTTGATGAACCTCCAAAGGCTGCTGGGTGGTGCTAGTTCGAAATTCATTAGGTGTTTCCTGTGTATGGCAATATGTATTTTTTCCCAGATGTCCAATTCATTGCTGTTGTTGATCAGTTTTAAGAGTTTTATGTTTGGAGTGATATCATGGTTTGAAGACCAGAAATAATGTGCTACTGCTGATTTATCTGTTTTTGGTAAATGCATCTCATATGTTCTTTAAGTCTTATTTCAAGATTTCTTTTGGTTCTTCCTAAGCATACCAGGTTACAGTCATTACAAACTAAATGGTGTTTTGTATATTAAAAACAATAGTTACAATCCTACAAGCCACAATCATGCAATTTTAAATAGCATTACCAACAGGTTAGCACATATACCATTGGAGAAAGAGGAATACCAGAAAGAACACCAATACATTTTCCACCTAGCCACCATGAATGGATACCAGAAAACAACAAGAGATAAGAAGATATAAAAGTTTGAAAGACAGAAATACATCCAACAAATGACTACTTTACTCAGACAACAAAAACCACAAGCATATAGAAAGTTCACTTACCACCCTTGGACACATCATAAATTTCAAAGGGATTTCAAGAAATACATCCCTCTGACTCCACAGATAAATCCACAATATACAGAAACTATTATGCAACAGAACAAAAGACCCTATCCCCAACAATAAGTCAGCTGGTATATATCAAATAGTTTGTAAGGACTGTAACGTGGTATACATAGGAGGAACCAAAAGAAATCTTGAAATAAGACTTAAAGAACATATGAGATGCATTTACCAAAAACAGATGGATATATCAGCAGTAGCACATCATTTCTGGTCTTCAAACCATGAAATCACTCCAAACATAAAACTCTTAAAACCGATCAACAGCAGCAATGAATTGGACATCTGGGAAAAAATACATATCGTCAAACACAGGAATCACCTAATGAATTTCGAACTACCCACCCAGCAGCCTTTGGAGGTTCATCAACCCAGTACCAGAGAACACCACTAACCACACACATCCCCCAGTAGCCAGTAAAATCAGTTGGAAACAAGCTAACGATGGGAGCAAACCGTCTCCTGAAACATGTTCAAGGTAAGAACCTTTTAGTGATGTAGTGTAACAACATCCAACTCTCTTTATTTTAAATTATGATGCATCACTGTTACTAGCTTCTCAATCTTCAAATTAATAGTATGAGTTAGTTTTTCTGCAGACTGTTTCTACATGTATATTGTATGTGAAATTTTTGTCTTTGTGTATGCCTAAAAATGTAGAATTATTTACCTGTTTCAATGCACAATTGTTAACGTTTACATTTATCATAAAGCTTGTTGGTTTATGAAATACCAAATTCTTGTTTTATCTATGTTTAGCTTTAAAGCATGCTGCAAATATTGTGAGATTTTCCCCAATTATAGTTGTCATTTTTTCTTTTAGGATTTCTGTCATTACTACAAACAAATTAAAAAGTGTATAGCCAATATAAGAGATTACTTAACTGTTATAGAGTAATTAGAATGTAAACTCCAATGCAAAAGGTCCAAGTGTGCCTCTCACTGCAATTTCCAAAGTGAATTCAGGAGCTTTAAATCTTATTTACATAGGCATTATACAAAATTAGATTTAAGCATACATAAGCAATGATGTATTGTTTTAAAAAAAATATTTCCTCGTATCTATCAACATTTTCTCCTTTTAGATACAATAACTTTTCTTACTCTATGTCCACTATACTGTTGCATGGGTTTTCTTCCTATGTCTTGTGAGTGTGTGAAGGGGGAATTATGTTTCAAATAAAACATTCTATATTCGTTTTTCACTAACAAACGCAAAATATATCTCATTTTGAAGAAAATTGAATGTTGCACTTAATTGTGCTCAAACTTCTTCAACAGTTTTACATTAATATTACGTTTGCTTCCATATTTTTAAAAGTTACTTGAATATTATCAGAACTGAATACTATGCCAATGTATGGAACTACACACTTAGCGATAAACGTTGTGATCAACCCCTATGGAAAATTAAAAAGAAAAAACAAACTTATATTCAAGATAACAAATACCCTCTGTTTCGAACTGCGCGTAGAACAGCCTATGGGCGGTAATTATGAAACGACTATTATTATTATTATTATTATTATTATTATTATTATTATTATTAGCAACAAACGTTAAAAACAAGATGCGCATTATGTGCACTTTGTTTCTCAAGAAAATTACTGAATAATGCATCTTAAACTTCTGTAGCACCTGCATAAACAGTGCAATATTTGATTTTTAAACAACATTTTATGTAAAGAAAATATTAATTTATTTCGCTTGGATAGATCTAGTAAGGAGAAAAGTATTTAGTTTCGTCTTCTTTCCTCTTAGAGTCAGGTCGCTGAATTATACGAGCATACACAAAAGTAAATGTGACCTTTGAGGCGATACCGATACTTACTATCAGCTATAGCCAGGCATGACTAGTCGAGAGGACATTCCTTCCGCCCTCCTCCTCTACACCCCCTGGTCCACCGGAAAACATTTGGAGCCTTCTGTACACAAGAATTTGAACATGTTCCCAAAGGGGTTAAGATCTGATGAACGTGCTGCCATCATCTCGGTGTTTCTCTACCGATCAGGGTACTTACGCTTAAGAAATACGTTACGTCACATTCTGTCTGATGTTTACACAATCCTTCTCTGATCAGTCCGCCGGTGTGACCGAGTCCTCAAGCATGGACTGTTAGGGACCTCTGCGCATCTCTGTCGGCCGAATTGTCCTGCGACCTATAATCTCCTGCGTTCCTTCACCTCATCCGTTCCTCCTGGGGGTGGTAAGCACAACAAATCCGCGTTGGGTAGAGGTGTGAGGTGTTCTCCCCGTTCCCTGATCGTATCATCAAGCTATTATTATTATTATTATTATTATTATTATTATTATTATACGGCATACATGGTGAATTAGGTGCAATTTTAATTAATATTAAGATAAAAGTTCCTTATTAAGGTTTAGGCATATTCAAAAAATGTTATAATTTTTTCCGTTTTTGCTGCCTTTGTCTTGCTCTGTCGCATTAAAAACAACAGAAACAGCATTAGCACATAAGTAGGATAAATATTTATTTATCGTTCTTTTCGATCTTGAACATAGATTTATGCCTGCTTATTTTGAAGCTATGCAAACAACAGAGGTGTTTGACAGACCTGCGAAAGCATTATAAGCTTCTGCTATTTGCCTCTTATTACTTTCTCTACTACGTATACTAAGTAGGGGAAGTATTGTATTCCACCCAAAATTTCGATACCAAGATTTCACCGGAAATACATCTTTTGAGACCCCTTGAATCCAAAAAAAGCATTTTTGGAAACATGTCCGTGTGTGTGTGTCTGTGTGTCTGTCTGTGAACAGCATAACTCAGAAACGAACAGTCGGATAAACACCAAACTTGGTATTTAGGTTCAATATTTCCAGAGATGCGACACGAAGGTTTTCAAGAAAATCCCCCCACCCCATATTACCCTTTACATGGAATATTTTTCGAAAATTTTTATTTTCTCAAAAATGGCTCTAACGATTTTGATTAAAATATCATATGTTTAAGATATTTTCATGACAAATAAAATGTATATCTTGAATTTTCTGGGAATGTCTCCAAAAGTATTCTTCATTGTGAACGACTTTTGCATAACTGGTAAACCATAAGAGATAGACAAAATTTTACTACACAAAAAGTGTAGATTGCGTTAAAATACACAATTTATGTCATATAGTTTTTTGGGGGGTGAACCATTTTCGAGATATTGCTCGTTATTCCCTAAAATTTTTCGATATTTTCTCAAATGAGAATTCGTTATTCATTTTTTTGTCTTGGATATGCAAAGAGTATTAATCTGTGTCAAAGGGAATAGTGCTGCACCTAGCAACCAGCTATTAAGAGATATTATATGCTTAAAGGCTACTGTATTTCTATATTGCCCTTGTAAATATATATTTCCCTTACATCTACAAGAAAATTAGCAATAAGATAGAGTCTGCAAGTGTTTATCTCGATTAACATGAAGTAGATGGAGAATAAGCGTTTGTAAAAATAGTTTGTACAAGAGTAGAGAAAGTCATGTGAGTGTAACACATCAGATTTTTTTGTATGCTTTATCAAAATAACAAGAGCTTCCAACTGCTTTGGCATAAGCTATAAATTCCTTCCAACTCTGATAATTCATTATTATGAATTTAAAACACGCTGAATAGTTTTTAAAATAAAAATAAAAATTTAGCAGGATGGCGCCTCAATGCTCCTAACTCCACTTCACTTGTTTGTTTTGGTTCTTCTAATTTCAGAAGATCCTAGCAAGTCACGGGAAGTTGAAGAACAGAATTGCGCTAAATTTACGCATGGTACATAGTGATCGTGCTGTGCATTCAGACATAACATTTTAATAGTGATTTTTCAGTAACATTACCTTCGTATATCTTCTCGAATACAGTCAAATCACGCATTGATTCCAATCTCAAGTGTCCCTTCACATTTTATTGTAATTACTGTTTCATAATCGTCACGCTTTCTGGTCACGCATCGTTACGTGTAAGCAAAGTGCACTACTGATGGATATCGGAGGTATCTTTCATGCAGCGTTATACAGAAACAATATTAAATATTCACAGAACCAAGTATTATGTGCTAGCTGTATAAATGCTGTCACGTTAAGCTTTTTCAGAGAAATGGACAACAAATACAATGAAGCCGCGGTAAATCCGCATTGTTATACGAATCTTTTGAAAGGTCCAGAAAATAACAAGAAAAGGAGTAAAAAACTAGTTAGCAAGCCTTTTCCTATGGGACCCGCCGACGAAATGTCCATTGGATGCGGCCTGTAGGCAGTTAACCCCTGAGAAACGTTTTTAATCAAGCACTTGGCATCATTTTTCTTAACCCTTCATGTTCATAATGTGAAGGACAATAATTTATTTCTTGAAATGATTATGTACTTATGTGACTGCAGTACTATGTGAAAGGACATGTTAAAGGACAAGTCATTCACAGCAACAATTGCTGACGACATGGGTAACCGAGGTCGTTAAGGCACGTACTCGTGAACGGGAGGTCCGAGGTTCAAATTCCGCAAGGACCGTTCTCTCTGACTGAGGTTTTCATCAGTCTTTATAACTGCCAAATTCCGGGAATGTACTATAAAGTTAGTCTACCTATTTTAGTTACCTGTGAACTACGTCTTTGGACTGTAGTGTTACTACACGAACATAGACAGAAATACTTGACAATTGTTTTGAAAACAGGTGCTCGACACATGGTTAATACGTTAGCTTTTTGTTCTGTGATGCATAAGGTATCACATATTCAATCATAAACCCTGCTGATATGAAATATACAAATATTGAAGTAATGCCTCTTAGTTTCAACACCTGACATAATTATATTCAAAACCATGCATGTTTATTTATAAGGATATTTTGGTGTATTATTTCTGCATTCGATTGAATTAAGGGTAATGTTGCTCCAGAGGTCGACGTGTCATGGCAGGTACCGTGCAACGTCAGGCAGGTTACCCTGAAGAAAAAACATCGCTAAAATTCCGCGAATGTGTGTCATTTGGCTTTTTAAATGCCCCAAAGTTGTTTCAGGACTTCCGGTTATGTATTCCAGCGCGATTTATTGAATTGGTTATGTATTCTGGCGTGATTTTGTCAGCAATCAACATGAACTTACGCATCTTTGCAGAGAATGAGATCTTAAATAATGACGCTGTCCTAATCGAAAATTGGGACAACTTGCAGAAGAGCTAGCAAATTTAGGAAGCAGTTCGGCACTTCTCAGGAACTCTTCAACTCGTACTTGCATGAATTCATGTACAGGAACAGCTGTCCCAATCGGAGAGTGTTTCAGAATTTTCTTATGACACACTCCGAGAATTATCCTGCAAAATAACATCTTCGCAGCTCTCTTTTGGTTCGTCTTCTCCGTCAGAACTTCCTTTTCATCTTTCTTTTCTTCCAAAATTTTATATTTCTTCACTGTCTATCCTCCAGAACTCCATCTTTCTTCTACATCTGTCTTCCTTATATGCATCGATGCAAAACAGCCTTTATTAAGGCTAACAATTGCATCGTGAAAGCAGATATGTCCTTGGACACAATTATAGTAGCATTCATTATTATATAGTTGTATTACATTTGTTTACTGCTATACGGTAATTATTTAGTTATATTACATTTGCTTACTGTTGCACGGTAATCATTCAGTTGTATAACATTTATTTAGTAGTACACGGGCTCTAATGGTTATTAGTAAACGCCACGCATTAGACAATAACAATATGTTTTCCTACTTCGTGGTTATTATTCAGTTTTATTGCACTTATTCACTATTTCGCGCTTTTCTATTACGACAGCTTATAACAACAATACCAAACTTTCCGGTTTTACTAACGCGGCAGCATTTTTTCCGTTTAATAGTTGGTACCTGACATTGCGCATTTACATCGTCCGCCATGACACGTCGACCTCTGGAGCAACATTACCGAATTAAGCATTAATTTGCGCTTCAAAACGCATTAGCATTAACTTCCAAAATGGTAACGCTGCATTAAAAGTAGGTTGACAGCGGAATATGTATTCCATCAATGTCGCTAGGCTCTGTGCTTTACTGCGCTCTGAGCCAAAGCAATCTTGGCCCCACCTCCCCCATAAGAACTGTGTAGAAACATACACTCTAGTCTTATACACCGTGCTTAAGCGTAGACGGTGCCAATCTGGAGTTGGCTCCAAGCTTCAAAAACCTACTGGCAGAGCGCACGTCGCTTAACGCGCCCGTTCAAATGAGAGAATACATACTCGAAAACAATGCTTTATGCGCAATTCCTATACATTTGTCTTTCTCTCTTTTTGACACAAGTAGTACCATGGCACAGCGGCACTATCCCAGAAGCCGCCCCTTTCGTTATAGGTACAAGGGGAATGCAGTAGGCTTAAGGGTAGTCAAATGTTTTAAAAGCGGGTCGCTATGTGATGACTTTTAAACTCCATTCTGTTTTCTTGATCAGGTGGAAAAACAAACCAACAGCGATTTATCACCTGGAAATAAGTATAAGTATTTGAAAATTCAAAACCGATAACTGTGAATGAATTATTTATTGTCTACTTTGAACTTACATGCAATTTATACAATGTTTATAATACAATGGAGCTGCTTATTATTTCTCTTCCCCCTTATATTTAACATTTTGTTGTATATATAACGGGGAAGTATAATTTTCCACTATTTACTTTTCTGCCTTGTTACCCTTTTTCCGTATCTTCTTCAATTTGCTTCACATCTCCTTTAATCACTTTAACCTAATTTTCCCTAAATATTTCCCTGCTTTCTCCATATATTCATTTGATCTTGTATTAAAAATCTTCCTAACTTTTAGCTCTATTGGTAAATTTTTCAATTTCTCTAGTATTAAATTCTCTCTTCCTTTATCCGTGTCCTCGCATTCCAGAATATAATGCCAATTGCCATGTAATCCATTACATTAAGTACATCTCTCCCCCTTCTTCTCCCTGTTAGACCACCTAAATTCATTACACCTGTTCTCGCCCATTCATACACCATTCTCGCCTTTTTCTGGCAAACTTCATGTATCTTTCTTTTCCCCATTCCGTTTTTAAATATCTATAATCTATTAATGACCTTTTTTCCATAAAACTGCTCATAATTTCTTTTCAATATCCTCCACTCTTGTTCTAATTTCTTTCCTGAAACCCTTACATTTGTTGTTTCTTTCGGCCCATGTTTCCCCCATTCCTATTTCTTCCATGTTGTCTGTATATTGTGCATCCAAGTTTCTTTTTTCTCCATTTTCTCCTGTACGAGTACAACCAAGCATTGCTTTAGTATTTCATTTTCTTCAAGTAGCTTTATTCTGAACCAGTATTTGGTTGCCCTTTCTACCATTTTGGCTTTAGCTCCCACCCTCCCTAGTTCTGCTTGTGCTACTCCATTCGATGAACTTCTTGGTAACCCCAGGCTTATCTTGCAAAAATTCCTATGTATAGCATCCTTTTTCCAGCCCCCATATCTCTGCTGCGTATAACACCCTTGCTTCCACCACTGTGCTATATATCCTTTCTAGCCATGCAATTTGCATTTCTGGTATTTTATTCATACATGCTCTGATTACCTGTATTGCTTGTTTCCCCTTTGCTAGTACTTTTTTCTTCTGTTCTCCCCAATTCCCTGCACTATTGAGCCTTACTCCTAGATAGTCAACTGTCCTCGCTACTTCCAGTTCCGTTTCTTCCCAATACCGCTTTTCGGTCTTTCTTAGTTTGTATCCTCTTAAAAATCATGATTTTCGATTTATTTTTGTTTATTCTCAACCCCCACTCTTTACAGTATTTGTCATGCTTCAATAGTTTTACTTAGTCCCATAACTGGAATGAAACCTGCCACTAGATCATCTGCAAACAATAAACCTGATATTTCCTTATTATTAATAACTGATGAATGATTATTCAATTTTTTATCTCTTCTATAATATCATCTTTAAATAGGTTAAATAGTACTGGACTAAGTTTGCTCCCTTGTCTAAGCTCTAAATTATTCGCGTTCTCTTCAGTAATTTTTCTCTTTACTATTTTCACGCACCACTCATTATTTGCATATAAAAAGCCGATAACTATGAATACCTCGAAAATGGTTGGGGTCACAGAAATATTTATTTAACATAAATTGTATGCTTTAACGAGATAAACCTACAATTTTGGTCTCTCACGATTTACCAACTATGCAAAAGTTATTCAGAATGAACTAGACTTCACAGGCTATTCGCAGAAAGTTCAAGACATTTATTTTGTTTCCCATATGGTGCTCATATCAAAATCGTTATAGCGACTCTAGAGAAAATAAAAAATAACGAAAATGTTATCATGTAAAGGGTAGTTCGGAGTGGGGGTGATTTTCTTCAAAATCTACGCGCCGCATCCTTGGAAGACGCTGATTTGGTATTTAACTGCCTTTACGTTCACAGATCGACAGACATCGGCCTTTTTCAAAAAAGAAGATATTTTTTGGATTCAGGGAGCCGCAAAACGTTAAAATCTCGGTTAAAATTTCTGGGTGAATGTAATACTATAGGCAGGATAGAATAAGACTAGAAGTGGAATGGGACTTACCGTCGACCTACACAGAACTTTTGTACCTAGGACCCTGACGGGGCGTCCCCGGGAGGAAGGGATGAGGAAGCAGAGGGCGGCCGGACCAGGAAACACGACAGGCATAGGACAGGGTCCTTACCATTTACAGGCTTAAACTCCCCGGGTGCTGGTTGGTGCAGCCGGCTGCTTCCCTTCCTGTGGGCTTACACATCCCCTGGGGGGCCGGGATCCGGAGACCGCTCGCAGTCTCGAAGGTTGCTCAGAACATCCTTTTCCCTTACCATGCACAGGCCGAGACCTCCCGCCGACACTTGCAATCCTGAATGACATCAAGCAGATGAAAGGTGAAGTGAAATGAGAATGGAAATGAAATGAAGAGACAGGAAATTCGGGGGCTGTAATGATCCTGCCCAGCATTGCTTAGTTACCCGAGGAAACCCCCGAAAAACCCCATGTGTAAGGAAGGTCGACCACGGGAGTCGAACCAATGACCTCCCAAATGCGGGCCACAGACGTTACCTCCTGAGCCACCCCGCTCGGTAAGAAGTAGGGAAAATAAAAGGCAATATCAACAACACAATCCATTTCGAAAGTATATCGCACTATAAAGGAAAATTAAATAATTCAGTTTTCATGCTGGTTTTCTCATTTTTCTGTTAGATAATCCTTGCGTGTTACCGGAGATGCAGAGTGGTTAGATAGCAGGAACCATTTCTCAACGTCAACCTGAATCACGCAAGTACAAATGTGTTTACTTTAGCAGGTATAATAAGGTGGAGCGAAACGCGAATCTTTCTAGTTTGATCATGCAGGGGTTTCGTTTGACCCAGGGCTGGCAACAACAGACTGCACCAGCGCCGAGACTTCAAAGAAGAAGACTGATCGTTCAAAGCCATCCAGAACCGCGTCCATCCGAGTCCCACAAGTCCTGCAGTGATGTTATGATTGACTATTTGGCTGAAATATTTCGAACAATCACAGTGCATGGATTTGTACACTTCACGTATATCAGAAGACATCCTCTAGAGCAGTAACGTAGCTTTACTTCTTCTTTCTTTAACCAAAGCGCTAGTTGTAAGGAAACTTCATATTTCTGTAATGTCGAACTGCACCTGGAGGAACTCTGAGAAAACATCTGCTACAAAGTTCATGAGCACATATTGTTGTTAACTGCTTGTAAAGGAAATTGTTAATGGCCTTAAGTGATATCTGTAAATAATCCATTTCATAGGTATAACGAATATTTCTGTTCAATTTTTCTTTCCCCTGATTATCGGAGGGAACTTAGCACTGCTCCAGTGAAGATACTGTACCTACACCCCACAAGGGGTCGCCCCCGGAGGGAGGAGGAGGTGAGAGGTGACACCGGCGGCCGGAAACAAAAGTGACAGCACAGCAATGACAGGGTCCCCCACATTTTCCAGATTGAGATCGTGCCGATAGTCGGACGGGCAGACCGGGCACCCCCGCTCCATGCAGAAGGTCCAATCCGAAGGCCAAGGGACGGAGGAAGTTCCATACAGAGCATCCTTTTTCCCTGTGCCGCACCGAAACACCATCTCCGACACTTCCAACCCTGAAACAGACCTAACGGAGTGAAGGATGAATGAAATGAAGAATGGAACGAAATTCCGGGGCTGAAAGAAACCACTCCAGCATTCGCCTGACAACCCAGCAAAACCCCGAAAGAAAATGTGATTCCGAGACCTCTCGAATGGGAGTCGCACGCGTTACCGCGGCGCCACCTCGCTCGGTTTCTGTTCGGTTTATGTAGAATCAGCACCTAGTTGATATTACTAGATATCCTAGCTTACACAGTGCTTTTTCTTCACAATGTGGCCACCGCCGCAGCAGCTCGGACTCCCGCTGAAACAGTTATATCATCTCCCCAATCGCCTAACATTCTCATAGTTACAGTTACATTTACAATGATAATAAGCATATAGTTTAATTAAGAGATGTTGGAAATGTCCTCTATCCACATATTTCAGGCATCTTCTCAGGAGATTTGCGTTCATACTCGAGAGTTCAATATTCGAAATTGAGTTTTGTGTTGAGGGTTTGTTGCACACACGTTATTTTTAAGTTAAAGATAAAAATCATATACAATTAAATCAGGGAATCGCGAGGGCCACAATACTTTACTGATTACTCTATCTTCAAACATTTCCTGAATTAGAGTTAATGCCTCATCAGCTGTGTGCACGGTAGGAAGGTCTTTTTTGAAAAATCCAGACTGACATTTAACGACTGTCAGCTGTCCAAACAATGGCGTGAGCAAGTCATTCCAGTACCTCTTTGAAGTATTTCTGGTGAAATCTCGATATCGAATTTTTGGACGGAATGCAACGCTTCCTCTACTTACCATAGGCAAGTAGCAGAGAAAGTAAAAATTGCTAACTGAAAATTGAGGCAGTATTTTTAACACTTAAATGATTTCAGTCCAATTATATAATATATAAATTCAATAACAGGCCGCCTTGAAGCAATATGTGTATGTAATAATTTTTAAAATGTATGTAACAGTCATTGCATATGCTTATATTATTGTATACATGTTCAATAATGTTATATGAATGTATTACATAATTTATAATGTAGGAGCTGTGAGAATAATAGGTTAAAAGTTGCTAACAATGAGGTAACCTTGAGGCAATAATGAATTAGAAAGTTTAAATGCTACTTGTGATTCTTAGAAGCAATAATGTAATTTTAGTGACAGTTTATAAAAATAGCCAATCAACAACCAGAAAAAGCTTTAGTTAAATGAAGGTATTCTATTGGATTAGGGATAGCCAATCAGAGACTTGAAATATAGAAATTTACAAGTTTAGGTGGTTGAAATCAGTTTCAGTTGGTTGCAGACAGCGTTACTAACCAGACGCAAAAAGTGTCCTCAAGAAATTTAATACGTATTCGTGTGAGACGAAAAATAGTTTACGTGTTAAAAAGTGCAAGTAATTCATAAAAGAATCTCACAGCTCTATATCAGTGAAGTGTTATTTAAATCGTATCAAGTATTAATAAAAGGAGTGAAGTAAAATTATAATCTGTGTAAGCCTACATTCCTCAGTCGCACCACAGCCCTCCTAAGAGAAACGTGTCTCTAACAATAATACCGACGCAGCCGAGGCAAACATAAATGTATAATATTTAAAGAAACAGTCAAAATTACAAAGGTAATAATATTTTTAAACTTAGGGCGAAGGCTACCGGAAAGCGGGTATCATACGTGCGGTTGCAACTACTACAAGTTCGGCTCCCCAACAGTTGAAAAATAATACAACTCCTTCAATACGACCTACTTCAAAATGTGTAGGTAAACTCCATTCTTTACTTAAACGATAAAACAGTTCTCTGCTAATGGCATTGGGTTGTCTCATAAGTTCGTCCGCTTTGCTCGCAAGTTCCATCTATAGCGCCTGAAAACCCTGAAACCTCTGTACAATCAATTTATCCCAGTTGCCTAACCACCCCTACGACTTAGAGAACAACAACCAGACTCACTATTGGATATGTCAGTGTGTATTTGTGACTGACGTTGGATAGAACGGCGTGAACTTGTGTTTACAAACTATGGAAAGCAAAAAGGAACATTTCCGACATCTTATGCTGTTTTACTATCTTAAGAGCAGAAGATTTGTGCTGTCTACGGGAAAGTCAGTAACGAAGCGAGCATGTCAAAAGTGGTTTAGTCGATTTCGAGCTGGGAATTTCTCCCTAAAAGACAAACCTCGGTCTGGACGGCCAATGGTTACGGACGTGGAAAGAATTCATGAAACGATAATCAAAAATCCACGAATTACAACTCGGGTGCTGGCATTGGAACTCAATTTAGCTCGTGCTACTGTAGCCAGGAACTTGGCAATATATTGTCGACAATAATGGTGTATACTGCAGGAAATAAACAAGTTTGTTTAGAAAACATAACTGCCGTAGTTATTTATCTTTTGAACTGCCTTGTGTTTAAAGTTTGTAAACGGAAAGTTCGGCAACTACGCTGTCGTAGCTATGTTGCGGGTGAGATGTGTTCCCAGGCGTTCTTAGTGATTGAAACGTAACGAAAAGCGAACAAACTTATGAGACAAGCCTATATATCAAATAAAATGCTCCAACAAGCACCCCTCCTCATGAACAATACCTTTTGGTATTGGGGAACTCTGAGGAGACATCAGCGCTGCTTCTTTCTCTGTAGATCTAGAGACACGTGATATTAGCGTGAGGTCTTAGGGCGAAAAACATCGAAGGGGCCGAGTAGGCATGACGATATCGCTGAGTGCACCAACTATGTAGCAGTGAAAGGGTTGAAGGCAGTTTTAATAAGGCTAGGAATGTGTACAACTGAAGTTCTTGATGCTGCAGAATTTTCCGTTTTGTGCGGAAGACTGCACTTGGGAACGAAGTTTATAATCATCATCGTTACCTGCAGAAGAGAGTACACGATGTATATATTGTATATTACTTCAGAAAAGTAATGAAGACGAAATAAGTTGAAGTTCTTAAGAAAATTAACTTTTTACCAAAGAATCATATTAAGTTAAGCCAGGATAATTACATTGTTTCAGTGCTTTATGGGGACTGTTTCTGCTGATGGCGATAGGTGGCACTATATACCTGTGCTACACATCTTGGAAAAATTACTGGGAAAATCCTACTGTGATCGTCATGGAAAGTAACTTTCGAGAGTGGAACACAACTTTTCCTGCTGTTTTCCTGTGTCCGGGACCTATACGATATGATGCAGGACAGGTGAACGCCACTGCACAACGGTTAGTCTATCCTCATTCTTATAACAGCTCTAAGCAATGAAGATTTTTGACAAGGCTTATATTTATATTTATTTTGAAGAATTACCTAAATCTTTGTGTTCGAAGATCACCTATAACTTATTTAGACAGAGTAGCCTTATGTACATATAATGTCAAATGCATGGATGGCATTTAAACTAAACTCCTTACAGTGATTCAGCCAAAAATTGTTAAAATATATTTAAAAGTTTTGTTTTATTTAAGTGCAGTGTTTACAAAAGCTACCTATGATACCTAAGTTACAGTTAGAACGTGAAATCTGTTACTAGAGAATCGTATTTCTGACGGAGCTCTCCTAGAAATTGTAGTTTTCACAAACAACTCATCTATAGGAGCCGAATTTACTAGGAAATTCTATTTCTGACGGAGCTCTCCTAGAAATTGTAGTTTTCACAAACAACTCATCTATAGGAGCCGAATTTACTAGGAAATTCTATTTCTGACGGAGCTCTCCAGGAAATTGTAGTTTTCACAAACAACTCATCTGTCAGGAGCCGAATTTACTAGAAAATTCTATTTCAGACGGAGCTTCCAGGAAATTGTAGTTTTCACAAACAACTCATCTGTCAGGAGCCGAATTTACTAGAAAATTCTATTTCAGACGGAGCTTCCAGGAAATTGTAGTTTTCACAAACAACTCATCTGTCAGGAGCAGAATTTACTAGGAAATTCTATTTCTGACGGAGCTCTCCAGGAAATTGTAGTTTTCACAAACAACTCATCTGTCAGGAGCCGAATTTACTAGAAAATTCTATTTCAGACGGAGCTCTCCAGGAAATTGTAGTTTTCACAAACAACTCATCTGTCAGGAGCAGAATTTACTAGGAAATTCTATTTCAGACGGAGCTCTCCAGGAAATTGCAGTTTTCACAAACAACTCATCTGTCAGGAGCAGAATTTACTAGAGAATTCTATTTCTGACGGAGCTGTCAGGAAATTGTGGTTTTCACAAACAACTCATCTGTCAGGAGCAGAATTTACTAGGAAATTCTATTTCTGACGAAGCTGTTCAAGAAACTCTAGTTTTCATAAACAGCTTATCTGCCAGAACCCAAATTTAGTAGGAAGTACCATTTTGACGAAGCTCTCCTGGAAATTCCATTTCTCACCTAGTTCTCCTGGAAATTACAGTTTTCACAAACGTAATTCAATTACATCATTACCACACATAGGAGTTCTTAAGAAGTTAGTTTCAAATTATCAACACTGAAACCATTATCACCCGATAGAATAAAGACAACAGCGGCCAAAGGTCACTGATAGGCAGGTTTTGGTGCTGTCTGCGAACGCGAACGCGAACGCGAAAAGATTGCATGAGGCTTAGGGGTAGTAGGCTACCTGCGATATTCCTTACTCGTGATGCAGTAACAGTTCAACTTTATTTCCTTGCGTCTTTGACTTTTAATGTTTAGAAATTTGAATTTATGCTTATAACTAAATTTTAGTAAATTATAAAATTTTATTTTATTTCTTTGGTAATTGAACATGAACATTATTACTACTATTGTTATTTCTGTTGCTGAAACACAAAGTTGCTTTATTACTCATACACTTATATTATGGGATGTTTAAACATTACTACACTGGTGTGCAAAATCTAAGGACGAGATGGGTAAAATAACCTAACAAATGAACTACTTGGTCGAAGGAGATAAAGGTACGGGAGCATGTTGTCAGAGGTCTCTCATACGTACAGAGAAGGCCGGACGTCACATGGCGCGAGTGTAGCGAGCCTATAGTGCCAAATGGGCCTAGTCCCGCAACACGGGGCAGTTGACGAAACAGGACACGACAGTGTGTGGCAATTAGCGAGCTGTTACGGTGCACTGTAGTGGTGTTCTTCATTGCAACATGGCCCGTAGACACCATATGGATGACTTTTCGGGGAAGAATCATCGGGAAACTGGAAGAAGGGCGAAGTGTGCCGAGTGTTGCTCAGGAGTTTGGAATTGCTCACAGCATTGTTTCACGTGCATGGAGGACCTTCCAAACCTCAGACACCGCTGTCCTAAGGAGAGGTGGTGGTCGACCACGCTCAATTACAGCAGCAGATGACCGCTATATTGTGCAACAGGCAAGAAGGGATCCACGCCAAACAGCGGGTGCATTTGCAACCACATTTAACAGGACAGCTAGGCACGCAATCTCACGATACAGAGTGGCACGGCGACTACACAGAGGTGGTCTCTGTCCGACGGCCAGTACGTTGTGTTCCATTGACATCCGCACATCGGCGGCACCATTTGCGATGGTCCCAAGAACATCAAAATTGGACCAACGAGGAATGGTCGCGTGCTCTTCTCGGATGAGAGCAGATTCAGTATAAGTAGTGATTCTCGACGTACCCTTATCTGGCGAGAGGTGGGAACAGGTAATGAACCCAGGTACATCCTCGAACAAGAGAATAAAAATCTACACTACAATTAAGTAGTATAATAGTACAGGATGATATATGAAGAACTGACGCGTTTCTTTCCTTAATTATTCTGTTCGAAATTCACTCAAAGCCCCAATTTTAGTACCAAATTAAGCAGAATGTTCTGGAGTTTTCATTGCCTGTCACTAGATGCGCAGATGTTCATGTTTTATTCATAATTGTTAGTTTTATTGTTGGTAACCGTTTTTGAGATTTTGTTCTAGTCAAGTGAAAATGGAGTACACGTTAAATAAACGACTCTTCCTTGTAAAGCAATACTGGATTACGAATTCTATTACAACTACTCAAAGGACATACCAGAGGAAACTTGGTGTTCGAAATCCTCCCCAAAAAACACAATATTGGGAGTGGTAAACAAATTGGAAACAAATGGAATTCTTGTGAGTGAAAAGGCAAAGCTCGTTCATCTAGGCTTCCCACGGTTGTTGTTGACGTAAGAGCACGACAGTTCAATGAACGCTTTTCTAAACTTGTGTGGAATATGCTTTTCTAAAGCCAGATACAATGAAAGCAAACAGGGATAAATTGTTAGGGATATTGGGATGTTTTCACAAGCTGAAAAAGTTTAGGAGGTAGAGTACTTTTGGGATCTTATATTTTCATTATCTTACAACGAACTAGGTCGGTGACGGGGACGAAGCTAAATACACTACAGATTATTCCGGTGAAATCTAAAACATCATAGTGAATTATACAATCTTTCTTACATAAACAGGAAGGAAAGGAAGGAAATATGCCTTTAAGACCTCAACACAAGTCCAAAGAATAGGTACATTTATTCTAAAGTAAAATTATATTGTCACATGGCTACATGGCGTTCGTTGGAATATATGTGCTAGTTAACCTGACGTGTTGACTGTCTCACTCATAGCATACGAAAGAGGCAGAAATAGCAGCGCATGGCAGTAAATACCTGCTAAACCACTTCCATTTACACCGTATGTCATTACCGGCCAATGCTTCTAACCCCAGAACATACAATCTCCCCCAAATATGCTAAGTTAATCCCACAGAAACCCGCTAAATGTTACGAATTGAAATGGATTAAACGCGTGATTTGAAAAGCAACCATTAGGAAATGAGGGTATTATGGGTGTGATAATGGATAGTTATGAAACTGAAAACCAAAATCGCCTAAAATGGTATGTGTTTTGTTTTTCTTTTCAGGCTAGCGTTGGAAGCAAAAACAGATGACATCCCCCGTCTGGAACACTTTCTCATAACACTCGCAAATCTTAATTATGACAACCTTGATACTCTCAAGGAATTCCAAGGAGATCCAATAATACCTAAAACTAGTCTTTGGGAGTTGTATTATGAGGTATGTACGTGACTAAATTATAAAGTTTATAAACATGTTGATTTGTGGAAATGAATTGTCTACGTCATAGAACTTTTTCATATCCTGACTTACATATAGCTGAAAATATTATCGCACTATCTAGAATAATAATAAATATTAATTATTTCGATGTTTTGTTATGTAAAGTGACGATAACTCCTGCACATGTATCTTCTCGGGCTACCAGCGATATCAGAGAGTAAAAAACATCGGAGACTAATATTGCCTTCACATTTAGGGTACAGATGACTTGCCCTTTTTGGACGGGCTGCCATAACCCGCGATCTCCACTGGCAGTCGTCATCAGGAGCTACAACGCCTCCCCAAGTGCATACGGTTTGGAAACTGAACGTGGAAGGCAGAAAGACGGGGTGCTAGTCAGCATGAAGTGAATGAAGCTAGAGGGAGGGTTCCGCTTAACACCCCGATTAGTAAAGTTAATGCCTTACTGGCATGTAGTGCATGAGAGAGCGTGCGTTGAAGCCTAAGAGGCAGCAAATGCCGGAGTCTGTGACACAACTAGAGTAGTAAAAGGAGAGAAGTGAATTGAAATTATGCATGATAGGTGAGTGAGTGTTTCTAAGCTTTTGTAAACAATCCGATAACCTTAAAATTAAATTGTATAACTAGTAACTTAGGAAGGGAAAATACATGTAATGGTGGCTTTAAGAGGGATGTGAATACTTTAGAGAGATATAACCCACCATTCTACCCATTTTAAGATACTTTCTTATATACTAAATCCATCGCGAAGTCAACAAATTACTGCAGTTTGTCAATGCTGCGAAGCACAGAGTAACTGCCAACCCAATCGTATTAGCGTAAACCGCGAGAATAGCGATGTTAGAACTGACAACTGCAAAGTTACTGATGCCATCCCCGTTATTTGAATCCAGTTCATATATTCACCTAACCTCAGGTTAAATCTCAAAACCACAGGATCCTTTGGTTTCACTGCGGCTCGCTACGGCCTTGCTGCCTCCGCTCGCCTAATATTCATTCTAGCCATTTCTATCTCGCTGCATTTTTGCTCAAATGCTGGCGGCCCTTCAGGAGAAACTACGAATTACGATAGCCAGAAAGCGCCCAATACGGGTCATACCGTAAACAAATAACCGAAGGTAAGTATGGGACAACGCCGAAATCATGCTAATAAGCATATAGAATATATTACACACATGCAGTGAGTGTGTGGAATGCAGTGCTAGGGGAAGAGGCGCTATGTGAGTGTTGCACCTTGAATTTTCTTATGTTGTGGTAACTTCAGGGTCTTCAGGATCGTATGAGTTAGTTCTTTCTGTGACGTACCAGGCTATGAAGCACGACCTGCGAACAGAGATGAGTTTGGGTCTATGCGCCTCAACAGAGTAAAGCGATGTCTATAGATGTGTTGTTGTCCTCTAAGGAAGTTTTTAATAAATGTAGTGGAGTGTTGTGTTTGAGAGTACCTGTGAAGTGTTGCCTAGATTTGATATTAGAAGGTTGTGATGTTTGATATATTGTTGTGAAGGTCGGAAGCAAGCCTTAATGATTTCGTGTATCATGGGCATGCGCAATTCCTTGAGTAATTTGTATGCTGAGGCTATTCTAAGTACCCCGGTGACTATTTGCAGATTCTGTTTTGAAATTGGTTCACTTGTTTTATTAAGCTTTCTCAGCATATTTCGAAATCGGAAAGGCGTAAGTAAGTATTTGTCTAATGAAAGTTTTGTGTCGCGTGCAAGTGCCAGTTTTGGGGAAATATAACTGCCGGTTTTAATTAATGAATAAAGCTTACTGAGCTTACGTCTTTTAAGATGTTTGCTTGGTGTGCGCGTTCCAAGAGGCCTTGGTCTATTTTGATGCAAAGGTGCGTGGTATTATTGGACCAAAAAGTTTTCTCCGAAAAGCAGAATGGGGAAGCGATTACACGGGATGTCTGCGTTGACTAGTTTAGCAAATCTGATCTTCTCATTGTTACTTTAATTCGTCGTTTAGAGAACCAGTCTTTCATGGTTTTACTGTTGATTGTAGTCGATTGCACATGAATAGTGTGATCGGCATAGAGGTAGAGGTGAACGTTTGGGATTCTCTATATTTCATTTATGTAATTTTAAAGAAATTGGTAACCTAGGAGACTGCATGGCATTACTCGCGGTTTAGATAGAGTGTTGTTGACTGAAGAGACGAACAGCCCGTTACGAAGTTAGTTTGCAATTAGTTTGATCGTGGAGTCGGGCAGGTTGATTTCAGTTAGTTTACGTGTAGTCCCGGGCGTCAGACTCGGTCAAAAGCTCGTTCCATATCTAGGAAGAGAGCTCCCGTGAATTTATTTACATTGAATCCGTGAGTAAGCTGTTCTGTAATTCGTAGAAATTGCAGGCGCATCGAGTGTTTGTCCCCAAATCCAAACTTGTATTAAGATATTGTTTGATGAGGTTGCATTTAGGCATTTAAGCATTATTTTCTCGGGAGTTTGCTGAGTCTTCAGTAGACTAATGGTTTTATAATTATCAAGACTGGCCCGATCTTTGTTCTTTTTTTGGCAAAGTGAAGGACTTTGGACTTTTTTCCAGCTCTGAGGAAAGTTACCGCTTTCAAGTACGAAATTGTAAATGTACGCTAATCATTTTAGACCATGGGTGATAGGTGTTTCAGCGCAACGTTGGCTATTGTGTTTGTGCCAGGTATCTACTTGTTGGCTAAGTGCGCAATGATCATCAGAACTTCCATTGGTGAGAATTTGTATCTTCTAGGAGTTCTTTCGGTGTGTGTATTGCGCGTCAGATATTCAGCTTTGTTAGTGAATTGCGGTATAGAAAGTGCGATCTTTGGTGTTAGCCTGTTCTGGAGAGCATTTATTTATATTATCTGAATCCAAGGCAGCGATTTATTTATTTATGCATAGGGTTGGGTTATTCGTAATCTCCCGTGTTAAATATTGGAGATGCTCTATAAGGAAGTATGATGTGTATCCATAGCTTCGACTGTTTTTTTTTAACTTTCTAGTTAGGTAGAATGGGGAATCAGGGATAGGAAGCAAGAAGGCTGCCTATTCGGTTTTTGTGCTGTCATCGTCATGTTCCTACACATTGTCGATGTCCCGTTAGTCAGCGTGGTCGGTTTTTATTCTAGGAAAGGGAACTTTATAGATTAGAAAATAGAGGAAATTGGATAGTAAGAGATTAAACAGACAGATATAGGGCGCATAAAAGCTCGGGTGACAGATGATCTGCCCCATGAGGACGCCGAGATACCTGTTAGGGACTTTGGCTGCGGTCTTGCATACTTTGCCCTAGAATGATACTGCATATGCTGGTTAGGCCAGTGATGGCGCTATTTTAGGTGTCAGTGCTGCAGCGCCCTCGCTAAACCACAAAGGTGTTGCAATGTCTGCGGTCCAGTGTACCCTCATGTTTTTCCGCGCAGGCGAGATGCCCTTTTAAGACGTAGGGCTCTCAACTCTGCAAAAGACTTCTGCTTCGGCTAATATGATGAAAAGGTTTGAGCAGATGACCCTGGAGTTGTTGCATTCAAGCCTTGGCTTATATACCTCTGGTGAGCGAAGCTTGGTCGATATTTGTCCAAGGCATATCCTCCACTACCAGTATTCTATACCGCATTGCGGTTTACTAAGTGTTAAGCAAGTTAAGAGTAGCCAAACAGGTAGAGCCAAGCAGGTAGGTTCGTTTCTGAACACGTACTTTCTATTATCTTCTGTTCCAAATTGCTGATGTTCGCCAAATTATAGTGCTGTTCTCAAAACTAATTTTATGACTTAATTACTGCTGTGCTCTTCCATTGCAGATTTTTCGGTAAGGCTCGTAGTCTTAACAGCTTTGCTCTACTGTTCTTTTCCATTAGTCCAAAAATACTTTACTGCATATATGATAAACACATGGGGTTCTTGATCGTCTTTTATCAGTCTTAATGGTTTATTAACTTTGTAAGTGGCTTGTGCACAGTCTTAATATCACGTTTTGGCCAAATGTACACCTCTAATGTTAGACAGATTACCTGAATAAGGTGCATGTGCTATTTTCTTCCTTCCGTTTTCTTGTTCTCCCACTTTTCTTTCCTTTATTCTTTGAATTCTCTTTCTGAATTTATAAGGGAAGAATTGTTGTAGCATTTACGATTTAGTTTATTGATTTTATTGAATAATTTACGGGTGTCTCTTTTAAAGATTTCTCGCAAGACTTTTCCTGATGCAAGAATGCTCAAGCTCTTAGTATGGGGTTGAGTTTCATTATAAACCCACGCCACATGCGCAAGCTTTTTCCTCCCTAATCCTCAGTAATAGCTTTGGGCATACTGTCTGTTTCTCCTCGGCTGTCCAAACTTTCCTGCAAAGTCACTATTCAACAAATTTGGCGCGTAAAGTATACTCTCATCCAACTGCGATGGAACTTAGTGCATAAATGGACCATATCCGAGATACTATAGTAAACCTTTTATTCCTCCTGCATTACAAAAAGAAAATAAATACCAATTATTTTTAATCAGCCGTTCCGCCCCTTTTCGAATGGAGGCGATATGAAAGGCAGTTCATATTTGTTCGACACTATGTGATATAACAGTTGCAGAATAACTGGAGCTTGTGAGGAACATTCCCTTTCTCTTATTGTACGCTACATTGTTTAAGATTACGGTCCATATGAAGTTGTCTGTCACACAGGCACGACTATCATCCCTGACACTGGGCATCAATAGGAGAGCGTTATCTTTAACATTACAATCCAAGAATACACACAATTTACAGCTATTGTTTATTAAAACTAAACTTAATTTATGCCGACCCACCTGTTATTCTACCTGAATCCGTGGGATTACTAAAGCTACAGAAGCTAATAATGAAGGCCTGTATTTTAAAATGCTAGTGTTTATGATTCCATTCTCCTGAGAAATCGGTTAAGTTATTCTGGATTTAAGTCCACCTCAAAAACATTAGGTTCTTGTACTAAAAGATAAACCAGTTTTATAGTCCATTTTATAAAACTTTTACCGTACACACACTTTGCTATCTACCTCCGAAACCTCACGAGTGAAAATAGCTATCACAGGCTGCTTTATCAACCAAAAATAAAGTGAAATTAAACAACTAGAGATACGGCAAGATATAGCCAATTGAATGACACACCAAAACCAAAATTGGTATTGTACACTCGTGCCATGCAGAGGGATTTAAAATTTAATATAAGTTTCGGCGTGAATTACGCCTCGTACATATATAATGGCTTGTGCCAGCTTATTAATAAAGTTAAAACTTCTAAATAGATTAAAGACGTCTTAAAATGCTATATCATACAAGAGAAATTTGGAAGCGAAACCGTGTGTTCGCCCGGAATAACACTAGATTAGAACCGTTTAAAAGGCTTTGAGACTTAGGTTACCCAGTAGTTGAGAGTTGGAATATCGCTTCGTTTGTGATTTGTTTTTCATAATGAAGGTGGCAACACAGCATATTAAGTACACTATACTAATTGATTCCCTAATGCTCTGTGTATGACGTAATTCACGGCCTAGATAACCGTTCTGAAGATCCCTCGAGGATCTTACGTGCCAATCATTCCCTGGCACAAGTATGGCAGGAAAATAAGTCAAGGACAGTTAGAGGAGAAGTTCTCTTCATACTTTCAGATAAGGTTTAGCCATTCCTGGTATAGCTTCAACACTAAGAACAAACAAGTATAAAAGAAACAGAAACGAATACCCCATAAACAGATAACCTCCTGGACTGTTTGAAGTTTTTTTATTACTCTAGTTTACGTCGCTTTAACTACAGGGTCGTATCGCGACGGATCTGTTAGTGGATAACTCTTAGATCGAGGTGTGGCGGATAGATAGCCTGTAACCACCCGCTTCGTCGTGCTAGTGCATAGCAAGTGGATCTTCTGCTTTGTGCCGTGCAGATGGCATTATGGTGCCGTCCAGTTCAACTGCTGCTTTCATATAGAAATGCAGGCAGTTAGCCTTCTAGGTCTCATCCCTGTAACCATGCCATATTGCTTTGTCATGTGTACACAGAGACCCTAGCGCATAGCAGTCGGATCTTTTGCTTCGTGCCGTGTAGATGGCATTAGGGTGGCGTGCCGTCCAGTCTACCTGCTTTCAATTTTTTTGGATAGATGGCACAGTATTCGCTATTACCACCTATTTTTCGTTTTTACTATCGTTTTAGACTTAAGGTGGAACTTTGGGTCGTGGTATTAAATATCCAATCCGGCGGCTGAGGGAAACCACGAAAAAATCTCAGTCAGATTGGTCGCCCACGGGATTTGAACTCGGGACCTTGCGAATGCGGGCCACAGACGTTACGCTCCGTCGTTTGAAGTTGACTCAACCTACACACAGGTAGTGTCAAAAAGTAAATCACGTTACAATGTTTGACCTTACTGCTAGGAATTGCCATTCTTACAGGAGTGGAGATATTCCCACGTAAAAGATGCAACATACTTTCACAAACCAGTGAGCGTTATAGGTGTGCTGCCTCATATACATACTCATACTATATTGCCCAATTTAATGTGGTTAAATTATCAGAGTAAATCTGCTGGATTCTAGGACACCGACTTAAAATTATTATTAATGGAGCAAGAGCTACGCATGGCTCTTTGTAGATAGCATAAAATATCGTAAATAAAATTGCAGACCTAAAATGTTACCCTAAAGCACTTTTTACCTCTTGTTAGCCCTTTCATTGAATCTTGTCTTGCAACAAAGCCTGACTTGCAACAAGCAGCGTAGAATATGTTTTAACGCTCTTAATGACTTGTGTGCGCATTTCTCTAAGCCATAAAAATGCAGCTCTTTGTGATTTCCCTGTTTCTCTTCACAATTTCATTAAGTTTGCTGACACTTTTGAGCATAACCTCTGCTCTGACTTCCGAACATTGTAGCTCTGATGGTGAGACTCAGCTTTTATGCCTCCGTGTTGCAGTGCTTATATATTAAGCTCATCATATCCTGTTTTATTCCAGACACTACTCTCTGAGGAAAATAGGAAGCAAGGCCAACAGAACAATTTGCTTTTGTTTTCACGCAATAAACCACTGAGCATTATTATATTGCGCGGACGAGAAAAAATATAGGAGCTTCCATAAAGAAGGATATTATACAAGACATGCAAGACCTATTGCTTATGACAGGCGGTTTCATTTGTTGACCTTCTTGCTCGCAGCCAAGGCTTGACATAGGGCAGTGCATTGAACTTATTCAGTGGTGGTCCCACGCTGCTAATGAACATCATGGCTCGATCAATGAGGAGGCTGTTTATTCTATGTTATTTATTTATTTATTAATTTTATTTTGTGAACAATACAGGTTTCCCCAATTACAGCGTTCACTTCGCTAAATACAATATTCTTACAATTACAATTCAACGAAAAACTGAACATGACAATCATGTCAATTGAACATGACAAAAACATTCATTATCTGTTTACCTTCCTCTTATGTAGGACTTACACCCCCAGGACTTGCAAGCGGGTGCCTGGGGTCAGAGGCCCGTCGAGGAGCAGACACTCATGGATCAGATCAGCCCGATGGGGGATCAGCCCGATGCCTGGTATGAAACGAAATGTTGGTGAAATGGATGAAAGGAAAGGTGATGATGGAGCAGTTGGTGGAATGAATGGCGGGGGAAACCGGAGAACCCGCCCAGACGCCGCTTCGTCCACCACAAATCCCACATGCAGGTCCCTGGGATTGAACCCGAGACGCCTGGGTGGGAGGCGAGCGGTCTAACCACTCGACCACGGCGCCGCCTATGACAAAAACATACAAAATAAAACAAAACGAATAACACAAATTACACAAAATAACACAAAAATGATAAATTAGTATGTATAATTACAATGTATAATTTGTAGTAAATGATCACAGGATAAAGCGAAATTGTTATGTTTCATATTGAATATATCAATGGTTAAGTAATGCAATTTATTATATAAAGATTGCATTCTTAGAATAGGAGAATATTTGTATGCATCAGTGTTGACTCTTGGAATAAAGAAGATATTACGAAAACGGATTGGTGTAATATTGGGAACATAAAAGTATATTAATTGTCTTAGGTCTGAATCGTCTACCTTATTATTTAATAATTTGTAAAGGAAAAGTAACAAGTGACGATACCTTCTATGAGATAAGCTTTTAAACTGAAATAATTGAAATAATGTGTCATAAGATATTAAATTAGGAGAAAAAACTATACATACTTAAGAAATTTACGTTGAATTATTTCAATAAGTTTAACATATTTATCATTATAAGGACTCCATATAATAGAAGCATATTCACGCTTGGATTTCAAAAATGAATTATACAATATAAAAAATTCTGGGATCATTGAGATAAGATGAATTACGAATGATAAATCCCAGATTTTTATATGCTACACTAACAATAGTATTAATATGTTTTGCGAATAATAAGTCTTTATTGAAAATTACTCCAAGATCAGATTTTGTTTCGACTAGTTGGTTTTATTTCATCTATAGTGTAAATGAAATCAATATTGCTCTTGAGTTTGGAAAAAGACATAACCTGACATTTTGATACGTTAAAAGGAGGATTGTTCACTTTACTCCATTTGTTTAAGGAATTCAAATCATTTTGAAATTTAACACAATCGGAGACATGTTTTATAACGCTAAACATTTTTAGATCGTCTGCGAACAGTAAAATATTAGAAGAATGAACATGTAATGATATATCGTTAATAAATAAAATAAATAATAGTGGACCTAAATTTGAGCCATGTGGTACTCCAGAGAAAACTTCAAAATTGTATTATGTACTGTTTTTATGTTTAACAACTTGTGGCCTCGACTTTAGATAGGATGTCATAAGAGATGTCATGGGCTTTGAAAAACCATATGACTGTAATTTATTTATTAATTTATCATGATCAACTTTATCAAAAGCTTTTTGAAAAATGTTATGATTATCTTTATGGTGCTGAAAGCTCGTTCGCACTCGGTGTTGATATGGATATTGTTTCAACAGTTTTCAGGAGAGGAGTTGGTCTTTTGGGTGGTCTACTTGTTTCCATATTATATTCTCTAAAGGCAGTAATGTACTTCCTGCTTCAGGAAATTGAAATAAATCACAAAAAGATGAAATTTTTCCTCACCATGCCGTATATGTGGGTCAGATGACCAATTCTTTTTTAACAATATTTTAATACCTTCCAGAAGACGAGCATAGTTTTGATATAGATTCGAAGTGCTTACACTTTCCTGTGAACCTCTCCTTACGTTGTTTATCAGTCTGTTGTTGGGTTTAGCTACCAGACTACGGTAAAATTGGTGTTGGTCTATTTCTACAACTTTTGGATAATCCTCCATATCGATTGTCTGAAACTTCTTTTCAGTGATGGCATCTGATGCAGATTCTCCGGGTAAACTACACATGGACTCCAGAACTCTCATTGTTTGATTGATAGCACAATGTGCATCTGACAGGATCATACTCTCCTTTGAAGCTGGAGAGAAAGTGCACTTAACTCAGTCAAAGCATCGCACATAATGCCCAAGTTCATCACAAGCTGAAATGATGTTAAATGTTCATATAATCCTTCATATTTGGCCCTTTCTCTCGAGTCTTGTCGTGTCATCTCGAGCGTGAATGAAATGTGTGGCTAAAGCAGACTAACTATTCCACACAGCTTTAACCGTTTTCAGGCTATAAGATACCCATCTAATGGTAAATATTTTCCCAATCCTCTTCAATTTCTGGCCTAACAGAGATGAGCATTTGAAAAGCAACCGCTGATTCTTCGGTTACAGAAGACTGAACAATGAACATAATTTGTCAAAAAAGGATTGAAAATTATAAATACCCTGCACTTCATTTTTAGAATCATTAACTGCCAATTCTAAGCGGTGACTGCAGCAGTGCCATGCTACCAAATTTGGGGAATTCTTTCTTCAATTCTGCTGCAACTCCTGCCTTCCTTCCGAGCATAACTGATGCTCCATCACAAGTGAAAGAAACTAAACATTTCTTTAGAAAAGCTTCATCCATGCCATCCATGCTTTAAGTTGTTTAATAATGAATATTTTCTACCTGTCATTGAGCTCCAATAAATTCCAGAAAAGTAATACTGCTCATCCTCAACTGAAATACTACATTTCAAACAAATCACAATCACTGATTTCTGGCCTAAAGTAGTGGACTCGTTGAAGTGGAATATTTGTTGGTAGTTGGAAGATGCTTCATGTTTATATGCACAACGTATGGGAGCCAATTTGTCGTGGTAACTCGTCGTGTTATCTATTTCTGAGCGCCTATTATTGTTTCACTATTTTGCATTTTGGGTTCATTGTCCTCCGGCTAGCTATTATTATTATTCAGTCGAGCAAATCTCTTAAACAGGGTGTGTAAACGGAAAGGACTTGTTACTGAAAGATAACACTTATAAAAGAATTTGTTTTTACACTTTTATTACCGTCACAATTAATAAATTTCACATATTGACTCTTGATACACGCCAGACTGAAACTGTTATATTTTCTAATATCACTATAATCACTTATTTACTGCACATTATTAATTCGCGTGTTTCACGTTTATAACTAACTTTACGACGCGAGAGATTCTGTAGAATTGCGTAACGTGTACTTTAAGTTTGCTTCCGTTGAACTACGCGACGTATAACTCACGAATACTTATGTTGAACTGATCGACGTATTACACGCGAATGCTTCTTCTGGACTGAGCGACGTATTACCCGCGAATGCTTTTGTTGGACTGGACAATACTTGCCTCTGGCTTTAGCTTTTTATACTCCCACACCCTAATATGCCTAAAGATTATAACCGAGCTGCTATTGGTTAATAAAACGCGCCAACATTAGCGTCTATTTTTATATCCAATCAAAATTACGAAAAACATATGCTCTAGGGAAAATATTCCCTCCATTTCTACAGAAAAGCGCGCCAATCTGACGTCATTTGCTTGTCTCTAATAATTGATAAACAACTCACCCCCTCGCTCATTGTTACCCGCTCTTATTGTCAGTTTCACTGAGGCCGTGTAAACTTATTTCCTAACAATGTTTATAATTAACAAACATCTCAAATCAATGTCATACAATAATGCTTATTTACACTACAATCACTCTGGCATTTACATAATTGTGATACAAATTACTGCCACATCGTCAATAAGAAGACTTATTTTTCTATTATTCTGTATTATTTCTGCAGCAATTTCACTTTCCATCTCTTTTGGGATATGATCAATTGTGTTGGCACAGCTGTGACTGGAATGTTTATGTCATTAAGCTCTTGTAGTTCTATATTTACAGGAAAATCCGTGTATGACCTATTCCGCCTAGCAATCTTATAAGCAGTAGTACGGAAAATCCTAACAGTTGTTTCTTCATAATTTGCACTCATATTACCAACAGTATCTTCAAGTGCCTTCTTACCTCTTTTATGCTTCGGCAGCTTTGTGATACTGAGAAATTTTGTGTTTGCGAATTTTTTCCCCTTAAATCAGTTTGTTTTTTAGCTTTAGACTCGTCACTAGTATCGCTTTTACTGCCAACCTTACATTGAATCGACTCACTTGCAAACTTAATACAAGCACCCCTTTTTGTATCCATAACAACTGCACTAACTTCAGAGCAAATACAACATCCAAGAAATGGGTCTTTTATTTCAAGCCATGGATTTTCGTCAGCAAAACACCTGAAAACATATACCATAGAATATTTAGGAGTTAAAATAATATCGAAAATTTGTTGTATTAAAACTCAACGCTAGAGAATTTGCTTTAACAATTTTAAATCAAATAATAAAGACATTATTAAAAGAACAGATTAAGAATTTATAATTCAGTTGTTAATGCTCGGCTGTATATATAAAACTGAAAGTTGCTTGGCGACTTATATCATCTTCGTTAACTTCAAAGCTTGAACATTCAATTTCAGGATGACGTGGAATGACTGTTTTAAAATTATCACTCTTATTATTTACAGTTTCTGGGAGCGGGGATTTATTTAAGTCGCTTGAACTTGCTGGTTATATCGCAACTCCTTAAGGATTTGCAAATCAGCATATAATAAATTACATTCTAAATGTACATTAGTCAGACAACATTATGATTTGGCAATATCTTAGTTTGCTTGATATACTTAGTATTATGTATTTAAACACTGGGTTGCTGATGGCGTGTCACAATCATATCTTGCACTCGTATGGTGATGACAGTCCAGAATCATATGAGGTACAGTAAGTGGACAATTGCAGAGGTTTCAAAGTGGAGGAGAATCATGAGGCATAAGATAGGAGTGAGTGATGGCTGTGTAACCTATGCGTAATCGTGTGAGAGCAACTTGACTTTTGTGAGGAAGGGAAATCACGGGATATTTAGGAAGGCGAGGATTTTCTGACTCTTCTAAAGGACGTTTCTGAGGTCAGCCACTTCATTAGGCTCATGATTGCAAACATTAACGCTGATAAATCGTAATTTACAACCACTGAGGAAGTAACACTTCGTCCGGACAATAATTTTGTCTCCGCGTTCGTTAGCATACGCACTGTATAGCCCACTGTGGCCCCACATCTCATCACTTCAGCTCCCATGGCAACGGAAACAATATGTTAGTGTACTACTGTTATGTTGGCTGCCTTTGACTGTTACATGCTACCAACATGTTTCATAGAAATTTCCTCTTCCTTCTTCTTTGATTAGAGGCTATCTACCGACTTTCCATACCAACTATATATGTGTTATATACAGGAAGAGCCAAAACACTACGAACCACCTGCGCGGTGTTTTTCCTGTCCCCGTCCTCGGTGTTCGTTGCCTCTGCCACTATCATAGACGCGGATGAAACGATACAACATTTTAAAACTACTTTTAAAGGCTTTACTTACCAACTTTATGAAAGGAGATGCTGAAATTGGCCACCGTCGTTGTCCATACATTTTGTGGCACCTCTTTAGGAAACTGTCCATCACTCGCCAATTTTTTTCGAGTCAACAGTTGAAGCCCGTACATATGTGAATACAATTTTGCCTCCTTTTTTCGAGAATTAACAGCCAGGGAGCGTGATTTTGCCTTTTTTCAACAATACTCTGCAACAGCTTATACGGCCAAAATTTCGATGAGAAAAATTGAAAGTGTGTTTGAGGACAGAATTATTAGTACAGATTTGTGGTCCCCTCGGTTCCCCGACCTAACTCCCTGCGATTTCTATCTCTGGGGTAGCTTGAAACAAAGTATACAAGACAATTCCACACACTCTGGAAGAATTAAAACAAAATATCCGCCAGGAAATTACCAGCATTTCTCAACGTGAACTACGGCGAGTGATGGATAGTTTCCTAAAGAGGTACCAAAAATGTATGGACAACGGTGGCCAGTTTCAGCATTTCCTTTCATAAAGTTGGTAAGTAAAGCCTTTAAAAGTAGTTTTAAAAATCGTGTATGGTTTCATCCGTGGCTTTCTATGATAGCGGCAGACGGCAGCGAGCGCCGAGGACGCGGACAGGAAAAGCACCGCGCGGCTGGTTCGTAGTTTTTTGGCTCACTCTGTACTGTATATTATAGTACGAGAGCTTTTAAAGACATTGTGACAAAAAATATTTACTAATCTTTCCGGCTATGTTTTATAGTAAATTATATAGAAATAGACTTAAAAAAACCTACCCCAAATATTTTGGGGGACGCTGTTCCCCGGGTCCCCCCCAACAAAAGCACTGGGTATAGGTATACTTACGACTTGAACTTGTAGATTGTTGTATGAGGCAGTTCGGGGCATGGTTTGCGACTCCAAATGACTACCAATTTTTCACCAAACATTAAGGTAGAAAATTTGCTGTTTAAGTTCATCCAAAGTGTGCATGTTAAGTACGTTTTCTCGGATTAATAACAGCATTGCTTTATTTAACTAGTTTTAAATAACACATTTATAACTGCTGAAGCCCACTAAACAATGTCCACCACAATAAACGCTATAGCAACATAACTGAAATTGTTGCGCGACCAGTCGTTCTCACGGCTTGATACGTTGTGGGCGAGGAAGAAGGGGGAACAGCAAGCATTGTCCAGTAAAATCTTCGTACGCTCCACCTCCCCTATTGGACGCCAACAATCTCATAACCGTCCCATGCAGAAACAACAAAACAGAAGTATCCAGAACGCAGTTTAACGGCTTCTAAACCTAAACGCCCAGACTTATTCGCATTTGGGATGGGCACTTTTTCTTTAAACAGCGCCGTTTCTTACCCTTCGTATAATCTAAAAGGTGTGAACGTGCGAATGAATGTCAATTTTCAAAAACGATACTTCGACTACACATTAAACAAATGAAAAGAACGAATAAAGTAAATCTATTAAAAATGTTATGCATTCTGTATTTTGAAATTGTGCATTCTGGTGTTTAATGAAAGAATCTAATAAATCTGTTTGAAATGTAAGTTTAACTTACAGCCATATGATAAACGGTATGATTTCTTTCAGATAAAGTATGATTTTAAAAGTGACTCCTCAGAAACAAAAAATGCTTATGACCTGCCTGAAATAATGACTGAAGTGGGACTGTGTTATGCTCACAACTCTGTAGTCGCGAGGTGAGTAGTATCACTCTTGTGTATGTGAGTTTCTTCTTCTTCTTCTTCTTCAAATTCAGGAGTAGCCAATTTTTCAATAGCATAGTTTGTATTCTAATTTAAATTTTAACACTTAGGTGTAGACAGTATTACTGTGCTTTGATTGAATGCATACCTATTTCAAACATTGCTATATGAAGTCTAATAAATACTCTGAGAGATGAGATAGATATGCCCCACGTATGGGCGTCAACTTGAGAAGGTGTTTTATTTACGTAAGTAGTAATAGTCCCGGATGAGTCAATTGGATTAACGATAATCCTGCCGCTAGGGGCGCTAGTGTCGCTAGTGTCGCTGCGTGCGACGGCGGGGGCAAGTTTGAAAAGCGCCATGAGCGGAAGGATTATCGTTATTGCAATTGGTTCATCCGGGACGAGTTAAAAGAATTGAGGATTAGGGTAAGATGAAGGAAAAACAGGAAGTGACGTGGAGTGTATTGATTGGTAAAAATAAGACGAAATGTGATTGTTTCGTTAATTCGGGTGGAAGATGAAGGAAGGAAGATGAAAGAGTATGGAGGACACGTGATGGAGAGGAGCGGGGTGGCGAGGTGTTGTGTGTGCGGAGGTCGGGACTGAAAGAGGGAAAAGATGGGGAGCGAGGGATAAAAAGTATAACAGAAAGTGCCGTGTGAAGTTGTGATTGGTGGGAATAAGAAGTGATGTTATTGGTGGAAAGGAACAAATGAAAGTTGTTGATTGGTAAGAATAAGAGAGATTATGATTGGTGGAAAGAAAAAGGTGTGGGAGTGGGGTATGTTGGAGGTGATGGGAAAGGTAAGTTTTGCTAGCAACAAGATTTGCAAAAGCCTGTCGAGAACTCATCAGCAATTTTTGAACGTTGGATGGTGGTTGTGTTGAGTGGATAGAGAGATGGGGCGATATGAGATGCGGTGGCGAAAATGGGAACTAAACAAGATGGTTGAGACAAGAGGTTTAAGGACGAGGAAATTTCGAGGTTAGTGGTGAACATGGCGGTCGCAAGAGGTGGGGGCAAGGAGACGCGGTGGTGAGAATGGGAACTAAAAGAAGATGGCGGTAGCAAGAGCTTAGAAGAGCAGATTTTGAGGTTAAAATAGTGGGAACTAAAATAGCGGAGTGTTGGCGACAAGGAGATGCGGTGAGAACTAAACAAGATGGCGGACGCAACAGGAGGGTAAGGAGATTTGAGGTTACAGTACCAAAAAACCAAAGGATATATTGCTACGCCAAGCAGGCCCGAAAAATAATTATGCGTGTGGTACTTACCTGTTACTGGTGTTGATGCGTCACCAAAAGCGCAGCAGCTTCACGCGACGCGAAAAAAATAAAAGCACACTGTTTTTGAAAATGCTTAACCAGCTTTGAGATCAACCAACATCACTACGCACTGATATACCTAGGTTTTTTAAAGCGGTACAGACGCCCTTTGCACAGACGTAATTTAACTATACCAAAACCTGGTACTGGACCATCGTAATGGTCGCTAGCGTACGTAGGAGCAGGGTTCTCATAGCCGGTCGAAAGCGGTCAAAAAAGTGTAGACGTAGGTGTTGACAGTAGCTACTGCCGAGTGAACCGTGGAGGTGTGAATGAACGAGATCTGTTCTTGCCGGCAATCTGGTTCGGAGATGTGAGGAGCGGCGAGGTGTTGTCTGTGCGGAGGTCGGGACTGAAAGAGGGAAAAGATGGCGAACGAGGGATAAAAAGTATAACAGAAAGTGACGTGTGAAGTTGTGATTGGTGGGGATAAGAAGTGATGTTATTGGTGGAAAGGAGCAAATGAAAGTTGTTGATTGGTAAGAATAAGAGAGATTATGATTGGTGGAAAGAAAAAGGTGTGGGAGTGGGGTATGTTGGAGGTGATGGGAAAGGTAAGTTTTGCTACCAACAAGATATGCAAAAGCCTCTCCAGAACTCATCAGCAATTTTTGAACGTTGGATGGTAGTTTTCTTGAGTGGATAGAGAGATGGGGCGATATGAGACGCGGTGGCGAAAATGGGAACTAAACAAGATGGCGTAGACAAGAAGTGAAGAACGAGGGGATTTGAGGTTAGTGGTCAATATGGCAGACGCAAGAGTGGTCATCAGCAGTCGATGTGCGTGGCGATAGGCCCGCTGCGATGAAAGAGCTGAAAACTGCGCGATAACTTGAAAAATATTGCCCGGCGTGACGCATTGCGCGGCGCGCGCGTTTGCCGTAAACCGCTACAGTTGCCATACTTATATTATCCGTCTTTTTTTTTTTTGCTATGTCTGCTTTTTTCATAGTTTTTCCCTGGCCCGTAGGCGTTTGCTGAAGCGGTTGTCGAAGTTCTTTCTATTTTTTTCGTGGTTTTCCCTGGTCGGTAGGCAATTGTTTAGGTTCTTTCTCGTATTTCGCGGTTTTCCCCTGTTGGCGGGATGTAGCTCAGTGTGTGTGTGTGTGTGCGCGCGCGCACACACACGCACGCTCTCATACATTCGCTCACAAAGCTCTTTTTATTTTGGGGTTTTCCCTCGTTTGTAGACGAATGCAAGCTCTTTCTGCTTTTTCATAGGTTTTCCCTGGTTGGTAGGCGTTTGCTGTAGTGGTTGACGAAGCCCTTTCTAATTTTCGTGTTTTTTCAGGTTTTTCGTGGTTGTCCCTGTCCGGTAGGTAAATGATGAAGTTTTCCCTTGTCGGCGCACGGTTACTAGACACATACTCGCACACACACATACATTCGCTCACAAACTCTTACTATTTTTCGGGCTTTTAAAAAATTAAATAGGCACACACACACTATAATAGTAGCGTATAAAAATTTAACAAACAAAATCCACACAATGACAAAATTGAAAATGTGTATATATTTTAACACAAAACGTTTGTAGACGAATGCAAGCTCTTTCTGCTTTTTCATAGGTTTTCCCTGGTTGGTAGGCGTTTGCTGTAGTGGTTGACGAAGCCCTTTCTAATTTTCGTGGTTTTTTCAGGTTTTTCGTGGTTGTCCCTGTCCGGTAGGCAAATGATGAAGTTTTCCCTTGTCGGCGCACGGTTACTAGACACATACTCGCACACACACACACACATTCACACACACATACATTCGCTCACAAACTCTTACTATTTTTCGGGCTTTTAAAAAATTAAATAGGCACACACACACTGTAATAGTAGCGTATAAAAAATTTAACAAACAAACTCCACACAATGACAAAATTGAAAATGTATATATATTTTAACACAAAACGTTTGTAGACGAATGCAAGCTCTTTCTGCTTTTCATAGGTTTTCCCTGGTTGGTAGGCGTTTGCTGTAGTGGTTGACGAAGCCCTTTCTAATTTTCGTGGTTTTTTCAGGTTTTTCGTGGTTGTCCCTGTCCGGTAGGCAAATGATGAAGTTTTCCCTTGTCGGCGCACGGTTAGTAGACACATACTCGCACACACACACACATTCACACACACATACATTCGCTCACAAACTCTTATTATTTTTCGGGCTTTTAAAAAATTAAATAGGCACACACACACACTATAATAGTAGCGTATAAAAAATTTAACAAACAAAATCCACACAATGACAAAATTGAAAATGTATATATATTTTAACACAAAACGTTTGTAGACGAATGCAAGCTCTTTCTGCTTTTCATAGGTTTTCCCTGGTTGGTAGGCGTTTGCTGTAGTGGTTGACGAAGCCCTTTCTAATTTTCGTGGTTTTTTCAGGTTTTTCGTGGTTGTCCCTTTCCGGTAGGCAAATGATGAAGTTTTCCCTTGTCGGCGCACGGTTACTAGACACATACTCGCACACACACACATTTACACACACATACATTCGCTCACAAACTCTTACTATTTTTCGGGCTTTTAAAAAATTAAATAGGCACACACACACTATAATAGTAGCGTATAAAAAATTTAACGAGCAAACTCCACACAATGACAAAATTGAAAATGTATATATATTTTAACACAAAACGTTTGTAGACGAATGCAAGCTCTTTCTGCTTTTTCATAGGTTTTCCCTGGTTGGTAGGCGTTTGCTGTAGTGGTTGACGAAGCCCTTTCTAATTTTCGTGGTTTTTTCAGGTTTTTCGATTTTTCAAGCTATCATGCAGTTTGCACGACGCATACAGCACGTGCTTCCCCGTATGATCGCCAAACACCGTCACAGCTGTCATAGCTTGTCGGCTTATTTCATGTTCATATTCCTTTTCAACGCATTTCGTTTAGAGGTATTGTTTATTTGTTTTTCATGGCAATACGTTTTTGGCATAAGGTTTTTGCATTAATTTTATATAATGGATTGCGAAAATGGGAGTTTCTATTTGTATTTATGTCAACTATGAAAATACAAGGAGAAGGAAAGGAGCCCTGTCCAGGTAAAACGATTTAGAGCACTAAAACACAAGAAAGGGTAGTAGAGTATAAACGAAAAATAATGAGAACTTAAAGAATTTGCAAACACAACCTGAGCAAATGGGTTGGAACAATTTATATGAAACTGACAAACTAAATCATAAATACAAATTATTTTACACTAAATTACAAATACTACTTGAAAGTGCTATTTCTAAAATACCTGTTTATTTAGGAAATGGCTCACAAAGTAAGAAAAAATTGTGGGTCACAAAAGGAATACAAGTATCCAAACAAAGAATGGCATTTTTATTGAGCTGAAGTGGTTTGAATTAGGCAAAGAATCATTACGGTATATAAAAATTATGAAAACCATTTTAAAAATGTAAATGAGGCAGCCAAGAAGTTGAACAAGGCACTAGATAAATAGTTCGACAAATAAATTTAGAACCACTTGGGGAATTGTAAATTCAGTGCATAAACAAACTGGAAACGTGACGGAAAATATTATTTTAGAAAACAATAATATAAAATTAGATAAGCTAGTAATAATTGCTGATGCTTTTAATGTGCACTATGTAAATATTGTGGAGTCTAAATACAAAAGCAAATCATATGTTAACAAAGATGGATTACAAAAACAAACCTGCAACTCATGGTACTACTAGAAACGACTGTAGACGAGGAAACTAGAGAAATAAATGAACTAAAATGTAAATCCTCAACAGGTCTAGACAACTTTTCTAATTAAATGATAAAATTTTGAAAAAATGAAATTGCAAAACCAAAAATATTTTTTAAACTACATTAAGGGGTTCGCTCAGCAACAAAAACATGATAAATAATGGGGCGATATTACATAACCAACTACTAGAATGCATAAAAAATGTTAAAAGTAACATTATTAAACTGAAAAAGGTTAAATATTACTTATTTGATATCGCTCCTTATTGAACTGAAGAGTACAAAACATTTATCAAACAAATGTAAGACAACAGAAATACTTCAATATTGTACATAATGTAAATAAAGTATAACTTGAACTTAAAAATAACTATTAACATAGCAATGTATAAAGATGTATATAATATGATAGATACCTGTACTTTAATAATAAGCACAGTAATAGCAATGCTCAAAGGCCAAGTTGTATGTAATTTTATATCTGTATCTTCCAGAGATGCGACACGGAGGTTTTCAAGAAGACCCCCCCTACCACAGATTACCCTTTACATGGAACATTTATCGAAAGTTTTAATTTTCTCAAAAATGGCTCTAACGATTTTGATTAAAACACGACCGAGGGTTAAAAAGTAGAACAAGTAGTGACGTTCGTGGCTTTCCTAGTCTGTAGGCGTTTGCTAAAGCTCTTTCTACTTTTTTCGAAATTTTTCTCTGGTCCGTAGGCGTTTGCTACAGCGTTTTCTCAAGCTCTTTCTATCTTGTTTTCATGGGTTTTCCAGATCGGTAGGCGTTAGAATACTCTTAGAGCTTTTTTCAGGTTTTTCGTGGTTGTCCCTGTCCGGTAGGCAAATGATGAAGTTTTTCTATAATGTCGTCGTTTTTCCTTGTCGGCGCACGGATACTAGGCACATACTCGCACACACACATATTTTTATAACAAATCAAATGTATATCTCGAATTTTCTGGGAATGTCTCCAAAAGTATTGTTCATTGTGAACGACTTTTGCATAACTGGTAAACCATAAGAGATAGACAAAATTTTACTGCACAAAAATGTAGATCGCGTTAAAATACACAATTTATGTCATACACATTTCTTTTGTTGAGTGAACCGTTTTCGAGATATTGCTTGTTAATCCCTTAAATTTTCCCTTGCATCTACATGAAAATTACCAATAAGATTGACATCTCAATTAACATGAAGCATATGGAGAATAAGCGTTTGTAAAAATAGTTTGTACAAGGGTAGAAAAAGTCATGTGAGTGTAACACATCAGATTTTTTTTGTGATGGTAATGCAAAGTGAATCCATTACTCCACATATCAACAAGCTCTTACAAATATTTAACTATAACTTAAAACCTACCAATTCCCTTGCATCTCGCTACTATTATAGTGTGTGTGTGCCTATTTAATTTTTTTATTTTCTTTTGCACTGCACACCTTTGTGTTAAAATATATACATTTTCAATTTTGTCATTGTGTGGAATTTGTTTGTTTCATGTTTATTTTGTTTGCACTGCACATTTTCAGTTGAAATATATATCACCATGAAGCCTGTTTGTTTGTGTGCTTATTTTCATATATGAGTGGTTTGATGAGGGAAGGTTGTAGCGTTGTAGTGTTGTTTACACCTGCGATAAGGTACGAAACTACCTGTGCGTCTCTGGGAAGTTGGTTCGCGCAGTTTGCAGCTCTTTAATCGCGTCGGCCAACCGACTACTTCACCAGCATCCGTTCACACGGTCATTTTCAAGTTATCGTGCAGTTTGCAGCTCTTTAATCGACTGCTTCGTCAGCACCGTTCACACGGTCATTTTTCAAGTTATCGCGCAGTTTGCAGCTCTTTAATCGCAGCGACCATATTGTGACACACATCGACTGCTTCATCAGCAGCCGTTCACACGATCATTTTTCAAGTTATCGCGCAGCGGCCATATTGTGACACACATCGACTGCTGATCACCAGTCCTTTTAAAACAGCGTGCCAGGCTTCCCGTCTTCTCACTTAGTCTTTGCTACGGATTTAAGTGCGTCGCAATGCAGCAACAGTATTATACGTCGCCTTCAACTGGCAAAGTCTACACGGTGGTTAGGAACCATCCGCTGGACGCAGAGCAGACGCAGCAGCAACAGCTCGTCGATCTCCCTGTGCTTCAACACCAGCAGCAGCAACAGCTTGAGGACCAGCAGCAGCAGCTACCGAGTTTTCACGCGACATTTGGACACCTCCAGTCGCAGTGGGCGCTGCTGCCATCTGCCGGCGACCAGGACTCTTCATCTTCTTCTTCGTCTTCCGTGGCGGAGCTGCCATCTACCGCCGCGCAGGACTCTTCATCTTCTTCTTCGTCTTCCGTGGCGGACGTTTTGCCGCCCTCTTCATTCTCGATCACCTCCACCGACAGTGGGGTGTTCACGGAGGCGTACATAGACGCCGCAGGTGCTACGCCTCCGCACTTCACTTTACCTTCCTCATTGAGCTATTCCCCAGTTTCCGCTCCCTCCTTTTCCTCCTACTCCGCCATTTTCCTGCATTCACCTTCCACCTTTTACAGCCAGCACTGTCAACCTCCAAACATTTCTTTTTCCCCTTGCTCTTCTGTCCCCGAACTCTCTCCTCCCCCACGGTACACCTCCACCCCAAAGGCTTCTTCCCCCGTTTCCAATTTATCCTCCTTCTTTGCAGATTTCGAACCCGTGTCCGTTCAGAACATTTCCGTCCATACCCTCACTCCTTCCTCCTCCTCCTCCGTTGTCGTCCTTCCCTTCTCTCCTTCCGAGCATGGTAACCTTTTCACTCCACATTCCCCTTCCTACCCACCTCCACCTTTAACTCCCTCACCCCCCTCCGTTGAAGTCATACCCTTCTCTCCTCCTGCACCCCAACCACCCACATTTACCCCCATCGTCACCCAACACACCATTTTCCCATCTCCACCTCTCCTCAACCCTGCATACATCGACATCACACCACCACCCTCTTCCTTAGTGCGGTTGATATCCTGCCCGCCCAGCAGGTTCTGCAGAGCTCCTGTGAAACGGAACCTGTTTCCGATGTGGTCGCCGGGGTCCGTGCTGCTTCAGCACAGCAGCGGGTGGTGCTGTTCACAGGGTTGTGAACCGGACGGGTTCGACCATCTCCTCGCAGCCCTGCCCGAGGTTGACAACCGCGACAGGCCTCAGGACCTGGCCATCCCGTTCCTGGTGCCGGTCACGGAGGAGGTTCGGCGGGCTTTGAAGACCAGCCGCAACGCGCCTCCACGTCGGAGCCGAGGATGAAGCGATCTCGTCGATGATATGTATTTTTAACGTGTGCAGTGTTTTTTATTGCTTTTTTTTGGATCCTTCATTTTGCATATCAAAATGCCATGTCCTGCTGTCCATTCCGTGCACAAAGCACATCCATAGAACCCCGAGAGTGGGTTATGAATCGACTGCCTTATTCCACAAACGATGAACTATTAAATCATTTCATCGACACTGGTGAAAGCTCGTGGTTTCTGGACCTTCTAGCTCTTAACAGCACCGTGTACCAACCAGCGTGCTTATTTTGCCAAGCATACCGTATGTGCTTGTTAAATAATATTAGTGTTCCTTACCGACATTTACACACATTCACCTGCAACTGCAGACCTACCCAAGTGCGTCATTTCTTTTGATACTTGTGTTGTGTGCCAACTTTCAACATGCATTGCCCTAACAAAAAAAACGTGCAATTTGTGCCTTATCAAGCGGTATGATCAAAAAGTGTTAGAAACTGTACTAAAACTTTATAGTGTTTATACCGTCTGGCATAATGCACACAAAAACTCGAGTGTATACACACCAACTTGCCTGGAATGTCAATCACGTCGGGCTTGTTTTATTAATAATATTCAAATTGTTCACAAACATTTACATTACAAGCGTCTATCTAGTTGCCCTAGATGTGACGGTTATGCCCCCTAAACGCGTATCCAGTGCTTTTTTTATTACTATTATTTCCATTTTATGGGCTTTGTAAACAATATACTTGCATTTCAATGTATTCCATTTGTATTTGTAATACACAATTTAAATACATGAATATTTTAAACTAATTCTTTCGTGCGTATTACCTAGACAGGGCTCCTTTCCTTCTCCTTGTATTTTCATAGTTGTCATAAATACAAATAGAAACTTCCATTTTCGCAATCCATTATATAAAATTATTGCAAAAAACTTATGCTAAAAACGTATTGCCATGAAAAAACAAATATTTTTCTTACTTTGTGAACCATTTCCTAAATAAACAGCTATTTTAGAAATAGCACTTTCAAGTAGTATTTGTAATTTAGTGTAAAATAATTTGTATTTATGATTTAGTTTGTCAGTTTCATATAAATTTTTCCAACCCATTTGCTCAGATTGTGTTTGTAAATTCTTTAAGTTCTCATTATTTTTCGTTTATACTCTACTACCCTTTCTTGTGTTTCAGTGCTCTAAATCGTTTTACCTGGACAGGGCTCCTTTCCTTCTCCTTGTATTTTCATAGTTGACATAAATACAAATAGAAACTCCCATTTTCGCAATCCATTATATAAAATTAATGCAAAAAACTTTTGCCAAAAACGTATTGCCATGAAAAACATAAACAATACCTCTAAACGAAATGCGTTGAAAAGGAATATGAACATGAAATAAGCCGACAAGCTATGACAGCTGTGACGGTGTTTGGCGATCATACGGCGAAGCACGTGCTGTATGCGTCGTGCAAACTGCATGATAGCTTGAAAAATGACCTCGGTGTTTGGCGATCATACGGGGAAGCACGTGCTGTATGCGTCGTGCAAACTGCATGATAGCTTGAAAAATGACCTGCGAACGGATGTGTATGTGTGTGTGTGTGCCTATTTAATTTTTATTTTCTTTTGCACTGCACACTTTTGTGTTAAAATATATATACATTTTCAATTTTGTCATTGTGTGGAGTTTGTTTGTTAAATTTTTTATACGCTACTATTATAGTGTGTGTGTGTGCCTATTTAATTTTTTAAAAGCCCGAAAAATAGTAAGAGTTTGTGAGCGAATGTATGTGTGTGTGAATGTGTGTGTGTGTGTGTGTGTGCGAGTATTGTCTAGTAACCGTGCGCCGACAAGGGAAAACTTCATCATTTGCCTACCGGAAAGGGACAACCACGAAAAACCTGAAAAAACCACGAAAATTAGAAAGGGCTTCGTCAACCACTACAGCAAACGCCTACCAACCAGGGAAAACCTATGAAAAAGCAGAAAGAGCTTGCATTCGTCTACAAACGAGGGAAAACCCCAAAATAAAAAGAGCTTTGTGAGCGAATGTATGAGAACGTGCGTGTGTGTGTGCGCGCACACACACACACACACACACACTGAGCTACATCCCGCCAACAGGGGAAAACCGCGTAATACGAGAAAGAACCTAAACAATTGCCTACCGACCAGGGAAAACCAAGAAAAAAATAGAAAGAACTTCGACAACCGCTTCAGCAAACGCCTACGGGCCAGGGAAAACTATGAAAAAAGCAGACATAGCAAAAAAAAAAGACGGATAATATAAGTATGGCAACTGTAGCGGTTTACGGCAAACGCGCGCGCCGCGCAATGCGTCACGCCGGGCAATATTTTTCAAGTTATCGCGCAGTTTGCAGCTCTTTCATCGCAGCGGGCCTATCGCCACGCACATCGACTGCTGATGACCACTCTTGCGTCTGCCATATTGACCACTAACCTCAAATCCCCTCGTTCTTCACTTCTTGTCTCCGCCATCTTGTTTAGTTCCCATTTTCGCCACCGCGTCTCATATCGCCCCATCTCTCAATCCACTCAAGAAAACTACCATCCAACGTTCAAAAATTGCTGATGAGTTCTGGAGAGGCTTTTGCATATCTTGTTGGTAGCAAAACTTACCTTTCCCATCACCTCCAACATACCCCACTCCCACACCTTTTTCTTTCCACCAATCATAATCTCTCTTATTCTTACCAATCAACAACTTTCATTTGCTCCTTTCCACCAATAACATCACTTCTTATCCCCACCAATCACAACTTCACACGTCACTTTCTGTTATACTTTTTATCCCTCGTTCGCCATCTTTTCCCTCTTTCAGTCCCGACCTCCGCACAGACAACACCTCGCCGCTCCTCACATCTCCGAACCAGATTGCCGGCAAGAACAGATCTCGTTCATTCACACCTCCACGGTTCACTCGGCAGTAGCTACTGTCAACACCTACGTCTACACTTTTTGACCGCTTTCGACCGGCTATGAGAACCCTGCTCCTACGTACGCTAGCGACCATTACGATGGTCCAGTACCAGGGTTTTGGTATAGTTAAATTACGTCTGTGCAAAGGGCGTCTGTACCGCTTTAATAAACCTAGATATATCAGTGCGTAGTGATGTTGGTTGATCTCAAAGCTGGTTAAGCATTTTCAAAAACAGTGTGCTTTTATTTTTTTCGCGTCGCGTGAAGCTGCTGCGCTTTTGGTGACGCATCAACACCAGTAACAGGTAAGTACCACACGCATAATTATTTTTCGGGCCTGCTTGGCGTAGCAATATATCCTTTGGTTTTTTGGTACTGTAACCTCAAATCTCCTTACCCTCCTGTTGCGTCCGCCATCTTGTTTAGTTCTCACCGCATCTCCTTGTCGCCAACCCTCCGCTATTTTTAGTTCCCACTATTTTAACCTCAAAATCTGCTCTTCTAAGCTCTTGCTACCGCCATCTTCTTTTAGTTCCCATTCTCACCACCGCGTCTCCTTGCCCCCACCTCTTGCGACCGCCATGTTCACCACTAACCTCGAAATTTCCTCGTCCTTAAACCTCTTGTCTCAACCATCTTGTTTAGTTCCCATTTTCGCCACCGCATCTCATATCGCCCCATCTCTCTATCCACTCAACACAACCACCATCCAACGTTCAAAAATTGCTGATGAGTTCTCGACAGGCTTTTGCAAATCTTGTTGCTAGTAAAACTTACCTTTCCCATCACCTCCAACATACCCCACTCCCACACCTTTTTCTTTCCACCAATCATAATCTCTCTTATTCTTACCAATCAACAACTTTCATTTGTTCCTTTCCACCAATAACATCACTTCTTATTCCCACCAATCACAACTTCACACGGCACTTTCTGTTATACTTTTTATCCTTCGCTCCCCATATTTTCCCTCTTTCAGTCCCGACCTCCGCACACACAACACCTCGCCACCCCGCTCCTCTCCATCACGTGTCCTCCATACTCTTTCATCTTCCTTCCTTCATCTTCCACCCGAATTAACGAAACAATCACATTTCGTCTTATTTTTACCAATCAAAACACTCCACGTCACTTCCTGTTTTTCCTTCATCTTACCCTAATCCTCAATTCTTTTAACTCGTCCCGGATGAACCAATTGCAATAACGATAATCCTTCTGCTCATGGCGCTTTTCAAACTTGCCGCCGCCGTCGCACGCAGCGATACTAGCGCCCCTAGCGGCAGGATTATCGTTAATCCAATTGGCTCATCCGGGACTATTACTACTTACGTAATATATTTTACGTAATTTATTATTAACTTCTCGCTTGAGAAGCCAATTTGAAGAAGTATTGTTCTTGGAGCTACTTTGTTTAAGAAGTTTGCAACATGCTTTGGGCGTCGGTTTGAAGTTGTTGATTACGTAATAGTTACTGTTGTTACGCAATATGCTGCTACGTATGAGAAGCTCATTTAAAGATGTGTTTTTGTTGTTACACTCCAAGTTTTACACTATAATATTTAACTTTGTTATTAAAACTGCTTCTATATATTATTTATGTTTGAATTTGCCTCGGCTGCGTCAGTAATGTTTGTAGAGTCATGTATTCTTAGGCAGGGTGCGGTACGACAATAATTGTAGACATACACTGAATTTAAGTTTTTAAATTCATCTCTTTTATTAATCCTTGCACATTTTAATAAAGCACTACACTTTTTAAGAGCTCTGAGATTCTTTAATACTTTCACTTAGCTAACGCGTAGACATATTTTACGATTCACACGTAATATTTCTGTAGAGGACACATCTTCCATCTGGTTACTACCAAGGTTTACCAGCAACTGAACATTATTTCAACCGTTAAACCTGTAAGCTTCGGTATTTCAAGTCTCTGATTGGCTAATTCTAGTCCAATAGAATATCTGCATTTTACTTAAACTTTTTCCTTGCTATTGATTGGCTAATTTTAAACAGTCACAGAACTTACATTGTCGTTGCTCTAATCATGACTAGTAACTTTCAAACTCTCAAACTCATTATTGCTACAAGGTTACCTCATTATTACCTCATTGTTAGTAACTTAAAGCGTTTTATTCTCACAGCTCTTGCATTATTAAAGTATGTAATGTATTCACATAACATTATTAAACATGTTTACAAAAATAATAAGCATATGCAATGACTGTTACATACATTTAAAAATAATTATTACATACATATTGTTTCAAGGCGGGCTGTTATTGAATTTACTTATTATTAAATACAATTGAAATTATTCAGGTATTAAAATACTGCCTCAGAGAGATGGTAAAGCAGACAACTGAATGGCGTGGAATAAACAATGTAAAACTCCTATTTACGAATTTTTACCACAAGTAACAGGAATTAGAAAAATAAAACAAAAATGGTATGAGTAACTTTAGACTAGATATAAACATAATTAACGAAAGTTGTGCAACTGTTACGCAATGTATACTGTCACGACGCTGCGCGTCCATCAACTATGCCACAAGAGGGTCAGCTCCACCCCGGCGCGTGAACATCACAAAAGGGATAGTCTCAGATTCAATAGTGGAGGTAAGCTTGGCGGGAGCTGCAGAGAATAGGGTTTGTGAAGGGATGCAACAATTACTTGCACTGCTGGTTCCCAAATCTATCTTTAATTAGCTAGGTACTATGCTACATTATGTGGCTTATCGTATAATTATTGGACTGTTCCAGACAGCTAGAGTTACCTGGTTGGTGGCGGGGGAGGTCCAGTGTTCCATCTTTCTTCGTGCCTAAATCAGTTTTGAAAATAACAAAATAGTTTAAAGGACTGAGCGTCACAGAGTACTGCCAAGCATGTGATAGGCAGAGAGTGAAAAATCCTAGCTCTATATACAACTGGAGGATGCTGTGCCAGTGCTTCGTTCAGCGCTGACGTAAGCTTGACTGGCGTATTTCCTAAGCATGTCAGCACCCTCTCGAACAATCGACAGTCGTTGCCCTTTAAATCACGCATTACTTCCGTGCTGACACATGCATTCGGGAAATGACTTACCAAAACTTCTAAAGCTAATTTCATTGTTCCTCTTAAACAATTTTGTCCTAAACATGTCCTTAAAAAATTATGTCAAAATAATAATATTATTATTATAATTATTATTTGCCTTCAATAAACAGTCCTGATATAAGACACGCGTTGCTTATATTTTATTTTGTGCGTGATATTTTATATGCATTGTGTCTCATAGCGACGCGTGTCTTATTTCAGGACTGTTTATTCAGCTCGAATGATTACATTCCATATTAGTGCATATTTTCAGCAAACATTCTTCGGAACCAAAAAGCAGAAACTAACCTCTTCAGGGACTTGCTATATTTTGTGTACATTTAACATAATTATTTCCCAATAAGATTAAACTGTATCCTGCAAGACGTGGACACCATATGCGCTAACTAATTTAAGCAGGTGTTTAAGGGTTTATTTTGCCTTAGGATTATTTAGGACATGTCTCTCCTCAGCCTCCGGTATTTTATTTGATTTGGGTTCTATGTCGGACTCTTTTTATATGGCTTTTTATTTATTCAGCATTGGTGCATACAAGTAAGATTGATACATAAATTACATACTTGGCCATAAATTAATAGATAGATTATATAATAGTAATGTATGCACTGAATATTAATTTGTTTGTGATAACTTAGTGATATGGTGTCATTTGAGTTTGATGTGTGTAGCGTATTATGTTGCTTATATACGCCTATATGAAGATTTATTGCAATCAGCTGACTTCACAGAACATTTAAATATAAATAAACAAGCATTTAAATATAAATAAACAAAAATTTCAATATCCATTAATATTTCCATTAATTTTAAGTAAAACAAGAACAAAGCCAAGTCTTTCAGAATTATTGGCATAAATTGTGTCGTATTATTTGTATACTGACTTTCAGTATTTGGTAACTTTAAAACTTGGTACGTTTAAAGATTTCGGGATATCAAGCGCAAATTTGGTCAGAGAACTATGAGCTCCAAAAAGCATCTCGTGAATAGACAAGTTGGTATGGAAATGTCATAACAGCTCGCCAGAAAAGAAAGATTGGGTTCGTAAATATTTTTCTTTTCTTCATTTACCTGTGTAGCCTGGTGGACTCCTTTTAAAACAAACTGTCGGATCTAAAACCATTCCTTTTAGAGGCTTTTGTCGATAGCCACTAAATCTTTTTCTTCGTCCTGTAGTTTTTTCTATAAGTTTGCGGCGTGTTTGTTTGTTTTTTTTTTTTCTTTTTATATAATGAAAATGGTAGCGTCGTTTAACGTTGCTTGAGCTATGAGAATCTCTTATTTTGTCATCAGGGCGTGGTAACAGGAGAGCTGTAATAATTTTCTCGAAGTATGGGTTCTAAATAGTTTATTATTCACTTCTAAAGAAATTCAATATATATTAAAAATTCAAATGTTGTACAATGAGCCAATTATGTCAATTAGTTCGCTAATGTGTTGGCTTGTTACTGCCCCTACTTACGCCGCAACCAAATCCTTCTCTCCGACGTTATTTATCTAACCTGCCATAGCACAACTGCTTCCAATGAAATCTTCGAGAGAAGTGGTGAACATTTCCCGTACACACTGATAAGTTGTTACGTCGCATTGAATAACAAGCAATATCTCGAAAATGGTTCACTCAACAACAAAAATGTATGACATAAATTGTGTATTTTAACGCAATCTACATTTTTGAGTAGTAAAATTTTGTCTGTCTCTTATGGTTTACCAGTTATGCAAAAGTCGCTCACAATGAAGAATACTTTCGGAGACATTCCCAGAAAATTCGAGATATACAATTCATTTACCATAAAAATGTCTTAAACTTATGGTATTTTATTCAAAATCGTTAGCCATTTTTGAGAAAATTAAAATTTTCGAAAAATGTTTCATGTAAAGGGTAATCTGGGGTGGGGGAATTTTCTTGAAAACCTTCGTGTCGCATCTCTGGAAGATACTGAACCTAAATACCAAGTTTGATGTTTATCCGACTGTTCGTTTCTGAGTTATGCTGTTCACAGACAGACACACACGGACATGTTTCCAAAAATGTTTTACATGCATTCAGTGCACCTCAAAACATGTATTTCCTTTGAAATCTCGGTATAGAATTTTTTGGTGGAATGCAATACTTCCCCTACTTACTATACGTAGTAGAGAAAGTAAAAAATGGATCTGAAATAAATTTGTCCCTGAAAACGCTAAGCCAGAATAGAAGCCTAAGGTTTTAATGGGAAAAGAAATTTGGAATCATATGAAGAAGGAAAGAAAGAAATACAAGAAATTTGTTCGAAGACTGTGGTATCATGCACATACAATGTAAAGCTTCACTTCTTTTATCTTATCATATCATAGCAAAAGACTGCTTTATTTCTTTGTATGAACCATCATAACGAAAGCATATATAATTCATTTTATTACACACATGCTGTGTGTAGGCTAATGTTGGTCGGCTCAAGTCCTATGGCATTGAATTTTTCAGTCTAATTCTACAATGCGGGCCATATCAAACCTACCGGCGTTCTAGCGCGCGCGCACGCGTGTGTGAACGGAATAGCTCAAAAATAAAATGTTGAATAAATATCGAACATGTTCGAAAGATGAGACAAGGATTTTTAAGCAAATGCCCTATCCCAAACTACTGTTTACATGGAGATTTTTAGTTGTTTTTTTATTTTCTCAAAAATAGCTTAAATAGAAGTATTTTGATTAAACAAGCATATTATGACTATGTTCAGTTTTCATTGTCACTTCTCTAAGTTCTCACTAATGTGATATAGTTCAATTTTTCCTGTCACTTCACTTTTCGTAGCGGCGTAATGAAATACGCGTGAAGCAGCCTGTTCTTCGAATGGTTCCCTCGCTGGGGAGTTGAACACAAGGCTTCTCTAATCTCCCACAGTAGCAGCACTCGCTGTACGTCACCTTGCCGTGCTATTCTCTAGTTCCCCAGGTCGCGGTTTCAAACCGGGCGAGTGCGATGGATTTTTTCGGGCATAAAAATCTTTAGCATGGCTTCCTTCGGAAGGGAAGTAAAGCCGGTGGTCCCGTGTCGTGGATTTACGGCACGTAAAAAAACTCAAGCCTGATAAAGAGGCCTCTGAGCAAAATTACCAGTCTTTCACGACCAATAAAGAATGGGACGCTAAGAACCATAGCAGTTAAAGAGCGTCCATAAATAAAACTCAATTTGTTTTAATGTTGTAAGTCACCTCACTCGAAGAATGCATTGAATACCAGCATTTTATTTCGCATCAGAAACGCACCCGCTTACTAACTGGCTACTCGCAAGCAGCTCGCTTATTTAGCCGCTGGACTTTTCGAGAAAGTTCTAGAATGTTCGTGAGGGGGAGAAAGAAGGTTCGCGAACAATCCCGTTATCTCTGGATAGCGCTTCTGGTGTTTATGCTGGGTGCGAGCACTATCCCGTTGTCTTATCCCTTCACCTGGTCAGTCGGTCGTCGCTCGGCGCATTCTATACGATAACTGAGATCCATAGTTGCATCAAATATGTTTACGAAATATATCTGATTAATAAATGCATACCTGTATTGAATTGTTTGCTAATAACCTGTGAAGTCCTGCTCCTTCAGAATGAATCTTGTATAACAGATAAACCATAAGATGTAGACAAAAACTTAATATTAAATAAGTAGACCTCTTTAAAACACACAATTTATTTCAAATAACCTTTTTTTGTAGCATCAGCCATTTCATTATTATTGGTCTGAATTTTTTTAATATTTTGTCATTTCTTTTTGAAGCACTATTGCCATGCAGTTGTTTCTTGGGATGTCATTGAAAGAGTAGGGAATTTCAATGCCAATTTACAGGGAATGAAATTTTCCTCAGGCCAATCCATGCTTTAAATGGAATTTTTTCTGCTGTTTTCTTATTTTCTTAAAAATAAATCTAATGATCTAACATGAACAGAAGAAGCAGTTAGAAGACTGTAATATATAAGTTTGCGTGAAGTTGTAATGGGTAGAATATTGTCGCGGTATCGTTCGTGTTATCTTATTTGCTGAGCGCCTGTTATTGTTTTACTATTTTGAATTTTTAGGTTCTTTGTCCTCCAGCTAGATATTATTACCCAGTCGAGCAAATCTCTTGAACAGGGTGTAAACGGAAAGGAGTTGTTACTAAAAGATAACACTGATAAAAGAATTTGTTTTTACACTCTTATTGCCGTCACACTTTATTCATTTCACATAATTACTCTTGATACACGCCCGACTGAAACTGTTATATTTTCGAATGTAACTATAATCACTTATTTGCCGCAAATTATTAATTCGCGTATTTCACATTTTTGTAACTAACTTTACGACGCGAGAGATTCTGTAGAATTGCGCGACGTGTAACCCATGAAGGATTCTGTTAAACTGCGCGACGTGTAACCCGTGAATGATTCTGTTGAACTGTGTGACGTGTAACCCGGGAATGATTCTCTTAAACTGTGCGATACTTGTTTCTGACTTCAGCAATTATACTCCCTCACCCCGATATGCCTAAACATTATAACAGAACTGCTATTGGTTATTAAAGCGCGCCGACATTAGCGTCAATTTTTATATCCAATCAAACTTATGAACACATATGCTCTAGGAAAGATATTCCCTCCATTTCTAAAGAAAAGCGCGCTACTCCGACGTCATTTGTTTGCCTCTTCTAATTGATAAACAACTCACCCCCTCGTTACATTGTTACCCGCTCCTATTGTCAGTTTCAATGAGGCCCTGTAAAATTATTTCCTAACAATGCTTATAAATAACAAACATCTCAAATCATTGTCATACAATAATGCTAATTTACACTACAATCACTCTGGCATTTACAGCGTTGTGATATCAAATACTGCATCCATATATTGTGATAGTGTAACACATAAGATTTTTTAATTATTTCAGTGGCACTAAAATGAGTGTTGATCTCCTGAAAGGATCCTACCTGAATGTTGGAATGGCAGTAATGTACAATCATTTGAATACCGGAGTTTATGTAAGTACAGAGCTTCTCACGTCATATCAACTTTGCACTATTTTAGCATAGGCATTCAGTAAACAGAAAATAGGGCAGTCACAGCAATTTTGTACTATGATAATGTTTGTTCCCTTGAGTATTGTGGTGGTAAGGCATAAACTGATATGTCACTTTTTGCAACTTTACGGGAAAGAAATTTTAAATTTATTGGCTTATTAAAAATAAAAATTAAAATGAATACTGATGTTATTTATTAATTTACTTAAAAACCGATGTAATCCTTGATACCATAACAGTTTAAAATAAATAATATTGAAAAATAAGCCTTGACTGAGGCAAATTACAAGATACCAAGTTTTGGCATCATGCAATAACAGTTAATCTGTTCATAATGGGAGTAAGCAAACTGTCTTTTCACACTTGTAATCATTGATATCAATCATCTGTCTCATGTGCACAATCAATTGTAAACAAACTTCTGTAGAATTTATGTCGCTCTTGAGGAGGGGGGATGAAAGACTCAGAAGATTGACAGGCAAAGGCCTGTTGCAGCTAAACTTTAGATTAATGTCAGGTCCCGCAGGTGTTCCTGTCTTATTTATTCTTACTCCAGTATTCTGAATGGTCCATCATTTTTAACAAACATTTGAACTGCAAAATTCCAAATTGTTTCCATACCATATGGATTTATCTGTACTTGTTAATCTTATTTCTTTCCACATCATAGTTTCTCTTTATGAGTTAGCATAAAAAGTCGGAAAATGAATCAAATTCATGAGTCATTTAAAATACTTTGAAGGTTTTGTTTTCTCTCACCGTTCGCACAAACTGATACCAGTCTGACTTATTTGTTACTTTCTCAATTTTGGTATGGCCAACATCAACTCCAAGTGTGTATGCCCAGGCATAAGAAATTTCTGATCTATCATCTGTATGGTATCACATTGCAGGTGGCAAAGCTGAACATAATAGCCATGTTCAGATTATGATTTTGGCCCCCACAAGTTTACTGTCACTTATTCACGTAGAAATTTATGTTTCAAGGAGTTAACGACATCTCAAGAGGATCTCATTAACCGCAATGTAATTGTATACAGTACATGTTTAACATCATCAAATTTCACAATAAAAACTACTATAAGTAAACATATAACAAAATGCAAAATAGTTTTGTACTGTGCAGTTATGTTACAAACAAAAATGCAACATATATGCTACTTATTATTCAGTTGATGTTTAAAATATTACCTTTGTCATTAATACTCCCCTTTGTTTTTGTTTAGCAAGCTCCAATAACTTCAGATGCCTGCTTTTAAACATTATTATTTCACTCTTTAACTGCACATGAATTTAATGCAACCTGCCAATTCAAATCCTACAAGCAGAATGAAAGCTTTTAAGGAATTTAATAATCTACAGTTAATAATGAATGATAGAGTGAGCTCAACTACTTTTAGCATTGTTTTACTGCATCTAACAATGGTATTAGCATTGTTAATAGAGATTTTGGTTATAAATCTTAATTTCAGTTAGTTTTTAGGACACAGTTTACTATTGAATAGTAATAATTTGTTAAACAATCTTTAATATGTGTATTGGTAATAAACAAACCAAATCTTAATAAATAAAGCAAATAGTTCAATTTTCTAAATGGCAAAACTTGATGGGTGACAATATCAGTTTCTGGTATCCCACCGTGGACATACTCGAGCAGTTTTATATGAGATGTTCATAATGTAGTGGGTAACATCTTATTTTGCTTTCACGTGTTATTTCAGAAAAAGATATATTATGCTTTCACAAATGTTATAGCTCCCTAACTAACAGGAGTTAAAACATCAAGTTTTGTCAGCACTTGCCTGATACCTTTCCTGATAACATATTGCAATGTCTCAAAAATGACAAAAACTGACATGTCAACTTATGCCTTACCACCATAGATTTGTACCAAGTTATTTTGTCTCAGTAAGCTTCTTCCACATGGTTTTCACCATATTGTCACTTATGTTAGCCTATTGCTGAGAGAATTTGGCACCAATACAGGGTTACAAGAAAAATAAATTTTATATTACCTATAGTGATTTTGCTTTATTTAATGTTGGCAGAAACTCCTTATCATATGTGTTCCACAACAGCCCTGGATGAGCCAATCCCTTATTGGTTGAAATTCAAGTCTGACAGGGGCATCATTTCAGGGTATATGGGGGTCAATTGCACCCCCCCCCAAGTTATGAGAAATAATTAGGCTCCTGGTTATTATTGTTGTACCAAAATTAAAATTACTAAAACTGCAATTTTAGTACAAATATTTCACATTTAAAAGTTAAAAGGTCATTTTCTATAAGTTAAATGTCTTGTTAGAAAGTTTGGATAACTGCTTCAGGCAATCTCTCCCCTCCCCCCCCCCTCACTCAAGCAGAAATTGAAATGACACTCTTGAAGTCCGACACCCGTGCATTATGAACAAAGGTCAGGCCTATGTGAGCAACAAAACGGGAGTACAGAAACATTTCACCTGAGTCGCTGGAAGGCATGCTTCCCAACAATGGCCCATACCAGTTCCTGGATGAGTTTGTCTCATATTGGTTTGATGTCAAAAATCTGGCACTCAAATATTAACCTATAAAATAAGTCTATTTCAAGCAAAGGAGCAAAGTAAAATGGGGGAGTAAGACAAACATTAAGAGGAGTGCTAGAACCAGTTAAGTGGTGGGGGCTGGGTGTGACAGAGATGGTTTAGTATTTCCTTACCTACATAAACCACTGCACATAATACCAGCACAATTTCATGCACTCGGCTATACCTATACACAATATTATTAATTTTCAGAAAATATTTCTTAATAGCATTGCCAAGCAACTACTATCCATTTGATTTCTTTTTCCCTCCTTCCTTTCCTTGGCTTGTTTGTTAATCTCCTATTTCTTATACTGTTAGGTTTCCTGTCACTTCAGCCATTGAATTTTGTAGCTTTTGACCAAACTTGTGGAATTACTCTTAAGCAAATTGTGTCTCTGATGCTTTTCTCTTCAACAGTGTATATAACATTGTAGATCGAAACACAGTGGAGAAAAAAAAATTAAGTGTGCAGAGGATACGAAAGCATGCGAGCGAAGCAAGCGTGCATTCCTTAATGATTTTATGATATAAGCGTAGATTTCTGGTTAACGGTAGGTAAGATTAGGTTTAGCTTTTTTACTTTCTCTACTATGTATAGTAAGTAGGGGAAGTATTGTATTCCACCCAAAAATTCGATACCGAGATTTCACCGGAAATACATGTTTTGAGACCCCCTGAATCCAAAAAAAGCATTTTTGGAAACATGTCCGTGTGTGTGTCTGTCTGTGTGTGTGTCTGTCTGTGAACAGCATAACTCAGAAACGAACAGTCGGATAAACACCAAACTTGGTATTTAGGTTCAGTATCTTCCAGAGATGCGACACGAAGGTTTTCAAGAAAATCCCCCCACCCCAGATTACCCTTTACATGGAAGATTTTTCGAAAAGTTTAATTTGCTCAAAAATGGCTCTAACGATTTTGATTAAAATATCATATGTTTAAGATATTTTCATGACAAATAAAATTTATATCTTGAATTTTCTGGGAATGTCTCCAAAAGTATTCTTCATTGTGAACAACTTTTGCATAACTGGTGAACCATAAGAGATAGACAAAATTTTACTATACAAAAAATGTAGACGGCGTTAAAATACACAATTTATGTCATATACATTTTTTTGTTGAGTGAACCATTTTCGAGATATTGCTTGTTATTCCCTTAAATTTTTCAATACTTACTTTCTCAAATGGGAATTCATTATTCATTTTTACTTTCTCTACTACGTATAGTAAGTAGGGGAAGTATTGTATTCCACCCAAAAATTCGATACCGAGATAGCACCGGAAATACATGTTTTGAGACTCACTGAATCCAAAAAAAGCATTTTTGGAAACATGTCCATGTGTGTGTCTGTCTGTGTGTCTGTGAACAGCATAACTCAGAAACGAACCGTTGTATAAACACCAAACTTGGTATTTAGGTTCAGTATCTTCCAGAGATGCGACACGAAGGTTTTCAAGAAAATCCCCCACCCCAGACTACCCTTTACATGGAACATTTTTCGAAAATTTTAATTTTCTCAAAAATGGCTCTAACGATTTTGATGAAAATATTATATGTTTAAGATAATGTCATGAGAAATGAAATGTATATCCCGAATTTTCTGGGAATGTCTCCAAAAGTATTCTTCATTGTGAACGACTTTTGCATAACTGGTAAACCATAAGAGATAGACAGATTTTACTATACAAAAAATGTAGACGGCGTTAAAATACACAATTTATGTCATATACATTTTTTTGTTGAGTGAACCATTTTCGAGATATTGCTTGTTATTCCCTTAAATTTTTCAATACTTACTTTCTCAAATGGGAATTCGTTATTCATTTTTTTGTCTTGGATATGCAAAGAATATTAATCTGTGGCAAAGGGAATGGTGCTGCACCTAGCAACCAGTTATTAAGAGATATGTATGTGCTTAAAGGCTACTGTATTTCTATATTGCCCTTGTAAATATATATTCCCCTTACATCTACAAGAAAATTAGCAATAAGATAGAGTCAGCAAATGTTTATCTCGATTAACATGAAGTAGATGGAGAATAAGCGTTTGTAAAAATAGTTTGTACAATAGTAGAGAAAGTCATGTGTGTGTAACACATCAGATTTTTTTTTATATAAACTTAGGTTAATCAGTAACTAGAGTTACACCAAAGCACACGAGCGAAGCAAGTGTGTATTCCTTAATAATGCTATAATTTACTATTTATATAAGTTGACCAAGCCACTTCATTCTAGCAATATCTAGTAATTCACTCCTTTCTTAAACATCCTGGATTATTTTGTCAAATTTTGCTTTGTTAAGTTGGAGAACCTACCTCAAAATGTCACCAGATTTTACTGTATAACCAAGGAAATTAGTTTGGGCAGGTGTGTGAGCCAAATACCTTCATCAAGGCATCTTCTATTTAAGCAGTAAACATTGTTTGAATAGGCACCACAAAAGTGATTAAATAAACATGTGCAATGTCTTACATGGAGCAGCTCACCATGTTAGTAATAAATGAGCTTTCCCTATTTGATAGGAAGCCTTCGCCCTTCAAGGGACATTTTAGGTTATTTTTCATGTTTTCCATTTTTATTTTCTATGAAACTGTACAGGAGAGCTGGGCAGTGGCCAGTATAGATAACACATTTGAGGGAAGCAAAGCATTTTGCAGACATAACAGAGAAAAACAATATTTTTTTCATTAACTATAATCAGACATGAAGTGAATTTGAACTGTTGTTGGACTTTAGGTACAGACATTGCAGAATACAAATCATCTCATCCCTCATACAGTCTGTTGGCATATGCAAATGGCATTCATCAGACAGTGTTTACCTGCCCATCAGTAACCCTTGGCCACTGCTGTTTACATTCTTTATATTGATAATGTTTTGAGTGTAGGTAACTTGAAGCCAACTGCTTAAGAATTCCTATACCTAGCTATAACAGATTAATAAAGTTATCAAAGTAATTGTATTTACAATTTAAATTCATTTGGTCCTTAATGACAATAATTGGTATACATAACATCATTTTAAAATATTTAAATACATTGATTTCAATTACATGCTTTAATTAAGAAACATTATCTAAGAAATTGTATATATTATCATTTTGTTCATTAAGGTGGATAAAATGGGAAAATAATTAATTATGAATCACATACTGTCTTTTAGATGTGAATACCATTGTTGCAGCAAAACAATCGATAGGTATGGTGTGTTTGGTGAGAAGAGAGGTTCTTCCCTCAAAAAATTTGAAACAGCTTAGGGAATGTGATGGAGAATAACTTATCTTCAAAAACCTGTTCAGCAACAAAAACTGTAACAAATACCTTTCCTGTATACCATGAATTTGGTCTTGCACTAATCCTTCTTGCATAATACCTCAGATGTAAATTAGCTTTGTCATTGTTAGTATAAGAACTGTTTAATTGCATTAAAATCATGTATGAAAATATGCTGTTAGCATGACCTTTTTGCTCTGTGCTTTATTGTAATATAAAGAATGAATTTATTTCTGCAACAGATCTCCATACAACAATGTCATAAGAAAGTGATGATTGTACACACGAAAAATATACCAGTTTTAATGTTTAAGTATTTTCTGTGAAACTTAAAATTCAGAGAGACAATAACTTCTTAACTTTTAAAGAAACAATAATTTAAAGCAGACCTAAAAGAAATTCCCTCAGAAGTGAACATTGCTTTTCTCTTTTTACAGGCATATATGAAAGATCCACGGGATATACCAACTTATGGAGATATGTCAGAGTACAATGAATTCATGTATTATATTATATACAGATTAAAGGCATTATCCTTGTATGCCACTGAGGATGTAAAGAAATTAAACGTACACCATCGAAAATGCCGTTTCAATGATGAGACTGAAAACATTGAAATCAGTAATGTATATACCAGAAGTATTTGCTACAGCCAGTGTAGGGTTAAACTTGCCATGAAGCTCTGTGGCTGTATACCCTTTTTTTACCCAAAAATGATAAATGAAGGTTAGTATTAAATAGGCTCTTTTTCTAAAATAAAACTTCAGAGGTACTCTCATTGGAAATTTAATGGTTTAAATTATGTTTCATTTCTAAAAGACAGTAAAGTGGTGCTGATAATCGTAAGGTAAATAGCATCACAGTAACCTCCAAAGTGATGTAAATTTGTAAAAACTTCTTGTTTTACAGTTAGCCATTCATTTTTTCTCCTCTAAATGCATTTTTGCTGATCTAGAATCTATCAGTTTAAATGATGTTTTCTACCACATATGGTTTTACTTGCTATTTTATAGGCCTACAAGTGGTTGTATAGTTCCAGTATTTTACACAAATTCCATAGCTGTTTCCAGATTTTCATTTGAACTACTCGGCGCCAATCAAGAAGGTGATTGACATTTCGCGGAGAGAGAGAAAGAGAGAGGGAGAGGGGGAGAGGGAGAGAGGGAGAGAGAGAGAGAGAGAGAGAAAGAGACGACGTTGCCGCACATCGCGACCACGTGGAGAGCTGTGTTGAAGGCGACTGGGTTGCGCCTGCATTGTAGAGCGGGTATTATTTATATTCGTATACGAAGACAATTGTAAAATAATGAATCTACGTGCAGAGTAGAACATGCAAGAATATATCAGTATAAAAACCTGCGTTAACAGAAAAGACATACCTGTGAAACATTGATGCTTATTCTAATGGAAAGAATGCCAGATTTCCGAATCGCTTGCATCGCTGCTGTTGTTGTTGCTGCTCGTTTGATAGACAATGTTGCCGTCGTCATCATCATCTGAAGAGCTGCTAGAATTCCCCACGGAAATGACAAGCTGTTCTATAGTTACTTCCAAAACTCCTTCATTTTCCCAAGCTGCACTTATTATGCCCTTTGTAATAAGTCACCGCTTTTTTTCCAGTTTTCAGCTTTTACTGCTGTTAGTGCCTCTTAAGCTTTATTACTGACGAAACAGTGAAACCTTTATTGTTTCGCCCAACATAACCCTTTATGTCGGCCCAAATTAATTCAATCGAGTTAAAATGACAATGATAAGGGTGAAGCCTAATTATTTTGTGACCATGTTCTGCAGCAATGCCATCGACTACATAACCTGGAAACCGCGGTTTGTTTGCTTTCACAAGTTCCAGTAGCTCACTTTTCTTCAGTCCCTCCTTCATCGGTACATTGCGGCGAACAAGCCACTGAATTATTTTCTTTTCATTTTCTCCTCTTGGAAATATTCTCTCACAGAGCATATTATTTCCCGCGCTTGTCCTTTAATTGGGATATCTTTACCAAATACAGTTTTATTCGGTTCCCGAGTGCGCTCAGTTTTTCGTTTGGCTGCGCTATCTTTGTCACTATTTTTGGACATTATTAAATATCCATTAAACGTGTTAACACAATTATAAATGCTCACACAACACACACACGCACAAATACACGGACTCAAACACACGTAACACAAGGCAAATACCATACAAATAGGACGATGCAAAAGAACGTTTCAGTGCGCAGGCAATCTCTAAACTGATACAAAAACATAAGCAAGCTGGTGCTAAAAGGAGGACATTGTTTATAACTGCAACGGTCGCTCGCCCGGCACGTCATGCCAATCACGTGTTACGATATCGCAACAAGGCATTTGCGTCTATCGTTGCTATGGAAACGTCTTAGTTCTAATTGGTGCTTCTAATGGTTGCTATGACGACCGCTGTGACGTTTTATCCCCTCCCATTCTTTTAAAGCTTTCCGCCACGTGGTTAGTAACTGTCAATCACCTTCTTGATTGGCGCCGAGTATCCAGTATTCTCCAGTTTCAGTTTCTTAGATGTGGATTAGTATATGGAAATGTTGACATTGTGCAGATCATTGCAAGGATTTTCTTACGTTTAGGATTGTTATAGAATTTGATCTGGTAGTCTGTGTTGTCAGATTATATGCCAATATTGCTTCTAGGCATGCAAGTTGGTAAATGTACAATGTATACAATCAACAGGACCAGAAATTGTTCTATAGAAGTATTCTAATTAGAAATAAACTACAAAATGACTATAGATGGTAAGTTGAGTAACTAATAACTGTAGCATCCCAATAGCTTAGAAAAATGATGACTAAAATTATTGTACGCCATGCAGTGGTGTTACACAGTTGTGAAGTGCTTACTGGTGATGTACAATAACCTCAAACTACATGAAGCAATTCAGTCTTATGTGACAACACAACGTATTTATTACTCCAGATTAAGTGCTGTGATTCACAGCTGCCATGAGGAGTGTATACTAGCAAATTACCAACTTCTGGAGCACTAAGCTAAAAAATGCTAGCCATTCACGAGTTTGTGTCTTAACGACCACGGCCACCCATGTAGGTAACGCATGATGATGCGACCATTTATTAACACCTGTGAATACCAGGTACACACAAAACCAGCAAAAGCAGCAATCATCTTTGCTATCTAAACAAAAATTGAGATAAAAACCAGACCTTTTATTAAGGGGACAAGCTAGTCTGAACACATGGAAATTACCCCTTAAGGTGTTCTTAATGGTTTTCCTGAAAGTTTTATGAATTATTCTATAAATCATGACAATTATTTCAAGTGGTTGTTTGCATTGATAGCTACGTAGTTCAGTCCGTAAAAATTATTTCATTCAGAAGAAAAATAATAAAATGTACTCTTAAAACATGTGAATTCATGGAAATTGTTTGAGCAACAGCTCGTAAGCCCCCTAATAAAGCATAATTAGAATTTGAAGACATTCTGGCCCTGAATTAAAAGACTAATGATTATGCTACCTTTGCACAGTCAAAATACTGCGGCCCTTCAAATACCTTTTTCTCTGATACTACTTGTAATACAGAATCACACTTTTGCATGCTGTTCTTAGTATAATCAGCTATCTTCTGAACCTCAATTATTTAGTTATGTATATCAGTTCATAAGACATTGAAAAAATATTATTTGCAAAGTCAAAAAAGTGAAAATGTGGAAAATTTGCAACGTTGTTGCTTTCTTAATATCACTAATATACATTATAGAATTATGATTGTGGTTCAGAAATTTTAACTATGTAATGTATACATATATTGAAAATTTCAGCTCTCTACCTCTCATACTTCCTGAGAAAAAGGTACATAAGTATCCAAAAATGTTGTTTTGAGAAAACTGAAATTAAAGTTTGAACATTAAAATTCTGACACACTTCAGTACATTCCAGGGTCACAACCATCTGCACCTTCATTCCTGGATTACTTCAGCTTTTTTGATTGCCTTCTCTTGGTCCTGGCCTCTTTTGTTAATTGCTGAACTACTCGTTGGTCATGATGTAGTCGTTCGTTGTTGAAAGATACAAAAATGTTCTAAAAAATGTCGTGTTGCATGACAGCTTTAAAGGAATGTAGACTAGCATTTAAATGTTAATTAAATGTCTTAAGAACCTCTTAACCCCCAAAAGGTATGTATTTTCTGACAATGGAAATAATATAGATTTATTAGTGCCTAAAACAAAAAATGTGACTTTGACCATTTCAGAGTACCTTGTCCCCTTAAATATCAACGTTTAGAATAGGAATTGGAATTTTTTTTTGTACCATTTGACTAGCTGTTAAAGGTATTATTGCGATCATTTAATGTAATTCCAAAAAAAATATAAAACAAGGGTAGGTATGCCTCAATAATGTGCTCATGTAAGTACCTGTAAGATTTACTAATGCCGGGATTACAATGAAGTTTACTTAATGTGACTTAATGCAACAGGACGTAATGTGAAGTTATGAAATAAAGGTCTAATTAGGACACACTTAACATAAGGAGAATGACTCTCAATTGTTAGTTTTGTTAGTTCATGCTACTGCTTCAAGCTGATTGACTCTAATTACCAGTGATGTCAAACTTAAGTAACGGGAAGGAAAAGTTTGACAATGCCAAACTCTTAAGTTACATCATGTTAAGTTAAGTCACATTACGTTAAGTTCATCGTTCATCCCAGCATTACTCCAGGATTACAGTCTGTCAAATATCAGATTGTCTGTTAATTTTATTACATTTCCCTACACACCTTTGTATCTTCATAGATCCACACTTCCTTGAGTACATAGAACAACTACTTCTGCAGTCAAACATTCAATGTGTTGACTTCTCATTCCAGAAGTGCTGGGTTCAATTCCTGGCTGGGGTGGTGTACATTCTCCCTGACCATCTTCCGTTTCCTATCCTCTGCTGAATCTGGAAGTGTGAATGAAGAGAAAATGGATTGTATTTCAAAGGAATAAAGGATATTAATAAACCCTAAAGTGGAAACTCCATATAAACAAATTAATCAATTCCAAATCCAGAGGTCCCAGGCTCAATTCCTGGCTGGAGGGTGGGGATTTTTCTTTGGCCAAGATTATTCCCCATCCTCCCTAGTGTCTGGAAGTATGAGTGAGAATGCAAATGTGTATGCAAATTTAATAAATTATAAAGACAAAACCCCAAAAATGAACACAATAGTTAACAAATGAACACCATTGCCGATGAGCAATTGTTCCAAAGGTAAAAGCCACTGATATGAACTTAGTTGTCAAAGGTGGCACATAAATGGAACAAAAACAAACATAATCAAGCAATAAAAAATTATTTCTAAACTGAAATTTGCTGATAATATGAGCAGAGTACTTAAGTGTAGCTACATAAATGAAATAATAGAAACATGAGGTTTAACATTAAGATTAAACCCAGTTTGTCCATGTTAAAATAATATTTCTAAATAATTCTAAATAAAAGGCATGCAGCTCAGCTCTGTGATGTGAGATTGGTGTGTCTGCCTTATATTCAGGAGATCTGGAGTTGGAATCTCGGTTGCAGTGAGTTATCTGGATATTTTATTCATTTATGTCTGGTCCTTATCATTCATTTCTTTCAGAATCCTGTATTCCTTTTTGTTTTACTTTGTGCCTTCATGCATGAACTCTGTCAGGTTATTATGTGAATCTGAATTATCCATATTTTTAAGTTCTTTCTTGCACTTCCAGTCCACTAGAAGGACATTTGCAAAGGCATAAATACTCAAAAAATGTTTAATTCTTTCAGGATTTTTACTATATACTTACAATTAGATGGAGAAGTATTGTGTTACACCCAAAAATTTGATATCAAGATTTCACCAGAAATACATGCTTTAAGGCCCCCTGAATCCCAAAAAAGAATTTTTAGAAAAGATGTGTGTGTGCGTGCATGTGTGTGAACAGCGTAACACAAAAAAAAATCTCTGAACCTAAATGCCAAACATGGTTTTAGGTGCAGCACCTTTTAAAGATGCAATACAAAGATTTTCAAGAAAATCTCTCCACTCTGAACTACCCTTTACATGAAAGACTTTTTTTATATTTTCAATTTTCTTAAAACTGGTCTAACAATTGTGATTAAAATACCATTTCTTTAAGATATTTGCACCACAAATAAAATCTATATCTTGAATTGTCTGGGTTTAGTCTGTGAAGTCCTCTTCATTTTGAGTGAATTTTTATAGCATGTAAACCATAAGATATAAACAAAAACTTACATCAAAAATGTAGATCTCAATAAATCACACAATTTATGTTAAATAAAATTTTTTGTGGTATTAACCATTCCCAGTATATTCTTCATTTTTTTCTGGTGGTCATGTAAAGAGAATGGAATTTCAAAGCCCTAATGGAGCGACCATTCTTATCCCTTAAGCTACCATGTTCCCTTATTGCCCTTGTACCTACATGGAAATATCTAATAAAAGCATTTCTGCAAATATTTATCTCAATTAACAAGAAGTAGATAGAAAAATAAACTTTTGTAAGAACAGTTTGTTGAAGAATGAGTAGAGAAAGTCATGCAAGTCTAGCACATCACATTTTTCTTTGACTAATAAGTTTTAATTTGTTACCTCATTTTTTGGCCTGGTTATTTTCTTTTGTATTCTTTCCCATACTACTAACTTCCGGAAAATGAAACCCGTAAAACTTTCCCTCATCCAGCAAAGCATAACTTTGTGATGACATGAAATTTATAATGTTCAGTACAGTAAATATACAAAAATTACATGCAAAATAAATGGGGATTCCATTTTACTGAAATCCTTGAAGACCTGGTAGTACTGCTTCTTTCAGTCACACATGCTGAAATTCTTTGATACCAGAATAAACAAGCATTAATGCAAAGAACACCATTTGCTAGGCTAAACACAGATTTCTAGTCCATATTTTATGCTTCATAATATGAACTATAGACAAAAACTACCACAAAAATGGGAAATCTATATCTCGCAGCTATAAAATGTGAATAAGATATTCATTACTGAATGTATGCACACATTTACTCCTGCTTACTGGAGTACACTGTGGTGTAATTAAATTTTAAATCTGCCTGCTATGCATTTTGTTGCAGCTACTGACGGGGGACCATGATAGTGATAGGATAGGCTCTGGTCTATTGTAGTGCTGTATATCAATTAGCATGGTGCATTCAATCTATAATACTAAGTTACAGTATAATGCAATAGAATTTTATGTTTTGTCATGTCCTTGGCGAAAATTTGTAATGTTTTAAATCTGCCCACAAAACCGTAAAAATGCCTCCTTTGCCATAAGCTCTGCACATTTTATGGATAAGCTATAGAAGCTGACAAGAGTGCTTTTCTTATCATGCCAGGTTATATCTCATTTCTCACAGTGTTTGTCCCTGAAGTCTGCAAACAGACTTCAAAGAGTGGTGGTGGAAGAGAAATTTTAATTAAAGTCATAGATCTGCACAAAGGAATTTAAGTTCTAAAGATGAATTTAGGTATGCATAATAGCAAATTTTAAAATATAACCAACACTTTGTAAATAACAGCAGACTCAACAGACTTGTTTCTAGTTGTTACAACTGTATAGTAATTTTGTAAATAGTAAAAGATTATTGAACTTTTCTTGCCTTAAATGGATGATACTTCACTAAGAAAGTCTTTCAATCACACTGAGGTGTGCAAGGTTTCATTGATCTTACCACAGCTTTAAATACATATAATCATAAAGGAGCTTCATATGCAACACAAGAGCTAGGTTAACTACAAAGGTTAATTGTTGTAGTTATATAAACTTGATTTTCACAAATTATACCTAATGTTGTGTTGCAGGAAAGTACCAGGAATGTGATATTGATGGATTCCTATGTTTAGAAAAACATAAAGGTAAGCCTTTTTTATAAAATCTTATAAATCTCTTGCATATTGTGGCACTAGTTTCAGTAAAAGTAAGCCATCTTTGAGATTCTTACTACAATGCAGGACTACTAGTCGGGGGCATATGCAGAGAGTGCATAACAGGAATAATTGAGTGAGTCATACTTCTGTGACCATTTATAGAGATTTATCCATGTGAGGAGGATACCAGCTAGATCACTGAACAAGATATATGGACTAAATAGAGGATTTGGTGGATCAGTGTGGCCAGAAAACAAACTTTTTTAGCATTTCTGGACCAAAAGCAAACAGAAGTATGTAGAGACTAAACTCCCAGCCAGGACCCACACTCAGATGTGTTAACCATTGGCCTATGGAGAGACCCAGTCACGTAATATGGGAGTTGCTCTGTAACCATCGATATTAACTATGTACGTGTGACTAAACATGTGCAGAAATAAGTAGAGTGAGCCTTTAAACAATGCTGCCAATCAATGTGTGGAATTATAATTTTTCCTAAAGAATGATTAAATTCCCTGTCATCCCCCAACATTTGCCATTTTTTTAATGTTTATAGATACCAGTTTACTAACAGGTACAATGTAGTATACTAAACCCGTAAGTTTACAAGAGTTACAGAAAACAAAAATGGTATCCCACTGCTTTGAATTTATGGTTTTGGATATCTAGGGGGCCTTGAGCCTCCTAAGGCCTGTCGTGGCTAATGACCCTGGATCCATCCACTAATTTTGAGATCTTTCATTAAGATTTTCTGACTAACAATTCTGAATACTGAATGATGCATCTCTTAACATGACCTCATCAAGCAATCTAAAAGCAGGAGATGAGAACTGTAAAAACTTTCATAGCTACTGTTACAATGGGCAACTTTTCAGTATCTGAGGTGTAGTTAAACAATACAAATGAGATATTTGAGAACTTTTCCGAGCATGGCCAGAGATAGATATCTGGCCAGCATTAGTGCACTAGTGTTCTAGTCAACATTTACAGGTAGTAGCAAACCCCAATTTCATTTTCTTCTCAATAAGTTCCTCAGCAAAGTCAATGCTGAACAGAGTGTTAAAGAAATGGCAGACATCAGTGATACATGTGAAGTGCTAGAGTCACTTCCTTGAACTTTCCTATATTTTCGGTTCAACATCTTTTAAACTAGAATCTATCAAATATACAGTTACATGAATGAATTGAATGAATGAACGAATTCTTATTTCACTTTCATTATACATGAATTACTAACTCTCTAGAACTATCTCTATTACATATATCTACATATAAAAACTCTTCCTTTCTAATATACAAAATATATATAATTGAGTTGCACCTGGTGTAAATGTAGTAAACACTGTGGTTGTTAATACATTATACACCAGATTCACTACTACCTACTTGTAATACACACTTATTAATTAAATATACCAATTAACTTGATAGGCATCCTTGCAAAATATACAGATTTATAATTTTGAAATTCCTCTCTTATATTTTTCTTTAGTCTTTCCTAATAGTCTGCCCAACTTTATAATCTCTTCTGTATTCTTAAGCTTTCCAATTCTCATTTTAATTATTGGTCTCAGTAATTTCAACCACTTAAGTGGTACCCATTGATCTCTGCATAGTTTAGTCTCACTACAATCTAAAATAAAATGTAGGTCATTCTCCATTTCCTCACATAATGGACACTTCTGTGAATCATTTCCCCTTTCATTCCCCTTAATTTCATTGCTCCAGATCTAAACCATTCCCACCCTTCCCTCTCCAATTTATTGCACACTTCAATATAATTTTCTCTGCCCCAATCTTTTTTAATTTACCTGTACAAAACCAAGGTTCTCTTATCCCTAATACTGCTAAATATACACAGTTACATAGCAAACAATAACAGTAGAAAAATTTTACCTGAAGTGTCAAATTTAATTCAACTGATAATAACCATTCCAGTTACTAGTGCACCTGTTGGAAGTGGCTTTCGGCCTTCAAAAGGTTAAAGATTTGTTGTATAAATACCATGAGTCTGTGCGTCTTAGCAGATTAGCCTCAATTTCAATTGAAAATCAATTTTTGGTGAGCTTAAAAACTGACCCAAGTTTAATGACACAACTACTGATAGCTATGCTGCTAAAAAGAAAGGAGGATAAACTATAATTGAAACTATTATAATTTTGAACAGGTAGGTTAAAAGTAATAGATATTGTAGCACCTCAGGTCTGGAAATGAACCCCAGATATCATAGTGAGGCAACATACATGAAAGTATTAAAATCAAGTATGTGATGGACTTAGATCATTAGAATCCTGAACCTCACAGCATAAGATATTAAGCTGACTAAATTGAAGTCATGGAGCACCTCAAGAATTAACAAGTCTTTGTTTCATAATTTGTGAATGTGAAACCACTTCACCAATAGAGGGTGTAACACAGCTGAAATAATTGCAGACTGGGACATAGGGCCCTAGGCTAGAATAAAAGGGCCCAAGGCATTGGCAGAAGCATTACACAGAGTTTTCTTTGTCACTTCGACCCTCACCTCATTACCAAAAACTGCATGCCCCAAAGCAAGTGCTCTACCCTCGAGTCACCTTACCCATCTAGCACCCAGTGTTTCCCAGGTCTTTACTGCATACATAAATCTGTATATTTATATTGCCATGTTTTCATTAATGATTGCCACATTTTATAGTGAATTAAGGGTAGCAGTTTATCTGTTATTGCAGCTCTTCTAGTAGTTAATTCAATAGGTCACTGCTGGTTCTTACAGCACTACGTTCAACCTTAGACCATTTAAAAGCAAGCATTAGATACAAAACTGAATATGAAAAGTACTGCCAAAGTTTCACTTTAGCAGAATGGCTATTCTCAATTTTACCACATGCTGAAATGCATTTGGTTAAGTTAACCCTTACAGCCTGCATCACTAGAGATGCAATTATTGATGTTTTCCTTGGCATGTAAATATATTCAGTTCCTTTTAAGGGCACCTTATAGTCAAACACACTCATTTACGCATGAGAAATATATCAGTATTTTAATGTGAATATCACCTAAACTATCAGAACTACAGCCACAATTTTTTCACTGTACATTCTATGCTACTTGGGACAGAAAATATTTTAAAATGAACATAGTAAGTGCAAAGAAATGTGTGTGAGACAACCATGTAAGCTAATACATAGGAATAAAAATTTTAGGTTGCCAAAGCTCATTTAGGTGCCATTATTTAAGGAACCATCTGTTCTAATGAGTCTAAACTTTTGTTGCATCCAGAAAATAGTGTTTCTGACAAAATGAGTGGATCAGTTTTACAACATTCTAATTTTTTTTATTAAAAATCATAGGTAATATATAATTTAAAACATTTAGCTAAATTTTTTCAATGCATAACATTATTGTTTCTAAATTATTTGAAAATTATGGCAAAATTGTTCCACTCATTTTAAATTCATAATGTTTTAGCTTCTCAGAAAAACTCAGCTTTCTATGTACAATGGTTTTGGAGATAATGGTACCGAAGTGTAAAAAATTTTAAGTTATGGAAAAAACTACAACCAATGTGTATTTAGTATTTAATTGCGACATTGTGAATTAGACTACTATAAAATGTCAACAACCCATAAATTATATATGAATGGATTCAGAAAAGAATGGAGATTTCAATAGTGAAATGAAAAGGGAAAATTGTTTTTTGTCTTACTGATTGACTACAAGGTGCTTTAAGTATTTATATCTGATATTAGATGATGTTCTTTTGCTTCTGTGTTCATTTCTAATATTAATGTTGAAGTACATATTTGTTTATGTAATTTCAGGAAATCTAGCACTACATGTCTTGCTGCTATCCAAATGATATGGGGAGGTGTATACAATTCCATATTATGGAAGGGGTTAACATTCAACATGTATAAAAATATCCTACTATATAATTTCAAAGAATTCCATCTCTTATCAAAATCATTTCTTCTTTTCCTCAGTAAACTTATATATGAAAAATTATACAACTCTGCAAAGAACTAACATTTTCTAATAAGGTGTATACCACTCTTTTTGCTGCTTATATTCCTCCATTTCTGCTGTATTAATAAAAGGTATTCTCTTTTCTCCAGAGGAACTGACATCCAATGCCCTTCTAGCTCAAGATAAAAAATCCTGCAATTGCTACCTTACCTGTGAGGAAATAACCTATACATATGAAATACTTTCAAATGATACATGGTATGTAGCTTTTTAAACACAGAAGACATATATATATATATATAGTTTACACCATTCTAACATACAATTATATTCTTTTGAGGACATTCATTATTCATAATGTTTTCATAGATAGAGTGCCTAAAAGAAACATAAGAATGTTTATCATCAAGTGGCTGCACTGATAATATTGGATAGAAGCTTCTCAAAATTTGAAGTAACTATTATAAGTACATTTTCAGTAATATTTCTATATTAATGTTACTTTAAAGCTTTATGCACTCATAACTTAAACTCATCATCCGCCACCTCCTCATGATCATGATTATGATCATCATGATCCTTCTCCTCTTCCTCCTCCTCCTCCTCCTCCTCCTCATAATCCTCCTCATCATCATGATCATCCTCCTCCTCAACATATCACCACCATCATCATGATCCTCCTCCTCACCATCATGATCATCCTCATCATCATCATCATCATGATCCTCCCCTACCCATCATAATAATCATCCTCATCATCATGAGCCTCCACCTCATCCTCTTGCTCATCATCATGATCCTCCTCTTCCTCATGATCATGAGACTCCACCTCCTCCTCATCATCATGAGACTCCACCTCCTCCTCTTGCTCATCCTCATCAACCCCATTATCATCATCATGATCCTCCTCCTCACCATCATGATCATCCTCATCATCATCATCATCATCATTATCATGATCCTCCCCTACCCATCATAATAATCATCCTCATCATCATGAGCCTCCACCTCATCCTCTTGCTCATCATCATGATCCTCCTCTTCCTCATCATCATGAGACTCCACCTCCTCCTCTTGCTATCCTCATCAACCCCATTATCATCATCATGATCCTACATCTCCTACTCTTGCTCATCACCATGGTCATCCTCATCAACCCCATTATCATCATCATGATCCTCCTCCTCATCATCAGCATCAATAACATTAGCAGTTTACTCTATCTAGTTTTACTCCACAAGTTTTTATATTTCTTACATTACTCTTTTTGTACTGTTTCCCAGTATTGTAGAGTTGGCTGGGTTTGTCTGAGAATGAATTTTCTTGCGGAATTTTGATTGACAATAAGAATGCCAGGAAGTTTCTGTCAAGTGCTCCTGTAAGCTACAAAAAATAAAGGCGTTGTTGACAAAGAAGGAAAATAATAAAGAATAACGGAAATTGTCTTCTGTCTCGGTGTCTGCATGCAGGATTTGAAATCAACAATAGGCCAGTTTTATTGCAACAGTGGTGATGTGTCTGTCATTCACAGGAACTTGGGTTTGGTCAGGATCAATCTGCTTGGACAAGTTATTTCCTCATTTTGTTTTTCTCCTTCCTCCCCTCTATTTTATTTCATATATGTATACATGAGTTTTATGTTTGGCTTTATGGTAAAAAATGAGAATAATAAGTAACTAATGTAACAGACCAGTAAAAGCTGAATTTTGCCCTTGTTTCATTCATAACCCCAAAACACCATAGTGTGGATCAAATGACAGAGCAACTAAAGAAAGGGGAAAAAGGAAACATCAAGTTCCATGTACAAATGATAAACTGAAATTAGAATGACAAACAGAGCTATTGTTTTTAAAATAAAATAAAAACAAACTTATTCTGTGAAATGAATTCAAATTCAGTGGGGAACTGAGTTGGTTATAAGCTCCAGAGTTATCACTCACCACACTTTAATGTAAAATGTGTTTCATAGGCTCCTGCCTGCACTCAGTACCCAAATCCCTCATTTTGGACAAAACTCTTCAGGCCTCAATTTGAAGAACTTCAAATAAGGGTTCACTTTCATCATGATTTTAAAGTTCATGGCTCACTTTTCAAATTTCATGATGACAATCTTTTCCCATGTGTTTCTTGAAATGTTTACTTTCATTTTTACTTTTTCTGCATGTACATAGTAGGTAGAGAATGTCTATTGCATTCCACCCAAAAATTGTGTAATGAAATTTCACTGGGAATACATGTTTTGAGACCCCTTGAATAAAAAAAATTAGAAAAAGATCTGCATGTGTGTGTTTGTGTGTGTATGTATGTCTGTGCCTGTAAACAACATAATTCAAAACCGAAAAGTCAGTTAAATACCAAACTTGATATTTAAGTTCAGTATCTTCCAAAGATGTGACATGAAGATTTTCAAGAAAATCCCCTCACCCCAATCTACATCCCCTCACCCCAATCTACCCTTTTCAAGGAATATTTTTTGAATTTGTTGTTTTCTCAAAAATGGCTCTGGCAACTTTGATTAAACTTGATGTGTTAAAAACATTTACATGACAAATAAAATGTACATCATTAATATTCTGAGAATAGACTGTAAAGTCCTCTTCATTCAGAAGGATTTTTGTATAATCTTGTATAACTGATAAGCATTAAGCAAAAGATGAAAATGCACTACACACAAAATTTAGATCTCTTTAAAACACACAGTTTATTTCCAATAACTTTTTGTGGCATAACCATTTCCAATATATCTGTTATTAATGGTTTGAATTGTTCAATACTTTTTCATTATTTTAAACTGCTGCTGATATTCAGTTATTTCTTGTGATTGCATGGAAAAATAATGGAATTTTAAGGCCAGCACATAGCATCCAGTTCTTAAGCATTTAACTATCACTATTCCCTTTGGGTCTATAATAAAATTTGTAATGTAGCTATTTCTGCAAAGGTTTGTCTCAATTAAAATGAAGTAGATAAAAAAATAAGCTTTCATAAGAATAATTTGTGTACTCACTAATAAACAATAGAGGGTAGAGAAATTCATTTGAATGCAATACATCAGATTTTTTGTGTTATGTTTTGTTTTCTAAAATGAATGGTCTGATTGGGTTTGTTTGACATTTCTGAAATGCTGTCTTAATCTTATGCCTGGCTGCCACAAATTTATATTAGAAAAACAAACAGAAATATAGATGTAAAACTGAAAGAACATGTTGCTGCTGCTATTGTTGTTGTTATTATATCTATATGCACCATTAAGCTAACAATTAGGCAGCAACAATATAATAAGCCTGTATGCAAAAGGTGTAGAAAAGCTAACAATCATAAGACCTTATCCCATTATCACTTACTTCGCAGCTCTTTTACAAATTATTCATACAAAAACTTATTTTCATATCTAACTCCTGTTTATCATAATAAATATGGTATAGTATCAATATGTACTTTATATAAGTGCCTATGTGCAATGAGCTTGCTGGAAGTTCAGTTAAAATCAACTGCTTATGTGCTAGATTTGACATTATGTACCTTTTCTTTGTATAAGCATATGAGAAACAAAAGGATCACCACTACAAAATGCATTGCTGAAAATATTGGAAAGGGTTAATTAACAACTGTTTCCAGTTTATAAAAGTTCAATGGAAATGAAAAGACTCCACAGGTTCTTTATGTATATATTTTACTATACATAAATGATACTATACATTTTATTCATTTGTTTGTTTGTGTTTGTTCATTTGGCAATGCTCAGGGACATTGAATGTCATACAATTATGAAATATGCAGCATAACTAATAACATACCCATTATCAAGAATAACTTGTTTTTTCCCCATCATGCATTATTTAACAGCAGATAAACCACATTTCAAGAGTCAACTTCTCAACATGCATTGCAGTAAGACAATAATAATAAATAAGAACAACAATAGCAAATAAGTGTAAATCACCATCACATGTAATCTGCCCTATGTACTGAATATTATCTGTTGCATACATATTAAAAAATTCCTCCACAGCACATGTGGAGTGAGTATTTAAGAAAGACTTTAAATCTTTCTTGAAGATTTTATGTTGATTAGGTTTGCCTATTAGCTTTAGGTGACATGGAAGGCCCTTGTAAATTTTTTTTGCAGAATAATAACATCCTTTTTGGAACATTTTAAGCTGTTTGCTAGTCTATGCAAATCACCTACATGCCTTGTATTGTGATCATGCACAGCAAGGTTTGTTCTGAATTTATCGTAATTACCTATAATATAAAATTGTGTAATGTTATCAATAGTTATCATTATTCTAATATTGGTATAATGAATCAAATATAAAATAGACACAGTTTTGACATAAAACTTTGCTCATTTGATCCATAAAGTTAACAATATAAAGGATAGTGGTGTAGTTCAGTGTTTTCATAGCTCTTGTACTGGGAGCCCACGGTTCAATTCCTGACTCTGAAGTGGTGATTTTAAGTTGCCCCGATCAACTCATATGGAGTATCCACAAGGCCCAATGTGGTTCAATGTAACTCCTCTCGTTCCATTGCCATCCTAATATCGGAGGTAATTAATACCATCGCTGGGTGCATCCAGCAAATAAATCTGTCCAGCCATTGTTTGGTAGAACTAGGTTTCCCCAAAGGTCATTGACAATTTGGGGAGCACTGAAACAACAACAATCTTCAATGACTTTGTTTAACATGTACTCACCTCTAAATACATGAAAATGATACACCCTTCTATGAATATGCAATCAAACAAATGTTACACTTAACTTGTAGGTATTCTAAATGCATGCACATTATCTGTAACTTAAGGGTGATGAAATAGGTTTACATATTAACTGTATGTATGTATATTGGTTATACAACAAAGCTCAAAGTTGCTTGTGTCTTTATAATTTTATACTGCCCCCCCCCAAAAGTGTGATATATAAGTGAGAAATTACTTTTATTGCAGGGAAGAACAGTTTGGTGGAACACAGATTGAATGGGGCATGGTAGAGTACCCCACTCTGCGATTAAAAGTGGATATATTAGTTTCTTTCACAGATGTTTTAGGTAAGATCAAGCTTCTTAACAACTATTACTTCATTATGTTAGGTTTCTGCTATGTGTGCATCTTTTAAGGTAACAGACTTTGATTTCATTTTATGCGCATTTCATTTATTTTAAGAAAATATGGCATTCAAACTACGAATATGTTGATTCTAAAGCATAGAAATTACCAAAATAATCAAATAACACTGAAAATGACATACTGTACCACTTTTAAAATAATTAACAAGAAAATCAAAGTGATTAACCACAAAATAATTAGTGTTCTGGGGGATTATGATTTACAGTCTTCTTCTGGATTCAATGTAATTCATTATAATCTGTCTAAAATGTTAATCTGTCTCACATGATTACACACTTTTCTTTTAATATCTCAAGACCAGTGGCTGGTGCTGTATAAGAGCACAAGCGCATGTAATACCCTAACTTTTGACACCTTGCAGATTTATTGATTATTTTCTCTTAGTTTACCATTAAACATAATGTATATGTGATAATTTAAAATTTACAGCATTTAAATCTACCATGCTACTCCTCTAAACTGTATGAAGTGTGTCAATAGAGTTGGTAGCACATTTTGACTTGTGCATGTTTTAAGGAGCTTTTGCACATGCACGAGTGGTATGACATAATTACCTATGAGTCACATACATATGGATCATACACATTTTAAGGTGTGCACGAAGTTTCTCCTGTGCTATGTTTCCATATATCACTACAATTTTATGTTAATGCCACTAGGTGGTAGCACATTGCAGCAGACAGTGCCTGCATTACTCTATTACAGGCACTGTAACAGAAGTTGCTAACCTGTATGACTGCTGAAACTTCTCCCGCTTATTCCAGACAATCCATACTCCCAACTACAATTTAATTTACACATTCCTTCATTCTTGCCTTAAAACACTGTACTTAATTATGTACACAACAACATAAGCTCAATAAAGTCAGGTGAACAAAGCAAACAAGATTAAAGCTACAAGTACCTACTATTAAAAGTAAGTAAAAGAGTGAGGAATTTCCTAGATGTGAAAATGAATGCTCCAAAGCATCATAGTCCTTTACAATAAATAAATATTAGAAACAAATAAATGGTGTCAATTGAAACACAAACTGCTTCAAAAAAAAAAGTGGACGAAGTAGTATTTAGTCCACTTCTTTTGTTTTATTTTGCTTCATTTTATTTTTGTTTTAAAAAGATGAACTTTAACTTCCATTTAAAAGATGTGTGTTTTAATTCCAGATGAAGCCTGCCTGATAAAACCTTTTAAGAGTTAAATGTTAATGGTTCTATTTATTACTTTTTCTACTACTCATAGTAAGTAGGGGAAGTATTGTATTCCACCCAAAAATTTGATACTGAGATATCACAGGAAATACATATTTTGAGGCCCCCTAAATAAAAAAAAGCATTTTTAGAAAAACGTCTGGTGTGCAGACACGCGTGCGCGGGTGTGTGCGTGCTTGTGAGAACAGCATAACTCAAAAACAAAAAGTCAGATAAATACCAAACTTGGTATTTAGTTTTAGTATTTTTCAAGGATACGACACAAAAATTTTCAAGAAAATCCCCCCACCCCAAACTATCCTTTACATGGAACATTTTTCAAAAATGTTGATTTTCTCAAAAATGACTCTTAACAATTTCAATTAAAATACCATATATTTAAGATATTTTGGTGGCAAATGAAATGCATATCTTGAATTTTCTGGGAATGTCCACAAAAGTACTCTTCATTCTGAATGACTTTTGCATAACTGGTAAACTGTAAGAGATAGACAAATTTTTACTACACAAAAAATGTAGATCTCGTTAAAACACACAGTTTATGTCATATAATCTTTTTTGTTGAGAACCATTTCCAAAATATTCCTTGTTATTTGTTTGAATCTTCCAATGCTTATACTTTTTCTCAAATGGGAATTCATTATTTATTTTTTTATGTCCTCAAGATGCAAAAGAGAATGGAATGCTCCACATAGCAACCAGCTCTTAAAAGATTTGACTATCGCTTAAAGCCTATCACATTCCCCTTGCAACTATAAGAAAATTAGCAATAAGGTAATTTTTGCAAATGTTTATCCTGATTAACATTAGATGGAGAATAAGCATTTGTAAAAGTAGTTTGTACACGAGTAGAGAAACACATGAGTGCAACACATCGATTTTTTTTAATGGACTTTAGTCATAGTACCCTGAAACAATCAACTGTAATGTTGTTCAAGAAAAACAAACAAAGATAACACAGATTGGGGATTTCAACCAGGTAGAGGCTTTAACTATTTAGTTACCAAAGGAATGAGTTTTGATATTAGCATTTGTGTCTATTTCAGTGTATTATTCCAATGCATAATGTACTTTTCTCTCTTAGTGTACATTATTCCTTTAATTGATTTTGCAGCGTTTAGCCACAACGTAACATAAACTCATGTAATATTGTTTATTAACTATTATATATGAATTTCACTGTGTTCTATTTCAAGATGTTCACTTAGTGCTTTTATTCTTGAAAGCAGTCACCATAATGATGTATTTAATTCAACATGTAATTAGAAATAAAGCAATTTGAACTTTAAACAGAAATTACAATTTTCATCCAAAGAGTAAAAAATAAAATAGTATACAACATTATTTATTAAATTATATGTTTATTATATTTTCAGTATCATTTGGTGGATCTGCTGGTTTGTTCCTAGGCTGCAGTGTTTTAAGCTTGGTTGAGATTATATACTATTTCACCCTGCGCTTCTTCTTTTATCTACAGCGAAAGCGGTGTTGAAATAATAATTTTATTGATCTGAATAAAACTTAATGCAAAATTTGTACATATAGTTAATTTTTTTATATGGAACAGTATGAAGATAGAAGCTCAAGCTTAATGTTTACTCTCTCATTTATCTCCAATTATGAATAAAGAAGGATAAAAGCCCATGTCTGCTAAATTCTGCAGCAAAATTACTTTCTTTTCAAGGCAATCATGCATGAGTTGGTATAATGATAGATGGTACAGAGCCATGAAAAGAATGGTAATAACAAAGATACATACTGGATATTTTTGTGGTGAAAATACCCATACCACAAGAAAGAGACATAGTTATATCTTGGCAAGCTCTTCCATACTACTGAATCAACAAAGAAATAAAAAAATGAGTACTAATGATAGTTTATGTACTTAAAGGATAATATAGGGTAGTTAAATTATATTCGAACCCCTCAAGGCCTCTCTCTACTGCACAAGACAGCCGGCAGTCGCTGGGGAAATTATGTTGACAGTCGCCGGGAAAATTACGCTGGCAGAGGTGGACTAAAATCCTTATCTTATAATAGAAGCTGGAAATGTTGACCTTCTGCTCTCAAACAGGCAGCATATCTTGTGTAATATTCTCGTTTATCTCCGAAGCTCAGCAGCAGGAATTCTTATGATTTCTTGCACAATGTTTTCTCTAAGTTCTGTAGTGTGCAAGGATTGGAACGATACACTTCGTCTTTTAAAGAACCCCATAAATAAAAATCACAACTCGTTAGGTCAGGAGAACGAGGGGGCCACAAATCAACACTAATTATTCTGTCATCAAACACCTCTCTTATTGCATGTAATGATTCAACAGCATATGTGCTGTTGCAGAATCTTGCTGGAACCAACCATACGATTTCTCTTCTTCTGTCAAGCGATTGCAAAATGGCCTCAGAATTAACCTCTGAAATCACTCTGCATTTATTGTTTCATCAAAGAATATGGGCCGTATTATTTTTCTAGCACTTATCGCATACCACACTCCAATTTTCTGATCATAATGAGGCATTTCATCACAAGAATTCCTGCTGATGAGCTTTGGGGAGTGAGCGAGAATATTTACACGAGATATGCTGCGTGTTTGAGAGCAGAAGGCCAACATTTCCAGCATCTATTATAAGGTAAGGATTTTAGTCCGCCTCTGCCAGCGTAATTTCCCTGGCGACTGCCAGCTATCTTGCACAGTAGAGAGAGGCTGCAAGTGGGTTCGAATATAATTTAACTACCCTATATAAGGGGTAAAATAATCATTATGTTTTGTGAAAGAAGTAAAAATAAAACATTACATGTCTTATCAATAGCTCCTAGTAGTCCAGATGGAAGGAAATGAATACCTATTGATATTAATACTCATTGTAAAAATTCAAAAAAGGTAATACAAATACCTACTAAGCTTGTCATGCTCATGCCATATATGAGACATTCCATGTCAAATCACAAAAATTTTCACAAAATCTGACCATCATGTGTCTCATTCACTTCAAATTTTGTCTATGGATTACAAAAACAAATTGAATTATGTTTTAATTCTTATATTTTTAAATCACAATGTTTTAAAAAATATTGTGCAATCCAACTTATGAAAAGTAGCACACCTCTCTACCTTTAAATTAGAGTATTTCACAGGTGATAAGTGATAAAATTATGTTACAAAGTGCAATACAAAGCTTAATATGTAATCTTTTACTTAATATTTATTATAGTTGATATAATTAATTGTTTACATCAATTTCTAAAATCCAAACACTTAAAAACTATTAACCTGCAGGTTTAAATTTCTATAAAAATTATAAATAAATTGCTTGTAGTTTTTTGTATATATTTGCTTAAAACAAAGATGGGATCATGTACAGTTAATTTTAAATAAAATAACTTAGAAGCAGTGTGTAGGAATCCTGCACGGTGAGGCTGGAGAGTAGTAGCAGCAGCAGGAGGAGGCTGTCATTGGATGCCTTGCCAACTGTTCTCAGCACTTTAGTTGCACTAGATTGTTCACATATAACTGTTAAATTTGGCATACAGTTGAGAAACATTTGAGCTTTCAATCTTATCCTATGGGAGGCAACTTAACTACAATTTAAATGTGCACTTTTTCCCCTTCAGACTCACTCAAATGAATACCATCTGGTTATTGCTGCATTATTGGTTCATGGAATAAATTAATTAGCTCTAAGGTACCAGGGATCCCTTCCGCATTACTGTATCTTGCCTTAAAATGGTCACTATGTTCAAAACCACTTCTGGATTATTCACGGAATTGGTACTTTGTAGCACACAATCACTGTTATCAGTGGGTAGTACTTTGGGAATTTTTTTTTTTGATGCACATCACATAGTTTTAGGTCTGGTGACAAAGTTAAATTCTCCATTTTTAAGTTTGTAAGCATATTGTGGGTAACTAAGCTTAATGATTTCTGCCTTATGTTATGCTTTGAGGCAGTATTTTTAACACTTAAATAATTTCAGTCAAATTATATAATATAAAATTCAATAACAGCCCACCTTAAAGCAATATGTGTATGTAACAATATGTAAAAAGTGTATATTACAGTCATTGTATATGTTTATATTATTGTATACATGTAATAATGTTATGTGAATGTATTATGTAATTTAATAATGTAGGAGCTGTGAGAATAATAGGTTAAAAGTTGCTAACAAGGAGGTAACAATGAGGTAACCTTGAGGCAATAATGAATTTGAAAGTTTAACAATACTACTTGTAATTCTTGAAAGCAATAATGTAATTTTTGTGACAGTTTAAAAAAATAGCCAATCAACAACCAGAAAAAGCTATAGTTAAATGAAGGTATTCTATTGGACTAGTTTTAGCCAATCAGAAACTGAAATATAGCAAAATTTATAAACCTAGAAGTCAGTTGCTTGTAGACAGTGCTCATAACGGCACGCGTTGGTTGTAGGCAGATGCGAGACATGTCCTCGAGAAATTTAATATGTATTCAGTGTGAGATGAAAATAGTTTACGTGTTAAAAAGTGCAAGTAATTAATTAAAAAAATCTCACATCTCTCTCCATATCAGTGAAGTGTTATTTAAATCGTGTCAAGGAGTGAAGTAAAAATTATAAACTGTGTAAGCCTACATTCTTCAGTCGCACCACAACCCTGCAAAGAGAAACGTGTCTCTAACAAAAATACTGACACAGCCAAGGCAAACATAAATATATAATATTTAAAGAAACAGTAAAAATTACAAAGTTAATATTTTTAAACATTTTGGGGCAAAGGCCACCAGAAAGTACATTTGGGGCGAAGGCTACCTGAAAGCGGGTACCATATGTGCAGTTGCAACTACTTCAAGTTTGGCTCCCCAACAGTCAAAATATAATACATCTTCAAACTAACTTTCCATACATAGCGGCAACAAAACTCCTACTTCAACATGGAAACATTAAATGGATTGAAGCAATAGCCATAGCTATGTTTCTTCAGTTCACTCATTATGTACTTTCAGAAACCACAGAGCTAAAAATGAACTTCTAACGCAAAAACCTGAACACAAAGTAACATTTAAAATTAAACAGCAGAGAGAGGTTTCATAGAATATCAGATTTCAGTTGTTAAATTACTTCTGAACTCCAGAAGTGATAGCTTATAATGCTTTTACTGCATAACGCATTAGCTGACATGGCACGCTGCTGCAGTGAAAGCTCTCACTCAGCAGTCTTATGTTCTAAAACTAACACAAATAAACTGTTTAAGTGTGTACTCTTAAGGAAGATCCCATCTTGATATTAACATATTTAAAACAAAATATATACAGATTCCTCCTGTATTTTTTTCCTGAGTTTAATATTATGGGGTTAAATATGATATTGCAGTTTAAAATATTCATACTTAAAAAAGGGATTTATTTTATTCTGAATAAACAGTATTTTGTATAAGGAAAACCACAATGATTTTATCTACAAAATAATGTATTGTTCTTGTCCCTGTCCATTCTGTATTCCAAGAATAAATTACTTTTGTGTAATGTTGTGAACATATAAGAAAAATGTTAAGTACGCTGTAAAATCCTAAAACAATTTGATTTTACGCAAATTATAAAATACATGTCCATTTATTTTACATCTGGAACACGTGAACTAAAATTCAGAGAAAGTGATGTTTTATGTGTGTTCAGTTTGATGTGGAATGACTCATATATGTCATATGTATTCATACAAGAGAGAACATGCATGAGCATGTGGTTAATGTTTCATTTCTACCAAACCAGAGCATATGGGACAAAACGTTTAAGCATCTATCTTGTTAATAAATTGAAATGGATTTTAACATATCACTATCTGAGTTGTTCTTTATTATCTAAATCATTCAAATGCCTTTCATCATAAAAGTTTTCAGGAGAGACAAAAAATCATTTTACTTTGAATAATTTGTTTAACAGATTAAGACATTATGAGATTGAAAGGTGCATCTATAAGGTAATATTTAAAACTATGTTGATTCTTACATATTCTGTAAATAAAATATTTAAAATGCCACTCACCTCACAGTCACTGACTGCCTAAGCAAACCATTAAGCAACAAAAATATATAGCATTTCATTTTAAAAGCAAGAAATAAAAGGTAAAATTTTGTACAATTGTAAGAACAAAATTAAAATCAAATTGAATGAAATGTACAGTAATTAAAAAAAACAGAGAGAGAGAGAGAGAGAGAGAGAGAGAGAGAGAGAGAGAGAGAGAGAGAGAAGCATTGGACAACCTTAACACTAGAACCGGTTTTTACAATATTACCTACCAGCATCAGCTTATATACACACATATTTTATCCCAAAGAGGTTGCATTAATGTCAAGTAGATAACAAAAGATATTCTAAAATTAGTTTTAAAAAGGGACCATTATATTTGGCAGTAATTAGGAAATTTGTACTTTAATTGAAACTTACATAATTATCTTGATCATTTAAAAGGAAAATTCTTAAAGAAAAATATTCCTTCAGAAAGACCTAACAAAAGCTCATGTCCAACAATTTATCATCTAAATGTATAATTTAAATAACAAATTAATTTATATTGAAATTTTACTATATTAAGTATATCTATCAAATTATACATTGGGAGGCAAATTTTGCAGAGCTAATAAACTAGGAGGTGGTGTTTGTGTATTTGTTAAAACTGGTGTCCACTTTGAAATTATAAACACATGTTTGAAGGGAAGGTGATTTTGAAATGGTGGTTGCAGACTTGATAATACTAGGCAGCAGCTTTATATCGTACACGATAGTAATATTACAATCTTTCAAAAAAACTTGGAGAAGATATTGAACATAGTCATGAAAGCTAATAAGAGATTTGTATTATGTAGTGATTTCAATGTTGTCTTTTTTAAAGACAGCAAGGAGAAAAATGATCTTGTCAACCTTTTTAACGATTATAATTTAATCAATGTCCTTAGATCCTCTACCAGAATACCTGCTTTAATACAGTAGTAGGCCAAATTATAATTAATGCAGATTGTAAATACACCATTTAGTGACCATGACCTACAAATAATCCAGCTTGAAGCTAATATCCCCCTGAAGTCCAATCTAAAATTAATCAAAAAACAAATTTTCACCACCGATCATGATGTGTATATGAATCATCTTCTAAGCAAATAAAACTGACTTAATATGTATAACATAGCTGATACAAATAAGAAATTTGGTATGTTTATAAATATGTATGTAAAACATAATAAATATCCTTAAGTACAGTGCCTTCATTTTATGCCAAGGCCACAACTGACTTATATGCATATCGGCTGAGACAACAGTGACCTCATGTTATGCTGCTGCACAGAAGTGGCACAGGGCATGTCAAGAGTACGTTTATCAGCTGTGAGTTGTCTCAGTCATTGCTTTGTGTTCATGTTGTGAAGTGTTTCGACAATATGTGTGTTAAGTATGATTTCTTAGAAACATTATACTCACAGAAATGCCTGCCAAAAAATTCACGCTTGAACAACATTTTTTATGTATGATACATACATGAAAACTGAATCATTTAGACAGGTGTGTAGACCATTTCAGCAATTTTCTGGTTATCCAGTTCCAAGTAGAGACACTGTGAGATGTTTGGTCAATAAATTTAGATCAACAGGATTGCTAAACGCTAAAAAATAAAGTTTATAGAAACAATCCCCATACCATAAATGAACTTAAGGACAAGCTAAAAGCAGAAATTATGAACATTATGCAAGAAGAACTTATGCATGTGAATGGTAATTTCATCTGACAATGTCAAGAATGTCTTTGCGTAGATGGACAAGACTTTCAACAATACTTATAACAAGGTTAGTAGTCATTACATATATGTTACTAACACTCGTGAGTAAGTAACATGGGATTATGGAAAACAGAAAACCCCTCAGTGTAGTAGACTGTGTGCTGAGCACTCATTCATGCGATCCGTGGCCTTGGCATAAAACGAAGGCACTGTATAAGTTACAGAATGTATGTATTAACTTTATTATCTTGTAACACACTCTTTCTTATCTTTATTTATCTATAAATGTTGCATTATCTACTAAATGTAAATACATTTTGTATGAGTATTATAATGTAAAATATTATGCTTTTTGACATATCCTATATCAATTTGATTTAAAAGAATCAATAAAATTGAATTAAAAAAAACAGGGTGCGAGAATATTTTGAAGCATCTGTCCTCCCCAACACCTCCTGGCTATGTGCCTGAATACAACTGTTAGAATATGTACATAAAGTTTTAGATAACAGTTTCTTCACTGAGAGAACATGCTGCTCAATTTGTCTTGATAGACTCAGTGGTTTCTGGAACAGAATCTGGATTTTGAAGGCATTTTAAGAGTGTCATTAGAAACTAATTGAATTCACACTTGATTCAGTACTACCAAAATAAGAAAAATTAATTTCAAAATAACTTCATCTGCAGATGCATTGAGCATGTTTTGCTTCGATGCTCCTCATTATAATCAAATGTATTCTCTTTCTGTCTTTTTACAATCCACAGACAACTGATAATTATTGATGTATCAAAATTCCCTTCACTTTTACTATCTACTAGTCATGCTTTTTTAAACAGCATAAAATATATATATATATATATACATACACACATAACATAGTCCACAAGGCCATGAAGTGATTAAGCAATGATTTTTCGGGCGTAAAAATCCTTAGCATGGCTTCCTTTGGAAGGGAAGTAAAGTCGGTGGTACCGTGTCGTATATTTTGCGTCGGTCCTCGCGCCTCTTGCTTCGAAGACTGCGCCGGGGAGGTGACCTAGCTGTATATTTGGGTTGCAGTCCCGGTTTCGATGTCCGCACGGGTTGGAATCGAACGCGTGTAGTGGTAAGTACAGGAGAAGTAATGGTAAAATTCACTGTACCTGCTTTATGTCCTCCGTCCGACGTGGCTTCGTCTTCATCAGGCAAATCTCCGTAGAAAGGTGATTTAAATGTATGGTAATTCTCGCTGCTGCCCTGGCTAGTTGCTCTCAGCGGAGATATAAGCATGGACTTTGCCTATCAGGATTGCTAATAAGCTCGTTGATCTCGGTAGTGGTACAAAGGAGCTCAGAGGTGAATTCACTACTTATCATAATGTTTGATTTATCGCTATTTATTGTCACTTCTTCACTCTAAAAACACTAAATAATGTTCCTGTTCACTTATCACTTTATATAGAACTCGGGAATCACTGATACATTGTTAATTAATAGGTATGTGATTAGTCCCATTTACACTTCCGCACAAAAGGACACCATTTGCGCGCCAATTTTGTCACGGAGTAGCGTGGATTCCTCGTCTCTAACTACAAGTCAACTGGATTTTGGGGTAAATATCGACTATTTATGGAATACGATCCCCCAGATGAAATTTTAGGATCTGATTTCTCATTGGAGGAATTTTCCGGTTCTCTCAGCGTGGCTAAATATTATTTAATTTATATATATTCTTATTGGCTAATTTATATAGATATCACGTGACTTTTCCTAGGCTTCTTTTGGTAATTTTCCGTTCTGTGTTACATTTACCTCAGGCCGCTTGTCTCAATGTGTCCATCCCCCCCAACCCCAGAATATCTAACATCCCGTCCCCGGAGACCGTGATCTCTTTCATCTCTATCGTGGAGCGAATTGTTCATCACTTAACCGTTGATATCCCAGCAGTTCTACGCCAGATGTCCTTTCGGTTGACCTCCACATCCTGGCCCGCCGTAGACTCTACCAGCGTCACATTACGCAACATAACAAGAGCGTTAAAGCGCCCACACCACGAGGTCCGTCTCCGCTTACGTGAGCACAAGGTGCGAGAGTTGGAGGAACGATAGCCCTCATTCACCTCGAGAATGGAGACGTGTGGAAGATTGCAAGTGTCCGTAACCCCGAGGTCAACAATCTTCCCTCTTCAAGATAACCAAGGCCTGGGCACTACAAGCAGAAGCTGCAGCTCTGCTCGCATTATTGCATTAAATGTGTAGATTCCTCTCTCTCTCTCTCTCTCTCTCTCTCTCTCTCTCTCTCTCTCTCTCTCTCTCTCCGCTTCCTCACTGTTTCTCCCTCTACTTCTCTTTCTCATCCTCTATCTCTCTTTTCACTCAATATCCCTTGCCCTCTCCTCCTATCTGTGCAACTTGCATGTCATATGTTTATAAAACTGTCACATTCTGCTTTTTCTGGAGAGTTAATGAAAATTAAAACGTAAGTAAAAGGTTTAACAGTACAGAAAATTGTATCTCTCTCTTGTGCCTGTTATACATCGGAACTATGCTGTTTCTCATGGTAATGGTTTCCGTTCTGGAATAATAGTGAGGAAAAAATCTTATAACGGGTGTATTAATCCTGTTACTAAGTGAGACTTAAGGTATGTTGTATACAACGTTTCATAAGAATCGAGTCGGCCATTTCCTACCTATAAAGCTAACATACCCACGCACAAATAAGTTTTTAAAAAAACGCGATTTCTGTCTTCAGGATAACCTATTATTTATGTTAGTACCAATTATTCATCCAGAATAGAAAACTAGATAAAAAAATTAAATCACATTTAGTTGTATCGAGTTAAGGAAACAATAGAAGACAAAAGTTATCAGTTACAAAAACCGAGCTAGATGGCTCGGGCGGTAGCGTGTATGGTTCGCATTCGGGAGGTCCCAGGTTCGATTCCCATTGGAATAGCCACCCTGCCCTTGGGTACTAGAGTGAATTATATACTACCACGACTTTTCCTGTCCCTCTTTTCGTTAGCTTTCAACCCTGACATGATGGTCGGTGATATGTTGTGCAAGCATGGATGTGCCTTAAGGGAGAACTGTTTCTTCCCTGTGCCCCTTTCTCATTACTTTTTGTTATCGCTCAGGATAATATGCTTCCTCATAATTTACAGTAACAACGCTTTCAATAGCTTTGTCATCTCCACTGAATGGTATGAATTCAACGCTGTATTTCAGAATCATATTCTTCTTCTCCCCACATGTCATTCGATTCGGCGTACATTACCTACTTTCCGCATCACTCTCATCAAACGTGTCGCCTGGTTTGTGAATTTTGCGACTCGGGTCCTTTGTGCTCTCAATAGGCATGAAGTGTTCTGGAGATCTTCCTTTCTTATCTATAGTTTTGCCTAATGGCACATTAACTCTTCTTCTTTTTTAGTTTTCTTTTTGGTAACCAATTCAGTTTTATTTTTGTCAATATGTTCTATGAAGCTATCAGTTACATTCTGTCGAACCATTTTTTCTTATTCTTTTCGCAAGATTGTTTCAAGGGCTCCTCTCGGTTTAGGGGGTGATTTCCAGATTGTTTCAATCTAGACTTCAGATTCTTTACGACATTTTCTTCCATTCTTGTCTTCATATTTTTAAGTAAACTGGAAAATCCTGCTTCGGTATCGTGGCATTCCTGATTCCAACAGCAGACTCTTTTCACTCGGACAATACGGTTTTACAATTCCTCTTCACTGGTTGAAAGAATGTAACATCCAATGATTGCAGCAGGTGCGTTGAATTTGGAAGCAGTACTATAAATTCAATATTATTTTCTTCGCAATGTCGAACAACTTCAATGTTCAAATGGGATGTCAAGTTATCTCCAATGAAGACTTAGGCCCTTCTTGCCTGCTTAGGATAAGAAGCATTAAATTAACAAAGAAGTCTTGGAAAGTGCAGGAGTCAAACCAACCAGAAGGAGTACAATTATCTATTTCTTGCACCTTCAGGGCCAGCTTCAGTTCATGTGTTCCACATAAGTATGCTTAGATTTATAGCTTACATATACAGGAGCAAGCTGGCCACCTGTATTCCCGCTGAACATAAACAAAGTACACGCCTGTGGTACACGCTTTTATGGAGTTCCGGTTGGTTTGTAAAAAAAAATCTATTGATAACATCCTCATTAAATGCTGCTCTTGAAAATGATATATGCTGTGCAAATCTTTGTGACAAAATTTTGAGGCGATGAAGGAATTTTGCCAGTCAACATCTGGGAAATTGTTTCGAAATGAGGCACAGTTCGGTCCATATGGTCCAGAAAGGCTTTCACTGTGCATCTGAGATTGGATGGCGTCACAGCAAAACCATAATTTGACATCACAATACAATGGGGCCTACAGACAGCTCCTCAGTTTCACTAAAAACAGTTGGACGTCCTCGGTGGCAACATGTTTTCCTATCAGCTTTAACCACAGTGTTTCTGTGTATTACATACCTAGAAATTAAATTAAATTTATGGGAATAAAATTAGGTAATGATTAACATTAATGCCATTTTCGTATGTTTATAACAGATTATTCAGTCAAACTTATTTTTCGACTACTTTCCATAAGGAAATTGTCTGTGATTTAATTTCATTCAGGGCCTCCTGTGATGCAACCTTCCTTCTGGATTTTCCAGCCAAGTTATATAGGTATCTTAAAACAAAGCAATTAGTTTTAAAATAACGAAAATTAAATAACAACAAAAGCGTTCAAATATTGCGCTGCAGCTTCGTAACACCGCCATTTTGTGACACAATGTTGTACTCCATTAATTTGTTCACATTTACCAGGAGGTTTGAAGTGTGTGACGGAAGTTATGACTACACCAAGAGAGAGCAGCACCACCAGTGGTGGTTTTCCCGCTCTCTGGTGGACCAAAATGCGCGGTAAACCACAAAAAAGGACATAGGGTCATAGTGTTGTCAAGTTGTCCTGGTTTAGAGTATTAATAATTATTATTACCATTATAATCTTTATATATAATATATTATAATAACTTATTATAATATATATCAAATAATAATAATAATAATAATAATAATAATAATAATGCACGCAAACTGTAACGAGCTAGTTTACCGATGTAGCATACGGATCCTCAAGAGACAGGAGAAAAATAGGTGCAATTTTAGCCGATAGAGTGCACGCATCGGCATGTACATCTCCAATTAACGTCTCGTGTATTTTGTTGTCAATTCGTCAGATAATGGAACCGCCATCTTATTTGGAATGAAACGTCAAATAATGTTAATTTCTTTACATTATTTGTATGCAAATTAATATTCGTGTTTGTAATGCTTGTATAATCGCTAAGTGGATTGTCGTCTGCATGTCAGCCTCAAATATATGTGATGTCAGTGGCTGTATCGTTATGTGTATTGCGAATTGAATTAAGTGATGAAATTCCTTCCTTAGAGAGTGATACGCACACAGGTATAATTTAAATAGTGCATATATTGTAAGCATGATATCTTATTTTATTTCGGTTGCTTTTACGCTATAATTGATTACGAACATCTGATAGCATGATGTGCAAATTTTGAGTTGCATCGTTGCATCTCTGTGCATTACACAAGGATAATTGTTGTTAATGAAACATTCATTACATTTTGGGCCTTGCTTTTGCCATACAATCACTTTTTGGCACCTATACAGAGGTTTTGTGTTAGTAACAAATGTATTCTGTGGATGTCAATATCAGCAGGTCAGGTAGTTGAAACAGGTGAAGTAAGTATAAATTTTACACTCTTATATGTATTATTATTCTGCCATATTTTGTTTCAGTAAAACGTAAACATTAAAAGAAAGTGAACGCACCAAATTTGTGATTGTTTGCCATCGTATCACCAGGCATGTGCAGTTTGCATTAGACATATAAGATATTTATGGACAGAGCACACCAGAAAAGTCATGGATGTAGTATCATTTTGGTGATATTTCTATATACTTAATTAGTCTACATCGTTGCTGCTGTAGATCTTGCTTTAGGAACTGATAAATAAAATCTTTGTTGTAAATTTGTATTTGAGTCACACAATGTACAAGTGTGAAGACTATTGTAAAATGAAAGGGCATAGGTTAAATTCATGTTACTGAGATTTATAACGTTTCTTTTACTGGATATACCGGGACCCAGTACTTACCTGCCATTTTCAGCTTCCCTTCCGAACAAGAAAGTTCCTCCATCACACTGTCTCATGGCACCTGGGAAAAGTACAGGGGTGGGTGGGCGGCCTTCTCCACACGGCCAGAGGAGATGGCAGAGGAGTCTTGGGATTTATTTACTTCAAAGGAATGAGTCTAGGAAAGGATAGTTTGCCTGTTAAAGGAATACATTGTATTAATATATGAAAAGAACCTAAAACAGCGAAGTGTTTTTGAATTTATTTAAGGTGAGGGATAATCTCCTCTTAGAGTATCCCCCATGGCGATGAATATGATGTATTATATGTCCAACAGATGTCACACTATGTCATGCACTAGCTCAACAGATGTCACTGTATGTACGCTTATGCTGCCAACATATGAAAAATTAATGCTGCCAAAGCACCGCGACTACGGAAACGACCACAGAGCGTAGCTGAGGGATCTTATAGAACCTTAGGCTTATGAATTCACGGAAGTTTAGGTTAGGTTAGTTTCTTTTATATAAGCTTAGGTTTCTGTTTTACTTTTATATATATATATAAGCTTGTTTTAATTTGTTACCAGTGGTTACATCAAAGCACGCGAGCGTTCCTAAGCTTAGGTTTCTGATTCACGGAAGGTTAGGTTAGGTTTAGTTTTTTTATATATATAACCTTACGTTTCTGAATTCACGGAAGGTAGCCTTAGGTTAGGTTTTTTTTTTATGTAAACTTGTGTTAACTATCTACCACAGTTGCAGTAAAGGAACTTCTTTATTTAATGGAATTAACATATTAATATAACAAACTTTCACAAAAAGAATACAAAAATTACAATTTTGGTGGATAGTCTTTCTTACTATGAATGCGTTGCGTTTTTTCAGTGGAAACTAACAAAGAAGAAGAAGAAATAGTGGTAACAACAGCGCATTGCAATTTTAGCAGATTTCACATTTTCATTTAGGTTGGCAGTACCCACTTTGCATGTGATTTATCGGAAAAATGGCTACATTTGTTGTGTGCCTGATGCAATTTGCCTATATAAGTAATTCACCTAAAAGGGGCAGGTAGGTGGGCACCAGATATAGAAGAGATCACATCCTGTTCTAAACTCACTCCTAAGGTAATTTATTGGCTTTCCTTTTGATTTTATAAGCATTTTCAATGGGGATACTCTAAGAGGAGATTTGCCAAGGTGAGTTGCAATTAGTTACACTAATATCACTTATGTATACTCACTTGACATGTTTCGGGAAACAGTTTGTTTCCATCATCAGAAGGTGTCCAACTGAAGGGGTCATGTGTTAATATATTTTAATGAGACAAAATTGGAACTAAAGAACGTTACATGCAATAATGACTATCCATATCAAGGAAGTAGGCTTTTCTTAAAGACATCTAAAAGCATTTATGTATTGGTATGTACTGTTACATGCTGCTTATTCTAACTAACAAAGCTGAAAAGTTTTGAAGAGTCTTTGTGAGTGCTTATCCTCCTGACTTAGAACTTCTATTGTTTATAGGAAGCAAAACAGCTCAAGTGGAAACAGAGATCTCGTTACTTCAAGGTTTCTGGCTGATAAATTTATGGTTGTAATTGAACTTTAAAGGAGAATGTTCTTTCTCTCTCTCTTACACACATGCACACATTTATTCTTCCCTTCCTCCTGTGCCGAAGGATTAGGATTCCTTAAGCTGTAAACCAATGGTTCCCAACCTGTGTTCTGTGGAACCTTTAGGGCTCTGCATACACTTCCCAGGGGCTCCACAGCCACTCCAGGAAAACAAAAGCAACATTCTGTCTTAGTGTATCCTCCAGAGCAGTGGAAATGATTTGTTGAATAACTAATGCCGCCAAAACCAGTAAGATACTCAGCCTCAAGGCGTAGCCAAGAGATTGAGGGCCCTCAAAGCATAGCCGAGGGATCTGCACATCTAAAACTCGAATGATTCACGTTTCGACATTCTGCTCTTAGTGAAGAGATCACATCCACTTCTAAACTCACTCCTAAGGTAATTTATTCGCTTTCCTTTTGCTTTTATAAGCTTTTTCAATGAAATTAAAACTGAATTGAAGAATAAGGAACAAAAGGTAGAATCAAACTAAGAAAACTGGAAATTAGATTTTCTGAGCAGAAATTTGTCAAGTTGAATTTTTTACCTCTAGGAGGTGATAATTGAGGATTCTACCGGCATTAATGCACTTTCAGCCTATTCTTGGAATTTCATATTCAAATAGTTTCACACTCGACCACCTTGAGAATGCCTGGAATCTGCCCATAGTTTCTCAAAACTTAGCCCTATTTAAATAGAGACTGGCCAGCAATTTGGAGTTTCTTTTGCAGTGAATATTCATAATAATAACATTGTGATTAATTAGCCATTCTTCTGCAAGTTTCCTGTATGTTTGACATCTTTGTGACTGTTTAGTTGTGTTACATTATCAATTGACTCTGGCGATTTCATTTGTTTTCAAGTAAAAAAATAAATAATTTAAATGTGAATCATTAATTTTTATTGAAAGCATCTTCAGACATTACTTTATTGTTTCTTCGTTAATTTTTGACTTTTGGAGTAAGCTTAAAGTTGAAATGTTAAAAATTCATAATAATATTATGCTTAAGTTTTTTCCCAGTACTACGGTTAAGTTTTATGTTAATATTTTCAGTAATATTAAATATAATTTTTAATATATTTTAATAATATATAGTAATTTTTTTGAAATTAAGAACTTGTTTTAAATGAAAAGGGCCTCATTTTTACTTTCTCTACTACTTATAAATAGTGGAAGTATTGCATTCCACCCAAAAATTTGATACTGAGATTTCACAGGAAATACATGTTTTGATGTGTCCTGAATCTAAGTAAAGCATTTTTGGAAACATGTGTGTATGTGTGTCTCTCTGTTTGGTGTGAACAGCATAACTCAAAAATGAAAAAATTTGGTATTTGAGTTTAGTTATCTTCCAAAGATGCGACACGAAGATTTTCAAGAAAATCCCCTCACCCCAGACTACCTTTTACATGGAACATTTTTCGAAAAATTTGATTTTCTCAAAAATGGCTCAACAATTTTGATTAGAATAGCATATGTTTAAGATATTTTCATGGCAAATGAAATGTATATCCTGAATTTTCTGCGAATGTTGCCAAAAGTCCTCTTCATTCTGAATGACTTTCACATAATTGGTAAGCCGTAAGAGATAGACAAAATTTTACTACACGAAAAATGTAGATCGCATTAAAACACATAATTTATGTCGTATACTTTTTTTGTCGAGTGACGTATTTCCAAGATATCCCCTGTTATTTGTTTGAATTTTCCAATGCTAGTTTTTCTCAAATGGGAATTCATTATTTGTTTTTTTTTTTTTTTTGTCCTGGACATGCAAAGAGAATGGAATGCTCCACATAGCAACCAGCTCTTAAAAGATTTGACTATCGCTTAAGAGCCTACTATATTCCCCTTGCACCTACAAGAAAATTAGCAATAAGATAGTTTCTGCAAATGTTTATCTGAATTAATATGAAGTAGATGGAGAACAAGCATTTGTAAAAATAGTCTGTATAAGAGTAGAGAAAGAAATGTGAGTGCAACACATCAGAGTATTAAACAATGGAAAAGGTGTATGCTTAATGAAAAACCCTATATTTGCTTTATTCTGAAATATGAGTAGGTAATGAAAGATAAAGTCATTTTTGTTATTATACATCTGTCTGATTTTCTTCAGTTATCTTTCACTGCCTTCAAACAGTACTTTGAAGAAAAAAAAATGTTACATTTGAAAAGGAAAGCATATGATCCAAAAACCGATAAACAAGCAAGATAACCATGCAATGCACTCCAGCTTTTGTAAGAGTTTCGTTAGAGCTTTCTACAAAAGAAACAATTTCTGAATCGGCTGCATAACCTAAGTCATTGCAAAACATGATAGAATTGGGACATTGGGGCAAAAACCTGCAATAAAATATGAAAATACGAAGAAATTTACTTGAATATGGGACTCGCAAAATAATTGATGTTTGGCCTTTCTGTGTGATTTGTGGAAATATGTTTACCAATAGTTTCATATTTGCTTCTAAACTTCAAGGGAAATCTTCTAATTTTTTCAAGATGTGTGAAATTTTGCCTTCACAGAAACTATGACAATACTTGCTAAACCCAATTATGAAAAATCTGATGTGTTACATTCACATGATCTTCTCTAGCTGTTAGCATTTATTTTTCTATGGCTTCTACCAAGTATTCTTGCTAAAGCTTATTTTTCTGAAAAAAATTGAGTTTTATTTATGGACGCTCTTTAACTGCTGTAGTCCTTAGCGTCCCATTTTATATTAGGCTTGAAAGACCAGTAATTTTGCTCAGAGGCCTCTTTATCAGGCTTGAGGTTTTTTATGTCATAAATCTATGACACAGGACCACCGACTTTACTTCCCTTCTGAAGGAAGCCATACTAAGGATTTTTATGCCCAGAAAAATCCATCACCCTCTGCCGGGTTTGAACCCACGACCTCGGGAAGTAGCATGGTATAATCGGCGCAACAGTTCTAGACACGTGAAAATCTTAATGAGAGCTATGATGCGAGTTGCTTACCAGATCAGGTGGTGACCGGTCGACTGCATGCTGCAGGAGTGCGTGGGACAGTCATCGTCAAATATCCACAACGGTTATGCACTGTGTTGCGCTGATAAACTTAAGTTATATACAGTATATTAAAATCCACGCTGTAAAAAGTGCTTAATATAAAAAACGCTGTCAATCATTGCCTCCAATTCTTCCACATCTAACAACCCTTCCTCTTCTGCGGAATCACTCACATTATTGCCGTCATCACTGCTGTCACTACTTTCTGCACCATTATCCTGGATGAGAATTATTTCTATTTGATTTTCTGCAATTCCGTATTTTTCGGAATAATGATTCTTAATTTATTCAGCATGTCGCCATACATTTTCCCATTCTGGCCTTCCAATTTCAGCAAATTGCTGGCGTTTTAACTGCTCCACATATTTTAATTTAAAAGTGATATTTCTGCATGCCACCCATTTTTTGATATCAGTCCAGATTAATTCGATTGGGTTTAGATCTGGGCGATACAATGACAGTCAAGTACATTATGGTGATGTTGTATTACTATCTGGTCAAGTATGTATGACTTCTGAAGCTGTTTGTTGGCTTTAATTAAGTTATATAGCTTTGTTTCACTCATGCTTTCATCTAAAGCTTTATTATGTCTAAGTAACCAAGCTCTCATTTCTTCTTTCAAGGAAGTTGAGGTAGGTGGCTTGTGAATTTGAGTGTTGACGCATTGTGAAGCATTGTCGATGACCAGAACAGACCCAGCAGGCATATTAGGTATCAACATGGCGTTGATTCACTTCATGTAATTTTCTGTATTCATTTCTTGATGAAAATCTCCTGTTGTTTGTTGCGACTTGTAAAAGAAGGGCACGAAGCCGATCTTTCAACAGCACGAACGATAATAAGTATATGCCCTTTGGCAACAGGTGCCTGCAAACCTAATTCGCTATCGTCACTCCAACTTTTAGATGCTGTATGACTGCTGTGTATGTATGACTCATCTTCATACACTATAGAATTCTTCTGAAATTTGTAGCACCACCTTGAAAATTGATGCTGATATACGTACACACTGATATAAGTACATATAAAATTATAGTCATTTGGAAAGGTAGAATCAGACTGAAAAATTAAATAACATAGCCGGGATTTCAACCACGGATCTTAGGCTTTCCGTGCCGTTGCTCTAACTGACTAAGCTATCATGGCAACATTTACTTTTTATTTTTATTTTTTTTATTTTATTATTATTTTTTTATTTTATTTATTTATTTTGCTTTTCTGTTAGAACTCTTCTATTTGATTTCGGTTTCTTCCATTTGAACCCTAAATCTTTAATAATTTTTCTGAGATTTGTAGCACCACCTTGAAAGTTTCTGCTGTCTTTCAGCTGGATGAGCAATCTGCTTATTGTTAGCACAGTTTTTTCTTCCACATAGGAATTGTGAATCGTGCGCCGAATGACGCATTCGAAATCGTCTATTTCTGTAATACATTTAGGGACCTTATGTTTCTTCCCAGGTGTGTCAAATGGTACTCTTTCATCCATATGTTTTTTCTCTTATCTTTGAGAACTCTGGAAACGGAACTCGGTGAAACACCAGTTGCTTTGAGTACTCTTTCTTTCACTCTCTTAAGGCTTTTGTGGAACTCGGATATAATTTCTTCCTTCATCTCTGCTTCTTGCTTCATGAAGTCGACGACATGTGCAATTATTTCCCTACTTTGACTATGTAACACCTTACCACTTAACTTTGAAAACATAGGAGCCATGGTTATAAATATAGCAAATATAAAATAAGTACTATTTAGATACTGCAGCTCTCTTTAAAATTACAACCAGATGCAGACACTGTCTATGCAGACTGTATGTGTTACGCACTGTGAGTAAGCAAAGGTATTATATCGCTTTCGTTGATAAAGCTAAACATAAACCATTCCTAGGCTCGGCAGCTGGGATGGCAATCAAGGTCACGATTCCAGAAGTTTTGCGCGAGTTATAATCACTATGCCCCGGAGGACAACCGCTTATTTTTCTATGTATGTATGTTAATTGAGATAAATGTTTGCATAGTTTCATTACACGTTTCATTGTAGGTACACTTGTGGACAAAAAAAATCTGATGTGTTACACTCACATGACTTTCTCTACTCTTGTACAAACTATTTTTACAAACGCTTATTCTCCATCTACTTCATGTTAATCGAGATAAACATTTGCAGACTCTATCTTATCGCTAATTTTCTTGTAGATGTAAGGGGAATATATACTTACAAGGAAAATATAGAAATACAGTAGGCTTTAAGCATATACATATCTCTTAATAACTGGTTGCTAGGTGCAGCACCATTCCCTTTGCCACAGATTAATACTATTTGCATATCAAAGACAAAAAAACGAATAACGAATTCCCATTTAAGAAAATAAGTATTGAAAAATTTAAGAGAATAACAAGCAATATCTCGAAAATGGTTCACTCAACGAAAAAAATGTATATGACATGAATTGTGTATTTTAATGCAATCTACATTTTTTGTGTAGTAAGATTTTCTCTATCTCTTATGGTTTACCGGTTATGCAAAAGTCGTTCACAATGAAGAACACTTTTGGAGACATTCCCAGAAAATTCAAGATATACATTTTATTTGTCATGAAAATATCTTAAACATATGATAATCAAAATCGTTAGAGCCGTTTTTGAGAAAATTAAAATCTTCCATGTAAAGGGTATCCTAGGGTGGGGGGATTTTGTTGAAAACCTTTGTGTCGCATCCCTGGAAGATATTGAACCTAAATACCAAGTTTGGTGTTTATCCGACTGTTCGTTTCTGAGTTATGCTGTTCACAGACAGACACACACACGCACACACAGACACAAACACGGACATGTTTCCAAAAATGCTTTTTTTGGATTCAGGAGGTCTCAAAACATATATTTCCGGTGAAATCTCGGTAATTTTTGGGTGGAATACAATACTTCCCCTACTTACTATACGTAGTAGAGAAAGTAATTAGTCATGCTTGGAATACCAAATTTTTCTAAGTCCTACATGGCACAGCACCTTGTTTAGACCATATGCAATACAGTTGTGTAGCCGCTGCTGCAAGTTGTTGTATGGCATTATTAAACATGCTACCTACCATGTGTCTTCTGTGTAGCGCTGCGGCAAAGTGTAGGGTACTTCTATAGTTAAGATCGCCTGTAGCAAACACTTCTTTTTTTCTTCTGTTAATAATGTTTAATCAACATACTTATTTGTGATATACTGTATTTCATACTCAGAATTTGGTAACGTTCATAATGTAATAGTTATTACAATGCAAAATACATAGCTTCACAATTTCATCATGGTCGCATATCTGTATCTTGTTGGATATCAAGGGACAGTCTAGGTGTGTATTGTGCCAGCTTGACAATACACTTAACAGTGTGTCATCCTCCGTTTTGTAATGGTTACCATGCTAGCCTCTAGTTTCCGAGGTCGTGGGTTCAAAACCGGCGGAGGGCGATGGATTTTTTCGGGCGTAAAAATTCTTAACATGGCTTCCTTCGGACAGGAAGTAAAGCTGGTGGTCCCGTGTTGTAGATTTACGTAAAAGAACCTCAAGCCTGATAAAGAGGCTTTTGAGCAAAATTGCCAGTCTTTCACACCCAATGTAGAATGGGACACTAAGGACCATAGCAGTTAAAGAGCGTCCATAAATAAAACTCAATTTAATTTAACTGAACGGTGCGCAGGCCATTACTCGGTAATATTTGAGAATACTTTGATATACTGATGAAATTGTTGAATTCATACACGATAATCATACTGTTCACATATGTCGAAAGGTTTCAAATTGGTTCTCAGAAAGGCAGGATACCAGAGTGTCAGACTGGCCTCCCTGTTCACCAGATTTGAACCCTATAGGAAATGCATGGGCTGAGAGGAAAAAGGGAGCTGCGCTCGAATTTCTCTGCAGTTGCGCTAAGGACAAAAGATGGCTTCTGGGCACAAATTCAAGAAGCCTGGGATGTTGTAGCTTCTCGCCCATGTTACTACAGGAACCCAAAAATTGAGGGCAGTTATATGTGCTCAGAGTTCATACACCTGTTATTAATTTTGTTTATTTGTTATGTATTTTAGTTTTAGAAGATTATTTGTATTTATTTCTTTAGTTATTTAAAATGTGTTTTGTGCACATAGATATGCCTAAAACTTAAAATTCTAAAGTTATATTGAAGTAGGTTGTATTGTAGTTCAACCGTTGGGAAGCCGAACTTGAAGTTGGTTGCAACCGCACATATAGTAAACAGTTTCCGGTAGCCTTCGCCCCAAATGTACTTTCAACTGGCTTTTGCCCCAAGTTTAAAAAAATATTAACTTTGTAATTAAACTTTTCTTTAAATATTTATGCTTGCCTCGGCATCGTCAGTGTTTATTTTTAGAGACACATTTCGCTTAGCATGGTTATGATGCGATAAGAATGTAGGCTTACACAGATTCTAATTTTACTTCACTCCTTTTTATTAATATTTGATACGATTTAAATAACACTTGACTGATATAGAAAGCTGTGAGGTTTTTTTTATTAATTAAATACACTTTTTTTTAACACTTAAACTTATTTTTCGTCTCACACGAATACATATTATATTTCTTGAGGACACTTTTTGCGTCTGGTTAGTAACACTGTTTGCAGGCAACTGACTTCTAGATTTGTAAATTTTGCTATATTTCAGCTTCTGATTGGCTAATCCTAATCCAATGGAATACCTTCATTTAACTAAAGCTTGTTCTGGTTGTTTATTGGCTATTTTATAAACTGTCACTAAAATTAGATTATTGTTACTCCAAGAATCACAAGTAGTACTGTTAAACTTTCTTACTCATTATTGACTCAAGGTTACCTCATTGTTAGCAACTTTTAACTTATTATTCTCACAGCTCCTACATTATTAAATTATGTAATATATTCACATAACATTATTACACGTGGATACAATAATATAAGCATATGCAATGACTGTTACATACATTTTACAAATTATTACATACACATATTGCTTCAAGGCGGGCTGTTATTGAATTTACATATTATATAATTAGACTGAAATTATTTAAGTGTTAAAAATACTGCCTCAATATTAATGCAATATTATGTTCTACACATCCAGTCATAAAATTAACAACATAAAAAATAACAATAACTAATGCAAGATTTGAACTGAGGAGCTCATGAGTGCAAGCAGTGCCTTCATAACCTTTCAGCCAACAAAATGTTTTGCGCTGTGTTTTCAGTAGCTTATAAGCACCACCACTGAGAAAGAAACACTGTTATACAGTTCCTGCAGGTGCATTGGGAACACATCTGTTACGAAGGTACTTTTTTTTTTTTTAATAATGGACCCTCTTTAACTGCTATGGTCCTTAGCGTGCCATTCTATATTCGACATGAAAGATCAGTAATTTTGCTCAGAGTCCTGTTTATCAGGCTTGAGTTTCTTGTACATGCTGTAAATCTACTACACAGGACCAATGGCTTTACTTCCCTTCTGAAGGAAGCCATGCTAAAGATTTTTACGCTCGAAAAATCCATCACCCTCTGCCGGGTTTGAACCTGTGACCTCAGGAACTAGAGGTTAGCATGGTACCCCTAGACCACAGAGGATGATGCGATGAAGATACATGAAGCCCTACGATCATCACATGGAATCTGGGTATGACTTTTTTTTTAGGGTTCATGAGTGTACAAAGGGAATACAGGAGACTAAAGCAATAGTCAAATCTTTTAAAAGTGAGTCACTAAATGCTGGCTGTGAAATTTCATATTCTTTCCTTGACATCATGAAAAATAATTGAATGGTGACAGCAATTCAGAAATCTCAAAGTAATGCAAAATTCAAAGCAATAACAACAGTTACCTCTGAAATAATTTGTGCTACAAATAAAGCTATTTGAAATAAATTGTGTTGTTTTTTTAAAAAGTAAGTTTTATGTATGTCTAATAGTTTAATAATAATAATAATAATAATAATAATAATAATAATAATTGAAAAGTGCTCCCAAAAAGGCATTAATTTGTATTTTATTCTTTTGCATATTTACCAATTGATTTAGTTCTTTTTGTTACATAGTTATATGATGCAGAAGCAGAACTACTCACACAAAGAGTACATGCACGTTTCATCTGGCCTATGAGATTCTTTGTTGCTAAAATCTTGTGGTGGAAACCGCGTACTGTCAGCTTGGTTATTATTGTTCTTTTGTCTTGCCACTCTTTTGTCCATTCCCTTTCTATCATGGCGCTGGCCCCATGACAGTCAGGTTGTATTTTCTCTCTCTTATCCTTAGTAGATCTTGATAAGTGCCGGTGGATGGCAGGAGATGCTTGTTTCTGATGTCTTCAATGAAGAAAGACTTAGTTCATAGGCTAGCCTCCCTATTCCCATTGTTCTCTTCAGGAAACTTGCCTTCACCTTTTCGATCCTTTTGAGATCTGTGATCAGGTGCTGGAAGGTTTCTTGGGGAACGGCAGCCCATTCTTTACGGAGTGCGAAACTGAGGAGAGGTATCGATGTAGGTCGGTGAGGCCTGGCACGAAGTCGGCGTTCCAAAACATCCCAAAGGTGTTCTATAGGATTCAAGTCAGGACTCTGTGCAGGCCAGTCCATTACAGGGATGTTATTGTCATGTAACCATTCCGCCACAGCCCAAGGTATGAACAGGTGCTCGATCGTGTTGAAAGATGCAATCGCCATCCCCGAATTGCTCTTCAACAATGGGAAGCAAGAAGGTGCTTAAAATATCAAAGTAGGTCTGTGCTGTGATCATCCATGCAAAACAACAAGGGGTGCAAGCCCCCTCCAGGAAAAACACGACCACACCATAACACCACCACCTCCGAAATTTCACTGTTGGCACTACACATGGTGGCAGATGACGTTTGCCGGGCATTCGCCATAACCACACCCTGTCATCGGATCGCCACATTGTGTACCATGATTCGTCACTCCACACAACGTTTTGTCACTGTTCAATCGTGTAATGTTGACGCTCCTTACACCAAGTGAGGCGTCGTTTGACATTTTCCTGCGTGATGTGTGGCTTATGAGCAGCCGCTCGACCATGAAATCCAAGGTTTCTCACCTTACGCCTGTCATAGTACTTGGAGTGGATCCTGATGCAGTTTGGAATTCCTGTGTGATGGTCTGGATAGATGTCTGCCTATTACTCTTTATGACCCTCTTCAAATGTCGGCGGTCTCTGTCAGTCAACAGACGAGGTCGGCCTGTACACTTTTGTGCTGTACATGTCCCTTTACATTTCCACTTCACTATCACATCAGAAACAGTGGACCTAGGGATGTTTAGGAGTGTGGAAATCTCGCGTACAGACTTCTGATACAAGTGACACCCAATCACCTGACCACGTTCAAAGTCCGTGAGTTCCACGGAGTGTCCCATTCTGCTGTTTCACGATGTCTAATGACTACTGAGGTCGCGGATAATGAGTACCAGGTAGTAGGTGGCAGCACAATGCACCTAAGATGAAAAACGTATGTTTGTGGGGTGTACGGATACTTTTGATCACATAGTGTAGCTCTGATTGCTGCTGCTGATCTTTCCTGGATATGGGTGCGGAAAGAAGTTGATGTTGTTTGCAGTGTAATCCCTAAATATTTATGTTTTCTAATGGTCTTCCAACTAGTTTTATTATATCTTCTGATGCTAATTTGCCACCTTTCCAGAAAGTCATTTGCATTGTTTTGTTGTTTATTGTCAGCTGATTTGTTTCTGCCCATATTTCCAGTTCACTTATTGCAATCTGCAGTTTTTCGCTGTTTGTAGATCTTACTACCATGTCATTGGCATACATTGTTGTGGTTTCTGGGTCTCCAATGGCTGCGGCGATGTCTGCTGTCAGTATGTTAAACAAAGTGGGCTGATGGGATCACCCTGGAGGACTCCCATTTATTGCTTGATTTTTCCAGACATGGCTATATTGTTTATCTGTATATAGTTTACTAATTATACAAAGTTTATTGTGAATAAAGTTGACTACAGTACCTATGTGTGTCAGAAAACTCAAGGTATAAATTTAATTAGCCATTAAATATCTTAAAGGGTATTTTAATTAAAATCATTAGTCTTTTTTGAGAAAATTAAAGATAACAAAAGGGTTTACATGTAAAGGGGTGTTTGGGTTGGAGGATTTTCTTGAAAATGTTCATGGTGAATGCACATACACACACCAAATGGTAAGCTATATAAAGTCACTACCTCATAAAAGCAGTCTCTTTAAAGTAATATGTGAAGATACAGAAAGCCACCATCAGTTTCTTCTACTGCTCATGAAGTAAGATATTTATACTGAGGAAAAACATTGACATGTTTGAAGGAACTGCATGCTGAGGTAGCATGTTTTATGGACCATAGCATTTTAAAGATGAAGGCTGTGTGTCCAAACTGATATATTTGGTTGACATTTTTGGTAAAAGTAATAACTTAAATCTATCATTGCAAGGTAATACTGCCAGTTTTTTATGCAAATGCCAAATTGTCTTCTTTTAAAAGAAGCTTATGTTTGGGTTGTAGTGCACGGAGGTAGAGGTGATTAAATAAAGGGGGACACATCACACACTGTGACCTACACAGATCTGTTGTGGCTACCAATCCCCCAAGGAGGAAGGGATGAGGGGAATGAACCACAAGAGGCTACAAGCTGTAGACAATTGGCCACAGAGACATGCAAAAGTCCCTAAATTTCCAAGCTCGCAGACCCAGCTGGAGCTGCCGAGAGAGGGCAATGAGCGAAATTAAAAATTAAATTGAGCTTTATTTATGGACGCTCTTTAACTGCTGTGGTCCTTAGCGTCCCATTATATATTGGGCATGAAAGACCGGTAATTTTGCTCAGAGGCATCTCTATCAGGCTTGAGGTTCTTTTACGTGCCATAAATATACGACGCGAGACCACCAGCTTTACTTCCCTTCTGAAGGAAGCCATGCTAAGGATTTTTACGGCCGAAAAAGTCCATCGTCCTCTGCCAGGTTTGAACCCGCGACCTCGGGAACTAGAGACAATGAGCAGCCCTCTGGTATCCATGGGGAATACTCTCTCCATTGAGCATGCATCTGCTCCATCTGTCCGGCACTGCCATACACCATGAAACCTAGAAGCATACCTGAAAGATGAGGAGGAAACGAAATGAAAGGGAAATGATGGAAAGGAAGTTGTGGTAGAGAAGAAACCAGCTCATCATTCGTCTGCCGACCCTAGGGAAACCATGAAAAACCCTTGGGTCAAAGTGGGTAGTCACCAATAATCGAACCCAGGACCTCCCGAATGCAAGTCACACACATTACTGCAGCACCACTTCTCTTGGTTTTAGTGCATGGTAAAGGAAGGCGTCAATTGTTTCCCTGTTACAAACAGCTTCTTGTACAAAAAAAATCTGATGTCTTACACTCACATGACTTTCTCTACTCTTGTACAAACTATTTTTACAAACTCTTATTCTCCATCTTTTTTGATATTAATCGAGATAAACATTTGCAGAAACGATCTTTTGACATGCAAAGAGAATTACATTTTACACATAGCGACTAGTTCTAAAAATATTTGACTATCGCTTAAGGCGTACTATGTTCCCGTTGTTTTGTATTTGCAAGGGCAATATAGAAATACAGTAGCCTTTAAGCATCGACATATCTCTTAATAGCTGGTTGCTAGGTGCAGCACCATTCCCTTTGCCACAGATTAATAATCTTTGCATATCCAAGACAAAAAAAATGAATAACGAATTCCCATTTGAGAAAATAAGTATTGAAAAATTTAAAGGAATAACAAGCAATATCTCAAAAATGGTTCACTCAACAACAAAAATGTATGACATAAATTGTGAATTTTAACACGATCTACATATTTTGTGTAGTAAAATTTTGTCTATTATGGTTTACCAGTTATGCTAAAGTCGTTCACAATGAAGAATACTTTTGGAGACATTCCCAGAAAATTCAAGATATACATTTTATTTGTCATGAAAATATCTTGAACATATGATATTTTAATCAAAATCGTTAGAGCCATTTTTGAGAAAATTAAAATTTTCGAAAAAGGTTCCATGTAAAGGGTAATCTCGGGTGGGGGGATTTTCTTGAAAACCTCCGTGTCGCATCTCTGGAAGATACTGAACCTAAATACCAAGTTTGGTGTTTATCCGACTGTTTGTTTCTGAGTTATGCTGTTCACAGACAGACACACACATGGACATGTTTCCAAAAATGCTTTTTTTGGATTCAGAGGATCTCAAAACATATATTTCCGGTGAATTCTCGGTATCTAATTTTTGGGTGGAATACAATACTTACCCTACTTACTATACGTAGTAGAGAAAGTAATAACATCAAGCTTCAAGAAAAAAATGCAGAAAAATATTCAGCCTCATTTCAAAATATCAAAAGACTTGGAAGTGTTGTTCAGAAGTTAGAGACAGTGAAGCGAAACAATAATTTAATTGAATCTTGATTGGTGAATACACTAAAACTTCACTTACTTGCAATTAGTTGAACGATTAATTTCAAGTAAGTGAAGTTTTAGTATATCCACTGACCCAAGATTCAATTAAATCTAAAGACTTACGCTGATGAACGCTGACCGCTTAAGAGAAGGTCTTCCATAATTTCAGGTGGGTACAGAATATATACAGCATGAACAGAAAACACCCACTTAAACGTAGTGGAATATAAGGTCCTCGTGGATTTGATATCTTGCAACAAACTCAAAATCTTGCTTCAAGACCAAGTAATACTCAAAATTTTGTCTGAGAAAGCCAGATTAGAACTGCTGCCTTTCGCAACTCTCTGTGGGATTCTCCACATATACAGCTAGCAAAACAAAATGCTGAATCCTCTTGAATATAGAACCAGATAATTGTCCACAATTACCATCTGTTATTAGAAAACAGTGTAAAACGTGCAAGCACAGGCATCTCATTGAAAACACAAATGGTTCATTGTTTATTGAAATTTGGAAGCACTTTTATGTAAGTATGACCATGTTTTGACAGTATGTGTATTGGTGGTAGTTGAGAATGAATTATGTATTATGATTTAAAATATAATTTCATTGCATGGATATTATGAAGTTGTTTGTTTAGGTTTATATATAACTTTATGTTCCTCTTCATTTAGCCCATCTCACCCTCCCCCAATAACATTAACGTGTAAGGTATAGGATAGCATCTACCACATGCCTTACAAATTAATGCTATATGGTATGCTTGTAAGGGGCTCTGGCATAGAAATTAATTCTAAAAAGGGCTCCATGAGTCAGAAAGTGTAGTGTGAAATTGTCGTTCCAGGGTGGTTGTGGTCTTCTGCAGTGTTCTTCCTCGGCTATTGGTGCTCATCAGTTGTTGCGTATTCCATTCCTAACTATATCTAATTATTAATTCTCAGGTTATGGTGGGTGAGGCAAGTTTAAGAAATACACTGCAATTTTCCCTTAATAAATGAAGGTTATTCACTATTGAAATAATTATGGATAGCTAGCTTTTCCTATTATTATAATCCCACCACTTTAAATTAATCAGGAGCCTAGCTATCTGCACAAGCACTCCCACCCTTGTGCACCCACATGCATCTGTAGCACCTCGTGTCGACGTGAATTCTTGAAGATCATTTAGAGAGAGAGTGGGCTCTGAGGCCTTGCCTGCCCTTATATACGGGAGCCTAGTGACACTCACCTCTGCGTTTAAAATGTAACGACGTTTCCTATTGGTCCTCAGACCGCGTTACCTTAACATGTATGAGAATGTGTGGCTTCAGATCCGTGCGCTTAAGTGCCATCTTGGATCGTTGTGAAGCTAGTTCCATATCTCCGTCTCTTTCTATTTCTCTGTACCGTTACCGGTTCCCTGCCTGTTGGCTTGGTGAAAGGTACGCTCTTTATGTTTACCTGGAATGTTTGCTAGCTCGCCCGTTTCTTACAATCAGCTCTGTACAAATGTTAGATGTTGAATATTTTAACATGTTAGTGACTTAAATTAATTACTGTACAATTCTTATATGTATGGTTCCCCTTTCATATGTACAGTTCCTATATGTGTATAATGTATCCCCTTTCAAAAGGTTGGCAACACCTGTTGTAAACACAAGTATTTTAAACTAATATATGTATATTTCAAAAGACTTCATCAGTTTATAGCTTTAGGCCTATTAGGAGTCCTATGCCTGTTGGATTATTCTTCTGAATTGATTTAAATTCCTGTGTAAACAAAGAGTTAAACAGTTAAGGTTTGAAAAGCATAAGATTTGAAGTTCATGTCAGGCTTCTGTACACATCCATATAGTTCAGGCTCCTTTACAGTGGATGTGTAGACTCATCCATAGAGGTTAAGAGCTGGCTTTGTGTGTACATGTGCATGTATGTGCAAGCTTTTATGTAAGCTTCTCTTGCATGGTTGTTCATTTGTATTGTGTCAACAGTAGCGTAACCAGAAAAATATTAAGGAGGGGTTATGTGTAAGGATCCATTTTTAAACCATTTATATCAATTCAAATGATAAATAGGAATTAATCCTGAGTTGAAGTATTTAAATAAATTGCATTTATATTTACAGATTAAGGTGCTGCAATTGGAATTAAAATTAGGATAAAATATTTTGTGTACTCTAATAGGCAAATGTGTTGTAATGTGAGAATTAATGGCCACTGTGAAGTATTTTATAGGCCATTTTATTTCAAAAATAGGATTTCTAATTATGTTCTAAACTGGGAGATACTGCCTTTATTTGAAAACCACTCAAATTTAGCACCGGAACAAAAACTTGCCCCCGATATCTTAACATGATTGTACCCATGCCATCTAAAGCACTGTATCCATTGGTGATATTGCGCCATAGTATAGAGCCACCAGTGATATGATTAGCAACTAAGACATGCTGCATAATATAGCACTACCAGTGATACAATTAGGAACTATCTCGTTTCTGCCAACCTAGAAAGGTGCTATTACTTTAATGAAGCTAACTTTACTATTAATTTTTACATTTTTTCAGCAAGGGGGGGATTCCAACATCCAAAATCCCTTATGACCCTGTGTGTCAGTATTACTTGGAATAATTTTCTTTAGTCGCTCATTAACTATCCTCTCCACCAAATATTTCTGGAGGTAGGTTCTGTATTTCAGAATAATTTAATTATCTTTGTCACTGAAGTGCTTTGAGCGAACTACAGTGATGCTTTTGATAATTTTTCAACGGCCGGGTAACAACCAACCACTTCAATGCCAAGGTAGAATACTACTAAGGAGGACCATTTGTATTGGTTGCAAATTTGATTGTTAGACATAACATGTTTTGAAAAGTGTTCTGTTCATGGTAAGCATGTTACTGGATTATTTTAGGCGCATCCACAAAGTTTTAGTGTGTATTTAATTCCTCAAAAGTAATATGGATAGCACATCTGTTTTGTATCGTACATTGTTACATTTTCCACTGTACACATAATCTATTTTAAAGTTAATGCAACAGCAAAGCAAGAAAGTAAAACTCATTTTTCGTTATTCCTTTTTTCTTCTTTTACTTTAAATAACTCACTTTGTTGTTTTAAAACTTATCAAACAAAAGATGTAAAAATTTGAAATTGTTCAGGTTAGTGACCAGCATGTAAAATTTCTTTATTTAACAGTTTGCCCTTAATGGGCTAGAATTCTACCAAGGCAGTACATATACAATTTTAGTGTATGTTGGTAACTGACATATGCAGTAGAGCCCTGTTTAACTGAACTAAAGGTGGTAGAGCCATTTTGGATAACGTAGGTTTCTTTTTGTTTGGGGGGGGGCAATCAATGGTAACGATTTTAAGCAGCAAAAGGAAGAATATAATTGCATTCCAGATGTATGTAAAAATGTTGGGTAGAAAAATTTGTGCTATTTATAGTATTAAAATATGCATTACAACATTTATAAAATGTATTTCATAAAATCAGTAATTTCCTTAATGCTTGTGAGTAGCTGTATCTTGCACTGTTTGATAAGCATTATATCTGTTGGTGTTGATTCACGGCTTTGTTCCATAAAATGCAAAGCAACCTAAAAACAAAAACTTTTTTTTCATTGATAGTACCATAATTCAATATTTCCCGTTAAGATTTGAATATGAATTAGTAGTCTTTCTTACCTCTAATGATTTGAATCTTTTGTGCACTGTCACTCTTATCACTAATGACTTTGATTTTCTGTTCAAGGCTCACTACAGTATGCTCTCTTTTAGTGGCATCTTAAACACAAATAAACCACATTGACCAACACCAACAGTAAAACAACAATGGGCCTCCACATTGAAGAAGTTGTTTTGTTTACGTAATTTATTAGCCTCACGCTTGGGAAGCCAACTTGAAGATGTATTGTTCTTCAACTTTGTAATTTATTGTTGTTGAAGGTTTTACTGTTGGAGTTTTTGCACCACGCTTTGGGAACCAATTTGAAGAAGATTGTTTGTTATGTAATAAACTGCTACATATGAAAAGCTGATTTTTGAAGATGTATTTTTGTTGTTACGCTCCAAGTTTAAAAAAAATTATTAACTTTTAACTTTGTTATTAAACTGCTTCTATAGATAGTATTTATGTTTGTATTTTGCCTCGGCTGCATCAGTAATGTTTGTAGGGACACGTTTCTCTTAATCAGGGCATGGTGCGCAAGAATGTAGGCTTACACAGATTTTAAGTTTAAATGCACTTCTTTTTGTTAATCCTTGACACAAATTATATAGCACAACACTGATATTAAGAGCTGTGAGATTCTTTAATTTAAAACTTGCACTTGTTAATGCATATACATATTTTACGATTCACATAAATACGTAATATTTCTTTAGAGAACACATCTTCCATCCGGTCACTACCAAGGTCTGCAGGCAACTGAACATATTTCAACTGTCAAAATCCATAAGCTTCTGTATTTCAAGTCTCTGATTGGCTAATCCTAGTCCAATAGAATATCTGCATTTTACTAAAGCTTTTTCTGGCTGTTGATTGGCTATTTTTTAAAAACTGTAACAAAATTTACATTATTGTTGCTCTAATCATGACTAGTAACATTTAAACTCTCAAACTCATTATTGCCTCAAGTGTTACAAATACTGCCTCAACATTGAATGTATATGCAAGCATTAACACTTGTTATATTGGTACAATATTCCTTGAAATGTGGGGCAGGTGATGACATGAGAATTAACTGTACCAAGTACGTGTATATTGGAATTTAGGGTTTGGGCAAAAGAACACTTTCATTTAAAAATCAACTTAAACCAAATAGTCTAAATAGCAATATATAAATTTACTATTTGCTTTGGTAGTTCATTACTTGCATGCAGAAACCCACTTTCTTTTAAGTTCAGGATTCTTGGTATATTAATTGGGATATTTAACAATAGCACTGCTTTGTGGTGCGGTTATTGTGTTTACACACAAGTCGTCGCTATGCACACAGAGATAGTTGCTACATTGGCCGCAAGTAAACATTGCTAGAGATATATTATGTTCAAGTAGTACAGTATGCGCCAAAATATGCAGTATTGGCTTTCACGCAGCCCACATGCGCATGCCTGTGCGTTGTGTAATGAATGTTGTGTTCTTTGGTTTGAAATGACGGGTCTTGCAACGGAGGAAAAAGTGTTCATAGTGAAGTATTATTTTCGTTCGTATGGGAATGGTTATCAAGACGGGCCTAGTTTAAAGTTAGTGGTGGAACAATATCGTGAACACTTTAATAAACCGGCACCAAGCAACACATTTTGGTCATACTGGTAATGTATTGTGTCAACGGAAGGGAAGGTCTGGAAGGCCAGTAACTGTGTCCACCAATGAAAATCATGGACGTGTCCTCAATCAGGTGTTGCAGTCACCAAAGTGAAGTCTTGGACGAACAGCCCTGAAATTAAACATCAATACGTCACTTCAGCAATTATTTAAAGACATAGGTGGATTTCCGTATTGAATACAGGTTGGACAACGATTGATGGGGCAAGATAGGCATCTCAGGATTGTATATTGTGCATGATTTTTGGCCATGGTGTACAAGGATCCAGATGTCTTGTTCTCCGACGAAAGTCACATTCACTTGGACAGTTTTATCAATCGCCAAACAACTCGCTTTCTTGGTTTCAAGAGCTCAGACATTATCGTCCAGAAACCGCTACGTAGTGTGCGTGTGACAATTTGGTGTGCAGTTTCAGGAAATGGCGTGCTAGGTCCATATTTCATTGAGGATGATGATGGTGTACTTCTTACTGTTAACCAGAAACATTATAGGAACATGGTGATCAGGCCATTTATTCAGGATCTAAGAAGGTTTTGTCATGCCAGGAATGTTCAGATGAATAGACAGTGGTTCCAACAAGACGGGGCAACCTGCCACACTGCTCGACAGTCTATGGCTATGCTGCAAGAAACCTTTTCAGGACAAATAATTTCCCATGGGACTGAGTTCCCTTACGCATCACATTCCCCCGATTTGACACCGCCTGATGCTTATGTGTGTGGAATGCTAAAGTAGAAAGTTTTCAGGTGTCTAGGTCCACCCAAAACTGTGCCTGCATTACGTCAGAAGATCATCTCATTTTTCGGGACTTTGAAGCAACCTTGTTCCGGAATATGTTTGAAAATATGTGTGTGATCGTTATGAACACTATCTACTGTCCTAGAGCACATTTTGAACATTTACATTATCATCCTGATAAATAAACAATAAATAAATAATAATTACAATAACAGTAACATAAGTTCCAGTACTGTATATTTTGGTGCATACTGTACTTACGATGCAGTGTTTGCTCCCTTTGTTTATACTCAATAGTTCCAATATAAAGTTACAGTATAATTTGACATTTTGTCTGTTACACCTGTAATTATGCAACACACTCTTAAAGTATTTATGCTGACATTAATGCACAGTTAATATGTGTTGCTCACCAGAATTTCTGTTAAGCAAACTATATTATATCCTTAAATCATCAAAAACTATACTTAACCTAAGCCCATGCACATGTAGTTCCTCTCGTGGGCTGATAGACAACTCTTGAAATCTGGGAGCTTGGAATTAGTATGCAGACAGCTGTATTGGGGAAGTATTTTAATGGTTTTAAAAGTAGGATTATAGCACATGTGCAGTTTATAATGTTTATAAAAGGAGCATACCGAGCTCTGAGACCAAAAAGACAGAAAATACAGCCCAGCATACCCATGGAAAGAACACATAAAGAAAGTAATTTGCTCAAAAGAAACAAGACCCTCGATCAAGGCACTTACGTCCCCACAGGTTGACAAGATCTTCACCCCAGACGAAATCATGAGAGTGATACAAAAAATGAGGAACAATAGAACACCAGGACCAGACAGAATAAGAAACGAGCATATAAAGCAAACAGTTCAAGAATACATACCGATCACGTGACGACAAGACTGGCAACCCATGGCTTTCACCACAAGGTGTACAGCAACAAGACCTACCATGATCCAAATGACCAGTGTGTGTGTGTGTATGTTATGTTCGAAACTTTGTGACAGATATCATATAAAGTGTAAGAAAAGACAGAAATCCATTGCAGCCTATAGTAAGGTCAAGTAATGTACTTACCACCATGCACGGTGTGTGTGCATTTCATCTTATTATAAAAGGAGCTATTTTGGGAAAAAGGAAAGGAGAAAATGTTTCATTTTAAACATCAATTTCATTTGTCAACCTGTCAACTCAGAGGTAACTTGGAAAGATCAAGATGGCTGTGAAATATGAACAGTTGAAATTAGCCTCCAGATAGTTGTCTTTTTAAATACTAAGATACTTTCACAGAGTTATAGCTTATTTAGACACAATGCTGGAAGCTGTCCTCCATTGAAGAAATGGTTCAAACCAGATTGTAGTTTTCAAGATACCTTCAAACAAAGTTTGCTGTTGTTTGTAATATAGATAAATATGTGCATGAATTACTGTGGAGCCTTGAATCCATGAATATAAATAGCTGGTACTGAATGTGCATGACTGCATGGTATAAATGCAGAAGCTTTTTTGATGTTCTTGATATATGTGTTTTCCGTGATGGTCTTAATGTTATCCTAAAACATAACTGGGATCTGAAGAAAGGGGGAAGAGATGTATGCTCCATCATACATTATGGTGTGTTTCACTATAAATATTTTGAATAAAGCATAAAGAAATTAATCCATTTTGAGTAAGAGTATTTTTGCAGCATGTTTTCTTTTTTTGTTTTTATATAACTGAATTTGCCAAACCACTAGGATGTGTATGTTAACAAGGTGTTGTGCACAGTATCAAATGTTTTTCATTATTAAGTCTTCTGGAGAGTTCAAACTGAGTGGAACCCTGATTAAGATACTTTTGGAAAGTAGTTTTGGAGAAGATATGACGAATAAGTGGTCCACAAGCACTGATTGAATTTCTTTGCTTAAATTTGACAGCAGGCTTATTTGTAAGAAGTCATTCAGCACAGTTTTGAACTTCATTGTCTTCCAAAGTAATAACTTTCATATGAACACTTTGTCTGGTAGTTGCAGAATGTACTACTATTCATTTCTTTGTAGAGATACATTCAGAATATTTTGTTTCTGGGAAATGTTAGAAATGAATATCAACTTCTGGATGAAGCTAAGGTCAATGACTTTTTCAGCCTCATTACTGTTAAAACAGATAGTCCTTCAGCGTCAACAGGCACATGATTGGTTGGAGAGAGAGAGAGAGAAGGGAGGCGCTTACGGCTGACAAATTATTTAGAAGGCTAATCTAGAAGAGTGGCAAATATTCGATACCTGATCTCTCCTCAGTGGCTTAAGAAGTATCTCTAAAACCTTTGTGGGAATAAAGAGGAGCATATTCGCTGCAGTACTAACTTGCTGATGTAACACACTTACTCAGTGAGTTTCCCAAGCAATAAAGTAAGAGGAGTCCTGTGTTCAACACTCCAGTGAGTGGTCAGAAAAGAGAGAAGAGGCTGCTTCTTGCGTGGTTTGTTGCAATGCTACATGCAAGGAGAAAGTGAAGAATGGCTGGAAAAATAAATCTGGATGACGTCACACTAGTTTCAGGAGTGAATTAAAAAGCTGTGGTGGAGGAATGTTTAAAACATTATTAGCCAGAATGGAGGAGATAGGAACTTAAATGAAGACGGTGAAATCAGAAATGATGGAGATGGGAGCTGAAATGAAGAAAACGAAATCCGAACATTGGCTCTGCAAAATCTGAGATAAATGCTGCAGTGAAAGACAACATCTCTAATAAGTTAAAAGAAATTAAATCTAACATGTGAATGAAAATGAATGCAGTAGAAGAGTGTCTAGATCTATAGGGAAAACAGTTGGACCAGCTAGCGAGGGAAAGCAAGATAGGTGGATGCCACAGTGGAGGAGATGGGACGCAACCTAAAAACAAAATCTGTACCATAATTAGAGAGGATACCACGATCATGAGAGCAACTAATGCTAAAATGAGCCTTCGAAATTCAACGGCACTTGGTCACGGGCGGTGTTTAAGCAGCAGTTTGAGGCAATTGATTTTCGCTGCCTTGCAGTAGCAAGCAGCCAAAACTCTTTGCATTTCCCCATCATAGGCTGGGCTGATGATTTAATTAACTTCTGTGTAGGGGCGCTATGGAGAACATCGTCTGGCCGCCGCTTACCAGGCCGAGTTGGACACACCCGCTATCCACCTTATCGGAAGCCCGGCTTCGTCACAAGCTTATACAACAAGGCATGAGTGTAATTGCTATAGCAGTTCAAAAACAGGGAGATTACATTGCTGCAGGACAATGAACCTGAGTTGTAATGATATAATGGAACAGAAGTGTGTTCAGTTTCAATAGCGGCACTTGAGTATAGAATTTGGGTGTTCACAAAATTTTAGACTCAGATAACCTTGAAAATATGAAATAGCATCTGCTGCATAATAAATTGAATGCATAATGATTGAACTCAAATTATATATAACTTTATTGTAATGTAAATATATAAATTTAACTATTGACATATCCTGTATCAATGTACTATGTACTGAATTGATGTTAAAGGATTAATAAATAAATAAATAAATAAATAAAATAAATAATTATGATTATGAACAAATTGATACAATTGCAGCCACTCCCAACAAAAATAATAATAATAATAATAATAATAATAATAATAATAATAATAATAATGGATAAGAAAGGGTTATTTTATGGATGTTTGTTGTTGTGTACATAATTAAGTACAGCATTTTAGGACAAGAACAAAGTAGATAATGTGTAAATTAAATTATCCATAGTTAGTTGAGAGTATGAGTGGTTTGAAATAACTGGGAGAAGTTTCTGCTCTCATGCACATTACCTACTTCTGCTGTAGTGCTACCATCTAGTGGCATCAACATGAAATTGTAGTGATAGTATGAAAACAGTGCAGGAGGCGCTTCATGCATGTCTTCAAGTGTGCACGACCCATATGTATTTGGCCCATGAGGTAATTATGTCATAGCAGTTGCATATGCAAAAAAGCTCCTTAAAACATGCACAAGTCAGGTGCTACCGATCCTTTTGCCACATTTCATTGGATTTGGAGGAGTAGCTTTAAACGATGTAGATTTTAAATTACTGCATATACATTCGTTTAATAGCATTCAAAGAAAAAAAACCAATGAATCCACAAGGTGTCAAAAGTTAGGGGTTCACAAGCTCTTGTGCTCGTATACAGCAGCTTCGACTGTTCAGTTCCCAAATGAACACATTTTGAAAACTTTTTATGTGAATACAAAGATACTATATTGCTATCAACGCACTTTAAAACTGCGATAGTAAATGAGGGTAGCTCTCATGCTTGTCCTAGTAAACAACAGTTTGAAAATCCTGAGTTACCAACTAAAAAATAAATATATTTGCTTTTGAGAATGAGAAACTTGACTTTGCTTAGGATTCAAACTGTACACAAAGTTTTTTAGTGCTGGCTTCTGCAAAGGAAATAGTTAATAAAAGTATGTAAATTTTGTTATAAAGTTATTCCATGGTTCCTTTCATGCAAAAAGTTGCTAAAAAAACTCAATTTGAAATAAATTTTGTGTATCTTCAACTTCCAACATATCGTAAACAAAGTAGGCTAAATAGTTAATTTTGTCACTCTTTGAAGTTTGTATATTTTCGTTTCAATGTTATTTTCTGACTGCACCTTGAATGTTGCAGTATAAAGAGTGATAACAGATTTAAGCATAATAAAACTGTGATAATGTTGGAAAACTACGTTATTTAAGATAAAATTGATTTTATATTAGAAAATGTACTATGGAAAAATTTCATTAAAGAATACAGATTGTGTTTTATAAACATTGAATATAGAATATGGATGTTCACAAAATTTTAGACTCAGATAACCTTGAAAATGTGAAATAGCATCTGCTGCATAATAATTATGATTATGAACAAATTGATACAACTGCAGCCACTTCCAAAAAAAAAAAAAAAAAAAAAAAATAATAATAATAATAATAATAATAATAATAATAATAATAATAATAATAATAATAATAATAATAATAATAATGGATAGGTTGTCTGACGAAAAAAAGGGTTATTTTATGGATGTTTGTTGTTGTGTACATAATTAAGTGCAGCATTTTAGGTCAAGAACAAAGTAGACAAAGACATTTAAAATTAAGTCTGTAGCAAAAACAAATCGCTGCAGTTGAAATAGTGTGGCCCTTATCCATCATACATGTGTGGTTGTACTGGAAATCATATTGCTGTGATGCATCACATGTTGCATTTCAAACCTCTTATGAGCAATCCGTCGAGCTAGAATAAGCTTTTGCAATCATTTTATTAAAGTATTATCCAGGCTTGTGGGCCGTGGTCTCCTGGGCTCCTTCCCAGATGTTTCGTTTGCGACTGCGGCAGACATCTTCAGTGGTAGTGGCAATGTCAAAATGTTCTGGCCACCAACCACCATCCGTGACAAAAGCGCTTCATGATTAAAACTCTAGTCGACCGAGCTACACATATTTGTAAACCGCAGTACCTACACCAAGAACTTAAGCATTTAGACAAAGCACTCCAAAAAAAGTTCTGCCAATATGCATAGCTGTAAGCAGTAGGAATGTCAAGGCTTTTCTACCATGCATTAAATCAGTCACTAATTGAATCAGCAAATTACTCAGGCACCACAACATTGACACCGTTTTTAAGTCTGCAGATCTGCAATACACTCAATTCAGCCAAAGACTCTAGAGATCCACAGTAAACAGCAGGAGTATACAGTATACCGTGTTCATGCGGTAAAGTATATATTGGAACCACACAACGAAACATAAAACCTTGCTTTAATGAACCAGAAGAAATTGTCGTCTGGGCCAAACAGAAAAATCAGTAATTAATGGATATCCTGGCACCAACCTCTCATTACCATTCATATTCATTTCACGAAGCCATTGAAATACAGAAGCATAAAAACAACATCAACCATTAAGGACCAAGGTTCTAAACTAATCAATATGGCAAACAGCACTAACAAAAGTTGAAGTCAAGCATTTCACCCGAACCATCAGACACCAGCAGAATGCAGCACTCCATCTACCCAAGTCCAACCCGCCACCAACCTGAATTAATCATCGCAGACCTCCCTGCCAGCCACTGGTATAAATGTTGTAGTCCAGAGTCCACCAAGCACAGTCGCTGTTGAAACTTATGCCAGAACACTTTGACCTCGCCATTGCCACTGAAGATGTCTGCCGCAGTCGCAGATGAAACATCTGGGAAAAAGAAGAAGTAGCCCAGTGAATAATTTGTGCACCAGGAATGGTTTTCCAATTGACAAACTTTGAAAAGTTCAAGAACTGAACTTCATTCTTACGTTCTCTCTGTCTCTCCCTCTCCCTCTCTCTCTCTCAATGCAATAATAATTACACACTTGTTAACATAATTTCCAGATAAAAAGGCATATTTGATTTTAAGGTATTTTATGCTCACACATGAAAACTGCAGCACTTTTATTTGTTTTCAAAATAAATATTAAATTAATAAATATTCATAAATTACAAATCAAATAAAAATATGAATTAACCTAATATCACAGTCATTTATTGCGTAGTTTTACAGAGCATTTATTTTAAAAACATGGATGATTAATTCACATTCTTGTGTTTACGCATGAATGCCTTTTAATTTGAATATATCCTGTCCATTAAATTATATAGTGTTGCTGTATATTAAGCATTAATTTTGCTTGCAAAAAAATTGAAATAGGAGGAGGACGTGAACCAAGGTAGTTATAATTATCAGACACCTGCATTTGATCACTTAGCATGTATTACTTCATCTACTACGCATAGTAAGTAGGGGAAGTATTGTATTCTACCCAAAAATTCAATACTGAGATTTCACCGGAAATATATGTTTTGAGACCTCCTGAATCGAAAAAAAAGCATTTTTGGAAACATGTCCGTGTGTGTGTCTGTCTGTGAACAGCATAACTCAGAAACGAAAAGTCGGATAAACACTAAACTTGGTATTTAGGTTCAGTATCTTCCAGAGATGCGACACGAAGGTTTTTAAGAAAATCCCCCCACCCCAGATTACCCTTTACATGGAACATTTTTTGACAATTTTAATTTTCTCAAAAATGGCTCTAACGATTTTGATTAAAATATCATATGTTTAAGATATTTTCATGACAAATGAAATGTATATCTCGAATTTTCTGGGAATGTCTCCAAAATTATTCTTCATTGTGAACGACATTTGCATAACTGGTAAACTATAAGAGATAGACAAAATTTTACTACACAAAAAATGTAGATCACATTAAAATACACAATTTATGTCATATACATTTTTTTTGTTGGGTGAACCATTTTCGAGATATTGCTTGTTATTCCCTTAAATTTTCCAATACTTTTACTTTTTCTCAAATTCGTTATTCATTTTTTTTTGGCCTGGTAATGCAAAGAGAATGGAATACTCCACATAGCAACCAGCTCTTAAAATGTTTGACTATCGCTTAAAGCCTAGCAATTCCCCTTGCATCTACAAGAAAATTAGCAGTAAGATTGACATCTCAATATTTCAATTAACATGAAGCATATGGAGAATAAGCGTTTGTAAAAATAGTTTGTACAAGAGTAGAGAAAGTCATGTGAGTGTAACACATCAGATTTTTTTTATTCAAATCTTGAAAATGAATGATAGCTTTAAATTTTGTGCTGTGGACACAGTTTCAGTGAATGCTTCTGATAGACTTGCTTTCCGGCCATTGCTCATCCTTTTGATCTTAAGATATTTATGCACAGCATAAACTCCAGCACTAGTAGAAAACATTCAAAACATGTGATGCAATTTGATTTTAACAAAATACAGATCTTACACTGTCACACTTGAAGAAGTTATGGTTCACGTAAATATGTTTTTACGTAAACTTGAAGAAGGTTATGTTGTGCTGCTTTTGTTTTGTACGGTTACATAATTTTAACTGCCCCATGCTGGGCGCCAACTTGAAGTTATTTGGTTCGCGTAAATATGTTTTTACGTAAGGTTATGTTGTGCTGCTTTTGTTTTGTATGGTTACATAATTTTAACTGCCCCACGCTGGGCGCCAACTTGAAGTTATTTGGTTCATGTAAATATGTTTTTACGTAAACTTGAAGAAGGTTATGTTGTACTGCTTTTGTTTTGTATGGTTACATAATTTTAACTGCCCCACGCTGGGCGCCAACTTGAAGTTATTTGGTTCATGTAAATATGTTTTTACGTAAACTTGAAGAAGGTTATGTTGTACTGCTTTTGTTTTGTATGGTTACGTAATTTTAACTGCCCCACGTATGGGAGCCAAACTTGTAGTAGAATTTGTTGTTGCGTAATGTTTAAACTTGAAGATAGTGTGTGCTTACGTAAATAATTAGTTGCTTTATGGAGTTTGCAACATGCTTTTGGCCATCGGTTTGAATTTGTTGATTACGTAATAGTTACTGTTATTATGTAATGTGCTACTACATATGAGAAGTTGATTTTAGGATGTGTTTTTGTTATTACACTCCAAGTTTTACACTATAATAATTAACTTTGTTATTAACACTGCTTTTATATATTATGTTTGAATTTGCCTCGGATGCGTCAGTCTTGTTTGTGGAATCACGTTTCTTAGTCAGGGTGCGGTGTAACAAGAATATAGACATCACAGAATTTAACTTTATTTTAATTCACTTCTTTATTTAATCCTTGCACATTTTTATAAAGCACTACACTTTTAAGAACTGTGAGAATCTTTAATACTTTTACTTAGCGCATATACATATTTTTACTATTCTCACGTAGAGAACACATCTTCCGTCTGTTCACTACCAAGGTTCGCCAGCAACTGAGCAACTTTCAACGGTAAAAACCCGTAAGCTTCGGTATTTCAAGTCTCTGATTGGCTAATTCTAGTCCAATAGAATATCTGCATTTAACTTAAAACTTTTCTTTGCTGTTGATTGGCTAATTTAAAACTGTCACAGAACTTACATTATCGTTGCTCTAATCATGACTAGTAACATTCAAACTCTCAAACTCATTATTGCTACAAGGTTACCTCATTATTATCTCATTGTTAGCAACTTAAAACTTATTATTCTCACAGCTCTTGCATTATTAAAGTATATAATGTATTCACATAACATTAATAAACATGTTTACAATAAAAAAAAATCTATGTGTTACACTCACATGATTTCTCTACTCTTGTACAAACTATTTTTACAAACACTTATTCTCATCTACTTCATGTTAATCGAGATAAACATTTGCAAAATCTATCTTATTGCTAATTTTCTTGTAGATGTAAGGGGAAAATATATTTACAAGGGCAGTGGCCTTTAAGCACATACATATCTCTTAATAGCTGGTTGCTAGGTGCAGCACCATTCCCTTTGCCACAGATTATAACTCTTTGCATATCCAAGACAAAAAAAATGAATAACGAATTCCCATTTCAGAAAATAAGTATTGAAAAATTTAAGGGAATGACAAGCAATATCTCGAAGATGGTTCACTCAACAAAAAAAAATGTATATGACATAAATTGTGTATTTTAACACGATCTACATTTTTTGTCTATCTCTTATGGTTTACCAGTTATGCAAAAGTTGTTCACAATGGAGAATACTTTTGGAGACATTCCCAGAAAATTCAAGATATTCATTTTATTTGTCATGAAAATATCTTAAACATATGATATTTTAATCAAAATCGTTAGCCATTTTTAAGAAAGTTAAACTTTTCGAAAAATGTTCCATGTAAAGGGTAATCTGGGGTGAGGGGGATTTTTTTGAAAACCTTCGTGTCGCATCTCTGGAAGATACTGAACCTAAATACCAAGTTTGGTGTTTATCCGACTGTTCGTTTCTGAGTTATGCTGTTCACAGACAGACACACACACGGACATGTTTCCAAAAATGCTTTTTTTTGATTCAGGGGGTCTCAAAACATATATTTCCGGTGAAATCTCGGTATCGAATTTTTGGGTGGAATACAATACTTCCCTTACTTACTGTACGTAGTAGAGAAAGTAATAAGCACTTGCAATGACTGTTACATACAATTCAAATAATTATTACATACATATTATTTCAAGGTGGGCTATTATTGAATTTACTTATTACAAAATGCAATTGAAATTATTCAGGTATTAAAATACTGCCTCATACTGCTTCTCACATGGAATTGTTAAGAAAATAGTTAAATTAACAGAGATGGAGAAAAACCCCTAAATGGGATATGAATACTGCTGCTCACTAAACATAATGCAAATCAGCTAATAAGAGCTTAAGTGCATCACTTTGTGACAATGCCCAAAAGGAGTTCTTGACAAAATGTTAGCTTCAAAACAACAAACAGTGATGCATCTATGCCTGCAGAAGAAGAGAAGAAGAAAAAATTTTTAATTCATTTGCAGGGTATAAAAGAAGAAACGTCGAAGTGTGACAGTAAAGAAACTGGTTTCAAACAGTAAAACTATTTTTAAAAAAATCAGTCAATGTTTCTACACACTACAAGCGAATTTTCCACTGTTGGAAGAAGTGCTGCAGGTCATCTTGTGTTAATGCTGTTCAACAGTTGCATTGGTTATGCTTTCATTGAATCCTCGGACTCAAACCTGATTCCTTAGAACTCAAGCTTGACTTTTGGGAAGAGAAAAAAGTCAGACAATGCTAGGTTCGGTGAATATGGTGGATGTTCTATCACTGGAACTTATTTTTTGTCATATAACAAAGAGTGTGTTGTGGCCTGGGACAACTTTGGTAAGGATAAGTCTGGTCTCCATCGCACAGGTTCACAGAGGGTCTTAAACTTAAAACATTTTTTTTGTAATAAACCTTGTTGACAGTCTGACCCGCAGGCACTCAATCAATGTAGATAATCCCCCCGTACATTGAAAGCAATCATTATTACTTTGACTTTTGATTTTCTCTTGCATGCTTTCTTCTTCCTGGAGGATTGGGAGCTCTTCTTCCAGTGCATGGATTGTTGCTTAATCTCTGGATCATATTGGAAAAATCCAAGTTTTGTCACATGCAATTACATTTTTGAAGAAATCAGAATTATCTTCAATGTTTTCAAGAATGTCAACACAGCATTTTGCTCAGTGTTCCTTTTGTGCAGGTATGAGGATTTTTGGCACCATTTTAGCACACACTTTTTTATGCCAGACCGTTCTTATTGGTGCTGGCAAGTCCAGCAACTGCTAGAATGCTCAATGGTGGTCTCCTCAAATAATTTTAGCTACTTTTGCCACATTCTTTTCAGTTTTCTCAGTGGAAGGATGGCCCAATTTTGGATCTTGCCCAACCTCTTCCCTACTTTCCTTAAATCATTCCAGAACTTGTGTACGAGGTAGACACGGATCACCATAAACTTCTTTCAACAATTTGTAAGTTTCTGTGGCATGTTTTCCAAGTTTTGTGAGGAATTTGATGCTAACATGTTGTAACTGGTCATCGAGAAGTCGCTCCGCACCTCCCTTGTAACCAAGATTCCCCCTAGAGTCGGAAATTCTGGTGGCAGCACTGGCTGGCGCGAGCGTATGGTGAAAACATTCGCTGATTAAGAAAACTGGTAGGCTCACTATATTCATGTATGAAAGGTAACCTGTTTAAAGATGTTGAAAATGTTTACCATTTTCTTGAAGACACAAATTCACTCGTTTTAATTTATTTTCGAACATTGTAATTAATGTCTCCTTTGTTACAGATGTAATGTAATCTTCTATTGCCATTTTCAGCTCATCGATTGTTTTTGGATTGTCCTTATAGACCGAAGCTTTAGTGGCTCCCCAAAGAAAATAATCCAGAAGGGCAAGATCAGGAGAGCACGGAGGCCACAGACCTTTAGAAATTAGTCTTTCCCCAAAAAATTCCATTAAACAGTCCCATGGATTTATGTGATGTATGAGCAGTGGCGTTATCTTGTTGAAAAAATGCACCATTCACTTCATCTTCATTTAGCTGTGAAATAAATGGAAAAAGAATATCCGAGCAATAAACATCTGAATTAATTGAGTTATGGAAAAAAATTGGCCCAATAATTCGGGAGTGAGAGATCGCACACCATACACCAATTTTCTCTGAATGTAAAGGGGTTTCCTGAATTGCATTAGGATTTTCAGTAGACTATACTCGCGTATTTTGTGAATTTACACATCCTGATAAGTGGAACCAAGCTTCATCAGTAAAAAATGTCCTAACACATCAATTCCATGGTGCAAAATAAACCTCTGAAACCATTCACAATACTGAACTCTTTTCCCGTGATCTGTGGCTTTTAATTCGTGGACGACTGATACCTTATATGGATACAAACCTAGTTCTTTTTTGGCTGCTTTGTATGCGGAACCGTAAGAAATATCCCATTGTTGGGCCAATTTGTTTATTGATTTCTGTGGACCTTTAAGCATTCTATCTGATATATCCGATAGTCTTTCTTCTGTTAGCACACTGGGTGTTCCACTTCTAACAGCATCATGCACGGAACCTGACTCTCGAAATTTATTAATTAAATCATGCACAGTATCTTGGTGCGGTAGTTTTGAGTTAGGGAACCTGACAACGAAATTTTGTTTCACTTTCTCAGTATAATTTCCACGTTCATTAAAAACGTTTTCCACTAGAAACACACGTTCCTCTGTAGAATACATTGATTTCGCTTCAGGTACACGTCAGAACTCGCAGCATAGTAGACCATACTAACCAGTACAATAAACAACTCATGTGCTCGCAGCCACTGATAATGCCGATAATCATAACATCCCATTGGAGTTGAATGCGATAAACTTAGGGATGCCAACCTTTTATCGAGCGGTGGCCAGCAGCAAGGTGTGGAGGAAGTTCTTGATGACCCGTTACTTTAACACTCAGCATTATTCCAACAGAACTCGCACATCCACTTCTGTCACTGGTCACAGCCAGACTAAGCACTGTGTGAGTGAAACTTTGTATCATGGTAAAGGGGTGTCCACAGGTCAATGCCCTACCCCCTCTTTGTCCTCAAGTGACAGGAATCAGTAGAAAATTATGTCTGGTTTCTTTATTGTCACATCTCTTATACACTCCCTTCACAGAATTCTCCAATAATAAGAGAGTAAGAGGAAGTTCATTTAAAATTCATAGAACAGTTCAAGGTCCAAGAAATGTTTAAGAGAATATATTCATGTTAAGTGACTTAGTTCTCTCCTTTCCTACCTCCCTCCCTCCATCTCTTCCTCATTTATTTAAACATGGTTCAGTAATATATATTTACTAATATAAGTTACATGAAAATGGTGATTTACACATTGTTTTTCAGTGCTTTCGTTTTATACCAAGGTCACAACCGCCTTATATGCGCATCGGCTGAGATTGCAGTGACCTCTGTATTATGCCACAGCGCAGAAGTGGCACAGGACATGTCAAGGGTATGTTCATCAGCTGTGTCAGTCATTGTTTTGTCTTCCTGTTGTGAAGTGTTTCAACGATGTGTGTGATTTCTTTAGGAATGTTATTGTCTTATTAGTCCACGGAAATGCCTGCCAACAAATTTGCACTTGAACAGTTTATTTTTATGTATGATACATACGTGAAAACTGAATTACGTAGTAGACAGATGTGTTAGACAATTTCAGCAGCAGTTTCCTGGTTAGCCAGTTCCAGGTATAGGGACACTGTGAGATATTTGGTCAAAATAGAATACCAGGATTGCTAAACGCTAAAAAATAAGGTTTATAGGAACAATGCCCACACCTTACATGAACTTAAGGACAATGTAAAAGCAGAAATTATGACTTATGCATGTGAATGGTAATTTCATCCGATGATGTCAAGAATGTCTTCGCGCAGATGAACACCACTTTCAACGATGCTTATAACAAGGTTAGTACTCATTACATATACTATGTAATCAAAAGTATCCGGACACCCCACAAACATACGTTTTTCATCTTAGGTGCATTGTGCTGCCATCTACTGCCTGGTACTCATTATCTGCGACTTCAGTAGTCATTAGACATCATGAAACAGCAGTATGGGATGCTCCATGGAACTCATGGACTTCGACTGTGATCAGGTGATTGGGTGTCACTTGTGTCAGAAGTCTGTACGCAAGATTTCCACACTCCTAAACATCCCTGGGTCCACTGTTTCTGATGTGATAGTGAAGTGGAAACTTGAAGGGACATGTACAGCACAAAAGCGTACAGGCTGACCTCGTCTGTTGACTGACAGAGACCGCCGACATTTGAAGAGAGCCGTAAAGAGTAATAGACATCTATCCAGACCATCATACAGGAATTCCAAACTGCATCAGGATCCACTCCAAGTACTATGACAGTTAGGCGTGAGGTGAAAAACCTTGGTTTCCATGGTCAAACGGCTGCTCATAAGCCACACATCACGCAGGAAAATGCCAAACGACGCCTCGCTTGGTGTAAGAAGTGTCAACATTACACAATTGAACAGTGGCAAAACGTTGTGTGGAGTGACGAATCATGGTACACAATATGGTGATCCGATGTCAGGGTGTGTGTATGACGAATACCCGGTGAATGTCATCTGCCAGCGTGTGTAGTGCCAACAGTTAAATTCGGAGGTGGTGGTGATATGGTGTGGTGGTGTTTTTCCTGGAGGGGTCTTTCACCCCTTGTTGTTTTGCATGGCATGATCACAGCGCAGACCTACATTGATATTTTAAGCACCTTCTTGCTTCCCACTGTTGAAGAGCAATTCGGGGATGGCGATTGCATCTTTCAACACGATCGAGCACGTGTTCATACTGCACGGGCTGTGACGGAGTGGTTACACGACGATAACATCCCTGTAATGGACTGGCCTGCACAGAGTCCTGACTTGAATCCTATAGAACACCTTTGGGATGTTTTGGAATGCCGACTTCATGCCAGGCCTCACCGACCTACATCGATACCTCTCCTCAGCTCCGCACTCCGTGAAGAATGGGCTGCCATTCCCCAAGAAACCTTCCAGCACCTGATTGAAAGTATGCCTGCGAGAGTGAATGCTGTCATCAAGGCTAAGGGTGGGCCAACACCATATTGACTTCCAGCATTACCGATGGAGGGCACCACGAACTTGTACGTCATTTTCAGCTAGGTGTCCAGACACTTTTGATCACGTAGTGTATATGTTACTAACACTTGTGAGTAAATAATGTGGGGGTTACAGAACAGAAAACCCTGCAGTGTAGTAGACTGTGTGCAGAGCATGCATTCGTGTGATCCATGGCCTTGGCATAAAACGAAGGCAGTGTAGTTTAAATGTGACAGTGAAAATAAAAACTTATTTTATATATGTTTTTCATACTCTTTCTGTTTTCTCAACAGTGTCCTGTGGTGCTATGGCAGCTGAAGGTAACAAAACAAAATTCTCACGTGGACGGCGAGAAATGTGTGATATCACAATTGAGACCTACACAAGTGATCTAGCAGAAGCTAAACCCAGCAGACTCATTCCAGGATCAGAAAGCAAAGAGTTATCCTTAACTGCAGTGGAAGGTAATATTCAATTTTTGCTTTTTAAAATGGTTGAAGGGCACCCATATGTTGTTTTCGCACACAGTCACTGAAACAAAATTGCATTAAAAATTAGCTTAGATTGCAATAGCCTAACATTGCCATATCCTGCGAGAGAACAAATTGTATGTTGCAAATAAATGTTTGTTTACATAACTTTAACTGCCCCACGTATGGGAGCCAATTTGCAATAGCAATTTTACGTGTTTATAGCACCACGTTGTGGAAGCCAATTTACGAGAGCAAATATGTGTTTACTTCACGCGAAGCCATCTTGTGTGACGTCATTCGTTGGTCTGGTCCATAGTTCCCTCTGGCGTAGCAATTTGTATCAGTTTTTGAAATAATTTATTTTAAATGTCCTCCGGCGAGCTGTTTGGGATCGAACATGTTTCTCTTGCAGGGTGTGAAGCGGAAAGGAATCTTTTGTCTAGAAATGATATTGACGAAGAAGTTGGTTGTATAATCTTTATTGCAGAACACGTTCACGAACACTTTCACAGATTTATCTAGATAATCGCCATACTGAAACTGTTTGTAATAACTGCTTATCACTTTTAACTCACGTACTTCAACTTTATATATTCAACTGTATAATACTTTATAAGATTTCTCGTACTTCTGCTGCGCGTAACTTTACGAATTGAGAGACCGACATGAGAATCTTGTTGAACTGGGAGCTGACGTGTTATGTGTTGAGAATCTTGTTGAACACTGGGGGACCCGCTACCTCGACCTGGCTTATTTATAGGCTAGCCTTAAGATACGCCTAAAGATTATAAATGAAATGCTATTGGCTTATAAAACGCGCCAACATTAGCGTCTATTTTAACATCCAATGAAAACCACTAATACATATTTCTTTTAGAGAACATTCTGGAAGCTTTTTTACCGAAAAGGCGCGAAACATTACGTAACTTCCTGGTTCCCGGTAACGATAAACAACTCACTCCACCGCTGCATTCTTGTGTTATTGTTAACAGTTTCAGTAAAGCCATATATTATTATTTACCAATAATAATTACAATTATTAAACCTCTGAAATCAATGTTACATAAAAATACATATTCATATTAAAATAATTATTTACATTTGAGTAATTTGTGATACAAATTACTGTATCATATGCCCCACTAGAAACATAATTATAAATATTTATAACTTGTTTAGAATTTTATAATTTGTGTTTTTAGTCTCCTAAATCTTGGAACACACGTTATCACTTTCACTTTACACTTCACACGCATTTAACACACGATATGTTTTTTTTTATTATCTCGCCACTACTTACTGGCTCTGGTTTAATTAATTTAGATATTAATCTGACATTACAAATTTTTTTTTTTTTTTTTTTATAGCAAATACTTTACCCTAAATTATTTAATCACTGTTTCAAAATTGTTTACCCTCTTACATTGTTGACAAAAATTTATACATTTAAGATTTTTGTAATTGTTACACATATTTACCAAAATATTCACCCTCTACATCTATTTACATCTCTTAAATCTAGACAATGTTTCACCTTTTCTGTTTGCTACTTAAGTATTTGTTTTGAATTATTTTTACCATTTTTGTTATTTTGAATTTTACAAATATATTTACATCTCTTAAATCTTGACAATGTTTCACCTTTTCTGTTTGCCGCATAAGTATTTGTTTTATTTATTTTTACCCATTTTTGTTATTCTGAATTTTATTTTAACAATACTCTTTGAATTGTATTTACGTACTTTTAATTTAATATCATATTAAGTTTCAATCTTTGCATTCTTAATTTTTAAATCTTGGAATTGTATTTACGTACTTTTAATTTAATATCATCTTAAGTTTCAATCTTTGCATTCTTAATTTTTAAATGTTGTTACAGTTACTAAAAATTTAAACATTTCTCCTTTCTTTTTTTTTTTTTTTTTTTTTATAATTTATTTCTCTTTTCAAATGATATATATAAATAGTTAACCCTCTTACGTTCCAATACATTTCTCTGCAAGTCGTCTTTACCTATCCAACATTTACTTTATATCTCATTGCTATTTACCCTCCTGGATCAAATTGTGTGTGGCTAAACATTATTCGTAGCCGTAACCTAACCTTCAAATTTTTGTTCATGAATAACCTCTTGTATTCATCTGATATTTCGTTCTCTGATAACATTTGAAAACAATCTACAGTTTCTTGAACAACACATCTTTTGACAATTTTCATTTTCAACTCTTCAACTATCTCTTTAATTTGAGAATACTCTGACAAATCTGTACTAAACTGTACTGGACTGGAGTTTTCATTTTGAATATCTTGGTACAATTTATTTCTTTGCATTACTGTCTCATTTTGTATTTCTGATATCTCCCCTCTGAATTTAACTTGCGCCTGATTTACATCTACATTCCTAACCTCATTTATCTCTCTTAGCTCACTTGAAATACTACTCATTTGACTTCCTAACTCTGTACTTTCTACATTAACCTCACTTTTAGTATTAACCTCACTTTCTTTGTTACATATTTCCCTGCTCATGTCTAGCATTTTCTTTGAAATTTCTCCTATCTCACTTACTATTACTTCCTCATTTTCATCTCTCATTTTTAGCATACTACTATCTAGCTTCATAACTTTCTTTTCAATTTCTCCACTGCTTTGATCTACTTTTCGCTCTAATATCTCATTACTCCTACCAATATTTTCAATTGATTTCCTATGATCCTTTTTTATATCTTCTCTCAATTCCTCCAAACTCTGATCTAATTTCTTACTAATATATTCCCTCGTTTCCCTACAATTCTTTTGCATATTCTGAGTTAATCTTTGTCCTAATTTCTCATAACTCTTTTGCATATCTTCCCTAAATTGATCTCTAAAATTTCTCAGCATTTCCATCATTATTCTAGCATCAATAGTAATATTTCCTGCTATTCTATTCTTACTTTCTGCACTAATATTTCCTCCCTCCAATATTACATTGTTTGAGCTTTTTTTTGTAACCTGTATTGACTTACAGCTAACTGCTACACTATCTCCCTCCATCATTGTTTCTTCTGTATTACTTGCAGCCATTGTTTTTGTTTTCTAAAAAAAAATTACGATACCTTTTTGATGCTGTATGTTGCTGTAGCTTTGATGTCCAGCGTTCTGCCCCATTCTCCTATGTTTGTATGTCGCTTTTGCGTTGTATGATGATGAATCTACGTCGTTTCGATGTTTTTGCGTTGAATTCCCTGTTGCCTCGTAATCTTGGAATTACGATCGAAGTCTGTCGTCCCTGTTATTTCTTGAATCTGGGTCTTGTAGATGATTTCACCGCTGCATTCCTCCTTTGGTCCTCTCAATTCTTCTTGGTTATTTCTGATCCTTTCCTGGTTACTCGAGTTCCTTTCCTGGTCGCTTCGCCTTCCTTTCCTGGTTACTTCGCCCCACGTCCTGGTCATCTTATTTCTTTCCTGGTCACTTCGCCCCACGTTGATGGCGCCAATTTGCGAGTATAACAAATTGTTTTTATCAAATTACCGTATCAATCCAGAAATGCTCTGCTAAGAATTCTTCCAATTTCACTTCAGTTCTTTATTGAACCCATTGATCACATACATGACTTAGCAAAGTCAGAAATAAATCTTACATTAGAAACTATATATCAGAAATAAATAAGACAGGCATATATGTATATATATATATATATATATATATATATATATATATATAAAAATACAACAACAAAAAATCATTATTGGCAAGGGATAATTTAAAAACTAAAGCAAAATAGCAATAACAGAGTTTAAATTGAAAAACATATTCTTATATACAGTTGACTTATTATTTAAATTAGTAGTTAATATTTATCCATGTTTATATATTCATCCAATGTATAAAAGCTATCATTTATACAGAATTTCTTCAATTCTTTTTTAAATCTACTTATTCTCTGTATTTCTTTTATTTCCTCAGGCAATTTATTATGAAGTTTTATGCTTACGTATTATTTTTTACGTAAATTATTATTATTATTATTATTATTATTATTATTATTATTATTATTATTATTATTATTATTATTATTATTATTATTCTTGCTTGGAAGCTAACTTGAAGTATTGTTCTTGGAGTTTACTTTGTTTAAGAAGTTTGCAACATGCTTTAGGCGTCGGTTTGAAATTGTTGATTATGTAATAGTTACTGTTGTTACGCAATATGCTGCTACGTATGAGAAGCTGATTTTAAGATGTAATTTTGTTGTTACACTCCAAGTTTTACACTATAATATTTAATTGTTATTAAAACTGCTTCTATATATATATTATTTATGTTTGAATTTGCCTCGGCTGCTTCAGTAATGTTTGTAGAGTCATGTATATCTTAGGCAGGGTGCGGTATGACAATAATTGTAGACATACACAGAATTTTAAGCTTTTAAAATTCACTTCTTTTATTTATCCTTTGCACAATTTAATAAAGCACTACACTTTTTAAGACCTGTGAGATTCTTTAATACTTTCACTTAGCTAATGCGTAGACATATTTTACGATTCACATGTAATATTTCTGTTGAGAACACATCTTCCATCTGGTCACTACCAAGGTTTGCCAGCAACTGAATGTTATTTCAACCGTTAAACCCGTAAGCTTCAGTATTTCAAGTCTCTGATTGGCTAATTCTAGTCCAATAGAATATCTGCATTTTTCTTAAAGCTTTTTCTTTGCTATTGATTGGCTAATTTTAAACTGTCACAGAAATTACATTATCATTGCTCTAATCATGACTAGTAACATTCAAACTCTCAAACTCATTATTGCTACAAGGTTACCTCATTATTACCTCATTGTTAGCAACTTAAAACTTATTATTCTCACAGCTCTTGCATTATTAAAGTATGTAATGTATTCACATAACATTATTAAACATGTTTACAATAAATATAAGTATTTGCAATGACTGTTACATACAATTTAAATAATTATTACATACATATTGTTTCAAGGCGGGCTGTCATTGAATTTACTTATTATAAAAACAATTTAAATTATTCAGGTACTAAAATACTGCCTCAATTATATAGGTAATAAGTGGCATAACTTGGTTTAGTCTTATACAGTTCAATCCTGTGTGTAAATGTGTGAAAATTATTATTAAATCTGGTTTCATGATTATGTATTTGATTGTTTTTAGATTAGTAAATTTAGTTCTTGCAACCAATATTACCTCGAATATATACAGCAAGTATAGAGTTAGGATTTTTAAACTTTTAAATGCTTCTCTACAGGAATCCGTCTGTTTTGGTCTGTTTTATTCAAAATGCTCTATTAAGTCAATTATTAAAGGTTTTAATTGCTACATTAATTTTGATTTGTAGTTTTTTGTGGCATATCTGTTTTCATATAATTCATTATTGGGGTCTTTATATTAAAACGTTTATTATTTGTTGCATTTACTCAGCTTACTTAAGATATAAACCCAAATTAGAGCAAAACACAAATGAAAGGGAAATTTGTTGCTGGTGTGCATGATTCAAGGTTGCCTCATAGGAAAAGTTATTCTTTGTGTTGGAGGTACAAGCTCTCACAAATAATAGTAAAGGAGGAGGGAGGTTGCTGGCTGTAGTTTCATATACCACACAAAGTGCTTCTCCTAAGAAACACTTCAAAATCTATGCAGTATCTAAGGATATCAATGGTCTACTTCAAATACTGAAGTGTTGTATCTCAATAACAATGTACACTATTTACTATAATATGTGATGCACAACTTTGCTTCCACATAGTACCTGTAAATTTACCCTGCAATGTGCGTTTCTGCATTTGGAGTGAATCGTGCACAGAATTGCAACAATGAAAATTATGTTTTAATTGGATTACAACACATGAAAAATAAATTCATTATTGCTGCTCTAAGGTTCAAGGTAGCATGCAAATATTCTTATACAGAGCCTTCATTTGGACATATGGCCAGCCTAACAGGAATTTTCTTGGCACTGGGAAGAACGTCATTTGCTTGCAGAGTCGGATATTGATAACCCTTTAAATTCAAGTGAATAGATTTCTCATGCCAATTATAACTACAACAACCGCATACCTTTGTCACAGAAGATGTTAGAAATGATGTCCTTGTGCCTCCACACAACAAAATTTGCATAAACACTCATTAATTCTTCATGGCCATGTAAATAAAAACATAACCATCCTTCTTCTGTTAAAAAAATATTAAATGCTGCTCAACCTCCGGTGTGGTGGTTACCATGCTAGCCTCTAGTTCCCGAGGTCGCATGGCTTCCTTCAGAAGGGAAGTAAAGCCAGTGGTCCCCTTGTCGTAGATTTACAGCATGTAAAAGAACCTCAAGCCTGATAAAGAGGCCTCTGAGCAAAATTTCCAGTCTTTCATGCCCAATATAGAATGGGACACGAAGAACCATAGTAGTTAAGGAGCATCATTAAATGAAACTCAATTTAATTTAATTAATATTATCCAACACCCAATTGCAAAAATTTACTCTATTCACATTGCGTGGTTGCAACTCCTGAAATTCTTAAAGGGTTTTAACTTTAAAGGTTTGGTGGCAATTCAAGCTAAGGTTTGTAAAAAATTCCTGATTCATGTGCAAGCTTTCTCAGATTTCTTTAGACTTTGTTCTAACTTTTCTTGGCTGTCATCAAGCTTTTTCCTCTGTAAAAACATGGAAATTTCCTTTTGGTTTCTTCAAGAATGGATTCAGTTTTTCTAAATCTATTCACAAGATTATGAACCATTTCTCTGTTAGGCATACAAACATTAGGGAATCTATAAATCACTATCTTACTTCTCTAAAAGAGTTACATAAAGATTTGTATTATGCTAAAGTATACAGAGTTTTTGGCATTATAACAGCGTCAACACACTATAACACTGAAGCATATGGTCTCACTCTGTACAGAGACTTGCTTCAACTAATTAGCTGGCACATGAAGATGAGGGAAGGTGGAGGGGGAATAGAACTGGTTAGAAACAGTGAAGTGCAGGGCAAGCAGTTCCCATAATATGGCCATGCATCCAAATGAAGTCTCTGTAGATTCCAGGGTGAATATGAAGGTAACACATTTGAATGGGCTCAGGGTAAAAGGGAATAAGTGAGCTCTTGACCTTAAAGAGCTTCAGACCTTAGTTTTTTTATGGATAAAATGCACCCTCAGCTTCAAAAAGTGACTGTAGAATTAAATAATGACTAGTTATACTTACAAAGTCTTGCTATAATTATTTTATTGCATTATTAGGTTGACAAACATAATTTATCACCATTTCAAATACAGATGTTTACATTATCTTAGTGTGAAATTTAACCTTAAAATATCACCTTGCATGAACGAAAATCCTTCTACAGTTAGGTCAGTGAGATCACTGGACGCTAAACCTAAGAAGTGAAAAAAGCAGGTTCTAACAGGAAACAAAAATGACAAAATTGGTGCATCATGCAAACGCTCTCCAAAGATATCTCTAAGATATGTTGCACAGTAAGTGGGTTTTTTCAAAAACCTCTGTTCATACAACTGCTAAACTTTTAAGATTGAAACCCTACAGAGTGACTTGTTCATGAATTACAACCTCATAACGAAAAACGAGTTCATTTCTGTAACTGTATTTTACAAAATATCCTTGATGGTATTATTGACCAAATCTAATAATCTTCTCAGATGATGCATGGTTTCATTTAAATAGTCATGTTGCCTCACAGAAAATATTGGAGCAACAGAAAATCCTGATTTTATTCATAAAGTTCCTTTACCTGATATAGAAATTGATGTATGGTGTGTTGTTACAGCAAAACACACAATAAGGCCCATATTTTTTGGTTATACCATAAATTCCAGTAAGTATCACAGAAATATTCTTGCACTGTTTTATCAAGTGAAGTTAGATGGATATTTTCAACAGGATTCTGCCACAACCATATTGTCCAAAACTCCTCGGAAGACATAAAGACTGTGTTTGATGACAGGATCATTTCTAAAGGGTTATACCCCCCCCCCCAATTTCCCAGATCTTGCTGTGTGTGACAACTGTTTGTAGGAAGCTTTAAAAAATAAAGGTTATATGAACAAGCCCCACACCATAGACAAACTTAAAGGCAATGTCACAACAGAAATAAGAAAAGTTATGCAAGAACGTATGAGTGAGAATGGAAGATGCAAAGAATGTCTCAATGCAGATGGACACCACTTTCAACGCAAGTTTAGTACTTGTTATAGTGCATGTTACTATTGATTATGAGTAAATAACATGGGAGTTTTAGAGTAGAAAACTCTCCAGCATAATAGACAATGCACAGAGCACTTTAATATGTGTGTGTGTGTGTGATCCACAGCTGTGCAGTAAAAACAACTGTTCTGTATAATGTCAGGTGGTTCACTCTTCAGTATCATTGCATATCATAGTGATGAATTAAAGTTTTAATGTGTAATGTAAAAATTAAATTCAGCACCAATGGCTATTCAGGTAGGTTTAACAGTTATCAAGTTAACAGGACCCCAACATGACAAGATATAAAATTGTTGCCTTTGATCCATGACTGAACTTTTTCTATAACATCTTTTTTACTCATTGCACAGTATTTTAAGCACTGTCCCCCTCAAAATAGTCCCCTCTACTGCCAATATACCATTCCCAGTGTTTCTTCCATTTTTGGAGAGCTTCCTGGATGGCACACAGCTCTCTTGTCTCATTGTCCTGAATCTCCTTTATGGTTTGGAAACGACGTCTTTTCAACTTTTGGAAAACAGGAAAAAGTCTGCTGGGGCCTAGGTCCGGAGAATGGGGTGGATGGGGCACAACGGGAGTCTGATGTTTTGCCAGATAGCTGCAGAAAAGAAGTGACATGTGAGCCGACGCATTATCATGATGCAAATCCAACTCTGGTTTTTCTGCAATAGACTTCGTTGTTTATCATCTGGCCACATGGTACAAATTCCTGTTGGACAATGCCTTTGCAATCAAAAAACACAACCAACAACACCTTGATATTTGATCAACTCATGCTTTGTCATGTTTTTGTACCAGGAGATCCTTTGCCCACCTACTGCAATGACTGCACCTTCATTTCATCATAGCATTAAACCCATGTCTCATCTCCTGTTATGATGTTCTTAAGGAAGTTTTCATTGCCATTTGCAGTGGCAAGTCATTCCTAGCTGATTTCAACACGGGTCTGCTTCTGATTGTCAGTCAACAAACGTGGCACAAATTTTGCACTGGCATGCTGCATCTCAAGTTTGTCCTCAAAGTTTGATGACATTATCTTACACCCACTTCATCAGCAACTTCTCGAGCAATTAAATGACAACTTCCATGAATCACAGCACAAAGTCTCTCAACATGGTCATCAGCTGTTGATGTGGAAGGTCATTCTGGCTTGGGATCCTCATCGACCGACATTCTGTTGTGTTCAAAATGCTTAAACCACCCATAGCACTGTGTACAATTCATACAGTCTTCCCCATATGCTTGGCTAAGCAATGGAAATGTTGTTGTTGTTCACCAATGGCACTAGGGATTAATTGATCTGCATCATTTTCCCTCTGACTTCCCAATATAAAGTCTGTAAGTTATCACTTTTAAGGCCTTTGCATGTTGTTTGTTCAGGAATTGTGGCCAGTTGCCATCCTAAATAAGGCCACTATAGTCTTCCTTGGCATTTTTGGTATATCAACTCTATCTTTAATATTCTTATAATCTTTATCTTTTAATTTATCTTCTTCATTAAGTCTCTACTTAATGTTGTTTAATGATGTTGTTGAATATTGTTGTTTAATAATATTTAATTGTTTATTTATTTCCATTTGTCCTACAGGTTTTATTTGTTGTATTGCACCTTTCTTTGCTAATTGATCCGCACGTTCATTGCCCAAAAGTCCAACATGAGCTGGGATCCATTGTAGAGTGACATGATTTCTAGTTTCAACAGCTTTAATTAGGCTTCTTATTTCTTTAATATTTCTTGTTGTTTTATTATTGTAATTGCTATTCCATTTATGGCTGATTTTGAGTCTGATAAGATGACTATTTTTTATTTTATGTATGGTCTATATAAAATGTTCTGTAATGCTGCCTTTATAGCTGTTAATTCTCCATCATAGTGGTTTGACATTTCATCTAATGTTAGATACTGTGCAAAATCTCTACAGTATACTCCTGCACCGTCATTTTTTTTATTGATGAGGGATCCATCTGTATATATTTTGATTCTTTTCTGGGTATCTTTCATTTTCCATAGCTATTGCTATGGCTCTCATTTCATCTGGTATGTTGTTTTGTTTGTGTATTGTATATATCAGGTCATTCTGATATTGTATATCAATATATTCTATTGGACTCGTTGCCTCTGTTGCATTTATATTTGTTGTAATTATATTCTTGTATTTTAAGTTATTAATATATGTTCTGAAGCTTATTTGAGTTTTTAAATTACTTATAGTATCTGCTGTGTGGTACCACTTGTATCAGTTTCTATTGACTTGCAGTTTTGTGCTAGAGTAATTGCTTTCAACTCATGTTCCAATTCTATAGCCATGTTTTTTGTGAAGCTTTGGAGTACTATAATTGGTGTTGTTTTTACAGCTCCTGTTATTATTCTTAGTGAATTATTTTGTGAAATTTCTAGTTTACTTTTAAGTCGCTTGTTTACTGTTGCTAGTAGTTCTTCTCCATATGATAGGTTAGGTTAGATGTATTATTAAGGAGGTCCAATTGAAATGTCTCTGTTAAAGTTTTGCCAAGTTTGTAGCAAAATTACACATACACTTACACTGTTCTTCAAGCTCTTTCATTGTCACTTTGTTACTAATCCAATGAACAGCTTGCGCACATGCTGTAGCTTGGCACCTGATGGTGATAGCGAAATAAGGCAAATAGTTTGTCTAAACCTGCCACTAGGTGTACTCAGTAGCTGCAGCGCATTCAGTGTGCCAGTTGGCATGCTGTGTAAAAAGTTCTCTTTTTTTTTAACACACCTTGTATGCCAAAGTAAACAATTTTTCTATTTAAATGCAAAATATCTAATTTTTTGTTACACCCTTCAGGGTAAAGCCTATTTGGTATATAGGGTGAGCTACTGAATCCGATTAGATACACTGCCAATTCATAAACATTAAATTAATAAGCATATAAAACTGATATTTGGCATTCAAGTAGTTAAAAATGTGCATGGCCCCATAGCTCAGTCGGTAGAGCATCTGCCTGTTGTGTGAGGGGTCCCGGGTTTGATTGCTGGGGGGGGGGGTTGGATTTTTCTCTAGCCAAGATTAATCCCTATCGTCCCCAGAGCCTGGAAGTATGGCTGAGATTGTGAATGTGTGTGTGATCTAATGATTAAAACCCAAAGTGCAAGAAACCCAAAACAAGTAAATACGAGTTAATGCCATTGCCTTAGGCACTAACTTCCAAAGGAAAGGCTGCCAATAAGACCAATATAGTTAAAGACATAGTATACATGGAACTAACAAAAAAAAAAGTGCATACATACATGTCTGAAATGTTTGATTATACCAACATGGGTAGTTGAAGTCTGCAAGGCATGGACATGTGAAGGGGAGATCTGCGATTCAAATGCTGCAAGCATCATCCTCCCTAACTGAGGTTTTTTTCAGCCTTTCCTCAGTTCTCATAACTAGCAAATGCCAGGGAGGTACCCTAAACTTAGGCCTGGAACATTTCCTTCCCAAATTTCATTTCCCTATTATCATTTTTTGTATCACCAGTAAAAAAATAAGTTGTTTTGTTTGTTAACAACACTGTCAATTGCCAGGATCACATCAGTGCTGCTGGAATTTCCTCCCGCTGGAGTTCTTTTACATGCTAGTAAATCTATTGACATGGGGCTGTCATTTTTAAGCACATTTAAAAACCATCAGTTCTGGGCTGGCTTTGAACCCATGATCTTGGGATCAGAGAGCCAGCACCTAACCAACTGAGACACCTAGACCAGCATATACCACCAGTGTCGCCACCTTTGGTGCTGTATGAAGTAGAGGAGGAGTTAAACACTATTAAAAAAAAATGTTGATTACTGTTACAGCATAACATATTGAATGCACATAATGTTCTTTTCTTGATTTTCCATGACAATTGAGGAGTCCCTGCAAAAGGGAGATATGCCATTGCAACCATGAAAGCAGAAAAATGGACTGTTATGAAATGAATTGTACCATAAATAATCATAAATGTGCCATCACTAGTTTCTTATTTGATTCGAAACATATGAATCTTAAAAAATTTATTTTAATAATCAAAGGTCTGCATTGACCTCATACAGTACTTCTTTCAGAAATGAATACTTGAAAGTATAATTTCAATTATCTTCAACTTGTGGCATCACAGTGATTTGTTGAGCTTGACTGGGGGTGGTTCTTGTAAACACTGTGATTCACTAATAGAATTTATGGTAACATGAATGTGTGGTCCTGTAGTTTTGGAGAAGTTACAGCATTTAGTATCTGATTATCAACCAGCTTTTCATTCTTTCACAACCTGAGGTAGACAGATTGCTTTATTGTCTAACTCAGCAATATTGTTGTTGTTGTTGTTGTTGTTGTTATTATTATTATTATTATTATTATTATTATTATTATTATTATAGTTGTTGTTCAACACGTTTCTATTCTTCTTTTATTCAATTATGTATTATCCACCAATTTTATTACACTTCAATGGTGTAAATTATCTTTCTTTATTTCTTACTTTATGTTTTCTTTCTTCATCTTCTGCTTATAAATCTATGTTTTATTGTTTTTATTCTTTGTATAAATACATTCTATCTTTTCATTGTTAACCATATCTTTTGTTTCATTTGTTGGTCAAATTACTTCATTAAATATATAGATTTTTTTTAAAAAAAAAAAAAAGCTTCACTCCAACTATTATAATCTTATCACCTCCAAGTATTAACACTTTATTTTTGCTTTTGTCAGTAGCGCTACTTGAAATCAAAATGATACAATTTTTTTAATCCAGAAATTTCTTGCCTTTCCTCCTTGATGCAAATGATTCCACAGTTTTAAGAATGATAAACTTTATTTACTTACTTTTAACATAACATTTTGAAGTAGAAAGTTGTTTATCTTGTAATTTATTTATATCTGCCCCACGAATGGGAGCCAACTTGAAGTAGAATGTTTTGTTACATAATAATGTTTAAACTTGAAGAAGGTTATGTTGTGCTGCTTTTTGTTGTTATGTAAACTTGAAAATCGTTATTTGCTTCACGTAATATATATGTTTAGACTTGAAGAAGTTGGTATGCTTACGTACTTGTATTTTACATAATATTTATGTACGTAAATATTTTATTTTTTGCATTTAAGGAGTTCCTAAAACACGCTTTGGGCGTTTGTTTGAATATGTTGATTACGTAATAGTTACTGTTATTATGCAATATGCTGCTACGTATGAGAAGCTGATTTCAAGATGTGTTTTTGTTATTACACTCCAAGTTTTACACTATAATATTTAACTTTGTTATCAAAACTGCTTCTATATATTATTTATGTTTGAATTTTGCCTCGGCTGCGTCAGTCTTACTTTAGAAACATGTTTCTCTTATTAGGGTGCGGTATAACAAGAATGTAGACATCACACAATTTAACTTTTTTTTAAACTCACTTCTTTTATTAATTCTTGCACATTTTTATAAAGAACTACGCTTTTTAAGAACTGTGAGAATCTTCAATACTTTCACTTAGCGCGTATACATATTTTATGATTCACACGTAGAGAACACATCTTCCATCTGTTTACTACCAAGACTTGCCAGCAACTGAGTAAGATTTCAACGGTTAAAACTGTAACCTTTCGGTATTTCAAGTCTCTGATTGGCGAATTCTAGTCCAATAGAATATCTGCATTTTACTTAAACTTTTTCCTTGTTATTGATTGGCTAATTTTAAACTGTTACTGAATTTACCTTATCTTTGATATAATCATGACTGGTAACTTTTCAAACACTCTAACTCATTATTGCTACAAGGTTACCTCATTATTACCTCATTGTTAGCAACTTAAAACTTATTATTCTCACAGCTCTTGCATTCTTAAAGTATATAATGTATTCACATAACATTAATAAAACATGTTTACAATAAACATAAGCATATGCAATGACTGTTACATACAATTTAAATAATTATTACATACATATTGTTTCAAGGTGGGCTGTTATTAAATTTACTTTTATATAAAATACAATTGAAACTATGTAGGTATTAAAATACTGCCTCAATTTTTAGTTTTGATTTTAAAATTTTAATCCATTCTTCATGCTATTTGAATATTCCATTTTATAAATTTTGATAGCCAAATAATCCATTCCATCCTTTTTTCTGATTTCCAAATTAATCACTCCAAACTATGCAATTTTTCAACCAGAACTTCATTTTGTCATGTCCTGTGGCATAGCTCCTTGTTGCAGTGCATCCCTAAATTATTTCTTACCATTATACTTTTTTACAGCAGATGCAAAACCCAGACGTTCCTGTGAGCCAGACTTCAAACCAAGAGATCAGATAAGCTTCATATCTGGCAATCCGTTTGTTGAGGTTACCAAAGGCATACTTCATCTCTATAAGGAAGAGTGAGTATACTAGCCAGATAAGGAGTAGAGCACTAAGAGTAAAGATTATATTTTTTTAACATAGAGTCGACTGAAAAATTCAGCGTCACTGGGATTTGAACGTGGTTTTCCCGTTCTCTGTGTGGTTGCTCTAACCATTGAGCTATTGTGACAACATGCTGGTGGGACATTGAATTCCTTAATTGACTCAAGTTGTTTCCCAGACAGACCACTAAGACATCTCACTAGAGCATCTGCTTATCGCAAGTACTTCAGTGCTGAATAAATGGGTTTTTTTAAGGTTTTACTTTTTTATTGTTATTGTATAAATTAATTATACTTTTAATAGACCATAGCCTGGTCTTGGCAAGTTTTTAAGTACTGATGTATTTGTGATAAGCAGGTCACCGCTAAGATTGTCATCTCGAGTGAGATGCCTTAGTGGTCTGTCTGGGAAACAACTTGAGTCAACTGGGGAATTCAATGTCCCACCGGCAAGTTGTCACAGTAGCTCAATGGTTAGAGCAGCCGCACGGAGAACAGGAAAACCGTGTTCAAATCCCGGCTGTGGCGTTGAATTTTTCAGTCGACTCTATATTAAAAACTTGCCAAGACCAGGCTAAGGTCTATTAAAAGTATAATTAATTTATACAATAACAATAAAAAAGTAAACAGTATATTGTTTGTTGAAACACTTCCTTCAATGTTTGAAAAATCTTATCAATAGCATTATGCAATTGCTTGGTGTGCTTAACTATCTTTTATTTAGGAATTACAAGTTCTCCTTGATTCTTCTAATGACAATAATGTAAAGTTAGGCATTTTAACATTTTTACTATCTCTACTTCTTCCCTATAGTAAGTAGAAGTAGCATTGTATTTCACCGATAAATTGAATACTGAGATATCACTGGAAATACATGTTTTGATATTGAGTCAAAAGAAAGCATTTCTAAGCAAAAGGTCCATGTGTCTGTGAACAGCATATCTCAAAAACGAAAAGTTGGTTAAATACCAAACTTGGTATTTAAGTTCAGCATCATACAAGGATGCAACACAAAGATTTTTAAGAAAATCTTCTCACCCCAAACTATCCTTCACATGGAAAAATTTTCAAAAATTTGGATTTCTAAAAATTGGCTCTAACCATTTGGATTAAAATATCATATGTTCTAAGATTTTGCATGACAAATAAAATGTATATCTTGAATTTTATGGGAATATCCTTTGAAGTCCTTTTCATTGTAATTGACTTTTGCATAATTAGTAAATCATGAGAGAGAGAGACAAAATCTTACTGCACAAAAAGTGTACATTTAGTTAAGGCACACAATTTAAGAACTAAGGTTTTTTTGTTTTTTTATACCTTTTTCAACTGCAAATCTCCGTTCATTGTTTTTCTTCTGCTTCTTTTTTTCTCGTGGCCATGCAAAGAGCATGGAATTTCAAAGCTATCACATAACAAACCGCTGTTTAAAAGTCTGAATCAATTTTTTAAATCCTCATAAACACTCATTTTTCGCATAATTTTCATGTAAAGTCCAAAGTAAATACACTGCTGTTTGTGAAAATTGCAACACCAAGAAAGAATTTCCCGAATAACTCCAAACCTGGTGGAAGTGTGGAAGAGCGTGCAAGCAATAAGTGATTAGGTTTGCAGATAGTTGGGGTACACGTAGACCAAGTAGAGCCCTCTCGTGTCGGTCCGACAAGGTCAATGTTACACCCAGAGTAGTCATTGCAGAGCTGTCAAACAAGCCGGAAACAATAAAGTGAGTGCCAGTATGCCTCGTCGAAGTCAAAGGGAGCCATATCGGCATGTGAGTGAGCTCAAACGGGGCAGAATGATCGGTCTCTGGGAAGCGGATTTGTCATACCGTGACATTTTGGCTCATGGGCATGCTGCTACGACAGTGATGCGTGTATGGAAGCAGTGGATAGATGAAGGTCATACTGCACCACGGAACATGACCACAGCATGGGATGACCATCATTTTGTCCGCATGGCCATAACGAACTGTACAGCTTCATCCAGAGTGTTGGCTCGATGCTGGAGCACTGCAGTAGGTGTAAACTTGTCTGCATCAACGGTTCGTTGCCGTCTGCTGCAGGTTGGACTGGTTGCATGCATGCCATTACATCGACTTCCATTGTCCAGAAACCACAATCTCCTCTGGCTGCAATGGGCATGTGAATACTGTCACTGGTGTGCTGAGTGGCAAAATGCAGTCTTTTCGGACGAGTGCCACTTCAACATGTCCTACAATGATGGCCGCATACGTGTCCGGTGGTACCGTGGTGAGCGCAACCTGTAGGGCTGCATTGTTGAGCGGCATAGCGACAAACACCAGGTGTAATGGTTTGGGGCACCATTGGTTACAACAACCAATCTCGTCTCCTATGAATTTAGAGCACTTTGAACAGCAACCAGTACCTAATGTTGGTTGTAGAGCCTGAGGTACTCCCCCTGCTTCAGGCATCTACACAGGCCACATTTCAACAGGACAATGCCCGGCCACATATTGCGAGGAATGTACAAGCCTTCTTCGAAGAGCGACGGGTACCATTGCTTCCCTATCCTGCGCGTTCGCCGACATGTCGCCCATCGAACATGTCTGGGATATGATTGGTCGGCTCCTGGTGCATCACGGTCCTCCAGTAACCAGTGTCACGGATTTTTGGGCTCAAATACAAACTGTGTGGAGGGAAATCCTTCAGGAACTTATTTAGAACCTTTTTGATTCAATGTCACACCGCATAGCAGCTCTAATTGCAGCGCATGCAGGCCACACCAAATACTTTGTTACTTGTCATGTACCTAACCTGTGGTATTAAATTCATGCGCTTCCTTCTTGGTGTTGCAATTTTCACAAATGGCAGTGTATGTAGGTAATAATTCATATTATTTAGCTGTTTATCTTGGTTATATAAGACAAGTAATTTTAAGTATATAATGTAGAGCCTTCATTTGGATGTGTGGCTGGCCTAACTGAATTTTCTTAGCACCGGGAAGCTTTCTGTTTGCCAGCAGAGTTGGATATTCATAGCGCATAGATTTCTCATGTAAATGATTACTACAATAACCATGTACCTTCATCATAGAAGATGTTGGAAATTATGTCCTTCTGTCGTCACATATCTGTAACACATTTTAAGAAAATTTGCATTAACAATCATTAATTCTTGATGACCATTTAAATAGAATCATGGTGCATCCATAAAAAAAACTAAATGCAGAACAATAGAGCAATCACTAATGTTATCCAATACCCAATTACAGAAATTAACTCTACTCACATTATTGCGTGCTTGCAATTCCTGAACTAGTACATTATCTCATAAGGTTTTAAGTTTAAAAGTTTAGTGGCATTCCAAGCCAGAGTTTGTGAGATTCCTGCTTCCTGTGTATTATAACAGCACTAACACACTATAACACTGAAAATGTGGTCTCACATAATATTAACCTCTATGCAAAGACTTTGCGCCAACTGACTAGCCGATACACGAAGAGGAGGGAAAGTGGAGGGGGTACAGAACCAGTTAGAAACAGTGCAGTGCTGGGCAAGCAATTCCCTGTAATGTGGCCACAAGTTCAAATGAAAGCTCTATATGTACTATAATAATTTAGCTTTATTTTAGATATTGCCTTTTAATTGATTCAGTACTGACTTCATCTTTACCACTAATGCAAAGAAAAGGATTGTGGCAAAGAAAGAGTTTTATGAATTTAACTTTTGTGTGTTGTGTTATATCCTGCAGTGAACTTACACCTATGGATAGGGCAGCACAGCGCAGCCAGACAGTATGTATTTTGGCAGTTCCAGCCACAATGACCTGTCATGATCTCCTCACTTTCACTGCTGCTTGCCATGCTGATATCCAGCACCTTCGCATCATCCGAGATGGCTCTCCTAATCGTTACATGGCTTTGCTCACATTTCGTTCTCAGGTGAGGGCAGCTTCATCTAATGCTTATAACAAATTTTAATGCATGAAGATATTTACATTACTGTCATTTATATAGTCTGCAAATCCAGAGACTTTAACAAACATGATTTTATCATGACTTTACCTAGAGAGGGGAATTTATTATAAAGTTCTTAGCCAATGAAGGGGTCAAACACTCAGAGATTTTCACTCATTTGAAGGCACAGTTTGGGGACACTACACTGTCCCAGAATCAAGTATTTACTTGGGCCAGAGAATTTAGGAGTGGCCGTAAAACTGTAGAGAATGAAGGTCATGCTCGATGTCCAAGGTCAAGTCTCACTGATGACAACATCCATGCCATTCGAGAGCTTATTGAAGGTGATCGCCACTTCACTGTTGAAGAAATCGCTTCAGAAGCGTGTGTCAGCATTGGCAGAGGCAGTAAAAACCGCCTGCCGGAGCAAAAGACATCATATGCCCATCAGAGATGTCATCCTTCTCCAAGACAACGCTAAGCCTCACGCTGTGAATTTGACAAGAGATACATTGGAGGATTTGCATTGGGAAATCCTTGAACACCCTCCCTATAGTCCAGACTTGTCCCCTCCCCCAGGTTATTTTTTGTTTGCACCTATGAAGGAATCACTTGGAGGACAATGATTCGAAACCAATGAAGACGTTGAGGAGTGTGTGCACAAATGGTTGATAATATGTCCCCCAACATTTTTTGAACAAGGAATAGTCGGGCTTCCAAATCATTCGCAAAAGTGTGTGGAGTGTGAAGGAAGCTATGCAGAGAAATAGAAAAAGGTCTCATTTGCGTATATGTTTAATCAATACATGTATAAAAAAAATTACCGTTTATATTTGAATCACCTTAATATTCCATGGGTATGTCATCTGTGCTAGCCTCTAGTTTCTGAGGTTGCGGGTTCAAACTGGTGGAGGGCGATAAATTTTTTCGGGCGCAAAAATCCTTAGCATGGCTTCCTTTGGAAGGGAAGTAAAGCCAGTGCTCCCATGTCGTATATTTACGGCACGTAAAAGAACCTCAAGCCTGATAAAGAGGCCTCTGAGGAAAATTACCGGTCTTTCACACGCAATATAGAAGGGACGCTAAGGACCACAGCAGTTAAAGAGCGTCCATAAATAAAACTCAATTTAATTTAATTTTTCATGGGTTCACTTATTCTGTTTACACAGCTTCCCAGCAATAGAAAGCATGTTTTTCTTCTCTTAATTCCAGTCATACTATTATACAGCATTCAGCAAATGACACTGAAGTTCCATTATGTTTCTGAAGATTATTGAACATGTTGATGAACAAAGGTTGTTGTAAGGACTCAAGAAATGACTGATCTTCTCGTGTAGTTTGGGAATATTTGTAGGTGAGCATCTGTCTTCAAAACTGATTCTTTCAACATGCTCCATATGTAGGCATCAGGTTTTGTGAGATCCTGGAAGGAGGCAGAATATGGAAATGGAGTTCCATGAGAAATTAGGTGATCCCCAAATGTTGTTGCAGAAGGGCAAGTGAATCTCCTAAGGTGTGGACTGTTGGGCACTCATCCCTTCCTGTTAGATGATGAGCAACTTGAATCCTGTATGCAAATCCATCCAGATCTTTAAACATCTGCCAAATAGATCTGTTGCTCAAACCAAGTTTCAGTGATGTTCATTGCAGACCAGGATTTGGTGATCCTTAACCTCTTTCCTGGTATGGACATTAATAGATGTCCAGTATAAAGCTACTAGTTTAGAAAATACTTAAAACATTTTAGATTTTCTTTTTTGTCGTTTTTTTTATAATATACTTGTCTTTAACAATAAAATATTTGCGCCATCACACCTGTGTTATTTTAGATGTGTCCTCCTTATCCTTTACCACAGGCACATATGACTGCAGTAGCTGGGATTCAAACTCGTGACTTTGGACTTTGAATGGATAGCCAGTCAATTTTGTCTTGCCTAACAACAATCGCTATTCGAATCGCTTATATTTAAATGCCTTTTAAAGGTATATAAAAACTAGTGTAGGAATTAGAGAAAGAGCAGCATATGTAGCAAAAAATGGCCATCTAGCAATGGGTTAATACCTGTTGGAGAAGTGGTCCCTAATTCTTATTTGTGGTGTCGGTTCTTGGGTGACCTATTGTCCCCTTTCAATGATGTAGGATTGATACCATACAGCATAACTGGCCAATGACAGCTAACATTGTTTTCTTATTTAGTACTTCCTTATTAAATTTCTCCTTAATGTGAAGCAAATTCAGCCCATCCTGATGTCCTCCTCCATATAACTAGAAATAATCCACAATAAAAACTTTCTCTTTTGTTGAACTGTAATTGCAGAAATCAACACAAAACTGAATTCACAATGTGTCAAACTATTATATACAATAAACAGCCTGGGCTGATGTGTAGTCATATTCTAAGGAAGATTGCTAGCACAAATAAATAAATATACAATAAATACTTTTGTTTTGCCGCATACTGTACATAGGTTTATGGACTGTAAAAGAAAAATTGCACTATCCCACATGGTGATGTATTACAGTCAATATGGCTGAAATTCAACTTTGCTCCAATTTGCAGTACTTTAATCATGTAACTAAGATGTTTACATAGTCTACACATCCAGGCATGTAACAAAGATTCTGCAATTAGATTACATGTTATAATACTTAGCAAAGAAAATTAATTCATGAGTCATTAGTACCAGCAAGTACTAAAGTAAAATAGGGGAACCTTGTCTTGCTTACAATTCCACTTATTATTATGTTTACACACCTTTCATTGTTAAATAAGAAAATATTGAATGAGAAATTGGAAATAATACTTTAAATTATTTTGCTAGTGATTTCAATATTTTATTGTTTCATGCACAATACAAGCTAGACATACGCTATGCATAAAGTGACTGATCTAGCAGTGTGATAGCAGACTGGCACAATGCTAGGAAAAGTTTTACAAAATATGAAATTGACACAGAATAATATTTTAAATTCAATTTTTTAAAATTATTATGACAAACTATTAAAACGGCGAATACACAAACATAAATACTGTGGCAGAGCCCTCATCCTGGCTTCACTATGGATAGCTGGCATATTGGCTGGGTGGAGAGGGAGGCACTCTCAGCCAGGAAAATTTCCAGAGATGCTATCAAGGTAGAATGAGAGCTTTCTGGATATTTCCTCCCCTCCTTCCACCATGGATGCTAGAAGTGTTTCTTCTAGTGTAGCCAATATTGCTGAAGCATCTTGCAGTTATATACAGGGTGAAGTGAAATAGTCCTGCGGACTGGGAGAAGTGGGAAAGTAGATGTAAATGAACAAAAACCTCCAACACTTTTTTGTAATTAAATGCACCATTTTCGAGAAAAAAATGCTTTTATCCAAAACATTTATCGTCACTTTGCTGATTTACTGTTGATTAAAGGTTCTTAATTTATGACAGTCATAGAAAATTTAATAAATGACAACTTTTTTCTTTGGCGTACTTCAATAGAATAAACAGTTTTTGTGTAAATTAAATTTAAGAAGTCCATAATTTGTTGTTTCCTTAGTTGTGTTAGAACTGGCTACTATAACAAATACACAAATTTTTACTTTCTCTATCCCATATATAGTAGGAGGTATTGCATTCCATCCAATAATTCAATACTGAGATTTCACCAGAAATACATGTTTTGGGGATTCCTGAATCCAAAAAATACATTTTTAGAGCATAACTCAAAAACAAAAAGTCAGATAAATACCAAATATGCTATTTAGGTTCAGTACCCTCCAAAGATGCAATACAAAGATTTTCAAGAAAATCCCCTCACCCTAAACTACTTTTTACCTGAAACATTTTTCAAAATGTTTGATTTTCTAAAAAATGGCTCAACGATTTTGGTTAAAATACCATGTATTAAAGATATTTACATGACAAATAAAATGTATATCTTAAATTTTCTGGAAATAGCCTGAAAGTCCTCTTCATTCTGAAGGATTTTGCATAATTTTGTTTAACTGATAAAGTTAAGTGATAGACGAAAACGCATTATACAGAAAATGTAGATTCTCTTTAACAAATAATTTATTTTTTTGTGATATAAGCCATGTCAATTTATTAAAGGTTCAAATTGTTCATTCTCTTAAAGTCCTGTCAACATTCAGTTGTTTCTCGCGATTGCATTGAAACAGTATGGAATTTTAGGCCTAGTGTATAGCGTCCAGTCCTTAAACATTTGATTATCGCTGTTTGCTTTGTATCTATAATGAAATGTGTAATATAACTATTTCTGCAAAGGTTTATTTGGATTAAAATGTAGTAGATACAAAACTAAACTTTAGTAAGAATAGTTTGTATACCCACTAATAAACGATAGAGGGTAGAGAAAGTAACACATCAGATTTTTAAATGTGTATTTGCAATTATATTCCCTTATTTTAATATTTTGATTTCTACATGTACTTATCCTTTCTTGCCACATAAACCTCAAAATTTTTATGTAAAACCACACCCTTGCCAACCTATTCCATTTTCTTGTTTTTTTTGCTTGATTGATCTTATCAATAAGCCTATTTTTGTTGGTTGTTTGGATTGTGCATGATATGGTTTAGATAGATGTGATGATTTGAGAAATATTGCAAAAATCAAGTCTACATATGAGTATACATTGAAACTTCTAAGAAAATTTCTACATGACCAGATGAAAAAGTTTTAGATTATGGAGAAAAGTGGACTTAATGCATGATATTTAACTAAAATCATCTAATTTTATTTCCATGAGTGATTAAAAGTTGACATTTGTTCTGGTAAGAACTGAATTATTTAAGAGCTTAATAAATAATTTATTAACTTGGAGCATTATAATACAACAAAAAAAGTGGATATGAACTGAAAAACAAGCTACTGTAGGAGTTATGTAGAATATTGTTTTGTTAACAAAAAACTCTCATACCAAGAAAGATGAGAAGTAATACATATAAAATAAGTAAAATAGCATTTTAAAATGTTTTGTCAAGTAAAAAAATAATGAAACAAAATTGTGCCTTTGCTTGAATGTTGCAGCAAGCTTCTTCAGAATTTTATTCTACCTTCAATGGTATACCATATAACTCGTTAGAACCAGATTGTTGCTGCCATCTGGTGTTTGTATCTCAAGTGGAGCTGCTTCGAGAAGGAGAAGGAGGTTCTCTAGCTCCATTGGCTCACACTGAACTTCCCACATGCCCTGTATGTCTGGAGCGTATGGATGAATCTGTGGATGGAATTCTTACCATCCTATGCAACCACTCATTTCATAGCAGCTGCTTAGCAAAATGGGGAGATACAAGGTAATGACACATCTTGTAGTACATGCCAAAGAATAAAATATACAGCCTGTTTTACTAAATGAAATCTAAAACGTTTATAAGCAAACATGTGTTACATGACTTTCTCTACCCTCTACCGCTTATTACTGGGTATACAAATTATTCTTATAAAAGTTTATTTTTCTGTCTACTTCATTTTAATCGAAATAAAACTTTCCAGAAATAGCTGCATTACACGTTTTGTTATACATACAAAGGGAATAATGATAGTCAAATGTTTTAGAACTAGACACTATGCTGGCCTTAAAATTCCATGCTCTTTCCATGACATTCGCAAGAAACAGTTGAAAATCGACAGGACTTTCAGAGAATGATTAAGTATTGAACAATTTGATAACACAATGGATATCTTGGAAATGGCTGATGCCAAAAAAAAAAATTATTTGAAATAAATTGTGTAGTTTAAAGAGATCTATATTTTTTGTGTAGTACGTTTTCACCTATTGCTTGTGGTTTACCAGATTCAGATTCAGATTTATTCACCAATTGTAATAAAATTTTACAAGGTTCGTCAAAAGTAAACATCCACTGAAATACAAATCATATCTACATATATACACTTTACATTACATCAATTTGTAGATTTACTACCTGTATACAATGCTAATATATACTATTTTATTATAAATCTATCTATTTTTGCTGCTATTTTGTATTCTTCTATAGAATAGAAGGCATTTTTAATGAGATAACATTTAATTTCTCTCAACTTTGTTACTCCTTCCTGTATTTCCTTAATTGTGAGAGGCAAGTGGTTGTACAGGTCCTTCGCATTGCTTTCTATACATTTATTTACAAGGGAGCCTCTTAGCCTAATTTTGTAATAGTTTTGCTTTGTTCTGGTATTATGGTTATGTACATTTGCATTTTTTTCTTCCTTATGTGCTCTAATTACATATTTAAGACATGCATATATATACAGAGAGGGTAGAGTTAATAAATTTAGATTCTTGAAGGCACTTCTACAACTATTTATTCTTGGTATTTTTTTTATGATTCTTACTGCTCTTTTTTGTAAGCGAAACATTTTCATAAGAAGTGTTTTCCCTCCTGTTCCCCATAAGATGATTCCATAGTTCAGATGTGAATGGACAAATGCATAATACACTTGCATTATATTTTCGTCATCCATTATTTGTGTTACTTGTTTCAGAATGTAACAACTGCTGTTTATTTTCTTTGAAATTTTTGCAATGTGTTTGTCCCATTTTAAGTTTCTATCTATGACCAGTCCTAAAAAGTTTGTTTTCGATACTTGTTGAATTTGTTTATTTTGTATGTCTAGTGTGATGTTTGTTTGTAGTTTGTTGTTCAGGCTAATCAGCATCCATTCTGTTTTACCTATATTTAGTGCCATTCCTAGCTCTGCTAGATGGGTATTTACTGTTTCTAGGATGACATTTGCTTTGTTCTGCACCTCTGTTTCTGTAGTGCCAGTTATAACTATTGTGGTATCATCTGCATAACCAATGACAAGTCCTCCTGCTTTTTGTATATTTTTAAATAATGAATTTATATACAAGATGAATAAATATGGGCCCAGTTTTGAACCTTGTGGTACTCCGTGCTTTGTGTATTTAAATAATGACTGAACTTTTTCCAGTTTTTTTTCAACATTGTGCATTATTTCTACACACTGCTTCCTATTTGTTAAGTACGATTTTATCCAATCGGATGCAATCCCCCTAACCCCATAGTTTTCTAATTTTTCCATAAGTTCTTCTCTATCAACGCAGTCAAAAGCCTTTGACAGGTCTAGAAAGATTGCTATCACCAGTTCCTTTCTGTGTAGTGCTCTGACAATCATATCATTTCCTTTACTAATGGCATGTATGGTTGATTTCGTTTTTTGAAAGCCGTACTGCGTCTCTGCTATAATGTTGAATTTGTTGCAGTATTTCTGGAGCTGTTCTAAGAATATTCCTTCCATAATTTTTGAAAATCCTGAACATAAGGAAATCGGCCGATAATTTTGTGTGGTTTGTTTGGAGCCCTTCCCTTTATAGATTGGTCTTACTACTACTTGTTTGAGCATATTTGGAAATATACCTGATGTAAGGCTTTCATTTATTAAGTATGTGAGGACCTCTGCAATTTCATACTTGCAATGTTTTATCATTTCATTTGAATAGTCATCCAGACCACTGGACCTTTTACACTTTAGAGCATGAATTTGTTTGATAACATCCTCTTTTGTGATTTCTCTGATTACCATGGAGTTGCATACACTTGTTTCCTTTGTTATTTGGGCTTTAATTTTCATGATTCCAATATTTGCCACAATATTTACATAGTGTTCGTTAAACACATTAGTTACTTCCTCTGGTCTTATTATCAATGTGTCATTTTGTATAATATTTATGTTTTCTGACCATTTGGCGTTGTTTTCTTTATGCACTGTGTTTATTATGCTCCATGTTTTCTTTATTTTGTTATCAGTCTTTTCTAATAGTTCTCTGTTATGCAGTTTTTTTGCTTCATTTATTACCTTATTTAGAATAGTTTTATAGTTCTCAATATATACACAGGATTTTTCGTCGAGTTTACTATGTTTTAGGCTATTTAGGAATATCATTCTCTTTTTTGCTATATTTATACCTTTGTTGGACCAGTTTTGAATTTTACTTTTGTTATAAGGCATTTTACGGTTTGGTATTGAGTTCTCTAGACATGTTTTTAATGTGCTTATAAAATTTTCATGTATGTTTGCTGTTTCATACACGTTTGTCCATACTGCTTCTTTGATGCTAGCTTGGAGTACGTTTAGTGTGTCTTTGTTTACATTTCTTTTTACTGCAGTTAGTTTCTGTATTTTTGCATTTTGTTTGCCCAGTGTTTTACTTTCTATTAATTGCCCATAGTGGTCACTAATTCCTCCCTTAATTATTGATACATTTAAATCTTTATCTTTTATGTTTGTGTATACATGATCAATGCAGGTAGATGATGATTTTGTTTCTCTTGTGGGGCCTGTCTCTATCATGTTTAGATTATTTCTGGATAATAGCTCTACTAATTTCCTTTTTCATATGCCCTCTACTAGAACGTCTATATTTTGATCTCCTACCACTATAGTCTTATTGTTTTTTACTATGCTACCTAAGCACATCTCTAGTTTGGCTAGAAAATTGGCTTTGTCAGCTTTTGGCGGACTGTAGACCCCTACTATTATAAGTTTCCCCTTTTTAAAGTTTATTTCTATTGCGCTCAATTCGGAGCACATTTCCTCACAATACTGTTTGCAGTTTATTTCCTTATATTTTACATCTTTTCTAGCATATATCACAACCCCGCCGCTTCTATGGTTTTCCCTGCAATAACTAGTGGCTAAAATATAGTTTTCATAACAATTTACTTTTATTTCATCGTACTTCAACCCATGTTCCGAAAATATTAATATATTTGGTTGTAGATCCATAACTATTTGTTCAATTCCTGCTCGTTTGTTTGCTATACCCTGGATGTTTTGGTGAAATATTCTAAAATTATTTATGGATCCCATTTGACCCTCTTTTTCTTTATTTTTTGCATTTGTAAGGCTTGCCCCTTCATTTGCATGCAAGTAAGGACCTATAGCACCACTTACCTCATCTATCTGCTTCTGTCTCTCGTGCACAGTGTCCTTTGCCTTCTCCTTTTCAGTTATTGCCCCTCTCTCCAGTATGTGTACCCCAACACTGTTGTGTCTTTCACTAATGATCACTTGAGCTGTTTTGTTTCCCACACCGCTCGTTATTGCATCTCGTTTTTTGTGCCCCTCAAGTAAGTTATTACCCTGTTTAGCAGTTTGCCAAATTTGCCTGAGCCTCTTCTGTTTAGATGAAGTCCGTCTCTTCCTAAATCACTGTCCTTAATCCATGCATTTCCATCTAGGAACACACAGTCGTTTTCTTCGCATACCCATTCAAGCATAGAGTTTGTAGCATCTATGTACCTTAGATCCTCATCCCAGCCGCGTAATATTCCGCTAACACATATCTTCGCTAGTGGATAAAGGTCTTTTCCATATTTTAGCAACTCTGAAATTTCATCCTTTATGTCTCCGGGAGTTTGCGTGAGTCCAAGGTCGTTTGTGCCTGCATGAATAATAACAACGTCTGGGTCGTCCTTATTATCTCCGAGTTTCTTCTTTAGGTGTTGTATTCTGGCTCCTGGGTAACAGTATACCATTATTTCGTCGTCTACTTGTTGGTCTACATGTCGCACCATTGAGTCACCCATGATTATTGCAGCCTTCTTTTCGTAAACATTTTCCCGCAGAGAATCTGCTCGACGGGAATGTTCCGTTTGTTCCTGCAATTCATTTCCTGCGTATGGTGTATTTGCTTCGGCGATTCTGCTTTCTTGTAATGAAGTATTTTCCAAAATTTTAAACCTGTTTTTGACGGGAATTTCATGAGTTTGATTGATCCGTGGCTGATACTGTCGTCGATGGGTCAATCCCACTGGAGTCCACTGATTTTCTTTGTTCCCGAGTAGCCGCTTTTGTGTTTCTTCCGTCGATTTATTTTTGTTTGAACTTCTTGCCCGGTTCTCATTTTCTTCCTTCAATGCTTTGTTTTCATAGCGCAGTTCACGTATTTCTTTGCTTGCTGCGTCAAGGTCTTTCCTTAGTATTTCTATAACTAGCCTAAGTGACGCCACGCTTTCGTAAGCGTCCTGCTGTTGACGATCGCCATAGTCACAGTTACAGGTGTGTTCCTTGATGTTTCCTTGAGTTTCGCACCCATCTTCATTTCTCCCATTTACTACGTATCTAGTGCACCTGGAGTTTGTGTTTTTACTTCTGTTTACACTATTTAAACTGGAATTTATTCCAAAATACTCGCAGTCATCGGTTTTACCAAACACAGTCGTCGCCATCTTGGTACATCTTGGTAGAAGATTATACAAAATTTCTTTCAAATGAAGTGGACTTCACAGACTATTCCCAGAAATTTCTAGATATACATTTTATTTGTAATGTAAATATCCTTAATATATGATATTTTAATCAAAATTGTTAGATCCATTTTTTAGAGAATCAAAAATTTCGAAAGCTCCTCCATATAAAGGATAGTTTTGGGAGGGGGGATTTTCTTGAGAATCTTCGTGTCACATCTTTGAAAGGTTCTGAACCTAAATACCAAGTATTTATCCAACTTTTTGTCTTTGAGTTCAATTATACTGTTTTTTTTTTCTAAAAATGCTTCATTGGATTCAGGTGCATCAAAACATGTATTGCGACGGTATCAATGTTACAATGTGTTTAACATTATTTTAGCACCACGTTTGGAAGCCAATTTGCGAGAGCAAATATGTGTTTTTACTTCACGCGTTGCCATCTTGTGACGTCACTCCTTTGTCTGGTTCGTAGCTCCCTCTGGCGTAGCAATTTGTATCAGTTTTGAAATAATTCACTTTAAATGTTCTCCGGCTAGCTATTTAGGTAGACATTTGACTCTTGCAGGGTGTGAATCGGAAAGGAATCTTTTATCCAGAAATTATACTGACGAAGAAATTGGTTTTATAACTTTTATTGTCAAACACGTTCACTAACACTTTTTACATATTAAGATAGATACTCGCCAAACTGAAACTGTTTGTAATAACTTCTTATTTATCACTTTTAACTCGCATACTTTAACTTTATGTAATTTTTTTAACTGTATAATACTTTATAATAACTCTCGTAATTCTGCTGCGTGTAACTTGGCGAAATGAATGAACTGAGAGACCGACGTGTATAGTACTGAGAATTCTGTTGAACTGGGAGACACTCTACCTCGAACCTGGCTTATTTATAGGCCTGCCTCAAGATACGCCTAAAGATTATAAATGAACTGCTATTGGCTAATAAAATGCGCCAACATTAGCGTCTATTTTAATATCCAATGAAAACCACTAATACATTTTGCTTTAGGAAATGTTCTAGAAGCTTCTCAACGGAAAAAACGCGCGAAATATTACGTAACTTCCTGGTTCCCGGTAATGATAAACAACTCACCCCCTTGCTGCATTATTGCGTTATTGTTGACAGTTTCAGTAAAGCCGTATATTATTATTTACCAATAATAATTACAATTAATAAACATCAGAAATAAATGTCACATAAAAATACATATTCATATTACAATCCTTATTTACATTTAGGTAATTTATGATACAAATTACCGTATCAGTATGTATCAAATTTTTGGGTGGAATGTAACACCTTCTCCACCTACTATGTACGTGGTAGAGAAAGTAAAAATTGAATGAACCTTATTCCTAAGTATATAGAATTAAATCAAAAGATTTTGGAATACTTCATCAACGTGTTGGAAAGCTGAATCAGACAAAAAATGTAATCTCATGATCAGGACTTGAACCTTGGATTTTTTGACACTCCTGCCAGTGCTCTTACTACTGTATGTATGTTGAATTTTTTTGTCTGATTCAAGTATCCAGGTAAACCTTCAAGGGAATCTCTGTAACTATAATTATGAATTGAATAGGTGTTCGCAAAAATGGGGCAAGCATCATTTTACCAGAACAAAGGAAAGTCAACCTTTGTAAATGCCAATAAAACAAATTGTCCATAGATTCTAGTATGCAAGGGAATAAAATAGCAATACAGCCAACTTACTCAGTTACCCCATCTGCGCAGCCTATCTAAAGTGCCAAGTGAGCCTAATTTTACTATAACAAAATAAAATGGCATATTTTCAACAAACTGTCATAAAATTACAAGCTTTGCATCTCATCACATAGAGTTCCTTAAGATTACACATGGTTTCATTTCACTTGCCAATTTCTCTGCGGATGTTGATCAGTAATGAAGTATATAGAGCAGGGGTGCACAAATAGCGCCCATAATAATGTCACCTGAAATGACAATACAGTAGACTTGAAATTAACCAAGTCTCCAGGTTAACTGATGGAGTTGTTAGAAAATGCAGATATATGTTTTTCTGTAAGTGCAGTGCTAGCGTCCAAGAGAGTCAAGAGGTTCGCCCAAAAGAACTACGAAATACTTTTACAAAAAGTAATCTTCTCATTTAATATTGTTTATCTTTTAATGAAACTTAGATTTCTGGAATGAAATTAGGACAAGAATAGAGGATATGGAAAAACAAGATTTATTAGCAAGTTTTACTTTTAAGAGCTCACTGAGATTATATAGAGAAATGAAAGTAGTATGGAGCAGGGAACAGTATGTTGATATATGTGATAAAACAGCAAGAGCAGGATTTCCATGGGCTAGGACAGGGGTGGTGAATTTGAAAGGTTTTAGAAAAGAGATTGATTTGGAGAAATGCCCACTATGCCACCAGAAAGTTAAAGAGTGGCATATAGTTTTAGAGTGTGAAGAAACAAAGTTGCTTCTAAAGAGGATACAGAAGAGAGAATGGTTAAATTTACCAATAGAAATTCAAGGCTAAAAAGCTAGTAAATGTAAAATCTAGGAAAAATATAATAAAGTATGAAACTTTTTGGGCAGAGTAAGAGCAAAATGGATGAGAAAAATTAGCAAGGAAGAGGTAAATGAGTATTAAATTACAGTAGTTTTTATTTGATATGTTGCAAGTAGGACCCAACAACTCCACAGCCTCAAGGTTTGAGTTTGTTGTGGTCCAAGGTAAAGCAACTCAAGGTAGAGTTAGAGTTAGTATTGGAGATTAAATAAATTGATAATTGTACTTTTAGATGAGGATGAATGCTGACTATCAGTATTCCATACTGCTGGATACCAGTAGTTAAGAGGTTAGGTTTTTTTATATTTTATTTTATTGCTATTTTTAGAAACTGGGTTAAGAATAAATTTGTAAAATTGTTGTTGTAAATTTGTACAATTAACTGAGTTAACAATAAAATTACTAAAATTACTTTAATGAAACTGTATAAAGTATGCAATGTAAGTTTTAAGGTCTTTTGTTGCAATAAACAATTACTCTGCTGTTTTAAGTGTTTTTTCATCATTTACTATTTAGCACATTTCTGTATTAGACAAGTTTTTCCATATCTGAGGTAGTCTTGGTCTCAATTAGCTTGGATAATCATGAGCCTACTGTACTTTTAAATATTATGGATTAGTAAAAGCTGCTACAATTCACACTGAAAATTTCAAGGCCTGAGATGAAACATAAAGCGTTTACCATATGAAGCCTTCCCAGAGTAAATCTGGTTCACAACAAGCAAGAACGGTGACCAGAACGAGAACAACAAAGTTAAAATACATGTATTTTAATGGGAGCATTCACAATTGATGGGAAGCTTTCCTGGGCCCCAGGAATGGGAAACAAGACTTGGCCAAGTTTTAACTTTATCATTCTTGTTCCTGGGCACAGCATATTAGATCCATAATGTACATATTAGACTCTTCACTGTATAGATTATTGTAGGTGGCCATGACATGAAACAGCTGTTAGTGCTCTCTCTAGTCGCAAGCTGGAAACATGAAGCTGGAAGAAATTCTAGTATATGTGCGTCCTAACCTCAGATCCTGTCACCCACAGATCCATTGAGTGGTGGTTCTTCTAGTGAAAGGGTTACCTGTAGTGTGTTTATATGCAGCTCAAAACTGGCTGTTGCCTAAAAAAACAAAAGCAAAAACTACAAAGAACAGCAAAACCTGATAGAAATTAACAAAGAACAAGTTTAATGTATGCCATTAAATAAAAGAATGAAAGCTTTGTAAGGCTTGAGGAATCACAAATGTAGTGGATCTGCATGTTTATTCTATCGAATTTTGTTGTTGGCTAACCCAGTTTATATTGGCTGCATTGGAAGCAGGTGAAAAAATATCATTGCTCAGTCAAAAACAAATGAAATCCCAATGTGCAAAATTTACTTTCCACTTTGTGTTAGATATGATCACTGATATGCTTTCATCTTTTTGTTACTGGTATTATGAACCAAAATCTTGTGTGCTGTATTGCTTCCCATTCTTGTTTCTGTTTGGTTACTGTTCTTGGGCTATTGTAAACCAGTCTTAATCCTCTAAGGTGCTTTTGTACCTTACAGAGTGATTCTGAAATATGTTTACAAAGTTTAGGGATGGGTTCTTTATACCGAAACAAGAAAAATAGATCATATATGTTCCAAAATCCTTTGTTTTCAATTTATTAAAGTTCAAACTGTTATTAATGAAAGAACATTTTAAAGTGACACATTAATCTGTTTTTGACATTGACAGCTTGTCAGGAAGTGCTCACACATAAACTCATATCAAATGCTTGAAATGCCCTCCTTTTGCATTTAAACATGCATGCACTTATCGAACCATGGACTGCTGCACCCTGTCAAATACTCTCTTATGGTGTCGAATGAAAACACCTCTTATACAGACGTGCAGCTCATGTCCATTAACATTCGCTCGCCCATACATGAAAATCATGTTTGCCTGCCTTATGGTTGGACAGAACACTTTCAGTTAACTCACTACATGTACACAAATGACAAATGTAAAAAGGCTGCATGGCAACACTTCACCATCTAGGTAGGATATAAAAAAATCTGATGTGTTACACTCACATGACTTTCTCTACTGTACAATCTAATTTTACAAACGCTTATTCTCCATATGCTTCATGTTAATCGAGATATCGAGATGTCAATCTTATTGGTAATATATGGTAGCTTTTAAGCGATAGTCAAATATTTTAACGCTGGTTGCTATGTGGCGCATTCCATTCTCTTTGCATGTCCAGGACATAAAAAAATGAATAATGAATTTGAGAAAAAGTATAAGTATTGTAAAATTTAAGGAAATAACAAGCAATATCTCGAAAACGGTTCACTCAACAAAAGAAATGTATATGACATAAGTTGTGTATTTTAATGCGATCTACATTTTTTGTGTAGTAAAATTTTGTCTATCTCTTATGGTTTACCAGTTATGCAAAAGTCGTTCACAATGAAGAATACTTTTGGAGACATTCCCAGAAAATTCGAGATATACATTTCATTTCTCATGACATTATCTTAAACATATGATATTTTCATCAAAATCGTTAGAGCCATTTTTGAGAAAATTAAAATTTTCGAAAAATCTTCCATGTAAAAGGTAGTCTGGGGTGGGGGGATTTTCTTGAAAACCTTCGTGTCGCATCTCTGGAAGATACTGAACCTAAATACCAAGTTTGGTGCTTATCCGACTGTTTGTTTTTGAGTTATGCTGTTCACAGACACACACACAGACACACACACACACAGACACACACACACACACACAGACACACACACGGACATGTTTCCAAAAATGCTTTTTTTGGATTCAGGAGGTCTCAAAACATGTATTTCCGGTGAAATCTCGGTATCAAATTTTTGGGTGGAATGCAATACTTCCCCTACTTACTATACGTAGTAGAGAAAGTAACAAAGCCCTTATGAATGAGTGCATAGATAAATGAAGTTGCTGGGTTGGACCTGGAAAGCTGTTGAAGTAATAATAAATTAATAACGCGAAAATGAAACAAATGCTTTTGGGACATATGTTTATATGAACTTTTTTTTTTCATTTTGATGTAAATAACCCATCCCCAAACTTTGTAAATGTATCTTAGAATCAACCTGTATATTCGTTGAGACATTCTGTAAGAGTTACTCCTTATCAGAGAATACAGTTCATTCAGCGATACTGCTTAAACCAAATTATAAGCAGCTTAGCTTAGATTAATTAGTATTCTCTTCCAGCCTGCATTACTACCAAAGACCATACATCATTATTTGTTTCAGTTGTCCAGTTTGCCGATACGTTCAGACTCCAGAGCTGGTAGCTGATAATCGCTGTTTTGAATGTCATTCAGCTGATTCTCTTTGGATTTGTCTTATCTGTGGCCATGTTGGTTGTGGACGCTATGTACAGGGCCATGCCTATCAGTAAGTATTCATTTGTGTTTGTAAGCAGTTGCCTTAGAAAAAAATATACTTATAAATGTTGATTGAAATAAAAAGCATATAAATGTTATAATAATATGCTTAAATCTGCTATAAATATTTACATTTTTTACATAAACAGGCACTATCATGAGACACAACACTGCTTTTCGATGCAGCTGGGCAACAATAGAGTATGGGATTATGTTGGTGACAATTTTGTGCACCGTTTGTTGCAAAATAAAGGAGATGGAAAATTAGTGGAAGGCAGTGCTCCATCTGGAAAACAGGCAGTATGTGAATGTTAATTTACTAGATTAGTGTTGTTAAATTAAGAACAAAAATATTTGGCATATAATTGAAAAGTGAAATATCTTTACTAGATATAAAATATAAACAATAATACAAGAAAGTTGCAGCATAGGGAGTCAGTATACAACATCTCTCTCTTATTGAAGAAAGAGTGACCTGACTTAAGATACTGTTTGCTCCACTTACTACATATTACATGCAGGACATGTTTCGTGAGGCATTCCCCACATCTTCCGCTGCTATGCGTCGACTGACTTCGGAGTAGGATTCCAGTTCTCTGGTGCCATCTGTTGATGGTGGTATTTCAAAGTTCATCAGTTGCTCTTGGAACTTTTTTATGTATATTTTCTCCCACAAGCTTAATTCTAGCGGTTTCTTGACGTACTTTAGTAATTTTGCTTCCTTTTCTACTGTGTGGTTCTCTATCCAAAAATGGTTCGCTACAGCAGACCTTTCCAACTGTTTATATCCGATGTTGCAGTAGTATTCCTTTAGCCTGGTTCCAATGTTCCTCTTGGTCTTCCCTATGTATATTTTGTCACAATCTTTGCAGTTTATCTGATATATACCTTGTTTCTTTTCATGTGGAATACTATTAGTAATGCTAGATTTTAACATCTTTCCTAAGCTGAATTTATTGTATGGTGCCAGGGTTACCCTGTATTTCTTGAAAGTCTTCTGGAATTTGAGGAAGGCCCAAGGGTGGAAAGCAATTCTCTTGTATCTCCAATTTTCTTCAATTGGTGCAAGAGTCGTAATCTGTCTGATTTGCTTTTCTCTGGTGAACTTGTTGATTTTTCTGCCTATCATGTGTTTGTCGAATCTGTTGGCTTTTGCTGTTGTTACGATGAATAGTATTCCATATTCTATCTTTTCCCCATTGTGGATTATTTTCAGATCTAAAAATGGTAAAGTGTTTTGGTCCTCTATTTCAAGTGTGAATTTTACTGTTGTGTCCTGTACGTTAAGCAACTTTAGTGCATCTTCTATCTGCTTCTTATTCAGAATGGCGAAAATGTCGTCTACGTATCTGTGCCAGGTTTTAAATATGTGTGGGAATGCCTTAGTCATGTGGATTTCCAACTTGCTCATGAATAAATCTGCCAAAACATGCAATATGTAATTGTCCTGCATGTAATATGTAGTAAGTGTAGCAAAGAGTATCTTAAGTCGGCTCACTCTTTCTTCAATATTTGAACGCTTCACTGTGTGTAAGTTCCAATTTTTCAAGAATCTCTCTCTTGTTTAGCATATATTCCCATTATGCTCCTATTCAGACTCTTTTTGGAAATAAGCTCTATATAGCTGTTAATAATAAGGCCACCTTACGTTTGTATGTTACAGTATGATGAAGAGAAATTAGATTCAGTACAACTAGAGTTTACATATCTGTTAACTTCACAACTAGATTCCCAAAGATTATATTTTGAAGAAAAAATGACACGTTTAGAACAGCAGGCCTTGGCAGAGGTAAGTTGTGCTACACTAGCAATTATACATTGTATTTGTAGAATATGATGCTTCTGTTTGTAGCAAAATTTTTGTTTGAAAGGAAGATTTTATGATAGAAAATTTAATTTGGCAATGAGAACTCTATACATATTCAGGGCGTGTAATAGGTAAGATTTATTATTAATTAAATAAACTGTCAATATAAAATATAATTTAATTTTCACAACTTAAATTCCTTCTTATTTATTATTTTTAATAAATTTTCCGCTTTACATTTTATTTTCTTACATGTTCTTCATTATATATTGTAGCAATGGATGATATGCTTTGTTACATATTTTGGATGTAGATCAAACACAACCTCTGGGATGAGTGCTAGTTTAGTAACAAGTCATCTTTTAAAGAGAAGCAAACTTGGCAACATACATTGTTCTATCACTGCTTTTCTTTTATGCTGTATAAACAAGTTTGTTTATTCCATGGCCAAGTATGTTATAATCGGCGCAACAGTTCTAGACACGTGAAAATCTTAATGAGAGCTATGATGCGAGTTGCTTACCACATCAGGTGGTGACCAATCGACTGCATGCTGCAGGAGTGCACAGGACAGTCATCGTCAAATATCCACAACGGTTATGCACTGTGTTGCGCTGATAAACTTAGTTATATACAGTATATTAAAATCCTCGCTGTAAAAAGCGCTTAATATAAAAAACGCTGTCAATCATTGCCTCCAATTCTTCCACATCTAACAACCCTTCCTCTTCTGCGGAATCACTCACATTATTGCCGTCATCACTGCTGTCACTACTTTCTGCACCATTATCCTGCATGAGAATTATTTCTGTTTGATTTTCTGCAATTCCGTATTTTTCGGAATAATGATTCTTAATTTATTCAGCATGTCGCCATACATTTTCCCATTCTGGCCTTCCAATTTCAGCAAATTGCTGGCTTTATAACTGCTCCACATATTTTAATTTAAAAGTGATATTTCTGCATGCCCCCCATTTTTTGACATCAGCCCAGATTAATTCGATTGGGTTTAGATCTGGGCGATACGATGACAGTCTAAGTACATTATGGCAATGTTGTATTACTATCTGGTCAAGTATGTATGACTTCTGAAGCTGTTTGTTGGCTTTAATTAAGTTATATAGCTTTGTTTTACTCATGCTTTCATCTAAAGCTTTATTATGTCTAAGTAACCAAGCTCTCATTTCTTCTTTCAAGGAAGTTGAGGTAGGTGGTTTGTGAATTTGAGTGTTGACGCATTGTGAAGCATTGTCGATGACCAGAACAGACCCAGCAGGCACATTAGGTATCAACATGGCGTTGATTCACTTCATGTAATTTTCTGTATTCATTTCTTGATGAAAATCTCCTGTTGTTTGTTGCGACTTGTAATAGAAGGGCATTTGGAACGAAGCCGATCTTTCCAACAGCACAAACGATAATAAGTATTTGGCCTTTGGCAACAGGTGCCTGCAAACCTAATTTGCTATCGTCACTCCAACTTTTAGGTGCTGTATGACTGCTGTGTGTGTATGACTCATCTTCATACATTATAGTATTTTATCCTGAAGGTCATGTTTACATGATATGGAATCATTTACAATATCGTGGTTTACAATATAACAGCAAAGTTCATACAAAATAAATAACAAAAAAAGGCTGCAAACATTTCCTAGATTGATACATTACAAATTTATAGTAATAATAAAAAAACAACCATGCTCTCCCCTCTCTCTCTCTCTCTCTCTCTCTCTCTCTCTCTCTCTCTCTCTCTCTCTCTCTCTCTCTCTCTCTCTCTCTCTCTCTCTCTCTCCCCCCCTTTCCCCCCTCTCCCCCTCTCCCTCTCTCTCTCACACACAAAAAATACTAATTTATCTATTAATAAATACAATATAATGATATAAAAATATGCAACTAGCATTATACATAAATACGTAGAATCTCATTAGCACTTTTTGCAGGGACCTAAGGATTTGGACGTCATAGGTGGGAAAACATGTTAACGAAAATGCAAAATATGCAATTTGAGAACATAGTTATGTAATAAAATCTAATAATTACTACGTCTCCATGGGTAATTGAAATCGATTTTGAGTACAATCCGTGTTGAATTCAATGTGCGTTCAAATGGATTTGGATACACAAAGCCTGAGAATAAATAATTCAAGCTTTTATATTGGTCAACTTGGATTTTTGAGGTTATGAATGTTTTTGAGAAAATAAATTGCGAATTATGGAAGCGACAAGAGTGGCTTTGCTGTGCATTTTGTTACACATGTGATAACAATTTCCACTAAAAAAGAAAAAAAAATTATGAGCGTGCATCATGTTACGAGTACAATAGGCGAATGTATCTTTGGCGTATTCAATATGATTTGAATACGGTAAGTGTTTCCATGCAACAAATTTCGTTCTGATCCTCTTCTGATCCTATTTTCCAAGAGGAAAGTTTTGTTTTTGCATTTTTCCCTTCTTTAAAAGCAGTTTTAATCAATTTAGGTTTGCTAACAATTGCGTTTAAGGTTGACGGAGGAATGTTTAACTTCCGCACTATATCCACATGTTTCATATTTGGATTGTGATCTATTTCAAGGATTTTCGGTTTTTCACTATTAGTTATTTACTACACTTTCTTTTTTTCATTGCAAATGAAAAGTTAAAATACAATCTACGTATGTTTGGTCAACACTCAACAGTAGAAACTATCGTTAAAGCATTCTCTATCCCGCCCACACAAATCGTGTCACACAAATATTTACATACATGCATGTGATTGGCTGCCGGTATCCACCCCGTGACCGAGGATTGACCAAAGTAGCCAATGAGGACGTCAAACTTGGAACGTGTTAAGCGCCTTCTCCCACTGGACCGATCAAGGATTGGCCAAAACAGTGAATGAGGACGTCAAACTTCAAACTTAGTAAGCGGGACCGGGAAAACGCAATAAGCAAACGTTATTTATTACATTTGGTGATTTGGTACCGGGACTTTTATAATTGAACGTAATATACGGGAAAACGTGTTAATGAGGAACGTGCTAACGAGATTCCACTGTATATAACATTGTAATGAACAAGTTCCATATATTGCATACTAGTATTCAGGCAAGCAAGTCATATTATTATTATTATTATTATTATTATTATTATTATTATTATTATTATTATTATTATTATTATTATTATTATTATTATTATTATTATTATTATTATTATTATTATTATTATTATTTAATCTTCCCTTCATGTTCATATGGGAGACCTGTGTAGAAAGCAGTATATGGGTAAGCATTTAGTCAGCATATGTGTGTATAGAATAAATGCATTTTTAGTATGTTTGAAAAATTGCCTGTCACCCATAGGCTTGTGAATAACATGTGTCTTTCATTAGGTGAGAGAGGATCAAGCCTACCTTAAAACTTCTCTAAAAGAAGCCATACAGAACAAAAAGACTATATCAAAAAATAAGTTGCAACTTAAGGGGGGGAAACGGGTGAAAATGTGACCAGATATGACAAAATTTCACATTTTGTGGTTTTTTTTACCAAAAATACTAGGTGGTTTGAAGTGCATATGCAAAGTTTTAAAGCACTGCAGTGCCTGGAAGTTCTAATTACATTGTATGTAAAGGTCTGCGCTCTTTAAATGTCCCTGAGAAGGCATGGCAGGTGATGGAACCGCTGCATGAAGCAAAAAATCTGTTTTTTTACCGATTTTTTTGTGGAATTTTTTCCGTGAAAGTTAATTTCTGATGTCACTGAGCCACCGTGATCAGTATAACATAATAACAGCAGCTTTGCAGGTAGATGTCGTGTAACATCAAATTATATGTTGTTTCATACACATGAGCCAGAAACAAGTGTAAATAATATCGTGATGAAAGGTTAGATGAGTGAGAATGTAATGTACAAAAGAAAAATTTAAGGCAGAAACAGCTGGAGTATAATTGTGAACATATAGCTGTAGTAAATAATGAAGAGTGTAAATATATATTGGTGGACACCAGTTTTACTGTCATCATTGGTGAAGGACCTGAAGTGTAATGACCACAATCAAAAGTGTTTGTGTATAGGACTTGGCACTGAAAGGCTTGGCTTATGCCATAAATTGGAATTGATTTGCAGTGCTTGTAATGAAAATAAGAGTACAAATTACACATCTAAGCTGGACACTTCTAGGAAGGTCTGCAAGTCATTATTTCTGGTTAACTGCACACAAACTTTTAAACTCATTTTAATTTTTGCTACACTTTTACTCATTCAAAACAAAATAACATCCACAAATTAGGTGTTAGAGAGCTGAAATTTTTACTGTACGTTCTATAAAGCATAACAAAAAAAAACTAACGGATGGAATTCAGGATTAACGTAGTGCTTTTTGAGATAAAAAATAAAATGGGTGTAGTGATTACAAACATTTTGAAATTTTTGCTATGCAGGTCATATTTGTTTTTTAATTTCCCTTACAGTTAAGATATTACAAAACCCATCTTTCAAGTTTTTCTAAGTGAGTTTCTGGTTTTGTAAAAAAAATTCAAACTTTTTTTCAAAAAAGTGTGAAGTGTATTTCATTTTGAAATTTGTAAATATTTTGAAAGAAAATTTTCAATAATTCAAAAACTAATTGGCATACAAAAATGAGACTCTGCCAAGTAGTCCCACGTAACACCCCAAATATGTGTACATAAAATTAAGTATGTCGCTTCAAAATTGTGCAAAATAGAAATTTCACCCATCGCCCCCCTTAAGGAAATCATAACTGGTATCCCAATGTGATGTGCTGGGGAGTATCCTAAACTTAGGTCATGAATGTTTCCTTTCCAAATTTCCTTTCCCTATTATCATTTCATGTATCACCATTGTCACTACCTGTGGTGCCATATGTAGTAAAATTGGGTATTAAAACAGAATTTAAATAAATGTGATGCAAATGGACATGCCTGCTGAAGAGAACGAATCTCTAGCATCTAAATTACCAAAGAGCATAGCAATCAGAACAAATTTTTAAGGCAACCAAGTTTCAAAAAATTAATAAATATACAAGATTTGGGAATAAAGAAACTGTAGCTAATTGTTTACTCATTTCCTGCTACTTTTGAGATTAAAAGGGGTTAGGGCATTGATCTGTGGACTCTCTTCTATCATCACACAAAGTTTCACTCACGCGCAGTGGTTAGTCTGGCTATTACCAATGTTAGAAGCAGATCGTGTGTCCAAGCTCCATCAGAATAATACTGAGTGCTAAACTGGAGCCTGTATATCATCGAATTTAAGAAAATCTGCCACAGAAACTTAAAATTGACAGAAGTTTATGGTGATCAATGTCTATCTCATACGCAAGTTTTCAAGTGGTTTAAGAAATTTAAGGAGAGCAAGTAAGACGACGAGGATGATCCAAAATTGGTCCATCCTTTCACTACAAAAATTGAAGAGAGTGTGTAGAAAGTTACTAAAATTATTCAAGGAGGCCTCCAATTGAACATTTGGGCAGTTGCTGAACTTACCAGCAGCAATAAGCAAAGTTTTAGCTAGATTTTGTACGACAATCTGGCATGAAAAAGGTGTTTGTACGACAATCTGGCATGAAAAAGGTGTATATTTAATTGGTGCCAAAAATTGTCACACACAAAGGAACATTGAGTGAATTATTGTGTTGACATTCCTGAAAAAATTAAAAATAACCGTAATTTCTTCAAAAATGTAAGGAGCTATACCATCTGTGATGATTGTGCTAACTCATCAATGAGCACAAGTTTTTCTGACGAGAAGATTGTGCAATGAAGCTTGGATTTTCCAATATGATCCAGAGAGTAAGTGACAGTCCATGCTTAAGAAGAGCCCCCAATCCCCCAGAAAGAAGAAACTGCACATGAGCAAATCAAAATTCAAAGTTATGATTTTTTTTTTTCCAAATTTGGGCGTTATTAACATTGGTAGGGTGCCTGCAGGTCAGACTGTCATTTAGCTTTATTATAAAAATGTTTTGAAGACCTTCCATGAATATGTGTCATAAAGGAGACCAGACTTGTGGAGGAAAGCCTAATGGACATTCCACCAGGACAATGCCCCAGCTCACAACACGCTATCTGTGAAGAGTTATTTGGCAAAAAGCAACGTTCTAGTGATTGAATATCCACCATATTCACTGGACCTGGCAACATGCAACTTTTTTTGTTCTTCCAAAAAAAGTCCACACTCAAAAGAATCAGATTCAAGTCCTTGGATGCAGTGAAAGCAATAGCGATGCAACTGTTGAACAGCAACACAAGATGATCTGCAGCATTGCCCTACATTGAAGGGGATAACATTGCCATTGACTGTTATTTTTTAAATGAAGTGTTCGAGCATGAATCCAGTTTGTCTATTGCCATACCTCATGTATTAATTAGTAGAAAGCAACAATAACATGTGCAATTTATAATAATTTATGTTTGCTATCAATCCATGCGTTGTTAAGAATGTCTTTGGAACATATTACCTCTTAAAGTTTTTAATTCAATTGGTAGTTTATTATAAGAGTATTTTGCCCATTGTAAGCGGACAGGGGATCCTTTTCTGTGGCTTTTTTTTTTATATTATCTCTTTAGTTGTGTATTTGTGTAGTGATCACACTATAGTAGTGAATTAAATGTGTATTTAATCCTTAAAATGTGTTAATTTAATTATTTTATGTATATGTGTAACAGATTGCCAATCCCATGTTAAATACAAATGGTTCATAAATACAGGAACAAGGGAAATTTATCATAATTTCCGTAGCTGTAAGACATCACACAAATTATTTCTTGCCAGGCTAAGCAATTAGCATTCAGTATCATACATGGTAATGAAGAATTATATTAAGCCAATAGAGCATGCTATTATGTTTGCCTATTCTGTGAGTAACCTATCAGTGTTTGTATTTATTAGTTGGTTACGGTAATGGTAATATGCCTAGGAAGCATCACTTAGATCAGAATTGTGGTAGAGGGCAGATTTAGATGAGGAACCATAGAAGCAAGCAGTTGCTAGGCATATGCAATGCAATTTCTGAACATCACAACATAAAGGATAGGGATCGATAATAATTTAATTAAAAGAACTTGAAGCTGTGAAAAGAAAATTATGAAATAGAATTGATTCATATATATTGATGACCTAGTTATGAAGGTTATGAAAGATGAAATACAGTTTGGAATTAAAATAGGAAGTAGCATACCATTAAATACTCTATTATATGCTGATGACCAGAAGTTATACAGGAAATAGAAGATAATTTACAAAGAGCAGTGTATAGATTAAATCAAACTGCAGTACACTACAATTTAACTATATCTATAAATAAGGCAAAGATAATGCCTTTTAAAGAGAAGAATCCAGTCAAATTGAAAATAATAATAATAATAATAATAATAATAATAATAATAATAATTAAGAAAATTTTAGAACAAGTATCCTACTTCAATTATCTAGGTTGTGATAGTTTTAAATGTGACAAAGACATTGAGAAGAAACTTAATAGATTTCAAGCTATCTGTGGAACAATTAGAAGAACTTGAGGAAGAAAAACACAAACACAAATGAAATTCTATAAAGTTATGACTGTGCCTATTCTTGTATATGGTTCCGAATCATGGACTAACACAGAAATGAGATATATAAGGGGATGTACTAAAAAAATGGATAAAATAAGGAATGAAACAATAAGATCAGATTTAAAAATCTTTTCAATAAGATAGAAGAAAATAGAATGAATTGGAAGGATCATTTTGATAGAATGATAGAAAATAGATTACCAAAAAAATAATGAATTATTGGCCAACTGGAAAGAGAGAACTGGGCAGACCTCGTATGCAGTGGATGAATGTTAAAGACTGGAACATATTATAATACCTAATCCTTGAAAGAAGAAAAAGAAAAATAATCCAGATTCATGTACAAGTTTAAGCAAGTTACAGGAAAAACTTGTATTAATAAATAAAGAAATATTTTAAGTTAATTCACATCGCATTTGCAAAATAGCATTGAAATAGTTACAAGATAAATAAGGAGAGAGAATCAAAATACAAGGATCATTTCAAAAGTTCTGCACACTGTAAGATAGAAGTACACAAAATAATTTATTTTACAAAATACCTTTACAGGCCTTCAATATAATCTCCATTGTTGCTTATGACAGCTTCCCAACATTTTGGAAAATTCTGTATTCCGGATAGGGCACCTTCATTGTTGAGGTTCTGATTACTCGGGTCACCTCACTGGAAGCTTCATCAAAATGTTTTCCATCGAGTGGTTCCTTCAATTTGGGAAACAAATCAGTCTGGTGGACTACTATCAGGACCGTATGATGTGTGGGAGAGTATTTCCCATCCATATTTGTTGAGTGTTTCTCTCACTGGTAGGGCAGTATGTGGTCTTGCAATATTTTGCAAAATGAGGACACCAGCTGTAAGATGTCAGGCCTTCTTTGACGAATTTTTGGGGGCAAAACATTTTACAGAAACAACTTGTAGTACGCACTGGTTACAGACATCCCCTGGGGTACTCCATTTGTAGCTATTGACTCCATTCATGTCATATGCAAAGTTTCACCTTTGATTGTTGGCAGCAGAATTTTTTCTGGCATGAATAGTTGAAACTTTTCCATTGTGACAACTGAGACTTCAGTTCTGGTTCAAAATCTTATATCCAGATTTCATTAAGTGCAACAATCCTTTTCAGAAACTGCTCTCCTTCTGTTCAATAACGTTGAAGCAATGCTTCTGCGATTCTTTTGCGACTAGCTTTCTGCTCTTCACTCAGATCTTGCGGAACCCATCTGGCAGCAACTTTTCTCATCATTAACTTTTCAGTAATGATTCTGTAAACTGAAGTGACAGACATTCTGGCCACATATGCAAGTCCCTCAATCCTCTCTCAAAATGTCATTAAAAAAAAATCTGATGTGTTACACTCACATGACTTTCTCTACTCTTGTACAAACTATTTATACAAACGCTTATTCTCCATCTACTTCATGTTAATCGAGATAAACATTTGCAGACTCTATCTTATTGCTAATTTTCTTGTAGATGTAAGGAGAATATATATTTACAAGGGCAATATAGAAATACAGTAGCCTTTAAGCACATACATGTCTCTTAATAGCTGGTTGCTAGGTGCAGCACCATTCCCTTTGCCACAGATTAATACTCTTTGCATATCCAAGACAAAAAAATGAATAACCAATTCCCATTTGAGAAAATAAGTATTGAAAAATTTAAGGGAATAACAAGCAATATCTCGAAAATGGTTCACTCAACAAAAAAAATGTATATGACATAAATTGTGTATTTTAACGCGATCTACATTTTTTGTGTAGTAAAATGTTGTCTATCTCTTATGGTTTACCAGTTATGCAAAAGTCGTTCACAATGAAGAATACTTTTGGAGACATTCCCAGAAAACTCGAGATATACATTTTATTTGTCATAAAAATATCTTAAACATATGATAGTTTAATCAAAATCATTAGAGCCATTTTTGAGAAAATTAAAATTTTCGAAAAATCTTCCATGTAAAGGGTAATCTGGGGTGGGGGGACTTTCTTGGAAACCTTCGTGTCGCATCTCTGGAAGATACTGAACCTAAATACCAAGTTTGGTGTTTATCCGACTGTTCGTTTCTGAGTTATGCTGTTCACAGACACACACACACACAGACACACACACGGACATGTTTCCAAAAATGCTTTTTTTTTTTTTTTGGATTCAGGGGGTCTGAAAACATGTATTTCCGGTGAAATCTTGGTATCGAATTTTTGGGTGGAATGCAATACTTCCCCTACTTACTATACGTAGTAGAGAAAGTAATAATCTGAGAGATGTAGTCAGTTGCATTTGATTGCTTTCCACTTCTTGGGTTGTCCTCAATGCTTACCAGACCTTCACGGAAACGAGCAGACCAACATGATATTGTGCTATGATTCACTACTGTTCCCACAACCTCTCTCAAAGCATTGCAAATTTCAGTTGTGTTCTTTCCACGTAGGGATTTGATTTTGATGTAGGAACACTGGTGACTATGTGTAATCTGTCCTGACTCGGTTCAGCTTCCATTTTATAACCATCAAGCCTAAAATCTGACTCACAACTGACATAAACTTCAATTTGATCATGCCACTGTAACGGTTGCGCATGCTCTGTGTGCAGGTTTTTTTAAATGATCCTTGTAAATGTGTGGATTTCCATGCATAAAGAAACATTGCGGTAATTTACAGGTTATGTATTTGTTTGGAGGAGTTTGCCCCACGTATGTGCGTCACTTTGAGAATGTTTTTAGGTTATGTAATGAAGATACACTTTGAAGTTGGTTGATGCTTGGGACGCCAAACTTTGAAGTAGTGAAGATGATGCTTGTTTTACGTAATATTATTTTAATCTGCCGCAGCTGCTTCAGTTGAACTATAGAATAAAAAATTCTTGTTCAGGTCGTGATATGACAAAAATTAAAGACGTCACAGAATTTACTTTTTAATTTCACTTCTTTTTATTTCTTTATACTTGCACATTTATAAAACACAACACTTTATAAAAGAAAACTGTGAGCACTTTACATATTCTTAATGTATTTACTAGCAGAGAACACAATTTTTGGCATCTACACGCTATCACATCATGTCCGCGACTTTTACATCTGCACTCTATAACACCATGCCCGCGACTTACTAATCTTAATGGTAAAAATCCTTAAAGCTTCGGTAATGCCAGTCTCTTATTGGCTAATTCTAGTCCAATAGGATTAAAGTATTCAAACTAAAACTTTTCTTTACTATTGATTGGCTAATTCCAAACTGTAAGCGAAACTTACGTCACTACTGATCTTTTCATGACCAGTATTTTTCAAAATTCCAGACACATTATTGTCACAAAAATTACATTATTACCTCATTATTAACAACCTAAAACATATTATTCTCTTAGTTTTTGCACTATTAGAGTATTTAAACATTTACATGACATTAATAAATACGTTTACAATAAAAAAAATAAGTATTTGCAATGACTTACCTACATACAATTTAAATAATAATTATATACATATTGTTTTCAAGGTGGGCTGTTATTGAATTTAATTACAATAAAATACAATTAATATTATTTAGGCATTAAAATACTGCCTCAACATGAGAAGTATATTCATTGGAAAAATATGAAAGTAGGGAACAATAACAAACAGGTGAGGCAATCATCACTCAGTATGTAACAACATTGTGAAAAAAATCATAAACATTGCTAGAAATAAATAAAATCATTTATTCAATTCAAAATAACTGCAAGTCTAATCATACTTTCGCATTCATACACCCCAAAACCGTAACAAAAAAACTCATGGAAAGCAAATCTATCAATTGAGCAATCAGAGCACCATGACCTGCAAGTGACCCCAAGAGAGAGTATCTAAAGTCTACACATATGTACCACCTGCCCAAACCAATGTAATTTTATTCCAAATTGGTACCTCATTGTTTAACACAAACTAATAATGAAAGGTTTTGTACCATTGTTTGAGGTTAAGCAAAGGTTTACTTTTTCATGTTACACTCTGAAGCAGTCAGAGGCTCCCATTTCATTCTTTTGTACAAGCATTGTTTCCCTACTGTTTAAATGGGTGATTTGAAGCTAAATCTAAAAGCCTGGTAGATAGTTTTGGCATTTTGCCTTGGTATGTAAAATAACTTGTATACACATGCTGATATAATGCTCTGTGTTTTAAGTTGGTAAGAGATTAGTAAAGCAGCTCCCACCCATTCATGGCTCCACCTCCACTCCTTACCTAGTTCTAGCAACCAAGTTAATTGGGGTCTTTCACTTAGGTTTTTTTTGCAATGGCAGATGTCCACCAGAGGCTAGTATCCAAGGCACTTTTAGATTCGTTGAGAAAACATAATCAATTCAGTTTTATTAACTGTTCTTCCATAGGCTAGAAAGGTGGAAGCAGAATGAAAAGGTATGTAAGTCAACATTGGGGTATGTTATCTCAAGAGAAGTTGAGAATGCATTGTGTTTTACCAGGAAAACTGGAGTTACATGGAAAATTTCATGAGGTATTGTCATATATTGTAGCTCAGATGGCAGAGCAGCAACACGTGAAGCTGAAGGTCGGTGGCTCGAACCCCCACTGTTGCATTGAAGTTTTTATTCTGATTCTAGCTTTCCATAGTTAATTCTGAGTTAGTATTATCTTAAATGTTGTAATCAGAGTTTTGCAAGAAAAGGAATATAAAGAAAATTGCCAACCCTCTTCAAATAATGCAAAAAGGCTATGTTTTGTGACTTTTTTGTAATGCTTTTTCATTTTATGTGATTCATTTCATAGAAGTCAGTTCCTTTTCATTAAAAATATATGTGCATTGCTCTTGCTGCTTTGCAAACAATTATTATAAAAAAAAGAACTACCCCATAATGCCCTAACATATTAAATAAGTTATTCGAAATAAAATACCTTCTATCTTTCCTAAAAACTGTATTTATTAAACTGTTTTTTCCACATGTCCTTTAATTTTGTTTTGTATTCCATTGTGATACGTTTTTTTATGCTTCTAGTGCCATGTGGACTGCATTATGCATTTATATTTAAATATGCCACCTGGTTTGCATGTCTAATAACCCCATCCGTGATATTTCTTCCACCAGTTTGATGCTGTTCTTGAAGATACTCCATAGCTCTGCACCCCTCATCACGTTATAACCTTGATCATCAAGGGCAATAATTTTCGGTTTGTTGTCCATATCCTTTGTTACTTTCAAATTACATATATAATAAAGAAGACATTGTTTACAAGGCAATTTAATCCAACCATTCCACATAATGTATGTCTTACTTCCTCTCCCTGGCTTCATTTGCTCCTGAGCTGGAAATCAACCTCTGTTTATTGGTTAGGGTTTGAGTGTCAGACTTTTGACATCAAACCAATAAGAGAGGTACAGATCTGATGAGTGTCTGGCTAGTGCCTTCTAGCCACTCAGGTAAAATGCTTCCATTTCCTACCCCTTTCACCGCTCACTTTGTTCAAACCAATAAGAGATTAGCACAACTGATAAGGGGATTCTACCAACATTAAATAAAAAAAAAAAAACTACAGGAAACCAAAAGCATTGGCATATTTTTTTCACTGAATTGTACAGTGGTTTTACTGTTATTATGAAGTAATATTGCTCAGCCCCACACGTGTGTATGTTTTGGTACACAGATGGTGGAGGTTCCAACTTTTCATTGTAGGAAGCAGTGACTGATAAGCAGCAGACCTATTGTTACTGTTACGATTGTTATCATTGTAACATGTTCCATGGTTCCCTTCCAAAATTTGGAAGGGGCTCCACTCCCTCAAGATCCGAGTGCAGTGCATTCTTTTCTTGCACTGTGTCTTAGATGCACTAGTAAATTCTGAGTTTAATGTCATCAATGGAAAATCATGGATACTACTTGCTAAACATGAAATGTTAAAAAAAATACTTAGTTGACATTTAAAAACACTAATTGTTCCACTTACTTAAAATTGAATTGGACATGTTTCAAAGAGGCATGCTCTCTATCCTCAGCGGGTAGGCCGACTGAAGTCCATGTCAGTTAGCTGTCTCCCAGTTCCCTCATCGCCCGGTCTACCACTCTTCCCATTGGTCAGCCGCAAGACATTGTCTATTGCCAGTATTTCAAAGTTCATAACTCAATTTATGTTCTTAATGATATAAATATTTTCTCATGCTGTTAATTCCCAAGGCTCTTAGCTGGTTTTAAAAGTTTGATTTCTTGGCTAATATTATGATTTTATGACCAAAAGAGATGGGCAATGGCTGATTTATCTGTCTGTTTATATTTTATATTTCTGAGATGTTCCTTCAATTTAGTTTCTAAGTTTCTCTTTGTCTTTCCAAAATATATTTTATGACAGTCTTCGCAATTGATATGGTGATTCCTGATAATTTTTACCTTTGTCTTTGAATTTTTTAATTAGGATTGAGGGTTTTCTTTTAAATGTTTGAATAAGTAAAGAAGTTAATAACAGAATTAAACCCTTTTATTGTGATTTCAAGACATAAAATATACATAAAAATATTTAAATTTCTTAAAGAAACTACTTCTAAACTTATATCCTTTGAATAAAATCCAGCCAAAAAGGTATTCCATGTAAAGCAAAATTTGATACTCGGAGTGGTATATTTTAAAGGGTGGTTAAGCAAATTTCTCACACTGTTTGCTTTGTGCGCCAGTTGTTTAGCACACCTCTTTGAAACATGTCCTTTTTTATTTTTGTTATTTATGGACGCTTTTTAACTGCTGCGGCCCTTAGTGTCCCATTCTATATTGGTTGTGAAAGACTGGTAATTTTGCTCGGAGGACATGCATTCTACAGTTATTGACACATCGTTTTACTCTTTTATTGTTTTGTTTATCATGTTTTTTGTGGTGGTTTTAAACTTTGATGGCTTGTTTTATAGTGTTTTTGACTATGCGGTTTTTTACCAATATTTTATTTTTGGATTTTAAATTTTATACTTTGTAAGGGCGCTGATGACCTTAGCTGTTTAGCACCCTTAAACTGCATCTCATCATCATTTGCTCAGATGCCTCTTTATCAGGGTTGAGGTTCTTTTACGTGCCGTAAATCTATGACACGGGACCACCGGCTTTACTTCCCTTCTGAAGGAAGCCATGCTAAAGCTTTTTATGCCCGAAAAAATCCATCACCCTTCACCAGGTTTTAACCCGCAACCTCGGAAACTAGAGGCTAGCATGGTAACCACTATGCCACAGAGGATGACTTGAAACATGTCCAATTCAGTTTTAAGCAAGTGGTGCAATTACTGTTTTTAAATGACAACTAAGTGTTTTTTTTAACATTTTATTAATATTCCCACTATTTTAGATCCTTCATTTTTATTATCAGTCTTACTAAATATGTTTAAAAGAATTGTTTTCTTTCCACTGTTTAAAATCTGACCTTTTTAATGTTTTGCTACTGCATGGGATACCTCTACTCATTGTTACACACATTAACACTCACAAGCAATGAACTGATTTGATTGTAATGTTGGCCATACTGCAGCAAAACAGATGGTATGCGCATTGATTACTAACCATAATTCTTTTTCTGTTAATGTCATTTTTCCTCAATCCCCAATTTGTATTCTTTAGTACTGTGTTATATTGTGCTAATATTTCACCTGTATTACCTATCTAATACAGATATATGCATGCCAACAATTTCTGCAAATGCAATTAACAAAAGCCCTACAGCTGAAGTGTGTGCTTAGGTTTGTTTTGGCTTACTTCAACCTAAGGATAAAATAACTAACTAGAATGTGAGGTGGGTTTGAGCCTTAAGAAGGGTGGATTACGTTAGTAAATTTTTGTCATAAATACTGAGTTGATAACATTCTACATAATCATGGGGTATAAATAAATGCAGTTTCAGTGTTTTAATGAAGATTAATATAGAAGTAATTAAATATTAGTAATATAGTATAAATATTTTTTCCCACACAGGCTGCTGAATTAAAAGAGAAAGCAAGCAAAGCACTGGAAGAGAATCAGAAGCTACAGGTGAAAATCCTCCACCTGACTCGTGAAAAGCAAGGGACAGAAAAAAAGGTATGACAAAAATATTGCAGCATTTTTTTCTGATTCACTGTTACACTTGTACTTTACAGGAAGGACCTTGACAAATAAATGTATCCCGTCCCCTCCCCTTTCTTTCCGTTACTTTTTATGTATTCAATGTGCAAATCTGTGGCTTTGACTGGTTTAGCTGTATCTTAGTATAAGCATATATATCTTATTACTCCACGTGTTGTCATCATACTCTTTCTCTTCATGTGGTGTGTACCTTTTAAGGGCTTAAACATTGAACATTTCTAAGTGCAGAAGTTTGTGTTGAACGTTAATGAGGAAAGATAGTCTATTTAAGATAGTTAACTTCATCTCAGGAACACATATTCCTGTGAAGTCTAATGAAGTAATGATACTCCAGAGAAGAAAACCAAAGTAAGCAGAACATTCATAATAAGATCCTTTCCATTGAAGAAGTTATGAAGCCCCACGTTTCCGCGCCACTTTGAAGTAGTTGTGTTCTTCAAACTTGTAGATATGTCCCACGCTTGAAGATGCACTTTGAAGAAGGTTATTTTAGTGCGTTTGCCCCACGTATGAACGTTACTTTGGAGTTGGTTTTAGATGCTTGGGATGCCACGCTTTGTAGTAGTGAAGATGATGATGCTTGTATTACGTAATGTTGTGCAATGTAATTTTTTTACGCAGAAACTTGAAGAATTTTATATTTAATTTGTTGCTTTGTGCGTAGGTTTCAATTAATTAATCTTACGTAATATTATTTAAATCTTCCTTGGCTGCTTCAGTCGAACTATAGAGACATAAGGTCTCGTTCAGGTCGTGGTATGACAAAAATTAAAACGTCACAGAATTACTTTTAAATTTCACTTCTTTTTATTTCTTTATACTTGCACATATATAAAACACTGCGCTTTATAAAAGAAACTGTGAGAAACTTTACACATTCATGATGTATTTACTTTAAAATCTTGCTCATGACTTTTCCATCTACACGCTATGAAACCTGGTCCGCGACTGACTAATCTCAACGGTAAAACATCTTAAAGCTTCAGTATTGCCAGTCTCTTATTGGCTAATTCTAGTCCAATAGAATTTAAGCATTCAAACTAAAATGTTTCTTTACTTTTGATTGGCTAATTCAAAACTGTAAGCAAAACTATGTCATTACCGATCTTTTCATGACCAGTACATTTCAAAATTCCAGACACATTATTGCCACAAGATTACATTATTACTTCATTGTTAACAACCTAAAACATATTATTCTCACAGTTTTTGCACTATTAGAGTATATAAACAGTTACATAACATTAATAAATATGTTTACAATAAAAAATAAGCATTTGCAATGACTTACATACAATTTAAATAATAATAATAATAATAATAATAATAATAATAATAATAATAATAATAATAATATTGTTTTCAAGGTGGGTTGTTATTGAATTTAGTTATAATAAATATTATTCAGGCATTAAAATACTGCCTCACTATGGAATTGAATTTTTGCAGATATAATTCAACTTTCCAGCCTTATCTTACACAGAACCATCTTGAAAGAACACCTTACATATAAAACCTTATTAATTCTATTTTCAATTACATATGCCAAAAGAGTATATTCAACTAGCAGAACGTTATGAATTCTATCTTGAGCTATTTTTGTTAGAAGCATATTATGAATACTTCTCCATGACTCACGATTCTTTTAATTTCTCTACCATGTACCTAGTAGGTAGAGAAAGCGGTGTATTTCACCCAAAAAGTTGATACCGAGATTTCACCAGAAATATATGTTGTAAGGCCCCTAACCCAAAAAGAGCATTTTTAGAAAAAAGTCTGTTCATGTGTTTTTCTGTGAACAGCATAACTAAAAAATCTGATTTGTTACGCTCACATGACTTTCTCTACTCTTGTACAAACTATTTTTACAAATGCTTATTCTCCATATGCTTCATGTTAATCGAGATTATTGCTAATTTTCTAGTAGGTGCAAGGGAAATATGGTAGCATTTAAGTTTTCATCAAATCTTTTAAGAGCTGGTTGCTATGTGGCGCATTCCATTCTCTTTGTATGTCCAGGACATTAAAAAAATGAATAACGAATTCCCATTTGAGAAAAAGTATTGGAAAATTCAAGGGAATAACAAGCAATATCTCGAAAATGGTTCACTCAACTCAAAAAATGTATATGACATAAATTGTGTATTTTAACGCAATCTACATTTTGTGTAGTAAACTTTTGTCTATCTCTTATGGTTTACCAGTTATGCAAAAGTCGTTCACAATGAAGAATACTTTTGGAGACATTCCCAGAAAATTCAAGATATACATTTCATTTGTCATGAAAATATCTTAAACGTATGATATTTTAAACAAAATCGTTAGAGCCATTTTTGAGAAAATTAATATTTTCGAAAAATGTTTTATGTAAAGGGTAATCTGGGGTGGGGGGATTTTCTTGAAAACCTTTGTGTCGCATCTCTGGAAGATACTGAACCTAAATACCAAGTTTGGTGTTTATCCGACTGTTCGTTTCTGAGTTATACTGTTCACAGACACACACACACATGTGCGCGCACAGACATGTTTCCACAAATGCTTTTTTTGGATTCAGGGGGCGTCAAAACATGTATTTCTGGTAAAATCGGTATTGAATTTTTGGGTCGAATACAATACTTCCCCTACTTACTATACGTAGTAGAGAAAGTAAAAATGAAAAGTCAGACAAATACCAAATTTAATATTTAAGTTCAGTATTTTCCAAAGATGTGACAGCAATAATTTCAAGGACTCCCCCTCCCCCTTTACACGGAAATTTTTTTGAAATTTTGGATTTTCTCAAAAATGGCTCTAATGATTTTTATTAAAATACCATATATTTAAGATATTTGCATGACAAAATGTATATCTTAAATTTTCTGGGAATAGTCCCTGAAGTCAGATTCATTTGAAAGGAGTTTTGTGTAATCTGCTTGACGCGTAAATGATAAGAGAGAGCTAAAAATTGCTACACCGTAAATGTAGATCTCTTTAAAGTACACAGTTTATTTTTAATCTTTTTTGTGACATCAGCCATTTATGAGATGGCTGTTAATACTTGAATTGTTAAGTATTTTTGTATTTTTTTTAAAGTGCTATCGTTATTCACTTGTTTCTCGAGAAAGAGCATGGAATTTCAAAGCCATCATATAGTGAGCTACTTTTATATGTCTGCTATTGATTTGGTTTCCTCTGTCTTCCTTGAACCTACAACAAAATGGGTAATAAAACCATTTCTATGAATTTTTATCTCTATTAACATGAAGTAGGTAGAAAATGAAGCTTCTGTAAGAACAGTTTATAGAAGCTATACAAAAATGAATAATAGTGGTTAAAGAATGTAACACATCAGATTTTTCCCAGATTGTAATGGTGAATTTATATGTAAAGTCTTTATGACACAGCAAAACAAAACTGACTGTAAAGTGAAACAATTATGTTCTTTGAGGAACCTACTTATTATAAAAATTTGAAAATTGTGTATAGACACTAAAATGGTACTAATGTTTACACTAAAGAATCAAAATGAGCAGCAGGTTACTTGGTAGTGTGTGAATCATCACAGTTGAGAGTATGGGCATGTTCCATCACTGCATTATTTAGTTTCATTGATAGAATGCCCACTATAAATATAAGTAGTGTGTATTTGAACAAGTATTACACTCCTGCCATTGAATCTTTGCACTTGACAGTTTGTTTGGCCTCGCATAACGTTGGTCATATTGTGGTTGCAACATTGCCAGAGTGGCTAGTAAACAACGGCAGCTGATTGTTCTCCTTTCTACCGTGTCTAAGCCGCAGTGTACATAAGTAGCAAATGTCAATGAATAATAAGTATTTCGTTTACTAGTGTTAATTGAAAATAACGTATGTAGAATGAATTACATACATTTGAAAATATAGAAACAAAATAATGCAAACTTGCCTGCTACAATGAGGAGAAATAAAACAAATTATAAGCTGCAATAACAAAGTTATTTTCACCCACTGATTTAAAACTACAATGGCTCAATTCCATCCAAATCTCTGTTGTTGTCATCATCCTCCTCTTTCTCTTGGAGTTTCACCTCCTTGTAAATAGCAGTTCTCGTGCTTAGTCCAAGAGCTGCTGCAGTTTGTCGTACAGCTTTATCAGCAGGAATAGAGGGATGCCCATGAACCTTCACGTACTCCTCCTGTTCAAAGAATTCCCGGATCCTTCTTAAAAGTTCCAATGCCTGACTATTCAGTGGCACACCTCGAAGCAAAGGATTTTCACTTCATGAATCATCATTCAGTGATCGGTGTTGTTTTTGAGACATTGTCGCACTTCAAATCTTGTATAAATAATATGAATGAAATATATATAAAAATAGAATAAATATATATGTATAAACTAACACCAACAATAACAAAACTATAACCACAAATATAAATAACAGTGAACAATATGTAGCTTGCAAAGAACAACTCGGCACACGTGCTAGAGATTCACAAACTCAAGCACGTGGTTGGAAATAGCTACATCTAGCAATAGAGCTGCTTCCAGTTCTGCTCCTGCTTTGTCATCGACCAGCCAGAATGATGCCTTGTGATTGGTTTAGGAAGTCTAACGGTTAAAGCTTTTCATCTGTTTTTTTACGAGTGTACCAACTTAAGTGCTAACTGCCAAGTGCAATGTTTCAACCCCGGGGGTATAATATAGCTGAATAAAAGCCACTTGGAGCTACACCAATTAATAGGGACCTGTTGTTATTTAAAAGTGATGGTGCCCCCCAAAAGCAGTGTTATTTTCATATTGTCAAAAGTCACTGGTAGCATTGTTTAGAAAGGCAACAAATTCTTGGAGCATGAAAATAATGTAGTCAGCAATAAACTACTTAAATTCCCAAACACTATCACACTATTCAATAGTACGTTGAGAGATAAATGCTAATGGGATGGAATGCAATAATAGGTACAACCAGAACAAATTTCACTCCAGATGTACCTTTGTACTTCTGTGTATGTTTTATATAGGTTATATCAAAACTGAAAAATGTTTGCATTCAAATGAAATTACCATGGTAGCTGAATTATATAATTGATTTTCCTTATTAAAATTAACTGCATATTAAGAGAGCCTGAAGTATCTGTGAGAAATGTATATACGAGGTGTGATAAAAAAATAACGAGAATTTTTTAAATGCTTTACACATCCGATGTTCAAAACTGTTGTTTTATCTTGTTGGTACACATGTTCCTGATATATGTTTGCATTTTCAGCTGTTTTGAATATTTAGTTTATTGTTGACAGGAAAAAATTATACGTGTTTTGAGTGCTGGGCAAATATTTACTTTCGAAAAAAATTGATTAAAGAATTTGCATTAAATTTTGCTTGAAAAACAGAATAAAGTGCAGCACCATATTTGAAATATTGACTGTGGCTTTTGGCAAATCTTCTATGATTAAGACAAAAGTTTAAGAGTGGTATAAACATTTCAAAGAGGGTCAAGAAGGCATTGAAGACAACGGCTGCCCTGGACCCTTAGCACATCAATTACTAAGACAGTGTGAAGAAGTAAAGAAAATGGTTCTGCAAAATCGCTGAATCACCATCAGAGAGGTTGCTGATGATGTCGGCATATCCTTTGGCTCATGTCAAGCAATTTTTTTGGATGTTTTGGGCATGAAACATGTAGCAGCAAAGTTTGTTCCAAAATTGTTGAATTTTGACCAAAAACGACATCGCGTGGATATCGCTCAAGAATTGCTGAATGAAGTTGAAAACTATCCAGAACTTGTAAAGAAGGTTATAATAGGTGACTGATCATGGGTATATGGGTATGATGTCGAAACTAAGGCCCAATCGTTCCATTAGAAACTGCTTGAAGAGTCAAGACTGAAAAAATTCGACAAGTTTGATCACATGTGAAGGTTCCTCTCACTGTTTTCTTCGATTACAATGGGATAGTGCATCAGCAGTTCCTGATTTATGGTCGTACAGTCAATAAGGAATACAACCTGGAAGTTATGTGGCATTTGCATGGAGCAACCCGAAGAAAACAACCAGAATTATGGCAAAACCACTCGGGGAAATTGCATCACGATAATGCACCCGCTCATACCTCAATGCTTGTTTGTGACTTTATGGCAAAAAACAAAACCATTATGCTGCCACAGCTACCATATTCGCTGGACGTGGCCCCCTGCAACTTCTTTCTATTCCCGAGGCTGAAGAGAACTATGAAAGGATGACGTTTTGCCCCACCAATGAGATAAAAACAGAATCGCTGAAGGAGCTGAACACCATAACAAAAAGTGAGTTCCAGAAGTGCTTCCAAGATTAGAAAAAGCACTGGCACAAAGGAAGGCAGGCAGGCTTGAAAATACTTCTGCAATAAATGAGCAGGAAATAGGACAGATGTTAAATTCAAGGTGATTTTGTCTGAAGTTACAACTAGTGTAATTCACAGTTTCTTATATTTTGACATGCAAATGGAAACCATGAAAGGAGAGAAAAAAATGTTTGATTATGTGAGAAGCAATTATAAGAAGTATTTAGGTATATGTCATATCTATTGTAATTACAGCAAGGTTGAACTTAGGGGAGCACACAGCTAGCTATCTATTTTTGTCTTTCTGTGCATCCATTGCCTTCACATATTATAAGTCAGACAGAAACTTACAAATACAGTACATGCATTTCAAGGTGAAGCCACAGACCAGCTATATGCGTAGCATGCTGTACTGCAATGACCTTGGTACTTTTCTGATGTACAACTGGTAGCACATGACGCTTTCAAGGTTATCTTTCTCACCTATGTTTGAATTGCTGCTGTGTTCGTGCTGTAAAGAGAGTTGACAGTATGCATCTCAAAGGTGAAAGTTTATTCAAGACTTCTGTGTTGTGTGTGATTTGCTCAAGAGTGTTAATGTGTTGTTATTAGTCCACTGCACTGCCTGCCGACAAATTCATGCTTGAACAACAAATTTTTATGTACAATACGTACGTAAAAACCGAATTGTGTAGACAATTTCAGGAGAAGTTTCCTGGTATTCCAGTTCCAGGTAGAGATACTGTTATACAACTGGTTAATAAGTTTAGGACAATGGTTTCCCTAAACATAAGAAGAAAAACGAAATGTTCTAACACAAGAAAAAACTGACAAAATTTGTGCATTTATTTGTGGGGAACCTTAAAAAGAAAGTTTATTACAACAATCCCCACACCATAGACTAACTTAAAGGACAATATAAAAACAGAAATTATGAACATTACGTAAGAAGAACTATGTGTGTGAATGGAAATTTCATTCGAAGATATCGGGAATGTCTTCATGCAGATGGATGCCACTTATAAGGTTACTACTCATTATAATGCATGTTACTATCACTCGTAAGTAAGTAATGTAGGAGTTACAGAATGAGAAACATTCAGTGTAATAGTGTACGGAGCATGCATATGCACAAAATATGGCCTTACCATAAAATGATCGCACTGTACATGTGCTCTCAAGGTTACATGCACTATCATACAAATACCATCACAGTAAACAGTGGCATTCTCATATTGCACAAAATGCAGAACTGAAGTGAAAAGCGATATGAATGGCAAAGAGTGCCTCTCTTAATATGCTGTTGTTTTATCAAAAGTATTCATATAACTCTGAAAGTTTATTATATTTGTATCTGGTCTTGAATGGTTGGGCCAGGTTGTACTCATGGCCACATTTTAGGTAATGTGTGGCATTTGGATTTTAAATGCCCCAAAGTTGTTTAAGCACTTCCAATTATGTATTCTGGCACGATTTATTGAATTGGTTATGTCTTCTGGCGTGATTTTGTCAGCAGTCAACAATCAACATGGAGAACTTAAGCATCATTGCGGAGAATGAGATCTTAAATAATGATGCTGTCCTAATGGAAAATTGGGACATAGAACAACTTGCAAAAGAGCCAGCAAGCTTAGGAGGCAGTTCGGCACTTCTCAGGAGCTCAACTCATATGAGTTTGTGTACAGGAACAGCTGTCTCAATCGGAGTGTGTTTCAGAATTTTCTTGTGAACTCTCCGAGAATTATCCTGCGACATAACATCTTCACAGCTCTCTTCTGGTTCGTCTTCTCCCTCAGAACTTCCTTTTCATATTTCTTTTCTTCCAAAATTTCATATTTCTTCACTGCCTATCCTCCAGAGCTTATCTTTCTGCTACATCTGTCTTCCTTATATACATCAATGCAAAACAGCCTTTATTAAGGCTAACAATTGCATTGTGAAAGAGCATATATGTCCTTGGACATAATTATAGTAGCATTCATTATTATTTAGTTGTGTTACATTTCTCACTGCATCACGGTAATTATTTAGTTCTGTTACATTTGTTTACTGCTACCCGGTAATTATTTAGTTGTACTACATTTGATTACTGTTGCACGGTACTTATTCAGTTGTATTACATTTATTTTGTAGTGCACGAGCACTAATGGTCATTACTAAACGCCAAGCATTAGACAATAACAATTTTTTTTTCACTGTTTTGCGGTTAATATTCAATTTTATTACATTTGTTCACTATGTCGTGTTTTTCTATTATGACAGCATGTAACAGTTCAACAATACCAAACTCTTTCCAGTTTTACTAACGCGGCAGCGTTTTTTCCGTTTAACAGTTGGTACCTGACATTGCGCATTTACATCGTCCGCCATGACACGTCGACCTCTGGAGCAACATTGCCCCCCCCCATTTTATTACATATGTTATCTGGATTTTACAGCTGGTAATTCTGGATTTTAAGAAGATATTTTGCTGTTTCATTAGGTTTGTTCCAACACATCCTGATAGTTTGAGCATGTGTATTAAAGACTTTCAACTGGTATTACACTCCAGCAAACTGACTGTGGTTGTGTAAGTCATTTAGGTGTTTCAACAAACTTCTGATGCCATCAGAGACTGCCAGAAGCAGTATGTAGCAAATAGCATTTACTAATTCCAACTTATGATTAGTATATAATATATAAAAGTGGTTGCAAGTATATAATTTCACTAAAGTAGGTTAAATACCTCGAAACTAGTTCTGAAGTATTTAGCCTATTTTAGTGAAATTGTATATTTGTAACCACTTCTATATACTATATTTAATTTTTCACTATGTCTTCCGATTTAAAAGTTATGATTAGTAGCATACCACTGCATGCCCCTTAGACAATCACAGACCATATGTGAACTGAACACAGATCATCAGAAGGAACCAAATAGATTTGTTTTGACATGCAGTTTGAGCTGTCACTGTAACAAGCATATAGCCATAGGCTTGCGCAGACAGTGTCATTCAGCTAGTGAGTGTACATAATGGCAGTACTAGCTATGGGAACGTGGCATGATGCTTGTATCTTGTACGGATTTCAACGGTTATCTTTGCAAAATACATTTTAGTGCACATTAAAATACAGAAAGGTGTTTAACCTTATACACATTTAGACCCGGTAACTAGCAGCTGCCATGACCTATCAGGTATAAGGTTACAGTAAACAGTTAGCATCAAGTTAGCTATTCCTTGGTTGCAGTGTTGCCAATACACAACTGATGCAGCTTTCCACTCGACCCGAGTTTTCAATGTCTGCTCTAATTCTTTGTCAGCAGGAATAGAGGGAAGACTATGCTTGTTTTTATACTCCTTTTCCTGCTCATAAAATGCATGTGTCCATCGTAGCAATTCCAATGATTGGCAGTTAGCAGCACACATGAACACAAAGGATTATCCATTTGTGAATCATCACACAGCAGTCTACCTCTCTTAGACATTTCTACAGTAAAATGCTACTGCTCTTATAAGTATAAAATAAGTACAATATAAATATGAAAAACAAACAACAATAACAAATGAGAGCCAAACATGATGAGAACAACAGTTTATGAAAGTGAATCAGAAAGCCACAATTGCTGTATGCACCTGATAGACTCAATGTGCCAGCCAACCAAAACACATAGTTGGTATTAGCTAAAACCAGAAGTTGAGCTGGCTACGTTTCATTTCACGACCAACCGACCAAAATGCTGTGTGTGTTGCAATTGGCTCAGGAAGTATAGTGGATAGACTTTCATTTGTTATTTTGCAGGTTCACCGAATTAACTGATAGCTGTCAAGTACAAATTTATATTTGCGGGCATACAAACAGCTTGCTAGCTATTCACGTAGTTTGTCCCAATCTACATTTAATGCATGTCTGTACAGTAGTGCTATTTGCTCTGAACTAATTCTAACAGGCTCTGATTGGACCAGAAGTTAGTTGAAAAACCTGAATACTCGGAATAAGCAGTCTGACAGTGAATGTACTATTCCTATGTGATCTATCAAAATTGACAGCAACCATTGTCAAAATGATTCATCTATTTGAAATTCTGACAAAATACAATGAAAAGCTGTTCTATTCAGGCTAAAACAAATGCAAATTTTTGTTGTGCAAAAGCAGTGAAAATTGTGCTATTTACAGAAATCCACATAATTTGCTTTAACACAAGTGTGAAAAATAAAGTTACATTAATTAATGTAAGAAAAACATTTAAAAATTTAGAATATGCTTCAAAGACATTGCTCACTTCTATTTAATGTGTCTCATATGTTCTTTGAACCCAGTCTTCAAGTTTTTTAGTTTTTCCATTATGTACGTTCTTACAGTCCTTGCAGGTAATTTCATATTCCTTTGCATTTTTGTTAACTGGAATTTTGACCTCTCTTTTTATCCCTCAAACATTTTTATAATGAATTTATATGTTAGAGCCAATACAATACTGATTTCTTTGAAAAATGTATTTGTTGTTCATAAACAGAAATTCCTGGAATGCATTTTTTTTCTTTTCTTTTTTTTTACTTTCTCTACTACGTATAGTAAGTAGGGGAAGTATTGTATTCCACCCAAAAATTCGATACCGAGATTTCACCGGAAATACATGTTTTGAGACCCCCTGAATCCAAAAAAAAGCATTTTTGGAAACATGTCTGTGTGTGTGTGTGCGCGTGCGTGCGTGTGCGTGTGCGTGAACAGCATAACTCAAAAACGAACAGTCAGATAAACACCAAACTTGGTATTTAGGTTCAGTTTCTTCCAGAGATGCGACACGAAGGTTTTCAAGAAAATCTCCCCACCCCAGACTACCCTTTAAATGGAAGATTTTTCGAAAATTTTAATTTTCTCAAAAATGGCTCTAACGATTTTGATTAAAATATCATATGTTTAAGATATTGTCATGGAAAATGAAATGTATATCTCGAATTTTCTGGGAATGTCTCCAAAAGTATTCTTCATTGTGAACGACTTTTGCATAACTGGTAAACCATAAGAGATAGACAAAATTTTACTACACAAAAAAATGTAGATCACGTTAAAATACACAATTTATATCATATATATTTTTTTTGTTGAGTGAACCGTTTTCGAGTTATTGCTTGTTATTCCCTTAAATTTTTCAATACTTATTTTCTCAAATGGGAATTCGTTATTCATTTTTTTTATCTTGTATATGCAGAGAGCATTAATCTGTGGCAAAGGGAATGGTGCTTGATGCAGTAATTTGTATCACAAATTATTTAAATGTAAAGAGTGATTATAGTATGAATATGCATTATTATGTGACATTGATTTGAGATGTTTGTTGATTGTAATTATTGTTGGGAAGTAAGTTTATACTGCCTTACTGAAACTGACAATAATAGCGTGCAATAATGCAGCGAGGGGGTGAGCTGTTTATCATTATTAGAGACGAGGAAGTTACGTAATGTTGGCGCGTTTTTCTTAGAATTTGCTGGAACATTCTTCCTAGAGCATATGTATTCATAATTTTCATTGGATATTAAAATAGACGCTAATGTTGGCACGTTTTATTAGCCAATTGCAGCTCAGTTATAATCTTTAGGCATATCGGGGTGTATGAGTATAAAAGAGCTAGGTTAGAGGTAGAGTCCGTCAGTTCACTGAAAATATTTGTATGATACACGTCGCCTTCAGTCCAGCAGAAATATTACACGTCGGCTATCGATTCGCAAGTTACGCATATAAGAGTTATGAAAAATCTCAAGTATGGTAAAGTTAATTATACAAAAGGTTGAAGTACGTGAATTAAAAGTGATCAGTAAGAAGTTGTTATAACAGTTTCAGTTTGGCGAGTGTCTAGATCAATGTGTAACTGTGATAGTGAATGTGTTCGACAGTAAAAGTATAAAAGAAATTCTTTCATCAGTGTTATCTTTGGATAAAAGATTCCTTTCCGTTTACACAACCTGTATAAAGAGAAGTGCTCGACCAAAAAGATCATAGCTAGCCGGAGGACAGTAAACCAAAATTAAATAAAATAACAGCATTCTTTCAAACAAACACTAATACTACCGCAAATTGCTAACACCAGATAGAGCTACAAACCTAACAAAGAATCACGTCACAAAATGGCTTCACCATGTGAAGTAAACACACATACACAAATAACATTATAAATTTACCATCGCAAATTGGCTCCCAAGCGTGGGGCTCAACAAATTAAATATAACATTACAAGTATACCACTTCAAATTGGCTACCACAACGTGGGGCTACACAATAATGTTAAATAAATAACATTAAACCACCTTCATGCTGCACCTAGCAACCAGCTATTAAGAGATATGTATGCGCTTAAAGGCTACTGTATTTCTATATTGCCCTGGTAAATATATATTCCCCTTACATCTATGTACAAGAAAATTAGCAATAAGATAGAGTCTGCAAATGTTTATCTCGATTAACATGAAGTAGATGGAGAATAAGCGTTTGAAAAATAGTTTGTACAAGAGTAGAGAAAGTCATATGATTGTAACACATCAGATTTTTTTTAATTCTGTTTGGCATAAGGTTGAAATATTCATTATTTCTTTATGACTTTGGAACGGTTAGATCTTTTTAATTATTTCCTGTTTTGGAAAGCTTGTTTCTTCTGCATTGCTGTCAATCTTTGATACTTCAGTTCATCTTCTTTGTTGTTTAGCGCAATATTTACCAATATGATGTGACATGTCTATGTGCTGTTGGGTTAATATAGTCACTTGTATGTGTATCTTTCTGTTATTTCATTCCAAATTGCATCCAAAAAAGGTACATTCAAGGGTTCAATCTAAGTGGTAAATTTGATGGAGGGAGCTTGCAAATTTAGTTATTTTAGGAATCACTTCATTTTAAAATGACAAATGTATTTCCATACATCTAAACCACATTTTGTTATGAATATAGTTTCATTCAACTTTTATTTATAAGTATTAACATCTCGGCGGCGCCGTGGCCGAGTGGTTAGACCGGGTTCAATCCCAGGGACCTGCATGTGGGATTTGTGGTGGACAAAGCGGTGTCTGGGCGGGTTTTCTCCGGGTTCTCCGGTTTCCCCTGCCATTCATTCCACCAACTGCTCCATCATCACCTTTCCTTTCATCCATTTCGCCACCATTTCATTTCATCTACTTCCTTCATCCCATACCAGGCATTGGGCTGATCACCCATCCTGGACAGTCTGTCTGGTCCATGAGAGTGTCTGCTCCTCGACGGGCCTCTGACCCCAGGCACCCGCCTGTAAGTCCTGCATAAGATGAGGATAAACAGTGAATGAATGTATTAACATCTCTCCCTCCCCTACCTTAATCTTTAGTAAATAATTCAAATGTACAGAGATGATAAATGCAAAAAAAATGTTATAGAGATTTTCATGACAATCATAAATTGTAGTTATACAGTATAAACTCCTACTATAATAAATGGAAATAAAAATTTCAGTCATATTTAACATATTTCAAAAGATATTTGTAATTAAAAATAATTTACATACTTGCACAGCTTTATGCATATTTTGAACAAATGTCTAAAGTGAAGCTATTTTAAAATCGTTGATTTTATATACACAACATATCACCGTCTGCACAAAGACTTTGCACCAACACACGGAGAGGAGAGAGATTGGAGAGGGAACAGAACCAGTTAAATTGAAGTTATTGTACAATTTGCTTTACAATTTTTTTATACAATATATATCATAGATATCAGTCTTATCCCTACATCTTACGTACAATTTCTCTGGTGCTCAGATTGCTTGGCTCCCAGGTCTTATCGCTCACTGATCGGCCGTTTTCTCTTTGCCTCTCTTACTTTTCTAGAACATTTTTCCTTTACCTTCCTTAAAAATTCTCCCAGGCCCTTGATTTTCTTTTCTTATTTCCCTGACAGCATCTTTATAGCTACTATTTTCTTATCCATATTTTCCCACTTCTTCTCCCATACTTCTTCCCCTCCCCCAGGTCCTTATTTCCTTACATTCTGTCATATAGTGTTCTGTACTTTCTCGTTCTCCACACAACTTGCATATCCCTGTTCTGCTGCTCTCAGCCCTCTTAAATACATTGATCTCATTCTCATCCATGCTAAACCTTCCCTTTCTTGTCTGTTACAGCAATCAACCTCTCTTCCTCACCCCTTCTTTATCAATTTATAAAAGCTTAATGATTTTTTATTTTCAAGGCTTCCCCATAGTTCTTGTCATTCTATATTTCTCCACTCTGTTTCTTACTACTTTCCAAAAACCGTTTGTATTTCTTTCCTCTATCCCCCATATATCCCCCATTCCAATTAAATCCGTTATGTTTTCGGTTTCTTTCCATCAGCTGTTTTTGCTTATTAGAACCTTCTGCTGAGTCATGCATATCTTCCTTCCTCCATTGTCATACATCTAAAACAAAATTTTAAAATTCTTTCTGCTATTTTACCTTTCCTAGTACTTCTACTAATGCATCCTTGCTTGGTGCTGCTCTTGGTAGCCCAATTAATTCTTTACAAGACATTCTATACATTTGGTCAATTTTCTTGCTTAATTCTCCTCCCTCTTATAACAGTTTTTATTCTACCAATGCCTCATACATTCTCCCCTACCTTTTGTCAACATCTGTAATTTATATTTGCATATTTTTATTCCTGTCATAGCTGCCTTCCCTTTGGGTAACATCTTCCTGCTATGTGCTCCCCATTCCCTGCTATTACTCAAACCTATTCCTAAATAGTCATATTCTTTTGACTATCTCCACTTCTTGACCACCTACAAACCATTTAACAGAACCAGTTAGAAACAGCACATCACAGTGCAGGGCAAGCAAGTCCCTGTAATATGACCATGTGTCCAAACAAAGGCTCTGTAGCTTCAGTAAATGCTTGCTTACCAAGTAAGGCAACCCACAACAAATACAGGCAACTACTAGTAGCATTAAAATACCCATTTGTAGTAACAGAAACGTAAATGTTACATAATGAACCATTTTAGCTGTCATCTGTGAGTCTCTGGAAAAGTAACCATGTTAAATTGTTGTTAAAATCATAGTATTATTTATTCATATCATTAAGCATACCTTTTAATTGCTGTTTACTAAACAGCTTCAGCAGGTTTCAAGCAGATTGGCTACTGCCAGCGCTCAGCTAGAGGATGAACGCCAAATGAATTGTGCATTGCAGCAGAACCAAGCTGCATGGCAATCGAAGTTTCAGACGTTGGAGAAGCAATTTTCAGATTATAAGGTAGAAAAGGATAAGGTGAGAAACATTTACCAGATTCCTGCATTTGTAATCATAAGACTTGAAATAGAATTAAGGATTTGTAAGCCACATGCTGGAATGCCAGTTTGAGATGAAATTATTTCAAATGAATGTGTCAGTATGGTGTAGTTCATTTCAGATATGGTTCCGCTGCGGCTGCTGGCACTCAGTAGATAATAAGAACTCTCAGGCAATTAGTCCAAGTAGAGAAAGGCTTGTACAATTAGTTTAAACTAAATTGTTATTGATACAGGCTTTTTATTGTCACAGATTGACACTTTTGTTGAACAAAGACTATAATGACAGTTTAATTCACCATATAGTCATAAATTTGTTACAGCAAGAGCAGATCTAAGTCATCACAAATTTATATGCTGCTATATTTATTTATTAATTAAATTATTTACTTATTTATGTTACAATTATTAATCTCCATTATAATAAATTGTAGGACCTGCATTATTATTAAACTTGACAAATCATCATGGTACTTTTATGTACCAATTACATATAACAGAAAAGCAGCAAGATATTACTTGAATAATGAAAAAATTACTTATAACTACTCTTGAAGTGAATGATAAGTCAATATTTCAAGCTTGTTTTATGATATTTATTTAAATAGAAATGAATCCTTTGATATTAATGTAAATTTTACAATTCTTTGTATGTAAGATGTTCAAAATGATCTTGTGTAAGAGTCTGACTCGTAAGAGATCTTGTATGAGAAGCCTTCTCGTAAAAGATCTTGAATAAGAGTGTTTTAAATCTGCTTTGCTAGTAATTATCTTTAACAATATAATATATTAAATTTTATACTATTACAGTGAGTAAACAAATTGAAAAATATTACCTAGATGCAAAACGTCACAGCTATTTGCATGTTTTATAACAACATTAAGGCAATGCCTGTTAAAATCATAAAGCTGAAGTTAAATTTGTCATACACAAATAGATTTGCATTTGTTTCTTCATTTTGATTTAACCTTAAGCTGTACAGGTTAATTTTCTTATTGAATACAAAATACAGTGCCATCAGTTTAAATGGGCCTGCCCCTCGTGGCATTGTGACGGTGGGCACACAGTGCCTGTTCATCAACACTCCACTCCCTGTACGGTGGCAGTAGCACTATTTTGCACCATGTGAAGCACGTGCGAGGTCGGCCAAGGCAGTGGAACATTGGTTTTGTTGCCGATAATTTGTGTAACAGTGTATTTGCTTGAGTTCATGGTGCGATTTTGTACTGAACAACAAATATTCATTTGTAGTCTTTTCATAAAATACACATCACCTGCTCAGTGTCGTAAAGCATTTAGGGAAAGGTTTCCTGACATTGATCTGCCCATAGATGTACAGTGCATAAAATATTCCACAAATTCAATACTACAGGATTTGTATTAGACCCAAAAAAAAGACACCATGTGCTCACAGAAGAAAAGCTTGATGTCATGCTCGCCCCGAAAGTCTCTTAAGTTAGCACAGCAAGCAGGTGTCAGCTTTGGATCAGCACAGAAGGCCACAAAAATGCTAAACTTGCCACCATACAAAACAACAGAGGTGCAAGCCTTAAAGGACAAGGATGCCCAGACTAGAATAAGATTTTTTGAGCCTGGTTTCTTGAGTCTGTGCGTGTCAGTATCATAAACCCGCAAGTAGTGTTATTCAATGACAAGGCGTAGTTTCATCTCAATGGACACATTAACATGCAAAATAATCGCTACTGGGCAAATGGTGTGCTGTGAGTGCGACGAAAATCATTGGCCTATTTTCTTTCATGAAACCACTAATGCAGAACAATACCAAGCCATAATTTTGGAATCGTATTTTACTCAATTGACTGATGAAGAAGAAACACATGGAGTGTTTCAACAAGATGGTGCTACATCCCATACAGCTCGGACTTCATTGTGTGCTATTGCTGACATGTTTGGTGACAGAGTAATGGGGAAGTGGTCCCCTAGGTCCCCAGACCTAACACTCTGTGAATATTATTTGTGTGGCACTTTAAAAGATAGAATATATAAAACAAATCCCCAAACGTTAGATGAATTGCAATGTAACATACGGGAAGAAATAGCCAACATCTCACAAGAAGAGTTATACTGTGTGAATGCAAACCTATTGAGACACATAACACTTGTCTTGCAGCACAAGGAGAACATTTTTAACATCATCTTTGAAACAGGTAAACAATGTAGACACACATTAAATGTTCGTAATAATGAATAATGTTACTACGTTAGCCTTCTGTGTTCCTCTGCTGGCCGCACGGGGAGTGGAGTGTCGGCGGCCAGGTGCTATGTGCCGTGAGGGTTGGGCCATTTAAACTGATGGCACTATATAAATATGTAGTGTTTGAAGGTTATTCTGTAGCATCTTTGTAAATTACGTATTAATGTAAAGTATTGCCTATAAGAGGTGGCTTCTATGAATAATATATAATAAGATTTAGAATTTGAGGATCAAAATTAATATTTGTTTTGTAAATGCCAAAACAATAACTCCTGCTTTAGAATAAACAAAAAGTTATTAACAAGGTGAACAGCAAGCAAGCTGGTGTTCCAGACAGGAGTTTTTAAGAATCTGTTTATAGTGAATATAAGGCATATTATTACAGAAACATAATATTAGATCATATTATTTTATAGAATGATGCTTGCTAACATAAATTTTATTAGCACAAAGATTAAATGCAAATTGAAAGAGTAAAATTCCCCATTATTATATGAGTTAACAGTACACTAATACGTCATTTATCTGCCAATCACTTGAAGTAGTATTGTTCTTCAACTGTTGTAATTTATTGTTTTTGAAGCTTTACTGTTGTTGTTTTGATGTTAGCCACACGCTTTGGGCATTAATTTGAAGTGGATTATTTGTTACATAATATGCTACTGCGTATGAGAAGCTGATTTTTGAAGATGTATTTTTGTTGTTATGCTCCAAGTTTTAAAGTATTATATTAACTTTGTTATTAAACTGCTTCTATAGGTAGTATTTATGTTTATGTTTGCCTCGGCTGCTTCAGTATTGTTTTAGAGTCACATATCTCTTAGACAGGGCGTGGATGTGTGAGTGGTATCTTGTTTAGCAGAAACAAATCGTAGACCTTCTGATTTTGTGAGGGAGAATCAGAATTAGTTTCAGGATGTAGGCTTACACAGATTTTTAAGTTTTAAATTCACTTCTTTTTATTAAGCCTTGGCACAAATTAAATAGCACTACACTGATATTAAGAGCTGTGAGATTCTTTAATTTAAAACTTGCACTTTGTTATCACGTATACTTAATTTTTGTTACACACGAATACGTAATATTTTTTTAGAGAACGCATCTTCCATCCGGTCACTACCAAGGTCTGCCAGCAACTGAACATATTTCAACTGTCCAAACCCGTAAGCTTCTGTATTTGAAGTCTCTGATTGGCTAATCCTAGTCCAATAGAATACCTGCATTTAATTAAAGCTTTTTCTGGCTGTTGATTGGCTATTTTTAAACTGTCACAAAATTTACATTATCGTTGCTCTAATCATAACTAGTAACATTTAAACTCTCAAACTCATTATTGACTCAAGGTTACCTCATTGTTAGCAACTTTAAACTTATTTTTCTCACAGCTCTTACATTATTAAATTACATAATGCATTTACATAATATTATTGAACATGTTTACAATAATATAAGCATATGCAATGACTGTTACATACATTTTTTTACAAATTATTACATACATATTGCTTCAAGGCGGGCTGTTATTGAAATTATTCAAGTGTTAAAAATACTGCCTCACACTAAAGGATATGTTTCAATCCTCTTCTTTAGTAATAAGTAAATGATGATTTAGGGTCAAATTAATAGTCGTCGCTTATGTGAAAAGCAGATGCTTAAGCAATAAGTATTTCCTTCTGATAAGGAAACGCTTATTACATTTGATATACATAGGCGGTACTTATATGCTCAGCGCTAAACGTTTCCTTATTTCCGTAGCACATGTGGCAACATGGTTCAGCTGTTTCACACCAATCGGATGCACAAAGGAATGTGTAAATGAACATGCAGGTCACCACATAGCCAGCTGCCATTTTCAGTTTTTTTTTGTTTTTTTTTTTGTTTTTTTTTTTTTTTGTTCTCAACAGCTGTTGAGCATGTGGTAGGAGTTTGCGAGTTTTAAATGGTACATTTATTAATTAGTTAATTTTCATTTAAAATCAAGTAGATTGTAAATTTAGTTAAGGGTTTGTAGTTATACAGTTACATTAGTTAGGTCGAAAACATGCCAAAAGGAAAACATTTCAATGAGCAGGAAAGAAACCAACTAATTGAGTTGGTACTGAGATAAAAAGACATCATAGAATGCAGGCAATTAACGCTGTGTGATGTACTGGCCTTAAGTAGTATTTACTCGTGGACTGTTTTAAAAATGAAAACCTGACTTTCTAGCATAAAGTGTTAGTAGTTAGAAGTATTTACAATATGCACACTGTGTATATGCATGGAAGCAAATCACAAATGCAATTACTACACCATCTAGCAGTAATCAGAAAAGCAAAAGAACCCAATAGCTTACAATGTTTGGCTTTAACAGCAGTTTTACACGCGAAATTGGTAAACCTCTGTTCAAGATTTTGGTAACCCAATGCATATTTGCAAATTAATGGTAAAGATTTGTGACTTGTTAAGCAATTCATTGCAGTCATAGTGATTATGCAAAATAGGCAGTTTGATTGAGAAAAGCACTGCAGAGATATACTTTATTTATTGCAGAAATATTTCTGCATCTTATTTTTAGGATTTTATTAAATGATTCTGAATAAGTGCGGCGGAATCTCATTTTCTAGGGACCTAAGGACTTTGGACAACATAAAAGGGAAAAAATTTGAACAGAGAATATATGGATAGTGTTATAGCACTGAGATTCTACACATTATCTTTTCAAGTAAGCCTGTCTCACGTTGCAACTTCATAACCTCTGTTAAGGTTACATTATTTAGCAAAGGCTAAATTATTACAACAGCGGCTTTGGTAAACTGATATCGCTTCTTAACTTCAACATCACTTTGCATTTCAAGTGAACTCTACAAATCACACAAATTCGTTTAGTAATGCGCAGTACAATTTCGTTATGAAATTCCATATACTCCACGAAATTGCTATTACCGTTATCTTCCATTGTAGGCAGTTGGTGCAAGATGGTGGCAGCTCTCCTTATTGCATATAAGTGGAAGTGGGAGCTTCCTTATATGAATAGGCATTTCCTTATTCGCATGAAAGAATAGCATCTGTGTATTGAAAATCGCTGTTTAAGGGCTTCCTTGAAATAAGCAACGACTATGAATTCGACCCTTAGTGTCTTGATTCTGACAGTTAATTATGACTATTAATTTGCTGCATATCTTTCAGAAAAATATTAGGTATGATAATAGCAAGAATGGAGATAAGGAACTTTTTCATTTCCTTTGTGGCTATTTAATAATTCTTATTTGCTGGTGCCACAGTTTTAATACTCACAGTAGTAATTGACCACATTCTCTCATTTAAAGAGGGTATGCATATATTGTATGTAAAAATTGCTTAATATAAAATGTTACATAAAGATAGTCATTTTTTGTTTCTGTTTTTCATGTTAAAGTTAGAATTGGCAATGGCACATTACAGAAGCCCCTTAGATTCATGACTACCCTGCTATCTTTATGCCAGAAATGTCTAGAACTGCACTTGAAACTGAGAAAAATGATAAGGAATGCAATGACAGCCTTGAATTCTGACAACTATAGAGCAGACTTTGCACAGAAGTAGAAAAAAGTGAAATATGAAACTAGATAGATAGATAACTTTATTTGTACATTTTTATACACAATTCTTTTTAAAATCTTCCACTTATAAACTAACTTAACCAGTGTACAGATTTCCTTGCCAGCTATGCTGCTCTTTTTGCCTGGCACCCTGGCCTTCTGGCTCATCTAATCATCTCTTGCTACCCTTAATCCCTATTGCCCATCCTCTCCTTCCTCCGTTTGCCTTTCTACCTTTCTTGTCTCTCTTACTTTTCTAATCCATTTCTCTTTTACTTTCTTTAAGAAATCCCCCATATTCTTATTTTGCTTTTCTTCTTAACATTTTAATTGCTACTATTTTTCCATCCATTTTTCCTTCCATACTTCTTGTCTCCATTCTGCTAATTCTTTGCATTCTGTCATATAATGCTCTGTGCTTTCACTACCTCTGCTTATTTCACAAATTCCGTTTTTTTGCCTCTTAGCCCTCTCAGATACATTGATCCTGTTCTCATCCATGCAAACACTTCTTTTTCTGCTCTATTACAATAATCCACATACCCTTCTCTTCCACATTTCCTTTTTACTAATCTATAGAACCCTAGTGACTTTTTATTCCCTAAGCTTCCCCAAATCTCTTGTCTTTCTATGCCCTCCACTCTGTTTCTTACTGTTATCCAGAAGCCATTGCTATTTTTTTCTCCAAATATCTCCCATTCCTATCTTCTCCATAATTTTTTCTACCCCGCCCACCAGCTATTTTTATTTTTCATACTCTTTTGTTGTTCCATGCATATCTGTAAAATTTCCTCTTCATCCTTTCTCAGGCATCCAAACCAAAATTTTAATATCCTTTCCAGTATCACTCCCTTTCTTCTTGTTCTTCCTAGTTCCGCAAATGCTACTTCCCCTGGTGCTGATCTTGGTAACCCCAATAGCTCTTTACAGAACATTCTATAGCTCTGGTCTATTTTTCTGCTTAATTCAGATCCCCCCCCCCCAAATTTCTACTGCATATAGCATTCTTGCTTCTACCAATGCTTCATACATTCATATGAGACTAAGTGGAACATTATTATCCGTTGCAATGATGTGGATTGGTTGATCGGTTAACCGAAAAAATCAGATAACCTGCACTATAAAAATTTTCCAAAAATTAAATACTCATTACTTACAGTTTTGTAATTTGAAGCTCCTGTTGTGCTGCTACAAATATTGTCTGCATATGTACACTACACAATATTATACAAAAAATGCAAAAACATGCAACTATGTACACGACAAAACTTTATTTACACTTTTGTACACATACACTGTACCTATTCTCATAACCTCTCTGCTGTTAAGAAACCAGTTAATATTCTTTTAACTTTAGATTTGCTTCATTTTGTTTTTATATTCACTTCTCATTTTTCTAATGGTGAGGATATTGGGAAATAGGGTGTCAGCTTCCTGTTCCCAGAAATTCTAGTAAAGTTTCTGCTGATTGAAGACTTGCTTGTAGTGATACATGTCTTTTTTTCCATTACCTACTTTCTCCTCGTACCCCTTATCAAAATCAAGTTATTTTCCAAGTTCTTGCATTCATAACTACAACTGGTAACAATCTCATCATCAGTTTTTACTTCGTGTCCTGGTAACCAACTATCAACTCTGAGCTATTGTTGCAGGCTTTTTTCATCCACATCAGTAAATTTATTATTGCTTTCAATCATTTTGAAAAGGGACTCCAAATATCTTTAAACCTCTTCATCAGATGCAGGATTTCGTTTACCAATTCCTCAGCATTTAGGTACAATTTCCTCCAAGAGCGTACAATGTTCTGATTTGAAATCGTGCTCCATGCCTTGGCTGCTAAATATATAGTCTCCTTTAAATTCATTTCTTCCAGAAATCTATCATTGATGCATCTTCTACAAGCAATAGACTCAAAAGTTTTCTCCTGTAATGACGCCTCATTGTTTTAATCACACCCTGATCCATTGGCTGGAGAAGTGATGTGAAGTTAGGCAGCAGGAAAGAAACAAAAATGTTTCCATCACGTGATTTCAATTCTGTCTCATTGGGAAGGGAGAGGGCATTGTCAATAAAAAGAACAGCTTTTACTGGCAATCCTGCAGATTTCAAATAAGCACTAACCTTGGGCACGAACTTGGAAGGAAACCAGGAAGTAAAACTGTCACGCATCATCCATGCTGATTTACTGTGGTAGTAATCAGCAGTAAAATATTTGATTTCCGTACATGTTTTGCCTTCCATATACACAACTACTACATTTTGTGTTCTCCACTTGCATAGCACAACACATTAACGTTATCTGTTCTTTACTAGACTTGTGTCCATGGACACGTCTTTTCCAATGAAGCTGCAAGAGTTTTGCTTGGAAGACAGTACAGTCCGGTTTCATCTGTTATAAATCTGATGTGGCACAAACTGGTGCTTTTCAGTAACACGTTTAAATTCTGTTTTAAACTGTTCTTGCAGCATCTTATCAGCACTAAGATCTCCTACTAGAAAAAGTTCACAAATTCCATGACAAATTGAACGTGTTGAATACTTTAGGGTGATATGTAAATTTGCAGTATTTTTATTTTGAATCCGTCTTGTTTTAACTTACTCAGTCACCAAATTGGATTTAAAACCATTCCAATTCCTTGTTATAATGTTGTGACCTCTAAACACACTAGCTCAATGGGGTGGTAGAGCGACTCGCAACTCGGGTACCGAAGAATCTAAAAGTTAATAATTTACATTATGCAAGGTCACGACGAGGGACGCAGCTAAGAGAAATGTGAAAAATATTAGGAAATACCTAGTAAAAGGATTACTACATGGTGTAGATGAGAGAAGGGATCTATCTACTATGATAATTTAAACATAAGGACGATGGATGATAAGTGGGTTTATTGATGTAAAGGGATACAGTACCTCCATGTTTCCATGTCTGTCAGTGGGAGACGCCATGCTTGTACGCATGGGTAGTGCGCACACTACACAACCTGCCTCTTCCAGTAACTAGCCACAACTGTCGTCTACTGACTGACTGACTCAACCCACGCTAACTCAGCATGATGACGCTATCTAAAACTCGTTTATCCCCACCACTTGCGCAATACCCAATCTGGGCAGCCAAGTCACGTACGCAACAATACTTGTACGTCACAATATTCATTATGTGTCAATGGGATATTAACCAATTTGTGAATTAAACTAGAAAGATGGCATGTTGATGTGCTTTTAGGTTGAAACTGTTGTTTTTAATGTAATTATTTGTGTTGGTTTCCTGATCTTTATTTCTCATGATTTTTAAATCCAAGAAGGGTGATCTTTCCATTCTGTCCTATATTGATGGTAAAACTTAATTGATCTATCTTGCAAACTGAGGAATTTCAAAGCATCTTGAGCTTGGGCAATTGGGGATGTGAGTAAGTTAAAAAAAGCTCTGTCGACCACTCAGCTGATGATGAGGAGGATGTGCTCCTCGAAAATGTTCTGGAATAGTGACAAGTAAGTGGAGCAAAAGTGTTTTGAAGGTTGACCAAGCTTTTTTGCAAGTTTGATATTTTTTTTTTTTAATTTCTTATATTACAACTAGTAATACAACTAACCAGCAATTTACATTTGATTGACTAAACTTGTAGCTTGTGCTTCTGCCAGTTTAAAAGGTTCTTTCCTCTTGACCCTGCAAAGCAGACCATGCTTGTCAGATGTTAAATCACTTCAATGTTTCCATGTTGATGAAGTCTAGCCTCATGCTTCTGCAACAGTTAGGATTCCCAGGTCTTGTATACTTTTGTTACTGCTTTTGCTTGCACAGCCGCAAAGCTGAATGCCATAATACGGTGGCTTAATCACTTGTTTGTACAATAGCACCTTGTTATAGGTTGTCAATTGGAATCTCTTTCGTATGAGCCAATTGATTTCCCTTGCTCTGAGTCTCACTTGTTCTCATTTTTTTTTGTATGTGTTCTTTCTATCATAGTTTAATGTTGAGGTTCATACCAAGATACTAAATATTAGTTTTGAAAACATAAAGTCAGAAGCCTATTTTGTGTATTCTCAAGTGACCGCTTTTCAATCATCTATATTAACACCGAAAAATCTATTAGTCATTTGTAGATTCTCTAATCTACATTAAGGTCAAAATTATTTTAAATAAGTTGTTAGACTATGAAATAAATTTTTTGATGAAAAACCACAACATTTTATATGCATGTGTTGAAAAAAATACGTATCATTGTTTTTTAAGTGGATAATTTTGACAAGATCCTTCAAAACACTGAAGAGTCTGTTGGATTTATTTGTAATTCAGGACATCAGATTAATGATTTATTTGAACAGTCAGAATGCTTGAGACAGTTACAGAAAGCATTAGATGGAGATGAAGGTTTTAAAAAAAAGCAAAGTGGATGTCATTTTTTCAATTGTGCAAATCCCCTTTCAGAGCTATGAAAGTAGCAAAATTTGATTTAAGTATTGTTTAACCATTCCAACTTTAGCATCAATGATCTGTTGAGCGGAGTAGGTTAAAGAAATCTTGTTATTACAGTATAACATAAAAAACTTCACTTACACTCAATTGTATGACCATATTTTGAAAAAAAAATAAGAGCCCTCCTGAAATGCATAAGAAAGATAAAAAAAAAAAAATGACTGGCATGCTAAATCATAATTCTTTTGTTATACTTTTATGTACGCTTAATAATTCCTCCCATAGGTGTCCATCATTCTCAAAAAGTTGTCGTGATTTCACTTGTATGTATGGGAATCCTACATGTGCACCAATTAGGCAACATGATCCTACTGTTCATTCCAAACCAGAGTGCCTCTCACTGTAAATAAACTCTTTGTATTATCCCCGCCCCTAATAGCTACTTGTTCCTCTCTCACGTGCTTGCTACATATCACTTAAAGCTGAACATTGTTTCAATCTATAAAAAGGCGCCCTGTGTGAGAATCATAGTTCAAAATGCAACCTGAAGTAACAGTCGATTTTATAAGCATGTGGAAATGAACATTTTTCTTATGTTAATCATAATCCTCAGGCAAAAGTGCAACACCCAAATCCGAATCCTCCGAAGATGACTAACTGCCATATTGGTATCACAACTATTCTCCAAGTAAATGACAACCATGTCCACAGCATTGTCAGACACAAAACAGGTTTCCACATTCGATTCTCCTCTTCTATTATGTCTGTTTATATTCCCTGTGCGCTTTGGTTACACTTCTCACTGAAACACCTCTAAAATCAGATATTGGTTTCATAATATCCACTAATACAAGTGTCAGGTATTTTTCTAATAGTGAGTTGAATACATTAAGTATTGTTTGTTTTTCGCCACTTTTTAACTGTTTTCCGCTTTTGTGTTTGAACAGTTTATTTGCACTACACACACCTTCCTCTGCCATGAAAACTCAAATATAATTTGACTAAATTACAAGATTTGACCTGAGCTGAGCATATGTGTGCTAGCGTATTATGAATGACTTCGCTTATCATATTTCCTGTGTTATGCAAAGTGTTTATTCAGTACTCAGATAGCACCTCTGGGAATTCATTGCTGCATTTCTTATATATGTAAGAGAATGGCAGTCATGCATAAGGTTAGTAATTAACAAGCAAGATACTCTCAGCGTTAGCGCAATAGCGGACGAAAATCATATTTTGTAATCTTTTAACAGTTAGTATATATCCACTACCTTTAGCAATGAGTTCTTATGATAACGGCAATAAAATGTGCAGTTCTATACCTTTTCTGCCCCAATGTTTCATAATACAATGCATTTTTTAAGGAACTACAGAAGAGCCAAAAAACTCAAACCAGCTGTGCAGTGTTTTTCCTGTCCGCGTCCTCGGCACTTGTTGCAGTCTGCCGCTATCATAAAAAGGCACGGATTAAACCATACAACATTTTTAAAATTACTTTTAACGTAGTAGGGTCAGTATTTTTGAGTCAATAGTCGAAGCGCGTGCATATGCAAATACAATTTTGCCCCCTGTTTTTAGAGAATTAACAGGCAGGGAGCATGATTTTGCCTTTTTTCAACAAGATTCTGCAACAACTTATACGGCCAATATTTCAATGAGAACAATTGAAAGTGTAGATTGAGTCTCACTTTTCGACACCCACCTTCACTAATTAAATGTTGTATAAAACAGAAATGTTTACGAGGGCATTTGTCCTCATCCTCAGCAACTGGGATGAGCCACTCAGTTGCTGATGATGAGGATGAATGCCCTCGACAACGTTTCTGTTTTATGCAACATTTAATTAGTGAAGGTGAGTATCGAAAAGTGTGACTTAATCTACCATCATGAAGAATACTTCACAGCTAATAGTGCTTCTGTTTTTAATCTTTAATTGAAAGTGTGTTTGAGGACAGAATTATTAGTAGAGATTTGTGGTCCCCTCAGTCCCCTGACCTAACCCCCCTGCGATTTCTATCTCTGGGGTAACTTAAAACATAAAGTGTGCAAGACAAACCCACACACCCTGGAAGAATTAAAACAAAATATCCGCCAGGAAATTGCCAACATTTCTCAACGTGAACTACGGTCAGTGATGGGTAGTTTCCTAAACAAGTGCCAAAAATGTATGGACGACAGCATCTCCTTTCATAAATTTGGTAAGTGAAGCCTTTAAAAGTAGCTTTAAAAATATTGCATGGTTTCATCCGCGCCTTTCTATAATAGCGGCAGATGGCAACGAGCGCCAAGGACGCAGACAGGAAAAACATCACGTAGTCGGTTTGTAGTTTTTTGGCTCTCCCTGTATTTATGTTGGCGTATGAGAGTGTTCTTTAGGTTCATGACAAGCAGAAGCATGTGTTTTTGTTTACATCAAAGGGAACTCTGGTTTGGAATGGACAGTAGTATGTCTTGACATTTCAGCTATGGCCAATTTCTGATTAAATAAAAGCCAAAGTCACAACCATCAGATACATAATTTTTTTTTTGAATAGTGTGTAATGCCAATTCTTACAGCATATGGCGCCACAGGTGATAGTCTCTGGTGATACATGAAATAATTTAATGAGAAAGAAATTTAAGAAGGAATATCCAAGGTTTGCGAAAAGTATACATTTGCTTTCTTGAAAGATAACTTATTTGGAGCGTAGTATGATTAAAAGCTATTTTTTTATTCTTTTTCTTAAACATTAGCTTCAAACTCTGGTATACAATATCTTCAATGTGTGTTTTTCCCCGCCATTGTGTCTGCAGGAGCTAACTGATGTAAAGGAACAGCTACGGGACATAATGTTTTATCTCGAAGCTGAGAAGCAGATATCTGAAGCAGTTAACAAGGATGAAATAGCTGAAGGACGAATTGTAATTGGACAACCTTCTCCTTCAGCTTCTGAAGCTAGTGGAAAGAGCCATCGCAGACGAAGACATAGATAAGTTCCTGAGACTTAACCAGCATGAAAGCTACAGACTGTGATTTATTTTGAGACAAATAATATTATGTGAAATGTAAAAAGTTGTCAACAAAAGCAGAATCTTTTCAAGAACAACGGGAAGTGGGCATTGTAATACTGAAATTTGATTTTTGTACTTAGAGAATGTCATCATGCATTGTGCCCTTCAGTTCTTTAACTTTCAGTGAACACTGTAAAAATAAATATGTTTTAAAATGTTTTACATTTATTTCTCTTCCCGATTAAATCAGCAGATCTTTGTTCCAGCATAACTGACAGCTGTATACATAAAGGTGAGCATAAATTACTATGGTGGTTATGAATTTTCTGGCTATTTTGAGTCGATTGTAGTGACTCTAACTTCACTTACTTGGTTGAAATGGACAGTTTCAAACACGTTCATGTGTTCATCTTCAGCTCTGGCCCAACCGGTGGATGGTGCCAGAGAATCTCTACATGCTGTCTCTGTGAAGACGTCTGTTAACAAGGGATGTGCACGACCTTGAACACTCAAGCCACACGATGGTGTGCTTGGAATATAGGTTACTCATCCTAACAACAGTGGCGTGAGTCATTCCCATGCAAAATTCTGCTTTTGTCTGCTAGCACCAACAAGTACTGCCTCAGTGTGAGGAGTATAGCTGCGGTAGGAAGCCATCTTTTGGAGTGTTTGGTTGTGGGTTAGAGTGTAAAGTGTACATTGGTGTCATGACGTGAATTAATCCCATGAATGTTGTCAAACTCTTAGAGGCAAAGTTGCAATGTGCTGAATATGGAAACATAATCAGAGTTGAGGATATGGAGTTTGCCAATATGTTAAATAGCAGGATAATTTACGGATACAATGGGAATGACACAAAAATGCATTAAGATACGCTGGATAGAAATAGTGATTTTGAAGAACTGGAAGCATCCATACCTGAAGTTGACTCTTCCAGCAGTATAAGACTCTTGTCTCCAGACTAACAGGAACCTTCAAGTGCAAGTGAGTACAGCCATCTCACCCAAAGTGTCAAGGCCCGTGTATTATAAGATATTGATGACAATATACTGGAGAACATTTATGAGGACTATTATACTCATGGCTTCAGCTCCTATAGCAAACTTATAAGGTGCTATAAGTGCATTCAAAGTAAATAAAATTGCAAGTTAATATTAGATTATGTGACTACAGAAAGCGAGAGTTTCCTTCCACTTAAAAGGAAACAGGCTGTCACAATTAAAAACTGTAAAAAAAAAAAAAAAAAGGATGTAATGTCATTATTTGATAGGGCAAGAGCATATGGATCTTCAGTTCAGTATTGGTATCTGCAAAAGTGTTTAAAGTGGTTGGCCTGGACAATTTTAACAGCTTCAATTACTTTTATCAACAAACTTAAGGCTGAATATGACTATTTCTTCCAGGCTTATTACTATGTTTGTCGCACGTAAGGATATACAAGAAGATCATGGTATTTGTCAGAAGGCACAAAGGTTTGTGGAAGAGGTGAACAAATATGAAAGACAGGAGTGTAGACAAAGAAAGTGTTTGGAATAGTGACCAAAGTCAATTTAATTATGAAATGTCTTCATTGTAAACTACAGTTGGTGTGTTGCAGTCTGTACATAGCTTTACACACAGCTGTACAATTACGTAGCTTTATCAGTGAGTGGCAGATTAGCTAACAAGCTGTATATCTGTTTTGAAGACATAAGGTACTTTTGACCCAAATGTTTCAAAGAAACTGGAAGCAACATATCACGAAATATTCTTGTGGAGGCAAGCAAAGGAAAAATGACAAGAGAGCATATGAAACGTTTTCTAACCAGTCCTTACTGAACATGTACGTGATGCTGGGAAGAGACTATTGCTGTGCGATTCCTGGTCAGGCCATAAAAATCGTACTCCTGTAAATGAAAGTTTTCTAAACAAGAATATCACACTCAAGATATTGCCAACCTCTTGATGTGTACTTCTTTAGGAAATATAAGCTCTATGCGAGACGGATCGTTGATTTTGTACGACTACAATGTGAAAAACCACAAGTTACATGATTGTCATTTCATCATTAGACTTCACTCTCTGCTATACAACCAACTTTCTGCACTGAAGTACAAGCCTATGTTACAATATGCTTAACAAAACGCAGGTTATGACATTGGCACACCAATATCATCATTTGAAAATGCAATTAGTGTTGGTTTTGATATTGGACTGCTTGAATGTGAAAAAGTGGCTTCAGTCAGATGTGCATATTGTTCTGTTCACTTTGCTTTGACCACTTCATTGCACTTTGAGGAGTGATTGTGAATAGCTGTGCAATACTATCAGGTAAGTAGTAAAGTTTGTTGTTCAGATATCATTATTATTGTAAGTAGAAGGAAATTAGCAATGTAGTCATCACATTGCAAGATGTGTTTTTGGTCCTATTACATCGAAATTTCACTTCTTCACATTACCCCTCTTAGACTTTGAATAGGTGATCATAGCAATGTCTCTTGTGGTAAGATGTACAGTTTTGCAGCAGAATGACTTGTGCCACTTTTTCTGGGATGAGCAACCAATATTCCAAGTTCACCCTTGTGCTGCTCCGAGAGTTCGAGATCTTACACATCTTGCACAGCACGGCAGATCTGGATACAGAATTTCAAGGTTATGACATGGGCCCTTATCTTTGTGGACATAGACTTTCTCTCAAATTGTTACGTTCTGCTGTGTTCTCTTAACATCATGTGGGTATCCAAAGTAGACAAACAAAAGGAACTAAATATTAAATTTAATGATCAGGTACTAGAGAGAGAGGGAGGGAGAAAGTTTTAAGTACTTAGATACCAATGTTTGTAGTGATAGTGGAATGGAACAGGAGATATTAAACAAAGTAAATAATGCAACTTCAGCATACTACAAAATAAATAACACAATAGTTGGGGAAAAAAGAGATTAGTATAAAAACAGAAATAAAGATATACAACAATAATAAAACCAATAGAAATCTGGGAGTATTAGACAAACATAACAGTTAAGTAACAACAATAGAGATGAAATACCTAAGAACCATAGGAAAGGCTAGAAGGGATAGGATTAGAAATGAAAAAGAATAGAGAGGAGATAAAATTACAGAAATCAATAAGAAAGTTACAGAAGTGAAACAATCAAAGTGGTTTGGGCATGTCTATAGAATGATGGAGAAAACAAAATTTAAAGCAGGCAATAGAGATGAGAGTAGGAGGAAAAATAGGAAGACCAAAAATTAAATGGGAAAATGCAATAGAAAGAATAGCATAAAAACACGGGAAAACACTGGCTAAAATGAAAAGAATGTATGCATAGAGATATGTGGAAGATGTAACGGTATTAATGTTACAATGTGTTTAACATTATTATAGCACCACGTTTGGAAGCCAATTTGCAACGGTATTACAAATAATGTTGTGTGTTTACTTCACACGTTGCCATCTTGTGACGTCATTCGTTGGTTTGGTTCGTAGCTCCATCTGGCGTAGCAATTTGTATCAGTTTTGAAATAATTCACTTTAAATGTTCTCCGGCTAGCTGTTTAGGTCGACATTTAACTCTTGCAGGGTGTGAATCGGAAAGGAATCTTTTATCCAGAAATTATACTGACGAAGAAATTGGTTTTATAATTTTTATTGCCGAACACGTTCACTAACACTTTTTACATATTAATCTGGATACTCGCCAAACTGAAACTGTTTGTAATAACTTCTTATTTATCACTTTTAACTCGCATACTTCAACTTTATGTAATTTTTTTAAATGTATAATACTTTATAATAATTCTCGTAATTCTGCTGCGTGTAACTTGGCGAAATAAATGAACTGAGAGACCGACGTGTAGAGTATTGAGAATTCTGTTGAACTGGGGGACAAGCTACCTCGAACCTACACTATTTATAGGCCTGCATCAAGATACGCCTAAAGATTATAAATGAACTGCTATTGGCTAATAAAACGCGCCAACATTAGCGTCTATTTTAATATCCAATGAAAACCACTAATACATATTGCTTTAGAAAATGTTCTAGAAGCTTCTATCGAAAAGGCGCGAAACATTACGTAACTTCCTGGTTCCCGGTAATGATAAACAACTCACCCCCTCACTGCATTATTGCGTTATTGTTGACAGTTTCAGTAAAGCCGTATATTATTATTTACCAATAATAATTACAATTAATAAACCTCTGAAATCAATGTCACATAAAAATACATATTCATATTACTATCATTAATTACATCTGAGTAATTTGTGATACAAATTACCGTATCAAAGAAATGGACAGAAAGAGGGTTTAAAGTTTTTATTTCTGGTCCATCAACTGAGAATGGGGGGGGGGGTGCTTAATGCCATTTCATACATTGGAACATGGGAAACTCTTATGTTCATAATATAGGGCAAAATAATTATGTTTTCACAGGTAAACTGATGTCCTATTGGAAAAACTGTTTCTGAAGCTTTATACTGCTAATTTCTTGCTGCCCTTCTCCATGATGGATGCGTAACATTTCTACCTCATGTTCAAGTTCAAATCTCATGGTGAACTACCTAGATAAGACTTTTTCCCTTATCCTCAGAAGGCAAATAGGTAACTTTTAAGCTCTATGGATTCCAGATTCATTTGAGCATCATTTCAACCATTTCATTTATTCACATTCAATACTCTTTATCTAGATAAAGAACCTCAAAAGTTAAAAAAAAACTAAAAAAAAAAAAAACTTCATTAAGGCTCATCGGAAAAATGAGGCCATTGATTTTGCACCCAGTACAAGTCCATTTGGTAATTGCTGAATTGATAAGGTGAGTTCTTATAAATATTTTTTTTTCAATGATAGTGCTTTTTGATCCATTTCCCGTTGATGCTGTCATAGTGGAAAATTGAATTTACTGTATTTGGTGTTGGTAACGTAACCTACCTGCATGTTTTGTTTATTTTACTGCATGTATGTGCATGAACTATATTAAATCCTTCTAATTTTTTATATACTTATTGTTGCACATGAAATATAATCGTGTATGATAGTTAAATCTTACATGGGTCTTTATTTCCTTTTTATTTGTTAATATTTACTCAATTTAATTCATGCAGCATATAAGTTGCAAGTTATTGATCTTTTTTAAGGTCACCATAAAGGCATGGATAATCAATCATCAGTATGCACTAAGGCTATATTATTTTTAAAAAAAAAATGCTATGCAGTACACATACATTAAGTGCATTGGAGACACTGTTAAATTAAATTGAGTTTTGTTTATGGGTGCTCTCTAACAGCTGTAGTCCTTAGCGGCCCATTCTATATTAGGCATGAAAGACCAGTAATTTTGCTCAGAGGTCTGTTTATCAGTCTTGAGGTTCTTTTACGTGCCATAAATCTACAACACGGGACTGCCAGGTTTACTTTCCTTCTAAGGAAGCCATGCTAAGTATTTTTACACCCGAAAAAGTCCACTGCCCTCTGCCAGGTTTGAACCCGTGACCTTGGGAACTAGAGGCTAGCATGGTAACCACCACACCATGGAGGACGACCGGAGACACTCTGTGGTAGAAAATACTTGTCTTTGAAAATCTGAGACAATTTTTTTTCTCCATTCTCCAATGATGAACTTACTACACTTGTATTTCAATATATATTAGACTAAATTAGTGCACATAAGGTATATACATTTGTTGCCAAATAACCCATAACTAACGAAATGTTAATAGTTTGCCACTACGATTTCCTAAAGCATTAGTGTATAGCCAAGAAGGCTGCATTTTTTAAGTTCAGTCGACTATAAAAGAAACTACATCTTCCCTCATGGGGGACTGTGTTACATGACTTTCTCTACCCTTTATCTCTTGTTATTAGTGGGTATGCAAATATTCTTATGAAAGTTTATTTTCCTATTTCATTTTAATTGAGATAAACCTTTCTGGAAATAGCTGCATTACACATTTCATTATAGATACAATGTTTTAGAACTAGATCAATATGCTGGTCTTAAAATTCCACCCTATTTCTATGACATTGCAAGAAACGACTGAAAATAGACATGACCTCCATTAATAACGAATATCTCGGAAATGACATGCCATAAAGTTATTTGCTAGTACAAAAGATTATACGATATTCCTTCTGAATGAAGTGAACTTCACAGGCTATCTGCAGAAAATTCAAAATATACATTTTGTCGTTTAAATATCTTAAATATACGGTATTTTTCAATCAAAACTTGTAAGAGCCAGTTTTTAGAATATCAAAGATTTTGAAAAATGCTCCATATAAAGGATAGTTTTGGGAGGGGGGATATTCTTGAAAAGCTTCATGTTGCATCTTTGAAAGGTACTGAACCTAAAGACCAACTTTGGCATTTATCAGACTTTTCGTTTTTGAGTTACACTGTTCAGAGACAAATGAAACATTTTTAAAAACGCTTCAAAACATGTATTTCTGGTGATATCTCGGTATTTAATTTTTGTATGAAATGTAATACGTTTTCTGCTTACTATGTATGCGACAGAGAAAGTAAAAAGATACAAATGAAATTCCTTTTGCATTTTATTTCTAAATGTTTAAAGCATCACCTAATGTTGCATTTGCACATCATAAACCCCCACAAGGCACAACAGAAGATCACACCTGCAGTTCCATATGGACTCTTCTCTTTTTCACACTACACAAAGCACACATTTTTGCACAACCTAAGATTTTCTCTAGACTAGGCGATGCAGACCTGGTAGGCTAACTTCTTTTCCTGGCTGCACGCTTGCAAGGCGTAAATGTCTCTACAAGATGACACACCAAGTTTTTCATGGAGGTCGGTTTTCTGGCACCATGAGCCAGAAATCCTGGTGAGTTTGTGAAGACATACTAAATGAATGAATTCTGAGCAAAAAATGTAATATATGCATTCTTAGCACAGTTATTACTGATGAAACCATCTTAGCCTGTTTCAAGTCTGACATCTGCTGTATTCTGTTTCTTCTCCTCTTCTTTGGATGAGAATGGGTGAGATAGTTATCAGTGCTTTCATCTAGAATTGGTCAGCTTTCTGCATCTGTTAGACCTTTATGCGATACGGGAGATGTAGAAGCCATTGTTTCAAACTTCTAACATTTTACGCTGAATATATGTGCCTTGTGTCAGCATTTAGTGCTTATTTGATGTACATATATGTGCAAGAATGTTTACTAAGTGATTGCATTAAATCATGCTTCAGCCAGATGCTACGATGCTAAATACACACTAAGGAATTGAGTTAGGGCCAGCTAAGGGTTAAAAGCACTTTTCTGATGACTAACAGAGATGTCTATATGTAATTTTAAACTTGTTTTCTAATAATTCAAAATACATAATGCTTAATTATGCTCTGCAATTTAGTACCAGTACACATTTTTTCAGCTGCATTTCATGGAGTAATGAAGTAAAACTTGCCTTTTTCTTATGTGTTAAGAGTATTTATTATAGAACCAATATGACAGTACCTAATAGTGCTGGAAAATTTGACATCTTCATAGTTACAGTATATGTACAGTACATGAGATTTGCATATGACCTCAAAATTGCTAGGAGTAATATAAGTAATGGTCCCAACATTCACTTGGGACCATTATGTTACATACCCAGAGCCTACAGTGTTTGGTTTCAAGGTTTATTTAAGACAATAACATTATCCTGAAATGTTAATTTGTTTAGAAGCTTTATAACAATGAAGCCAAGGTAAATTACTTAAAACATTTGGAATCGAATCTGTGACTAACTTGCTTCACTTACTCTATTGTTACACAGGGCATGTTTCAGAAGCCTTCACTTCCATCTTCAACTCTCAGCCGACCTATAGCTGAAGATGGCTTCTATAACATGTCCTTGTAATAGCAGAATAAGTGAAGCAAGTTTGCCCCAATTAAACTCCATATGTTTAAGTAATAATCCTGAAAAACATTTTCTTTTATTTGTATCTTTCAAGGTCATATCTCCATCAATGACTTTTGGATGGAGAATTTCATATCAGCAATGATAATTATTCATTTCACATTTTGAGCTAAAACGTTCATACGCACACCCCCATCTCTCTTTTCCAAGACAGGGATGAATCCCAATTAAACAAAATTCCCTCCTCCCCTGGAAATCAAACCTAAGATCTTTTGATTTAAACATAGCACTCTTTAACCACTAGACCACAGAGGCTGGGTATCAATGGTATGAGGTAGATGTCCACCTTTAAACTGTTGGAGGAAGTTGTTGAAAGGTACAAAAAATACTCAACCATTGGCCGATATAGCATTTACCTAAAAATAAATGATTTGCAAGAACAGTCAGTGTCATATCCTTTATGTACAGTACTACTCCACAAATCAAACAAGCATATCGTACATGCATAATAATGGCAATCTTGTCTACTAACAGCACTTCAAGAACAGTGAGAAAAGTAAATATTGCCACGGTTCCGCATACTTTTCAGATTGCTTGTTTTTTCTGCTCTATTGGTATGGAGGGAGGCTTGCAATACGAAGTATGTGCATTTTTCACTTAAACATTGAACAAAATAATGAGAAATACTCCACAAAAGGTGTACAGTAATTAAAAACAAACTTTCAGGTTTGATAACACTGTGAAATAAACAAAAAGGAGCACAAAAAAATTAATTTTGACAGATAGCTCTTGAAAATGATACGTCTGATATTCACACACTCCTCTGGCTACGCATTTACAGAAAATGGAAGATCAGTTTTGTAAAACATGTCCAAAATGCACATCATCTCTGGCTCATATATTACACCCATGGTCAAAATTCCTAAATCCACTTCAGATCTGAATCCCAATAATAAAAAATTTATAAGTTATCATCCCTAAAACAATTTCATTTTACAGAGCTTATGCCACTGGCTAGAGCAGGCCCACCCATGGGGGGGGGCCGCAAATCATGGTGCAAATTGCACCATCAGGAACATTTGGGGGGGGGAGGTGTTCAAAATATAGAAGTAAATTAATGCAGGTAATATAAACACACTTATTGCAATTTTTAATTAGGTACTGTAATTATTTGGTTTGTATCTTTTCGTTTGTTTATCTAAATGTGCTGTACCCCCCTTCCTCCAAAACAATAATGTTAAAGCACAATTCATACTGTGTGGCATATAAAATCATAATTCTTGGAAATGCATAAAAGGAACTGTAACATTATGGGTAGATTGTAGTCATTCAGAATGTATAGCATTATTACACTTACTATACAGACCTTGGATACATTGAAATTCCAGGTAATAAAATACACCATCTGCCAAATATTTTTTGTTTGTAATTTTTGGTGTAAATATTAAGATTTTTTATTGATTTTAACTTTCCAATTATTTGCTTAAGCTTTTATCGTGCACTGGTGTCACAATGGCTACTATAGTACCTCTAAGAAAGAGCCCCTTTGCAAAGCTGCAACATAGAAAAGGAACTAAATAGTTTAAGTTGAGCTCTCAGAAAAATTAGGGGAGGCGCGATGTGCATCCCTGAGCTACAGTATGCATTCTCCAGCTTTGAGAATTTTGTATGCACTTCGGAATGTCTCTAGAACATTACATTAGCCACAGAATGATGTAAAGCCAGCTTGAAGTTTCAATTGCATTTCTAGTACTGCGTCCTGATTGCTAGTAAACTAAAAATTTTTTTAACTGGTGCCGAGGTTTACAAACCTTCCATAGTTCACTATTTATGCTGCTCTTCATCACTTTATTGACTCACAATTTCTTTTGCAACACCCTGTATCAGCCTAAGCTACAATTGACCTGCTTGAGTAAAGTTAAGAAGGCATGATGAGGAGGGGGAGAAATCCACTATATGAGAGATGCCAGATGTACTAAACCAAGAAAATGTGATTGTGCAATACCAATTAATTTTACAAAAACTTGCAGAGGTAAAATCCATTGTTTCTTTTAAACTGTCTCAAGCCTTAATATCATTTTGATATTCAAAGGCATCCAGCATAAAGACGTGATTAATTTTCAAACAAACTTAATTATTTTTGGGCATACAAGGATTGTCCCAGAAGTACCCGACCTAACAAAGAAAACACAAAAATTTTGGGAAAAAACATATTTATTTCTCTATGTAGTCTCCTTTCAGCTCGATAAACTTTTCCCACTAATGTACAATTGCTTCGATACTCTGTTTACAATGAGAACTGTTGAGTTCTACAAAATATCCATCAACTGCAGACTCCACCTCTTCATTCTTAGCAAATCTGTTATCACCAAGCCATTTCTTCAACTTTCGAAACAGAAAATAATCAGAGGTGAATAGGGTGCATGAGGATGCAATTTGAGCTTTAACTCATTGATTTTGGCCATGGCAATAATGGATGTCTGAACTTTACATTGTCTTGATGAAACAAAATTTTCTTTTTCGCTAAATGCAGCTGTTTTTGCTTGATTTCATCATTCAAACGCTGCAATAAGTTTGCATAGTACTCCCCATTGATAAATTTTCCGTTTTGAAGATAATCAATGAAAATTATTGCACACACATCCCAAAAAAACTGATGCCATGACCTTGCCAACAGATGGAACTGTCTTCGCCTTCTTTGGAGCTGATTCTGCCCTTTCAGACCACTGTTTTGACTGTTCTTTCATCTCAGGTGTGAAGTGATGGACCCATGTTTCATCCATGATTATGAATCGACACAAAAACTCTTCTTTATTGCAGCGAAACATCACCAACACTCAACTGAAATATCCTCACAATGCTGCTTTTGTTCCATTGTGAGTCATCTTACACACAGCTTATCATATAAATTTTCAGTCAGTATGCAATGTACAGCACTTTTTGAAATTGTCTGCTAGCTCGCGCACTTTCAGTCGCCGATCATCCAATACCATTTTATGGATTTTCTTCGAAATCTCTGGCGTGGTCACCTCATTTGATCGACCACTGCGATGTTCATCTTGGCAGCTCATACAGCCTAGCTTAAACTCTGCCACACAATATTTTACTGTTGTAAACAAAGGAGGAAACTGTCCCAGAATAGAATCTAGCTAATATTAGTTAAACTAAGACCTTTCAAATGAAAGTATTGTACCACATAATGATGGCCAGTTTTATCCATGTTTACAAATTCTCTGAGAGAGTTCACTATTAATGGCTGCCAAACAATGTAGCATCATCAAACTTAAGCTTTATAAGGTTGGTACTTTCTACCATAGTCATTTGTTTGAAACAAGAACCACTACCTATATGTCAGGTTGGGTACTTCTGGGACTGCCCTTGTATTTAGTGTCCAAAGAAAAGGAGGGAAAAAAAATTACTACAATGTCAGTACCATGCACAATCATTCCTTAAGCTATGGTCATGTATACTTTTCCATTCTGTAATCCTAGGATAGTACTTCATAATATGTGCTTTCTTTAACTCTGCACCATTTTTTCAAGGAATGGAATTTACACTTACAGTTATTTAGAAAATCAGTTTTATTATGCACTTGGAGTATCAAGTTATATATACAAATATCTGCAAACCATCAATAAAAGAATAAGAAATAAATTACAGCCTTAAAAGTTTCTAAACAACTCTTCTCACTTCAAAGAAACGTTTCAGATAGTACACTTGTCCCATTGTCATTGCCACCAAAACTAGAGCTTCAAAAAATGACCATAACACAACTCTTGAATTTGTGCTCTCATTGATACTACGATGAATTCGATCACGGACTTGCATATACTCCTGTTCATGTTTCACTCCTGTCAATGTAGTGGACAACTCCTTTATCATATCCTGAAGCTTATTATGGTCATCTGTAAGCAAATAAAACTAAAATTAATTTACTGCATCTCAAGACACTGTATGAATGAAGTATCTAAATCTTCCCCCTCTTGCTTTTGGTGTATGAACTGATTAATACAAAATGGGATTTATGTTACTGATGTAGAAGCTAGTAACTGTGATGTTATAATCAATTAGAATTATAGGTCAGTGGTTGGGACACTTTTTAGATCACATCCGATATTTACCTCAGCATTTGTCCGACTGGCTAGCTTGGTTATTGTTTGGAGGATATTGTGGATACATATTGAGTGTAGACATCTAGAAATCAGACTCAAAGAACACACGAGATGCATATATCTTAAACACACTGATAAATCTACTGTAGCACCTTTTGGTCTTCACATCATGACACTACACCCAATATAAATCTGTTGAAACCTACAAGAGTTGGACACCTGGGAGAAGGTATGTTAAAATACAAGAGCCATATTATGAACTTTGTATTGCCACCTCCCAACAACCTCTGGAAATTCATCACCCCATTAATAGATATCTATGCACTCAACACATATCCACAACATCCTCCAAACAATAAGTCAGCCAGTCAGACAAATGCTGAAGATGGGAACAAAACCCATTCCCGAAACGTATACAGCTAAATATAGAATATGATGTAAAAAGTGTCCCAACCGCCGATCCATAATTCTAACAAAATCGGGTGTTCCCATTCATTTCAAACAGTTCAATTACTTATTGCAGGTAGAGAAAATATTGTATTCTTCCCAGAAATTTTATAAGATTTCATTGGAAATGCACCTTAAGATAAATGCCAAACTTCAGTCTAGCATTGTTTAAGCAGGTTATATAAAGATGTTCATAATTTTTAATTTTCTCAAAAATAGCTCTTAATAAGTTTAGATCAATGCGTAATATATTTGAAATACTGGGTCATGTAAATAAATGCAAGCAAGGGCTCAAAACTTGCTATTTCTAAACAATTGCTCAGCTTTGTAAAAAAATAAAAACCATTTTCCTCAATCTGCTTGTTAGCCACTACTCATTGGCCTTGATCACAAGGTGCTCAGGATTTGGTGTAAATAAAATCCAGGTAATGTGCTATTTTTACAAGCACGCAACACTCCTCCAGAATCAAATGAAACATAAGGTGGAGCTTTTAGCAATGCTGAAAAGATGTGTATTTTTAAAGATATGTAGAAGATCTTGGTTTTAAAGTTTGCATTGCTGAGAGTGTTGGTGTTACCCAGGCTAAGGTCTTAAACACTTTCTTGGTAAGTTGTAGATCCCATCAAGGAAAAAGCAAAAGACTGGGTATGGCACAGTTCACTACAACTGCTCTTCAAGAAAGCAAGATGGAGTGGGCAGAACAATGTTACCCGGACAGTAGATTGTACTCGTGTGTTAATGAGTTGCTCAGTTCTGTCCAAATTCCTGGATTTGGAAAAATTGAGGTGCCTATACTTCAATGGCTTCTTCAAGAAAGATGCAATACAACAAATAAAACCTGTAGGACAAATAGAAATAAATAAACAACTAAACATTTCAAAAGACAGCAGAGACTTGATGAAGATAAATTAAAGGGTAAAGATTATAAGAATATTAAAGTTGATATACAAAAAATGCCAAGGAAAACTGCAATGTGGCCTTATTCAGGATGGCAACTGGTCACGATTGCCTCGCAGAACACTTCTACAAGATACGATGCCTACCTACACCCAAGTGTACTCTGTGAAGAAGATGTCATCCTGAACAAACACCATCTCGCCAAATGCAAAGGCCTTAAAAGTGATAACTTACAGACTTTATATTGGGAAACCAGAGGGAAAATGATGCAGATCAATTAATCCCCAGTGCCATTGATCAACAACATACTTGAATGGCTGCCAATGCACTATTACTGCTTAGGGAATTCAGGTTATGGTATTGCACCATGATTAAACAAAGGAGCAAGTATGTACTTGTAGCTGAATGTTCATACAACTCAAAACCACACAAATGTTAAAGAATTCCAATAAAAGCAGACCTAAACTTTAATTTTTAAAGAATTGAGCTTTTTGCATCCAAAGAAATTTAATTCATGATAACCCTGAGCCCAGTTACTAATTCTTATATCTTTGTATACAGAGATTTTCATTGCCTAGTTACAAAAGAGATCAATAAAAGTAATGCAATAAATACAAGAAAACTACCTTCACCATTACAGTTGGTAGGTGACAAGACTCTTACTACTATTACATTAAGGAAATCCATAATTGAATTTAGAGAGGTGATGGAGGTTTTCAGTTGCACGTTGGGTGTATCACAATATGCTTTTAGTTTGCAAAACTTATGATATTATTTCTATAATTTAAAATCTATTAGCTTTATTGAATGTGAGTATGCTTAACATAAATAGTCATATGTGTGTATAAGTGCTGCAGATTTAAACTGCCACACAAACTGAAGAGTAATCATGTTTGTTTACTCAGCTGACATGCTGTGATGAAAGTCATGGAGCAAGAGCTGCTCAGCGAAGAGAGAATTTTTATTTATACAAAACTGCAAACTGATGCTTGATTGTCAACATCTGTGACTTGCAACTGACTGCTGGTTTTTGTTTATATCACCCATTGATGTGACAAATTAAAATACTTTGAATAGCTTCTACACACTTATTGAACTTTGTATAAATGCGAAATCATAAGAGATGCACAAAAACTTACTGCAGGAAAAATAAAATTCATAACTTGTATAAATTTTTCCATAGCATTAAACATTTTCAAAATATTTCATGTTGCATATTTACGCTTTCCAAGTTGGAGATACATTTGTAACTCTTGCTTTTTCTTTCCATTACAAGAACTGATTACCAAGATTATACCCCTGTCGCTGTATCTTTGCACTTGACAGTTTGTGTGGCTTCGCGTAAGGTTGGCTACATTGTGGTTGCGATGTTGCCAGAGTGGCTAGTAAACAACAGCTGATTGTTCTCCTTTTTATCGTGTCTAAGCCGCATACAAAAGCGTACGTAAGTAGTGAACGTCAATGATAAACTATTTCGTATTATTATTATTGTTAATTGAAAATAACTCTGCATAAACACTGCAGCGTATGTAGAATAAATTACGCACTTTTGACAATATAGAAACAAAATACAAACTTCCTGCTACAATGAGGAGAAATAAACAAATTATAAGCATGCCATAACAAAGTTATTTTCACTCACGCACTTAAAACTGCAATGGCTCAATTCCATCCAAATCTCCGTTGTCGTCATCATCCTCGGAAGCAGCATTGTCATCATCTTCACCAAGGCATATCATCAATGGTTCACAGTCTATTTCTTGTGCTTTTCGTATTAGCTTATTCACATGATCTACTCTTTTCTTCCACGAAGCCACGTCCACCATAGCCTTGTGAATAACAGTTCTCGTGCTTAGTCCAAGAGCTGCTGCAGTTCGTTGTACGGCTTTATCAGCAGGAATAGAGGGATGGCCATGAAGCTTCACGTACTCCTTTTCCTGTTTAAAGAATTCCCGGGTTCTCCTTAATAGTTCCAACGCCTGACTATTAAGTGGCACACCTATAGGCGCAAAGGATTTTCACTTCATGAAACATCACTCAGCGATCGGCGTCGTTTTTCAGACATTGTCGCACTTAAGTTTTGTTTAAATAAATAATATGAATGAAATATATGTAAAATAGATAAATACATATGTATAAACGAACAATAACAAAACCATCAAACAATAACCATAAATATAAATAACAATGAAAAATATGTAGCTTGCAAAGAACAACTCGACGCTCTTGCTAGAGATTCACAAACTGAAGCACGTGGTTGGGAATAGTTACATCCGGCAACAGAGCCGATTCTAGTTCCGGTTCTGCTTTGTCATCGACCATCCGGAATGCTGCCTTGTGATTGGCTTAGGACAGTCAAACTGTTGAAGCTTTTCATCTGTTTTTTTTGCGAGTGTACCAACTTAAACGCTAGCTGTCAAGTGCAATGTTACAGCAGCGGGGGTATAGACATTTGAGTGTTGTTTCCTCTTGTTGTATTTAACTAAGCACTTAGATATTTTTTACACAGTTATACATTATTCACTTCTATGTTTTTTGCAGATATATGTTAAATTTTTTAGACACCAAACTTTGTCCATTAATATTTACTGTTATACGTTTTCTCATTAATACATTACATTTTTCTGGTCCCTATGGATGAAATTTATTAATTTACTTACTGATTCATACATTATGCTATGTTAAGATATGTGTATTATGCACGGTTTCTGTGTACTGTATCCTTGCTGTCACAGCACAAAACAGAAGGCATGTTGATTAAGCTATCAATGTTTTCAGAATGCATTATTGCTGTGCATGTGTTAACAAGACAGTTGGGCAAGCAGGTTGTATCTGATGAAGTAGGCCAAAATAATGAAAGTGTTTCCAGTGTACAAGAGACACTTCCAGCTCTAAAACACAATGATGACAGTATTTCTGTGGTTAGTGCATATAATTGACTAGTGCATGGAAAAATCAAAGCAAAGACAAATTGATTCCTTTAAACCCAGTGTCAAGCACCAGTATTTTGAATCTTTCTTCTATCCCCCACCTTTAGTTTGAATATGATTAACAGTATACTGGCATGCATATAAGTACTGTAAATAGTATCTTATATTTATTATTCAGGCATTTGTTTTATTTATTATCTTGTTATATTAAAGAATACATAATTAGTTTGAGTAACAATATAATAAGAAAATTCACTTTTACATTTTCTCATTTATACTGAGGCTATACTGTAATTTGAAATAATTTCTAAACAAAAATATGTAGTGAATAGCATAACTTGGAGAGGATTACTTTTATATGAATACTATAATTAGGGCTGCCTTTTAATACATTTTATATATTTTAACAGTTTTGAAGTGTTAAAATGAGTACATGAATCCATTTGTGGATCTTTTTGCTGGCATATTTATGTTAAGAATGTGTAACATTGTACACCAAGTGCACTAGTTGACTGATTATACCCTCAGTTCTGACAGCAACAGTTGTGATGCGTGCAAGTATCGGCACACCCCACAAACAGGCGAGATTCACCATAGCATGTATCGGAAGGTAATGAAGTGGTTGTACAATATGCACTTTTAAAGTACAATTCCAATGGCTAAGGTCACTGACATGCAAATCCTGGATCTGTGACATTATTACACAGAGAGAGCCAAAAACCTATGAACTGGCTGTGCAATGTTTTTCCTGTCTGCATCCTCGGCGCTTGTTGCCATCTGCCGCTATCATAGAAAGGTGCGGATGAAACCATATAAGAGTTATAGGGCCAATTTTTCCTCAAGTCAATTGTTGAAGCCTGTGCATATGTGAATACAATTTTTCCCTCTGTTTTTAGAGAATTCACAGACAGGGAGTGTGATTTTGCTTTTTTCAACAAGACTCTGCAACAACTCATCCGGCCAATATTTCGATGAGAACAATTGAAAGTGTGTTTGAGGACAGAATTATCAGTAGAGATTTGTGGCCCCCTCAGTCCCCCGAGCTAACCCCCTGTGATTTCTATCTCTGGGGTAACTTAAAACAAAGTGTACAAGACAAACCCACACAACCTGGAAGAATTAAAACAGAATATCCACCAGGAATTTCCCAGCATTTATCAATATGAACTACGGCAAGTGATGGATAGTTTCCTAAAGAGGTGCCAAAAATACACAGACAACGACGGTGGCCAGTTTCAGCATCTCCTTTCATAAAGTTGGTAAGTAAAGCCTTTAAAAGTAGTTTTAAAAATGTTGTATGGTTTCATCCGCGCCTTTCTATGATAACGGCAGGCAGCAACGAGCGCCAAGGATGCGGATAAGAAAAGCACCGGGCAGCTGGTTCATAGTTTTTTGGCTCTCCCTGTATTACTATGGTCATGTTCTATCAGGCGACTGATTCCTAGATGTGCTGGGAATGCTTCAGAAGCAATACAATTCCTCAAAATAATAACCCCCCATAAAGAAGTACACATGCATGCAAAATAAAGCAAAAGATAATAGGCTGATATCGTCACGTAGAGAGAATGCCATAGGAAAGGATTCCTTATCAAATCCTATTGTGCCAATCACTGGGAAGACATGATCCTGGAAGACCCTGGACAAGATGGAGGGACTTGGAGGACAGAACAGACTAATAAGCTCAATCCTTATAGCTGATGATGATATGCCAAAGTCTTTAGAACTGATCAAATGTATGGGTCTAAACTGAAGGCATCACTCCTTCCTTTCCAGCTATGTACTCCAGATGTTTATAATAGGTGTGCTACGGGGAAATATGGAACAAGCATTTTGGCTACTCTACAAACGTAGCTGCCTAGTGTGGAATTTAGTGTAATTTCTATATTATTATGTTCCAAAGTATGCAGGTGATTCTTGTGCATTTTAGTTTTCAAGTTAATAAATTATCAGCTTAATAAGTTTCAGCCTGCTCTTAACAGATGTCAGAGGTGGTGATTATAGTCCCTTGCTTTCTCAACACTAGGGAGCTGGCAAGCTTCAGCAGCACAATACAAAAATAATGGTATTGTTATATTCAACTAGATTCTGGTAAAATGAATAGGGAATTGATTTATTATTATACGGCAAGTTGAAGACAAATTCCTGATCTTGTTCTTACTACAAATAAACAAGTATCGTTTCCCACAATCATCTCATTCCTGTAACAAATTTAACTTTCAGCACGTAGATTATGTAAGATTATCTAATATTCTATATTATGCATCCTACAGAATTGTACACACAGATTACATATTTCCTATGGACTCAACCTGCATAACATGTTATTGATGATAATCAGCATATTTGGTATTAAAGATGGGTGTATGTTATTGTATTCTTTTAAAATATAATGGCTCAATATGTTTACAATCCAGTTGCAGCTGCTGTATATTGAGTAAGCTGATAGGTGGTAAGGTTAAGTTTCACTAGCACAGCAAATTAAAGGCTGTTCTCAATTTTATCACATACTTAAATCTATTTTGCTAAATGGAAATTTAGCATAAAGAAATTCAATTAAAGCAAAATAAAAAGGCATATGAGAGGTACAAGCACTTAATTTGCTTGTGACATGTACAGGGCAACAGTGCTAGCCATAAAGCAGAATAGCCAAGCTTTGTTCTGCTTACTGTAAAATTTATATGAAGGGACAATGCTTACTAGATACTCAACGCCTGGAAGTAGGTTACACCAGTGTGAAATTAGAGGGCAAAGTTTCCATAGTTATGGCTCGTCGAACTGGCTTAAATTAGCCAAAGAAAAGCGAATAATTTACCTTGTGAGTGAATTTAGAAGTAGATGTGGCCTCTTCAATAGCTTGTGCCCACCTACCCACCCTTCGACGGTGTGTTACTTATATAGGTGAATCGCGTACGAAACAAAACAAACGTAGCCATTTTTTCGTTGAAGAAGAGGTATAGTGGGAACTGCCAACATAAATGAAAATCCACCAGAAATGCAATGCGCAGTTGTTAGTAGTTTTTTTTCTTCTTCTTGTTTTTCTTCGTGTGTTATTCCCGCTGAGAAAACGTAACGCATTCAAAGACTGTCTGCACCGTGCACTAATTGAAAGCAGCAAAAGAATATGCACCAAAGTTTTAAGGTTGTAATAGTTTTTGTCAAATTATAATTTATTAAGAGGTTATTTCGATTGTAATAACAGTGTAATAAAGAAGTTGCTTTACCGTAACAGTGGTAGATAGTTAACGCAAGCTTACATAAAAATAACCCTAACCTATAAGGCTAACCTTCCCTGAATTCAGAAACGTAAGCTGATATAAAAACCAGTAATCCTAACCTAACCTATCGTGAACCAGAAACGTAAAGTTAGGAACGCGGTTTCATGTAACCACTGATAACTAATTCAAATAAGCTTATATAAAAAAAAACTAAACCTAACCTAACCTAACCTCCCATGAACCAGAAGCGTAAGCTTAGGAACGCACGCTCGCGTGCTTTGATGTAACCACTGTTAACTAATTAAAACAAGCTTATAAAAAAAAACTAAACCTAACTTAACCTATAAAAGTATATCAGAAGCCTAAGCTTATATTAAAAGAAAAGTAACCTAAACTTCCGTGAATTCAGAAACGTAAGGTTATATGAATAAAAAAAACGTAACCTAAACGTAATCTTCCGTGAATTCATAAACCTAAGGTTATATATCCCTCGGCTACGCTCTGTGGTCGAAGTTGCGGCGCTTTGGTGGCATCAATTATTCATATGTTGGCAGTATTGTGTTAGTCAAGCTTGTGACATAGAGTGACATCTGCTGAGCTAGTGTTTTGCATAGAGTGACATCTGTTGGAAATATACGACATCGTCGTCATCGCTGTGTGGGACGGTGGGATCGCTGTGCGGGCCACACTTAAAGCAAAATGTCGAATTAGAGATAGTTCCGCCCCAGGTATTAAATGGTGTGTCCCATATCCCACAGCACGTTCAGAAGATCAAAAAGTGAGGCAAACGAACAGACCAAGTATCTGGGAGTGGTCTTTCAGCTAAGTCTACTTTACTTTAATAAAACCTTCCAAATTTCACCATTAATACATACCCTGCTGATCTGAAGCATTGCCTGCTTGGTCCTTCGGCGATTCACCGATATCCATATTGAACATTACCACTTTAGGCGTCATTGTTGACATTTGATTACTAAAGCAGTATGTGTACACACCAGCCATGTGCGCTGCAAAGGTATATTTCCCACTCGTTTCACGTTCGCCCTGGTATATGATTTTTCCATCTGGTCCAATGATTTTTACATCAATGTCCAAAAATCCACCTTCTGCGATTTCAAACATGAGCCCTGCAATGAAAGGTTTGCACTTTTATTAATTTATTACATTGCTAAAATGCGGCTTTTGTACAACTTTCGAGATGTGTACCAAATAACCTACCCATTTTGGTACCAGATTCCACCTTATCGAAAAAGCATTCTTCTGCATGAGCATCAACAGTAATAAAGTAACCGTGGCAAAACTGAATTAACGATGTTAAAGTAAATAAGAGAGCTAAAGTACTACACATCATTTTAAACAGAAAATAAAAACTTTCTCTTTCACCACATCAAACCCAACCTCAAACAGCAACCGGTTTCAACAGTACATCCACGTAAGCTCACGGCAAGGAGTAGCACTTTCAAAGATATAGCGTTTTGGGAAATAAGTAATATAATTACTATACTCTTTGCTTAGCATTCAATATATAATCTATTTCTCAATATGAGGAAACCGTACGCAATCTATATAAACTATAAACACACACACATGACAGACTGACTGACAAACAATTGATGAGTAGAAAATCAGAGAACTTTTTCTAACACTTCCTTTTTATTCGGGGATTTCGGATTCTAATAAAAAAAATTTGGTTGGAATGCGGCACTCCTACCAGTGGTAAGAGACACGGGCTACCGTTTCAAACTTGAAATCTATCACAGAATAACAAGAGATACGTGCCCTTCATATTGAACATTTGTTTCTGGAGGTGTACTTCTTGCAAGAAACCACCCAATGCATTCTACCACATACTATAAAAATAATTGCAAATGCACATTGGAGATATGCATTTCAAATAAATGCTTAAGTTTAATTATACTTATTTTTATCTTGGCTAGATACCACAAAGTACTCCGGAATAATTATTATATGAGGAAGGCCTGGAAGCTTGCTTCTGAATTTTTGGTTGCAAACCAATTAAGTACCACTCATTCCCATCTATTAATTTTCTGGTTTGTAATATCTGACGTCTGCTACAGGACAAAGGTAAAGAAGAATGAAAGATATTCTAAATAATTATACTGTATTCCGCTGCATTTGCCACAATTGTGTCATTTGTAAAACTATTTATTTATTTTAACAAAGAGGCTAGGGTCCGTATATAGGGACAGTAAACACAATTCAGTACTTTTTATTGCTTATTAACTTATACAAGCATGGAGTATTGTCAAAGATACACAAATATAAATTACACACACATCTTCCGTCTTTCATTATTCTATGCACAATAGTTTTATTGTGCAGCCATACATTCTAAAAATTTATAAAACCATTTTACATTTGATAAAACTATAGATGCAATTTAAGATATGTCTCAAAATTTTAAAACTATGTATATTGCTGTCCATTTAAACATGGCATGTATTTTTTAGATTCCATTTAGTCAAAATAATACAATATTAACAGTATTAGTTTAATAGCTCTTCCAGTCTGTATGGGCACTTTTCAATTAGACAATTAGCAACGATTTACATAATCAATATGGATGGACAACACAATAAATGTAAAAATAAATATATTATAAACATGATCATAATACTATATATTCAATATAGTGAAACAATGAATTTATTTCATGTCTGAGAAAATTAGGTGAGTATCTTGCTTGATATAGCCGTAAAACAATTTTATATAAGGATTAATGAATAAGGACTAGTTGGTAAGTAATATTCTAAATTAACAAATGTTACAGTACTGTTTAAGAATAAACATTTTATAATAAAATGTGTTAAATACTGCCATATAAAGAACAATAAGAAAGAAACAGGTAAAATGTATGCATAATTTTATACGATGCAGCTATATAGCATCTGAATAGTAACATAAGCGACGATTAGTAGTAGGAACTTAGATGTATTAGCTTATAAACCGTTAATGCTTTAATTGTATTATTTTATAACATCCAGTAAATAGGTACGATCTAGTATATTTTCTAAGTAGTGGTTTTTTAATCTAAATAGGGAGATCATTGTAGAATATAGCCATCATATGGAGTTCATCATCTAATCCATGTTTGGTTGTTTCAGCTGAGTTCGTTGCTATATTATTAAGTCCCCTAATAAATTCGTGATTAATGTTGTTTGCTTTAAAATAACTGACATTTGTGTGAAAATTATTGAGTGATAGTTTTCTGCAGAAATCCGTATTGTACCGCGCTCAGGAATCTATTATTAGGACTGTTAATGAATGATAGAAAACTTTTCTTCGTTGTATCTTTAATGATTTTTATACGCCGAATAGGACACTAATTGGTCTAAAATTATTTGAATTACTTTTTTAACCTTCTTTAAAAATAGGTATTATTTTAGGGGTTTGGCAAATATCGGGCACTAGGCTTTACTGAAAGATGAATTGACTATATTAATGACTCGTGGCAGTAAGTGCTGTTTACATCTGTTATACGCTAGTGGTGACTATTTCACATCCTATTACGGCACAGAAAAGGACACAAATAACACTAAAAACTCCTCCACCGGAAGGAAAGTGGATAGTAGGAGAAAGAGTGGAATAAATCGTGGAGGTTGTGCGGTCCCGCATGGCACCCGCGTTAGTGCTTGAGAGCTGTTGGATGCCGCCCTATGGGCGGGAGCGGGTAAAGGTAGTGACTAGGGTGAGATGGGAGTTAGGATTGAGGGTGATACTGATACTCCTTGCATTGCTGTAGGAAGCGTGGTTGCTCTTCAGCCTGGGAACCAGAGTTGAGTTCCAGATGGATTCGTCAATGGTGTTGAGTCTAGATGTTGTGGTGTCAAACTGCCCAGCCAGAGAAACTTGCTGAGCAGCTGACACGGCTTGAAGATCCCCGATGAGCTCCTCCAGTGCTGTCAGCTTCGTCGTCATATTCAGGAACTCCGTGTGGAGATCCTGAACGGCGTCGTCCAGGGCGTAGGCCCTGAATTTCCTCGGTGACAGCTGTGGAGCTGTCGCTGGCTGCAAAGTTGGTGCTGGTGCCTTCCTGGGAGAATGCAGGGGGCAGAGCGCTTGGCCGGTGTAGTGCGTCGACCCTCCACAGGTTGCACAGTAGCGGCGGCGGCGTAGGTCGTGCTGCTTGCACGACGGTTGTGCTGGTGGCACCCAGTAGTGGCACCTTTGTTGAGCTGAGCAGGATGTCTCGTCGTGCCCGTAGGCACAGCAGCGCCTGCAGAGCACCTGGCGTTCCACTCGGCTGGCGTCGATGCGTAAGCATCGCCCTAACAAGGGCAGGCCCGCCATCAAGGCCGCTTCGTAGTCGCGAGAGTCTGCAAACTCTATCCTGGCTCCGAAGTTCCTAGTGGCCTTCAGCAATAGTGGCCTTCATTGCTGAAGGCCACTGCTGGTGTGCTGCGCTGATGAGGATCCTAACTGGCAGGTCCCTCGAGACCCCTCTGATGACTCTCCCATGAAGTACAGGCTGGATCTCCGCTGGCTGGAAAGCTCCCAGGATCGGTGGCGACTGCGGACGCAATCGCGGCGAAGCTGCGGTGGATGGCGACGAAGCGGCGGTCGAGGCGTAGGCTGCCCCGGGCTGCGGCAGCTGTGAGATTTCCCCTCGGTGGATGCTGAGGGAGAAGAAGAGGTCCCTGCCTTAGCAGGCTCGGCGACTCTACGTTGTTTCTTCTTCGCCATCTAGGACCGAAAAATTCAATGCCACAGCCAAGATTTGAACACGGTTCTCCCGCTCTCCGTGCGGTTGCTCTAACCATTGGTGGGACATTGAATTCCCCAACTAACTCAAGTTGTTTCCCAGAGAGACCACTAAGGCATCTTATTCAAGGTGACAATATTAGTGGCGACTTGCAATCGCAAGTACTTCAGTGCTGGGTGTTTATGCACTTCTTAAGGTGTTACTTCTTTACACATATATCATTAATGGAAATTAATTATACTTTTCAGAGATCTTAGCCTGGTCTTGGTAAGTTTTTAATATAGAGTCAACTGTAAAATTCAATGACACAGTCGGGATTTGAATACGGTTCCCCACTCTCCGACAGTTTCATCTCTAAAAAGTATAATTACTTATATAAAATAATAATAAATATTTATAGTATTTTAATCGTTAGACCCATTTCTGAGAAAGCCAAAATAGCGAATCATTTTCCTTGAAAATCTTTGTGATGCATCTTTGAAAGTTACTAAACGTCTAAATACCAAGTTTGCTGTTTATACGATATTTCGTTTTTGAGTACTGCTGTCGTATATAACGTCTGTGGCGAGCATTTGGGAGGTCCAAACTCCGGAGCCGGCCAATTTGACCGAAGGTTTCCTTGCGGTTTTCCCCGGTCGCGAGGCGAATGCTTAGTTGAATAATTTGATCCGCAAATTTTCCTATCCTCACTACGTTTCTTCTTCACCGCCATATCAGACATTGGACTGATGACCCATCCTGGATATGGTATTATCCAGAGTTTGCTTGCTTCTCGACAGCTACTGACCCAAGGCATTAGCTTGTAAGCCCTACAAAAAAATGTAATTACTTACTTAATTTACTCTAACTACGCTTTTTAACTAGATACTATGGTCCTTAGCGTCCCATTCTATATTGGAAGAATGTAGTCGGTATCGAATTTTTGGGTGGAATGCAATTCCTTCTCTACTACCATGTGCGATGTGCGTGGTAGTGAAAGTAAGACTTTTTTTTTATTCAGGGGGCCTCAAAAGATGTATTTCCAGAAAAATTTCGGTATTCAATTTTGGGTGGAATGCAATACCTTCTGTACCTACTGAGTGCATGGTAGAGAAAGTAAAAATCCCACAGTCCTAATAACTCACATCTCGGAAATGGCCGATGGCACAAAAAGTTATTTGAAATAAGTTGTGTGTTTCAAAGACAGCTACATTTTTTGCGTGATAAGTTTTTATCTATCTTTTCTGGTTTACCAGTTATACAAAATTATAGAAAATTCCTTCCGAATGAGGTGGACTTCAAGGCTATTTACAGAAAATGCAAGATATAAATTTTATTTGTCATGCAAATATCTGAAATATTGTGTGGTATTTTAAAAAAAAGTTGTAGAGCCATTTTCACAAAATAACATAAAGGAATAGTTTTCCATGTAAGGGATAGTTTGGAATGGGGGGAATTTGTTGAAAACCTTCGTGTCGCATCTTCGGAAGATACTGGACTTATACTGTACCTGCCAAGTTTGGTTATTATCGATGCTTTTCTCTCTCTCTCACACACACACACACGGAAGGGAACACCTCGCACACTGCGATCTACCAGAGATTTCTTACGGTTACCGCCCCTCCAGGAGGAGAGGATGAAGTGAAGGAGCCACAGGAGGTTATGGATCGCAGGCAAACACTCCACAGAGACGTACGGAAGTCCCTAACAGCCCCAGGCTCAACAACCCGTCTCACTTGCCTAAAGAGAAGATGAACGATCCGTCAACCAAGCAGCCCTCTAGTGTCTACTATGATTACTCTTTCCTTTGAGCAAGCATCCGCAACATCTGTCCGGCACCGCCATACGCCACGAAACCTAGAAGTACACCTGAAAGATGAGAAGGAAACGGAATAAAAGGGAAATAATGAAAAGGAAATCGTGGTATACGAGAAACCACCCCAGCATTCGCCTACCGATAAGGGAAAACTACGAAAAACCCATGGTTAGAGTGGGCGGTCGACGGGATTCAAACCTGAAAATTCCCGAACGCCAGCCTCACACTTTACCGCGGAACTATCTCGCTCGGCCACACACACACACACACACACACACACACTAACACACACACACACACACAAACACACTGTCGTCCTCCGTGATATAGTGGTCACCATGCTAGCCTCCAGTTTCCGAGGTCGCGGATTCAAACCCGGCGGAGGGCGTAAAAATCCTTAGCAAGGCTTCCTTCGAAAGGGAAGTAAACCCGGTGGTCCCGTGTTGCAGATTTACGGCACGTAAAAGTACCTCGAACCTGATAAAGAGGCCTCTAAGCAAATTTACCGATTTTTCACGCCCAATATAGAATGGGACGCTAAGAACCACAGCAGTTAAAGAGAGCCCATAAATAAAAGTCAATTTTTAACACACACACACACACACACACACACACACACACACACACACACAAGGACCATTTTCTAAAAATACTCTTTTTACTTTCACTACTACGTATAGTAAGTAGGGGAAGTATTGTATTCCACCCAAAAATTCGCTACCGAGATTTCACCGGAAATATATGTTTTGAGACCCCTGAATCCAAAAAAAGCATTTTTTGGAAAGATGTCCGTGTGTGTGTGTGTGTGTGTGTCTGTGAACAGCATAACTCAGAAACGAACAGTCGGATAAACACCAAACTTGGAATTTAGGTTCCTAGAGATCCCCCCACCCCAGATTACCCTTTACATGGAACATTTTTCGAAAATTTTAATTTTCTCAAAAATGGCTCTAACGATTTTGATTAAAATATCATATGTTTCAGATATTTTCATGACAAATAAAATGTATATCTTGAATTTTCTGGAAATGTCTCCAAAAGTATTCTTCATTGTGAACGACTTTTGGTAAACTGGTAAACCATAAGAGATAGACAAAATTTTACTACACAAAAATTGTAGATCGCGTTAAAGTACACAATTTATGTCATATACATTTTTTTGTTGGGTGAACCATTTTCGAGATATTGTTTGTTATTCCCTTAAATTTTTCAATACTTTATTTTCTCAAATGAGAATTTGTTATTCATTTTTTTTTTTGTCTTGGATATGCAAAGAGTATTAATCTGTGGCAAAGAGAATGGTGCTGCACATAGCAACCAGCTATTAAGAGATATGTCTATGCTTAAAGGCTACTGTGTTTCTATATTGTCCTTGCAAATACAAAACAAGGGGAACATAGTACGCCTTAAGCGATAGTCAAATATTTTTAGAAATAATCGCTATGTGTAAAAGGTAATTCACTTTGCATGTCAAAAGATCGTTTCTGAAAATGTTTATCTCGATTAATATGAAATAGATGGAGAATAGGAATTTTTAAAAATAGTTTGTGCAAGAGTAGATAAAGTCATGTGAGTGTAACACATCAGATTTTTTAATTCAGATGTCTGTTTTCGGTGAAATTTCAATATCGAACTTGTGGGTGGAATGCCATTATTCCTCTGCCTACTATATTTTTGGTAGGGAGGGTAAAAAACGAATAGCGAATAGCAATTTAAATAAGTATAACGTGACTGCATCGTTGCCGGTGAACAATTTTTCCAAAGGTAAAGCCGCTGATATAACCTTAGATGCTAAAGGCGGCATATAGATGGGGTGGGGGGGGGGGAATTGAAGATTCAAACCAATAACAAAACAAAAAAAATTGGTAATAGTTAAAGCCGCAAACATTTGCATTTGTCATAAATTGTATTTTAAGGGATGATGTAGGAAAATTTTGTCAAAAACCTATTTTTTCTAACATGTTTATTTGATAGATTAGACATTTTAGCTCATGTTCCAAGGATATTTTGTTTATTTTTCCACCTCTAAATTCATTTAAAAATTTAAAGCCCTTAGCAGTGCAATTATACCACGCCCCTTTTCAAACAGGCATCCGCTTTATGCTAATTAGTTTGAGTTTATATTGTAATTTATTCCAGTGAAACTGTAAATTGTTTTAAATAACCTAAGTGGTTTATTACAAGTAGCCCGCATATGCAGCATTTCTTTAAAAAAAAAAAAAGTGAGTATAGTAACATGTTTCGAAAATTTACAAAACAGGTATCATATACTGGATGCTTCTACCTGCCCCGTTATCATCCAGACATGCGTACCACCGATTATTTAACCTGGTCCCACCCCATCCTAATCCACATGGAGATAGAGTAACACTCCACCAGCAGCATATTCCCGGCAGAGAGCAGTTCGACTCGTACCAAATGACTTGTAGTTTTCAGCAAGTTTCTATTATACAAAATTATGCAAAATGCATTCACCCTGAAGAGTGTCTTCAGAAAATTGGATAAGTGCATTTTATTTGTCATGAAAATATCTTATACATGTGGTATTTTAATAAAAAAAATCGTTAAAGCCATTTGAGAAAATAAAATAATAATAATAATAGTAATAATAATAATAATAAAATAAAATAAATAACGAAATATTTTCCATCTATAGGGTTGTTTGGGATAAGAAGATTTTCTTCAAAATCTTCATGTGGTATCCTTGGAAGATACTGAACATAAATACCAAATTTGGAATTTATCCACATTCCATTTTTAAGTTATGCTGTTCAAACACACACACAAACACATACACCTCTCACACGGCTCTTTTTAATGATTTTTTTTTTTTTTTTTTTGGATTCAGGAGAATTCAAAACTTGTATTTCCGATGAAATTTCGATATCCAATTTCTGGGCGAAATGCAATACTTTCTGTATTTACCACAGATAACGGAGCGGGATGGCTCAGTTGGCAACGTCTGTGACCCGCATTCGGGAGATTGTGGGTTCGATTCCCGTGGCCGACCTTTCTGACCCATGGGTTTTTTGGGGGTTTCGCCGGCTCGCCAGGTGAATGCTGGGAAGGATAATTACATCCCTCCTAATTTCATGTCCCTCCATTTCATCTATATTCTTATTTCACTTCACTTTTCATCTGCTTGGTTTCTTTCAGGGTTGCAAGTGTCGGCGAGATGTCTCGGCGTGTGCATGGCAGGGGAAAAGGATGCTCTGAGTAAACCTTCGTTCCCCAGACTGCGAGCGGTCTCTGGGTCGTGGGCCCCCAGGGGATATGTAAGCCCACAGTGGAGGAGGGGAGCCGGCTGTACCAGCCACCACCCGGGGAGTCCAAGTCTGTAAATGGTAGGGACCTGCCCTCTGCCTGCCGCGCCTCCTGATCCGGCCGACCTCTATTTCCTCAACTCTCCCTCCCGGGGGCGCCCTATCAGGAACCTGGTACAAAAGATCTGCGTAGGTCGAGGTACTAAGCCCCCCTCCGCTTCTAGTCCTATCCTATCCTACTATAGATAAGTAGTAGAAAAAGTAAAAACATCTGTTACATTCACATTATCTTCTCTAGGCTATATGTTTATTGTTTATGAAGCATTTCTATAAAACTTTTTTTTTCTACCAATTTCTAGTTAATCGAAATAAACATTTATAGGAATGGTTTCATTATACATTTCGTCGTAGGTTGAAGCGATAGTCAAATCTTTAAAAATCGGATCGCTATATGCTGACTTAGCGATTCCACACTGTTTCCAAGATATTGCGAGAAACAAATGAATAATGACAGCACGTTAAAACAGCGAAGTCGAAACCAATAACAACGAATACCTTGCAAATGGTTAATTTCATATTCATTTATATTTGTTTATTTGGCATATATTATATGTTTAACCATTTTTACAAATGTTTCGTTTAGTAATGTTCATATATATCTTATGGTTTACTAGTTATTCAAAATTATATACAATATTCGTTCAAAATGAAGAGGACTTCGCGTGCCCTTCCCAGAAAATTCAAGATTTAAATTTCATTTGTCGAGGAATATCTCAAACATAGGATGTTTTAATCAATCTAAAGATAAAGACAAGTGTTCGTGTAAAGAATAGTTTGGGTGGAGGACTTTCTTGAAAGTCTTCATTTATCTTCCTTGAAAGATGCTGAAGTTAAAATCCAAGCTTGGTATTTATCGGACTTTGTTTTCTAAGTTATGCTGTTCACAGACAAATAGAAATACACACAGACACACATTAGAAAAAAATATATTTCTAAAAATACATCTAAATTCTGTATACCACCTAGCTATGGTAGGTAGAGGAAATATTGTATTCCACCCAAAAATTCGTTATCATGATGGCACTACAAATAAATGTTTTGAGGTTCTTCTTCTTCTACTTTGATTACCCTCCTCCTTGTAGACTTTTGTCGTCCTGTGCGGTTTAGGGGTACCATGCTATTTAAAGTTGTATTATGTATGTATGTATGTATGTATGTATGTATGTATGTATGTATGTATGTATGTATGTATGTGCGAATGTGTGTATGTATGCATGTATATATATACTGTTATATACCGGGTGAGGCGGAAAGGTTTTGCAGCTAAAATATTAAATTTGGTTACCCCGGCATAAACATTGGGGAGCGTAGCTGCAGAGGCAAACGAGAGGACCAGGAACTTGCTGTACAAATTTAAAGTAGGCGTGGGATATTCATAACATAATACATTTAAATTCACATTTAACACATGACTTGTGGTTTATTAAATAATTGACATGGTGCCACTACATTGTTCATAACAGATTACAGGACAAACATTGGAGGGAGATGTTCCACACCCACACGGAAACACGCATTCTACAAACAACAACCACTCGCCCTGAAGAGACACACAAGACTGACGCCACGCTACTGACTTGGAGGTGGTGGAAGAAATGCCACGCCGGACGGAATTCAAACTCCCAATCAAAATGATTATACACAACAATGCCATCGCTACGGAGCAATAATGTGTCCGACGCGACAATGCATACACATACACGCTACAGTATGTATGTATGTATGTATGTATGTATGTATGTATGTATGTATGTATGTATGTATTATTAAGTTAACTCAAACACCACCCTAACAATATTGTAATTCACTATTGAAAAGCCCTATTGTTTTTTACGGACATAGGCTACAAAGCACCCTCTAATCTCAATTCATAAATTATTAAAACGTGTTTACCAAGCCTATGCACTAGAATACGAACACATTGCAGTTGTTTTTCGCAAGCATGTTCTACTCTAAATTAATCTGTTCGTATTCTAGAACATGGGCTTGGTATATCCTTTTTAGTCTTTTAGTAATTTATGAATTTGAAATTAGAAAGTGTTCTATGTTGCATGTCTGTCAGACAGAGTAGTTGTCTTTTTTTTCAGTGTTCTTTTAGTTTATCCTACATACCACATACAAAGTTTCTCTCCTTACATTCATAGCAGTATAGATTACGTAGAATGATGTGGCCAGGATCACCTATTGGCCTCCGTGGCCAGAATCGCTACCTATCGCAGCTCTTCACTTTCCTCGCGATGCCGAGTCGGCACCGGTCCTCTACCCGAGACTTAAAATCCGCACCCCAATGGGTGATTCTAGTAGGTTCATAGGCTTTGTAAATCCTTTTCTTTTTTTTTAGTGTTGTAGTAATTTATTAATTTAAATTAAAAAACTGATTTATAGTCCATGTTCGTCAGAAAGAATACAGTTTTGCAATAATGAAAAAATTATCAAAATAGGTGGAATGACTTTTGAGATTACATTACATACACGCGCATACATACATACATACATACATACATACATACATACATACATACATACACATATACATACATGCGTCCATGCATACATACATACCTTGTCTCTTTTTATAACACTCTAGACACACTTTAAGAAATGAAAGGTCTTACATTGTGTCAAGCACTTTTGGGAAGTAGTGGTAGTTCATGAGATCAACTAGATACCCCGAGAAAGACATTATCTACATCACCGACATCATTCAATAGCATTAGATTCTTTTGTTCACTTTAGTTGAAGAATTGCATTGTAAATGGAGCGTACCGTACCTACTACTCTTCCATACTGCACTGAAAATTAAAAGTAACTTATTAGAATCGTAATAATTCAAGAGATTGCCATAATTTCAATTTAAGAGACGAAGTTAAAATTAATTCTGACAATGATCCGCTGTACTTAATTGTGTAGTAGTTTTGCTGATTTTCAGTGGCTCTCTTGGTATGATTTAATCGCTCTTCATTTTCGATTTTAAGGGGTTAAATAGGGCTGCAAAATAAATAAATAAACAAATAGTAAATAGATAAATAAAATCAATGCTCTTGATTGGAAATAGGCATTATGGCCTAGTCCATGAAGCGGAAGAAGAAGCAGAATGAATAAATAAATAAACAAATAAAATAAATAAGTAAATAAACAAATAAATAAATAAAATTTGAACATTTTGCACTATATAGGAATGCGTGCCCTGAGAAGTTTATTAAATGGAATTTAAACGAAAGCGATTAAGATTTTAAGTTTCTACTTCATGTGTAATCCGCATCATAGCGGTGGCGTTCCTCTGTGATAATGACAATATTTATGAATTTATGTAAAACAAAGGTGCCACTTGTTTTGCACACCTAGATTCATTCAAGGAGTATGCACCATTAACATATTACAATTTGTTGGTTCAAACCACGTTCAAACGAACGGTCTTATGGTGATCCTGACGTAATCGGCGGAAGAACACAATTGATCCATTTCTTATACGCGGACTATTTTCAGTGTTGGCGGGCGCGGCCATCTTAGTTCTCTGTGTGATCGTGTTCGTCTTGTGCAGTGCGTGTGAAATCCAAATTCATCCGTCATGTCGGAAAGGGAGGATAACGTTTACAAGGCGAAGTTAGCAGAACAGGCAGAGAGATATGATGGTAAGTTACCATTTTTTAATAAAACCTAATAGATTTTGAAATATTTGCGATCGGAATAGCCGACTTCAAAACTGAAAATTTTTGACGCTGCCACTGACCGTATGACAGTCTAGTACTATAAGAAAGTGATATACTTAGAGAAAACAGAAATAGAAGTCCCTTTTGTACATTTATGAATACCATTTGATAAGTGTTTAATTACATTTCTCTTCAACAAACATTAATTCTTAGTCACGCAGTAGCAGGGTGGAATTGTGTAGTTAGGGCTAGGCTAGAAGATCGATGCGTCATCAGTGAACTTCATGCACAATTACAGAGTTTTCTCAGTTCATTGCCAGACAGAATGTTACAAAACATTTATATACTACTGCTGCTACAGGTCATTTGGAACCTAAAAGCAGCGCCTTTCGCTTTATGATTCGAGGAATTCTTTGCGTTCCAACTAGGTTAAAAAAATTTGCCAATTTAACAATCTAGTCCCATTCATGTGTGTCGATTACCAACAGGGCTGCCGGAATAAATCTGGAACATATCTCCATATATATTTTGAAGTTGACATGCGGCGCATATAAGAGCACCACATACCATTTTCTGATCGACTAGAGGGCTATATAAATCGAAAATTATCGGTGCTTGTATAGTCGGTTTCTAGCGGGGTTCAACGTTTAATATAGGCAGGTTTCACAGTAAAAGATGTTGCATTAGTCAAAAATAATATGGGAGGGGTGGTAATGTGACATCATATCCTGTGTGAGTAGCACAACCAAGGCTGGGTGCCAGCAAGACTCAGGGCAAACAATTTGTTACCATGGAGACAGGGCTGGAGGGGGGGATGAGTTACCCTATGCTAAGTATTGATCTGCCAAGTCTGCTGTGCATTGCCCTACCCTACCCTTGTCTGTCTGCCTGCCTGCCTCTCCGCTTTATAAAGCCCATGGCTTCTGCAGATTTTTTTCTATCCCTGTTGTCCTTTTATCTTTAAAGGGCATAGAAATGTTCATATACCTTAACCAAATGCTTAATAAGGTTTCTCCAAATACTAAATGTATAAATGAAGTTACATTAGCATTTCTCATGTAATTAAATAGGTCAAATTATTGTTGGAGAATACCAAAACATTTTTATTGTTAAAAATAACTGTGGTACTGAAGATAAGGACAGGATATTTCGAGATTGTATTATAGGCATGTATTAGCAAAGCAGGTACCCCATTTCATTCATTTATTTTATTGTGAGAATGGTGTTGGTTATATATCCAAAGAGAGGTGTACAACATTGAAATGCCAATTTGCACCTTATGAGAATCTTAAGGAATTTTAGATTGATAGCTTTCAAATCCACATGTTAGGGCATGGTTTCAAAAGGATGTTCGAGCTAGTAAATGCTAATAGCAGCAAAAAAAAAAAAAAAAATCAATCTAAGGGTTTCTTCTTGAGATTTTGCAGATATTTCAATGCTTTTTGTGGAGATCCGGTTCACTTAACCTGGTTTAGATTCTACAGGATTCATGAAGCCATTCTAAAACATATCACAACGTACTGTATAAAAGGAATGTTTTATTTGCTCCTACAAAGGAGCAGTGTTGCTCGTGGAGGTCTTTATTGGTGAGAAAAAAATTAACCTTAGATTGTTACTTCACTATGAGTTATTGAATAGCAAATGTGATTGCCTGCCAGCCTTCTATTCTGTTTCAAGATGCTAAGGAGAACTGCAAGAGGAAGTACAGCAATCTTTACATAAAGTAAGCCTTGCGCTTGCTATGCTACTTGCAAATGTGCTTTGAGTGAATTTAATACTGATTGGATTACAACAGATGTCATCAGTTGCACAATGTACATCTCAGCATTGGTGTGAATGTTCTTACTCAACACTTCACTTGTCCTTGAAACATTCCCAACCATTGGATTCACCACATCTCTCATCGTAGAACTTTGCATCTGTATGTTGTACATACTGTGAAAAGATTTTCATTTCAACAAATGTCATTTAGGCTGTTAGATATTGGGCCACATGCATAAGTTTAGGCTTAAAGGTTACATTTATCTAAAGTGTAAACTTTATGGTTATCTTAAAGCTTAAGATTAATTTTGCTTAATTGATGCGTTAACTAAGCTTAATTTAGCAAGCTTTCACTGATGTATTTTTGGCTCAGACTTGAAAAGGTTGCATCATAGGTTGTGTGCGCATACATAATACTCGTGTTTTGTCTGCTTCCATATACAGATGTTGATAAATACTGCAATTTCAGTTGTCAAAAATGGCTGAAGAAATGAATCTTCAGAATACTTTTTAACTAAGTAATTTCCATGTTAAGTCACGAGCCTCTGGTGTTCAACACCGAAAAAAAAGGAAAGTATCACAAATGCCCAATAAGCGGAGGAAATCTTAGTCTTAAGGTTTTTTGCCAGAACAGATATAAAAGGATCTAGAACATGAAGATGGAACCAAAAGGGGGGGGGGGGAGCTGGCCGTAATGCAACTGAAAATCACAAAATTAAGCTAAACATGTGGAAGAACTTCACACTACCAGAAGGGGCGAAATCCATCAATTTCCAGAATATCAGGTAAGAGGTAACCATCAATGGGGACTATTGCATACATTTTCTTTAGTTCTCGCAGCGGGTGATGCGAGAAAAAGAAAAAGAAATTGGTAATTTAGAGCACAAATAACCTTTCTGGACTTAGGCAAAATGTTTTTACAACTTTGTGATAAAGCTGAAGTTGATGGTTCACTTGGCTTTGCTATTTGAATTTAAAGTACTTTCAAAAATAGAAGCACATATTTTTACAGCTTAACAATCTGAATGTTACCTGCCGAGTCCTTTGCTTCATAGTGAATTATTTATTTGCATTCTTTCTTTAGATGTAAGGGTACCTCCTTGTGTTTCCGCACTCTCTCCTAAGATGTGATGTGAAATGACCTCATCTTCATCAAATCTATGCATTGTTTTATATATGCCTACCCACCATTGTCATTGAACTTGATACTTTTCTGTCAAATATGAACTCTGCCATTTTAGTAAACAAAAAAAGTAGATTTAAGTGTTTACACCAGGAATTCAAGTTGTATGTTAGGTAGCTTAAAAATTAGCCAGATTAATCTGCAAAAAAAAAAAAAAAAAATCAAGCGTCAGCTTGTTTTATGCATTGGACTTGAGCTTAAGTAAAGTTGATCAAGAACGTTTTAAGTTAAAGGCCAGCCTCCAAAAAAAACCTGAATCGAGGTCAAGTTATTTATACATGAGAGACAAGATTACACTCAGAAAATGCAAGGTAAAGTTAAGACTTTATGTATACAACCCATTGATGGATCCTCCACTTTCAGGAGTCGGTTGTAACTCCCACTTTGCTTTTGGTGGGACAGTCCAGTGGGGTGCTTTATACTAACAATACTTTCTTTGGCACACATGTTTGTATGCATTAAGCTGGTAAAATGGAAATGTGTATTTTAGTTTATGTATTTGCACTTAGGACCTCAATTAAAGCTGTAATAAACTCAATTCACACACAACTTTGCTATAGCAATGTGAGGTCTAAAGGTGATATTTTTTCACCTGCTTCCAGTTTGCCGACATAATGCAAGCTAGCAAATGTCAAAATTTGATAGTCAACATTATCGAAATGCATATCCATTACATTTCCCATTCCTCTAGTCATATCTCTTTCATTCCTTTATTTAATGGCACATTAAAGTTGTTTATTGTCCTTTGTTAATTCTTACTAGTTTTGCTGTCCTTTGTAGCATTTTGAATCGTTTTTGAGGCAATAGCCAGTTTTGAGTTGCATATAAAAAAACTACAGGTGACCCTTTCACTAGAAGAACCAATGCAGGTGTCAAATCTGAGGTTAGGAAGCACATGTACCACAGAACACCAAACTATACCCCCGCCGCTATAACGTTGCACTTGACAGTTCATGTGGCTTCGCGTCATGTGAAGGTAAGGTTGGCTACATCGTGGTTGCGACGTTGCCAGAGTGGCTAGTAAACAACAGCTGATTGTTCTCATTTCTATCGTGTCTAAGCCGCATACAAAAAGTGTATGTAAGTAGCGAACGTCACTGAATAATAACTATTTCGTATTATTATTGTTAATTGAAAATAAGCGATATAAGCAGCTTTCGTATGGTCGGATACTCCTTTCTATGATAATATGGCGTCTAATTGGAAAGCATCAATATTTGTGACTGGACGAGGCTTCTTTTTTTTCTTCCCTGGAGTTGATAGAAATACCTGTTGTGTTCCAGATGGTTCCGGAATTTTGTCCTCTTTCTGTTGTAGTTTCACTCCTTTGTGAACTTAAACCAACAGCTGCTGCAGTTCATTGTATGGCTTTATCAGCAGGAATAGAGGGATTTCCGTGAAGCTTCACGTACTCCTTTTCCTGTTCAAAGAACTCCCGGGTTCTCCTTAATAGTTCCAATGCCTATTAAGTGGCACACCTCGGCGCAAAGGATTTTCACTTCGTGAATCATCACTCAGCGATCGGCGTCGTTTTTCCGACATTGTCGCACTTAAGTTTTGTTTAAATAAATAATATGAATGAAATATATATAAAGTAGATAAATATAAATGTATAAACGAACAATAACAAAACTATCAAACAATAACCACAAATCTAAATAACAAATAACAATGAACAATATGTAGCTTGCAAAGAACAACTCGACGCTCTGCTAGAGATTCACAAACTGAAGCACATGGTTGGGAATAGTTACATCCGGCAACAGAGCCGTTTCTAGATCCGGTTCCGCTTTGTCATCGACCATCCGGAATGCTGCCTTGTGATTGGCTTAGGAAGTCAAACGGTTGAAGCTTTTCATCTGTTTTTTCGCGAGTGTACCAACTTAAACGCTAGCTGTCAAGTGCAACGTTATAGCGGCGGGGGTATATGCTCTACTAATTTCTTCCATTTTTACATTGCAACTGTAAAGAGAACTAGTGGCTGTTACATGCCACAGCCGCCTAGATAACCTCTAGTCTAATATGCATAATTGTGGTTGAAATATAAACTGTTTACTTACAAAATTAGGGTTTTTTGGCTATCCAGAGTAGTCCTTGTTTAATGAACATCTTGGTGTAGTAGATGTTGCCCTGGCAGTAATATTATGCCCACCCACCTGCCTGTTTATATGACCATTCTTATATAGTCATTTATTGGCAACTTTTGGAAGAAATTGCTGCCAGTGTGAATCATTGGAGTTTTAGATGGACAGACCCTTCGGCTATGCCCTGTCGTCGCTTTGCAGTTGCGGCCAACTGCAGCTGCTCCACTTCTCTCCTAAAAACATCCCTGGGCTACGCTTTGAAGCTTAGGGCCCTCAATTGTATTTTCAGCTATATTGGTATTTCAAATGTTAGCAGTAGATTGACAATAAGACCAACATTCCCATGATGGCACGGGTGAGGTGCATGCAGTGAGAGTTCCGAGTGTCAGTAATATGGAACAAGTGACAAAGTATGCCATATGTTCATGAAAATACCTAATGTAACCATGTTATTCTTCCTTTATTACACATGTTTTGTAAACATAAAAGTTGTATAATCCAATACTGAAGTTTATCCACATTTAATGTGCTGTGCCTGAAAATGAAAACAAAAGTTCAAGCTTGGCCAGTCTTCTTTCCCATCCCCCGGGGCCTGGGAAAGCTACACATTGATTGTGAACCCTCCCATTAGAATTCATGTATTTAAGCTTTGTCGTTCTTGTTCTGGTTACCATTCTCGCTATGAACCAGCCTTTATGGCTAGTGCATCCATATCATGCAGCACAAATGTGATTGTTATATCTCTTGTATAAAATTTCATTAATGCATTCTTTTCTGTTTTTGAATGTTTTAAACAGTTAACAAGATGTGTAATAATTGAGAGCAGAATGTAGCCTGCCCCACTTCAGCGAAGCTTTATCTTAATTTTTAATTTCCCTAGCACCTACCTATAGTATATGAAATATTGCATTCCATCAAAAAATTCAACATTGAGATTTCATCAGCAGTATATATTTTGAGGACTCCTGAAAGGGAAAAAAAAAACACTTCTGGGAAAAGCAGTGTGGGTGCAAGAGAGTGTGTGCCATAATTTATATGAAAGATATTTGAAAGACATTAAATGTATATCTTGAATTTTATGTTAATGTTAAGTCCTTTACTCGGAGCATAATTTTATATGCTTTTGTATAACTGCTTAACTGTGATGATAGGAAAAGGCTTAATGCAATTTTCCATTGTTATACTTTTTTGAAGTGCTAAAGCATTGCTGTTTTTCATGGTCATACAAAGGGTTGAATATCAAAGCCAGCATTTAGTGATGTGATTTTTTAAGATTGGCTGTTGCTTCTGCCTGCTGTATTATCCGATTGCAAACAGCGAAATGTATAATGTAACTATTTCTGCTAACATGTATCTTAACATAGGTAGGTAGAAAAATAAAGTTTTTGTTGTAGTTTCTAGGAGAGCGAAAATAGGCAGTCATGTGAAAGTAACAAATCAGATTTTAAAATTGTTTAAAAGTGAAACCAGAAACCTAACATTTTGGCAAGCTGTTTTCTCCTTGTGTGAATTTGCCACAGCCATTACATGGTTATGGGTGTGACATTTGTATTCATTTTTGTTTCAATGTATAGTTTACTAGTGGTTCATGGCAGCTGAAGCTGCTTAGTAAAGACTGCAATTCTTGAAAGTAAAAATGTATTTTTCAGGAATGTTCAGGTACACAATTGCACAGTACTTAAAACACAATATTGTAAGAAAACGTGCACTATCAACTTCATTTGTAATTATGTTATCAATATAGATATTGAAGGTAGAAGTAAAATGTAATAAAGAATGAATTTTGATCAGTGCAGTTATTTTCTACCAGAATATTTGGTCTCCATAAGTTTATGAATTGCAGTTTGGTTAAGAATTTCACCATAAACCATATTCTTTGTGAAATATTCTTCAATCCTTGGAAAATGACCTTGATGTGAATTGGGAAAAATCTTAATTCTCGCATCACTTTCAGATTTCACTCTTCTGAAGGCAATATATAATTGCCCATGACTAAACAAATGCCTAATTTATCAAAAATTTGTTCCTGTGTTTTTGTTAATGGTCATTGCAAATGCAAGACGTAATGGAAATTGTCGTCTTTTTAATTTGGAGGATAGCCTTTGCTGCATATTTCATCTTTCATACATGAGGAATTTTGATTACACTCACCACAGTGATTATGTACCATGAATGATATGAATTTGCTGTACATTATTGGATGCATTTGTTTGTTATGTAATTCAGCTTATACAAAGGAATCAATATCTTCTGGTTCATTAAACTTATTAGTTTTAAAGAGAAAACCCATAAAACTATGTCAAGTCAATCAGCAAAAATTTCAGCTGGATGCAAAGCTGAGATAATTTCAGCTCATTGCGGATTGCAAGTAAATGTGAGGAATATATCAGTTTTTCCATACTTCCTTTTGCAATGATATCCTGGTAATTCTGTTGCATATTTCTAGGGCTTCCCTGGAAAGTAGATAGCAATATGACAAATCATCCCTATCATAATATCCCGTTGATGAGCTATCTTGTCTTTGAAAATGTTCACTCTTAAGGACTGATTATTTTACTCTAATCTGTGAGCTTCAACTCAAGTGTACTGATCACCTAATTATTGTTGGAATAGTTTCTTAGCCTGGTGTAAACGAGAAAAATCTTCTCTAATTGCAAGACTTTAACAAATGAACTAAAGCAGCGTAATTTTTGACCTGGTTATTTGTTTCCGCTAAGTGTTATTTCTTTTTCCCAGCTGGTTCACCTGAAGGGAAAATTAGAGGGGTGCATCATTGGATCACAATGTGGGCTGTAGTTTGATAGCAACTCTGGTGCTCCTTCCTTAGCTTGTGCGACAGTGTATCTGTAACCTGGTGGTTCACAGGTTTCTGAAGAAGAAAACATCTCTGCAATCTTACTTGTTTGTAGATTGTATCTATGCTGATCTAAAGATATGCTATCTAGAAATCTTAAATCAACTGTACGTGGGTTAGCTGGCAGTTCTTGCCTCAATAGATTACCAGCATTACATGATATGATATGGAATTATTATTAAGAATATTGGACAGGATGTGAACTGCTTGTGGATTTAGAGAAGAATTTGTTTCATGTTCACATCTAATCCTCTTGGGATCTATTATATATAATTGACCATAAGATGGTAGGCAGTTTATGGAGGGTATTAAGTCTGATATATATCTATGAATCTGTCCCTGAGTCTTGAAACAGTATATATTCCAAGAATATGACTACGGTTAGCAGAAAAAGAAGCAAATGCCATTGCACTTTTATACTCCTATATTTCATGAAGTTAGTATCATTTAACATTATAGCCTTAAGATTATTCTTATCTGTGGACGTGGAAATTGAAGCAAACTATTATGGCAATATGAATTGAAATGTCCATTCACAATTTCATTTTTAAGATATTTTGCTTCACAATGGTTGCATGTTTCATTTAGCAGACGTATGCCTAACTCTGCAATAGTTTTCATTTTCAATACTGTTAGAGCATAATGGACTTGCATATCTTTCACAAACCTTTTGTATCATTTGATTTCTGACTCTTGATGCTGAAGAATTCCTTAGCACTGTATCATGCTGTTTAGATGTCCTAAATGACGACTCATTGTTAAACTAACCAATATAACTCAATGGAAGAGCAAAGTGATATAAAACTTTTATGCTCGTGACTTTGTCTTGGTTTTTACTGGGATAAACATTTGGTGACGTGATTACCAACGCTGTGATCAACATATCAGTTAGAATTTAATATTTTCGACACAAGGTAGAGATTGAGCAGCTTTGAATGGTATGCTATTCTTAGTCCAGACTTTCAAGATTAAAAAATAAAGCATATAAATCAATATAACAAAACAATAAAAACAAAATAATTGGTTTTAAGGGTATATTTAGTTCTAAGTTTGTGCCAGCATCTCTTTTTAGCGAATAAATATTTGTGACATGTTTACCAACACTGTGGTCAACGTACCAGTGTTACACACTTCTGTTTGATGCAACAAATATAGGTGGCTATGAGCTTAAATCAGCCATTTGCTGTAAAAATTGACGCATGTTTTCCAATAACACAACAAAGAACAAAATAATTTAGTTTTAAGCTTGCGACAGTCTTCTAATTAACTAAGTAATTTTAGAATTTAATATTTTTGCAACATTGTAAAGACAGAACTTTTGATTTGGTATGCTACACTTTCCTTTCTTTTCAGGATTAATGCATAAATTTGTGTACAGCTCCAAATTATGTATATATAGATACTAATGAACTACTACTAAGATGCATTAATCATAGGAATAATTCTCCATATAAAGAAGTAACATCCCCAACAAGTATACGTTTTCTTACATAACTTTAAAACCTTGTGCAATTTAATGCAAAATTTGGAGTGTTGTGTTGAAAATAGTCAATTTAAATGTTACTTTCTCTACTACGTATAGTAAGTAGGGGAAGTATTGTATTCCACCCAAAAATTCGATACTGAGATTTCACCGGAAATACATGTTTTGAGACCCCCTGAATCCAAAAAAAGCATTTTTGAAAACATGTCCGTGTGTGTTTGTGTGTCTGTGAACAGCATAACTCGGAAACGAACAGTCGGATAAACACCAATTGGTATTTAGGTTTAGTATCTTCCAGAGATGCGACACGAAGGTTTTCAAGAAAATCTCCCCACCCCAGATTACCTTTACATGGAACATTTTTCAAAAATTTTAATTTTCTCGGAAATGGCTCGAACGATTTTGATTAAAATATCAAATGTTTAAGATATTTTCATGACAAATGAAAGTATATCTCGAATTTTCTGGGAATGTCTCCAAAAGTATTCTTCATTGTGAACGACTTTTGCATAACTAGTAAACCATAAAAGATAGACAAAATTTTAGTACACAAAAAATGTAGGTCGCATTAAAATACACAATTTGTCATACATTTTTTTGTTGAGTGAACCATTTTCGAGATATTGCTTGTTATTCCCTTAAATTTTCCAATACTTAAAACTTTTTCTCAAATTCGTTATTCATTTTTTTTATGTCCTGGACATGCAAAGAGAATGGAATGCGCCACATAGCAACCAGCGCTTAAAAGATTTGACTATCACTTAAAACCTACCATATTCCCCTTGCATCTACAAGAAAATTAGCAATAAGATTAACATCTCGATTAACATGAAGCATATGGAGAATAAGTGTTCGTAAAAATAGTTTGTACAAGAGTAGAGAAAGTCATGTGAGTGTAACACATCAGATTTTTTTTTTACAAGAATACACACACGGTTACGAATCTCTTTCACATTATGAAATTAGTTTCTAATGTTAATTCTCTGTTAGTTATGGGGTGACAAGCTGAGTGATAAATAAATAAAAAAAAAAGTCTTTGAAAAAGCCTTTTTACCTTATGTACATTGTAGGTAGGGAAGGTATTGCATTCCATCAAAAAATTTGATACCGAGATTTTGCTGGAAATACAGGTTTTTAAGGCCCCCTGAATAAATAAAAAATGATAATAAAAAAACTTTTTAGGAAAAGGTTTTGTGGTTGGGTGTGGTGAGAGAAAATAGCGTAACTCAAAGATGAAAAGTTAGATACGCACCAAGCTTAGTATTTAAGTTCAATATCTTCTAAGGACACAAAGATTTTCAAGAAAATCTCTTGCCCCAAACTACTGTTTACATGGAAGATTTTTCAGAATTTTTTGATTTTCTCAAAAATGGCTCTTAACAATTTTGATTAAAATACCATATATTAATATGTTTACATGACATGGATGTTATGGATGGAAGAATTTTAAGGCCAACATATAGTATCCAGTTCTTAAATATTTCGTTATAGCCGTTTCCTTTAATTCTGTAATGAAAAGTTTAATGCAGCTATTTCTGGAAAGGTATATATCCACAGATAAGCGATAGAGGATAGAGTGAGTCATGTGAATGTATTGAATCAAATGTTTTTACTTCACAGCACAGTCTGAAATGAAATCTTAAATATAATCCTTGATTGCTGTAAGTGACTTGAGTATCTACAGTAGGTCACAAAATTACAAAATGACATTTGAATATTTACTGTAACTAATTTGTTCATATGCTAAATTTCATTTTACACACACGCACAGTAGTGGGAGTGGCACTTAATCCACCAACTGTCCTTGGAAAACTCAATTTCTGTTTGTCAACTTCAAAATGTTTAACATGTACAAAACTTTTCTTCTTTTCATCAGGGATGAATCTTCTATTACTCTTTCCATCCTGCTTCAGGAAGGGAATCTGGATTTGTCTTCCAACTCTTCTAGGATTGTTGGGGCTCCTTGGCAGATTTTAGGGTAGAAGTAGAGTTTCTTTATCTCGAATGCAATACTGAAGTTTAAGCATAGAACTATTTTAAATCAGTGAAGTGTGCAATTGCATATTAACGTTATTTTTCAAGTCCTAAACCAGTAGCTATAGTATAGCAAATGACCAGTATTGTGGTGATTATAACATTTTAAAGTATATAACCTGGGCTGAAATTTCTGCGTGGTTGATAAGGTCTGATGCCGGGCAAAAGTGTAGGGGAAAACCACGAATTTGTTCCCCAAAGAAAAAATACGCTAAGCTTGGACAAGTTACTGCAATTCGTGGCCAAGCTCATAAGACAGTATGTGCTTTAAGGGCATATTTCGAACTGGAAAGAGAAAATGGTGCACCAATGATTGATGTACATAAAGTCATAGATAGGACAGCGCTGTACTTAAAATAAGTAAACGGACTGTTGTCAGTATAGGGAAAGAATAATTAAGAAAAGAGGGATAAGCTGAGAAATCGCAGTGTGGATCTTCAAAAGTAATATTAGAAATGCCAGGAAAAACCCAACATCGTCAAACATTATTACAGATCTAGGTGCCTTCCAAGTAGATGTATTCATCGCCACATGTATAGTTATTATGAAAGAACATAATTACTTCACACTTTTAAATGCAAAGTTTGTCTTATCTAATTGAGAGTTAAAATAAACAGTAAAAATATCAACTTGAGATTAAATGTGGTATTAACTTCAATAATGTATCTGAAAATTTCGCAATAGTGTTAAAAACGTTTGCCAAATAGCGCGTTTAGAAATTTTAGAAATATAATGAAAGTGAAAGCGGAAGAATCAGCTTTAAAGCTTTGATCTATATAGGTAATATAATATTACATATGGAAATTTAAAGCATCACACAAAGGAATTTAAAAGATACAAAATGGAAGACAAGCACTAGAATAAAATAATATAGGGTGAAAAGGTATTAAAGCTATTAATATTTAACATGCTCTTATTCTCACATAGCACGAACGTGAACATAATGCAATAGTTAACAGGCGTGTTGTACACTGTATCCTTAGAAGTGTACAGAGATGTTTAGTGTAGTATATTATTTCAAAATTATGTCATTTCGTTAGGCACAACAAAGAACTTTTAACTTTGGTTAGCTCTCCTCTCCTTTTCCACTGGACACGAATGACTGGCGGACAGATGAGCCGACAATACGTGTAAGTTTTACGCGTGGCATAGCTGAAATGCACATGGCAGAGAGCAACTGTCAGAATTGAGAAGTTACATTAATTAAAGTATAATAGCAGAGTTTCATTATGTGTTACGGATTCATCATCCAAACAGGTAATATCGGTGAATATATCAACATGAAACTTCATCTTTTCTCCAACATTGTGATGCATTTCCATATCTGAATATTATGATTATCACACAAGAAGTTGATAGATATTGCAAACAAAAAAAATCCATAATTTGATTGCATGCCTCTGTTAGCTTGCACTCTTTCCATCATTTTGTTACTATTATCTCGTTCTGAGCGTAATATCTTGAGGCAATGCTTAATAATACAAGAAAAATCCAGTGATGGGATGAACTGGGCTCAAGGAATAAGGAGAATTCTACAGGAAATAGGAATGGGTAACTTATGGGAGGAGAGAGAGGGCTAGTTAAAGGTTTCTGGAAAGGAGGAGGAACAGAGTAGAAGATGCAGAGAAACAAGAATTATTTCAAAGTCTGAAAGGAAAGAAAAGTTTGGAACTATATAGGCAATTAAAGGTGGACTGGGGAAGGGAGAAGTATGTGGATGTAGGTAATAGGTTAGTGAGAGAAGGGTGGGCCTGGTTTAGATTAAGTGCACATAGGCCAAGGGGAGATAGGAAGGGAGCGAATTTGAATAGGTGTCCTCTTTGTGGAGAGACAGATAATCATTTGCATTATATAATTGAATGTCAGGAAACTAAGTTGTGGAGAGATCAGTTTTTACCTAAAGAATGGGAGAATGTAAAGAAGTATTAAAAGTTAGGATAATGAAAATACAAAAGGAGAGGGATGTAAAAAGAATAGCAGAATATATGGGGAGAGTAACAGAAAAATGGTTTAGAAAAATAAAATATGAATTTATGACCCACAATGCATAAATAACCAGTGTTAAAATGCCTGATGGACTAAAAGAATAAAATAGCAACTCAAAGTAATGTATTAAAAATTGTAAGAATCTTGTATAGCATTATAGAAATTAATATATACATGCATTATCTCGTCCTCAATTTTTTCACTGGGTACAAAAATAACTGTACATGATTAGATGAGCATTCTTTCTGAGAATTTTCGAGCTGTAGTAACAATAGCCCGTCTGGGTTTCACCTCTGTCCATACTTCATTCTTTACAGATCCGCCATTCCCATCAGTAACACCTTTGCTTTAGAACAGGCATGGGGAAAACCAGCTCAAAAGAGCCACTGCACTAAATTGTGTCCTTAGCTCACTCCACTGTCCATCTGCCCCCCCCCTCTCTGTTGGTCTCCTTCACCTTTGATTCTGACATGCCTTATTCAGTGATGGGTATGGCTTTGAACTCAGGACATCAGTTTCATGAAGACTGCCAGAGAGAAGTTTTTGTAACTTACAAAAACAGGAAAACTTGCTGTTTAATAAGCAGATTTCAATTTGCAGATATAACACATTACAATATCAAATGGCACTATAATCAGAAGCGTAAAGCAGACTTGATCTTACCGGTATTTATTTAAAATTTCAAAAGATATTTTCTTAATATTTGTAAAAATATAAAAGGCAAGATATGTATTCTGTTATTTTAGGGGTTTAGTTTAACATATCAGGAACTGAACTTGTTTACCTAAAAAGTTGAGTGCATATTATATCTATTGGTGCAGTTTAATATTGAATATTTATTAATACTATATCTGAAGTATATTTTAAATCATTACTCTTAAGGGTTGGAGAGAGAATGTAAGCTTTATGAACTGAAATTGAAGTCATATGCACCCCTGAGTGAAACCTCTAGAGTGAAGATATTATTCCAGGTTATTGAATATCTTGGCTTATACCTAAAAGAAAATGCTGTTTTTCTGATGAATTTGTTAAAGAATGCTTAATGGCTGCTGCTGAGGAGGTTTCTCCAAATTCAGTAAGTGATATAAATGCAGTTCTCTCTCTCTCTCGTCGGACAGTTACCAACAGGATTACAGAAATATCAAATGATGTAAAGGACCAGCTAGAAAGAAAACTTGAGCACTTTTTTTCTTCTCTTCTCCTAGAGGAGTGCACAGATTGTAAAGGTTTAGCACAACTATCTGTGTTTATAAGGGACATAGATCAGGATTTTAATATTTTAGAAGAGTTACTTTCTGGTTCCATTGCGTGACTGTCCGTGGTAAAGACATTTTCAAAACTGTCCTGAATGTTTTTTTAAATTTAATTTAAACTGGGGAAAATTGGTGTCAGTTGCCACAGATGCAGCACCCACAATGCCTGGAAGGTTAAATTGGTTTTTGGGAACACTGCATACGTTCTTAGCTGGCATATCTTGCTCAGAAAACGTCAAAGCTATTCATTGTATAATACACACAGAAGCTTTTTCTGCTAAAGCAGCAAATCTAGAAATGTTAAATGGCCAAAAACCGTTAACCTCATAAAAGCAAATAGTTTTTGACACCGATGGTTCCAGAGCTTCTTAGAGTACATGCAATCTGAATTTCAAGACCTGCCCTATTATTGCCTAATGAGATGGTTAAGCAGAGGAATATGTTACACTGTTTTTTTCAACTAAGGAATGAAATAGATAGTTTTCTAAGAACAAAAAATCTGATGTGTTACACTCACATGACTTTCTCTACTCTTGTACAATCTATTTTTACAAACGCCTATTCTCCATATGCTTCATGTTAATCGAGATATCGAGATGTCAATCTTATTGGTAATTTTCTTGTAGATGCAAGCGGAATATGGTAGCTTTTAAGCGATAGTCAAATATTTTAACGCTGGTTGCTATGTGGCGCATTCCATTCTCTTTGCATGTCAGGACATAAAAAAATGAATAACGTATTTGAGAAAAAGTATAAGTATTGGAAAATTTAAGGAAATAACAAGCAATATCTCGAAAACGGTTCACTCAACAAAAGAAATGTATATGACATAAGTTGTGTATTTTAACGCGATCTACATTTTTTGTGTAGTAAAATTTTGTCTATCTCTTATGGTTTACCAGTTATGCAAAAGTCGTTCACAATGAAGAATACTTTTGGAGACATTCCCAGAAAATTGGAGATATACATTTCATTTCTCATGACATTATCTTAAACATATGATATTTTCATCAAAATCGTTAAAGCCATTTTTGAGAAAATTAAAATTTTCGAAAAATCTTCCATGTAAAGGGTAGTCTGGGGTGGGGGGATTTTCTTGAAAACCTTCGTGTCGCATCTCTGGAAGATACTGAACCTAAATACCAAGTTTGGTGCGTCTCCGACTGTTCGTTTTTGAGTTATGCTGTTCACAGACACACACACAGACACACACACACACAGACACACACACGGACATGTTTCCAAAAATGCTTTTTTTGGATTCAGGAGGTCTCAAAACATGTATTTCCGGTGAAATCTCGGTATCGAATTTTTGGGTGGAATGCAATACTTCCCCTACTTACTATACGTAGTAGAGAAAGTAAAAATGAGTAATGCATTTTATATTCAGAATTACTGAGTATTTTAAAAATGCTGGTGGTACGAACATGTACTATGACATGTAATTTATTATGGGGAATGGTGATACCTGAGCTAACAATCAGATTGGATCCAAGACTAGGGTTGAATTCATAGTCGCCGCTTATGTGAAAAGGAGATACTTAAGCAATAATGTACTTAGTTTTGATAGGGAAACGCTTATTACCATTTGGTATACATAGATGCCACTTATGCTCAGTGCTAAATGCTTATTTCCGAAGCAATGTGACAACATGGTTCAGCTGTTTCACATCCACTTGGATGTGCGAAGGAATGTGTGAACAAATGTGCAGATGACTGCATAGCCAACCGTCATTTCTGTATTTTTGTTTTGTTCACAACACTGTTGAGCGTATGGTAGAATTTTCAAGTTATAAATGGTACATTTATTAATTAGTTAACTTTAGTTTAAAATCATGCAGATTGTAAATTTAATTAAAGGTTTGTAGTATTACTATAATTACATTAGTTAGGTCGAAAACGTGCCAAAAAGAAAATATTTCAGCGAGCAGGAAAGAAACCAACAAACAGTGGTGCTGAGATACAAAGACATTGTAGAATGCAGGCTATCGGATGCTGTGTGATGTACTGACCTTAAGTAGTATTCACTTGTGGACAATTTTAAAGCCTGACGTTCTAGAGTGAAGTGTTGTAGCCAAAATGTTTACAACAATCTGCTCACTCTATATATGCATGCATGGAAGCAAACCACAAATGCAATTAACTACATCTAGCCGTAAGCAGAAAAGCAAAGTAGCCAATAAGTTACATTTGGCTTGAACAGCGGTTTTACATGCAAAATTGGTAAACCTCTGTTCAAGATTTTGATAACCCAACTAATATTTACGAATTTATGGTAAAGATGTGTGACTTTAAGTAGCCATTACAGTTGCAGTGATTGTACAAAATTGGCAATTTGATCGAAAAAAGCATTACAGAGATGTACGTTATTTATTGCAGAAATATTTCCGCATTATATTAAATCATTCTGAATAAGTGCAGCGGAATCTCATTCTAGGGACCTAAGGATTTTTGACAGCATGAATGGGAAAACGTCTGAACAGAAAACATGTGGATAGTGTTATATCACTGACATTGTATGCATTATCTTTTAAAATAACTCTGTCTCGTGTTGCAACTTCATAATCTCTATTTGTTAAGGTTATGTTATTTAGCAGAGGCATTAGATTATTAAAATAGCGGCTCTGGTAAACTGATATGGCTTCTTAAATTCAGCATCCCTATACATTTCAAGTGAATTCTGCAAATCGCATGAATAGTTTGTTTATTAATGTACAGTAAAATTTTGTTAGGAAATTCCATATACTCCACAAAATTGCTATTATCGTTAACCTCATTTGGAGGCAGTTAATGCAAGATGGCATTGGCTCTCCTCTTTGCAAATAAGCAAAGGTCGTAGCTTTATTGTATAAGCATTTACTTATTCATCTGAAAAAGTAGTGTCTGTGAATTGAAAATTGCTGCTTAAGGACTTAGTTGAAATAAGGAATGACTATGAATTCGACCCTTAGCATTTTACTGCGATCTCTCAACTCATCTTGACACACTGAATCTTTGGCTGCAAGGCAAAATCAGCTCTTAATTACTGTGATTGATTTGGTAAAAGCTTTCATGGCTAAACTAAATTTCTCATATCAGCTTGGAAATAAGTATACGAGGGTTGGCTGATAAGTCCCGGGCCTCACACAGAGATGGTGCCACTAAGGCAGTTAGACGGTAGCATCGTATAGTTTTACTCTAGACTGTCTTGTATTCATATTACAGGTCAATAGCTTGTTTAGTTTTTGAATGACAGCATTTTTAAACGAGACAACTTTAGAGTTTTCACAAGAATGGAGGATTTGGAAAAACGAGCCGTGATTAAATACCTTTATTTGAAAGGCTTAACGCCTAAAGAAATCAAGGAGGAAATGGACAGTACATTGAAAGACTCATATTTAATGATTAAAAGGTGGGTTGTAGAGTTTAAAATGGGACATACGGGCACTAATGATGAACCTCGCTCTGAACGCCCTGTGAAAGTCACAACTCCAGAGATGATTGAAAAAATTCATCGTTTAGTACTGGAAGACCGTAGATTAAAGTTGTTTAAGATAGCAGAGGCTGTAAACGTATCAAAAGAACGTGCAGGTAATATTTTAAGTAATATTTTGGACTTTCACAAGGTCTGTGCGAGGTGGGTGCCGCGTTTGACACCTGATCAAAAGTTGCATAGAAAAACTGTTTCTGTTAAGAATGTGGAGCTCTACCGTAAAAATCCCAATGAATTTTTTGAGATGGCTTATTACCGTGGATGAAACATCACTAGACTCCAGAAAGTAAATCAGTCAAAGCAGTGGATTGCGCCAGGTGAACCAACTCCAAAAAAGGCAAAGTCAATTTTGTCAGCTAACAAGGTTATGGCGAGTGTTTTCTGGGATGCACAGGGAATTATTTTTATTGATTACTTGGAAAAAGGTAAAACTATCACTGGTGACTACTATGCAAGCTTACTGCAACGTTTGAGTGATGAGGTGAAAAGACAGACCTCATTTGGCCCCAAAAAAATCTTGTTTCATCATGACAATGCTTCAATCCCTAAACAAATGTTTCCAAGAAAGATTTAATATCTGTAATGAACAAGGAAATGTGCCTGTTCAATAATAACCCCCCCCCCTGTAAGGGGGGATTAGCTCTTCAGCTGCCATGGTGTGGGTGCTGCAGACCCTGAGCAGTCATGGTACTTCTGATGTTACTAGATTGTGTACGCCTTGATGGTTTTCTGCCCAGGCCGGGTTATGAGATGCCCTGATGTTCTCTGGCACCAACCATGAGAGTGAGCTGGTAGACAGTAGCTAGATTGCTGTTGGCCCCATCGAGGTTGTTCGGTAGTCTACCTGATAGGTGTACCTATTAGGCTGACGCGCGAAAGTGGTGTATCCACTTCCATCCATGTGTGGCAGGAGGCGAAAGGAGGGCACCCTGCTCCGATGTCGGCCATTCGGGTGGGGGCAGAGTATAAAATAGATGCTGCCCTAATGGAAAAGCCCTACGAACTTGTCTCCTGGAGTCCGAGGGTGTGGACTGAGTAATCAGTCCAGATCCCATTGGTATTTATGTTCAATAATCCATTCATATTTGAATTTGCTCAAACAGCAGAGCCACTGCAGCTAAAACGTTCAGAAATGCAAATGAGCACACCATTAAAATGTGTAAGAAAACTGGAAGAATGCTTCCCAGGGGAGCAATGCCCTAGTTTACGCACATTTGAAAGGCGTATTGTATCTGTTTGGCTCAACTTATTGTTGTGAGCAGCTTTTTTCACAATGACTATGACCAATAGTGTGCCCAGGTCAAGGATCACAGACATGCATTTAGTTTCAGTATTGCGATTGATGTAGGCAAAAAATGGTTTCTTTTTGCAGTGGCATATGAGAATGGTGAGGATTTGAATTGTCAAAAAATACTGCAAGGATCTCTAATTCAGCAAAGGATATTAAAAATCTGTACAATTTCCGCATTCTTAGATGGAAGGCATATGTAAAAGGGAAAAGCATAGATATGCAATTGAGTTGCTATGAAGAGGCAAACTTAGGGATGAACAAGTGAATGTGGCTTCTGACAAAAGTAGAATGGAGGAAACTTTTGGAAATTTGGAATAAAATTTGGTATGACCTGGAAAGGAAGAAAATGTTGGGTAATCTCAGCAACTAGATGTTGCAGAATTAATTACCCATGCCAGAGTAAAACGGGAATATTCAACACCTGTTTGGAGAATTTGAATAGCAGTGATAAGAGGAAGAATAACATTTTTAAGATTGTTACTGACATAGCTCTGCTAACAGAGAGGTAAACATCCCAAGGAATATTCTAATGGGTATAATTGACACTATGACGAACATGTGTTAAAAAAAAGAGAAGAGCATTGGCATTGAATATTGGGAGGAAGGCAAAGAGGGTACATGTATAAACTGAGTTGGAGTAATAGAACAAGATGACAGCTCCAACACTTTGACAGGACAGCAATGGGAAAATGAAGCTTTTAATAGAAAAATAATTTCCTTTGAACCCTAAAGGAAGATAGTGGTTAGTGAAGTGTGTGTTGTATAGTGCAAAACTCGGAATTCTAGAACACTGCGATGTTGAGAGAAAATGATGTATGTGAAAAAGGAAATCTGAGATGGATAGATGAAAGTAATTAATGATGCTATTTTTCAGTGACGTACCTTCCCTGAGCAGGAAATTGTCATTTTCATTGCTTATAATTTTAAATTATTTTAAGATGGTGTGCTTCCCCCCCCCCTCCCCAGATATGAGTATTTCCAATTTATGAGGGTGGGGGGAAACGGGTTGCTGACTCTCTAGGCATCTCTAGCAAACCATAGCCCAAAGTCATGTGAATACAGACAGCATTTCCTTTTATTTATGTGCTGATTCTTGTCCAAGTCTGTACCACTTATGAAGCAGTTGTACTTTCTACTAGATCTGCTCATTCACACGTTTGCTCTTCTGCTTAAGGCGGTGCACTACATTTATCAGATGTCCACACTATTGCAAGTTAATATTTTAAATGTCTCTTTTGCATGTACCTTTTCAAAATAGTAATGTGTGTTTAATGAAAAAAATCATAATAAATAAAATATTTCTGTATGTCATCTTTGCTGTTCATATGCACTGAATATAGTGACCAATTGCCATGTTCTCTAACCAGAATGATTCACTATTTCTCAAAGCCTGGAAGTTGAAACTTGGGTGTGAAGTGGGTATGTTTAATAGTAAAAAACTGATAAAAAAGTTCAGAAAATCTACAGTTCAACGAGCAATAACTTTCAGATGTTTCGAGTCAAAGTCCCAATATAATGAAACCATTTTAAAAAAATAATAAAATAACAGAGGAAAAAGATCAAGAAGTATTAAATTACTTTGGTTTTAACTGATGTTTTGCTAGTGCCAGTGCTACATTATTGATGCGACACTTCCTAAACATTCCAATGAAAGCAATCAGATGCTTACTGCTAGACTTTTGCTGGTCAATGCAGGCACTTCAAATGCTACTAATTCTCATATCTAAACCTGTTAATAGTGACTTGCCATGTTGCATTCTGTGCAAGGAAATTGTTTGATCTGTTAAGAATTACAGCATAATACAATGGTGTGCTCCTGAGTCAAACTTGAGTGGAAACTTAAAAACTATACTACATGTAACCTAGTAACCATGGCAGTAATACTATCTGTAATAATTATTGTGGAATAGAGCTTTTTGTTATAAATTAGTTCAAAATTTTTACAATGAATAAGTATGTTCTTTGCATAGTTTGAAAAGCCTACAGAGAAATTGGTTACCCCCCCCCCAAAAAAAAAATCTAACATCAAAGAAATTCTGTCTCAGGAAAACGGAAGTAGATGAATTGTTAAGAAATGACAGGATATTTTGTTGGAAGATAAATAATACAGTGCAAAAGAAACTTGTGTACTAAAAATATATGAGAGATAGAAGCAAGTGGGTAATAAGTTCCTTCAAATTAACATTAAATTGTTTCTGAACATAGAAGTTAGTAACCACAGTAACTTAATCTTTTTCCAGGTATCAGTTAGCAATCTTGTTTAATTATATTTGTTAAGACCATTGTACCTAATGATTCTTGTTTGGATAAAATCCGCCCCCCCTGAAAATTTCTTAGATTGGAATGCAATATATTCTGAAACTACAACCTATTAAATGCATTTTGTTTTTACCAGGAAGGTAGACATATGGCGAGAATTATTTTGCAGGCTTTTAATACTGGGCAGTTTATTTTTCATGTGTTCTAAGAGTTTGTCAAATTCTTCAGCTTTAACCTTGTCTTTTAAATCTTTGTTAATGGTGGTGCATATTTGTCATATTACATCCGGTTTTAATTCAGTTTTTCTTTTGGCATAAGTGGATTTCGTGAGAGTGGGTAAACTGTATGCATAGTGGCATCCTCCATCTCTTCTTTTGATGTGTTTGTTCGCTTTCTACTTTTGTACTGCTGTTTATCTGCATTGTGGATATAACTTCTGTTCAGGCCACACCTTTATACTTTTAGATTTTAAGAATTGGGTGAATTTGATATTTACTGTCATTTTTTTTTTTAAATTGGAGATTGTGTTTTAAGAGGATCACCACAAAATAACTGTGTCCTTCATACTTCGGTAAATGATTTGGTAATATCTTTGCATATATTTGCTCTCCAGCAAATTAAATGTTTGCTATCTGGTGATCTTATATTAACTTCACAAACTGGTCATATGACAATCGGAATTAAAATGTGCTCTAACACTACACATTTCAGGAACATTCTGGGTAATGTTTCCAGGTTTTTATAAGCAAAAATCCCTTTAAAGTAGATAGATATTTCAGACTATTATTAACTCCCTGATTCAAAAATGCAAAACATTATTAGTGAGGGCGATGGATTTTTAAGGGCGTAAAAATCCTTAGCATGGCTTTCTTTGGAAGGGAAGTAAAGCTGGTTGTCCTGTTTGTAGGTTTATGGCATGTAAAAGAACCTCAAGCCTGATAACGGTCTCTGAGCAAAATTTGTTCTTTCACACCCAATATAGAGTGGGACACTAAGAACCACAGTAAAAGAGTATCCATAAAAGAGAAAGAAAAGAAAGAAGAAGAAAAAAAACACAGAATACTCGCTGATAAAATTATTTTAACCTACTCAGATCCTGGTATTTATTATACAATACATAAATAATGTAGTTTTTAAATTTACTGTTCACTTAACTTGATTTTTAAATTGTTTCACCTTATTAGTTTTTTTTTTTGTAAACAATGATTGTTGCACCAGTATTGTAATGGTATTGCACATATCTAAAACAGATTTGCATCTAATAATGTAAAAGACACCTAATGAAGCACACTGTTAATATTTTGGTAATACACAGGAAAGAAAACGATTTGTTTATTAACTGGGTTTGAACAAAGAACGCTGAACACTGCGACGATTCCTACTTTACAATTCATTGTGCAGAAAAAAAATCCTTAACCACTTTTTGTTTCAAAATTCCATGCGCCGAGAGAAATCGCAACCCAGCAGAAGTAAATCTGGGGGATAGGGATGCAAGTTTCTTTTATATGCCCTTGGTCTAATCAAATAGGAATGGGCAGAAAATAATATAACGGTTACCTTAATATGGCGGAAACAGCACATTTATCCCGTTCACGGTTACCTAGTCTGGGTCACTGCATGTAATCGGTATCGCTTATGAGGAACTAGTAATCTCAATCCGTTGTGCAGTAATTTCCACAAGAGATGCCATGTGGTATTATGCACCAAGTGTACCATTTGGCGAGAAAAAAGATTCGGTCCATAAGATAAAACACTTGAACTACTGAGCGATTTAGGGAGTGCGTTTCTGGTACGGCTAAGTGCTGTTCTCCGAGAGTTTGGGACATGTAGGGAGTGCTGCTTTGACGGTATACTGGGGAAGTCTGTTTCAATTCCCAGGGATTGAACCGTCCGGAAGTGGCTACGTCACGAAGGTGAATGATGAAATTGAACTAGATCACATTAACAAAGTGACGGTGAAAGCTGGACAAAGTCGCATTGGTGTCAGGAGTAGGATTAAACTCTGTGATGGAGGAAAGTATTAAAGAATTATTAGTTGAAATGACTGCAATATGGAATGGATAGTGAAATGAAATAACGATAGTGGATTCCACAATGAGATATTGGAGACAAATGAAATCTGGAGTGAAGATGTCAACGAAAATGAACAGTGTTAAAGAAATTAACGAAATGGAGAAAATGAAACCCGAACTCGGCTTTAGCATAAATTTTTAATACAAAGGGAAAAACTTGAAAAATGACATGCTAAGGAGTTTGAAAAATCATATTTGACGTTGAGGGAAAGATTGCTGCGGTGGAAGGGCGTCTAAATCAGCAGGGAAATGCGCTAGACAAGCAGAAGGAAAAGACAATGATGGAGGTTGAAATTGGCAAGAAAAACAGACCAGAAGTCGGAAAGGAATAGGATGGACGTCGAAGTTGTAGAAAAGACCCCCCTCCCCCCACGATCTAGTTCGCCTAACGCAAAAATAGTAACACCCTTGAAATTGGATGGCATTTCGTCGTGTGCGTGTTTATGCGGCAGTTTCAGGGCATCGCTGCCCACAATGGATATACGCATGTCGGCGGAGAAGACGACACAGCTTTTGGCTGATCTACAAGGGCAAGCAGCGGAAACACTTTGCTTCTCTTCCGCCGGAGTTCGACCAAAGATTTTCCCTCTTGGAGGGCCGCTATGAGCATCGCCTATCTACCGCTTATCGAGTCCAGCTGAAGGCAGAGTGAAGAAACTGGTAGAGACCTTAGAATAATTCGCCATGGAGGTCGAACGGCTGGCACACCGGGCTCTGGCGGATTTACCACCAGGTTATATTTCCTGAGAGATTGCCGTCAGTGAGGCTCTTACAGAACGAGAGGAGGTTCTAGTGTGAAGCGAGTGTGTGCTGATGGCGAACGCAGAGAAACCCCTAACGAGGAACATGATTCTGGATGGAGAACCCCACCGAGATGGAAGTTATGTTGCTAGAACTAGGTGAGAAGCAGCTCGTGGAATTCCAGGACGTCTTCAGCCTATCAGAACATGACTGACCGAACCGATAGTGATGCATTGTATCGACACCGTCGATACTCGACCGGTTAAACACCATTTCACAAGCGAAGCCTAAGAAAACAGACAACCGGATACTGGACAGAAAACCAGAGGCATAATAGAGGAATCCGATAGCCCATGGTCATCACAGTAGTGCTAGTGCATCACCACCTGCGCTTCCGCGTTGATCACCGGAAACTGAACGGTCAGTAAGAAAGGCTGCTTCCCGCTGCCACAGACTGGCGACATCCTGGAGACCTTAGCGGGCGCCCAGTGGTTTTCCACCGTGGATCCAAAATAGCGATATTGGCAAATTGCAGTTCACAGCAATGCCTTTTGGACTCTGCAACGCCCTCGTAACATTCCGGATTTTTTAAGTTATGGACGCTCTTTAACTGCTGCGGCCCTCAGGGTCTCATATATTGGACATGAAAGACAGGGAATTTTGCTCAGAGGCCTCAGGCTTGAGGTTCTTTTACGTGTCTTAAATTTACGACACGGGACCAACGGCCTTACTAGAGGTAACTAGAGGCTAGCATGCTAATTGCCACACCACGGAGGACGACTATAACGCTCAGAGACTTGGGTCTGCGAGGATCCTCACATGTGACACTTGTCTCCTTTACCTGGGCATCGTTGTTGTAGACCGGACATTTGAGGATCATCTGAGCAACCTGAGGAAGGTATTCGAAAGGCTTTATGAGGCCAGCCTTAAGTTGGGTCCAAAGTAGTGTCAGCTGTTTTAAAAAGGAAGTGCGCTACTTAGGACATCGTAAGCCCCGGTGGAGTTGCTGCGGACCTCTAGAAGCTAGATGCCGCAAAGGAGTGGACCAGGCTAAGGAATAAACGAGCTGCTTCGGTTGCTGGGCTTCTGTCATGTACTACCAGAAATTCGTGGTGGAATATGCATACCGCCGACAGGAACGACGAGCCTTACAGGGGTTCGACCAAAATGTCTTTCCAGACTCTGACCCCTGTGCATGTCCCCGAACCAGGATACCCAATCCCCGTCAGAAAGTTCGTGGACACCAATGCCAGGGACTTCGCAATTAGGATATTCTGTCGCAGGCGCAGGCGGGAGAGGAACCAGTACTGGCCTATTTCAGTAGAACCCTGTCCAAACCGAACGAAACTAGTGCGTGACAAAACGTGAGCTCCTGGCTTTTGTAGAGACCATGAAATACTTCAACAAATACCTTTACGGACAGGGTTCAACCTCTGAACGGACAATTTTGCCCTAAGTAGACTGTTGCGTTTTCGTAATTTAGGACACTTCCGCTGGATCAAACTGCTGCAGGAATATAATTTTACCTCGGCGCACCGTGTAGGAAGACGTTATTCTGATGCAGACGCCCTTTCCTGAAGACCATGTCAGGAAAACAACTTCTGTGTGAAGGTTGAGGCAAGGAGATTGTTGCAGCCATACGCCCGGTCGCGGTGCCACCTACAGTCGATTGGGATGACACCTTGAGGGAGCAACCTGTAAGGGTTATGTGGTCCAGTGGGACTCCTTGATCAGGAACGGTACATGGAAAAGTATCCGCAGACGGAAGAACTAAGATGGAACAATTAATACTCTCGAGTAGCAAGGCGAAAGAAATCCTCGGGGAGACTGTTGCCGTTAATACGTTAATTTTGAATCCAATCATATGAAAGCTTCTTGAGCACCTCGGGATCCACAAACCCGTACCACTCCCCTCCATTCATGGTCGGACGGAAGCGGTCGAGGAGCACCTCCGAAAAGTGGCATCCTGCCATTAGCAAGATTGGAAAGTGCACGTGCCATTCCTCCTGGCCTATCGAGCATCAGTACACGAGTCTACTGCCATGGCACCGGGCAACGTGCCATTCGGACGGGAGCTACAGCTATCTTGTGATTTGTTGTTCGGCACGTTTCCTGATGCTGACCAGCCAGCAATGGATAGTGTCGGAGCGCTAACGGATAGGCTGGAGGACATCCATAATCTCGCCAGGAAGCGCCTAAAGCCAGCAAGTGACGGAGTGAAGGCACGCTATGAATGGCGAACATTGCCGTAATCCGGACGGGGACTAAAGGGCAGTTCGCTGAGACTGCATCGTTCCAGAGACGACCCACATCAACGATGTGGTATACCGCATTCGGCGTTAAGCCGGGTGGTGGTCCGTTTTGATCGGCTTGCCCCATAACGCGGAGCTGCTCGGGACGATCACTCTGAGGAGATAGCTGTGTAACGCAGCTGCTATGGCCCAAGGTTATCGGGAGGTCGGCACTTGGCAGTCGGAGAGATAAAGAAAGATGCTAATGTTTTGCACAGCGTAAACATCAGAAGCGCTAACGTCGGACAACCGGAATCTTCTGGAAGTTTCTCCGTTCACCGCCTCCAGAACATTTTAGTGTGTTCGGTGGAAATTTCCTACGGCTATATACACTGCCGTTTGTGAAAATTGCAACACCAAGAAAGAATTTCACGAATAACTCCAAACTTGGTGGAAGTGTAGAAGAGTGCAAGCAATAAGCGATTAGGTTTGCAGAGAGATGGGGGTACACTTAGGCCTAGCAGACCTCTCTAGATCGACAAGGTCAGTGTTGCGCCCAGTGTAGAACTGTCAAACAAGGTGGAAACAAAGTGAGTATGCCTCGTCGATGTCAAAGGGAGCCATATCGGGATGTGAGACTTATCGGTTTCTGGGAAACATGTTTGTCATGCGGTGACGTTTCGGCTCGTACTTGCTGCTACGACAGTGGTGCGTGTGGAAGCGGTGGATAGATGAAGGTCGTACACAGCGAAGAGTGGGTACTGGACCACGGCACGGGATGGCCGTCATTTTGTCCGCATGTCCATAACGGACCGTACAGCTTCATCCACAGTGCTTGCTTGACAGTGGCGCACTGCAACAGGTTTGAACGGTTCGTCACCATCTGCTGCAGGTTGGACTGGTTGCATGCATGCCATTACGTCGGCTTTCATTGTCCAGAAACCACAAGTTCCTCCGACTGCAATGGGCACGTGAAAATCGTCACTGGGGTGCTGAGTGGCAAAATGTCTTTTCGGACGAGTACTGCTTCAACGTGTTCGACGTTACCATGGTGAGTGCAACCTGGAGGGCTGCATTGTTGAGTGGCATAGCGGACAAAATTGAGGTGTAATGGTTTGGTGCGCCATTGGTTACAACATATCTGGCCTCCTACGAATTGAGAGCACTTTGAACAGCAACTGGTACCTAATGGTGGTTGTAAAGCCTGAGGTACTCCCCCTGCTTCAGGCATCTACACAGGCCACATTTCAACAGGACAATGCCCGGCCACATATTGCGAGGAATGTACAAGCCTTCTTCAAAGTGCAGCGGGTATCATTGCTTCCCTGGCCTGCACGTTTGCCAGACATGTTGCCCATCGAACATATCTGGGATATGGTTGGTTGGCACCTGGTGCGTCATGGTCCTCCAGTAACCATTGTCATGGATTTGTAGCCTTGAAGACACTGCGTGGAGGGAAATCCCTCTGGAACTTATTCAGAACCTTTTGGTTTCAGTGCCACGGCATATAGCAGCTCTAATTGCAGCGCATGTAGCCCACACCAAATACTGAATATTGGACTCAAAAGTCATGTATAGAAGTGAAAAGTTTATCATTTGTTACTTGTCGTGTACCTAACCTGTGGTATTAAATTCATTGAATTCATACATTTCCTTCTTGGTGTTGCAATTTTCACAAACGGCAGTGTAGAAGAGTGCTCTCAGTCTGTCTGAGTGCAGCGAAAAAGTGCTGTTCTCCAAGCCAGTTTGCAACAAATACTGTAACGTGTAGCGAGTGCTGCTTCTGCAAGATATTGGAGAAGTCTTGTGTTCGACTCCCCCAATGTCTGAACTGCCTGGAAAGACGTGCTATGTCACACGTGTTTCATTAAGTTGCCACTTCTGAAGAAAGTTTGATAACTTTTTAATTATATCGCATTAGCAAAGTGACATTGGGAACTTTAGTGAAATGGCAGTGAAAACTGAACAAAGTCGCAATATTTAGGTTCCCACCCATACAAACAGTATATGTGCAGGAATATAGAAGCAAGTGCTAATGCATTTTGTGTTTATAAACCTCTGCAGTATCAGTGTTGGCACAGCTAGGAAAACTTCCTTTTAGATTGCATCAAATAACACAAGTCTGTGTATATCTACGTTCGTTCTTATTGAAACGTGGTTACAGGTAACCATTAATGCAATGTAACTGATAACGTGAAAACAACTTAGCCATTACCTGTAACCGTTAATGCACTGTAACTGTGACAGTTAAAATCATTTTCCAAAAATAACTTCGTCACATTCTAATCAGAAATTGCTCAATGTGCTAAAATTTCATTCCGAATTCTATCATATCACTGATATATGTATTACGTTCCAACGTATTCCGTAAATTTAAAATACTTAAGCATTTATTAACAACATTTAGTACCAATGAATAATATTTTAAATATTACTATGTTTGATGACCTTTGCTAATATTAAGGTTAAGAACTTTTTACTGTAAATACATAATTTCCAAATTTGTAAAAAAAAATTACTTAGGAGTGGTGTCAAGCAAGTGTGATATTTCACCGATTTTTAATGAAAATTCTCAAAATACATTATATATACACGAGGTGTGATCCAAAAGTAATGAATTTTTATTTTTCTTAAAGAAATTTTTATTTAACCAACACCAACTTTGTCCCCTTCAAAGTAATCACCCTTAGATATAATATATTTGTGCCAGCACCTTTTCCAATCTTGGAAGCTTTTCTGGAACTCACTTTTCGTTACAGTGTTCAGCTCCTTCAGCAATTCTGTTTTTATCTCGTCAATGGTGGGAAGACGTCCTTGCATGGTTCTCTTCAGCCTCTGGAATAGAAAGAAGTCGCAGGGGGCCATATCCGGTGAATACGATGGCTGAGGCAGCATAACTCTTGTTTTTTGCCAGAAAGTTACGAACAAGCATTGAGGTGTGAGAGGGTGCATTATCGTGATGCAATTTCCACGAGTGATTTTGCCACAATTCTGGTCGTTTTCTTCGGATTGCTTCACGTAAACGTCGCGTAGCTTCCAGGTAGTATTCTTTATTGACCGTACGACCATAAGGCAGGAACTCCTTTTGCACTACGCCAATGTAATCGAAGAAAACTGAGAAGAACCTCTGATGTGATCCACCTTGTCAGGTTTTTTTTGCGGTCTTGGCTCTTCAGGCTGTTTCCATTGGGACGATTGGGCCTTAGTTTTGACATCATACCCATGTTTCATCAGCTTCTTTAGAAGTTCTGCATCGTTTTCGACTTCATTCAGCAATTCCTGAGCGATATCGTTTTTGCTCGAAATTCAACAATTTCGGAATAAACTTTGCTGCTACATGTTTCATGCCCAAAACATCCGAAACAATTGCTTGGCATGAGCAAAAGGATATGCCATCAGCAACCTCTGATGGTGATCGGCAATTTTCCAGAACCATTTTCTTTACTTCTTCCACATTGTCGTCAATAATTGATGTGCTAGGGCGTCCAGGGTGGTGGTCGTATTCTCCAGTCTTGTAAATGTTTATACCACTTGTAAACTCTTGTCTTACTTATAGTAGATTCGCCAAAAGCCACAGTCAACATTTCGAATACAGTGCTGCATGTTATTCCGTTTAATGCAAATTCTTTGACCCATCTTTCTCGAAAGAGAAATTCGCTGAGCACTTGAAAACACCTGTAACTTTTTCGACGTCAACAGTGCACTAAATATTCAAAACGGCTGAAAATGCAAACATATATCAGGAACATGTGTACCAACAAAATAAAACAAATTTTCAGCATCGGATATATAAAGCTCACAAAATTAAAAAATTCCAGTTTTTTTTACGTTATGTGTAACCAGGTGTATGTGTAACTTTCACTCATGAAGGCAGGGGAGGATCTTAAAGTAGGTGATACAGGTCATTCAAAAATAATTTTCAACATAAAATTGTGGAAATCCTGTATTTTTTATGCATTTGAGAATGTGGAAAATAACACTAAGAATGGCATTTGTGTTACTTTATATAATACAGTGTATCCCCATAAGGGGGTAGGTGCAGTATTATAGGTTTTAAAAAGTGCACATTTTCTTATAAACTGGGCGTCTTTATCATGGTGAAAGAATTGTTTTGCTATCTACTCCAGTTTTAGAGATTGGAATTAAAAAGGCTAATTCCTGCTAATTTCAAAATGGCATTTAAATTTTGAGTCATGCCCCCCCCCCCCCCCAGATGGCCATCACATTGCCAATGCAATAAGAGAATTCCTCAGTTGAGATGAGAAGCGCAGTATGGGCTATATGGTACCAGTAGTGGCTAGTGATTGTATGAGGGTTAGTCAGAAAGTCTATTTTTGTTTTCTTCCTCTTTACATTTTGAACAAAATGAAATGAAAATTACATAGCATGTTAGCCATAATGTTCAGGCTTAATTTGTCTCTTTCACATGTATTCCAGTGCGGTAAAAATCAGTCTTTCTTTCTTTCTTTCTTATCGCTTCTTGAGGGTGCTTATGTACTGGACAGAATTTACTGTGCATCCCTGAGGCAAAAATTCAACTAGAATGACTCCCTGCTCATTCCAAAAGTCGCCATAACTTTCCCTGCCAATCGCACAGTTTTGAATTTTTTTCTTCCTCGGCAGGGATATGTGATGCCATTCCATTCACTGAATCTTTGATCCATGTTAAAAAAACAAAAAACAAAGACCGTCTCCAGACACAATTTTCTCCAAGAATGCCTCTCCTTCCACATTGAAGTGCTGCAAGAGATTGGAGGCTATTGTTTTTCTTGTCTTATTATTGTGGTGGGTTAACATTCTTGATACCCATCGTTCAGAAACTTTTGAGTATCCGTTTCCCAATCTCCATTACACTGCCTTTACCATGGAGAGCATCAGAGACAATTCATCTGTTACCTGGTGGTCTTCACGAATGATTTCGTCAACTTGCCAAATATTGCTTGGAGTCACTGCAGTTGCCTGGCCTGCCACTTCTCGTTTCATCAACCAATGTTTGCCCTTCAACTTCTCTACACCAATGAACCCTTTGTCTTAACAATGTGGATGTCTACTGTTGCATGCATTTTTCAGCCTTTCACGAATGCAATTTGGTGTTTCACCTTCTACATTTAAGAATTCTATCGCAGAACGCTGCTGATATGTATGCTAATGTCTGCCATTTTATAATAAACTATAGTGCTGCCATCTTGGGAAGCTGTTATTGCAGTGGACTGCAGGAGGAGGTTTGAGAAATCGCAACACCCAAATCCGAATCCTCCGAAAATGACTCGGCTGCCATATCAGAATCGGAACTACTCTCCAAAATAATGACAAGCTTATCCACAATTCCACAGCACTGCCGCACTTAAAACAAGTTCCCACATTTTATCCTCTTCTATGTTCTATTATGTCTGTTTATATTCCCTGCTTTCGTTACATTTCTCACTGAAACGCCTGTAAAATCCGATATTAGTTTCGTAATATTCAATAATGCAAGTGTCAGGTATTTTTGTAATAGTGAGTTGAATATATTAAGTCTTGTTTGTTTTTAGCCACTTTTTAACTGTTTCCCGCTTGTGTGTTTGAACAGTTTATTCGCACTACACGTACCTTCCTCTGCCATGTGAGCTCAAATACCAACTGACTAAATCACAAGATTTGACCTGAGCTGAGCATGTGTGTGTTAGTGTATTATGAATGACTGTTTGCTTATGTATCCTGTGTTAGACAAAATGTTTATTCGGTACTCAGATAGCACCTCTGGGAATTCATTGCTGTATTTCTTGTATATGTAAGAGTGACAGTCAACATACGGTTGGTATTAACTAGCAAGATGCCCTCGGCGTTAGCGCAATAGCAGGCGAAATTCATATTTTGTAATCTCTTAACAGCTAGTATATATCCATTACCTTTAACAATGAGTTCTTATGATAACCGCAATAAAATGTGCAATTCTATACCTTTCCTGCTCTAATATTTCATAATACAATACATGTATTAAGGAACTATTTACGTTGGCGTAAGAGTATATTCTTGGGTTTGTGACAAGCCGAAGCACGTGCTTCTGTTTACATCAGAGGGAACTCTGGTTTGGAATGGACAGTAGCAACATGCAATGGTATGAAAGCAACATGGCTTTGTTCCATAGCGCATGCCTTCAAGTTTGCACAATCTGTATGTATTTACGCATGAGGTACATAACATCATGCTAATTGTGCATGCTCAGAAGTTTCTTAAAACGAGCATAAGTAAGCAACGACCCTGTTGCCATATCTCAAGTTTAGAGAAATGTAGTGCGGTAGATTTAAATACTGTAGATTTTAAGTGGTAGCACTCTAAGAAAAAATAACCAATAAATCCTCAAAGTGTTAAGTCAGGTGTTCATGTGCTCTTATACAGCAGTCACCACTATGCGGTACAATAAGTCTTCTACAGATGATCCATGTTATTTAATGTCCAAATGGAGAATAATTAGTAGTGCACTTATCAAAAAGCAGTTGCTGAAAATACAGATGAACAATACAGACATAATATTCCCAAGCCAATGTTAGAGTTTATCAAGCCAGGTTTTTGGGATTTATGTACCACTGAAACTTCTAAAAAGGTGGGTACACTCAGAATTCCAAAGAAGCCCTAGATGCAAAAATTTGGAAACTGTGTCCCCAAACTGGATTTTTTTGGTAAGAAGTTCAGATAGCAAATAATGCAGTAATTACCTTTAATGATGCTATGAAAGCTAGAATGAAAAGTGCTAGAAGCTATTGTAGTAAATCCAATGCACCCACTTGTTTGAGATCCCAGAAGAGGAAGAAGAGGATAAAATGAAACTTACATTTGTGTGTGTGTGTGCGTATGCACTCAGGAGAGAGCTAAAGAAACAGCGTAACTCAAAGAAAGCTGGATAAATGCCGAACTTGTATTTAAATTCAGTGTCTTCTAAGGATGTGCCACATTTTTCAAACAATCCAATCCAGTCGAATATCCTCGCAACCAGAAGTCGTCTGGATTTTGGTGGACATCTTGAAGGCCACACATCTGGTAATTAAGCCTAGAGAAGATGCATTTGTCACTGAAGGTTTCTTGAAGCAAATATTTCACCAGGCAAGTGTAACCGACCAAGGCGAGTGCAGTCCTGCATCAGAGCGCCACTTGTATACATAGCTGCCTATCCTCCCCTCTGCAGTCCATTTGGGAAAATGCAAACAATTAGCATGTTCAGTGGCATTTGCAATAGGTATTTTCTGCCCTTTCTTCCCATCATGTCAAGCTTGCTCATGAATAACTATTTCCTTTACGTTCCGCCATTAGCACAGAACATTACGCAATGCATTAAGAAGTGAATCAGACTATACAGCATTTCTGACCTATGCGTGTGGTTGCATTCTGTGATCGCATTAGTTCACCTTTCCGCTCCCAGTGCTAGACTGCACTCGCCTTGGCCAGGTTATAACGTGTATTGCTTCATATTATTTGAAAGTAATGGTGTGGTCACAGTTGTGTTCTTCTAAAGCTAGGAGATGTTGCACTTGCAGCTCTCATTGTACACCCAACAGGCCTGTGAGGTGTCATCTTAAGGAAAAGAGATTAATAATGAAGGAGCTTGTGAAACCATGCCTAAAAGTAGGTAATGTAAGATGAGTGCAATGGTTTTCCTGCACATGTGGAGGGATCAAATATCGTACACAACAGTTCAATGCATTCACTGCACTCTGCAGAGTAAAATGAAACTCGTCAGTGCAGTATATATTTTCCAGCCACACGGTCGTCCTCCATGGTGTAGTGGTTGCCATGCTAGCCTCTGGTTCCCAAGATCGTGGGCGATGGACATTTTCGGGCATAAAACTCCTTAACATGACTTCCTTCGGAAAGGAAGTAAAGCCGGTGATTCCGTGTCATATATTTACGGTGTGTAAAAGAACCTCAAGCCTGACAAAGAGGTCTCTGAGCAAAATAACCGGTCTTTCACACCCAATTATGATGGAATGCTAAAGACCACTACAAAGAGTGTCCATAAATAAAATCCAGTTTTTTAATTTCATCAACTTCCAGCATTTTCTCCCAATGCAACACCTAATTCACCGGTTTCCTGAAATTCCTTCTTGTTCTTTAGCCCATTAATTGACATAGGGTCTCTTCTCAGTTGTTCTTGTCGGTGATATTCCCACAATGCATTGTTTATTCCCATTGCAATTCAGGGTTTCTACCACTCTGTTAAAACACTTCACAGCAATTTCGGTTTGTTTTCAACAGCTATTGCACTTCATGCGGAAAAGTTCAACCGTTTTAATGATTATATAGTCTTTTATCCTGCCAGATTGTTTTCGCAAGAGTTAAGTTTTGGTTAGTCACTACTGTTGGTGGTACATTCTTTGTTTTGTCGCCCCCTTCTTACATTCTCCAAACCAACATAATGTTGTAGAGCGCATGAAGGAGAGAGGATCCTGAAAGCCCCTCTCAAGTGTTCAAGTCGCTGTCAAAGTCAGAGCAGCACAAAATATCACTCTAAATACTTGCAGGTTGGTCAAGGGAAAATTTAGCAACAACAAAAAATATAATTCAAGTTAGCTTCATTTTATTCCACTCAATGGTTGCTGTTAGTTAGGAATTATTTCTGATCAATTACATTTTAAATGTTCTGTTTGTATTGTGACGCAGCGGCTATGACCCAAGGTTATCGGGAGATCGGTGCTGGGCAGTCTGAATAAACAATAACAGCAGTTCACCAGCGTAAACACCAGGCGTGCAGTCAGGAGGTAACTAGAACCTTCTGGAAGCTGCTGATTCTCCCCTCCTCCAGGAAGAGTGTGTAAATAGTATTAGAACATCCGAAAACCTCGTGGAAAGATTCCAATGACTAAGCAAGCGCTCTTGTGAGAAGCAGTCAATGCGACGTGAGAGCGGTGATGGTAGTGAGTCATCGTGAAGAGGTTACATCATAAAGGAAGTGAAGTGTCGAAGAATTGAACAAGTTCCTTAGTGACGTGAACTCCCAATGAAGGTAACTACATAAAAACGAAACTGAACTGAGAGAAGTGAAGTTGGAAAAACTGGACATAACTACACTGGTGTCAGAAGTGTGATTAAAATAGCCAAAATGGAGGAAATGTTTAAAGAAATTATTGGCCAGAATGCAGATGATGGAATCTGGGATGGAGGAGATAAGAACTGAAGTGAAGACGGTGCAATCCGGAATGGACAAAATGAGAACAGAAATGAAGACCACAATGGAGTTAGTCGTATTTATGGATGCTCTTTTATTGCTGTGGTCTTTAGCGTCCCATTCTGTATTGGGCATGAAAGATCATAATTCTGCTCAGAGGCATCTTCTCAGATTTGAGGTTTTTATACGTGCCGTAAATCTACGACACAGGAACACCGGCTTTATATACCTTTCGAAGAAAGTCACAATGGGGAAATTGAAATCCGATCTCGGTGAAATCGCCTCTGTCAAATCTGAGATATAAGCAACGGTGAAAGCCCTGAAAGATGACTTTGCCAAGGATCTAAATGAAATTGTATCTGACCAGGAAGTTAGCATTAATACGGTGGAGGAACATGTAGATCAGCAAGGAAAATGGCTAAATGGGCACATGGAAGAAAACAAGAGGATGTTAGATGCCGCAGTGGACGAGCACCTGGACCAGCAAGTGATGGGGAGTGCTGCAGACCAGTGCGAGTTGGGGAGAGGAGACTTAGAGGGAATGCCTGGAGGAGTGAGACGTAGGGCCGAACTTGAAGCATAAAGAATCAGACATATGACCTGTGTGTGCGGATGTTTTTCCTAGAGGCCTGAATTATGAGATCTATTGGATGTGGTGGTACTCCCTGATGATCAGGAACGATGTACTGAAGAGAGAGTGGGAGTTCGTAGCCAGTACTAGGGTAGAACAGCTGGTACTCCCGAAGAAATGTGAAGGAAGTCGTTGAGGAAACCATGCCAGCACTACCGTGGGGCACCTGGGTGCAGACAACACCTTGCCGAAGCTCCATCACTGATTCTATTGGTTGCATCTTTGAAGCGACATGCAGAGTGGTACCTGCCATGCAACATCCGTGCTGCAGGTCCTGGGTCTCCGCTGTGCATTCGGTGTCAACCCCAAGGACAAACAGCTCTGAGGAGGAAGGTGTGTGATGCAGCAGCTATGGCCTAATGTTATCAGGAGATGACTAGAACTTTCTGGAAGCTGCTGCTTCTCACCTCCTCCAGGAAGTGTCAAAATATTTCTAGGACATTGAAGAACCTTGTGAAAAGATTTCTGACTATATGTGAGTGCTCTTGCAAGAGGCAGAGAGTGTGATTTGAGGAGTGGCGATAGAGTAAGTTGCGAGTAGAGTTGAGTCAGTGAGCAAGTGTGTCTCAGGTGCAACATAAAGAACAATGGTTTTGGAGGTCTTGTGTTCGATTCCCGAGTGAAATGAACCATCCAATGTGAAGAGGCTACATCACAAAGTGAAGTGACGGAGAATTGAACTAGTTCCTTTGTGAAGTGAACTCCAGTGAAGGAGAACTACATAAAAATGAAACAGTGAGAAGTGACAGTTGAAAAACTGGATAAATCACAATATAATCTGTCTTGGGTTTTGTATTCTGAAATATGATGTTCCTGTTAAGTGTTGATCAATTAATTTTATTGCTTCTGTTTGTTACTATACATATATGTTTAAAAATTACATTAGTAAAATACAGAGAATTTTCTACTTAAAGTATAACGCTAACATAGAACTAGGTGTGATAAATGTTATGACAAATTGTAACAAATATGTCTAATTCTATGTACTTTGTAATATTATAAATGTTTAATAATAGTGAACCAATATTTAATTTTCTCATTAAGTAATTTGACCTGCTGTATGTTAAGTTCTGCTATTGATAAAGCATGCTGCTGATGCAACCCAAGTGCTGCATTGAGACTCTTGGCCAATGGCGAGCAAGAGCAGAGCTCCATCAGGCAAAACCTGTCATTGTCTGGCCTAGGGTTTCACATTTTGCAAACTCCCACTTATAAACTGGACGAAAATTAATAGCAAAAGTTCTGTCCGCTATGATTGCAATGCAAGTGAATCAGCAATTTCAACCAAGCAAGAATTCTTTTCACAGGGTGTTAATATGTTCAAAACATTCATATTGTGGCCAACTACTACCGTGACATGATTTTATGAAAAGTATGTATAAATTAGCCAAGAACATAGACCCGGTGCTTAGTAGTGCAGGTTTGAATTAAAATAACACAATTCAACTGGTGGGCAATGAGGATTGAAACCTGAAAAGTATAACCAATTGGGGTTTTAGAGAAGGTGTGTGTACCTACCAAAATGTAACTGATTTGTTGGAAAGGTAGAATCGGAGTGAAAACTTGAATGCCGTTGAGAATGTTTGAAACATGGATCTTCGGCTTTCTGTGCCATTGCTCTGACCAACTGAACTATCATGGCAACATGCTTGTATGACATTAAATTCCCGACTGACTTACATTTTTAAGGTGTTTTAATATTTCTTTTGAAATAACATCCCAAATATGGCTAATATTGTAAGTACTCTTAAGTGTCCTGGACTTCACAAGTAATCGCTATTAGGTAAAGAAATGTTAAACATTCATTTGTGATTGAGAATTGATATGAATTCAAGCATCGCCATTTTGATGACTGACATGTTGCACAACACCCAAAAGAATAAATGTAGTTTAAAAATTATATAATAGGTTTGCTCTGTGACCTTTGTTTTAATAAACCTGAGAATTTATCAATTGATCAGAATGTACTGGTACATTTTGTGCAAAGGGAGGGTTTCAAAAAAAAAATATTTTTTTTTCTCCATATTTTATGAAAGTATGTAATAGAAAAATAGATATTACTCAAGTGATGTGTTTCTTTAAGAAAGGTAATTTCAATGTCGCTTTTTTGTGTAATGTTTTTGGTATGGTTTGTTTTTTTTAACAGAAATGGTGGAAGCAATGAAGAAAGTGGCTTCGCTTGATGTAGAGCTGACAGTAGAGGAACGTAACCTTCTGTCAGTAGCTTACAAAAATGTGATTGGAGCCCGCAGGGCCAGCTGGAGAATAATCAGTTCCATTGAACAGAAGGAAGAAAATAAAGGTGCTGAGGAAAAGCTCGAAATGATCAGGACATACAGGTCTCAGGTAGATAAACCTTAATAAAACTATTGTTATAGCTGTTCCTATAAGACATGCAGCAATAATGCTCCCCTAAAAATAATAAAATTTTATTGTAACCATGTAGTTAATCTTTAGTACAATTTAGTTCATGGTATATTAATATCCATCAGTTAAAAAGTGTTGTGACTATTCCTGGTTCAACCCACATATGATGGCCAAAAAACCATGCCACATTTGCTTGGAAAAAATTTATCATAAAGGCAAAAAGTGCCAAGATGGATCAAACTTGGCTCTTAATGTCATAAATTACACGCAGCAGTCTCCAGAATCCACTCAAATGTCACCAATCCCAATTTTCTAGAAATCTTTCAGAATTAATTTATATTCTTTGTATTCAGCAACTGTGCTCAGCTTTAGACCATTTAAATAGTTGGCCAAAAATTTATTTTATTTTGGAGAATAGAGAAGATTGAATTAACCAGGTGGACTGTATGAAAGATAAAGCAAACATTTGACTTCTTACTTCTGCAGAAATTATTTCCACTGTAGTCATGCTACATGGTTTCACATAAGTTAATCTTTGGATGTTTCATTCTCGGTGCTTTTCAAGACTTGACAGGCATTTTGCAGTGTAGCATCCATCAGCAAGTCTTAATTCCTTCAAGTGGAACTGTCACATTATTGCTACTAGTTGAGAAGAAAATGGATTCTTACGAACACTTACTGTTTGCTTTGTGTAGGGGTTTTCTCCTGGGAATACCCAGATCATTGACTGGTGCAGAGCTTCTTGATCATATTATATATTCAGCTTTTGTCACAGATGATAACCAGATAAAGGAAGCTGCTCCACGTATGGGAGCCAATTTTAGATAGGTAGATGCTTTATATTTAACTGTCCCATGTATGAGAGCCAATTTGAAGAAGGAATGTTCAACTGTTATTTGGTTCATGTAATAAATTACGTAAATTATTTTATCTGCCCCGCAATTTGAAGCCAACTTGTAGTTGTTTGCTTCTACTGTTGAAGTTTTGTGTGTTAGCCACATGCTTGGAAGCTAACTTGAAGAGGTTAATTTGCTGCTGTTGTTGCGTAATATTACTTATGTTTATGTAAACTTAAAGAATTGTTTTATGTAATAAATAATTGCTTTATGTAGTTTGTAACACGCTTTGGGCGTCGGTTTGTATTTTATGCTTACGTAATATTACTGTTTTAATTTGCCTCAGCTGCGTCAGTTTTACTTTAGAGTGACGTATCTTGGGTAGGGCGCGGTATGACAATTATTGTAGATATCACAGAATTAATCTTTTAAATTTCACTTCTTTTATTTAAATTCTTGCACATATTTATACAGCACCACACTTTTAAAAGAACTGTGAGAAACTTTTATACATTCACGTAGCGCATATATCTGTTAGCTATTCACCCGTAGAGAACACATTTTCCCATCTGTACTCTTATCAAGTCTCGCTAGGAACCGAGTAATCTCAACGGTCAAAATCCTTAAGCTTCGGTATTGCAAGTCTCTGATTGGCTAATTCTAGTCCAATAAAATTTATGCATTTAACTTAAAACTTTTCTTTGCTGTTGATTGGCTAATTTTAAAACTGTTACAGAATTTACGTCGTCACTCTAATCATGACCAGTACATTTCAAACTCTAAACACATTATTGCCATAATTACCTCATTATTACTCATTGTTAGCAACCTAAAACTTATTATTCTCACAGTTCTTGTATTATTAAAGTATATAAAGTATTCACGTAATATTATTAAAATATGTTTACAATAAAAATAAGCATTTGCAATGACTTACATACAATTGAAATTATTCTCGTATTAAAATACTGCCTTAATGTTGACCTGAACATCAGTGACTCATGGTCATTTTTGTTTACATTCTTTGTATGGACATAACGGCTTAAGTGTAGATATTGAAGCCAACTGCTAAGAATTGCTATGTCCGATAACTTGCTTTTTGTTTAAATCCATCAAATTGTTTAAATATTTTCTAGCATCAATCCTCACCTGCTTTTTAATGCCCATCTGTGAGATGATGGGGAATCCAAGAACTGCAGAACTTTCTGATTTTTTCTTTGAGAATTGTTTTCACTGCCTCTGATCCAATATTAATCTTCTTGAATCTGAAGATACTGCAGATGTTTCTGCAACATATGCTCTGCTTTTGTCAGACTTTCATCTATTGTTGCTGAGGGCCATCTTGCAAGGTCTGTGTACTGTAGGAAAGTCATTGAAAATCGTTGCACAGAAATGCTCCAGCTTAAGACCCATCCTTAGCATCTAGGGTAGTAGCATGCGTTATCCACTGCCATTGAACATGGCAGGTTTGCACATGTTGCTAAAGCTTCAGTCTTAAGATGGGAAAACCTGTACAGGCATGTTACAACTCAATAGTGTCCATTTTAAAAACTTCCAGAGTGAGCCTTGTAAATAAAACATATAAGGTAATGTTTGATATATTATAAAGCACATAACTTTTTGACTGGAAGTGTAAAAATGTCAAATGGTTCAAAATTGGTTTTTAAATTGGAAAGAAGCAATATACAGGATGGCCCACATAAAGTGTTAAAGCTGAATATCTCTTAAACGAAAAAACCAAATGCCAAGAATTGCAAATCTTATAGGAGCAAGGTGCCTTCCAAATTGTGATACAGAAAATATTTCCATGGGGCAACACAGGGCCCAACCTCAGAGTTTTAAATGAAACCTGACAATTTTTTGTTTTCTCTGGTTTCCCTCAATAAACTAAGCAACTTTCATTAAAACATTTCTTTTTCTAAAATGAATTGAGCTGTTATAGCTTGTTTTCATTGATGTTGTTAAACCTCACGAACTCGGGAAGCAAATAAAAGTATCCAATGAAAGTACATGGGTATTGTGGTTTCAAAGCCACCTGAACTCCTAAAGTACAATACTGTATGTGGCTAGTCGTGTTGATTATTTACTGTGGCTCTTCAAAATTAAAAAAGTGTGGCAGATTTTGATGAAGAGGTAGATAGGATGTTAGTACTAGGTGCATGCAGGAGAAATTATCGAACTGCATCAGCAGTGTTCGAGAGAGATGGGGTGAAAATGTCACACATGAAATTCAAACAACTGGAAACACGACTACGTAAGTAATCACCTGGGTGTTTATTGACTTAGTTGTGTAGTACTATTTTCTACCATTGTATACTTCAGTGAAAGCACGCTTTAAGAGCTCAATTCATTTTAGGGAGGGATGTTGTAATAAAAGTTACTTAGTTTGAGGGCAACCAGAAAATACATATATATATAAATCGTGGTTTCATTTAAAGTTCCGAGGTTTGGCACCATGTGCCCATAAGGGGCCCCATGGAAATATTTACCATATCACAGTTTGGAAGGCCCTTGCTCCTGTAAGATTCTGAATTCTTGGTATTTTATTTTTTTCTATTGATTTAAGAGATATTCACCTTTAACACTTTGGGGCCACCCTGTATATAGATTTAGGAGATATTTAGTTTGGTTTCCCAGACATCACATAGGTTTGTTTACACCTAAATGTTTTTTGTCTTGATACTAATGTACACTGCATTATAGTATATATTTTTTCAAAATGTTAAAATAATATAGATAATGGTTCGTTCTATGGATTTTGATACCAAAGCTCAAAAGTTGCTTTCCATTCAAAAATGTGTTACCTTTGTTCTATTATGCTGTATTTTTTTAACATAACTCTTGCCACAAGGGATTAATTGCTTTTTTGTTTTAACTAAAGTGTTTGTCTACTCCATTATTACATAAAGCTGCAGTAACATGGTGTTGGAACCTGGTAGAGTGTAGAAGTTAGAGCAAATACTCTCAGAATTAAACTTTACTGTTAAGTGCATCGTAAACATACCTGTGCTTTAGTCATTTCTTAGCTTCACATTGTTGCATCATGTGACACTGCATTTATGTTCATGACAATCCCAGCTTTTCTTTAAATCGTTTACTGGTTTTATGAATGAATCCAGCACTGCCTTGAGACCTAATTGTAAGTTTTGATTACAGCACCTGATAATACGAGGTGTGATCAAAAAGTTTCCAGAATGACGTCATAAATACTGCACATCAGATTGTTTTGTCTAATCTGCACTGTCACCCTCGAAGTAGTCTCCTTGGGAGTTGATACTTGTCCCAGCGCTTCTTAATCTTTGCAGCACTTGTTTGTAGAACACTTGATTCACTGTTTGACCCTGTGGCACAAATTCCTTATGTACAATGCCTTTAATGTCGAAAAACACAATCATCATTGACTTCACTTTGGATCGAACTTGTCTGACCTTTTTCAGGTGTGGAGATGGACTCTTCCATTGTGAAGATTGTTGCTTCCTTTCTGGATTGTACCCATAAATCCATGTTTCATCACTAGTAATAATTTTCTCCATAAACTGTGGGTCATTTTGTAGCTGTTCTTTATGATCTGTGCGGGCAATCACACGGCTTTCCTTTTGGTCATTTGAAAGTAGGCAGGACATGAACTTGGCGGCAATTCTTCTCATGTCCAAATTGTCTTTCAAAATGCTTTGAACACTTCCAAAGGAGAGTCCTAATGAGTCAGAAAGTTCTCTTATTGTAATGAGCCTATCATTTAAGACCATTTCCCTCACCTGATTGATATTTTCATCAGTTTTGCTGGAACAGGGTTGCCCCGAATGATCTGCATCTTTAACTCATGTCACACCACTTTTAAATTTCGAAAACCACTCAAATGCTTGAGTTTTGCCCATAACTTCCTCCCTATAAGCTGTTCTCAACATTTCATAGGCTTCTGTTGCAGTTTTACCGAGTTTAAAGCAAAATTTGATATTCGTTCTTTGTTCTTCGTAATCTGACATTTTTGCTACATGGAAAAATTGCAGCACATGCAAAACAGGTGTTCACTTCAGAGCATCTACCTCATCACTGCATGATCACAGGAAGTCACGTGACCTCTCATTTTTATCGGGAAGGAACGCTGCATGTACAGTCTGGGTAAGAATTAAAGAAATCTCAGCGCAGCATTGTTATGAAGCCATTCCAAAAACTTTTGATCACACCTCGTATAGTACCAATGTCATAGGGATGGACCATAGTAAATTTAATAGAATATTAAATTTCAAAATACATGCTTAACAATTAAGTTTTACTATATTTGTTCACATTTCAAATTAATTTCCATAAAACACTATCTTGTGGGTATTTAATTTTCTTTAGCATATTGAAAACTTTATTGGATGCAATTAGTTTTGGTAAACATGCAAAGTGTTGTGATCATCCGTTGGTAGGCACAAGAAAAGACCATAGTATAAGGAATGATAAAGGGTTAAATACTTTCACTACATACATCGGCTTTGTCTTTTTTTTCTTTAATCCTACCAAGGTCAACCAGGTGGTTGGATGTGTAGCATTTGCTTCAGTAGAAAATCTCTGTGTTGGAGAAAAGAACAGTTGCACTTGTACTGGAATGTCAGCTTTCAGTCTTAAGAACTGATGTTTGGTCTGGATTCTGTTCAGTAGTGAGAATGAAGCTGAACCCCATATAGCTCAACCATATTGCCAAATAGGTTTTTTGTGTTAAAAGAGAGAATTGTGAAGAAGTGATAAACCTAATTTAAGGTACTTCAGTTGGGAAGCTTTTTGGCCCTGTTAACTTGCTTAGTAAAGGTCCCAGGTATTCCATAGACTGAGACTTCAGAATTGGAACACAATATAAAGTTGCTAGTTGGTGGATAGTTCCTTCTTGTAGTGTATTGAACCAGAGTAATTTTTATGGATTCATATGCACCTTAAATCAGTTATTAACATCATCCAGAATTTTTGAAGCTGTTTGCAGATGCTTTTGCTTAAAATTGCTGGGTTTTGAGACAGTTGTGCAATTGTTTAGGTTCTTTTAGGAATTGAGCTGTGTTACTAAATGTAACATGACCCAGAATGCTGCCTTGTGAAGCACCAGGATTACTGGTTTGTATCTGGTTGTGCGCATTTACACCTGACTGAAAAAGTGCTTTTGCATACGTGGATAGAACTGGATTGTTCTGTTGGGTGTTGAAGTAGGATTTCAGTTTGTAAATGGTCTTCATTTCAGACTTTATCTAAAGCTTTCTTGTCATCAAGACATAGTACATATACATTTTTCTTCATAGATGTCCAATATTTTCTTGACTACCGTATGCAACTGTTGCGAATAGAAATGAGGTATAAGAAGTGTAAACATAGTGCAACCCGATGGTAGATTGAGTCACACTTTTTCACACTCGCCTTCACTGATTAAAAGTTGTATAAAACAAACGTTTTCGAGGACTCAATCTACCATCATGATGAATAGTTCACCGTTAATAGTGCTTCTGTTTTTAATCTTTATAGTGCAACACACTTGATTAATATGAAATAGTAAATGTTGATAATAAAACTAAAGAAGGTTGCATTTAATTCTTTTCCACTGTTTTGCATTCATACAATGATGAACAGTCAGTAAGATGATACACATGGCTGCTCTTAGCTTGGTGAGTGACAGTAAAAGTGAGAAGTCGTTAAAAGCAGCAAGAAACAAATTGTGCTGAATGTTTTTAACGTATTAATGTAGGAGAATCCATCTGTCATGAATAAATGATCCTACATTTGCCATATTTTAAGCGATCCACCTTTAACAAAATTGGATTTAGATTGTGAAGAGGAATAAAGTGAATATAATTATTGATAGGATATCGTGTGATAGAGACCTGGGAATTTACACCTCTCCCAATAGTATGTGCCTGCAGATTAACAAGTTTTATTTGAATTATCCTGCATTTAATTAGCTTTTATTTCAAGGTTTATTATTATTAGAATTGTACATAGTTCTATGTTATAAATGAGACATGAGTCTGTGTTGCTTTGTGTTTATTCCTCGTAACGGATATGAACAAGAGGTTAATGCAGAGGATACAAAATGTTTTGTTTACATAAAGTGTGGTTGTAAGGCTGGATTGATAACTTCATGCATTTTGTGCTTCTGAGGTTTGGGGGTCAGAACAATTGCTTCATATTTTCGCTGTCTGGGAAAATGTATGATCCAAAGGATGCCATTGAACATTTGTGTTAAACTAAATGCCCCTATAGAAAATTATTCAATAAAGTTTAAAGTGTCAGATTAAAGTTAAACTTTCTTCTTAGATGTTCTTGCATTACATTCCTCATTTCAGGCTGGAAAGAACTGACAGAAATAAAGGTTGTGATACTTGCTATGGTTTAAAAAGAAAAATTCAGATCTGTAGTGGGATTAGACTGATGTTAACTGTAAATAGTTAAGAGAAATGCTTTGCTTTTCTTCTGGAGTTGATGGCCATTTATTTCAAACTTTTAAGAGGGGAGTCTGTATGATTTGACAAGCTTTTTAGTTTTCTTACATAGGCATCTTGAGCAGATCACTCCTACAGACTTATGTTTCATAATTTTATAAGCAGGATGTTTGGTTCTTTCTGATGTGAAAGAGTTTTGGAATATGTGGAGAAAAACATATTATAGAAGTTGGAGGTGTATGAACTTGCTTCCTGCACTTGCAAATTATTATATGTATCATGAGCAGTGGATTAAAAAAAAGGGGGGGCGTGAATCATTCGTTGTTGGGTTCTTTGTTTGAGCGATGAGTCCTCGGTTAATGAATTTCGACATTCCCTTGGAAGAAAACCTGCTACTGAGCCTCATTGAATCTCTGCTAGATGTCTCCTCTGCAGAGAAACATCTAATGACCACCAGAGTTCCAACAGTTGACAATTTCTTGACAGTGCCTTCAAGTGAGGGCGAAATGCATTGATAAATTCAAGATGTGTGAAGTATAGTGTCTTAGTTGATTCAATGTGTATAATTTTTTGTAATTAAAATGAGCCTGTAATTTGTCATGCATTACTGACCACTGATAACAATCGCATTTTTGTTCATTGCTATATACTAAAGCCAGGAGAAAATTGCTAGTTTGGTTTTCCATTGCTAATAAAATATCAACATTGTAAGCTCTGAGAAGATATTCCAGTTTATTGTATTTGTTCATCTCTTGACAGTTAAAAGTGCAAAGGTGTAATAATTTTGAAATAACACTATTTATTCAGTAGTAAGAAGAAATAGGGCAGAATTTGCATTAATGTATTTAAGAGAGAATAAAATCAGTGCAGTTTGTGTGCTAGTGCAGATTAGAAAACTTTGGCAAAAGATTTAGTGAGCTGTTTGCTTGGATAGCATGTGAGGGTAATTAGATTTTGTTGCAATGCTAGTAGAATTTATAGTGTTGTTTCTTTCATTTTGAGTGTTCAGCACTTATATTGCTGTCATGATGTGCCTTGTATTTTAAGTTGGTCCTGTACAAAATTTCTTGAAGTTTCATAATTTTTACTTTCTATACCAAGTGCCTAGAGGAAGTATTGTATTTCACCCAAAAAATTATCAAGATTATACCAAAAATGCATGTTTTGAGATACCATGAATAAAAAAAAAAGTTGGAAGGTGTTCATCTGTGAACAACATTATTCAAAAACAAAATGTCAGATGGTATTTTTGCTTTTCTCAAAAGTTGCTCTAATTTTTTTTTATTAAAATAACACATATTTAAGATATTTAAATGATAAAATGTAGATCTTGAATTTTCTAGGAATAACTTGTGAAGTCCTCTTCATTTTGAAAGAATTCTGTATACTTTAACAGGTAAACTTTGAGAGAGAGAGAGAGAGAGAGAGAGAGAGAGAGAGAGAGAGAGAGAGAGAGAGAGAGAAATACACTATACAGACACTGTTTCTATAATTTTTTTGTTATGAGTCTTTTCCAAGATAGCCATTATTATTGGTTGGAATTTTTCAATACTGCCACATTATTATTATTATTATTATTATTATTATTATTATTATTATTATTATTATTATTATTATTAAGTGCTGTCACTGTTCAATTTTTGACTATGTCAAAAACAAGTATGGTCAGCAATAGCAGCCCATTTTAAAATATATTAATTCTGTTTCCTCTATCCCTCTTGTAGTTACAACAAAGTATGAGTTAACTATTTCTGCTAGGTTTATCTCAATATGAAGCAGATAGAAAACAAATGTGCTGTTACACATTCACATGACTTTCCCTACCCTCTATCCTTATTATTGGATATACAAACTATTCCCACTAAAGCTTATTTTTCTATCTACCACATTTAATCCAAATAAACCTTTGTAAAAATAGCTACATTACACATTTCGTTTTAAATACAAAGGGAACAGCAATAGTCAAATGTTTTAAGAACTGGACGCTATATGCTGGCCTTAAAATTCAAAACTGTTTCCATGCAGTCGCAAGAAACAACTGAAAATCAATGGGACTGTAAAGAATGGCAAATATTGAACAATTCAAATCTTTAATAACGAATATCTCAGTAACGGCTTATGCCATAAAAAGAATTTATTTTAAGTAGATTGTGTGTTTCAGAGATCTGCATTTTTGTGTGGTACATTTTAGTCTATTGCTTTATGTTTTCAATTTAAAAAGATTCCTTCTGAATGAAGAGGACTTCGAAGGCTATTCCCAGAAAATTCAAGGTGTACATTTTATTTGCCATGTAAATATCTTTCATATATGGTATTTTAATGAAAATTGTTAGCCACTTTTTAGAAAAGAAAATTTTTTTAAGTGTTCATTGTAAAGGGTAGCTGGGGTGGGGGATTTTTTTGAAAGTCTTCATATTTCTGGTTTATGCAATTAATATTTCATATATAGATAAATTTACTCCTTAGAGGATGTGGCCATTCTGCAGCTGTCAGACCTCGCTTGTCTGTAAATATAACCCCCTCCCCATCTGTCTGGGTGGCTCAATTGGTTAGGCGCTAGCCTTCTGATCCCAAGGTTGCAGTTTCATATTTGGCCCTGACTGATGGTTTTAAGTGTGCTTAAAAGTACAACCCCATTTCAGATTTACTGGCATGAAAAGAACTTCTGCAGGATGAAATTCCAGCAGATTGGCTGCACTGATGTGATCCTGGCAGTTGACAGTGTTAACAGACAAAATATTATCCCCCCCCCCACGAGCTGAATAATGGTTTAATTTTGAATTGACAGCTCATTTTCAGGCTGGCATTGTGCTCAATTGTTGGAATGTGATGGTAGCACACATACATCGCATGGTTTTAGTAAATCGAAAGAAAGCAATCTATGATGTTAGCAAGTGTGTGAAAATAAATTAGCATTTTATTGTATATGTAATGAAACAATGGGTTCAGGTTCAAAGAATAAGAAAAGAAAGAGGCAGTTTCATGGAAATCAATATTCTAAGGTGAAAGTTGTGAGAAAAAAAATGTAAATAGTTCTGTGGAAGCACATGTGACCAACATAACTTGGGGCATCTTACAAAATTAGCTACTGCAAATCTTGCTGAAGAAGTTGGTGGTGGAAAGTTATTTTATGTTCAGTGCCTTATTTTCTTCCCTAGAAAAGCATGACTTTTTTAACGTAATAGAAATATTTAAAGAATTCCTTTTTTAAATTCAAGCTAAAGCGTGTCTGCCTGGTCCGTAGCACTGAGAATATAACTATAAGAATGTAGTTTTAAGAATTGAACAAATTTGTCATTCTGAATTTGAAGAAATTTCTAAAGTAATTCAGTTTGATCCAGCAAGAAAGTAATGTATTTTCTTCAAATTTGTGAAAAATTTTGGTTCCATATATCTGGGCTGCCAATAGATAACATGGGCCCCCTACACTTTTCAGCCCATAGGAGTTGTTTTATTTATCAGAAATATTGATTCTGCACTACCCTGAAGCTACTTGATAAATGCGACACTGGCAAATAATAAATTAATTTATTTAAATTGATGCAAATGTTGCATACAAAATAATATAATAGTCTAACAGACTGAAAGAGACAAACCTAACATTTCAAGTGAAACCATTGCAAACATACCTTGTGATCTTGATTTAAAAAGACTGTTTGAAACTGAGCACTTTTGAACACTAGTAGATGGAATACTGAATTGTCTATTCTTGCTGCTGATGTTAAACCACCTCAACAAAGCTTATTTTTGAGGCAAGTTTATGCTCTATTAATAACATTGCTAAATGATTCAGTTTCTGTTGGCCCAAAGTGATCTCAAATGGTTGTTGATTAACAATAGTTTAAATCCTCTCTCACCTGAAGCTGCAGTAACTAGTAGGGTAAGAAAATTTGGAGTGCAATGCAAAGTTCAGGAAACACAGATTGTAAATTCAATTTATAAATCTCATTGAGAAGAAATGAAGCCCTATCTTTTCTGTTGACTTGATCAGATCCAGAAAAGCAGCTGCATACACTAACTCACACATCTGTATTTCTTTGATAAGATTATCGCTCAGATCACCAGGTTATTAATTTCTTCATTGCATCACTGTTATAAAATGTTTGTTCTGAGAATGGCTTCAGAAGTTGCACAAATATTTTTCATTAATACCAAGAATCCATCTGAGATGCAATCTTGTCTACATCAAAAACCGATTTTTTAAATTGTTTATTTTCTTCTGGGTGCCTTTCAGATACTCCATCACTACCAGAATCAGATTTGCAAAGAAAATCTTCCTTTTGCTTCCCCTCTTTTTTCAAAGAATTGATTCAATTCCAATACCAGATGCCATTTTTCTAGCTCTGTTAAGTATTCAGACCAAAAATCTCTGTATCCTCATCTATGGTAGCCTGAAGAGCTTTTAAGACTAGTTCACAACCAATGAGAATGGGGAAAGTTGAAATGCATGTATTCAAATGGGAGCGTTTACAATCAACTGGAAGCCTTCCCTGGCCCCGGGAACAGTAAAGATGATTTGCCCAGGTTTTAACGTTCTCATTCCCAGGCATGGCATATTATATCCATATTGTGCATATTGCACTCAATGCCGAGTTTAATCTCGGCAGTCGTGACATGAAACAGCTGCTAGTGCTCTTTACAGTCTCAAATTGGAAACATAAAACTTGAAATTAGTAATATACGAGTATGTGTCTCCTAACCTCAGATCTGACAATTGTAAATCCATTAAGCATTGGTTCTAATGAAAGGGTCATCTGTAATTTGTTTATATGCAACTGTGCGCTTGGATGTTTTGAAGTAGATGGCCTTTTAACTTCTACTCTGGTTCTTCCATTTGTAGTTTTTTCTCTGGACACTAGCTCCCTCTCCTGATGAATGATCTTAACGCTTTTCATAGAATTTAACAGCATCCGTCTGTTTCCTCCATGTTCTTATGAGAGTCAATAGTGTGGCTCAGAGAGCTGTGCTGTTCATGTGGAGTTTTTGATGGCCAATGTAATAAAGGCATTGGGAGCATTTGCAGATGCATTTTGCTTCATAGACAATTAAAACTTTTGGATCGGAGACATTCCTGTTTGGATAAATCCCAGATCCAGAGCACTGATCCATAATGTTCTGTGCAGTCACACTTTCTTTGCAGTCTGGAAGAGTGGAAAGTAGTCGTTCTTTGTAGGTTTGTGTCCACAAGCTAAATAAGACCTCTTAGTTTCCATTCAGACTTTTTTAGGGGCCAAACACTGAGACATCCAGAGGTTTGAAAAAGATGGGTGCAATGAGAAGGGAAAAAGTCATTAAAATTTTTGTGTGTTGCATTAGCAGCCTTGTTGTAGGAAAGATTTTCAGGCTGGTGCATGCAAAAAGCATGGCATTTTTTGAAAGAACGCCACCAATGCCAACCAGCAGTTATCATTGCTTAAAAGGATTCTTGCTACTTTGAGATCCAAATTCTCAAATTCCAGTTGCAGTCAGCCCAAAGCTAAGTTCTTGCATCTCGACCACATGACACCAGTTCAGATAAGATAAAAGGCTCCCCTTTGTGCATGACTGACATTTTTTAAGGGTAAGGTGTAATGTTTAGATGGTCCATTATTATATTATTGCTTAAGAAATACTTCAAATTTCTTTAATTACGAAAAGAATTCAGAAAGAATTGAAGTAACGAGGATTGTAAACAAAATCTTTGTAGGAGGAAGTGTACCAAAGAGTTGGAGAACAGCTGTTGTAGTCTGAATATTTATGAACAAGGGGGACATGAACAACCCTATAGGGGAATTAGCTTACTATCTGTCCAAGGCAAGGTATATACGAGGATTTTGGCAGAAGGAACATTTTCCGAGTTCGAAGCAGGCTTTAGACAAAACAAAAGAATGGTAGATAACATTTTTGAATAACCACACTGGTAAATAAGTACTTAGCAGAAAAGAGAGCGAGATTGTACATGTTATTTCTGGATTTTGAAAAGGCTTTTGATACAATTAATCAGGAAGCACTGTGGTTCAAACTGGGTAAGAAAGGAATAAGCATTAATTTTATTAGAATTTTACAAAGAATATACACTAGCAATGATTTCTGTGCTAAAATGACCAATAAAATATCAAAATAATGTAAGTCTAAGACGCTGTAGGTTAAGTCTTGTATTGTTTAATTTGTTTATAGGTGACATTATTGAGGTAATTAACGTGGAGAATGGGCATGTGCCAGTAATTGGTAACGATGAAATACCAGGTTTCTTATTTGCAGATTATATAGTGGTAGGGTCTATTGCAATGTAGGGTTAGTTAAATTAATCAATGCAATGTATAGATTTTGCAAGATATGGAGTGTTAAGAAAGCAAAGTAAAGTAATGGTAAGTACAGCAAAAATTATGGTATTTAATAAAGGAAAAAAGTTAGAGGCGAGAGGTGGCTCTGGCAAGGAAGAGAAGTTGAGGTAGAAGTTTGATTATTTAGGAGTAAGATTAAATAGCAAGTGTACCTGGAGAGATCAGAAGAAAATGAAGCTAGCTATAAAGAAAAATTTGCATTAAAAGCTATAAGAACACACATAGACGAAGTACCAAGGATGAAAATAAAATGGTTAGAGAAAGTTTGTATGCCAAATGTTGAGACAGGGATTTTCTTTGGGGTGGAGATTTGTGGATTGGAGGAAGGATGGGTAAATATCGATGAGATACATAGAAACTTGTGCAAAACAAATTTTGGGATTGCCAAGAGCTTCACCCAATGGGGTGGCACAAGCAGAAGTAGGAAGAATTGGAATTAAAGATACTTGGCTTAGTAAGATAAAACAAGTTATGGTGAATGGTTTTGCAGATATGTAGGGAGATAAGGAATTAGATTGAGAATGGAAGATACTGAAAAACAAGAAATATTCGCAAGTTTCAATTTGAAAAGTTCCTTGGGAACTTATAGGAAAATGAAAGTGGACTGGAGAAGGGAAAATTATGTTGATATATGTGACAAAGCAGTGATAGAAGGTTTTGCATGGACTAGAGCAGGGGTGATGAAATTGAAAGGCCTAAGAGTAGGGAGCGATCTACAGAAATGCCCTTGTGTAATATGAAAGATAACTGGCACATAATTTTGGAATGTGAGGAAACTAAGATACTCAGGCAGAGAATTGGAAAAAACGAGTGGACAAATTTACTGAAAGAGATTCATGGGGAAAAAGCTTATGAACGTAAAATCGAGAAAACACAGAAGTAGGAAACTTTTTGTTTAGATTAAAAGCCAAAGGGCTGAGGAAAATTAGTAAGCAAGAGGGAGAAGCAAGTTAAATAATAGTGGGTATAAATTTTAAGCTATAAGTAGAACCCAAGAGCTCGGCAACCACAGGGTTTGAGTCTTTTGGGCCCTAGGGCCTAAAACAACTCAATATAAAGATAAAAAGGTAAAATGTACAACTAAATTGTATATCTTATAGTTTATGTTGATATAATTATTCTATTGCTTCAAGAAATTGTGTTTGTAGTATCACAGATTACTTAATTTTGTCTTCATGATTGCACATCTGATAATGTTAATATGTATGGCCAGAAAATGTTGCAGGATGTGGTGCAGATGAGGTTATATCATGTTTAATTAAATACATCTGGAGAATGCTCTTCAGAATTGTGACAAATTAATAGTTTGCTCTAACAACTGTTTGCCCAAAACAAAAATGTCTCTCTTGTAAGTTTTTGGCTACAACTGATACAAAAACAGTTTTCGAAGAAATCGAATACAAGTATCTTGTTTCGGGCCACGGTTACCTGCCATGTGACAGGTTCTTTGGCCTGATGGAAAAGAAAAAGTATTTTTACACCCCTACTGATTGGGTAGAACTCATAAATACTAAGACAGGTAAAAAGATTTCATGTGACTGAAAAGCAGCAGGCTGACTTTGTAAGTGCCAACCCTCTAACTGATAAAATAACTGAAAGTGCACAGAAGACAAAAGGCCTGTTGCTTTGCAATATAACAATCTTTAAGCGCTCCACTATGCAACCCTGGAAATACAATGTCTGATCTAGAAAAAGGTAATTATGTAAGTGCTGTTAAAGGGAAAACACACTCTGGATCTTAACAATGTTAGCTTGAACCAAGATATTCCAAACACAGACCAATAAATCCAAATAAAATTAAGGATATTAATGACCTTTTGAAATATGTTCTATCAGTTTATCGTTCGTTTTATAATAGTTTGATTCCTCAAAATGCAACTACTCAGGATTTTGAAAATGAGGTGGATAGTGAAGTTTTTGACATGCCTGATTATGTATGACAGGATAACTGTGTAAACATCATACTTAGAAAAACCTTGAATGAATCAAACATCTTTCATTGCCTTTGAATATAAGCTTACCATTTCATAATAGTATGATTTTGCAGATTCTACTAACCAGGTGTATAAAAATGAAATGGGTAGTTAAAAATAATTCTGTTTTATGTACCTGATTGAGTAAACATCAACCTTGTAACAGCCTATATATAATCAAATCTGTTTAATTTGCTTTGAATACATGCTAACCATTTTAAAAATACCATGTAAACATAATAAAGCTTTTAAGAACTTCTATGGATAAAATGTTTCATTTATTTGTAAAACGCACATTCATTGCAATATTTGTTTGGTTTATATATATATATATATATATATATATATATATATATATATATGTGTGTGTGTGTATAAGACAAGAAAAAGTATTAGTGAACAGTGGTCCAACCCAGAAAAATATTTGCAGCACACCAACAAAAACTATTATATCAAAAGTTGAACACTCATCAGTGCATTGTTTAATAAGCTGGAAAAGAATCAGCAAGATTCAAATAAGGTTCTTCTTATTCTATATAAAATAATAATAAAATCAATTGAGTTTAACTTTAACTCAGTTTTTCTCCATTAAAACAAAGATGGGTTAGACCACTGTTGCACTGACCCTCTCAATTGCTGTATAGGTTACTGAAGAAAAGTTTTCACAAGTTGTTCTGCTTACAGGTGGAGAAAGAGCTTCGGGATATTTGTTCGGACATCTTGGGTGTCTTAGATAAGCATCTCATTCCCTGTGCCTCTACTGGCGAGTCAAAAGTATTCTACTACAAAATGTAAGTTTCAGTAGCATTTGGAAGTACATATATGTGTAGGAACATTGTGTCAGTGAAAATGAAGTTAATGTTTGAAGTATTAAATAAATACCGTACTGCATATATGTTTATCCTAGATTCTAGGCTGGTTCACGGTTTGTGCATTTATAAATACCCATGTTTACTGAAGCCCAAAAATTAAATGCACAGTCAAAATGAAACTACTCAGTGCACATGCAGATAAATGCGTTTTGAAATTGATTCCTCGTCTAACAGTGCCAAATCAATGTTTTATGTTTATTTTAAATAAAGCATCCATTTGGTTCAGAAGTTGCCAAGTTCATCAAGCCCATTGGGGGGGGGATATGCAACTATTAGAAAAGGATCAATTTGTGACACTTCGTATAGAGTTCTGATGGTGTATATACTTTGTGTTTTATATGGAATAGAAATATGGGGGTGGCAAAGGGATGGATTAAGATTGATATAGTCCATAAAATGTTTTGTAGAGAAGTTCTGGGTTTACCCAAGAGTTCACCAAGGGGCGTGGCACTGACAGAGCTAGGAAGGGTAGGGAGAAAAGGTATTATAGTGGAAAGAATTTTGAAGTATTGGTATAGATGTTTAAATTTAGAAGATAGTAATATATTAAAAGAATGTATACAGTTCCAAAAAGCTGTCTTAGGAGAAGAGTGTTGGATTGCGGAAATGGGAAATGTGCTAAAGGAAATTGGCATGAGGAATATTTTCCTATTAGATAAATATAATAGTGGGTTTTGGAAAGAAGCGAGATTGAGGGTGGAAGATATCGAGAAATAGGAGATATGGGCTAGTTTTGAGGATTAAAGGTCATTGATCTTGTATAAATCAATTAAAAGAAATTGGGGAAGGGAGAAGTATGTAGATATATGCAATCAATTTGGTAGAATAGGTCTTGCGTGGATGCGCACAGGAGCAATATTTTTGAAAAGGAATGGATATAAATGTTCGGGGAGATGTATCATGTGTGATGAATCGGGTAGTACATTTCATTGGCTAATAGAATGTGATAAGGTTAAAAGGTGGAGAGAGGTTATATGGAAAAAAAATGGGACAAGCTAAACAAAGAAGCAGTAGCATTAAGAATGTTGGGAAGCACAAAAGTAGAAACAATTAAATGATGGGGACATTTTTAGGCAACACAAGGGATAAGTGGATAAGGAGCTTAAGAAAGGTACAGCAGAATGGGCATAGTTTGGAAAGTGAAGAGATGGTATAGTAGCTTTGTCCCATATATACAGCCTAGGGGCTAAATATGGGAAAGCTAGAAAACTGGAGCACTAGATTTAAGTTTAGAATGCAAGTTTTATTTGTATTATTGTAATAATGATGAAATAAATATTACATTACATTACTTTGTGTTACTAGTTGTCAGTATACATGCACATGTTGGAGCCTATTGACTCGGATGCCTTGAGAATGACCAAATTACTGTGATAGGCACCATCCTTCAGACAGTAGACTGTAAAAGTTTAAGATGCATAAGTGTTTACTTGTTTGTGATGATCACGTAAACATGTGTTAACATTTTCTACAAAATGGATAAAACAAATACCAGCTGTGACAAAAAATTAATTTTGAATATTTTAACCCCAACAAGTTCAAAAGGGCATTAAAGGATTCTTCCCATTTTTTTCTGCCATGCAAAAAGTGGGCTGCTGAGTTTATGCCTGGTCATACGCTTCCTAAACCACAATACTGATGTTTAGTGCTTGGAAGTTGATCTAAAAATAACTGAAAAATGACTTACAAAGTGGGCAAACTAGACATACCTGCCTTATTCAGCATTGCAATAAATAGCCATAGCATTCGTATACTCTTGAACTTCAAGGCTCATTGGTTGTTCTGAAGAACATTTCTGTACATTGAAAAACGTCTTTCCACTGAAACTGGTGTGCTGGGTGCATAGTTGAATTAGTACAGGTAAGATTTTTTCATCGTGGCACACTTATATGTATGTGCAGTAGTTGAACAAGTCTATCTTCTGGGATTGATGTTGGGTCAGTAGTAACAAAGCAGCAGGTGCATACACAATGTGAGATTTGATAACATCACCAGTGTTCCAAGTGAGTTATTCCACATTAGGGGGAATACTACCAGTTGTTCACCCCCACCCTAGACTCCCTTTTCCTCCTCTGCATTTCTGCTGTGTTACAACGAAAAAATTGACCTGTACATCAAAGTAAAAATATTTACCTTGGATAATTTTATCCTTTTACACCTTGTCTGGTAACCAGCATGCTTTTGCAGCACATTTTTCATTTTCTCACCAATGCTGTGCAACAGAGCCAGGCAATGTCGTTTTTACCACAGGTTGCTTGCCTGCTTCCACCCCTTCACAGCACATGAACTTGCTCTCTCCCCTCCATGTCTGTTCACAGTGGCAGCAATAAGACTAGTTGTGAACAAGCCGTTGTGAGATACCGTCACAATGTTTTTAAAGCATGAACAAGGAAGGTGGTTAATAATATAGTGTGCTAGAGGTCACACTGCATGACATTGTCACCAAGGATTGCAAGAGGCTTGCAGAGCGGTACCAAAGTGGGATGCAGCCTTCCAACAAGCATGCGAAAGTGTGTTGCACATGCAACAATCTGGACACCTACAGTAAATGGCAGGTGTGCAAACTGTATCCACGTTAGAGGAGACAGATTCAAACAAAACAATTTGTGATTCAGTGCAAGATGCAGGATTGGCACCTTCGACTGCACTTCACATTCAGAAGGACCATCTGAAAATGCTGAAAATTGCAACTGTGATCTCATCTCTAAGCTGAAGTAGCCACTTCACAGGATATGCTCCCGCACAGTTGATGTTTTACAGACCACTGACCCCATTCTTCGCACCATCAAGAGATTAGGCGTGCTGACGGGACCCAACAGCTTCTGCATTGCTGGGAACAGGTTGTATGCAATGCTGGTGACTACATCGAAGACACATAAAAACTTAGAACTATGCATATATGCCATGTATGGAGAAGTAAAATAGTAGCCAGAATTAAAACAAAAATCATCTGTTGTATCTTCTCCAATTTTTCCTCCTTAATGAATCAAATGCTGTTCAACACTTTGTATATTCTCAAGAACTGAGTGCATCCTCTGTCTCTTTTTCTAGCCTCATTAGTGCTCTTGTCAAAATGCCAAACTTCCCTTCAAGTCAGAAATCGGCAAGTCCTGACAAATTGCAATTGATGCTGCCTGTCTAAACTGTCAATCATTGATTTCGTTAATGTATCAGGACCAAGGTCAGGATGATGCAACTAGATATAACATTACATGAGCTGTTACCTTATAGTTAAGGAATAAAATATCACTTTGTATACAATGTTGAAAAATGTAATAAAACAATGAAAATTTCTTTAAAAAATTACCAGTAGACAATATAGTGTCTCCTTTTCCCTGCACTCCAGTGCGATTTGTTCTGATTTTCTCAGTGCTTTAGTTTATGGTACTTGTATAGCCAACACCCACTTGTTCAGAAAGTCCATGATTAGGTGCACTCTTAACTTGCTGGCTTTTGGGTGATCTTTGTCTGGATTCCTGGACATCGTAGCATTGTAGGAAACGAACGGGCAGATGAGGCTGTGATTTTACACTCCAATGAATGGTTTCTCCACTGCCTATGTATGGATTTGAAAGATTTTTTGCGCAGAAAGATAATCTATCAATGGCATGAGTAGTTTCACATCTATCGCCAAATTCCAAGAGGTCAAGGCTACACCGCTTCCTTGGTGGTGGTCTTTTCATCCATCACATTGCAAGGAGACCATGCTTATTCAGCTTTGTATTGGCCACTGTTATTTTAGTCATGGCTACCTTCTAGGAATGAACCCCCATCTCACTGTATTCCCTGCGATGAGTCCTTAACAGTGAAGTATTTAATTTGTGCAGTTTGTGGTGTGTTATTTACTTTCAAACTGTCTTAACTACTTGTGTTTGCTTGAGTATTAGTTCTTGTGTATATTGATTTGTGAATTTTCTAGTGTATAACTTTGTTTTTTCCTCCCTACTTTTGTACTCTCAATTGGTTAATAATGTAATTGCTCTGTGTGTTTTTGTATTACACATGAATAAATTTACAGCCAATGTGTGCTGCTGATGGCCTCAGTAGTTTTGCCCACTCAAAAGCTATTACTACTTATACAGTGCCAAAAAATGTGAAATAAAATTTAAATAATTTTTGTTCATCTTGAGGTGAGAAATTTATATTATATCCAGCATTTTCAGGATGCCTCAGAAAAAAGACATTTTATCAACTTCCAAGCCCTACTGATGAGATTGTCATAAACATTCACAATGCTGTACTCGATAGACTATTAATGTACGAGAGTTGGCTGACATTGCAGATATCTCAATAGACATATCCACTACATTTTACACTCAAGTATTGGATATGAGAAAGCTTTCCACTCCATGGGTGTTTGTCAACAGTGGACCAAAACTGTGTTCAAATGAACATTTCTCTAGAGTGTTAGTCTTGTTGAAATGCAATTCCAGCGAGTTTCATAACAGTAGATGAAACAATGCATAAAGTTCTCTTTTTATCACAATAATGCATGCACATTTGCCATATTTGGCTTCCAGGCTGGGTGGATGAAGATTCACATCAAGCGATGAGGTTGAAGCCAAGACAGACATTTATTTTATGCAGAAAAACTTAGGAAGTCTTTGGACTAAATGTATTAATTTACAAGGTGATTATGTTTGGGGGAAGGGTGTTTCTCTTAAATCTTGTTTTGGTCAGGCCGAGAACTTTTAGAATACCCCGCTCTTAATAGATTGACTCAAAATATACAAGATAGGGAAGAAAAATGTGTGTACGTATTGTTGGCATCAGTATAAGAACAAGAATGGCTATGTTGGTAATGTATTTTGGGGGTCAGATGTAGCAGCTTGGAAACTGGAGAACCTTATGCCATCCTGAAGGTAGATCAGACTTGTACTTTGATGGTCCTTGGAAGCTTTCTCTCCTCTGAAATGGGGAATTAAGTTTGAGGTAAACAACAGATATTGACCTTATTACTCTGAGCTGTGTTGATGCAGAGATAAATGATACAATCTCATGATTGGGAATGGTTATATAAGTTAGAGAGCTGCACTTCTAATATGTTGATACATATGCAAGCATTTGTTTTGAATTGCTTATAGCACAAGTTTCGTCCAGTTGGTTGTAGTTTTGAGTATATTATGATGAACCATCAGAATTGATCTGCCATGAGCCAGTTTTCTGCAAGCACATAGGAAATACTCTGCTCAATTGGTGCAACCATGTGGATCATGAACACAGTGCAATAAGCAGAAAGGAAATCATCGCAGCTAACAGAAATATACCAACATACTTACCAGCTTTTACAGTTAGACCATAATATGCAGGGAAGAAGAGAACTTTGTCAAAGGAGGCATCTTTACAGCTTTGTGGGCAGATTCAAAGTGTTGCAGAATGTAACAACTTAAAACATATCCTTTGCAATTGTGTTTCATTAAACTGCAAACTTATTTTTAAAATCTCTTTGTAAGTGGTTTGAACATAGCAGTTGTTGGTGTTTGGCAAATCCTTGTGAACTACATGGCAAGAAATCTAAGGAACATCTGGAGTTAAGGAGAAAAGTAACCATGTCCCTGCTGAAAACTCAAACAAGAGTGCTTAATAGATCAGGACAAAAGAGAAAAATATCCAGCTCAATTAGGAAAACCGATTGCCATTAATAATTTGATTGAATCCAAACAAGGTAAATGTGTAGTGTGAAAGAGCAATGCTTGCTTGCAGTGTCACGAATGTATAAGAAATATGCACTTTCATTGTTTCCCCCAATATTGTGTACTGTTATAGGATTAAGAGATTTTAAATATGTACTAGTTGTCAAATGTCATTCAATTTCATTTTAAACTATGTTCTTGACAATTTATGTAGAGAAATTAACTTTTTGTATAAATTCACAAATTAATTAATTTCTGTATTAAAAAAACACTTCTTTATAGAATGTTCATTCCAATGCCAGTGTTCCCAAATTGGAACAAAAAAAGTCTGTTATAATGTTAAAAATTTAATTATTTATAAGTTAGTCTCCAGCATAGATAAATATTGAAGTTCTCATCCTTGATAGCAACTGAATTTGGGGTAAAACGTTAAGATTACAGACTGAATGTACAGCGCTAGTTGCTATACAGTACTAAGATAGACCAAACCTTACTTGTATGTCATATTCATCATGGTTCCCCTTCACTGGGCTGCAACAAAACGCATAATGTGCAGATTTAAAGTTTGATTGCACAACTAGTGATCTCTAGTAACCAGCAGTAAATGGTTGCAAACATTCAGTAATGGACATGAACTGTAAAGTCAAATAATTGTGTATCTTATTCACATTCTATGGCTATGGAATATGTTTACCCTTTTTTGGGGGGGGCAGTTTTTGTTTATAGGTCATGTAATGTGTAAAATATGGACCAGAAATTTGTGTATGGTTTAAGAAGTGTATTCTTTGCTTTAATACGTGTTAATTGGGGTAACAGGAAGAATTTCAACATATGTGACAATTTGTAATGTTTTAATTTCAAAAAGTTAGTATTTGTGTAACAAATGCAATTTTTATGGTACCCCCAAACATGCATTAAGCACTTCAAAAACCATCTTAATAGGATGCTTTGCGAGACATTTCATAGTTGCTTTGTCAAATAATCAGAGATAACGCGGTAAACTTGCTGGTGCCATGATAAAGAAACAAGGAAAGAGGAAATTCATGGTTTAAGCAAATGCTAAAAAGCACAGCATTTCCTTATGAATGAAATTTTGTTACAAGTAAGGAAATGCTACTTTCATAGTAGTTTCTTAACATTTTTGTTCCAGATTATGTAGGAAGTGCCTTTCAATTAAACTTTGGAATGTTTTATGCATAGGTTTCAATGTCATGTAATCTGTGTAAATCTATGTATGAGGGTTAAATGAAAAGTAATGCCTCCACCTGTGTAACTCAGCAAATGGCAGCACTGGTATACGGCAGATACTGGACTGTTCAGTAGACACCCTCTATAGCCTCAGTTTATGGGAAGTCTTAGCAATGAATGGCTGTGTTGCAGCATAAGGAATGGAACTCTACGCAGATGATCGGTCAATGAGAATTGAGCAACGTGCTGTCATTGAATTCTGGACAGCAGAAGGTTCACCCCAAAGGAAATTCATTAGAGAATGCTAGCCATTCACGGTGATTGTGTTGATGTGCACTGTGCATTGTTAGACAGGTAGGTTTAAAGATGATGTGGTGGGAACATCTGAATTGCTTAACAAAGAAATAGTTGGGTGTTCTGTGAGAGAAACCACTGAATTTCACAGGCAAAAAGTAGGCAATTCATATGATCGTTGCATCACTCAGAGAAATTACAGGCATAATCATTATTTCACAAGTACGTGTAGGTCACATTATTGCTTTGAATGGTTATTGGAAGATCTGTGCACAATAGGTACATCAGATACTTATGCCTGAAATGAAAGTGCATAGACATGAAATTTGCCAGGAACTTTCCTTGGATACGCCACTACGGCCTGGAGATGAAACGTCAATCTATGGAATACCTGCACAGACTTGCCCCAGAAAAAGTAATTCAAAACAATTGCTCAGCTGGAAAAATGACAAGTGTTTTCGGATGCAGATAGTGTTATCCATGTTGGTTTTCTTGGATGTGGAACAACAATCAATTTAGAGTTTTACATCCCAACACTATGAACTTTGAAATGATGATTGACATCCGAAAGGAAAAGCAAACATTTTTTTGCAGCATGACAATACCAGAGCACACTTCACGTGCCACCACAGCAGAACTTCAGAGACTAAAGCTCACCATTGTACAGCATCCTCCATACAGTCCAGATTGGGTGCCATCTGACTTCCACCTCTCAATATGAAAGGTGGTCTGTAGGGACATGCATTTAATGAAGTTGAGAGAACTGTAAGAGGCTGGTTACAGAAACACAGCATCTACTTATGTGACTGTTTCAGAAAACTTGTTCATCGTTGGCAGAAGTGTATCTAGTTATCTGGTGATTATGTGGTAAAGTGAATAAATGTAATTAAAGAGCACATGCCAAGGATTATTTCTGCATTCAATTTATTAAAATGTTATCCTTCGAAAACTGAAGATATAAAGGTTGAGGCATCACTTTTCATTCTACCCTTGTAGAAGGTTAGGGGAGATCTTTTAAATCCGTAAATACGGTGAGTTGTTACTGTTGAATGTTTCAATAAATAAATAGGTACACACATTCATTGTTCCATAGTATAAACGATCTTGTGTTGATTTGTTTTTTGAGAGTTCAGTTTCGAAGCCTTGCAGAATTAAGTGCTACTTGTCATAAATCTATTCTCTGCACAGTGATTTAAAGGTATAAAATGCACAAGTCTACATAGTATTAAACAAATTTAGAGTTACTATGCCGTCAGGAAGTTCTCTGATTTATATCACTGTGAAATATCTTGCTGCAGTCTGAAATATTCCAGTTTCACTGTTTTCTTTGGAGTATGTTGGCAAACATCCAGTGTGGAAAATTCCTGCTGAAGCGTAATTCCTTTTCTCCCCCTCTTTCCCCATATTTTTAACGTGGACTGAAGTAAATTTTGAACTCTATGGGACAAACTTGCTTACTTGACTGCACATATAAATAATTGCATGCATTTCTACGTTCTCTTACTTCTGAATGCACAGCCACTTATTTCAGCATAAATAAGGTATCTATTTAAAGCAGTAATTTGTCCTCATAAATTTGAAGAACACCAAAATTATTTTTTTCACAGGCACGTGCAAGAGAAATAAGTACAGCAATACATCAACTGATGTGTAAAATAATGCCAAGGTGTTTAAATTATGGTGCCATCAGATTAAACAGCCATGCTCTTATCGGCTTGCTGGTCTCGACCGCATGCACTCGCCTGCTTAGATTCCAGTTGCTGCTATTGCATCACATATAGCATGACTCATGGCACGTATGACAAACGAAGGCAGTAGATAGTGTTCTTTGATTGTTATCAGTTGTGTGCAAGTCCAGTCATGGTTCAATTTACTACAGAACAAAGTTTTCATTTGTTGCAACTTTATAAAACACGAATCTCTGTCTCTGTCATAGAACATTTCGGGAACACTTTCCTGATGTTGATCTGCTTAACAGAAGTACAGTTCATAAAATATTCAAATTCAAAAGTATGGGATCATAGTTAGACCGGAAAAAAAGTTGCATTTTAACACAGGAAAAGATTTATGATATTGGTGCCCTGGTAGAACATTAGTCATGCAAGACACTCGGAAGTTAGCATAGTAAGCAGGATCAGGTATTGCCTTGTAGGAGAGGGACCCGCAGAGAAGAATACAGTTTTGCACCTGGTTTCTGGGTCTGTGTGTAATGGCAACTTATATCCACAATTTGTGTTTATTCAGTGAAGAGGCGTGGTTTCACTTGAATGGACGATTTAACTGGCAAAATAATCACTACTGGGCAACTCGAAATCCAAAACTCATACATCGAAGTCCACTACTACATGATCCTAAGGTCAATGTTTGGTGTGCTGTGAGAATAATTGGCCTTATAATTTTTTACTTTCTCTACTACGTATAGTAAGTAGGGGAAGTATTGTATTCCAACCAAAAATTCGATACCAAGATTTCACTGGAAATATATGTTTTGAGACCCCCTGAATCCAAAAGCGCGCGCGCGCGCGCGCGCGTGTGTGAGAGAGAGAGAGAGAGAAAACAGTATAACTCAGAAACGAACAGTCGGATAGACACCAAACTTTGTATTTAGGTTCAGTATCTTCCAGAGATGTGACACGAAGGTTTTCAAGAAAATCCCCCCCATCCCAGATTACCTTTTACATGGAACATTTTTCGAAAATTTTAATATTTGATTAAAATATCATATGCTTAAGATATTTTCAAGACATATGAAATGTATATCTCAAATTTTCTGGGAATGTCTCCAAAAGTATTCTTCATTGTAAACGACTTTTGCATAACTGGTAAACCATGAGAGATAGACAAATATTTACTACACAAAAAATGTAGATTGCATTAAAATACACAATTTATGTCATATACATTTTTTTTTGTTGAGTGAATCATTTTCGAGATATTGCTTGTTATTCCCTTAAATTTTCCAATATGTCCTGGACATACAAAGAGAATGAATGTGCCACATAGCAACCAGCTCTTAAAACATTTGAGTATCACTTAAATACTACCATATTCCCCTTGCACCTACAAGAAATTTAGCAATAAGATTAACATCTCAATTAACATGAAGCATATGGAGAGTAAGCGTTTGTAAAAATAGTTTGTACAAGAGTAGAGAAAGTATGCGAGTGTAACACATCAGATTTTTTTTTTTTTTTTTTTTTTTCGCCTTTCCTTTTCTTCCCCACAAAACATACATATTGCCATACAGCTCACATTTCTTTGGATGCAATTGCTGACGTCTTTGAAGTGGTCAGTGTAGGGATTTGACCCACTCGATCCCCAGTCTTCATGCCTTGTGAGTTTTACTTGTGGGCAATTTGAAATACAAGGTGTAAAAATCTAACCCCTGAACATTTCAAGAACTGCAACATGTTTATGATAATCTATTAAAGATGCTGTAATGCCTGTCTTTGAGCACAAGGAGAACATTTCCAACATCTTTGAAAAGGTAAGCAATGTAAGAGAGATTTAATATTGTAATTTGTGAACTAATAATGGTTGTAGTTGACCTTGTCCATTCATCCTAATTGTTTTGATGCATAAGATGGTCCATGCAGACAAAAAGTATCAGCAGGAAAGCAGTGCGCAACTCGATTCAGGTGCCGTTAAAAGCATGGCCGCTTAATCTGATGACCCTATACTTCAGAAATTGCCTCATGTTTAAACTCGTAACAATGGCATGTGATCATTGATGAATGCAAAATTTATCACTTTGATCTCGGTTACACATGGCTATATGGCATTCAGAATAGTTATTTAAGGTTAAAAGTAGAGTTTTTTCAATATCATGTGCAGTAGCTACATAATGGCAGAATCTACAGGTACCCTCAAGTTCAAATGTCACATCTGTAACACTGAGAAGAATTGTTTTGAATAGGAAAACTGCACTTGAAGAGGTGACAATTTTGGTAATTGCAAGTGCTTATGAATGCGCTTTGGATTTTCTTTAAAACTTGCCAGCAATAAAGTGCTATCCAGAATTATATAATTTCATCAGAGCTACTACTTGCATATCACTTAAGGAAATAGAATTTGATGATTTGAATTCATAGAGCCTGCCTAAAGTTGTGAACATAATTTGGTGGTATTTCGGATTTATCATGGGTATACACACCATCAACCTTGTATGTCCATTGAACTTAGCTGCCCGACTTCTAAGGATAAGGGAAAACCCTGATTCAGATGACTTGATCAGAGATTTGAGCTTCATGTGTGTTATGAGAGTCTCCTCCATTCCTATCATATTAGTCATTTTGCATGCTTTACCCATAATTTTGCTCCATGTATGGGAACTTGGGAAGCACACACTGTTTCCCGTTTTTTCTAGTCTAAAAGTTTTGCATTCTTAAAGCACTTAGCTTTTTTTTTTTTTTTTTAACTACATTCCACTTCACGTTTCAATAATTTCTCTTTTTAACATTTGTATTAAGAATGGAGATGCCAGTTTTCAGTTCTTTTGCAAAAAGCTATGCATATTCCAGTATAATGATCACTTCAACATTGTAATATTCTGTATAGAAAAGCAATTTCTCGTACATTCTGTTTATGAATGAAGCTTTGTAAGGATAAACTGCAGTGTATTAAAAAAGGGACTTCAAGCTTTTTTGACACAGGTTTTCAGTTATAACATAATGCATACAAGAACAACCAGCTGACTGCAACAACTCTGCCCTTGACTTAAGAGCATCTCTAGCACTCCAAATGAGCAAATTGCAGGAAGCTCAAGTTGAAGCATAAGTATAGGATTCTACTGTAAATTTTAATATGTTTCAACCATATTTTCGTCAGTCTGGGTGATGGAATTGACTGCTGTCCTTGTGTAACACAAAGCTGCAGGTTCAATCCAGGCCCAGGAATGTACTATACCTTTTTCACTATAAGCTGATAGGATTAAGACAAGGGTACAAATTGAGCCCTATATTATTTAATATATTCATAGATGACATTAGAAAGAGTGAAAGGAAAAAATATGCGCTGCCCCATATTAGCAAATAGAGAGATACCAGGTTTACTATACGTGGATGATCTTATGGTCGGGGCTATAACGGTAATTGGGCTACAGAAAGCAATCAACGGAATACATGAATTCTGTGAAGAATGGGGAATTAAAGTAAATATAAATAAATCAAAAGTTATTATATTAAAAGAGGAAATAAACTAAAAAAGGAAGAGAAAGGGGTTTTAAAGTTAGAAGTTGTCAAGGAGTTGGATTATTTAGGGGTGAGGATGAGCAGTAATGGTGAATGGGTGGCGCATAGTGCGGCAATGATGGGAGTAAGGATGTGCAGATACCAATTAGAAATGCCAACTGAATGGATAGAAAGAATGTATGAATCATTGGTAGAAGCAAGAATGCTATATACAGTAGAAATTGGGGGGATCTGAATTAAGCAGAAAAATAGATCAGAGCTATAGAACGTTCTGTAAAGAGGTATTAGGGTTACCAAGATCAGCACCAATACATTACTTAGTTTTTTTTTCTTTCTTTTCTTTCTTCAGTCCATTCTGCATTTTAACAACGTGGTTATATATGCATGGTGGGTCATAAATTCATATTGCTTTATTTTTCTAAACCATTTTTCTCTTACTTTCCCCATATATTCTGCTATTCTTTTTATATCCCTCTCCTTTTGTATTTTCATTATCCTAACTTTTAATACTTCTTTAACATTCTCCCATTCTTTAGGTAAAAACTGATCTCTACACAACTTAGTTTCTTCACATTCAATTATATAATGCAAATCATTATCTGCCTCTCCACAAAGAGGACACCTATTCAAATTCGCTCCCTCCCTGTCTCCCCTTAGCCTATGTGCATGTAATCTAGACCAGGCCCACTCTTCTCTCACTAACCTATTACCTACATCCACATACTTCTCCCTTCACCAGTCCACCTTTAATTGTCTATATAGTTCCAAACTTTTCTTTCCTTCCAGACTTTGAAATAATTCTTGTTTCTCTATATCTTCTACTCTGTTCGTCACTTCTTTCCAGAAACCTTTAACTAACCCCTCTCTCCTCCCATAAGTTAGCCATTCGTATTTCCTGTAGAATTCTCCTTATTCCTTGAGCCCAGTTCATCCCATCACTGGATTTTTCTTGGATTATTAAACATTGCCTCAAGATATTATGCTCGTCCAATGATTTCAATCTATGCCAATATTTAAGTATCCTTTCTACTATCATGCCCTTGCTACTTACTCTTCCCAACTGCAACATTGCTGCTCCATTAGGTGATGAAATGGATAAACCTAACATACATTTACAGAATGATCTATGTACTTAGATAAGAAAGGTAGAAAGGCAAACAGAGGAAGGAGAGGATGGGCAATAGGGATTAAGGGGAGCAAGGGATGCTCAGATGAGCCAGAAGGCCAGGGTGCCAGGAATAATGAGCAGCATAGCTGGCAAGGAAATTTGTACATAGGTTGTTAGTTTATATGTGGAATATTGTAAAAAGGATTGTGTATAAAAAAATGTACAAATAAAGTTGTCTTATAAGCTGAAAGGAGATGTAAACAAAACCACGAGACAGGACAGCACCTCATTGGCTGGTGGACAAACTACAACCTTTCCCGCTTAGCATGTCGTCTCTTGCTGCACAAAAAAGTTTGATTCAGATTGTAACATTTTGTGATTATTCTCGTGTAGAGAAAATTAAAAAAACTCATTATTGTAACAGTTCAATTTATGAAAACTAAATGTGTGTGTGTGTGTGTGTGTGTGTGTGTGTGTGTGTGTGTGTGTGTGTTCAGATTCACCTATAACTAAATGAACCATTATCGCAGAGGGTTTAAGAGGCTATGCGCAAACGCTGCAGTTTGTTTCCAGTTTCTTGCTGAGAATCTTGTGCTGCTGTGGAAAACATAAATGCGGGAAATGGAAAGAAGAAAATTGCGTTAAATGCTTCTAACAAATTCTGTGAAAAGTACCCACCTTCAATCGACAATGAATATGATTGGCCATTGTTTAGCAGCAATTGAACTTTTTTGTTAGTGATGCAGAATTGTTGCTCGGATAGCTTGGGTCACGTTTGTTTTCTGTTGTTTTTTTAACCTATAGTGCTAATTGTTATTTAACTTATTGACCCATTAAAGGTTAAAGCAAAGGTGGTATGCTGATATTATTCATTAAATGAATGATTTCTAAAGCCTGAAGTTAAGAACAGTTTAATCCAGTAGTTTTAATGACAGATGCTGAACTGGTACGACTTTCATTTGTCTACTCTTAGTTTTGTGTTAGAAGTTTAGGATGTAAGGCAAAATATAGTTATAGGACATACAGTGTTTAAAAGCTAATGATTCCCAAGTTGCGCAATATACTGTATTAGCATTCTGTCTGAAGCAATTTCCTCTCACGGGTCTTAGTTCCCATCATCCTCCACATGGTGCTGCCATGTGCTCGGCAGAGTGATACATGTAAGTTCTGTTTACTTCTCCTTTCAGCTTATAGTGAAAAAGGTATAGTCGGCCACGATGCGAGTGTACTTGGAGGAGGGCACCTCTGTTTTTATTGACAATGTGAATGTCATCAAGGCTAGTGATCAGAGGGGAGTGAGGGGCAAGGTGATAGGGGAATGTACAGTTGCACAATGATAATACATCATTTGCAGGCTTCAGCCTTGTTAATATATATGTTTTATTTTTATTTTTTAACCTGCCTGTCCTTCCAACTTCTGTCAACTTGTTCTGTAACTTGCTAGTGCCCACACTCTCATATCTTGGCCAGCTAGTACTTGAATACAAGTCTCATGTTAGTAGATTTCTTGACATATTAAAGAAACTCCTGCACAGTGATAATATTGTCTTGGCATGGCTTGTTGTTGTAAATTATTTATTTTTTTTTTTTTTTTTTTTTTTTTTTTTTTTTTTTTTTTTTTTTTTGCTATCCCCAGAAACATTTTTAACTGAACACTCTATATTCCCCTTTTATGTCCAGGCATATAAGTTACTAGAAGAGAGCCTGTTAGGGGCTTGTGTTGAGATGAATGTTTTCCATCCACTTCCCACCATAGGTGTTTGCCTACCACTTGTGCAAAAGTACATCCAGTGTGTTTGAAAATAAAGTTGTCACACACAAAAATATGATTTTGCGCTTTCTCTACTCGTGTAAAAACTGTTTTTACATACATTTATTCTCCATCTACTCACTATAATCATGATAAGCCTTTGTAGAAACTATCTTGCTAATTTTCTTGTAGGTGCAAGGGGGAATATGGTAGGCTTTAAGCAATAGTCAATCTTTTAAATTCAAACAAATAATGAGGAATATCTTGAAAATGGGTCACTTGACAAAAAAAATGTACATGACATAAATTGTGTGTTTTAACAAGATCTGCATTTTTTGTGTAGTAAAATAGATTGCATTGTTGAAGAAATCGGATCAGAAGTCATACCATTATCAGTGAGCATCTTGGCTTTAGAAGAATTGGTGCTCGATAGGTTCTGAAGTTGTTAAACTGCAACAACAGGCCAGGTTGCAAATCTGTGAGTTTTCTGAATCAATTCCAGCAAGAAGGGGAGAATTTTTTGAGGCGCATCATCGCATGTGATGAAACTTGGATCCATCATTACACCCTGGAATCCTAAATGGCGAGTAAGAAGTGGTGAAGAAAGGATGAAGCCTGTCCAGTGAAGGCCAAAACCTCTCTCAATTGGAAAAGTTCTCGTGATGGTGTTTTTTACTACAGAGGCATTTTACTCATTGATTTTCTTCACGATTGACTACAGTGAATCTGACTTACTATTGCCAGTTGTTAAGTCAGCAAAAGATGTATGCCCGTCAGAGATGGCATCTTTCTGTGTGACAGTGCTAAGTCTCACACTGTGAATTTGACAAGGGACACATTGAAGGACATGCATTGGAAAACCCTCGACCACCTACACCCTATGGTACAAATTTGTCCCCCCCCCCTGACTTTTTTGTTTGTGCCCTTAAAAGAATCTCTTGGAGGCAGCAATTTGAAAACACTGAAGACATCGAGGAGCATGTATACAACTGATTGACGACATCCCTCAAACTTTTTTGGACAAGGAATGATCAAGCTTCCAAATGTTGACAAAAATCTATGTAGGGAAAAACTGAAGGTGTCATTTGTGTATGTGATTAATCAATAAATGGGTGAAAAAGAAATTACCATTTCTATTTGAAACACCCTCGTATATACTATTCTTGAGAGTTCATGAAGTTGTATTGAACACACAAGAAGATTGATTAGAATTATTTTTTAACAATTCCATTGCAATGTGACCATTATACCCAGCACTATCGTTAATTTCCTTAACTGAGCTAATAAAATAAGAATTAAGTAATTTGGCTTAAGATTACTATTCATATATTTGTTGGAAGTATTCCTTAGTGTGTTCATAATATCCCGTGCAGCTTATTTGTTAAGCGAGTTAATAAACAATGCATTCAACTTGGACTTTTCTTGATTCAACTTTTTTTATATGTATTTCTAGCCGACAAGCATATTTTCATAGATTCATTAACTTTAACATTGTGGTAGGGTGGCCATTTATAAAACATATCCATAGAGATCGTTTATATTCCTTATAAGATTTATGTTCATCTGTTTGAAAGATGTATTTTTCACCAAAATTTGATCAATATAATAGTATTCAGATGTGCACAAAAAAGATTTATAAAAACATCAAAACTCTAAGCATAATTGGGATTAAAAAAACATAAGACCAGTCTACAAAATGAAGGTAATATGCAAAGTTGCTTATATTATTTGCATTAAATGTGCATCACCTTTCTTAAAATACTATTAGGGTTCAAATCATTATTGGTGTGAATATCAAAGGTTCATGATCAGGTAAAGGTATACTAATAACTTCAGAACTACGAGATATATTCATAATATCATTATCTAAGCAGGAATTACCACATATACGTTTGTTTACATGATAGTGATTTATGGATCTTAATACATCCGTGACATGGTGAGTTAAGATTGATGCAGTAATTTGTATCACAAATTACTTAAATGTAAACAATGATTGTAATATGAATATGCATTTTTATGTGACATTGATTTGAGATGTTTCTTGACTGTAATTATTGTTGATAAGTAAGTTTCTACGACCTTACTGAAACTGACAATAATAGCGCGCAATAATGCAGAGGGGGGTGAGCTGTTTATCATTATTGGGAACGAGGAAGTTACGTAATGTTGGCGCGTTTTTTCCGTTGAGAACCTTCTGGAATGTTTCCCTAGAGCATATGTATTCATAATTTTCATTGGATATTGAAATAGACGCTAATGTTGGCGCGTTTTATTAGCCAATAGTAACTCAGTTATAATCTTTAGGCATATCGGGGAGTGGGTGTATAAAAAGCCAAGTCAGAGGTAGATCGCGGTCAGTTCATCAAAATTCTTAGTACATTACACGTCGCCTTCAGTCTGTCAGTTCATCAAAAATCTGTACACTACACGTCGTCTTCAGTCAGTCAATTCGTCGAAAGTATTTGTACGGCAAACGTCGGGTATCGGTTCACAATTTACGTGCAGCAGAATTATGAATAATCTAAAGTGTTGTAAGGTTAATTATACAAAAGATTGAAGTACGTGGATTAAAAGTGATCAGTAAGAAGTTATTATAACAGTTTCAGTTTGGCGAGTGTTAAGATCAATGTATAAATTTGATAGTTAACGTGTTTGACAATAAATGTGTAAAACAAATTTCTTCATCAGTGTTATATTTGGATAAAAGATTCCTTTCCGTTTACACACTCTGATTCAAGAGACATGTTCGACTGAGAAATAATAGCTAGCCGGAGGACAGTAAACAAAACTTAAAATTCTTTCAAACACTAATACTACCACAAATTGCTAACACTAGATGGAGCTACAAACCGAACAAATGAATGACGTCACAAGATGGCTTCACATGAAGTAAACACACATACACAAACATCACAAGCATCAACATTATAAGTAATACCGTTACAAATTGGTACCACAACGTGGGGCTACAATAATATTCATGTTAAATAAAAAAACTAAATACACTCGCAAATTGGCTACCACAACGTGGGGCTACAAAAATGTTAAAATATAAATAATAATACTACAAATTGGCTCCCATACGTGGAGCAGTTAAAATTATGTAACCAAACAAAACAAAAGCAGCACAATATAAGATCTTCAAGTTCTAATAATTTACGTAAAAACATATTACGTAAGCAATAAAAACTACTACAAGATCTTATTGGTTTTGAAATCAATATTTAAATCACCACAAAAAATTGATGCATTAAACACAAAAAAACACTCAAAGCGTGAGTAACTGATTATAATGTCTTAGGAACATGTTTGAATCAGCATCAGGTGAACAATAAAAGGAAACAAGTATCAGTTCACTGTGACCAATTTGACAGTCATAATTTCATAATGTTTGTGATAACATAATCTATCAACATCAATGAATTCATATTCAAACTTTGTTGATAGCAATTCCAACATAGGAGAGAGTCGTATAAACTGCTAATATTTGTAATTAGCATTAGTGCACCAATGCTCTTGAAAACAGAAGAATAAACTGTTCTCATTAACAAAAATGTCACACTCATTAATTTTGTTCTGTAAAGGCAGTATATCACATCTTTACTAGTGCTCCTATAAGTTGCTAGACCGTCTAGAGCAGCGGCGTCCAAGCTTCTGCACAGTGTGCGACTTGGACTTGCAAACCAACACAGTTCTCCCTCCATTCTCTCTTTGCTTCTTCTCTTCATGCAGCAGGGGAAGTCTCCTCCCTTGCTGATCAGAACTTTATAGAGCAAGGTTTCATTGTCACTACAAATTACGAGAAAATCAAAATAATTATTATTCATAATTATTATAAACTTTGTAAATTATTAATCAAATTACATGCCACGTTAAAGGATGTGCTATGAAAAAAAAATTCCACATCAAAAGTATGTCTTGTTTTGTTATTTTGAACAGTTTCAAACAGTAAACTTGTAATGTTTCTGTGCAAAAGGATGAAAATATAATGTGGCACTTGCATAGAAAAACAATTGGCTAATAGACTACCTTTACATAGCTACAAAACTAACACATGTTTGCCATGATACAAAGTATAAATTCCAGTTTATTATTATTATTATTATTCAAATGTCTTGTTTCCATGAGTCAAATTAAAATAAACGAAAAAATGGGACGTACTTGCATTTTCTTTTGCCCCATACAGGTAATCAAAAAAGGAAAGCAAGAAGAATTTGTCCACAATGGGCAAAGGCACTTTTTCTTTTCACTTTTTTCATATGCATGTCTAGGTGCTTTACTTGGTAAAATTATGTAATGTAAAAACTAGTACCGTATTGTATTAAAACACATTTTTACAAAAATTATGATTTGTTCAGAATATTAAAAACTATTATGCACATTACAATTTTACCTTGTTATCGTTGTCTTTGTGTTTTGTTGCTTTCTTTGAGCTCTCAACTTCGCTTCTCTTTCTTTGTCAAGTATGGCATTAAAGTCATTCTTATGAACAGCGTTATAATGGTACTCTTTCGTAAACTTGCAATGACCCGCCAATACTTGAGAGCAAATTAAACATTTTGAGTTTTCTTCCTATGAAGCAAAAAAGTACTGCAATTCTCATTCTTTTTTGAATTGCTGCAGTGCATCCCTGCTCCTTTGCTTTTTAGGAGTAGTCATAATTCGTGAAAATAATCCTTTCACTCTTCCCGAATTGACAGCTAGTGTGCTAATGACCAAGTAACTTGCTAACATCTAACTGCAGCCTATATCCATTGGTAGTGCATGTGCACCTTCTCTATCGCAGGAGCAGTCTGTCTCGCTGGCACCAACTCCTCCTGCACTGCTGACTATTTCACAGTGCAGTGCACTCTGTACACTTAGACAGATTTACACACTGAAGCATTTTGGACGGTGCTGCTCTAATCATGTTTGTTAAGTAATGAGTTTTTTGGAGCTTGTGATTTCTGGCTTTTTTTTTTTTATGCCTCATGTATTTTTAGGCCATACATTCTGATTTTGATGCTTAGAATAATTTTAAATCTTCAAAAATATCCACTTAAAGTTGAATATAGGTTAGGATATCGGGATGACAATTTCAAGTACGAAACTTCAGGATACTTAGGTTTCATATATTTCACCAACTGCTCAGGCTCTATATTTGCTGACAATCTATAAACGTGCATAGAAATTATTCTGAGGATACCTTGAAATGTTATATTACCACTTGTCAGCATTACCCATTATTATGATATGCTTAGGTTTTTGCTTTACAGTTTCAGACCACAGATCTTTATTATCGTTGTTTTATCACTGGGTTGGATTAAATTACCAGGAACACTTTGGTACTTGCTGTAGGGTAGTTAACACTGGTGGCAGCTAGCCCTTATGACTAGATGCTGTACTTTGACCTTTGTTGGTCATGGAGAATAGATGACTTGCATTCACTTTAGTAAGAAAGTTTACTTTTGGTTTTGTGATTCAGATAGCCAATATCATTTCCAATCATTTTATTGGCATCACATATGGAGTTGTCAATTCACTCACTGACTTAATGTTGAATTGCTAAACGTATTTAATAACTCAATATGTCAACTTTATCTCTCAACTCTGATAACACTGTCGTTTTTATTCAAAATGTATTTTACGAGCTAAGAATTGATTATGCACTTGCTATTGGCAAAATTATTGAGGACTGTGCAAAGCACCATGTCTTGTTGAATAGTTTATTACTTAAACACCACTTCAAGGTGGCATTGTCCAATATTGACTTCATTAACCAACAGTTTAGCACAGCTGGGATGAAATGAGTTATCATACCCTACACCTTTTAGTGCATTTGTAACTTTGTTCTTGCAGCAATTGCATAACACAACCAGCCCAGGAGGAGACTAACCTGCACCAGCACTAACTATCAGAGCAGAAACAAATGCGTTTACTATAACCACTGACTTTACATAGGTATCTGTGAAACACTGAACCTACACTTCCTCTTTTATTTTGGCCTTGCTTTGATGTGAAATTTTCTGATACTACTACAAAATTGCTTCCATGGTTTAAAATAGAGAGTTGAGGGTTGTTACACTACATCACTATATCACATCGCTATCATAGTGATGTAGTGTAACAACCCTCAACTCTCTATTTTAAATTATGACACATCACTGTTACCAGCTTCTAAATCTTCAAAATTAGTCAATTGCTTCCATGGCATTATCCATGCCTTTACAAATTTGTTCATTAGCTCCAGTTTTACATAAAGAGCAGGGAATAGAGCTTGGATGGATTCTACAAGTGGTATGGCTGTCCCATAGACACAAAGAGGAATAGAATATGGCATAGCCCTGTTGCAAACCAAGTAATATGGCAGTGACAAAAGTTCACTGGAAACCTGCCACTTAAACTTGTCATAGTTTATTTTCCATAACTGGTGCTTCATGTTGTGATAAGTAAACTTCATGTAGGGTGCATAACTAATTGGAAGTAGTGTCAAATTGGCATTATGCAGGAGAGCCTGCAGACTTGGATGTATCTGTGAACAGTCTCCTAAAATCAATATTAAAATCACTTTTCATAGCTGCCATGAGATCTCTACTTACTGCAAATTGCCAAGTTATTTTCTCTTGTGAAGAATGATAGGAATGTAGTATGCTGGTCATAAAACATGGTCACATTTAGTCACCATTATTTGCTGAAGATAATTCCACTGCTTTGATGTAGATGCTAACAGTTCTGCCCTACTTTTAGATAATTCTAGACCTCTAACCAGATCATTCACCTCACTTTGTTGCTGTGTAGATTCATGTCACTGGAAATAAGGATGTTTTAGATTTTTCTTCTTAGAAATCATTAATACATTTGTTTGCATCTATGACCACAAATAAAGCAAACGTCAGCATAGTACATTGCAAGGCACATTGAATCACGTTCACTTAATTGTTACGTGCATTAAACTGAAGAACCATTGTGGAACTGTTGTATCACATCCATAACTCCACATGTAACACTTGCGGTTGAGCATTTGTAGACATTGTGCTACAGCTCTCCTGTTCCCAGCAGCTATGCATCTAGGCCAGAATAAAATATTAAAGTGAATATACCCAGCATTCTGCTGAAGGGTACATCACATCACACTTTTTACCATACTCAGGACGTCAAAGGCAATTTTGGAGATGTCAGAATTAATGCTTATCAACTAGTCCTGTGTCGTCCTCATGGACTAGTGGTACCATGTTAGCCTCTAATTCTTAAGGTTGCAGGTTCAAACCCGGTGGAGGGTGATGGATTTTTTCGGGCGTAAAAATCCTTAGCATGGCTTCCTTCGGAAGGGAAGTAAAGCCAGTGGTCCCGTGTCATAGATTTGCGGCACAAAAGAACCTCAAGCCTGATAGAGGCCTCTGAGCCGGTCTTTCATGCCCAATATAGAATGGGACGCTAAGGACCATAGTAGTTAGAGCATCCATAAAAAAAACTCAATTTAGTTTAACTAGTCCTGATACAACCCCCACTCATAACTTGTAAATGGTATTTAAGAGAGACTTTTGTGGTTTTTATTAGCATGGTCAATTTATTAATAGCAACTGGTTTTACTTAATATAGGTTTGGCTAGTATAATATTAATCTAATAACACATTTCCCACAGTTGAATACAAAATGGAATATTAACATTGGTTTGAAGTACATGTGTGCATTGTTGGTTTCATGATGTTGACTACTTGCATCATAGGAATTGGCTCATGATCTTCTGTGTTTCATCCATTCTGATAGTTTCACACTAGATTATTACTGATGTACTTTTCAAAACAGCCTTTTCCTGTTCTTGATTCCATTCTTCATATCAAGGGGGGGGGGGGAAATACTGTAGTGCGATACCACAGAATACCCGATGAAAGCCAGCTTCATTGAAGCTGTGCTGAATGGTACATCATTGATTACAGTACAGCAAATCATCTTTGTACCAGCATCTTGTCATACTTTTATGTTCTGTATCTAATGGTTGAAGCTCACTCCTGCAGTTTGCTGGGAAGAAAATATCTTGTTTTCTCAAGCCTAATATATTTTCTGGGTGAGCTGCATAATGATCAATAAATAGTGCAATTTTCCTGTTTCTTATTCCCAATCTTGCATCCCATGCATGTAAGAAATTTGTATATGTCATATCCATACTATGATGTTGGAAGTGAACTTGCATGGCAAGATCACACATTCCTAAAGCATTGTAGACTGTGTGCTCTTTCCCCCCCCCCTCCCAATAACTAGTAGTATTAATTTCACAGTTCCACTTTAGTCTCAGTACAACAAATTAAACCATCCATTGCGAAGTTTGCAACCTTGACACATTGTGCTCTTAAATGGTAACATTTTATGTGGCAGAAGATAGAAACATTGTCACAGTTAATTTGAAATGAAATCATCAGAACTTTGGTTTTTCAAAATTGAAGGAAGCATCATAGTAGGCTAAGCATTTTTCTTACATTGCAGCATTATTATCCAAGGCGGCAGCTATAAATCACAATACATTTATGTACTGGGTTGTGTAAATTATTGCATCTTTCAATCCACCAATTGGATGCTTTAAAATTATCATATCTTTTCTTTTTCTAAATGTGCATTTGCTTTTAGCACTTGTGCCTTCTTCAGAGGTGGTTTCAATCAGTTTACATTCACTAGCAATAGTATGTGGTGGAGGAATGCTCATATGTCCATCTTTCATATTTGGATTATGATCTATTTCTTGAATGATAAACAGTTTTTTTACTGTTTATTCGCTGCACTTCGTTATTCTCCATTGCAAATATGCAAATAATACACAAAACTAAAATGTGCTGTATATACCTAGTCTTACCATAAATACTGTCCGAGCTTTTGAGGGTTTGTGTACTTCCGCCTGTTCAAGGTTGCGACTGCAACAGCTGTTTGGTGAAGCATCAGTCATTGTTGGATGAGCTGGAGAAGTGTAAAGTTGTCAGTTTTAGGTTCTCAATATGGAATGGGGGGGGGTGGAGTATGAAAATCGTGTGATCATGATAGCATTGTACAAGGTAGGCAAATCAACGGGGAAGATTTTCAAAATCCTCCAGAAGCTCAAAATCAGCAAGAAATTTGTTTACCGCACTATTCTACGCTTTGTTGAGACTGGAACTGTGAAAGATCACCCGTGGCAAGGAGGACCACACAGTACGAACACCATAGCTTGTGAAAGCAGTGGCGGCGCATGTGCGACAAAAGCAATAAGAAGACAGGCTCATGAGCTAAAGATATGGAAAATGTCTGTCTCTGCATTAAGCAGTGACCTGACTCCATGCTTACAAACGACGCAAAGGACATCTCCTGACAAATGAACTGAAGCGCCAGAGGCTCCTAAAATCAAAGCGCTTACTTAAGTGTCATGCAGCAAATGGGCACCGTCGAATCCTTTTCATTGATGAAAAGACTTTCAGTGTTGAGGAGGCTTTCAATGGCCAAAATGACAGGATATATGCTAAATCCTCTAGGGAAGCTGGTGATAAAGCTCCAAAGGTCCAGAGGGGTCATCATCCTGCATCAGTCATGGTGTGGTGGGGCGTTAGCTACGAGGGCACAGTGGAGCTCCATTTGTGTGAAAAGGGGTCAAAACTTCAGCCAAAGTATACCAAGAGAGAGTGCTTGAGCATTTAGTAAAGGATCTCAACAATACCCTCTTCCATGGACAGAACTGGAGTTTCCAGCAGGACTCGGCCCCAGCACACAAGGCACGGATAACCCAGCAGTGGTAGACATTTGGACCACAATTTGTAGCCCAGAGGGTTTAAATCTGGACTTGCAGAAGGCCAATCGGAAGTGGAAATGGAAGTCTGGAACATTTGCCTCCAGACTGCATTTCCACTTCCAATTGGCCTTCTGCAAGTCCGGATTTAAACCCTCTGGGCTACAAATTGTGGTCCAAGTTTTAGGAGATGGTTTGCAAAAAGAGACATCATAATATTGAAAGTTTAAAGCGGTCTCTTTGGAAGGCAGCTGCAGATTTTCCACTTGATGTGTTGTGTAATTCAATTGATGAGTGATCACAAAGGTTTAGGGACTGTGTGTATGCTAATGGTGGCCATTTTGAATAATTATTTGTGATTTTGATTCATAATGCATCCACATAATTCATATTAGGATATTAAAATATATCTAACCATTTTGTGTCAATTTACTTAAAACTTAGGGACAGTATTTATGGTAAGACTAGGAATAATCAAATGCAACATTTTTATACTATAAGGTGCATTTGGAAATAGTAATTTTATAATTACAAGACATGTGAGAAAACATGTAATTGAGTGGTTTAAAGTGTTTATATACTGCAACTAACCAAGCGTTGAACATGCCAACAGAATTCCGCTGTATACTGGTGTTTTGCTTGTTCTCTTTCAATAAGGGTCTTGTTGAATCACAGGGTAATCTAGTATATCCATCTAGAGGCAGGATGTGAAATTACTGAGCAATCAGCAAGATCGTAAGCATATTTTGTCCACTGCAGTTGCGTTGTAACTTGAAGTTACAGGCTGAATGTATGGTGCTAATTGGTATAGTGCCATGATAGTCCAGAGCTTATCAGTACGTATATCCTGCATCACAATCTTATCGTCTTTCACTGGGCTAAACAAAATGTATAGTGTACAAATTTGATTGCACCTCTAGTAACCAGCAGTAAATGGGTGCAAACATCATAATGGAAAATATTAGTTGTAAAGTAAACTCCCTCATATTCTATGGCTGCAGGATACAAGTTTCCTGTTTATGGTGGTTAAATAGCACTAGAAATCTGTATAACCTAGAAGATGGTTCTTTGATTTAACACTGTTGATTGTGGTACCAGGAAGAATTTAAACATGCGTTCCTGAAAGTAGTGCTACCATGTCTTCAAGGATTCTTAAAACTGGATTCCCATTTATTTTACATGTAATTTTTCTACTTTACTGCACTGAATGTTTTAAGAATTCTTAATTTCATGTCATCACAATATTATTATGTGCAGGACAACGGAAAGTTTTATAGGTTTCAATTTCAGAAAGTGGCAAGTATGGGCATATGATGAGTTGTAAACCTGTCTTTGCAGGTGTAGATATGCTTCAATCACACATTCTGAACGTCATACATTGGAATAACAGGTGCAATATTGCACCTGGTGATAGAAAAGAGCATTGACGATTCCCGAGATTATAAAGCATGCTAAAAGTTCTCCGAATTTTTATTCCTCTGATGTAAATGTGCTTATGAAAGGAGCATAATGCAGCTGCCTCCACCCAATGTAAAATTAATTTCTCAAATTATGTTTCAGGAAGGGTGATTACCATCGATACTTAGCTGAATTTGCCACAGGAAATGACAGGAAAGAAGCTGCAGAAAACTCTCTGGTTGCATATAAGGCAGCAAGTGACATCGCAATGACTGAACTGCCCCCTACACATCCAATCAGGTAAATACAGGAAATATGAGATATTTTTATCATTGTATATCATTATGTAGTGCGTATATCATGTGAACAGAGCATAACATAAGCTAATGAAAAAAGTGATGAATACGTGTTCATAATTCAGTGTAATAATTTTGCATTTTTTGGTTGTGCTAGCATATCACACATGATTGGAGGATTAATCTTGGCTCTGAATAGGGTGACCACCCATCCCACAGTTTGCAGGGCAATTGCGCATTTTGGGATTTTTAAAATTGTTCCTCATGGGACAATATTTGTCCTGAATCCTCATTAATCTTTCCTTCTCTTAATCAGGCTTTTTCATGTTTCAACAATTATATGTGCACCAACTAATGCATTTGCTGAACAAACTTTCAACTAAGGCAAATTTAATGATCAGATATAGAAGTAGGCTTTAATAAATGCACTCAACCCTTTACTACAAGGTTTTTCTTTTTTATTTTGGTGGGGGGGGGGAAACTGATTAAATACAATGTTCTGGTTCCAGGAATGGTTAAATACAATGTTTGACTCCAAGAAAATATTTTTAAAATTCTAAACCTTCAATTACCAAATTTTAAATTGGATTTTGGGTTTGTGCCATATATGGGGCAGCATGCAACAATGTCATCCTTTTATGGTATATTTCACTCAGGAGGGAAGATGTGGAAATTGTTGCATATAGAGTAAGATATGCGAGGTGTGATAAAAATAACGATGGTTTTTTAATTTCGTAAGCTTTATACATCCAATGTACAAAACTTTTGTTTTATCTTGTTGGTACACGTGTTCCTGATGTATATCTGCATTTTCAGTTGTTTTGAATATTTAGTTTATTGTTGGCAGTGGAAAAAGTTATACGTGTTTTTGAGTGTTTGGCAAATTTTTACTTTCGAAAAAGATGGATGAAAGAATTTGCATTAAATTTTCCTTGAAAAATGGAATAAAGTGCAGCACCGCATTCAAAATATTAACTGTGGCTTTTGGCGAATCTACTATGAGTAAGACAAGAGTTTAGGGTGGTATAAACATTTCAAAGAGGGTTCGAGAAGACGAAGACGACCACCCTGGATGCGCTAGCACAAATTACTGATGACAATGTAGAAGTAAAGAAAATGGTTCTGGAAAATCGCCTAATCACTATCGGAGAGGTTGCTGATGTTGGCATATCCTTTGGCTCATGCCAAGCATTTTTTTTTCCCCCTAATGTTTTGGGCATGAAATTTGTAGCAGCAAATTTTGTTCCAAAATTGTTGAATTTCGATGAAAAATGACGTCGCATAGAAATCCCTCAGGAATTACTGAATAAAGTTGGAAACGATCCAGAACTTTTAAAGACGGTTGTAACAGGTGGCGAAACATGGTTATATGGGTACGACGTCGAAACTAAGGCCCAATCGTCCTAATGTGATGCAGTAATTTGTATCACAAATTACTTCAATGTAAATAATGATTGTAATATGAATATGCATTTTTATGTGACATTGATTTGAGATGTTTCTTGACTGTAATTATTGTTGATAAGTAAGTTTATACTGCCTTACTGAAACTGACAATAATAGCGCGCAATAATGCAGCGAGGGGGTGAGCTGTTTATAATTATTGGAAACGAGGAAGTTACGTAATGTTGGCGCGTTTTTTCCTTGAGAATCTTCTGGAATATTTCCCTAGAGCATATGTATTCATAATTTTCATTGGATATTAATATAGACGCTAATGTTGGCGCGTTTTATTAGCCAATTGCAGTTCAGTTATAATCTTTAGGCATATCGGGGAGTGGGAGTATAAATAGAGGCTAGGTTAGAGGTAAAGTCCTTCAGTCGGTCAGTTCATCAAAAATCTGTGTACACTACACGTCGTCTTCAGTCAGTCAGTTCGTCGAAAGTATTAGTACGGCATACATCGGATATAGATTCACAAGTTACGCGCAGCAGAATTATGAAAGATCTAAAGTATGGTAAAGTTAATTATACAAAAGATTGAAGTACGTGGATTAAAAGAATTATCAGTAAGAAGTTATTATAACAGTTTCAGTTTGGCGAGTGTTAAGATCAATATATAAATGTGATAGTTAACGTGTTCGACAATAAAATTATAAAACAAATTTCTTCATCAGTGTTGTTTTTGGATAAAAGATTCCTTTCCGTTTACACACCTTGATCAAGAGACATGTTCGACCGAGAAATAATAGCTAGCTGGAGGACAGTAAACCAAAATTAATTAAGATAACAATATCGTTCTTTCAAACGAACACTAACACTGCTGCAAATTGCTAACACCAGATGGAGCTACAAACCGAACAAATGAATGACGTCACAAGATGGCTTTACATGAAGTAAACAAACACATATACACAAACATTATAAGTAATACACTCGCAAATGGAAACTGCCTGAAGAGCCAAGACCGAAAAAAAATTTGACAAGTTTGATCGCATTTGAAGGTTCTTCTCACTGTTTTTGATTACAATGTGATAGGGCATCAGAAGTTCCTACCTTATGGTCATATAGTCAATTAATACTACCTGGAAGTTATGTGCTGTTTGCGTGAAGCAATCCAAAGAAAACGACCAGAATTTTGGCAAAACCACTCGTGGAAATTGCATCACGATAATGCACCCACTCATACCTCAGTGCTTGTTTATGACTTTTTGACAAAAAACAAAAGCTTATGCTGCCTCAGCCACCATATTTGCCAGACATGGCCCCCTGCTACTTCTTTCTATTCCCGAGGTTGAAGAGAACCATGAAAGGAAGACGTCTTGCCTCCATTGTTGAGATAAAAACAATCGCTGAAAGAGGTGAACACCATAACGAAAATTGAGTTCCAGGAGTGCTTTCAGGATTGGAAAAAGTGCTGACATAAGTGTATTATATCTGAGGTGGATTACTTTGAAGGGGACAAAGTTGTTGATTAAATAAAAATGCTTTAAAAAAAATGTTATTTTTAATCATACCTCGTACATTTATAAAGGCTTTCAAAACTGATTTTATTTAATTCAAACTGTCTTGTTATACAATATTATTAATCTTCATGAAACTTGATAAAATAGTTGTTATAGCATTTCTTTGACCTTATCTGTATTCTGTAAGATCCTAACATTGAATCTAGTAAATCAATGCCACTTATGTAATCGTTACAGATAATCGCAGACTGTGGGCATGGCACCTTTTATGTTGCCTTTCCTATCTAAACAATCTGCTCTTCTCACCTTCTGGTTTGCATCCTGCATATTTGGACAATGTTGACTGCTTTGTTGTTGCACTAAGACACCAAAGACAGTTGTACAACCTCAACTGTTGCAACCTTTTCTTCCATGCAGCCTTACCCTTTCTTCATATCCGCCTCCTTAGGCATCATGCAGCATGGTACACAATTGGCACGGACTGTCCCCAGTGTCAATATTCCTACCATGTGCAAGTAAACTTGCAAGGGAACACTGTGGACCAATTTAAAAAAATATCTTATGGTTCACATGTTGTGAAACAGATTCTGTTCGACCACCATCCGCAGACTACAAACCGTCCAGAACAGGGCGCTTCGGATGATGTATGATACCGGGCGTAGATTCCCATCACACATCCTACACACCCATTCCGGTCTCCCATACATCGTGGACATGGTGCGGGAGAGAACCCGTACCATGTACTCGAAGCTCACTTACCATACCAACCAGCTGGTGAACTCTTTGGGCCGCTACGACCACAAGGCGCCAAGGCAGAGAAAGAGCTACCAGTTGCCGAAGGACGGCTTGGGCCCCCGAGGCTGAGGTCTGCCAATCCCTCATTCCAAAAGCTTCCCCAAGTTAAGCAGCAATGGGCCCGGTTGCTGGCTGGATGAGTGACCATCTAGCAGTGACCTCCCCTGCTGCCAACTTTGAATACCCCCTTCCCATTACCTAGTATTCCCATCTTGCTTTGCTGCCATGCCGACCTGCTTAACTTGACGACCACACAAGCAGCATAGGGCTTGGTCACCACATGGTCGCTAGTCTACCCATGAGGGAACACAGAGACCCAGCCAATGGTAGCGCAGAAAGCTAAACCCCGCCCATGACAGATTGACAAAAATCAAAAGCTTGTGTATATTCTTTTAACCTTCTTTATCGCACAGGTAAAGCTGCATACGCGGCTAGGTACTGTGGCGATCACATTCTGCCCAGGTGAACCTGGACAACCTGTTCTCGATTGCTGGAATCGCGCAACAATGCTGCTTGCTCCTAGGTGTGGAGCACCAGGTATTAGTGTTGCTCTGAGCTCCTTCAAAAATTTCATCATAGCTGAAGCCTGATACACTACTGAGGACAAATGCTTTGAACCCCTACTTGTGACATTTACTGGTATTGTATTGTTTTAGTGAAGATCTGCATTTTATTGGAATAATTTGTTCATTGATAGCAAGAAACTCCTCTTTTGTCACTAACAATAGCCTTTCCCACAACTTGTCAAGTAATGAATGGTTTTTAAAGAATTTGTCATGGTTAGGATCTCCTGCAGGCACTATATTATTGTTACAAAAGTGAATAAAACGCTTTATTTCCTCCCATCGGTTGCAGCTCATTACCTCACTGACAGCAGTATGGCCAAGATACTTGATTGCTCAAAAATGTATTGTAAAATACCTTTAATAAAAAAAAAATTGAAATATTCTACTGGGGTCTCAAGTTTTTTTGAGGCAGGGCAGTATTTCCAGTGAATTTTATATCATTCTCCATTCTTATCCTACGTTCCAGTCTATGATAGGGTTTCCCTTTTTGGTTCCTATGTTCATATTTTTTGCAGTGGCTTTCTGTGAGGAATATCATCAAGGTTATCAGTAGCAGTAGGCCTATCCTCAATCTCATGTTTTTGGTACCACTGAAATTTTATTTCTTGTGCTCTGCCTCCTATGAATGTGTCATATTCTTTATCAGACTCAGGAACAAGAATGTGATATGTAGTTTGACAGGTTAAGAACATTTCGTCATCTGAGATATCAGAATCTTCACTAATGTTTCCATCCTTTGTAACTTTTACTGCAATGGTGGAGCCATAAAAGTTAGCAACTTCCATTGCAGCAACAAAACTGAAAGCAAAGAAATAAAACTAATATACTTTCTGCAGCAAAAATTAGGTTATGTTGAGTAAGTTTCTGCAGATGCATGTTGTACCATATCTGTCCCAAACCTATTTTTAAAATTTATAGGTATTATTTAGGTAAAATTTTATAGGTAAGTATTCACCACTTCACAAATTCCAGAGATATCAATGATTCCACAGAAATTTTATAGATGCAAATCCAAATTCTATTGCCAAAATACAATTCTTTGCATAACCACTACTGCAGAAAAACTGGCAACACACTCAGTGGAATCAAGTCATGGTATTTTCTATGCTTCTCAATAGATGGCACCTGCTTCTCAGATCTTTTACCAGGATCTATATCATTTCTGTTCCACTATACAGTTTTGAAATTATGTGCTTAAAACAAGGCATAAATAAAAAAACTGGTTTGATTCATATCTAACCCAGTATGCAGTAAGGGGTTAAAGCAGAGCTTCAAATAAAAATTAATTTGTGTGGCATGTAAAGCCTTTGCTATGCAGTATTCGATGATAAAGAAATTCTATGTGGGTTTCAGTTTAAGAATAGGTCCTGATGTAAACAAAGAGGCATACAGGAAAGTAAATAGTGTACGCTCATCGGCTGATTCTGCATCCTAAACCTAGGTCACAAAGTAGTTTGCTGAATACAAATGAAAACTACTGGATCTTCTGTAATATATTATAAACTTATGTTTTAACTATTGTTACATACAATTACTGCAAAATGAGTCCAAAATAAGTCATTAAACTGTACTTACTTGGAAATTGAATGAACAACATGTGCGGACTGCCTTATGCTGCTAAGTTCCAGAAGTGGGAAGGTGGAACTGTTCAATAAAGTCACGGTTTAACACTTGCAGTATGTGAAACATTACAAAGGGAAGCCTTTAACAAATGGCGAGGAACTTATTATTCTGAATGTATCAGAAACTCTGTGCGAAGTATCATATTACCTGTTAAGGATATTGTTAACTTGACGGTAGAGCTTACTGTTCTCTCTTCATTGAGCATTAATTCTGCACACAGTGAAAGGTTAAACAAAACCAAGTTACCTGTGCATGGAAAATATATGAAATGCAAAAAGACAGTATTTGAAGTTCAGTATTCAGACAAATTTGTTTGGAGTGCACGAGTTGTAAAGTTCATAATTTCTTTCACAATAATGACCACCTACAATCAAGAAAGTGCTAGTATTTGTGAATGGTAACCCAGACCTTCCTATGTTTAAGCAAACATCCTTTTATAGGGCATTACTTGAAATAGATTTTGGATCCTGCAAAAGAAATGGAAAGAGCATTGTTGTAGACCGTGATCATACACAGGTTGAGTTTTAAATCCACCGATAAACTTAAGGTAATGATTCCTGACTGGAAATGGAACACAAAAGTTCATATCACCTTGTGTCTGGAAGTGCATAGTTTCACGGTAGATAGCACCGACGACATTCTCTCATAACTTGCAGTGTGCATTTTGTGTGTTGCAGATGTGTGATTTAAGCAACGTAGAAGCATAATGGTCCGATATTTGTTCTAGGAACAGGCCGAGATGGTGTTGGTGTATGGCAAGTAGGCAGAAACAGTTGGGGGGCAGCATAGATGTACTAAGCCACTATCCTGACTGACAGCACCACCACCCACATCACACAACATTTGGAGCCATTTTTGGCATTTGTGTCCATTGAGGCAAATGTTCAGGGTGGCTGCGGACTGCGCATACACCAGATCTGGAGGAACATGTTCTCCATGATACTGAGAACAACCTTGGTACAAACTCCAGGCAATTGGCCTGCCAACATAGTATAAGCTGAAGGGCAGTTATCTGAATCCTACATGACAACTGCTATTAATCCTTATCACCTGTAATGTGTGCAGGGATTATCATCCTCCATGGGAAACATTCTGTCGCTAGTTTGTGCAAAGGTCACCATTATGGCATTTCTGTCTTCAGTCCTCTTCACCAATGAAGTGACCTTTGGTAGAGATTGCATCATTAACCTACATAATCATCTGTGTACTACAGAAAATCCTCGTGGAATGGTTGAAGCGTCTCGTCAGCAGCGGTTCAGCATCAGTGTTTGGACAGAGATTATTGGTGACTGCTTACTTGCACCAGTTCTTCTTGGTGCCTGAATAGAGAAATGTATCTGGACTTCCTGCAAAACACACTGCCTCCATTGCTGGAGAATGTGCCTTTGGCAATATGACAGGCAATGAGGTTGCAGCATGGAGCACCAGCCCATTTCCGTATTTGTTCGCCAATAGCTTATCTTCCCCAGATATTGGATAGGATGTGGAGGCTCTGTTGCATGGCCTGCTCAATCACCGGACTTAAACCCCCTGGATTTTTACTTGTTGGGCAATCTGAAAAGCATTGTGTATGGCGAGCCTGTTCCTGTTGTTCAGACCGTTCAACAGCATGTTCTTGTAGTCTGCAACGATATTTGGACACATCCCGGAACATTCAAATGAGTGAGGCAATCCATGATCTGACATGTGAACACATGCATTCCATCCCATGGAAGCCATTTTGAACAACTGTTGTGACATGGATTGAATTCAGGTCATATACTGTGTGCCAGGGCTCTTTGTTATTCTTCAGTGCCAACTACTATGGAAACTATGCATTCCCAGACACAAGGTGATTTGAGCTTTTGTGCTTTGTTTCCAGTCAGGAATCACTATCTGAAGTTCTATGGTGGACTTCTAACTGATCCTGTATTATGGCAAAGATACTACCTCAGAAAATTAGCACACACAGGTGGGAAGGGCAGCAAGATTTCTTGATGAAACCATGGTAATGGACACAAATTCAAATGTATAGATTGCCTCCAGTATTAAGAATAAAAAGCATTCATTTCTGTTGTGGCTAAATACTGCACTAAAAAAATCCATTTGGTTACAGGAAGACCTCTCCTTGTTACACTTTGGAAGTGACAGTTGCTTTTTACCAGGGAGGAATAAAATCGTTTTCAAACTAGTTAGGTTAATGTTTTATTCTTACACAGGGTTGTATTTATTAATTTGTTTCTAAAACTCTCGTGAAGAGGTTAGCGGGATGAATGTGAGATATGACAGTTTCTGGTAGCTTGTGGTTACAAAAGTAGTGCTGTTACTCTTCCAGTCATCCCAAGAAGGTGGAGGGGTATGTTTTGGGCATAGTATACATGGGAACGTATTCTTAAGATAAAAATAATTTAGCGTACTCCAGAGGTACAGTCAGGTGCAAAAACATGTGCTGATATGAGATGTGTGTTAAGATGGTAAGGAGTTAGTAAAGCAGCTCCTCTCACAACCATGGCTCCACCATGCAATTTCCACCCCTTACTCGATTCTAGCAAGCTAATTTGATTGGCTGCCTTAGCAGAACCCTCCCCCCTTTTTTGGTGGGGTGCAGTGGCAGATGTGCACGTGCACCAAAGGCAAGGATCCAAGCCAGTTTTAGATTCATTGAGAAAATTAATCAATTCAGTTTTATTTACTCTTCATTAGGTTGGAAACGTAGAATCAGAATGAAAAGTGTGTAAGTCAACATTGGGATATATCTCAAAAAGTTGAGAACTTCTTTTGTTTTAAATTTGGGTGCCATGGAGAATTTCATGGCATTTGTGATAACAAGTTGTAGCTCAGATGACAGAGCAGCAGCACAGGAAGCTGAAGATTGGTGGTTCGAATCCCAACCATGGCATTGAATTTTTTGTTCTGATTCTACCTTATAATTAATATTATCTTAAATTGTAATATCTTGAGTTTTGAAAGAAAATGAGTAAATAAGATCGCCAACCCTTTTCAAGTAATGCAAAAATGCTTTTATACAACTTTTTTAAAATGCCTTTTAGTTTTACATGGTTTATTTGTGTATAACTCTCGTAGTCCCAAGTTTAAAAACATCTGAACAAATTGCAAAGCTAAAGCAAACTTTTTGAACCTATTTTTGAATGCACAGAATATAGCCCAGATAAAAAATAAGCCAGTTGTCATGTGTATAGGTGGAATGTCATGAGCAAGCAGTTAGTGCAGTATTTGTGCTGCCAATTTTCTTATAGCCGTCAGAAGTCCATGGTTAGGAGAAAAGGGGTGGCTCATTAAGTTGTGGAGAATAGTTGCTTAATGATTCTGGATCTGCCGATATCCTGATCCAAGTTGCATGAAATTTTCATGGAGTACCTTTTCAGGAAATTGCATGCCAGTGGATGCTGAAGATCCTGACATACAACCAAATGAATGGGATCAGCATTAGAATTTTTGCTGTACCATGATGGCAACATTTTCCTCAATGGGATCATCACAGACAATGAAACATAGATTGCTCACTTCACCCTGGAAACTTAGCAGAAGTTGATACATTTGTGTCACAATGGATCTCCATGCAAGACAAAATTTGTATAAACTGTGTTTGTGTGGGATTGATGTGTATGGTATTCGGGGATAGAAAGAACATTCCGATAATTGACTTCATGGCCAGAATTGAGATGGTGAATGCTAACCATTACTGTCAAACATTGTGGTATTTGCGATGGGCAATTCAAAACTGTTCATCCACAATAATCTACTGTAGGAATTCTGCTGGGGGCTGATGTCGCTCCTGGTGATTTATCATCTTTTCTTAAATTTCAAGATATTATTGTAAGGTAAATGTTTTCAAAGTGACCAAGAGCTACATAGTGCTGTGACATGCTGGTTCCTACCCCATGCAGCACACTTCTACAACACAGGAATATAAAAGTTGATCCCACATTATGACAAAAGTCTCGTTTAGATGCTAAATATGTTGAAAAGTAGCTTATTGATTGCTTCTGTTCCAATAAATGGTTCAATGTAAATGTTTTCTTTCCATTTACGGCCTTAGGGAAACTTACTTTCTGGATGATCCCCAGTGTCATTAAACATTTGATTATGGGTACAAAGGGAGTTAACCCTCCGTCAGGCGTGCGCTTTGGTAGAACGCCGTTAGTCGCACAGGGCCTAGTAGACCCGCGCTATATTTTTGTTGTTATTGTTTGTATTTTTGTTTTATTTCGTTTATTTTTTTTTTTTTTTTTTTTCCTGTTTTTACCTTTATTTAGATTAAGCGTACAAGGCTTTCATTAATAGGTATTGTCTTACAACATAAAAATACAAGCTAAAATATGAGTACATATACGTTATAAATTGTATTACAGTAAGTATAAAGAAATACATTGTCATTTCCAGGTATACATACAACTTGTAATTTCAAATGTTCAGTTACTCAGAATCATCTACTATCTCACCCGTGTTTTCCCTGACTAAGCAACTTTCGCAAATAATTTTAGCATGTTTACTCAAACACAGGGGGATGTTGCATTTCCCACATGCATATTTAGTTTTGCAGTTCATTTTGTCTTTGTTGCAAGGTTCACATCGTTTCCTTTTCAATGTGCATAGTGGTGTATTTGACAATTCATCTACGCCGGATTCTTCAGGTTTATATTTTGTCAAAAGGCCTTTCAAATCACCGGGTAGATTTGATGCTGTTGCTCTCCTTTGTAGCTGTTGCAACAGTAAAGCTAAAGATAGTGCTTTCAAATACTCTTGCCTTGTGGAATATTTATTTTGGTTTCCAAGGAAGATAACCCTAGAATTGATACCTGCAATGTTCAAGATATGGTAAAAAATTACCATGGGCCACCTTCTCGTTGTTCTGGCTACATTGTATGTAGCACACAATTTATCTACTACATCAACTCCAGATTTAGTGTCGTAATGCAGGATTATTTCAGGCTTTTTCTCAGCACCTTCTGATAACTGTGTGGATGAAACATGTAGACTTGAGAGCAAAACTACTGTTTTACCCTTTTTTGGAACATATGAAACAAGCGTTTCATTTTTTGTGAAGCCAAATATGCTTTCGTACTGTCTGCGATCTTTTGGAGAAGTAAAATTAGTGGGTAACTCTTTTTTGTTCTTTCGCACTGTACCGACGAAAGAAAGTTGTCTTTTGCGCAATTCATTCACCAGCGATACACTGGTAAACCAATTATCTGCAGTAACGTTTCGTCCAGTGCCAGAGATTGGTTCAGTTAGTCTCAGCACTACAGCCTCTGCCGAGTTAGTTTGCAAATATGGTCCATCCGGCTGCTGTCCACAATAAATCTCCATGTTAGTTGTATAAAACAGTTTTGCATCACTCAAACAGAATATCTTTATGCCATACTTGTTTGGCTTGGATGGTATATATTGTCGAAAACCACATCGACCAGGAAATGCCGGCAACTGTTTGTCGACAGTTACATTTTGTCCAAGAGAATAATGGTTCTGACAGTTGTTCAGAAACAATGTAAACATTTCTCTAACAGCAGCCAATTTATCCAATCTTCGTTGTTCCAGTCTTGAGCTTTTGTTATCAAAGCGAATACAGCGTATTAGAAAACTGAATCGTTTTTCAGACATAGCCATTCGGAATAGAGGAATTCCAAGGTCATCGGTTCTCCAAAAATCGTGAATATTCTGGCGTCCACCACGAAAAATTCCTGCCAGGTACAATAAGCCTAGGAAAGCTCTTATTTCTATTACATCTGTAGGCCTGCTGTCTCTTTCACGATCAAATTTGTGCTGCACACTACTAATGTAAGTATTTGAGCTTTCAACAATCAAATCAACTATATCTTCGGTAACAAAAAGGTTCCAACAATCAATTTCCGTTTTCGCATTTTTGGCAGCTCCTACCACACCAGGAAGTTTGGGCAATATATTGTGAGCCCTTGTCTGTGTCATTTTCAAAGGTGTTTTTTTTTCCATTTTGTTCCATCTCTTCCTGTAAATAACAACAGAATGTATTGTCAGTAATAATAATAATAATAATAAGAAGAAGAAAAGAAGAAGAATTACTATGATACGCATATGATGTTACCTATAAAATACATGCTATCACACAAGCTGCTTTCATCGTCTTCCTCTTCATCTTCATGGTCAGTTTCTGAATCTAAAGATCTCGTTTCGAGTTTATCTTCTGAATCAGAGTCATCTGATTCATATAAGTTGTCATCCACGGGCAAGGCATCATCATTGCAAAGTAGACGATGTACTTCTTCCAAATCCTTGGGATTTTGTAGATCGTACCTTTTACTCATATTCATGACGAAGCAGTAACAGTTCCTTGCATAGCAAAGCAATATTGCACAAAAGCTAATAAGAAACAAATCTGTCAACAATATGTAACGAGATTAGGCGCGCGGGGCCTGGTTGACCTGTGCGACACGTAACTGCTGATTATTCATTCCTCCAGCCAAACAAATAAACAGATAAGGTTATCGCTGCAGCAAATAATCGCCAAAGGTGTAATGTTAAATGTCCTAGTCAGGCAATTGCATAGGTGCGTTCGTTCGAAAATTATAACATTTATATAATGCCAGGGGTCTCTCTGGCCCCTAGCGACTGACGGAGGGTTAAGCAATAACCAATTGTTTAAAAACTTGTCACTATATATTTGCCTTGAAATTCCATGATATAGTAAGAAACAACTGAAAGTTGACATTGCTTCAAAAAATTAAAGTATTGAAAAATTGATACTACCATTGGATATCTCGGAAATGGCTGAGCCACAAAACATGCTCTTTGAAATATGTGTGTTGTAAAGAGATCTGCATTTTTCATAGTAAGTGTTTGTCCATCTCTTATGGTTTACCTGTTCTATAAAATTCTTATGAAGACTCCATAGGCTGTTCCCAAAAAAACATATTTCTCAAATAATTCTAAATGAGCTGCATTAGATTTTAAGATCGCATTCAACATTTTAATTATTTAAAAGTAGTGTGAGATAGTTTGGTGAGGTTGGATGCTGTTGTGCCTGAGTAATCCCCATTAATGGTGCAAGGCAGTAGCGGCCAATCTAGCAGTGCCGTAACTACCATGTGGTGAAATGGATATTTTATGCTGGAATTTGTAATCAAATAGGAAGCATACAAAAATCACATTGTGATATAGTGAAGTTTTGTGCTTTGGAAGTAATGTAAATCTTTATTTACAGGCTCGGACTGGCGCTCAACTTCTCAGTGTTTTATTACGAGATCTTGAATTCACCCGATCGAGCGTGCCGATTGGCCAAAGCAGCATTTGATGATGCAATTGCTGAATTGGATACCTTGAGTGAGGAGAGTTACAAAGACTCCACGTTAATCATGCAGCTTCTTCGGGATAACCTGACATTGTGGACCTCAGACATGCAAGGAGATGGTACGGTTCAAGATGTGCCTGGTGCACAGGCTGCTGTTGCGAACTAACTTATTAATTAAATATCCTCCACTAATATTTTAGTTTGAACACTCATTCTCTCTAGTTTTAATTTGCATAATTCTGCCCGTGTACATTCATACATGCTTTGCATTACATCCGTATTCATGTTGCACAGGAAAGTGCTGGGATTTTATAGCATTGTTACATAGTTAAATTATTTTAAAACATTTTTTTAAAAGTAGTTTTGATTGTTATTTATGTATTTCGCAGTATAACTACATCTGTCTTTAAAACTGGCACAAATTGATGGTCTAGAACATCGCTAGAAGGTTATTTTTGGCTACCGACTGCATTTGCTCTATTGTACAAAACGTAAACAAAATTATTTGCTACTGTGTGTATTAGATTGTATCTGTTAACTCTTTTTGTGCCAAAATTATTGCATAAAGAAAAAATAAACAATTATGCTAAATACTGTGTTGTTTCTATTGAACTTGGTCATTTTCAATGGTTAAAGAACATGCTTATTTGGAATCAGTTTAGAGAAACGTGAAAATTATTCTGTAATGTCAGCAATTTTTATATACAGTTGAGCAGTCGTTACAAAATAGGTATACCTTAAACCTTAATAAAATAGAAGCTGCATGAAACACGGTAATTGCAGAGTTAATTTCACATAATTCAGTCCATACTGCATTTGATTCTGGGGTCATTGCATGCCATTTCACCCAGCTTTTGAGGAAATGTAACTCCATTTTACAGATTTTTATGAAAATCTGTATATGAAGGTCAACTAGTATGTAGTAGAAGTCTAAATAAAATCTGGCAATGAATTTCCGAAATGTGACTATCAAGCAAAGTGTAAAGCGACATACTTATGTGGCCATAACCTAAGAATGAATGCTCTTTTTTATTTTACCCTGATTAATCATAAAAAAATCAGGGTTGTCAAATTATTGATTAAAAAGCATGCCAACGGAAACTTGACACAAAACACACTTGGGAGAGGTAGACTGAACTAAATGTGCACGTGGAAATATTCCTTCAACAAATAACCCAAAAATAAATTGTTTCAACTTTCTTTTCTTTGTCTACAGTTTCTCATTCCACATCCTCTCTCTTAAAGTCCATTAATGAAATTGTTAAATAACTGCAAATTTTTTTATTAATACCTTTTTAATATGTGGAGTTTTATGGTGAAATTGTGGATTGTCTGCACAAGAACCATTTGGTTTGACAGGAATAGCATTCGGGGGCTGTTTCATAAAGCTTACAAATTGCAAGTCACAAGCTGTGAATTTACTAGTGGAGTGAATTTGTGTTTCATAAAGCAAACTTTGGTGCTTAGGATTTAGAATAAAATGTGAAAAGTTTTTAACAAGTCAGCGATAGTCTTAAGGCCTCATGAAAGCCGTATTTTTATTTCAGTGCTATCACACAATCTCTGAAAGATAATAGCATTTCCAGATCAGAACTATCTTGCATGCACCAGTGCATAAAGTAAAGTACAGAATGAGAGCAACTTTAATATATGGAGTGTGAAGAAATGGTAATCTAAACGAGGAAACAGAAATTGTGAATAAAACGCAGCAGAAAGAAAAGAGTATCTTAGATGCATGTGAATACCAAACTGAAGATTCTCTTGAACAGTATGTTTTAATGTTGACTGTTTATAACATAGAGACTTCAAAAACATTTAATTGCTAGGTTGAAAAAAATCAACATGCTTGAAACTATGGCAGAACTGTTATAGAATGACTTCAGCATGTGAAAAACGCTAGTAGTGTTTCTGTTATGTTTAGTTTTGCAATTTAAGGAGATAGTATTGCACACACTTTAAATAAGTAATTTGAAACATAACCTCAAATCCAAACAAAAACATTGAGGTTAATTTTCTATAGAATGTGTGTCTCGAATCAACCTTCATAAATGATTGTGCTGAGAAAAATCATGATCACTGCTTACAGCAGCTTCATATGTTTATACTTCATACCAAACTTTGAAGATTCTTTGTCTTCTCTCATTAACTTCTGCATCTTAACAAATAATGTAGAATAACGTCCTTTTGTAGAAGCTAAGAGCTTTAATTGAAGAATGCTTTTATTGCACAAGTATGATACAAAAATGTTATTGTGCACAATCTGACCCTAAAATACTTTTAAGTCATTACAAAATATTTGTATTTCTATATGCTTTAAACACTTGGGGAATTTGTATGGCTGTATAAGGACTTGTTTGTGAAGTAAGCTTTATGAAATGAAACCGAAAACCCTTTGTAGAAATGCACTTGTGGTTTTGTAATTTGTGATTACTGTTTTATGAAATAGAGCCCAGCTTTTGAAAACTAGTAGTTTCTTGCAGAGCTTGTAGTTGTCAGAGCACTCAAAACTTGCAGTATATGGTTAGAAAGGTAATGTACTTAAATTGTTGGCCAATGAAACAAATCAGTAGGTCCATTTGGATGCTTGAATTTTGCTACTATCTGTCTTCTTGGCTAATGTTTCAGCAATGCAGTGTACACATTCAATATAAATGCAAGCAACATAGTTAATTTATTGAAAGAAGTTGGTAACAGTGAAGCTTATAATAATTTAGAATAAGTCTTATTTTTGTCACACAATTTCACTTGCACTGTTGAAACTCTGACATATTTCTAGAGCTTTTGCTCTCGTATTCAGTTTAAGGTGGACTGGTTTGGTAGCATCATTAGGACTGGATCTGGAGGTAGATGTCAAGATGGCAGCATCTGTAAGGCTGGAGTTGGAAGTAGAATATTGAATTTACTGAATGTTATCCATCCATTGGTGAGATTTTGAAGCTCATAATTTGGTGTTTGTATTCCTAAGTGGCTAGTTCTAATTGGACAGCTAGCATGTTTTACTAGGGTTATATTTGCATTTATTTCATGATTGACGTCTCAAATGTACAGCAAATGCAGATTTATCTACTATATTTTATATGATAAAAGTGTTTATAAGTGTGGATTTTAAGGTTCCTTGTTTTACTTGTATATACTTTATTGCAATCTTTGCAGTTGATTTTGTATCTTCCAGATTTGTAACTTTATGGTATCTGTTCTCTTGGTGGGGGCTTTCAGTAGGTTCTTAAACACAATATGATGTGATATCGGATAAAATAAAGACATTAGCCCACAAGCACCATCCAGATAAACGGATGCTAAAATCCTTAAGTAATATACACAAAAGCAATAAAATGGTTATAATGGATGAAAGTGACAACCTTTTAAGTAGTAAAGAATATACAGTTAGAAAAGAACCCACTCAAACAGTACTACAACTTGATAAACACAATTTTAAAAGATAGCAACATCCTCTTACAGAAAGCAAACTCGAGATAAAACAAGACAATAGTTTGAGGCGGATTGTCGATAACATTGGTTCACCCACTTAACTAGCAAAATGGCTCTTACCAATATAAGAGCCTTGGAAAATATGAAAATCGAAGTATCAAAAACTCATTTTATCTGATAGATCTGAAACATACCACAGTGCGCTCAATGGATGCATTAATCTTTTTCAATGTGTCGCCTTATTTCCAGCATTCCAACAAACCACCCCCCTCCTGCTTCTCAGAATTTGCTACAATCAATCAAAATTCCTCCAGAGCAATTAGAATATACACAGCTAACAGATCTATGCATTAATATTTTTTTGTTTCAATGAGATCCACCAACGAAAATCTGCTTTAGCCATTGCAACCCACTTTCTCCCTTTCAAGCAGACTTGTTCATGGGAGCCTTTGAAACACACATAACAAAATAATTCCCAACCATTTTTAAAACCTGGTACCATTATGTAGAGGTCTTTGTAATCATACCCAAGAAACTTGCTCAAGATGCTGTAACACTGCTACAAATACAAACTCGAAACCTGAATTTCACCCTAGAAATGGAACAAGATGGTTGCCTCATATTTTTAGATGCAAGCATCAGAAAAGACAAACTCTCATCTTCAGAAAACCAACCCACAATGATAGCTATGTAAAAGCAATAGTTACAACCCTAAACCACATTAGCATGCAATTTTCAACAGTTTGGTCCATCATCTTATCAACATATTAATGGACAAAGAAAGAATATATAACAAGGAATGCCATCTCATCAATGCAGTTATCAATGGCTTCAATTCACAGTTAATTGACAAATAGGCCAATAAGTATAAAAGGCACAAAGAAATAACTCCATCACCCATGCCTACTAACAGCTTCCAGAAATGTTTAACACATCACTCTAGCCCCTCAGAACAAACACAAACAAACAACCAAACGAACCTACTAAGGTCCCACCAAGAGAACGGATAACCACAAAATTACAAATCCGGAATATACAAAGCCAACTGCAAAGATTGCAATAAAGTATACATAGGTAAAACAAAAAGGAACCTCAAAATCTGCACTAATGAACACTTTTGCCATATAAAATATAAATAAATAGATAAATCTGCAGTTGCTGCAAATTTCTGGGACGACATGAAATAGGTGCAAATACAATTGTAGTATGAGTGAATTAATTTATTTAGTGCTAAGAAATTACAATATATAGGGTTGCCTACTGAAAATTTGTCCCTGGCCACTCTAATTCAGTAAACACCAATCGTAGTTAAACATGCCAGCTATCTATTGGAACTAGCCACTTGAGAGAATCTATTTCACGAAATACATACACCAAATTATGAATTTCAAAATCCTGCCAATGGATGGATTCAGCAAATATATCATGCCTCTTCCAACTCCAGCCTTACAGATGCCACCATCTTGATATCTATCTCCAGATCCAGTTCTGCTAATGCTACCAACACCAGTCGACCTTCAGCTGAGGATGAGAGACAGCTCTTGAAACATATCTTTGGTTTTAAAAGTTTAAGTGAAGTTGTGTGGCAAAAATACAAAAATAATTTTCTAAACGTAGTTAAGTTTAGCTGCTGTTGCATTTCGAATGTAAATAGGGCAAATAAAGTTTCTCCAGTTTTTAATCCAAAAATGGGGATTTGTGTTGGGTGTGCTTTCCCCAAGAGCAAATCTTTTCTTGCCTTAGTTACACTATGTTTCATTGTAATGTTTTCAGTAGGATTTAATTTTTAAAATGTTTGCTGTACAAAAATGAAAACATCAATGGCTAATGTCTCATTTTTCTAGACATAGTGTCCCATTTGTCATCACATGTATTAGTGCAATGTGTAGAGAAGAAAAGAAATAAGGAAAGGTGCAGCTATTCCAAAAAAAGTTTTCATGGCACAAAGTTCTACTGACCAGCATTGCTGTCTCTGAAATAGTGTGTTTTAGTCCTATTTTGAAAATTAGATTTAACAAATGCTAAGACTACTAAAAATTCTAGACACTATAGTACCGTAAAGATGAGTTAAGTGATTCAATGGTGAGTCAGTTGTATAGTAAATTACATCAGGATTATTTTGTGCGTGTGACTTGCAACCCATGAATGCCTTGGGCATCATCTTGGAACAAATGAATATTTTTGCTGAACTCCAGTAATACAATCCTGCTTTCAGAGGTTGTGCTATATTGTAGTAATTTAAAATACACTGTGCCTTTGCAACACATGAATGGTGGAAGACCAACCGTTCAATAAATTCTCCCATAGTGTCACAAAGATTTTCCTCCCCCTTGGTTTTCAGCTGATATGTGTTAATAGTATGCTATTTTCTGAGGTGTTTTCCTCAAACTTTGCCCTTAAAATATATTTTAAAATAGGGCTGTTAGATCTGGCACATTGTCTTAGCATACCTTAAGAATTATCCTTTTTGCAAACTAAGCAAAGAATAGTTCATAGGATTTTTCATCTATAATGGCACTAATAGACAATTTCAGGTTCTTGTGTACAGTGCAAACACAAACAGCATGGATGCCAAGAACACAATCCCCTCTGTTAGCTATGAAGTTCCTTCAAATTGCACAACTTAAATTTCTTCTGAACACGGATGTTTCTGGACATATTATCCTTCATTCCTAGCATCAATCAGGAATCTTTGTCCTATTTACAAGCTTAATCATATCTACTGAGAGCATTTAGTATGTCATACTTCCTTATAAAATCTCCCAAAAGTTACTTTAATTAATATACTATATATTCTGAAACTCCAAACTGTTTATATACATTTTATCTTGATCATTAAGGTGAATTTCACGTTTTGTTTAATGTTTATCACTGGGCACAGTTTCTTTTTCAATATTTCTATGTATTTGTCAATGATACTTGAATCATCCTCAGCTCTGTCATTTGATGTTGATGCTGCAGTTTTTAAGATTTAGCGAGTGATTTTACTTCATAAATTTTTATTTTTGCATAAGCAGACTTACTGTGTCAAGGCAAACCATGTACTTTGGTGACATTTAAATCAGTAAAGCCAGTGTTACTACTTTTTAGGCTTGTTTAACAGATGTGGTAACTACCACTGGCCTCTTGGTTTGCCTTATTCACATTCGTTATTTTCTTCTGTCTTTCGTGCTGCTGTTGACATAAGTTCTCTCCAGTATATAAAGGGCTGATCATAGAAATTTTGGGCCTCCCAACAAGCCACTGTGGCAGATCCTCCATTTCTCACAAATACTCCATGATTAGTGCAATAATGGGAAAGCAGTGACATGCGAGTAGGGGAGAATTGTCACAATAATGTAACATGGAAACTTTAGCATCTAGTTTTTAATATTTAATTTTATATTACCTTGCAGGCCCCTAAAGTGCTGGACACCCTTGACATTTGTCTGCCCTCCTCTCGAGCAGGTCTAAGTAAAGGCATTTCATAGTTAAATACAAACTTGAACATGCCTGTTAAAAAAAATCTTCTAAACTTGTTAAGATTATTTCACCAGTGATTTTTAAATTAACATAGTTGTATGTATGTGTGCGTATTTTAAATGTTGGTATAAAAGACAAATAAGTCAACCTGACTTTTTGCATAATAAACATGGACATTTGAGAACATCACCTGCACCCTTTATTATATAATGTAAGTTTTTGTAGAAAATAAAACATTGGAGATGCTTCATAATTCATTCTTGAGTTATGCCACCAGTTTCATGACAGCACAAAACATATACTTGGCAACTAGAGCAAATTTCTGGAAGTTTAGGATACTCGAATCATAGTTGGATAACTGCTTGTGGGGTGAAGGAGATATTTTAGGATACTTTAACTAAGAAAGCAATAGGATTACAAATTTAATTTGAAACTGTGATAAATGCTGTGGATGAACTGATATGGAATGACCCTGTGGTTTTGTTTGTTAAAGTGTTGGTAAACTGAATTTTGAGTAGCTGCTTGGGTTGCAATGTATTTTTTCTTAAAACATTTAGTGCATGTAATGCTTTTTGCTAGTTATTGTAGTTCAGTAATAGAATGATCAGTCTTAATCCTTCCTGGGCAGAATTATTTTCTAGGTTTTGCGAGTTATTGTCTTCCTGCAACAGACGAAATGGAAGCAGAAGCACTGCTTGTGTGAATCTAGTGATTTCTAGCAACCATTTATGCAAACAAAATGCCAGCTACAATGGCTTAATTGAACACACTATAAATATGTGAGCCTAATGTATAACCATCGGTAGCAAATACATGCTTTTTGCCCAGGAGGTGTTAATATGAGTTAAATTGCCCTAATAAAGCTAATTTTGCATTTTCATAATTTGATTTAAATTGGTTCTGGGAACTAGTTAATGTGCATGTTTCTATTAGGGTTCTGTATTAAATAGAAAATGCAGCATCTGAAAATCATTTTTATGCAGCTCTTCTGGGTGCATTAAATTTGGCAGTTCATAATAAAGCTTTAAAATACTCAAAATGCAATGTCTTTTATTCTTTTTAGGTGAAACAGAGCAGAAAGAACAGCTGCAGGATGTGGAGGATCAAGATGTATCATAACTTTGTGCCGTGCAACCATCGTAACAACGTAACGTCGTAACAACACCCACGTAACGTCGTCGTAAACAAGCAACGTAAAACTTAAAACATCTTGTTTTTTTTCTGTGGCCGAAGCCGTTCGTGCAGCATCTACATAAACTGACGAGCGGATAATGGCTTAGTGAATATGGACACAAACCACAACATAATTATTAAAAATGAGTAAATACTACAAATGTTCCATGGGGGGAGGTTTCCATAATATGACTGCTTGCTTGTTTGTTTGTGGCAAGTGGGGGGGATCAATAAAGAATAATTTGGCCATATTTTATTGGATGACTACATTGTTTAAATTGCCCCTTTTCAGTCTTAACATTGCAGTTTATATTTTTCCCCCATTTTTTTCTCTGTTCTTTCTCTTTTGAATGGGTTATGTCATATGCCACTACAGCAGTATTAACTACTTTATTTAGGTATTCAAGTGTGCATATTGCGTTTGAAAAGATAGTTAATAGTCAAAGCACTGAGAGTGAGAACTCCTCAGTTATTTTTCGTTTGGCACCTTTGCAGGTTTTTACATAATTCCTAGAAATCATTCCATTTATCTTGCAAGAGGTTAATAAATTTATTTATTTTTTTGTAATGTGTTATTGTGAAATATGTAAGCTAGTGATGACCTCCCTTCACTGTTTTAAGCATCTCCTGTTGTTAGAAATTACTGTGGGTTGAGTGTAATAATTTATTGGTACTTAAGAACCAGCCATGCTCTAGTTACTGGAAGTCTTTGAAATTTTGTAGTCATTAGATAAAGCCTCCCCCTTGCCCTCCTTCACCCCCACTTTTCAGCTCTTTTCTGGAGCTGAGACCTCAGCTTAATATTTTGTATTGCCTGACTCTTGAAGTTATGCTATGCAAATTTCTTACCTGATAGCAATACCAAAAGCTGGAAGAAAACCCTTAATTTAAAGGTAACAATCATATCCTAGTGCACAATATTTTTTCTAGGTTGAAAGTTAAAAGCATAAAATTAAACCATGGATTTTCTTGTGCTGTAGGTTTTTCTGTGTGTGATATTATGTTTGCTGTTCCGAGAGAAGATATAGGCCCATGGTTTGGTGGGTAATCTCGAGTTTTACAATAGCGTTACTGTCAGGTTGTGTAACTGAAGCAATATTAATTGAGTTGCTATTCCAAAATTTGCAGATCATTATTTCCAAAGGTACTGTAGGATCTAATCAAGGCTTTGTGTGTAAAAACAATGTTACTTTTCACAGACTACTGTGAGCATCACCAGCATCTCTTCTCTCGGTTCAGAAATTTTCAGACTGAATTTTTGAATTCTGAAGAAAGAAAACTCGTGAGATATATCTGCGTACTACAGATGTCCTGCTTTCCCTACATGACTGGCCACTGTTGTACGTGGCACAATTTGTTATATACATATAAACACAAATATATTTTCAAGTACGTTTTGGCATGCAGCTCTAAATTTTAAGTCTCCCAATTTCAGTGTAAAAGGTAGTTGTAATTTCTTTTTTTCTTTTTTTTTTAAAGTAGAAAGCATTTATACTTTCAGAACTCTTGTAAGCATATATTTCTGTGTTTTTTCTTCTTTTTTAGATGTCTGTATGACATTAAACTGTGTAAAATTTAACAAAATGTAAGGCTCTGATTATGAAGTGCTATAAAAACCGGAAAGTCCCCCAACCCTTGGCTTTGAATTGATCACTTCACTACAAATCCATGTTTCTGGCCTGCTTCAATGAATGTGCTACCAAACACTAACCAATTAATAAGTATTCTGAATATTGTGGAGGCGTGTACTATTGTAGACACAAGACAGAAAAAAAAAATCGACCTTTATGTAAGCTTGAAGAGTCTTATTCTTTAAATGAACCTATACATAAATGTATCAGACTTTTAAGCTTTTCTCGTAACTTATTTTCTTGAAAAGTAGTGGAACAAAATGTGTGCCATTTTAAATGACAAGCATAATCTTGATATAATTGCCTAAAAGTCTGTTACATGATGAACTTGAGTGCATAGTACTCAACCAATACACTCAAGTTATGTAGGGATAAGTTGGGAAGCAAGGTACTTCAGTAATTCAAGATAGCACAAGATATGATCACATTTTGGCATAAATTAGTATTCTAGAATGGTAATGTTGGAAGCTCTAATTGGCACATTGTTGCATAAAGAATTAGTAAAATTTTCATGCACACATTTTGATGGCTTTATGCGATTGGTGCAGATGGAGCATTTGAAAAGCTGTTTACTAGGCAAGTGTAAATTCATTGTAATGCTAAACTGAAAGTGCTAACAGATGAGCTGAGTCATATTGTGCATCACAACTATCGGTTTTCCGTTTCTGTATACATATGTATATATTCCTAAAATAGTGTACATTTGTAAATAAAACCTGGAAGATTAGCTTTAGTTGAAAGGAAGTGGTAGGTTCTTCCATATGCGAGGGGTTATGTTTGCATTCCAACCATGTGAACTTAACTGAAAGGGGGGTGAGTTGATGACATTTATTGTTGCAGTAGCACTAATTAATATTACAGCACAGTCTGAATCAGTGGTAGCCAAGTTTACAGCAAAGATTACATGCAAGATATAACTTTTGCCTGATCCTGATTAAATGTAGTCGCAACATGCATTTTGGACATGCTGGGCTAAATTTAAAAGGCTCTTGGCTCTAATTTCTTGGTACAAAAATGTGGGACCTTGCTTGCCGACTTCGCTTTATTAATACTTGCAACACTTATTTTAACCAATATCAGTGGTTCTCCAAACTTTTAACTGCATTGCCTTCAGCAAAAAATTCCTCCCTGCTAATAGATGCAAATAGCAAAGGAAGCTTAAATCATAGATACAACAGTATAAATTGTAGCACAAAAACTAATATTTGTTACATTTCTCTTTGTGAGAAGTTACTGGTAAACTACCGAGAAGGTTAATAAAATCAATGTAAAGAAAATGCTGATTAAAGCAATTCATGAACACTATTATCCTCTATATTATGTGCTCCCACTTAATTTAGATCAGGCAAGTTTGAACATCCCTTCTCCAAAAGAGAAAGAAAAACTTCAAATTTTTAAGATCAACTAAACGTTTTCTAATTGGTTGGCTGTTCATAGCAGTGGTAATC